>CAWUFW010001300.1:1484501-2969002 GCA_963921515.1 Calotriton arnoldi
TTCTTCAAGATATAAGATTTGGTGTTTTGACAAAACATGGTAAAGAAGCTTTACAAAGTCGGCTACTAACAAACTTGTTTCCAAATGAAAATAATGCACCTGAAATAATGTACAAAAAAATTGGAGAATAGAAGTCTATAGTTTGCCTAATGCCAACACTGCAAGAGTGTTCTACATTCAATGAAGAACTTTTGAAGCTGGAAAAACAACAGATAATGAAAATGGAAGCCATTGATAAAATAGAACACGAAGGAGTTACTATTATTCTCTCAGAAAAATTAAAATCAAAATTGGATTCTTTGGAAAAGTCTATATCTAAGACTGCTGGTTTGGAAAAGACTTTATATGTATGTGAAAACTGTCGGGTAATTTTACGGCGTAATTTGGATGTAGAAAAAGGTTTAGTAAATGGAGCAATGGGAAAAGTTGTTGATTTTGTTAATTATCAAAACAGAGATGGAATTGAATTTTTGAAGATTAAATTTGATCAGATTGACGAGGTAAAGCAGATTGGACGTTGTGCTGCTCGTTTTTTGCTTGTAAAAGACTTGTATGTTCGTAGAAAACAGTTTCCTCTTTCTTTAGCATATGCAGTGACCATTCATAAATCTCAAGGTTTAAGTGTTGACAATGCTTTGGTAAATATTGGAAGTACAGTGTTTAAAGAGGGCATGGCATATGTTGCATTGTTTCAAGTAAGAACATTATCTGGTTTGTATTTGATTGATTTTGATGAGAAAAAGGTTAGTGCTGATGTAAATTGTGTAAAAGAGTATAATCGGTTAAGAAGAGTTTATGCTCCTAACTTAGGTGAATATCCCATATATGAAAAACATATACTATGTCCAAAACGGAAATATGACAAACATTCTAGTGAGATTGAAAAAAAGAAAACAATTAAAGAGAAGTATGAAGCTGCCAAGAAAATGAAAATGGACTCTGTTGATGATATTGTAGGATACCAGTTAGAAAATAGTTCAGGTATCAACTGCTATGTTAATGTAATTCTAAATGTTGTCTTTTATCTAGAAGATCTTTATCATAAAATTATGGAAAATCGAGAAAAAAGATTCTGTTCTTTATTACATCATATTTTTCAAAAGTTGGTAAGTGATAGAACTAAAATCCATACTGCTTCTGGCATTCGGCATCTTTTGGATATATGTACTGGTTCTTCGCAATTCACACTTAATATACAACAAGATGCACAAGAGTTTCTTATGTTTATGCTTGCAGTATTGGAAGAAGAAGGGATTGAAATTGAAAATTTGTTTGGACTAAGTTACAGATGGGATCATAAATGTGAAGAGTGCTCATTTTCTTCTACCACTGAAATAGACACTGAACGATTCATATATTTGACAATACCAGATTGCAAATCAGTGTCTTTTAACAAATTAATAAAAACAGCTAATCAAGATATGAAATGTTCTCATTGTAAATCAGAAATGTTATCAACATTATTTATAGAAAGATTTGAACAATATGTCAGTTTAATGCTACAACGTTGTAGAGCAGATGGAAGAAAATTGGAAACCAAAATTAAAAATTTTGTGGCAAGTCAAGTATCAATTTCAGGAAGAACTTTTAAAGCAGTGGCTATTATTTTCCATGATGGACCTACTACAACATCTGAACACTATACTGTGTATTTAAAGTGCAATAAAGGATGGACACATTGTAATGATGCCCATTTGGAATTCAAATGTCGGTTGCCTTACGAATTACCAAATTCATATCTGATATTTTGATGCCAAAGTTTTGAAAACCATCATTCAGCCTATTGGGAAGATGTGAACACGAATTAACGTTATTGGATATTTTGAATGCAAATAGATTTAGAAACATTATTCGGCCTATTGGGAAAATGTGGAGAATTACTGTTTGGATTATTGTTTGTGCTAATTCTTATTGCGTTTGCAAAATTGTGTTTGAAACAAGTAGTTTATATATTTGTTCTTCATATCATACGCAGTGTAAATGAGAGTGTATATTTTAGAAAATGTATTTCAGAGACGTAGATCATTTAATGTAGTTGAAGAATGTAATTTAGAAACTGTAGATAGGTAAACAGATAGTTGAACTTGTAAATATTTTCAACACAGATTTGTTTGTTTTTTTACAATCTTACTGATTGTATTTTTTCCCGACTGTTATATGATGATCAACATTGAAATCACTGTGTATGGTGAAATTCAATAGAATCTGAAAACAGCTAAAAAGGGAAGCTGAATATGTTATGTAATTCTAAAATTATGTTGTGTTCTTAAAACTATAATATAATATGCAATACCAGCTTGTTTTCTTCTCATTTACAGAAAGTAATACTAAAGTTTGAAAATATTTTAAATTTAGTTTACAATGAAACAACTGTAAAATAGTTTCAATGAGTTTGATATCTACTTCAATAAACAAGGTAAGATGAAATAATGTAATAAGCATAAACTTATGAAGTAATGTTTACAGTTACTTTTATTGCACTCATCCATTTTATCAAACACTACCCTTGCACAGATGTATACAATTAGGCACTATTCACACACTGCTGCCATCATTGATGCACTATCCATGTATTTCTCCAATCACCTAGCCTGTATCCATACAGTTATAAGATCACCCAGACACTACCTATGTACTCTTCCAATCACCCAGGTACTATCTATACACTAATACAATCAGCTAGACATTATCAATACACTCTTCCAATAACCCAGGTAGTACCTATACACTTCTCCAATATCCTAAACATTATTCCTGCACTGATACAATCACCCACACACTACCCTTGCACTCTTTCAATCATTCATGCTGTATCTATAGAGTGCTCTATTCATTCAGGCAATACACATACACTTATAAAATCACCCAAGCTCTTTTTATACAGTTCTCCAATCACCCAGGTCCTGCTCCTGTAATCCTGCAATCACCCAACCAGAACCCTTCAAGTTTTAAAATCACTCAGGCACAACCTATGCATTGCCCAAATCACCCAGGCCCTATCCCTACACTCTTGCAATCAGGAAGACATTACCCCTACACTCATGCAATTAACAAAGTATTAACTATGCATTCCTCTAATCCCCCACACATTACTCGTGCAGTCATGCAATCACTTACGCGTTACACATGCACTCTTCCAATAACCCTGACATTACCTGTGCACTCATAAAATGTCCAAGGCATTACCCATGCCAGTACCTATGCATTTATAAAATCATCCAGACACTACCTATGCACTCATGCAATCACACAGGCACTACCCATGCACTCTTCCTTGCACCCAGGTATTACCCATGCACTCCTCAAATCACTCAGACATTACTCCTGCATTCATGCAATCACCCAGGCATTACCCATGCACTCCTACAATCACTCTGGCAGTGTTCATACAGTCATACATGCGCTCAGACACTCCTGCTACACTCAAGCAACCATCCAAGCACTACCCATACAATCTTCCAATCATCCAGGCACTACTTATACAGTATTCCAATCACCCAGACACTACCCCTGCAGTCATTCCATCAGCTAGGCACTATCCATGCACTCATGTAATAACCCAGGCGCAATCCTTGCACTCCTCCAATCATCCAGGCACTACCCATGTACTCATGCAATAATCCAGGCAGTACCCATACACTCCTCCAATCACCCAGCCAGTACCCATGCACACATTCAGTCACACAAGCAATAGCATTGCAGTCAAGGAATAACCCAGGCACTACCCTTGTACTCCTCCACTTATCCAGGCACTATCTGTACACTCCTCCAATTGCCAACCACTACTCATGCACTTATAACATCACCAAAGAACTACCTATGCACTCGTGTAATCACTCAGACAGTACCCATGCAGTCCTCTTTTCACCAAGACATTACCCCTGCATTCATACAATCACCCAGGCATTAGTCATACACTCCTTCAATCACCGAGCCAGTACCCATGCAGTCCTCTAATCACCCAGACATTAGCCCTGCACTTATGCAAATACCCAGACACTCCCATGTACTTTTTGAATCACTCAGGCAGTACCTATGCACTCCTCCAATAACCTAGGCACTACCCATGCACTCATGCAATCACTCACGCACTTCCAATGCACTCATAAATGCACATACGCACTTCTACTGCACTTATGCAATCACTCAACCACTACCCATGCAGTCTTCCAAACATCCAGACACTACCCGTAGACTTACACAATCACTCAGGTACTGATTATGCACTCTCCCAATCAGACAGAAACTACCCATGCGCTCCTCTATGCACCAAGGCACTACCTATGCAGTCTTCCATGCGCCCAGGCATTACCCATGCACTTCTTCAATCACCCAGACATTACCCCTACACTCTTGCAATCACACGGGCACTACCTATGCAGTCCTTCAATCATTCAGGCACTACCCCTGCACTCATGCAATCAGCCAGGCACTACGTATGCACTTACAAAATCACCTAGACATTACCCTTGCACTCATGCAATCACGCAGGTATTATCCCTGCAGTCATGCAATCACCCAGGCACTATCTATGCACTCCTTCAATCAGCCAGTCAGTAACCATGCACTTATGCAATCACCCAGACATTCCCTATGCACTTCTTCAATCACTCAGGCAGTACCCATGCACTCCTACAATCACCCAGACACTACCCATGCAATCACTCGGGCATAACCGATGCGTTTCTTCAATCTCCCAGACATGACCCCTGCACTCATACAATAACCTAGGCATTACCCATGCACTCCTTCAATCACTCAGGCATTACCCATGCACTTATGTAATCACCCAGACATTACCCATGCACTTCTTCAATCACTCACGCAGTACCCATGCACTTTTCCAATCACCCAGACACTACCCATACACTCATGCAATCACTCAGGCACTAGCCATGCACTTATACATGCACTTACGCACTTTTGCTGCACTTATGCAATCACTCAACCACTCCCCATACAGTCTTCCAATCATCCAGACACTACACGTACACTCATGCAATCAACCAGGTACTTCTTATGCAGTTTTCCAATCACACAGAAACTACCCATGCAGTCCTCCATGCACCAAGGCACTACCCATGCACCCATGCACTCCTCCAATCACCCAGACATTACCCCTGCATTCATGCAATCACGCAGACACTATCTATGCACTCCTGCAATCAACCAGGCACTTCTTATGCACTCTCCCAATCACACAGAAACTACCCATGCACTCGTCTATGCACGAAGGCAGTACCCATGTACACTTCCATAAACCCTGGCATTACTCATGCACTCCTTCAATCACTCAGACACTACCGCTGCAGTCATGCAATCAATTATGCAGCCACTACCCATGCACTCTTACAATCTCCCAGTATTAGCCACGTACTCATGGAATCACTCAGGTAGTACACTTGCACATCTCCAATCACCGAGGCACTACACATGCACTACCCATTCACTTCTCCATATGTTACACTTGCCACAATTCATACAACACTTACAAATGTTTCTATTTTTAACCAAGTAGGCGGTTCTAAAAAGAACCATTTTTTTTTCTTTTATATATTTTTTGTGTTTTTTTGGTGTTTTTTTAAAAGAATGAAAAATTAACAGAACCAACGTTGAAAGGTAATAAGACAGTATGCAATTACAAAGTCATTGCAAAAACAAAACAAACAAAAAAATTAGCAATGGTGGTTATTAATCGCAACCACTATGGCATCCACTGATTGTTCGCCATGACACAACATTGCTTTGCATTTTATGCAAGTCTGCTCCACTCTGGCAAATTGAGATACGATCTGCGGTGTTGATGTTGCAGAGGAACCAGATGAAGTACTTGCTTCTCCATTGTTGTCCCGTCTTGCTTGCTTTTGAAGGTCTTGTCTCTGCTGTTCTCTCGCAAGACGTCGTGGATGCATAGTTTGCAAATGCTTGAGCATGGAAGAGGTGCCACAGGAATACTTCTTGTCAGATCCTCGTGACAAGACATTCTGACATATGGTTCTCCCCAGGTGGAAATGTGAAGAAAGCCCAAACGATACTTTCGTATCTCACCTTCACCGGTTCTTCCAACTCATCTTCAGTATGGGTGAGTGAGTGGATGTGTGTGTACATCTAAGAATCAGTGAGTGGGTATGTAGTTCTTGGTGTTGGAGTATCTATGGTTTTGAGAATGGCAGTCTGTAATTTAGAGTGGGTGTATCAAAGGTTATATTAGGGTGTGAGGAGGTGCATCAGATTAGCAGTGATGTCATCAGTGATGTCATTTGAGATGTCATCAGTGATGTCACTGACCATGTCATGAGTGATGTAATATGTGATGTCATCAGCAGTGCATTGCGGGGGCGCGAGTTATAGTTAGCTTAACTAACTATAACGGCCGAATTTCACTGGTTTTGTACGAGTGAAATGTCCAACTAACTATAACGTCCATGAAACCTGTGGTTTTTTCAGTGAATATATATATATATATACATATATATATATACACACACACACATTTAAAATACATTACGTTAAATAAATGTAAAAATCAAACACTTACCAATACTTACATTTACTTACCAATGTGTATGGTAAAGGCAAGCGTGGTAAAGTAATTTGTTGTAAAGACATATTCGTGGTAAAGGCAGGTGTGTGGTAAAGACTGAGTGGTAACTGCATTTGCATGGTATAGTCACAGGGGAACATCCTTTACCATGCAGACTTTTTCTTTTTATATAGTTTTTATTATTACGTTTTGTAATTGAAAAAATGTAAAAGTAAACAGTCCGAGACAATTTTTTTTAATTTAAACAAAAAAATAAAACAAGCATGTCTCTAAATCTTTTTATTTTAACATTTTTCAACCCAAAAAAATGCATTCATAAAAACAACCACAAGAGGGCCTTTCGTCTTTCTTATGCATATCCAGGCCACATAAAATGCAGTCATAGAACCAGCCCCTAGAGGGCGCTGCACTCCCAGCTATAGAGCAAAAGCTCCAGCCTGGGAAGGGCATTAAAAAATATATGGCAAGTTCTCCTGGGGTCATGGATTCTATGACAAAGGAGACTTAATTTCAGTTCCTAATGTTGCTGGGGGGCTGCAGAACTCCCTGCAGCCCCCTACATCATAAAGAAAATTTGGTGGTGTTCCTGCCCCTTAGGGACATCACCCCAAAAAAATATCTATCTATCTATAAATAGCCCTTGCAGGGCATTATGGGTTGCTCCTTGAGGGAGCAGTGAATAATAAATGAGTGGCTCTGGCTGCTAATTTATTATTCATTTTTACCCAGTTTTTTTTTTTGGGTGTCCCGGTGTCACTTGGGGCACCCAGTGTTTTTGTTTGTTTTACCTAGGGAGCTGTGGGGGAGCCCCAGGGCCCCTGCCGGCTCCCTGCAAGCGGATCTATGGCGCGGCACAAGAGCCAGCATTTTTTTTTATTTAAGAGTTACTCCGGGGCCCACCCAGGGCACCCCAGACAAATACTCTTGTTGGGGGCTGCGGTGGGAGCCCTAGGGCCTCTGGGCCCCACCGGCTCCCTGCTCATGCAGGATACGGCATCATCATGCCACAGCACATCCCTCGTTGGAGGATGGTTGGGTCCAGGGCTCCTCCATCCCTGCCGGCTCCCCTACTTGCACCCATCCCAGCAGTGGGAGCTGGCATTGCTCCCACCCTGCTAGAGCAGTTCTCTTTTGCTCCCACCGAGCAGGAGCAATTCAAAATATTTCCCTGCTCGAAGGAAAAGTTTTGTACTCCCACTAAGTGGGAACATATTACTCTTTCACTGCCAGCGCTCTCAGGTAGGGAAATGCAGTGTCCCGGGGGTTGGAGAACCTAGGACACCGTCCCTGAGAAAGCCCTGGACATGTGGTCTCCAGGGCCAAAAAATGGCTGTGGGAGGGGACACCCCCCTACCAAATTAGTAGTGTGTGCCCTTGGGGATGGGGTCCCCGGGGCTTTTTTAGGCATGACATATACACAGATTTTGAGCATTAATGCAGCAAAAACTACTGAACAGATGTATTCCAAATCACAAAAAGCGCTCTTTCTGGACAACGATCTAGCTTTCTGCCAAATGTAATGTAAATTCATGCAGCTGTTTGGGCTGTAGCTGTGCCTAAAGTTCCTATGGAAAAATGAATGGGGAAAATGCATTTTGAGACCCCCCCCCCCTTTTTCCCATCCCTTGCTTGACGGATCGCTCTGAAATTTTCTATGTGCAAACTAAACAAAAAGTAGAACTTTTTTGGAAAGTTTTGTCAAACCGGGCCAAAGTTATTAGCAATACATCAAAGGCATTTTCTATGGAAACACAATCCTAACTATAACTACCCAATACCAAAATTGACTTGCTGCGATGCATGAAAGATTGATAAATCTGGCCTCATGTGTTTAAATATGGTATACATTGCCCTTTGAAATGCAGAGGCTATGCCGAACTGCATTCTTTTTAACTGGTATAAGCAAAATAGTGTGATAAAAGCTGTTAAAGATCTAGAATCATGGTACAGTACTATCTGGTGGTGGGCTGACCTTAGATCCACTGTGGAGAAGATATTGGGTCTGTCCAAGGGGTAACAGTCAATAACAATATTAGTGTTAAGAGTGCTAAGATCAGCACACAGCCTTAAAGTTTGTCCTTTTTCTGTGCCAAAACTATGGGGGATGCCCACTTTGATGATTTAACTTTCTTGATGATATCCTCCTGCACCAGTTTTTCTAAACTTTCCTCTAACCCCATTCACACACTCATAGGAACTCTTCTCAACTTGTTTAACAGAAGTGAAACTGTTTAAGTTTAATACAATGTGAAAAATGCTGCAACTTACACAGCCTATTTGTGAAAACATTTTGAAATCATTTCTCAATTCACTCAATGTAATTATTATCTCTAATGGGGACTACGAACTATGCCAGGCTCCTATTGATTTCTCCATCCAAGGACATCAACACATTTCACTGCTACATGTAACTTAATTTTTGCAACTCTGCCCTTGAAAATTATCCCCACTCTACAAATCCCAACATGTCAATGGCTTGACCCTTGAATGCTTCAGGCCATATGTCTGACTCTAAGGGCCTGATTTAAATCTTGGAGGGACTGGTCCCGCCTTCGTTTTTTCAGCAGTCTTCCCACCCGCCGACTTGGCAGTCCGCCCGCTCGATTTAGATGTTGGCGGGTCACTGGAGGGAAGATTGCTGCAGTCCCGCCGCCTCCGCCAGGAATCTTGGCACACGTCAACGGCGTCAGAGGCCCAAGCTATTGGCGGCAGGACTGGAGCCAAGAGTCCCACTGTGCTGATTATGAAGTGCCTTCCTGCCAAGGCAACTGTGGCAGGAAGACCTTCAAACTCGAGTTGACGGAATCGAAGGAAAAGAGATAGGAGCTTACCTTATTTTCTGTTTTTCTCTTCTGTTTCTGTCTTCTACCCCATCTTTGAAGTCCCTCCTTTGCTGCTCCTTCTCCAGCACAATGCCAAACGATTCTGTTGTCGCCGACATCTCATGTAAGCTACTTGTACTATTTACCCTATGTATTGTGTGTTGGCGATCGCTGTAGGCTTGTGTTGTGTGGGTCACATGCAATATGTTACACAAAGGGATATAACACATTGCCTACATATCATTGCATGCAGACATGACACATATGTGTAATTACATATCAATAAGTTGTACTTATTTGTCTCCATGCCCCCATGAACCTCACTCTGTTAGGAGTCCGCCGCCAGCACAAAGGGAACATCTAAAACGGCTCGGCACAATGCCGCCGGCAGAGTACTGTGAGCCAGCAGAGAAGATGCCCACCGCAGCGGTCTTCTGTCTCCCACCACAACATCTAAATACAGCGGGCGGCTCGCCGTCAGCTCACTGGAGCACGTGGGACCACCACCACGGCGGGACAGCAGTAAGACTGCCAAGATCTAAATCAGGCCCAAAGTCTTCTAGGTTTATCCTCCTGCGGAAAGCATCTAAAAAGGTTTCCTTGATAACTATATTCCATGGAGGGCCAGAGTCTGCCATTAATAGGATACTCTTTCCAAGATTAGCACTTGACACTTTGGTAGGTGTTTAGGGGGGGTCATCAACAGAATCGGGTAAAGCTTCACCATCAGATAAAGCCAAAGCAAAACCTAGATCCTTGTTCTCACAAGAATGATCACCCTCCTCATAGGTCTCACTCACACAAGTCACACTTGATTTTGCATTCTTTTTAACATCTTTGCACATCCTAGCAAAATGTCCATACCTCCCACAATTCCTGCAATCTTTTGCCATAGCAGGACACATTTTATATGTGTACGTGTGGCAAACTTCCACAACTATAGCATGCATACATTATTATTTCCATTTTTTATAAATGTGATATTCTTCTCTGCATGGTTTGTTACACTACACACTTCACTGGATTTCCTTTCCATTTTGTTTTCATTCACTGACTTCCTCCAGGATTCTGACTGTTCAATGGCTTTTGCTGTGGCCATTGCACAGGAGGGATCACCAAGCACCCAAAGCTGTTAATGGATTATACAGCTTCTTACCTCGATTATAATCTGATGTCCTATCATCTCATCTGACATAATTCCAAAATTACAAGAAATGGGCAAGGCCCATAAACTCATCAAAGGATTCAACCACTCTTTGAGCATCGGTGTAAAATTTGTACCTTTCCTAAACAATACTTGTAGTCGGTTTGAACCTTGTTTCAATATGCATCATGGCTTCATCAAATGCATTAATCTCACCTTGACCCACACTAGGTAAAATGGGTGGTAAGGCCCCTAGGCAATGCAAAAGAATGTTCTTGTGTCTATCCACTGACATTTTGTCACAACCTGTTGCACACAAATATATCATAAACTCCTCCTTCCATTTTTGCCATGGTCTTGGTGGTTCCCCTTTTAGCTGTAAGAACTTGGGTGGAGGATAAATTTGTATTATGGCAGATATGTAACACAACAGTTTTTCTCACAAAATGTGAATACAAATCAGAATTGCTGATAATGAGCCTTAACAAGTGTCTCAGAATAATATTATACGTTCTTAGTTATTGTGGCCATATCACAGACATTGATATGCGTGGAGCTTGTAGATGTAATACTATAATATTATTGTGTGCATCACAGAATAATGTAACACTTCCATATATGTGCATGTCAGTTATTGACATGAACGCTCTCAGATCCGTAATGTGTGCATACTACAATAGGCATTAACTGTTGATGTAAGGCGTATACAATAAAATGTCAGTATCCAATGGCAATATTTACATCATGTGTGTGTCCATATCACAGATTGTGACATGCTCTCAAGATACTCCTGTTGGATGTGTGCATATCAGCAAAAATAATGTCAATTTGTGCAAGTAAAGTGCCAATTTTTATACCACGTGTATGCACATCACAGATTATGACATGTACAAGGTCAATGTTAATGTGCATATTGCCAATGGCCAATGTACATCAGATGTCTTGTCCATATGTGTTAACTAGATGGCATAAGGGTGAAACACTTGGATTATAATAGTCTGCAAAGCTGAATCAGACAAGGACAGGTCACAGAGTGTCTGTGCTGTCTTTACTCATTGGAAACTCACATGCAGGGCCGGCATTAGTGTTGGTGTCACCTTTTGTGACAATCTCGGTTAGCACTCTCCTTCCCCAGACATCAAACTATGCCTTTTTAGGTTCTGCCTACAGCACACATGCTCTGTCAGCGAAATATATGGTTTACAAAAAAAAAAGCTTAAAAACCGTTACTTACTATTGTTTGGCTACACATCACTTACCTTTCCTTCCTTTTGATTGGTCAGCGCCTCCTGCTCCTTTCTGCCTCCTCCTGGCCTTCCACCTTCAGTCCTTGCTGTGGAGCATGGACCTTGTACAGCATCTTGTCTACAGCCAGTGACCATCCAATGGCCGCAGACACTTAGTTTTTCTTTTCTACATACTCTCTCCAAGAGTGCATGTCTCTAATCAGTCTCCTGCCCTTCCCTCCCTTCTTCCCTGCACCTCCCTCATGTTGCCCCCCTGTTTGTGGTAGCTGCTCCCAGCCTCCCCCACGGCCCTTGCTTGGTTTTATTGGCTTATTTATTTATATAGCGTAAATTCGAACCGATGGTATTGGAGCGCTTTACATGAGCACAAGTTAGCAAGAGGTGGAAACATTTCCGGTTTCAGCTCTTTCTCGTAGAATTAACAAAAATGTACAGTGAACATTAACAAATGCGTAAATAAATGCTGCTCTTCTCAAAGAAGTTTGTTTACTTGACCTTATGAACATGCCAAAAACTGCAGGAGCCACATCTGGGTGGAGCCTATTACATGGGGTGACTATTTGCACTGACAAACAGTCTTTAATCTGTGATTGGACCTATTCCTTTTCTGCCAGATAAAATGTTCAGCTTATCCTGCTTTTTTCTAATCCCAAAAAGCCCACAAGATTGATCAAATAGTTAACTGCTCGCTACTGACATTTGGTGGGATTTGCAAGTTACAACCTTGAAACAGGCAAGGCCAAATCATACTTTCATCTTTTCGTGGTTGGCAAACTGAGTGCTAGTAAAAAAGGACAATGCTAAGATCCATTATTCACATTGGTCCCATAAAGGTCAGAGTAGTAGCTACAAAATTCCTGATTAATATCTACTTGTCTGTATAGCCTGGTTCCCTGATCAGTTCGAGCTCCACAATTATTGAGCCCTGTTTGCAGGATTCACGAGCCAGCCCAAAAGATACCCATTGTGGTCCTGTTCTGCATTCCCTCAGATCATATAAGCTCTATAATCGAAGCATCTCAATTCCTCCATCTGCTCTGCAACTTTCTCCTTAGCTTCTAACAAGGCTGATTGCAAGTCCAGGTGACCCTGCCTACGCTGTTATACATCCCTCAGCTCCTCTTCCGAGGATAAGACTTCATTCAGTAAGGTGCGCCTCACCAACTCCGCTATGCAGTTCCACCTGAGCAAGGCCTTAAAGGCATCCCACTCCACCTGAGGAGACGATGCTGTGCCAGCATGCTCCTTAAAGTATTGCCAAAAGCCATCCCCTATAGTATCTCTAAAAAACGGGTCTTCTAAGGTTTTAGTCTTCATGTTGGGATGCAGGGTCTCAATCTCTCCCATCCCAAGTATAAAAGGATCGGGTTATGGTCCGATATGGTCCTAGTGAGGTATTCAATATCACGTACTAACCCATGGATATCTGGGGTGCAAAGGAACATGTCCAGTCTCACGTGGAGGTCATGGAGAATTGAGAAAAAAGAGCAATACCCACACTAGTGGGTGTGTCAAGCGCCAGGAGTTGATCAGTCCCCATTTCGACTGCCAATCAGTAAATGACCGGGCCTCTCTAGAAATTGGGGAATGGGAATCTCGCAGCGGAGGTTGGGAGTGAACGAGCATGGAGTTTGCTACACAATTATAATCCCCGCCCATAATGACCGAGCACACAAGGATGGGGGCCAAGGACCGTGATAGATCCGCGAAGAACGCCCCTTGGTCTATATTCGGGGCATAAATATTAATAATCATTACATCTTGGCCTACGTTGTCCAGCAGCCCTATCACTCAGATGTTGTTTTGCTGCAACCTGTTTTCATCATCATCCGTCCTGTTTTCCAGTGTTCGAACCTTCCCCTCCACAGTCATGAGTCTTTCTCGCATTGCTACTAAATCCGAAGGGATCTCAGTCAGTTTTCTCTCCGCTGTAGTGACCCGCTCCGCTAGGCATTGATGGTCATCTTTCAGGATACCCAGATCTGCTCCCAGCATATACATTTTGTTTCCAGTACCACTCTGGAGGCGATGATGGGCTGCAGAATATCCTGGAGAGTAGTTTCCCAGGAGGTCCCACTTGCGGGGCAACCGCCCCTTCATCTTGAGTGTTCTCAGCGGGCAGATAGTTGACATACTGTGAAGGCCCCCACGCCCAGCCAGACCAGTGGGGTTGAGAGAACAGGGGCAGCCGTAACCCCCCGGTCACAGCAGCAGTTAGGCAGTGTCTAAGAGCTCCACGTACAGTTCAGAGTCGGTTTGCAGGCCAACAGGTGGCAGCAACAGGTCTCGGAGTTTCGACATCACCAGGTGCCCCCAATCACCCCGAGATGCCCGGCCTATAGGGCAGCAGTCCCCCCCACCCCAAGAGAGGGCTAGGAGAAGTCACTGCACTTCGCAAGGAAGGAGCCAACAGTCTCAATAGAGTTGTGTGTACTGCAATCAACGGGCTACTAGCCAATTTTGCGGAGTCATGTGGCTCATGGTGTCAGGCACGGCTCACCACGTGCCCGTAGCCACAGGGGGTCCCCAGAGTGTCAGCCAGGGCCCAGCTCCCGGTTCAGCTACTCCAAAGGCAGCAAGCACAGGCAACAATCCCCACAGCCTGTTGTCATGCCTCAGAGGCTCAAACAGCAATGCTCCATGACACTCCCCTTTCTGCAGTTTGCTGCTAATAGCAGTTTGCTGTGCACATGGCATGGCGTCTGCAGTCATTAGGCCCAGCTGTTTGCTCCTTGCTGCCACTTTATCTCCCGGGTAGATCACCAACCCGCAGCTCGCTCCACTCTCAGGCCCCCAACTTCAGCCATGGCGGCAGGAGGCCCCTCTGCTCGGGGCCCGCCGTAGCTGCTTGGCTCCAGTGCATCTACTCAGAGGCTCAGTCATCAGCTCGGGCCAAGTCTCGCAGCAAGGCCGAGTGGCCCACGTACACCATCTTAAGACCGCTGACTCGCGGCTCTATCCGCGGGCTGCCGGAGCACTCATTTCGCCACCTCACAGCCAGGTATACCATGCAGTAGGTTAGAGGGGATCCGCTGCTTGAATTATGTGCCCCCGGGGGCAATATTTAAACCGGGGGCATCGGATGGGGGATTGCCAGGCAGGAGCTCCGAGCTGTGCGACCTATGGCACCTACACTCAGCCACCCCCTCATGGCGCTACTCTCATGCTGAAAACTGCATGAGAGCAGCTCCAGGATTGGTTACCTTTGTTGGCTCTTCCACTCTTCACTAAAGTCACCTCCCTCTGTGGGGGTGTGGGAGGGACAGGCGGAAAAAGAATCGCGGAGGCTTAATATGCTTGTCAATCTTGGCATGTCTTTATTCAGAGATGTTTAGAAACAGTGATGTTAGCAAGTCCTTGGTCTTCTTTCTTCTTATAGTGCTTCCTTTTCTTCTTTCCTTTCAGGGTGCTCTTCTTCCAGGAGGACGTCCCCGAGGTTCTCAGGAAAAAGAAGAAGGTGGCAGTGAGTAGGCTGTTTGAAATCACACTGGTTTTAGAGGATAGTATCCTACACCACACCAGGAAGTGCTGGGGAAAGGCATGAACACTGAACTTGGGGCCTTGTGGGGGGTTTCAGTGCTTCCCAAAGTCAATCTCTGGGATCCCGTAGATATGAGAATTCTTTCTCCTTCCTCCTCCCCCTTCCCTTTTAGGTGGTTCTCGTGAGCATGCAGCGGTAGAAAAGGAGAATTCAACAAAAAAAGGAATTGCAAATGCTGAATGAATGGGAAAAAAACACCTAAGAGAGTTTCCCTTCACTCTCTTTTCTTTTATGCTAAGCTGGGAACACCCGTTCCCTTGTATTCATTTTGCAGGGATAATTGTCACATAAAGAAAACAACATTCTATGCCAGTATCAATTACTTCCTCCCCGAGAGGAGCGTGCTGCACTGTCTATGGCCCGGGGGAGTTTGACCCCCCTTCACTCAGTGCTGTCCCCTAGGCTCCCTCCTCCGCCCTGGTTACATACTGCGTGGGCCGCAACTCTCCCGAATTGCGGCAGCGTGTCAGCATTCCCTGGGGGCGTTCACCACTCCTCGCTCCAGCTCTCTGGAGTCTCATCTTCTTCGTCCTCTGCCTCCTCTGGTGGGCGGCTTTCCGATGGCTTTTCCTCCGACCCGTTCTAGGCTTCCTCCAGCTGGTGGTTTCCTAACGGCATCTTCACGGGATTCCCTGGCAGCCTCCTCGGGTTGCGGCTGCTGGCGTCTTCCGTGTTTTCCTGGCCACGCCCTTCGATCTCCTTTCACAGGCTGCTGGCGTCTTTTTCTCCCTCAGTCCGCCTTCCCCATTGGGTCCCGAGCCAGGTGGGCCAGCCTTCTCCCTGCGAGGAAGAGTTTCGGTTAACTGCTTCGTAGGAGCGGGGTTGTCGGCGCGCTGCACGAGATTGGCCGGGTGGGGGCACGTACGTTAAGGAACAAGGGCTGATGGTTTCTCCCTCCTCACAGGGGGTTTCTGGGAACAGTCAACAGTGCCTTTTCCAAAGATACCAACCGGATGGTGGTCCTGGAAACAGACGTCAGTAAGTACTTTTTTGTTATCTCATCACAGTCTCCATGGAATGTATGCGTTAGCCGTGAGCCCCAAGATCTGCTACGACTGATTTGCCCCATCACTTTCAGATGTCACTAGCCGCCACTGCCCTAAAATCATAACAAAGACACAGACAGTAATGGGAGGCCCCGAGTTACTGAAGTGCTGCTAAAAACATGCCCAGAGATAATCTCCAAGCAGGACCAGGCTTAGAGACAAATGCTATCCAAACACTTTCTGATACACTTCAATCTTTTCCAAATCTGGGGTTTATATGCCTGGATCTGCATCTCACTGAGAATGATCATCTGTTTGAATCCCACTAAGTATCTACAGCTTTCGAGCATGCATCGTTGAGGCAGGTCCGACTCTTAAGTATTTTCGATCAGTTTCTATTTCTGGCGAAATACTTAAATGCTCAGGATGTCTTGTGCAATATTTTGGAAGTTAGGGGCATATTAGCAAGACCGGCGATAAAATTATCGCCGTTTTAGCGGCAGGAAACTGCCGCTAAAACGGCGATAATGGGCTTGCTAATATGCGTTATAGAATTCCAATAGAAGCCCAGGTTAGATGTCCTGCACATCTAACCTGGGCTTCTATTGAGTTCTATAACGCATATTAGCAAGCCCATTATCGCCGTTTTAGCGGCAGTTTCCTGCCGCTAAAAGGGCGATAATTTTATCGCCGGTCTTGCTAATATGCCCCCTAATTTTTCGTTTCGCCGCACAATTCCGTGAGCATACGCTTAAGAATGCACCATGTAGCGTTGAACCTTTACAAAAATGCAGCCCCCAGTAATTTCATTTTAAAAATAAGCATACAAGTTGTCCTCAATATCACTTGGTCCAAGAAGTCCAAAATGTCGGCCATGAAAGCAACAGATTACATGTACATTCGCCCAAAAATCTTACAGACCTTTGCCACAAATGCCACTCCGACATGGCAACTCGTTCTGCTGTGCAACATGTCAAAAAAAAATTGGCAGTCATTAATCTCGCACACAGGAAACCTATTGGCTTTGCCAATGCTTGTTTTCCTTTGGTGCGGTCTGTACTTTTAGAGCTTCACTTTCAACAGAATCACAATTTCAATTGTCCCATATGTGACCATCATTCTCTCTCCAGAGCCCTGTCATACAGTCGGCATTTGTGCTCCATCTGATCTCCCTAACAGGGACGGCAGTAGAGATGGGGTGGGTGATGGAGTGCAGGATGAGGAAGGAACAGGCAGAGATGGGGTAAGGGTGGGAAGAGCATTGGCCCATATGTAACCAATTCTATCTCTCCGCCTCTACTAGGTCTCTGCAGAGAGGGCAAAGAATATATGAGCATGTAGTCTGCAAACTTTTCTGACCCAGTGACAAGCACTGTGAACAACATACACTGGTTTCAGTCTCAACTCCAGAGCTCTCAATCATGATCCACCCTCAACACCCATTCACACTCTGAACTCACCCAGACACCATGAGGCAACTCATTCAGAGTAGGCACTATACAAGACTCATGTTGCATGAAAAGCAAAACTACACATCAAGGAAAATGAAAACCTCTCACATGCTAGGGAAATATATCATGCAACACAAACTAAAATGAGCTAAAAGTAAAAAGGGAGTGCATTGCTGCCCTGAATTACATTGAATGTTCTTGCACTCACTGCCGAGAAACAAATCAGAATTTTTGTTTTTTAAAGGTAAGGTCTTTAATATAAGACACCATATAATGATGTTTAAATATCAGGCTGTAATTATGGTCAGTGCTGACCACTGGACTCTTCCCCTAACGCATGCAGAACAGTCAGAAATTTTTAAGTAAATGCTTCTTTTAAAAATGCATTTTTATGAATCTAGGTTGCCCCTTTTTTCTTCCGCTCTCAGTGCTTTAAGTAGGATGAAAAAGGGTTGGGCGGTCTCCATAAGGACCAGGGCCAAAGAAGCTGAACTAGGAATCCGTCCCAAAAGGCGTGGACTGTTTAATAATGGTGTGAATTAAAATATGTGAACTAGAATCCTGTTCTTTAGACAGAGTGCCACCTGAAAAGTTTTTTGTGCCTCTCTTGAGTGGTCTGTAATTGCATCCTGATAGATCACAGATCAACAAACATGTGCCTAACAAGCCAGACCTATTGGCTTTGCTAATGCTTATTAGCACTATCGTATAAATGAGTGACATCAATGATAATGCTGTGAATAATTAAAATTGAAAATATATCCATTCTGAAAATAAGAGACTGTGAATTAAACATTACCAAGTTCTCAGACACACGCAATCATTCCCTCTCTCTCTATCTTCACCTATACCCACAGAATTTTCTTTTCCTTTGGCGCAGTCCGTACTTCCACAACAGTGTACCTCCATCATACACTTTCACATAAAGTATTCATTACTATCAGCACACAAATAAACATTGCTTTGCAGAGAGACTAATGGTAGGAGGAGCATGTAGTCTCTGCACAACTTTGTGACCAACTGACAGGCACTGAGGAACATGCACTTTCATTCGCCTGAATTCCACAGCTCCCAATCCTGCCCAGTCATGAATACCTAATCGTACCCTGAAATCACGCAGACACTTAGAAGTGACCCAGTTCAGCATCTACCCTATCCAAGAGTCATTTGGTGCATGAAAAAAGACATAAACACAACATCTATAAAATGTAAACACTGATAGTTGATGTAAGATGAGGTCAAACGTAAACAGGGACGGCATCGCTGACATGGGTTACCTTAAGAGTTATCACACTATTGTTGAAAAATAGATTAGTGTTCTGAAGAGCAAAAATTAATGATGTGAGCATAGGGTCTGGTATACAGGCCTGTTTCAAAGTTCGTTTTTGACAATGGCCATGTCTCTTCTGATGAGCATTTGTCTGTGGGCAAAAAAGTCCCACATGGTAGATGTGCAGCAGGAGGCCTTAACAAGGGCCTTCTGTTACCATCACAGGCCTTTGGTACCTCAGTGGGCAAACCACTCCTCCCATGCCCTGCTCCGAGAGCACAGCAGAGCAGCCCCGCTCACCCGCAAAGCAGCACAAAGCATAAAATGATAATAACTAAGCTATTACCATTTTGTGTTTTGTACTTTGCACTGCTTAAAAGCAGTGGGGCGATGCTCCTCCGCCATAGCGGAGGAGCCGCCACTGGTTAAACAAAGTTTTACTGTATATAACTCCACATATATGTACCTTGACAATACATATATCTTTAAGGTACGTAGATGTAGAGTTCAGAATAGTAAATCTATACTTACCTTCTTTTTTGACCCAATATTCATACAGATGATATTTGTGTTTCCAATATTCTGTCAGTGATCTGGCGTGAGCGCTCTCACAGCCTCTGGGTGCAAGGGAGAGTAAGGTGCATGAGCAGGCATGCACCTGCTGGAAATATAGCTCCAAACGTCGGGTCTCCCCCTCTCCTGCGAACGTGGCGCCTAGTGCCATGGTACCACTTGCACCGTCCTAAAGCTGGCCCTGTTTACATGCTCGTTTTGCCCTCAGCCAGGACTCCCAGTACTTCCTGTTTCTGGCCGAGATTTCTTGTCAGAAGCAATTCAGTAGATGGGTGTGTTGGGGGAGCCAGATTGTCATAGGTTCCAGAAGAAACTTTAAATGGTAGGCCGGTCTACTCCCACTCCTGTGCCTGCTTCATAAGGGTAGTGGTGAGAGGAAGACCAGCAAGCACATCTCCAATTCTAAGGAGAGAAGACAAGGCTCCTCATGAAGGCAAGTGATATTTATTAGTACATGTGCACAGCACTCCAGTTCAAATGTCCGTGATGGAAGGCAGATAAAATTATGCAACAATAAAAAACCTAAAGAAGGTTGACATAGGCAGGAGCATGAGCCAGAAAGGGAGGCACCAGCATTACAACACGAACCTCGAAGAAATAATAGAAAAGGCCTAATAAAATCACAGATAAGTGGCATTTATATTGTAAATAAATCACAACACTCGCAGCAACGAGCCACCGGGATCCTGTAGCACATTTCTAGGATCACCCTTCACCCTGTGTTAGTTGGAGGAGGGTCTAATGGGCTTGTTTTTACTGGGTAGAAATGGAGCACATGTGAAAGACATCTGCTCAGTTTGGAGTCATGCTTCGTTCCAATGGAGCCATTTCTGGCTGTTAACATAGGTTTACATATGTAAATGGCTTTGTCTATCTGACCCACAATCTTCTCCACTGCTTGATATAGGTACTTCTTCTATGATGTGTTCTCCCATGCCTTGAGTGTCTTCATACTGTGGGGACGGAAAAGTCCTCCCCATGCCCGGAGTACCCAACTGTACTGTAGTCTAGATCCCCAATGCTGATTTTTGTTGTCATCGGTAAACGTGGATTATGTGTGCGCAGCTTGACATAGGCCTGTCTCATGGATTGCTGTCCTGTTGGACCGGGAAGGACACCCAAAGTGCTACCCTCATAGTGGTGGAAGGTTACTACCTTCACCAGGAGTTTAACAGCATGAGTGGAGGCTGCATACTGTGTACTAATCAGTAGGAGTGAACAGGTCCTTTTTAAACTGTGTCACTGGAATGAGGCCTACAGACTCACTCACTTTTTAAGGTTCTGCGGCTGCGTGCTAAAGTCACACTTGATCTACATCAGTTAGATGTGAAGTACTGTGCAATGCAACAGCTGTGACTGATTGTATGTGTGCCAGGGAAGGGTGCAGTACAGGGATAGAGCAGTGCTGTGCAGTGTGTGCATGGTGAGTACATGTACTGGGTGTAAGTGTACCTGCGAGGAGTACAGTACATGATGGTTGTAGTATTGTGCAGAGCACACATGGTGAATGTGTACGCTGGCTAGAGAGGCAATAGGCACAATAAAAAAAGGCTACAGCACTGAGCAGTGCGCGCAGAGTGGATGTGTGCCTGTGGTGGCACAATACAAGATGGTAACCGTGCTGGGCAGTGTGTGTGCTGACTACATACACTGACTGCAAGTATGCCTGTAAATGGTGCATTACCTGGAGGACCCTGAGTTCCATTTTTGGTGGCCAAGGTCTGTCTGGTAAAGACATAAAGAGGTAAAGCCTGCCCCCCACCCCAACAGATTTGTGTATTGCTACGTTCCTGTTAGCTGGGTGGGACACACTAGAGGAGGGAAAGTGAGACTCCCCCTGTCCACTTCAAGGGTGCTCTTTGATTCAGTGAGAGATCACAAGGAATGGATCTAGACATATCTCAGGAAGGAGATGGGTGGGGCTGATAAGGGAATAATGAAGAGTGGGACTGGGAGCCAGAGAGCAACCTTTTGATGAAAATATCAATGTGGCTGACATCCAGATGAGAACTCTAGTCACTCCTATGGCCTGTGTTGTGAGACTATCAGCTTCAGAATCTCTCCTATTGTGACAGACGGATTTTAAGACGAACAGGGCAAGAAGTATGTACTGAAAAAGAAGCAGAATCTCAAAATAAAACTTCAAAGACCCAGGCCCTAACTCACATTTGGGGGCATATGTACAAGCTCCTATCGCCACAGGAACATCACTTTTTGTGACGTTTCTGTGGCGATAGGGGCTTCACCTTATTTGCAAGGCAGCATTAAGCGACTTAACGTGGCTTAACGCTGCCTTGTAACTAAGGCCCCCTTTCACGCGATGCTTAGCGTGAAAGGGGTGGGCAGTGGGTGTTGCGGTGGGCGTTCCACTGCAACACCCATTGATTTTCACGCTGCCCCCAATTTACAAGGGCAGCGTAAATAGGAGGCAGCGCCAGAAGGGGGACCTTCCTGTACATAAACAATCTTTCCCCTTCACACAGACACCCTTGCACTATGGTGCAAGGGTGCCTGCGTTGGCGCTACACTGCTAAGTGTAGCGCCAGCGCAGGGGGAAACGCAAGGCTGCACCATATTGTTGTAAATATGGTGCAGCCATGAGGGCTAACGCCTCACTATAAGAAGAGGAGGTTGAGACCCGAAAAAATGTAATCTGCCAAAACGGACTGTGGGAGGGGAAGCTCTGCATGACTTCTGCTTGTGACCAGGACTCGGGCCAAGGCCTGCTAGTCTCCCTGATGGGTGAGCGGACATCACCGAGAGAAAACAAGACCACCTGCTCTAGAGTACCAGCGCTGCCTGCTTTCCAAGACCAGTGTGCCCTGTGAGGAAGAGGAGAGAGTGAGGTACAGTGGGAAGCCCTGTCAAGTGGACTCCCGTTGCGAGGTGTGAGGAGACGGCTGCTGCACAGATCGGGTGGTTGCCCATGGGCAGGATAGAGTCGGCGGCCCCCGTATGCCAGGAGACGGCCGCTGTGAAGACAACCCTGTAAAATGATTGCTGTGCGGTAGCGTGGAAACTTACCCTGCAGGAAGAGCACGGAAATTCCTCTGATCACGGCCGGAGGACGACGACGTTGGCGAAGGAGAGAGCCTGTGCTTGCTGAGCGCTGCGGCTAAGTCCACGTGCAGCAGACTCACCAGAGCCGGACCAGAATTGTTGAGAGTGCCCGTGGCTGGAACACCTTCCAAGGCACTGCACGCTTCCTCCCTTCTGGAGTGGGTAAGACTTGTTACAGGGCTATTAAGCCGGGATAGGGGGGACACGACAAGCTGCTGAAGACGCTGCAGCGCTTAGACACTTTTGACTGTATTTGAGTGGACTCTTCAGATAAGCAAAGAAAAGCACAGAGAGGCAACATCTATGATAGGTGAGACATGTAAAATCTCTTCGTTTTAATAGAAGTTAGTCCATGAGCACATCTCGAGCGACGCTGTATCTTTCAACCGTCGTCGAACTGAAAATACTAATGACTTTTAGTATTTTCAGTTCGACGGCGGTTGAAAGATACAGCGTCGCCGAGATGTGCTCATGGACTAACTTCTATTAAAACGAAGAGATTTACATGTCTCACCTATCATAGTGAGTACTCTACAGTTTGTCTGAATACAAGGACAGGAACTGGATTTGACCTTACAATTTGGAATCTGATTTCATCGTTTTGAGCAACTACGGACTTTACGAGAACTTGGGTACACACCAATGATTATGACTGGGATTGATTTTATATTTTGGAATTGAACTTCATCAATTTGAGCCCTGAGGAAGCCCTATTTAGGGCGAAACGCGTTGGCTGCATTTTGTCATCGCCTCATGTCGTTTGAGGCTCAAGTATTCATTAAAGGATCAGATTTAACATCACCGAAGAGCCTGGATAGATTCTTTTGCTTTGCATTTGTGCTTGTTTATACTTATGTTGCCTCTCTGTGCTTTTCTTTGTGTATCATAGTGTTGTGGTTCTTTGGCAGTGGACCAAGGAGGTGGGCAACAGTGACCGTGTGCATTTTTGAAAATAGTGTATAGATAGGTGGTGCGGCTTTAATTATCCCTTACTGCCATTTTCTCCTTTTTTCTAACTCTTCAGATAAGGCCTGCGAGAATTCTCTGGATGCAGCCATCAGTGAATGCGGAATAACGCCGAACACATTGTGAGGAATGGGTAGGACAGGGACTTGGCAATGAAACACGAGAACACCGATCTCAAGGAGGAAATGTGTTGTCTGTGAATGTCAGGTCCAGGGACGCTAGGAGTAAAAGGCCTCAACCCCCACGGTTGGGTCCAGCAACCCCTGTGTGCCCAGTCACCCTCTGAAAGGAGTTCTGGCACACTGTTCGTGAGACTGTCCGAGTGCCCATACTTTATGAATCCAGGAGCAAGGCAGGTAGCCTGGGTCATTGTGTTAATAGGCCATTGTTGTTCTTGGTGCGAAGACAGCAAGAATAGAGTGTGGTAATGAGTGAGGGGAATGTTAAGTTACAGAGGCAGAAAGAAAGAAGTGAAGGAGGAGAGATGAGGTAGCAAACAAGGAGTGCCGTAAATTGCGAAATGGAAGTGAGGTAGTGAGATGTTAGGTACAGAAATGAGAGGCATAAGAGGATGCTAGATAGAGGTGACAGAGAAATTGAAAGAGACAGAAAGGTGTGGTAAAGAAAGATGAGTTTGAGAGAGGTGAAGTAGAGGGGGAGGAAAGATACAGAGAGGTGAGATAAAAACTGAGAGAGGAATGATATTGAGAAACAATGAGGTAGAGATTTAGCAATGTAGAGGTAGGCTCATAGCAGAGAGAGCTACGGTCATGAGAGAAAGGGAGTAAAAAGAGGGTATTGAGAGAGAGATGCT
Organism: Calotriton arnoldi; assembly: GCA_963921515.1. Lineage (NCBI taxonomy): Eukaryota > Metazoa > Chordata > Amphibia > Caudata > Salamandridae > Calotriton > Calotriton arnoldi. The sequence goes on from CAWUFW010001300.1 coordinate 1,508,920, forward strand.
GTAAACAAAGGTGAGATACAGAGAGTGAGAGTTGTAATAGAGGGATTTAGGTACATAGAGATGTAGATAGATGTATATAGAGAGAGGTGAGGTTGAAAACATTAAGTAAGAGAGAGAAAGACAGAAAGAAGATGGGGAGGCTGTGCAATTGGCCACTTAACCCGCGCCTTATAATGGCTCTGTGGCTGCAGCACTCGGTTTAACAGTCTCTTCTCAGGGCACCCCGGAAAGGCATCCAGCGCGCTGCAGGAGAGCTCATCAAGGGTTAACTGCATTACAGGGCAAGCTATCAGATTCATAAGGTGCAGCTCTTTCATTATTTATCAACCAGTAATCAAACTCTCAACAATAACCTGCAAAATCTTTAATAAATTACATACAATTGCTTTTAAATTACATATACTGCAATTGGCCTTTCAGTTGGAGTATTAGGTGAACCTTTCTGTCAGCGTTCTTTTCGACTGATGTCATGCTCCAAGTGACATCATGGATCATCTTGCTTTAAAGTCCGCCTAACTAAAATATTTTTGCGCGCGCGCTATCAGTGTTAGAAGGATCACAGTCCTGCACAGAGCACTGTCAATAGCTGCCCCATCCGCTCCCTTACCAGAGATGTGTACTACACACACTCGGTTACGAACCTTCTAGAAGAACAATGAGCTTTAGGAGGCGGCTCAGGCGGCCGTGGCCTCCAGCCCTGTCGCTTGATACCAGCATTCCGATCTGTATTGGTCTTCACTGGATGGTTTTGCTACATAATCTCTGATCTCATGGAAAACAGTCGAATCTAAAAGCAAAGCGATGTCAAACAGCCTGAACTCAGGTTACCCTTACAGACTTGCCAACTCATACGGCGCCACCGTGTGTCACACGATTTCCGCTCCCTTAACACGGAAATCACATGGTGGCAGAGAAAACGACTGCAAGTAGTGGAATTCCAGCTCGTTTTCGGAGATAATAAGCAGCCGATGTCCATAAAAATTGTGCAAACACCCCAGAACATCTCGACAGCATCGTTTACCCTTTTTTGGGGGGGGGTTTGGGGAGGGGGGGCTTGGTGAGGGGCAGGGTGCCTCTTAGTTTCCTCTAGGCACCAGGCCCCGCCCCCTCCAAGGCCCCACCCCCTCATCACACGGTGAAACTAATTTGTAAATTGGCAGGTATGCTCTTACTACCAAAGCACATGAAATATGTATGACCGAAAGTGTTCTGCAGCAGTCTACTGAGTAGGCTTTCTGAGGCAAATTCTATGAGTCAGCAATGAAATGTAAACATTTTCAATTTCCAAACTATACTACACTACAGCAATGTAATTTTTAAATTTCCAAACTCCATTTGATTTCAACGCTAATATTCATTCTTTGGTCACGGGATGCTCCTGATGTCAGCAGCAGCCTCTTTGTCCGCTGCAATTAGCAGCATTCGATGTGGCATTTTTCGTTTTTAGTTGTTGTAATAGTTTAAACGGATCAATCGTTATGTCCTGTCAAGAAAACAAAAAAGCAACAAATATTACAAATCTAAGAAATGCACATTTCTCATTCCGTTCGACAGGTGGACCACAAATTAAAGGTAAAGTACACTTTGAAAGTATTTGACAGCGCTGGTGCGTGGGGTCGGTGTGTATGCGTGCAGCAGTGAGAGGGCTTTCAGCACTTGAGTAATTTTTGAAAAATGCATTGAATCATCCAACAAAACAGTATGTTTTTTTCAATGTGTAAATCTGGTGCCCCAATGGACAGATACCAAAATTAGATTGATGGCTGGGATTGTCCACACACCTACTAGTAAAACTCAGTCGATCTTCAGGATTTCCACAATAAATATATGTATGAAGCAAATTTACATATAAATAATTTCAGTGGAGACTATGTGCATATTTGTTCACCATCCTCAAAACTCAACTGTATTTTTCTATCTGGTGGGTCGAAAAGCCCTAAAGTTACACAGAAGTTACTGTTTCGGTAGATCTATGCATTTTATTTTCTTGATTGCAATATGAGGGCAGCAGCACAGTGTGCATTGTTTCTTTTTGTGATGACTTTACCTGAAAGAAGAGCAATAGCTATTTGCAGGGCCAATTCTTGTTAGTCGTGGAAGTCTTACCCTCTAAATGTTATGCATGGAAGTACTAACACTCACCACATAAACAATAAAAAAAAAGGTATGATGATATAGCTACCACGTGGGGGCGTGGCTTGGCGCCGATGGAGTGAGCAGCAAAGCTTGCGCGCTCCGGTCGGCCGGCCGCCATCGAGAGCATCCTAACGCCCTAAGAGGGACGAGAGCCCCGACGGTGCACCCCCGCACTTACATGAGGGGAGAGGTGTGCCCCAGAGGCGGAGGAGCCCCGTCCTGCTGAGCAAAGGCAGGAAAATTGAGGTTGCAGAGAGCGACGAGGCGGCGATCCAAGATGGTGGCGCCCAGGGGAAAGTAACGGAGTCGAGGAGGCTACGAATCCTGTGGCAAGGATCGGTTTTGCGGTGAGACGAGGACCGGGCGCTCTTTTATGCTGCTGATGAGAGGATTGCACATTGACCCCCAAGTCTCCTCGCGGACGCTGCGGAGGAGATAAGGAGTGACGAGCAGGGAGCGGCCGAAACACCGTCTGAGACAGCCTGCGGCATAGAGAGGGTGACAGACAGTCCCCGGGGGCCGCCGCGTGGGCTTGACTAGTAGTTGGAAGAACTGTAGCAGAGGAGGCCCCTTCGTCCCCCTCCTGACGAGAAGGGAACAGTGAGGCCAGAGGACCCAGGGTGAACGGTAGCAGAGGAAAGAGAACGTGCCGCCCCAGGTGAGAGAGGTGCGGTGTGGACCCCGGCGCGAGCGGTGGTGAGCCCCAGGTACCTTGCGAGCCAAGGGACCATCAGGAAGTGGGCTCTGGTGGGGGACCTAACCAGGGGGCTCAGCAGAGGCAACGCCTACTGGTGATCCGGAGGAGCTCTGCGACCTCCCCACGAGCGACTGCCTGCACAGGGACCTGCGGCGAGGGGAAAGTGCCAGCGGAGGGACCTGGCGCAGGCGAATTCGCCCGGCCGAGCAGCAGAGACGGGGGAGTGAGCTCGGAATCTGCCTGCACAGAGACGCCGCCTGTGGAGCAGCAGAGACGCTACTGGTACACGCACACTGGAGGACCACACCGGGAGTCTTTCTGCGGCTGGAGGAAGCGGGTAGGGCACGAGAGCACGACCTTGAAGGTGCCAGGGATCGCCTGTGTGTGTGGAGCCGCAGAGCGGGAGCTGCACTGCGAGAGAGCGATGAGCGCATAGGAGACTGGGAGGCCCTCTGAGGTGAAGCCTTGTGTGAGTGTGCCCTGGGCAGGTCGACAACAGCGTCCGAGGCCCCAAGCAACAGAGGACGCTGAGAGGGTGCGGCCAGGGGCGGCGCGGGCCCATCTCGCGACAGTGCCACGCAGCGGGCGAGTACTGCGGCCTAAGGAGGGGGACGGTCGGCAGGGCCACTGGAGAACCGAAGAGGATACTGGGCCGGGCGGAATGCGTGGACACATCAAGCTGGAGCCATCGACAGGCACTGAAGAGAGTGCGTCTCATAACTGAGGGGGGAGTGGCGGGCAAAGATGGCAGAATTAGCCACACAACGGACCGCAGAGTGCCTAGCAGGGAAGGTGAACTCGCGCACCAAGACTTCTGCTAACAGAGCCCAACAAGCCTACCTGGTACCAGCGACCCCACAGGTCCAGAAGACACGATGGGGAAGGTTCAAAAGAAAAAGGACAGAGAGGAGGCTCCAACAGAGCAAATGACAGAGGAGAAAGGGGGGACCCAACACCAAGCAGACCCTACGCTACAGGACATTTTACAGGCCATCACCTCTTCGAGTGCACGACTGGAGACCAAGATAGACTCACTGGGGCTGGATCTGGGCCTGCTTAGGGAAGACCACAAAAAACTGGCGGACCGCATTAAAATAACTGAGGACCAATTATCAGAGGCGCGGCCGGACATTGCGCTAATGCAACGACGATTAACAGCGCTTGAGGCCCAGGTGCGCACACTGGAGTCTCGGGCGGAAGATGCCGAAAATAGATCACGGAAAAGCAACCTCAGAATCATAGGTTTGCCCGAAAAAATAGAAGGCCGCAATATGATCGATTACTTGGAAAAATGGTTGCGAGAAGAAGTGGCGCCTGAAGGTTTATCGAGCTTCTTTGCCCTGGAGAGGGTGCACCGAGTACCTGCGAAACCACCTGCACCGGGAGGCCTGCCGCAAGTGGCGATAGCAAAGTTACTTCACTACAGGGACAGGGACCACATCCTTGCACAGGCCCATATGAAGGGAGATATAGTGGTGGACAACTCAGTGGTGCGAATATTCCCGGATTTCTCTCGCGAGGTGCAACGACTGAGAGGTTCTTACCGAGACGTGAAGCAAAGGCTGCGGCAGCTGAACTTTAAATACACAACGCTGAGGGTGGTCACCGGAAGTGGCACAGAGTTCTTTAAGACAGCGCATGATGCGTCAGAGTGGTTAGAGAGCCATGCAGAGATGGCACCACTACGAGTCCCGGAAAGGAGAAGAAGGAGAACTAGTCGCCCCCGAAGCCGGAGAACCTTAAGAGAGACTCTAGCCCCCACGCACGAAGAAGCACAGCTGGAGCGACGGAACGCGATGCAGGTGGTGGCAAGGATTAGCGGTGGAGGGAGCAGCCCAGCTCCTCCCGAGAGCAGTGAGACGGCAGCGGACTCTGGCTCGGAGCAGGGATCTAGTGACTCCGAGGTGCAGAGTGTGGTCCTCCCCGACGTCACACCACAGACGGCTGATGATATCGCCTAGAGGAGGGTGACTGAAGCACGCTGTGAGAGGATCAGCAACAACGCAAGCTGAACTTGGCCCGACACCGAGGTACTGAGGTTGCTGGAGGGGGGCGCTGTGGGGGCTCCTTTGGGACTACGAGAGCGAAGGGCGGCCGCAGAGACCAGGAGAGAGGTGGACGAGCAGCCTTCCCCCTTACACTTGACTGATTGAACTGCAAGTAGTCACTTGTGGACTCTTAACCTTAGTTTGGATGGGGGGTGTTTTCCTACTTATCCTGGGGAGCGGGAGTTGGGGGAAATGTTTCAAGTTTTTACGGGGGGATGCCTGGAGTTGCAGCGCGCAGAGCACTGTAGGAGACTGAGCGAGAGGAGGGGGCCCATGCAGGTGCACGAGGGGCATAGCGGGCGGAGAATTGTTAACCCACCCGATGGCTGACACACAGAGATACAAATGTATGACTTGGAACATTAGAGGGATGCACACAATGACGAAGCGCCACAAAGTCCTGTCATATGTCAGACGGAGGGGAGCCCAGATAGTCTTCTTCAAGAGACGCACCTAACACAGAAGGAAGGACAAGCATTGCAGAGACGATGGAGGGGCAAGCTCTTCTACACCACCTTCTCGGCATATGCGCGGGGGTGTTAATTTGGATCCAGGCAGGTGTCCCATTCCAGCTACTGGATTCGAGAATAGACCCCGAGGGTCGCTTTGTAGCCATAAGAGGGCGGCTAGAGGGCCGGGAAATAAATATAATTAACGTATACGCCCCTAATGTAGAGCAACCAGCCTTTTTTGCGAAGCTGAGTCACTGCCTGGCGCAATATCTAGCGGGTAATACTTTGGTGGGAGGAGACTTCAATAGTGTAGACGACCCATGTCTAGATAGATCCCATCCCCAGCTGCGAAACTCCCAAGCGGCGCAAGCGTTCACTACCTGGAGACAGAGTTGGGGACTAATAAGACACCTGGAGGGTTTTGCACCCGCATGATAGAGATTACTCCTACTTCTCAGCAATGCATGACGTGCATGTCCGTCTCTACGGCTTTTTAGGCTTGGTAGAAATCCACTGCACAGCTGCTACTGCGGAATATCTTGAGCGCACGATATCGGACCATAACCCGCTGCTCCTCTCCCTGATCTGGAGGCAGCCGACGGCGGCGATCCCTACATGGAGACTCCGCCCGGACACCCTGGAGGACCAGGTCTCCCGAGAAGAGATAAGGGGGAGATAACGCGCTACTTCGAGACTAATGCAGGAACGGCCTCCTCAGCGAACGCTGAGTGGGACGTCTTTAAGGTGGTACTGAGGGGCCAGTGCATAACACGCTCCACAGGGGTTAGGCGTGTTATTTTGGGGGAAGTGGAAGGAGCAGAAGCGACTCTCAGGGCCCTAGAACGTAGAAGACCAGAGCACCCAGAGCTCCAACAAGCCGTCTTAGAGGCCAAGGAGGAGGTGGCAAAACAAACAGAGAGACTCAGACGCTTTGATTACAAGAAATATCTAGAGCGCAAGCATGCAGAGAGGGACAAGTCGGGATCGCTCCTGGCATGGTTGGCAAACCCGGTGAGCAGGTCTCAACCACTGTGGAAATAGAGGATGAGGAAGAGATCAGGCACTACACACAGCTGAAGATTAATGAGGTCTTTGCCCGCTATTATGCTAGGCTATATAAGCGGTCGCAAATAGGTACACAAGGAGACGCAAGGGAGTACCTTGGAGACATGCAGATTGGGAGGCTGGACCCTGAGGAAGCCGAAGAGCTAGGAGCAGACATTACACAGCGGGAAATACGGGTCGCCATCAAGGGTATGGCGTGGAATAAGACCCCAGGCACTGACGGATTGGCGGCGGAGTTCTTCGCGACATATGCGGAGGAGCTGGTGCCCAGATTGGTCACTATGTACCAAGAGGCTCGGGAGGAGGGCATGCTGTTGGAGAGCACTAGGGAGGCCCTCATTGTGCCGGTGTCTAAACCAGGGAAAGAGCCACACGACTTTACAGCCTACAGGCCACTATCCATGCTCAACATGGATTATAAAATCCTGAGCAAGATATTGGCGACACGCCTACTCCCTCATATGAAAGAATTGGTTCATGCGGACCAAGAGGGGTTTATCCCAGGGCGGAACACGGCCATAAACATCAGGCGACTGCTAGCCATCATGGGTGCGAATGGGTATGACAAACAGAAGGCGGCAGTACTTGCGGTAGACATAGAGAAGGCCTTCGATAGACTGGAGTGAAGTGGCCTTACCTATTCGAGGTCCTAGATAAGATGGGTCTAGGAGGAGGCTTTCTGGCGTGGGGGCAACTATTATATGCATCTCCTACGGCCCGGGTGCGCACTGGGAGAACTATCTCACCTAGGCAGTGCGTGGAGAGAGGTACGAGGCAAGGATGCCCCCTCTCCCCACTCCTGTTTGCGTTGGCTATGGAGCCACTGGCGTGCAGAGCAAGCAGTGGACAGCACTACGCCGGCATGGGAGCGGGAACGGTGCAGCATTTTATAGCCCTATACGCGGATGACCTCTTATTATTTCTCAGCGGGAGAGTTGAGAGGAGCGCAGGACATGCTGGCCAGATTTGGTGCCATATCCGGCATTAGAGTTAACTGGAGGAAATCCAGTCTGTATCCGCTGGAGCCTAATAATCACCCACCTCCTGACCTAGAGAATCTGAAGTGGGAACCAAACTGTCTATCATACCTCAGAGTCAAAATATACCATAGCCCGACTGACTTGTTAGAGGGTAATGTGGGCAGAGCGATACGATCAGTAAAATCTGCAATGGACTTTTGGGGAACGCTGCCGCTATCGGTGGCCGGGCGAGTAGCGGTCTTAAAGATGGTAGCGCTCCCTCGACTGTTGTATTATTTCGGGACCCTTCCAGTGTGGATCTCGAGGGCAATATTCAAAGACCTTGACTCACTAATCACGGCATTTATCTGGGGAGCGGGACGCAGACGAGTAGCATTAACCACTTTGCAGCGCCCCGCGACAGAGGGTGGACTGGCGGCCCCAGACTTTGAAGGGTACTATTTAGCTGCCCAGTTGTACTGGCTGATCCAATGGTTGGCGGCGGAGCGCAACCCGGAGAGGGAGCAGTACCCGTATGCGCCGGAAGCCCCGGACCTGGCGAGGATCATGCCGAGGGTGCGTAGGAACGGGTCGGGGGACACAATGGAAACTAAAGTGGTGGTGTGATGCTGGGCGAGATACTTGAGAAGGGTAGGAGCCAAAATTCCCTACTCCCCGGACCTGCCCATTACGGAACTCAATGGGCTGCCGCAGGGAGAGCAGTGGACGGGGTTGGAGGACTGGGCGAAGGCAGGACTGAAAGTGATGGGGGATTTATATCAAGACTCTACACTTCTACAATTTGAAGTGCTCCAGGCAACGTACGACCTACCAGCAGGCGATTTCCTGAAACACGGGGCCCTCACCAGAAGGATCAGGCAGCACTGGGGAGTGGGTGGGACAGAACCGCGAGAGCTAGCAGGATGCCGATATGTTGCGCTGTCGGCGGGGAGGATTAAGACAGTTTCCTGCCTCTACAAGGCAATCAAACGAGACATGCAACACCCACTAGAGCGCCTGCGATTACAGTGGGAAGAGGATATCGGGAAACAGATCCCAGAGAGGGAGTGGGACAAGATCCTGGAACGAACCTTGAAAGTGTCCCGAAATGCACGCTTTAAACTAATCAACTTCTACATACTACATAGAGCGTACCTCACTCCATCCCGCATTAGGAGATACTTTGGGACGGAGATGGCTGCATGCCCGCGCTGCGGGGAGAGGGAGGCCCACATAATCCACATGTTTTGGAGCTGCCCCACGCTGCAACTTTTCTGGGAGGAGATAAGGCGGGTGGTGGGTAATCTCATCGGTAAAGTGCTCCCGCGCACCCCAGAACACTTTGTCTTGGGATGGTTCCCGCATACAGCCAAGAATAAGGTGACGGGAAAGTTCCAGGACCTGGCCTACGTCCTGGCAAAAAAATAGCTAGGAACTGGAAGGCACCGGGGGGTCCGTGGATTGCTTCCTGGAAAAATTAACTAGAAAAGTGGGCAGGGGCAGAAAGTAGACTGCTTCACAGAGAAGCGAGCCGAGGGATTGGCCACATAGATAGAGCCTGGGCGTGGGAAAACTTACTGACTGAACGGACGACGGGTGAACAAGATGGCAGCGAGGCGAGCTCCCCACGGCCGGCGACACCGGAGAGGGAGGGAGAAAGGAATGAACAACTAGGGCAGCGGCAATAGACACCATTTCATAAGGCGAATAACAACTTCATCTTGCACGAACCCGACAGACTCTAGAGCTCAGCATACTTTCACTCAAGCGCAACTCAAGGGGGGAGAGGGTCTGTTCTGATGAAAGGGATGTTAAACCATGCATATAGAAGAATAATGATATGTTGTAACATGCAATGACAAGATTAATGTATGTAAGCATTGCTACTATCTCGAAAATTCAATAAAATATGGTTAAAATAAAAAAAAATTATATAGCTACCACGTCATTTGCCCATGCGTCATGGGGCTTGCGTGTGACGCAGGCACCATTTTCTTTTTTTAATTGACCATTCTGAGATGGATCAGTAAATAAAAAAGTATGAAAATGAAATACATGCAAGCCCTTTTATTTGTAAACTGAAAGGGCTGGCAGTAATTTTCCTGACCTCCCAAAAAAAAAAGCACACCAGGGAGGGAGGAACAAGGAGGGCGGGGGAGACATGCACGAGGGAGAGCACAACATGCAACAAAGGATGAAGCACATGGGCGACAGCAACACAGGGAAGAGAAGCACACGCTCGAGAGAGATAATACAGAGCGTGGGGGGGAGCTCACAAGGGCGACAGATGGAAAACACATGCACTCTCGTGGAGTGCTTAAGCAAGAAGAAACAAGCATTGGCATAGCCAATAGGTCCCGCTTTTGGGACCTTCTAAGTATTTAGTTATGCAGCACAATATCCTTGGTGCAACAACAACAACTGTTGCATGGCTAAACACTTATAAGGTACCAAAGGCGAGACCTATTGGCTATGCCAATGCTTGTTTAAACGTGTTGAGGCCAATTCACAAAAGAATTTCAGAGTACATAAAAACATTTTTGAGTATGGGAAATAGTCATTTAGATGTATTCTTTAGCATACTCTTACATTATTTTGTAAATCTGCCCCAAAACATCCAACTCCCTAATAACCGTACAAAGACAACACAGTCATTCCTTTTGTACTACGTGCATATGAATATTCCCTGAATATTTCCATGTTATTCCCATTTTAGAAGCTTTGAGGCCAATTTAGAAAGGCATATTACGAGTACATAAAAGAGTACTACTACTAACTAAAGCAATGCTTTTCCTAGTCCAAACACCCTCGATGAATAGGCTGTGTTGCCTTTAAATATTTCGATCAGTACTAAGCGCCTCAATAGTCTTAAAACTTTTCATACAAAAAAAAAATTGAAGGACACACGTTAACAATTTTGCAAAGTAGCTTTTGGAAAGCTGTGTGTCACGGCCAGAATTGCGGATTTTGAAACAGGGGAACCAGGTTCGAGTCTCGTGGTCGGCTAAACAGCCTGTGACTCTGGGAAATTCACTTAATCTACTCCTGGCTAAAAAAATAACCTGGCCTTGTTGATTGTAACTAATGCTCATGTAAATCTATCCAATGCCTTTGGGACGAGTTTGCGCTATATAAAACGGCAAAAAAAAGATCATTACAAGCCATACACATACAGTGACCATCAGTCAACGTGAATGCAAGGTGCTTAAACGGATGGAACAGTCACTGAAAGGAATTTGGGCACTGCAATTAAAGTCAGTTGCCAATTAGTCCTGGTATGAAATGGGAAACTTGAGAACTCTGAGGTTGTGCCCTGGTGACTCTAAAGTTAAATAATGTTTATTTTTTTCTGTGGTTGACAAATTTCGTTACTCCCTAAAATATACTTTTTTTCCACACTTCAAAATGGGCGAGCTTTCCAGTAAATTTTGGAACTGCAAATAGTGATCCTGTTTTTTCTTTGGAAAGTATTTTTAATGACTATTCTCGTTTACAACAATAAGTATGATTTCTCCCTTTCCATATGTTTATAAAGGGATCATTGTAACATATTGACTATTTTTGACATTTTCAGAAAGGGTGTTGGGTTTTTGGGGGGATGACATGAGAGTAGTTACCATATTGTTGTGGGGCAGCAGGGTATTTTTTGGGTCAAAGTCTATCCAATTGTTTTTTGGCTCCATGCTATTCATCCTGACCTAGTTCCTGTAAGGTTTGCACAATGTCATTTGTTTCCCAAATAAAAACAATACGAGCCGCCTCACTTGCACTTTCAATACTGAAAACATAACAATTTTACCCATTCCCAGGATTTTCAGTGCCTTCATGCCTGTCTGGCATTACTTTCCCAATAGCGTAAATTAGCCAGGCTAAATGTCATTAAACGCTTCTGCTTTGAAGTGGTCATTAATGAAAAGCCCCATTGAAGCCCTAATGATAGCTCACGTTGATATTACAGAGGCCCGCTTGGCGTTTGATGCCCTGACGCCTCAGTTCCTTGCTTTAGTTATCTCAGCGACAGGCCTGCACAATCCCAGAGACAAGGCACAAAAAAAAATGTTTCGATGAAAAAGCAAACTTGCAGCTCTGGTCTGACTGATGTTGGCACTTCAAAGCCGGACCAGGCCAAATTGCCGTAGATTGCTTAATTCAAAAAGTGCTCCCTTGCGGATGACAGTGCATGGCGACAAAGTTCAATTGGCAACAGGAGGCTGGCCAGATCAAAGGCTCGCCATTGTAATAGTTTGGTGCCATGAAGATTCGCTTATTGTCAGTTGTTTTCCGAGCCTGCATGCCTCCAGACTCCTGTCAGCCTCGTGGGTTTCTGACACATCTCCCACAAGTGCTTGCAGCGATGCCCTCTGATTGTACATTTCAGTGCTACATTCTGTCTGTTACACGAGGCCTCTTTTAAAACCTGACAATCCACCCAACGCTTGTTATGATAAGCCGAGCCCCTTTGTTCTCGCTCGAGGCCTGTGCCTGATGCCATGTGCGGTGATGTTTGTGCAGTTTTACCAGCTCAGTGGACACACTTCAGACTCAGAAACTCTCTAGCTCCAGAATGTACGAGAGATTGAAACCATTAAGTGAAAGCAAAACCTTCCCTGCGGGTTCCCATTTCATTTTTTATAATTTCAGTTATTTAAATGCATTTGTTACAACAACAACAGCAGAAACAAGAACAAGCGCGCGCGCTAAAAGTAAAAAAAAAATGTCGGAAAAAGTGAAAGCGTTTCACTTGCGGGAGCGAGCGGCAAGGCGTGATAATTAGTAACATATGGCGCCAGCTGCTCGCTCCCGCAAGTGAATCGCCAGACGTGCACGCGTTGCCATTGGAAGCAATGCAACGCGTGCACGTTTTTGCAGGGAAAGCTGTGCCGATTACTAAAGGTCTTTCCTAAGCAGCGCATGCGCGCTGCGTAGGCGAGACCTAAAAAGTAGTTACCTAGAGGTAAGCATTGGAAGGAGACAAGTAGAAAGGCTGTGCCCCAAAAGGAGGGACAAACACAAAAGGGAGAAGGCAAGCCACAGAATAAGAAGTAAGCAAATGAGTGTGTCAATAACACCACCCAATGGTAAGCAATGGGTGGGCTGTAAGCCCACTGTACGTTCTTGTTAAGCTGACAGTAGTTCTTTAATAACAGATAGCTTGTTTGTCTGGTAGGCCCGACCTAAAAATGAAATGAGTTTCAGAATTTAAAGCTGGAATTGAAGTTCATCCTCTCACAAAAAGTACAACGTAGCCAACAAACACTGCGATACATAAATCATTATTATGCAATGTCAAGGAACAATGTTTTTATATGTCGCAACATCAGCGGTTTTTAACAGTCCCTTTGTGCTGTTTGGTGCTTAATATGTGTATATGATTGCATCCCACCTCTGTGGTGAAAAACAGGCTCGTAGTCACTGAAAAGGTCGTTCAATTCCAAGTGCAAGGACAGTTCTTCGGTGACTACTGATTTAAGGGCTTGGCTTTGTACAGGGTTTGGCGATAAAGCAGTAGTGGACAAGAAACTTCAAATCCCCATGCATCCTTTCATGTAGTAACTTGAGGCCTGCTTCCGCTTCCTGGGGGTTGTCTCTTCTCTCTGCCAGATTTTGACTGATTTAGTGATGGGGCTAGGGCAGGGGGCGAAGGAGGTTGTTAAGGTTTTTAACATTTTAGTGATATTTGACAAAATGCTGGGTAGAACGCACAGAAGGCTGCGAGAAAAGCAAGGCTCGGTGAATAAGACTGGCTAGCGGCCAATGGAAGATAGAAAAGGCATCACTACTTCATAATTTTGCTGTGAATGGTCTTGTCAACTGTAATAAACACCTCACCTAAAATATCTTCGACCACTAGGCCCTACTTACATTTCTGGACATCAGATTGCATTATTCACTGCAACAGTTTTGTACTGTCTCAGCTATTGGAATAAAATATCATCCATCCACCATGCCAAATGTAATTATGTATGAATGTAGGGCATTTTATATGCACGATACTGACCGCCAAAGTGTTCTCTTGGCACTGAGCATAAGAGAGAGGGGACACGAGAGAAGGCAGGGCGCAAACATCTTTCATTGTAAACAACACAGTCCGAGTTCTCATCCGCACAGTGATTATTTTTCCAAACGAACTGAAACCTTCCATGCTTACTAGGATGCTATAATAGTGAGGCTGTTTATAAAAAACAAAAGCCTATCTAATGTGCGCGTCTTCCCTGCCTCGTGTCTCAAGGTGACTTTCTAGGACACGCAGCTGTGGCTGGGCTGCCTTCCTTCATGCCCTCGCATATCTTGTTTCCATTCCTTGGACTCGTTCTGCCTTCACGACTGCTCTGGCACAACAGCAGCGTGGATAACTGATGGTGGAAGGTCAGTCTGCAGAAACATTCAAAGCTGGCTTCCCTGCTTGATAATCTCATGGTCAAGCAGCGATTACACATCCCAGGAGCACTCCATGGCAGCCGAGCATCTTCTGGGTAGAATTGTCCAGCAAGGATTTTGCATAATGCTCTTGATCATAATATTCTGTCAGCTTACTTAATGTAGCATTTATGGCTTGGACAGTTCTTCTCTTCCAGTTTTTTAATGTATATTGTAATCATCTACCCCTTACACCCTCAAACATTTACTCTGAAGGAAAAAAGATGGGTTTGTTTGTTATGGGGTGATCATACCTTTTGCTGCAGCTGAGCAAAGAGAAATCAAACTATGATCAATGAATTAAAACAGGACGAAAGCAATATATTTAGCAAGTATGAAGCAGCCAGCACTGTATAATACAAAATGATCATAATCCTTTTCCCTGATGTGCGCTACGGTATGCACTAATTCTCAAAGAAAATGTGCACCTGTACATAACAGGATGTGGTTGTAAACGTTCCACTTAAGCACCCAGGGTCTGGAGCAACAACCCCGTGTCCATCAGTCTCCTCAACCTTGATTCAATTCAGGAAAGAGTTTAATATTCACCTCTTTAAAGAACACTACATAATGATGCAGTAACAGTCCACAAATCGGTTGCCTCTCAAATCACGTGTTGACTGTATCCTTTGCCTTTGATCCTGTACAGAGCTCTACTGCGTTTGGCTAGGTTTGTGCTAGACAAGTACCACATACATTCATACATTGTGAGCTCAAGGGTGTTCCAGGAGCATAACTTCCAGCACACCCTTCAGTTACAGAGGAGTGCATTGAAATCTTCACCCCCTTTCCCTATGGCAGCCCTGAACAGACGCACGGCTGCCACAGGGAAGTTATACTGTAGGCAGTGGACAGAAATACCACCAGTTTGCATTGTAGACAACACATTCCACTGCTCCTAAAAGTCATGAGCAGTAGAATACAGATTTATATCCCACCCTTAAATCAGGGGTGTAAATGCAAATTTCAGCATTGACTCCTACGGCCTCTTCAACATGTCAGTGCTTGCTCCTGGGTCACATGGTTAAGGGGTAGGAGTTTGCTGGCACCATGGCCAAGATACTCACAGGAGCCAATTTAGATCAGGGATATGGGCAGAGGCATCAGCAGCCTTGTAATGCATGGAGGGTCCGGCATGCCTGTAGGTCCCAATCCCAATTGTGAATCAAGAAACAAGGGCCTAGAGACTGCATGCGCACACTTAAGGGTGGGACATTTTGCCCTTTTATAAGCGTATCTGCGGTTTTGTGAATAAGTCCTGATACAAAATTATTACTCAATTAAAACATTGTGAAGAAATGAAACAAATTAAATCACAGGAGCAACAAAGAGCCAACAGCAAATTATGTACAACATGGGGTCTGTATAAGACTAAACTAGATCGAGAGGAAGATCTTTTTGCTTCGAGGTTCTTGCTTGGCTAGTCTTCTGAATGGGGGGCATCTCGCTGATGGCTCTGTACCATGTGGTCTGGTACACTGCCAATAAGGACAACTTGTTCTTTTGAAAGGACAGTGGTTTCTGTGGACTCTGTGAAAATAAGATGCTGATGAAACATGGATTGCAAGCCTAAAGGTTAAAGCCTACGCAAACAAATGATGGATGTTCAGCATTCCGTCCATCAATTGTTCTTTTTGCATTTGTCACCCTGAGTGGGACGGGTATGCCAAGACATGGGTACCGTGCTCGGAATGCCACTGGTCAAGCTAGCCTGGCTGATGAGGGGTGATACCCTGAAACTAGTCCCAGGATGCTTGTTTCCGGTCCAGGGAGGGCCTAGCCTGGCAGTTTGGGCTGGACTGTTCCCATGGGGAGCAGGGTCAGGACTGATTTGCATATGGCTGGAACCAAACTGGAATGGCATGGTGAGCAAAAAAACGATGGACTTAGGCCCAGATATCTGTAAAGGGAGTGAATGTTTGATATTGTTCAGCATTTCGTCCATCAATTGTTCTTTTTGTATTTGTCACCCCAAGTGGGACGGGTATGCCCAGACATGGGTCCTGTGCTCGCCATGCCGCTGGAGTCAAGCTAGCCTGGCTGATGAGGGGTGATACCCCGAAAACATGATGCCTGCTCATCACTGAGCAACAAGATACAACTCTTAATGAGCTGTTGCTTTGGGAAGCATAGCAATGATTGCAGGGCCTACCCAGGCACTAATCTAACTTGTGGTGCTTTGTTTTCAAAGGCATGCTAGGTTTATGGTGTGGTTCTTCAACACAGTGATTGATCCATCTACATAATTCTTTCTATTACAACATTTAATGAGTGCATATTGACCAAACAGTTTCACGGCACTGAACCATTCTACTGTACTCATTTGAAGGGTGTTAGCCTGGGAAAGGTTTTTATATCCGAACAACCTTGGCCGATGCCCGGTGGAGTTGTCCTATGCAGCTATAGAGGAGTTTGGCCCTGGTTCACCCCCTCGGCCGTCACCTACCCAGCCGGACATCTGACATTGTTTTCCTCGCCTCCCCGTTATGTTTCCTTCCCTCTTTCTTTCTCCTATGTCTATACTTGGAATCTGTAACTGAAGTAATCATGTAATCTGTAACTTGCTGATCATCATGTAAAGCGCTCTGACACCTCCGGGTCTAGCCAGCGCTATATAAAACTTTGCAAATAAATAAATAAATAAAATATTTTGTTAGAAAACTGAAGGGGGCAAATTTGCTAAAAAGTGATACAACACTGTGCAGCAACCAAAGTTGCTGTGCTGCGTTGTGTTATAGGCAGAGAGCAGAACGGTGCCATATGTAAATAAGATATGGCTCTGTTTCTCTCTCTCCCGGTGCTGGTGCACTTTTGGCTGCCTTGCGCCAATGCATACACCCTTTCATCATAGTGCAAGCAGGTGTGCGTGATGTCAAGCACATGTTTTGTACTTTGATGGTACCTTTCCAGTACAAAATACTAGGCTTAGACAAAGCTTAACACATTTACGAACTTTGTGTGTACAGCAAGGTTGTAAATATTTGAAGTAAATAAAATGTTTTACTAAAGGTATGCCTGTCTCAAGGCGGTGTAATTTTTTGACAGAAATCCCTATCTGGGATGGAGAGTAAATCCCAAATTTACCATGCTGCACTAAATTGTGTTACTTTTGTGGTGCAAACCTGACTCAAAGTGTTAGTAACTCTGGGCCGAGGTGTTTATTTCAAGATTAAGGGCCTCATTTACAGGAGAACAATGATGAGACAGAAAAAAAGGCAGATGTCCATCAACCTCCTGTGCATTATGTTACTCTATTTTGTGGTGGAATCGGCAGTCAGCTTCACCATCATAAACACACCATAGTAGCCTCAGCATCCTTGCCATGAAAGCTGTACAAGTGAAGCACATTAGGAACACTGCAAGTGATGGTCGTAGAAATGCAGCAAAGGGTGAAGCCACACCGGTGTGAGGTCTTTTATGGTAACAAGCAGCTGATTCGCCAGGGCTGCTGATGAAATGAGTCCTAATGGCAGACATGGTTGAATCACAGTGGAGTTGAAATGGCAGCAAGGGGCTGGAGTTTTGGTGGGGTGACATGGAGGAATTATGATGGGTGTAGCATGGGGCTGGGTACCACTGGCCGCCACAAATTTTTCTCATCCATCATAGCTATTGCTATGCAGGCATGACCCACCACAGGTAAAAATACCTGTCAATGTAACTGAAATATCTACAGTTTGTAGACTACCCACAAGTGCCACATAGGTAGGTTGACAGTCACATTTTAAACAAAGGCCATAGGTTGAGGAAAGTTGGTACCTGTTGGACCTGAGATCATTAGTGTGGTTTCTCCCAACATTTTACCTCCAATCCTCCTGTTTTTGCTGGCCTTAAGACTCTGCGCACTTTACCACTGTTAACCAACGCTAAAGTGCTTGTGCTCTCTCCTTTAAACATAGTAAAATTAACTTACACCCAATTGGCACATTTAACTTACTTGTAAGACCCTAGTACAGTGGTACTAAAAATACCCAGGGCCTGTAAATTAAATGCTACTAGTAGGCTTACAGCACTCATTGTACCACCCACTTAAGTAGCCATTCATACCTATCTCAAGCCTGTCATTGCAACCTGTGTGTGCAGTTGTAAAATTGCCATTTCAACCTGCAAAAGAAACCTTTACCAGGCCTAAATCTTCCTTTTTGATACATAGAAGTCACCCCTAGGGTAGCCCCTGAACAGTCCATAGGGAAGGGTGCAGCATATTTAAAAATTTGGACATGTACTTTTAACGTTTACATGTCCTGGTAGTGAAAAACCCTTAAACTTGTTTTTCACTACTGCAAGGCCTGCCTATCCCATAAGATAACATTGGGTTACCTTATTACATTTTATAAGTGATGACTTTCAATTGGGAACAGGTAGGAATGTGGGGTTTGGTCTCTAAAGAATAGTAAATTTAAACACTTTTTAATGGTAAAGTTGACATTTCGTCACAATTCAGAAAAGGCCACTTTTAGAAAGTTGGCATTTTCTTGTACCAACCATTTGGTGCCTGCGGTCTGTATTCTGGGTCAAGTGACTAGGTGTAGCTGGCATTTGGTCTTTGTGTATTGCTTCCAGACAGTGAGACAAAGGAGTAATAGGTGTTGGCAGGATGGGACAACTCTCACTTGACGGGGAGGGGGGGTGGAGCTTGCACATCACAAAGACTCTGCCTCAGCACACTCAAAAGGGTCTAACACAATTCTTTTGTGCCCTAGACAAGCTGGGACCAGGGCAGGGAGGCAGAAAATTCCAGACACCTCTGTAGGGGGGAGTACTATAAAAGCTTCCCCCATGTCAAAGTGGGCACAAGGTGTAAGTAGTGGACCCTCAGACCCAACTCTTCAGATCACTTATGGTTATGGACTCTGCTAGGAGTGACTGCCCAGCTGCGAAGTCTGCTTTGCTGATCTGCTTGCTGACCAAGAACTACTTTGCTTCCCAAGGCCTGCTGTTGCTGCACCAGGACTCTTCTGCTGCTGCAAGCTGCCCTGCTGAATCCAGCCTGCCTGTGTGGACCTAGAACTCCAAGGAATATCCACGGGTCAGTTGGCTGGCCCCCTCTTCAAACCACAGGGACATAACGACTTCGACATTGATGCATCTCCACACATCTCAAAGCATAACAACGCAGCCCCCCATCGACTCTGGCCCAGGGCAACGCAGCTCATCCTCGACGCATCTCAGCGAAAGTCTTCCAAAGCACTGGCAGCTTCTTTGATGCCATCCGACGCCGACACCAGCCCAGTGTGATGCATCTCGTCTCCAGTGCCGACGCATCGCAGCGCAAATCTCCGCAAGCCAACCCACGACGCAGAACTTGGCATCCCAGTTCTACGCCGGCCATCATAGACCCCACCACTGTGTGATGTATCTCGACGGCGAACCTCGTATCACAGCTTCTCATCAACTGTTTCTTGACGCCGGCCCGCGCATCTTGGCGCAAGGACCTCGAATCTCGGCATCCAGGCCACAAGGTGCTTTTGTAAGCTGACTGAACTAAGGGGGTGATTACAAAGTCCGTCCGCCATCATTTCGGAGAATGGGACTGCCTGACATGCTGTCGGCGGTCCCATAGTAGGGATTAGGATGCAACCACCACCACAGCGGTTGCAATGGCTATATTTTACATTGCAGTGGGTGCTGCAATGTAAAAACGGCACGTGTAACATTTCCCTGCACTACGTGGCAGTCACCATGCGGTGCCTGCCACATGGTGCAGGGAAATGTAGGGGGGCTCCATGGGTGCCCCCCAGTGCCCAAAACTTGGGTGCAGGGGCGAAGGGGGGCCTGCTACGGGCCCCCAATGTCCATCCGGGCCAGCCTTTTCATGGCGAGTGAACCACCATGGAAAGGCTGGCGGGGAGGCACATCCTAATCCATACGGCGGTGTCTG
This sequence comes from Calotriton arnoldi, assembly GCA_963921515.1. Classification (NCBI taxonomy): domain Eukaryota; kingdom Metazoa; phylum Chordata; class Amphibia; order Caudata; family Salamandridae; genus Calotriton; species Calotriton arnoldi. The sequence continues at coordinate 1,528,575 of CAWUFW010001300.1, forward strand.
GTAGGCACAGCCACCATTTGGGGGATGGGTAGGCCTCCGCCGCACCAGCGGGCTCAAGCAGCCCATCGGATGCGTGGCAGTCGGATTTTATAACTGCCATGGACCTGCGCGCCATATAATATGGCGGGGGCGGGAAATGGCCTCACGATGGCAGTGAGCCCGTCACCAACAGCCTGTCGGTGGCGGGTTCACCGTCATCGTAATCAGCCCCTTAATCATGTATCGGCCCGTGCACCATTATGGTCGGCCTGAACTTGTGACTTGGAGCTGGCCCACCGCGACCAGATAACCGCGGTTGGTTCTTTTTGCTTTTTAGCACTTGATTTTCACAGAATCTTTAAAGTTGCATATCTTCAGGTCTACTAATTGGTTTTTTGTTGTTTTGGTGTCAAATAATGTATTACATTTTACTCTATTTTTCTAAATTGGTGTGGAATTTTTATTGTGTAGTCTTTTCACTGTATTACTGTTTGTGTGCTGCATAAATACTTTACACATTGACTCTAAGTTAAGCCGGACTGATTTTGTGCCAAGCCACCAGAAGGTTGAGCACAGGTTAATTTGGGTTTGCTTGCGTTTCACCCTAACCAGAATTGTGGTTCCTGCCTGAGCAGGGTTTTAACCCCTCAACCAGTAACCCAATTTCCTACATTGGTGTTCAGCGGTGAGATCTAAGACTTACGTTTGTGCAGTACCATACAGTGACTCTGACTAAAATCACAGATAAATAATTTGATACCATTACGAGTTTCTTTTAAATTCTCCTTGATTGGCTCTTTTGCTTTCTCCAAATTCACCCACATTCAACCCGACTATGCCTGATGCAACATCTGTAAGGATGGAATTTGAGCTTGGCAATCTTGATACCTACACTGTGGTTGAGCTCAATTAGTTTTTTAAGGAAAGGGGACTTCCAGCAAAGAGGAACACCAGGAAGCTGGAGCTCTAGAAGGATCTGATGGCCTGGGTGGATGTTCATCAATCATTGACAGCAGCTGTGGACCAGAAGGGGGAGGATAATGAGGAGGAGCAAGTGGAGGACCTGGGCACAGGTCTTGAGTTGAAGCACCTGGAAGGGCAGGACAAAATGCCCACGAGTGGTGCTCCCTCTCAGGACAGGGAGCATTATATCTTCCAACTGACTGTCCCCAGAGGAGCCGGAGGACAGGAAGGCTGAGAGAGAGCTCAAACCGCAGCTGGCCAAACTCAAATTGGAAGTGGAGGAGGGAAAGGCTGAGGAAGAGAAGAGAAAGGCTACTGCTGAGAGAAAAATCACTCAGAAATTGGTCATTGAGTTAAAACTTGCTTTGGAGTGCCTGGCTAATGAAAGGAGCCTCAGAGAGCTGGACATCAGAGCCAGGCAGGCAGAGTAATGGTGGCAGCATAACCACAGTGCCCACTGTAGACAAGAGGGTCCACATTCCCACGATCTGATGCCTAACCTTGTTGTGAAGGATGACATTAAAAGGTTTGAAGCCTATGAGGTTGCTCTGGAGATGCAGAGGGTCCCACAAGAGGATTGTGGGGGTCAGTCTCTGGAGGCACTGGTTTGGTATACTTCAGGGGTTATGCTTATGTATGGTCTATCCTAAAATGAAACAGCAACCCACTGATTAATTGTAGAGTTCTGCCTCATCAAAAGGATTGATTTGTTAGCTCAATTCTGAACTAGGTAAACCAAGTAAAAAATAATGAAATAGTGGAAATAATGAGAGATATTTGTTTACATAAAACAATGGTTATGTATGGAAATATTGGCAAACTTTGTCAATAAATTCTACATTAAATTTATGATGATTGATGAAATTGTCCGAATTTTATTATGCGTCAATGGTGTGTATAATTTTCGTGATTTTCTGTAAACCAAAAAAATAACTAAATATCCAGATGAAACAAATAGACGTCGTTGGGGATTATCACATAAGTCAAATGGGATGATGACAGAAGTATTTGAAATCTATGAAAGACACATTGGAGACTCATTCTTTCACCTTTTATTCATATAAATGTGATACCATTCAAACTGTGATGTGGGAAAGTATGTTTTAAAGACAGTAACATGAAATAGATGCCTCAAAAAAGGGGTGAATGTGAAGGGACAGGCTGGGGGTCTCCACAGTAGGGGCAATAACCTCTTTTAACCAGGTGTGATCTATTGCAGATATGGGGGGGGGGGGAGTTGCTTGATGCACCCTGACTTTTACCACAGCCGAATGCTTAGAAACGCCATACCTGGCAGCCATAGAAGAGATGCCCACCTTCAACCCACTGGAAGTCAAAATCACCATGTCTCCACTGTCAGCAAAGGGTAAGATCTGTAAAATCTACCTTGTGATAAGTACACCAGATACATTTGGTAAACACAACTAGGCAGGAGAGATAGGTGTGTTCCCTTTAGAGGATGAAGACTATACATTCTTGTTAATGGTGCTCAAGGAGGCAGAGATATTGACTAAGTATTGCCTGATGCAATTCAATGATTTATACTATCTGTACTATCTGACCTTGCAGCAATTATGGCATATCAAAAGGGGTTATCTGATCTTCTTCAGATGTCAGACTGAGGAAGGCGATTGCCTCCACTACATTTGGTCCTGTAGAATCATTTGGCCCTTTTGGGATGGCATAGCAGACACATTTCAGGCAGTCTTGGGTCACCTAGTTAACTTGACCCCAAAACTGGAACATCCTAGAGGATGAACATTACACATGGACAGAGCAAGCCCTAATGGGGCTATATCTAGTGCTGGGAAAAAGAGATATTGCACAAAACTGGAGGAAGATGACAGTCCCCATTGTCCCTAAGTGGAAAGCTGACCTTAATTTAATACCCGACTGTTCTTGTGCTTTAGATTTATGAATCTTGAGGCTACCCCCAAAAACACTGGACAATATGGGGAAAATTGATACTGTATTGGGGCAGAGAGGGAGAAGAAGAGTGGCACACCATGGTGAGGACCAACAAGGTTATGGACATATAGGTTATGAGCCATACATACAAATCTAGAGTTTAATTGAAGGGGGGTGTGGGATATACAGTGTTAAAAGCATGTACATCATGGATCGTCGAATATTTCAGTGCCAATTTATAGTTGTTTATGTGCTGTTATCTTGAATGATGCTATTAATCTAAATGCCAATAGCGTTATAAAAAAGTGAAACCTAGAAATACTCAGTGGCTCAAAGGGAGATGAAGGCCACACTGGGACAGTTTAAAACAATTTGGAGAAGTCAACTTTGGTGGTAGAATCCCACATGGGCCCCAGGGATACAAAATTATCAGGTGTTGAATCCTCTTTAAAGGCGATAGGCACAAAGGAGCAACAAATGGAGTGCTAGGGCATGTTTATGAGGAATATGATCAGCACAATGCTGTACTAGATAACCAGGTGAAGCCCTGCAGCGAGCAGCTCATATCCTAGTCTGAGATAGTCATTCTTTTCCCCATATGAGTCAGTGATGAGGTGATGCACACATTCCTTGGGAATGATTGATACTGCCTGAACACCGGGATACCCATGCAATGAAGAGGATGCAGAAGCTATCCTCAAGTCCTTCAGGCCCCCTGGTGGAGGTGTCATCATAGTGGTGAAAAGGAAGTCAGACCTTTGTGATTCAATTATTAAGAAAGCAGCAATTCCAAAACTCAACTTATATGTGGACATCAAACAAATTCTCCTTCAGAGACCTAAGTGTTGTGACGCAGGCCAGAAAACAGAGGCTTTAGGCAGTGTGATGTTAACTCTTGAGCGATGGCACACAGCTCCACAATCAAGTGGACGAGGGTACTTAGGTTCATATTGGGAGTTGCTTGAACCAAGCCCAGCATTTGATGCAACAAAACTGTCTCTCCTAATTATCAGCAAACTGAGATGATCCTTGTATGCAAGTCATCCATCAAGTCTACCTCTCACCTCACAAGGTAAATGGTCTCACTAGCCAGGTGCACCCGCCGCAGAATGGGACAGTTGCCATATTGCCTATGATAAGTACTGTTCCCGGTGTTGCTGCAAATTTGTGTTTGTACTGGAGACTGCACAGTAGTGAATGGTAAACTAGTGATCTGAAACTCATCTGACCACTTTTCAATACACAGAGCCCAGTAGCATGTTGAAGAGGAGGCACAGATTCTGCACACAGGAGGGTGAAGTTTGTGAATGCGCGCTCTGGTGGGTGATACCTGGGGTGGAGTCACATTGCGTACCACTTAATATATGGCACACAATCAGTGCATCTCCCAAAGGCCAGTTGGCCCCTGTGCTCGCATTTATAAACAAGCATTGGCATAGCCAATAGGTCTCGCCTTTGGGACCTTGTGTGTTTAGCCAGAACTTTTGGCTATGTTGTAGAGCATTGTGGCTGCTGTGCATTATGTTGAAAAGTTATAATAAAAAGTGTTAAGCATTTTTGTAACCTTTATACAAACGAAGACGACATTATATAAACTGAAAAACCTGATTAAAAAAAGATTTTAACATAAAAAATGTCTTCTAGTTTTTTTTTGTACTTGCACTGTTGGCAACTTCTTCGTGCCTGTTCTTATGCTTGTTTGTTATAAATTTTTTTGTTATGGGGGAGCGGGACATAAATAACGGGGGGGGTGGAGGTTGGTTTTACTCCTCGATATGATACTGCAACTTTGGTGTGTGAAAATGCACTGTCAGTGAGTAAAACTGCACCTGATTGTGGGACTGCACTTCAGAGTGTGAAGCGGAAACACTCTCAGTGAGTGAGAGTGTGTTCCAATGTTGCAAACTTATACTCCGAGGGAGACTGAAGCCTGGGATGTCAGTTTGCACCCCTCTGCGTGGGACTGAACCTAACATGAGGTTACGACACCCTTAGTGGGTGAGACTGCACGCTTAGGGCCTGATTCACAAACTGCACTTTTGGGTATGTTTACTACTTTTTGGTATTCACAAAGTGCACTTCAGTAGTAACTTACACTATTGTAGAAAGTCCAGCACTACACATGGCATGTTTACTGCTGGACTTACTACTGCGTTTTGAGTAGCAATTTACACCCGGCGTTTGTGAATACTGAAAGGTAGGAAACTTACTCAAAAGTGTAAACTTATTCAAAACTGCAGGTTACCTTTGTGAATCAGACTCCACCTCAAAGAATCAATCTATATCCCACTGCTACAGACAATCATTTGGTGAGACTCCACCTCAGTCTAACAGATTATGAGTTAACCAGTGCCCAGTGTAATACTCACACCCTGAGTAAGGCTGCACCTCGTTGTGTAAGGTTTCACCCTAATGTATTAGGCTACACCTCAGTGTGGGAGACGGACACTTCAGACTACACGCTCGTTGAGTGGAACTGCAGTCCTTTACTAGGACCAAGGGCATCATGAACCCCCAACTTTAGCAGCTTGAGTGGGGGTGAAATCTGGCAGTTCTGATTGATAGAAAACAATTAAATGTTTGTTTTTATCTCTTTTGACTTTGACTGGCAACACTGATCTCTAATCAGACATGCATAAATGCCACAGCAAGAATATAGAATGACAGCACTGTGGGGTGGGAGAATGAACGGAACATAAGAATATCGTTGGGTGGATAAAAAGGCAGAAGGAAGGATGGAGGGACGAGAAGGGAGAAGGAAGAAAAGAAAAAGGGAGGAAAGAAAGATGGTAAAAACTCAAAAATAATGATTGAGAGAGTGAAGGACTAAAAAAAGGTAAAAGAATGAAGGATGGAGAGACTGAATGAATGTCAAAAATTTCAGGACAGCAATCCCCTAAATGGCTGCCGGTTTCGCGAGCCTCTAATAGTCACTCATTGCTGTTTGGGTTTGGGATATGGTTCAAAGTGGGTGGAATTTTCATTTTCTAGTATACCGGGTTTGAGGCGACAACCCAGTGAGTGTACCCCGCAACTTGTGACACGGACTGCATCTCAGTTACTGACTCTAAGGTTCATGATGAGGCTGAAGCGCACTATGTGACATCCACACTAAGTAACTGAGAATGCACCCCCACTCTGCCAGACTACACACCAGTGACTGCGTTGGGATTGCACCCAATATCAGAACATGGCCAACACTGCTGTGCGTGAGACTCGAACCTTCAACTCACGCAGCCATCACTCTCTTGGCCTCTCTGCTGGGAGCTGCTTGTGAGGACGTGCCTCTCCCTGAAGAATGCGAGATATGCCAGGCACTGACTCCAGCCTCCCGTGGCGCCCGAGTGAAGTCAGGCCCGGTAAGGTGAGGAATGAAGACTTTCCACTTCTGAAAGCCCCGGAGGTGCTCAAAGAGGCGACGACCGCTGACGGCTTCCTTGAGAGCGGTCTCGAAGCAGGCGACAGTCGCTGTCTTCATGCTGGTGCAACAAAGAGGGAAGGGGCCTCTCAAAGTAATTCATGACATGATCGAGTACAACATTTGGCAGAAGAGAAGCCGAAGTTAGCACACAACATGACATTGTAGGAGAGAAAATGACAACATGGAATAGTTCACATTAAACTTCAAATAATAGGTACCATATATCATGCCATAACACAGCACAAAACATAACACATCAGACTTAACATAATTCACAAAAAGACAACGCTCTCTTTTGCGCACGCTGCTGCACATAACAGGACACATACAACGGGTGGTGCACTGTCATCGAGGCATTACTTCCCACCTACAGTGGGCATCACAGCGCGTCTGTGTGCGCAATGCCAAGTCTGTCAGCCTGGCCGTGAACCAGTGCCAACCCCGAGCTGGCACACATTTCCACTTCAGACCCAGCCCGCTGCCCTCACACGTGCAGAGAGGCGCCACCAGTTCACACTGGCCGGTCGAGCTGTCAAAACACCCACCTTCAGAAGGAACCAAACTGAGGGGGGCGCGATGATGTCACTAAAGACACACACATAGATCACAAAAAACACAATACGCAGCAGAACAGAGGAGCCGCTGTCCCCCCTGGGCGTGCTTGGATACCTTTATGTACAGTTCATATGCGATTTATGGCTGGGGGGCCGCATCCCCAGCAGACCCCTAAACATTGCCTCCCTTGGCTCACGGGGGCGTGGGGCGCTTTCTGCTTGGGAAGACAGTGTGTCACACTGTCAATTAATTCAGTCTCACTGAGTTGACTTTTTTTCACTGTTAGTGAATTACAGAGAGTTAGTTGGCGATAAGAGCGGAAGCCAGACATTCTTTTTTTTTTTGGGGGGGTCAGTTCTTCGCTTGACTGCACGGCCAGACAGGCTGCAGATACTGCTCGAGCGCCTACTATTTCTGTAACAAAACAGGGTGCCGGCCCTGCATTCTTCATACAAAACATCAGAATTAAAAAAAAATCCCCACACAGAAGTGGCTTGTTAAGTGCGGGTCCCGCGTCTCCGCTTTTTGTTTCCTCGCGGCTGCTGAAATGAGTGCCCTCAGCGTTTGGAAACTATCTGCTGTTTAATCATGTTCACATGACAAAGCTGAATGCGAAAAAAAAAATTGAACGCGAGCACCATCTGTTTCCAATTACCGCCAACGCGATAATTGGAGACAGATGGGAATGAAGCTCGCGCCCGAGGACCCTAGGCCATCGAACAAACAAGGCGGGACAATCACCCGCCTTGCACCAATTGCGTGCTGTGTTTTTAAAAAAAACGCATGCACAGGCCAATTGCGGGCCAAGAAAAAAAAAAGCACACGCACGAGCGTGTGTTCAGAGCTCAAAAGCCCTTACTTAATACCTCGCAGAGCAGCACATGCGCGCTGGCTCAGGCGAGACCTAAAAAGGAGCAGGTGCACGGGCAAAGATGTTTTCCCATTTGCATGGGGCCACACACCCAGGCAAATATGGGAAGGATCGCTTGAGATATCGCTAGTGCAAAATGTGTTCCAGCGCAATGCACATTACAGCAGTGGCATAGCTAGGGGGAGCAGTCTGCCCTGGGCGGCACTTTTTGGGGGACGGCGGATGAGGTGAGCAATTTCGGTGAGCGCAAGGTAAGTGGTTTTCTTTATTATTTTCCCTCGCAGTCGTCTGTTGTCTCTCCCCCGCGCTCTAACCTGCACTGGCCATCACTGGGCAGCAAAGTCAGGCACTGCCTCGGCCGGCAAAAGTTTTAGCTTTGTTACTGCATTACAGAAGAAGTTGCGCAATTGTCTGCAGCCCTTTCTGTAATACCAAAGTGCCCAAAGGGCGCATGGTTGGGGGGTAGTTGCTGGGTACAAAAATCATGTTCAAATAAGCATTGCACCTCAGCCTATTTATGCAGTACAGCCTCAGAATGTCAAAATGGCCTGCTCTGTTAACTCCTTCGGTGTTCATGACGGCGCGGTTCCGTCATGAGCCACGGTTGGCGTGTGCTCATGATGGAACCGCTCCGTCATGGCACCCACCCTTCTGGGAAGCGCTGGCGCTCCCCCCATGTGTAGCCGATTTAGCCCCCACAAAGGGGGATGGCAGCGGAAGAGTTTCCGCTGCCACCCCGACCCCCCCATGGGAATCCCATGACGTCATCAGGAAGTCCCAGACGCTCTGGAAGCCATTTGCTTCCAGGCGTCCGAGCAAACAAGGTAGGTTTCCTTGTTCCTGGGGGGGTTTGCACAATGCATCGAGGGAGAGGAAAGAGATTTTCCTCTCCCCTGATGTCTCTTTGCAGAGCATTTCTGCTTCACGATCGCGCACAGCGTCGCGATCGTGCAGCAGAAATGCCCCCACTAGCACCAGGGATTCATTTTATTTAAATGGAAGCGACCCCTTGGGCAAGGGTCGCTTCCAAAGGGGAGCATTTTTTTCTGGATGTTTTTTCTGCCCCCCCCTGGGGGCAAATCGGCCCGTTTATTTGGCCTTTCTGCCCCCAACCCCACTAGGCACCAGGGATGGCATTTATTTTTAAATGTAAGCAACCCCTTGGGCAAGGGCCACTTCCAAAGGGGAGCAAATTGTTTGGATGTTTTTTCTGCCCCCCCCCCCCCCGGGGGCAGATCGGCCCGTTTTTTTGGCCTTTCTGCCCCCCCTGGCCCACTAGGCACTGTGTTTTTTAGTGTGTGGAAGCGACCCCTTGGGCAAGGTTCGCTTCCAAAGGGGGTCATCATTTGTGGATATTTTTTCTGCCCGCCCCCCTCCCCCCTAGTGGCAGTCGGCCCTTTTTTTGGCCTTTCTGCCCCCGGGTATGAGGGGGGGCAGAAAACCCCACTAGACACCAGGGATTTTCTTTTATAGGTAATGGAAGCAACCCCTTGGCCAAGGGTCGCTTCCAAGGGGGTTAAATTATGTTTGTGTATTTTCTGCCCCCCTGGGGCAGATCTGCCCCTTTTTTTGGCCTTTCTGCCCTAAGTGGGAGGGGGAGGCAGAAAACCCTACTAGGCACCAGGGATCTATTTTTTTTGCAAGGGGGGCAAATATCTGTCTGCTGTTTTCTGCCCCACCTGGGGGACAGATTGGCCTGGCAGAAAACCCCACCTAATCCCCATTTTTCTCAGCCCTATTTGAAGGCCCATCTGGCAGATTGACCATTTGGGTAGTGACATAGTGTGTTATAATTTTAATTGTATTATTTTTTGTGAAATGTAATTGTAATTTTTTATTTCTGTTTTATTCTAGTTCAAGGCTTTTGCTCTTTTGACTGTTCCAGGTTGCGGTTTTGTTACTGGTGGTTCTGCAGCTTGTGTAGTTGCATGTGTTTGGTAAGAGAATTTTTTTTGTACTATTTACTCTAAATTAGTTTAATTTCCCTACATGAATGTGTTTTTTGCAAATGGTGTAATAATAGCAGTATGTTTGGCTTCTGCTTTTTGAGTGTCAAAATCTTTTTGCATTAGTGCTCGATGTGTACTTTGTTGTCTTATGAGTAATTGGTTTTGTTTTTTCTTTCTAGTGTCTTATCGTTGCTTTTTGCTGTGTCTCTGCTGAGTAGGTGCTGGTGAGTGTAGCTATCTTTGGCAAAAGAGTTATATTGTTTTTGAGTATATAGATCTTTGTGCTAAAGCCTAACTTTGTTTATTACTTATTTTGCACAGTGTTGGTTGTTGTTGACTTGTTTGTGCAGTCTCCTTTCTTAGTAAGGATAATGGCTAGCCGCAGGATTACTGCTCAGCAGGTTGTTGGTATGCTTTTTGAGTCTTCCTCTGACCATGGTTCAGAGACTGACTCTGCATCTGAGGCAGAGGAGGAAGGGGAAGATTCAGGCAGTGAGTTTTCTCTCCACATGGAATCATCGGATGATGAAGCTACTCTCAGTGCGGATGAAGCTACTATTAGTGCGGATGAAGTGCCTGTTTTAGAGGAGGACATTGATGTGCCGATAGTGCAGTAAGAGGCATCTGGGCTGCAGCCTGGGGCTGCAAGGCTTCCAGTTGGAAGTGATGACCTCTGGGTTGCCCCAGGCATGGTGCAGCCGGCATTGCCAGACTTTATTGGTGTTCCAGGGTGTAGAGTGAATACAGAAATTTTTTTGCAGATACATTTTTTTTAGTTGTTTATGGACGAAGTATTTTTTGGCAGAGATTGTTGAGCAGACTAATTTGTATGCCGAACAGTTTTTGAGGGACAACAGTGCCAACCTTAGGCCCCACTCTAGAGCTACCCGGTGGACTCCCACAAATCTGGAAGAGATGAAGAAGTTCTTGGGTTTAACTTTTTTGATGGGCTTGCTAAGGAAGCCATCAATGTCTTCATATTGGTCTACTAGTCCCTTGATGGCAACGGCTATATTTCCGGTAGTCATGAGTCGTGATAGGTATTTGCTTCTGCTTCGGATGCTGCATTTTGTCGATAATGGTTAAGCGTTGCCACGAGATCACCCTGAGTGTGACCGTCTTTTTAAGATTCGGCCTGTCATTGATCACTTTGTAGATCGATTTTCTGAGATCTATGCTCCAGGGAAAGAAATAGCAGTGGATGAGTCTTTGGTCTTGTTCAAGGGCCGCTTGGTTTTTAGGCAATACATTCCTAGTAAGAGGGTACGCTATGGAATTAAGCTGTATATGCTGTGTGACAGTAGGACTGGATATGTCTCTATTTTCAGGGTGTACACCAGTAAGGAATCCAGGATTAACCCCCCTGGTTGTCCGTCCACTTTTGGAGTGACTGATAAAATTGTGTGGGAACTTGGTAAAGGACTTTTTAACAAAGGTCACCATTTATATGTAGATAACTTCTACACTGGTGTGCGGTTGTTCAGAAAATTGGCCAAAGTGGACACTGTTGCTTGTGGCACAATCCGCTCTAACCGTAAAGGTTTCCCAAAAGAACTTGTTTGTCAAAAGCTTGTGCGGGGACAGTGCATTGCGTTGCGTTGCGAGGAACTTCTAGCTGTGAAGTTTTCAGACAGGAGAGATGTCTACATGCTGACTACCATCCATGATGAAAGCACTTCACCTGTGACTGTTTGGGGTCAGGTTGCTGAAGCGCGCAAACCTGTGTGCATTTTAGACTATAATAGGCACATGGGTGGTGTTGATAGAGTAGATCAGAGGTTGGAACCTTACACTGCTCTTCGTAAGGCTTACATTTGGTATAAGAAGTTGGCTATCCATCTTTTCCACTTGGCAACCTTTAATGCTTTTGTTGTATTCAAGGATTCTTGTCCTGAGTCAAAGATGACTTTTGCTAAGTTTCAGGAGTCTGTAATAGGCAGCCTTGTTGTAGTGGAACAGACAATTGTTCCTAGAGTTGGAGTGGTGGAGGATGTGGCTAGATTGAAAGATCGCCACTTTCCTGATCACATTCCTCCCACACCCTCAAAAGACTTTCCCAGTAGGAGATGTAGAGTCTGTTGGCGAAGAGGTACGCGGAAGGAGACTCGTATGTACTGCCCCGAGTGTCCTTCTAACCCTGCGCTGTGTGTACCTGCTTGTTTTAGAATGTACCACACGCAAAATAATTTTTGGGAGCATCCATGAGTGGTAAAGTGAACTGCCTGGTCTCTATTGTTTTATATTTTTTGTTCAGTTTCAAGGTTGTCATTTGTGCAATGTATTTAGTTTCAGATTTTGTGTTAGTTGATTTGTATCTATTTGCAATTTGTTTGTGTTTTCTTTTTTGTATAAAAAAATCCTAAATGTGATGGCGGTGTGTGTAGGCTGGCACTTGGCTGGTGGTGTGCGTGGACTGGCGCTTGGCTGGCGGTGTGCGTGGACTGGCGGTTGGCTGGCGGTGTGCCTGGACTGGCGCTTGGCTGGCGGTGTGCGTGGACTGGCGCTTGGCTGGCGGTGTGCCTGGACTGGTGCTTGGCTGGCGGTGTGCCTGGACTGGCGCTTGGCTGGCGGTGTGCCTGGACTGGCGCTTGGCTGGCGGTGTGCCTGGACTGGCGCTCGGCTGGCGGTGTGCCTGGACTGGCGCTCGGCTGGCGGTGTGCGTGGACTGGCGCTTGGCTGGCGGTGTGCGTGGACTGGCGCTTGGCTGGCGGTGTGCGAGTAGTGACTTGCTGCTGGTCACTACACACACACTGCTAGCCAAACGCCACTCCACGCAATCCGTGAGCTGGTGTGGTTGCTGTGTCAGGAATGTGGGCGTGTGAAAGTGATGGGCCCTTGAATGGCGCTGTCTGCTGGTGTGAGTGTTTTAATGTGCTGGGCCCGCGGCTGGCGGTGTGAATGGTTTTGTATGTGTCACACGTATGAAAGGTGTATGAATGGCCTGTAAAGAGGTTGGTGCCTTGTCGTGGCTTTACAGCTCACGAGCTGTGAGTCAATGGTTCCGTTTCTCGTCCTTTCAATTATTAACAGTGCATTTCATTTTTGTGAAATCTCTGGTTAATACAACTGTATATACTGAACCATCACTCACCCTCATGCCAAATCCAACCAGTATGTATGTGTGCTTGAGGAATAGGTGGTTGTGCAGAAATATTTGTCTTTTCGGTCTTTCTCAAGCAGGGTGTACCTTGTCTCTTTTTGTGGATGTTGTATTGTGTTGGTTTCGTGCCTGGTGGTGTGAATGGTCTTGTGTGTATCACGTATGAAAGGTGTGTGAATGGCCTGTAAAGCGGTTGGGGCCTTGACGTGGCTTTACAGCTCACGAGCTGCGAGTCACTGGTTCAGTTTTTTGTCCTTTCAATTATTGACAGTGCATTTCATTTTTGTGAAATCTCGTTAATAAAATTTTATATACTGAACCATCACTCGCCCTCGTGCCAAATCCAACCAGTATGTGTGTGTGCTTGAGGAATAGATGGCTGTGCAGTAATCTTTGTCTTTTTTGTCTCTCTGTCACGGTGTACATTTCATCTAAGAAAAACCTACCAACTGTAGATATTGTCGTAAACTAAGCACCCATGGGAGTACATGGTGATGTCTCTCTTGTGGATCCCAACAAGTTATCTTATCGACAATGTCCTGCAAACCTCAAAATGTGACTGTCACATTTTCCTTGCATTATTGTGCCCAAATTTTCACGCTGCAGAAAGTAACAACAAATTTTAAACCCCCCATCATTTCTCCAAGTATCCCAATAGAAATGGTACCTCACTTGTGTGGGTGGGCCAAGTACCCGCGGCAGGGAAGGGCCCAAAACCTATTGAGGCGACATCAAAATTACCTATCACAAACCAACCTGGTTTTGCAAGGGGGGTCCCATGAGTTTATGGCCCCGGGCTCGGCAGCCATCTAGGGAAACCTACCAAACCCACACATTTCTGATAACTAGACACCCGGGAGAGTCCAGTGAGGTATGGCTTGCGTGGGTCCCCCAACATTCTCCTACCCAGAATCCCTAGAAAACCTCAAATTTAGCTGAAAAAATCACTTTTTTCTCAAATTTCTGTGTGGGAAAGTTCTGGAATCTGCGTGGATCCACAAATTTCCTCCCACCCAGCGTTCCCCCAGGTCTCCCGATAAAAATGGTACCTCACTCGCGTGGGTGGGTCAAGGACCCGCGACAGGCAAGGGCCCAAAACCTATTGAGGCGACATCAAAATTACCTATCACAAACCAACCTGGTTTTGCAAGGGGGGTCCCATGAGTTTTTGGCCCCGGGCTCGGCGGCCATCTAGGGAAACCTACCAAACCCACACATTTCTGGAAACTAGACACCCGGGTGAGTCCAGCGACGTATGGCTTGCGTGGGTCCCCCAACATTCTCCTACCCAGAATCCCATGCAAACCTCAAATTTCGCTGCAAAAATCACTTTTTTCTCAAATTTCTGTGTGGGAAAGTTCTGGAATCTGCGTGGATCCACAAATTTCCTCCCACCCAGCGTTCCCCCAGGTCTCCTGATAAAAATGGTACCTCACTTGTGTGGGTAGGCATAGTGGCTGCAACAGGAAATGGCCCAAATCGTACTGTGGAGACTTCAAAATTACCTATAACAAAACTACCTGGTTTGGGGGGGGGCACCTGGGGTTTTGGCCCCGGGTTCGGCGGCCATCTTGGGAAACTATCAAACCCAAACATTTCTGAAAACTAGACACCCGGAGGAGTCCAATGAGGTATGGCTTGCGTGGATCTCCCAACGTTTTCCTACCCAGAATGCCATGCAAACATCAAATTTAGCTGAAAAAACCACATTTTCCACATATTTTTGTGTGGACTCACCGTGCCGGCACAAATGTCCTACCCCACAGCGTTCTCCTGAGTCTCCCGAGTAAAATGATACCTCACTTGTGTAGGTGGGGCAAGGGCCTGTGACTGGGAAGAGCCCAAAACATAGGGATTAAGGGTATAGCACCGAGAATTCTAAACGCTACATTTGTTTTAAAAATACGTTTTTAGCCAATTCTGCATTGGACACCCACACAAGTGAGGTATCATTTTACTCGGGACACTAAGGAGAACGCTGTGGGGTAGGACATTTGTGCCGGCACGGTGATTCCACACAAAAATATGTGGAAAATGTGTTTTTTTCAGCTAAATTTGAGGTTTGCATGGGATTCCGGGTAACAGAACCTGGTGAGAGCCAGTGAAGTCACCCCATCCTGGATTCCCCTGGGTGTCTAGTTTTCAAAAATTTATAGGTTTGCTAGGTTTCCCTAGGTGCCGGCAGAGCTAGGCACTTTGCAAAAAAAGGGTCCGTTTTCACGGTGAAAATGTGGTGTGTCCACGTTGCGTTTTGGGCCGTTTCCTGTCGCGGGCAGTAGGCCTACCCACACAAGTGAGGTACCATTTTTCTCGGAAGACTTTGGGGAACGCGGGGTGGGTGGAATTTTGTGGATCCACGCAGATTCCAGAACTTTCCACTACAGAAATGTGAGGAAAATGTGTTTTTTTGGACAGTTTTTTAGGTTTGCAAGGGATTCTGGGTAACAGAGCCTGGTGAGAGCCAGTCAAGTCACCCCATCCTGCATTCCCCTGGGTGTCTAGTTTTCAGAAATGTGTAGGTTTGCTAGGTTTCCCTATGTGCCGGCAGAGCTAGGGTTAAACAACTACAGCTAGGCACTTTGCAAAAAAAGGGTCATTTTTCACTGTGAAAATGTAGTGTGTCCACATTGCGTTTTGGGCCGTTTCCTGTCCCGGGCACTAGGCCTACCCACACAAGTGAGGTACCATTTTTCTCGGAAGAATTTGGGGAACGCAGGGTGGGTGGAATTTTGTGGATCCACGCAGATTCCAGAACTTTCCACCACAGAAATGTGAGGAAAATGTGTTTTTTTGACATTTTTTTTAGGTTTGCAAGGGATTCTGGGTAACAGAACCTGGTGAGAGCCAGTCAAGTCACCCCATCCTGGATTCCCCTGGGTGTCTAGTTTTCAAAAATGTATAGGTTTGCTAGGTTTCTCTAGGTGCCGGCAGAGCTAGGGTTCAAAAACTACAGCTAGACACTTTGCAAAAAAAGGGTCATTTTTCATTGTGAAAATGTGGTGTGTCCACGTTGCGTTTTGAGCCGTTTCCTGTCGTGGGCACTAGGCCTACCCACACAAGTGAGGTACCATTTTTATCGGGAGACTTAGGGTAACAGAATTGTAGAGCAACTGTTATTACCTATTGACTTTCGATGCATTTCTGCCTTCCAAATGAAAGACAATGTGTAAAAAAGACGTCATTTTGAAAAATGACCTATAATTCTCATGCTAGTATGGGTACTCCCAATTTCGGAAATGTGCAAATATCTACTGTTTCTAAACTCTATATTTTGTTCCCATTTCAGAAATACATAGGTGTCTTTCATACCGATTTTTCCATGTATATATTTTCCCAAAATAATTGCTATATACCCGGTACATAATAAAAAACCATTGCAAGACGCTGCTCAGTTATTGGCTCTGGGTTCGTCGGGTTCTTGGTGAACCTACAAGTCCTATATATCCCCACAACCAGAAAGGTCCAGCGGATGTAACAGTATATTGCTTTCAAACAGCTGTCATAATTAGAAGAAGTTACAGGTGAAAACGTTGACACAAATGGCTGTTTTTTTCAACTAATTTTCAATTTTCCCTATATTTAACTGTTAGTTTCTATAAAGAAACCTTGAAGGATCTACACAAATGACCCCTTGCTGAATTCAGAATTTTGTCTACTTGTCTAAAATGTATAGCTTTCCAGGATCCATTATTGCTTTTATACCCATTTCTACCATTAACTAGAAGGAGGTTGAAAACACAAAAAATTGCAAAAATAGGCTATGTCCCAGAAAAATGCCAAAACTGTGTAAAAGTTTTTGGCTTTCTGACAAAAGTCTGCTTGTCCCTGAAAGCTGGGAAGATGGTGATTTCAGCACCACAACCCCTTTGTTGATACCATTTGCAAGGAGAAAAACAGACGCTTTCATCTGTAGCCCTTTTTTCCCATTTCCCCCCCCCCAAAAAAAATGTAGCTGTATTTTGGCTAATTTCTGGGTCCCCTCCAGGAGAATCCACAAATCCTGGGTACCTTTAGAATCCCCATCATGTTGGAAGAAAAGGACGCAAATTTGGCTTGGATACCTTATGTGGTCAAAAAGTTACAGGGGCCTAAGCGCGAACTACCCCAAATAGCCAAAAAAAGCTTAGCACGGGGGGAAAAGGCCTAGCAGCGAAGGGGTTAATTTATAACGTAAAAAGCACGATTTGGCATATTGTTTGCAAAACATGGGTGCTAATTACCATAACGAACAGATGAAGCTAAAAGTTACCAAATGAAAATATGAATGAGCTAGTTTCCAAAATAGCAACCTCGTATCATAACTGGTAGTACTTAATACTACAAAAAAAATCAGGAAAATGGAGATATGGTATTATTTAGTGGTCTGCGCCGCAATAAAAAAATGACACTTTTTTTCATTCATTTTTTTGGCAATTCAGGGCACAGTGCTAATTGTTTACTTGAACTGTGAGCTCAGTAGAAACACTAGCTATCAGCTGGTGTTAACATCGAGTGAGAAATGCAGGATGTGCTGGTTTGCACATTATTCTCCATTTTTGTAATAAAAGTTTCAATCGCCTGCAAAAACTCTGAGAATGACCAATGTAAATGTTACTTATACCTGATATTTATACCAGCTCTAAATGATTGCCAAGTGAAACAGCCCTGACCGGTCAGAGATGCTGTAGGATGTAGGAGGGCTAAAGGCCTATGATAATATAAATTACCTTTTTCTTCTACAAGTTTCACTTGGCTAACGCCCTAGAAACCTTGTAACATAGCCTTTAAAGAGAAGAAGCGGCTATGAAGGTGGAATGTTAAATGAAAACTCTCTGTCACCATACAGGGACCATCTAGACATAGCAAAGTGATGTCATGGACTTTGTAAAGGATCTTTTAATCGAAAGCTTTAGTATGAAACTCTTCCAAGTCAAAACATTAAAGAGTATTTAGACGCTGAAAATCCAGGGTCAAGGAAACATCCCATTTTGGCAGTGTCTTTTCAAGGCCATATGTTCTACACATCAGTTGAGAGCAGGCTGTTCTAATTGATTTTACTTTACAGCATCAGATGGCCTGGCTTCAAGATGACCGGCCAGAAGTGAAAAACAAAGAAATTATGTGGCCATGTTAGGTTTAAGCTTGCCCTCAGGTCATGACAAAATGATTCACAAAAATGCCTACTATAGAAATTAATAATAATGATTACTTTTATATAATGCATGTTTGAGATAAAGAATTGAATGTGACAGTGTTGGTTGGGTGTACTTTTTTGATGTGAAATAGTCCTTCATGTACTGCAAGACTAGCAAGGTGAACGATACAACAAACAGCCAATAGCAGGACGGTGAGAGAGAAATACTCTGTGCCAGTGGCTGAAAGAAGCTGACTTAAAATTACCGGCGGTGGCTTAAGCAGGCTAATCCAGAGCCCTCTGTATGTATATTATGGCCAAAAGGTTATGCAGACAGAAAAGCGGTCAGCCCTCACCTAAAAACAGGCCTAATGCTCACCTTTGCTCCTGCCCGACAGCATCCTCCATTTTTAGATGTGACCTCCCCTGTAACCGGGCGCATCAAAAAGTCCTGGGCAAACCTGGAATTCTTTAGAATGTTGTATGTGTCTTCATCAACGTCAACAACTTCACCTTCCTAAATTATGAACAAAGATACAAATAAAGTACAATAAGTAGGAAGGGCAATCTTCTGAGCTGGAAGAAATGACATTCAGATATTGTAGTGCATACACTGTATTCTCTTTACCATCCTAAGGTTAAACTGCTTTCACCATTTATGTATTTATTTATGAAGCAGCAGCAACATCAGCCTTTCATCAAGAAGAGTTTGGGTGCATAATATAAACAGTTGTGCCTTGTTAATTCATTTTTTGGTGAGAAATAGCATCAGAACTTTTTATGGTCTGGCTTGACAGTGCAAGCCATGGTCTGGCAGTGAGCATCACTAGAGAGGGACTTTAGCTCCGCCCACATGTTGGGAGCCAAGAGTACATGTCTTAATTAAGCAGAAGTTATGTCCTTCCACCAAAAAGTGCTTGCCCTCTACACAGCTGTGATCATTTTGTTTATTTATCTAGCTGTCTGAGTTTGACCTTTCAGGGGCACACACATGACATTGTAATTCCATTAAAGTGTTTTAGATAATTTGTGGTGTTTTTCCCTGGCAGGAGCATCGTTGGAAAGAGGACAGTCAGTAACCTACATGGATGTTTAGGTTTGACTTGACAGTGCAACTGTCACCTGGCCTTTTATCCTACACCAATAGTATTCTACAGGCCTTTGCTTCCACACAAATACATCATCCTGTTGGCATTATCAATGCTTGTTTAACACTTCTAACTGCATCACTTTGAAATTGTAGTTTACTTCGTTGAAAGTAATTAAGTACAATATTATTGTGAAAAGCAACGCTTAATTTTTTTCGTTGTTATGTTATTAACACTTATATCGCGCACGGATACTCAAGAGTGTCCCGGCGCGGGAGCCAACTGCCAATGCAACGGAGCATTAAAATAACTCATCAATACACCTTTAATTATACACTTTTCCAATTGTGACATTAAACAAATGCCATTGCATAGGTTAACCCTTTCCAGTTAATCCCTAACCTTTATATCTCAAACCTGTAACTGTATACCCCAAATCCTTAATAATATACCCAAACCCTTAACCCTATACCTTAACCATTAATCTCAAACCCCTAAACCCATAACCTTTAACCTTAACCCTACAACTTATGACCATAACCATCTACCTGTAAAACCTATATCCTAAAATATACCATAATCCCATACCCCTAACCCATACCATTAACCTTTCCCCCTTTATCCCCTTTATCCCCTCCACCCTAAACCTTAACCCTGTACCCAAAATTCTTAACTCTATTCCACAAACACTTAACCTTATACCTTGAACTCTTAACATTATCCCCCTAAGAACTAAACCATATTCCCTTAACCCCTAACTCCATACCCTTGACTCCCATCCCCTGTGCTGTTAACCTTATACCCCTAAATGCTAACTACCCCAAACTCCTACACCCCATGCCCCTAACCCTATACTCAACTCTAAATCCCAAACCTTAAATCTCTACCTTAACCTGATGCTCTTAACACATAGAAAGTTAACCCTAAACCCCTAACCCTTAAAGCCTATCTTTAACCATAACCCTATACCCACAACCCTTAACCGATAACACTATACCCTAAATCATTAACTCCTATCCCCAAACTCTAATCTCGATACCCTTAATGTACAAGTTACTTACCTTCAGTAACGATATATCTGTAAGAAACATTAGTTAGTGCTAGATTCCTTACCTTAGAATTACCCCCAGGCGTCAGACTGGATCCGGAAAGTTTTCGTCAGCAGTACCCCTGCTCGTTTGAAGGTGGCCTCGTGCGGCTCCGCGTCCGTCGTGGTCGCCGAGATGACGTCGCGGCAGCTACTTAGACGCCGCCCTCGCACGCTGACGTCAGTTCTGTACACGACTTTCCGCGCCAGGAACGCAGAGCCATGCAAGATACTGACCACTGGTGCATTGAAACTAGGGCCCTGAAAGGGATGACCTTAACCCTAAAAATCAGTTCGCAGAACGGGGAGGATGGGTGGGGCGGTAAGGAATCTATCACTAACTAATGTTTCTTACAGATATATCATTACCGAAGGTAAGTAACTTGTGCATCTGAAAGAAACACGTTAGTGATAGATTCCTTACCTTAGAATAGATACCCCAGCAATACCAACCACGGTGGTGGGTCTGCGAACCAAGATCACACCAAGAAGTCCCGGAGAACAGAACGGCCAAAGAAGCCGTCTCTCCGAACTTGGCTGTACAGGCAATAGTGCTTAGTAAAAGTGTGCAGCGAGGCCCACGTAGCTGCCTGACAGATGTCTTGTAAGGGGACACCACGTCCCAACGCCGTAGTGGCAGCCGTCGCCCCCTGGTAGAATGGGAGCGCAGCCCCAACGAAGGCTTCTTCTTTGCCAGAGAATAACAGGCTTTAATACACAAGACGACCCATCTGGAGATAGTCCGCTTGTGTACGGCCCGACCTTTCTTGGCGCCAACGTAGCCAACAAAGAGCTGGTCATCCACCCGGAACTGTTGTGTGCGACCCAGGTAAAATGAGAGTGCACGTTTTGGGTCCAGACGGTGGAGCCTCTCTTCCTCTCTGGAAGGATGCGGAGGCGGAAAGAAGGTGGGCAAAGTGATGGTCTGCCCGATGTGAAAGGCAGTAACAACCTTCGGCAGAAAGGATGGGCGTGTCCTAAGGACAACCTTGTCCGGATGGACAGACAGAAAAGGAGGTTTGCAAGAAAGAGCCTGGAGCTCACCCACTCTCCTAGCGGAGGTGATGGCAACCAGGAAAGCAGTCTTGAGAGTTAACAGCTGAAGAGGACAGTTGTGAAGAGGCTCAAAGGGAGCGCACATTAAGTATGTGAGAACCAGGTTCAAGTCCCACTGAGGCATTACGAAGGGAATAGGAGGAAAAAGGTGAGTAATGCCTTTGAGGAATCTGTTAACAGGGGACTTGAAAAGAGCGTGCTGATCAGGGAGCCTGAGAAAGGCTGAAATAGCAGAAAGGTAGCCCTTGATAGTGCCCAGAGCAGAGCTCTGCTGGGCCAAAGAAAGAAGGAACAGTAGGACCTCAGAAAGAGGGGCAGAAAGGGGATCCACAGCCTTTGCTGTGCACCATGCCACAAACTTCTTCCACCTGCAGGCGTATACCAACTTAGTGGAGGGACGCCTGGCTGCCAGAATGACATCACAGACTTCAGGAGGCAAGTCAAAAGGAATCAACTGCAGCCGCTCAATCTCCACGCAAAGAGGTGGAGACTGGACAGGTTCAGGTGGAGGACCGTCCCCTGCTGCTGCGACAGAAGATCCTCCCGAAGAGGCAGTCGGATCGGGGGATCGATGGTCATACTGAGTAGCTCGAGATACCAAACTCTTCGAGCCCAGTCCGGAGCCACAAGAATGACTTGGGCCCGGTCGCGCCTGATCTTCAGCACTCTGGGCAGAAGTGGTATAGGCGGAAAGGCGTACAACAGACCGCAACTCCACTTGCGACGAAAAGCGTCACCGAGCGGGTGCCGCCTTGGAAATTCCAACGCGCAGAACTGCTGACATTGCGCGTTCTCTTCGGTGGCGAATAGATCTAACCAAGGCTCTCCCCACTGTAGAAAGAGACCTTGCGCCACGTCCGAGTGAAGACGCCATTCGTGATCCATCATGCACCTGCGGCTGAGTTCGTCCGCCCTGGCGTTCAGTGAACCTGCCAGGTGTTGAACCACCAGGGAAATGCCCTGATGTTCCAGCCATGTCCAGAGGCGCAGAGCCTCCTGACATAGGTTCCACGACCCCACCCCGCCCTGTTTGTTGCAATACCACATGGCGGTGGTGTTGTCTGTGAACACCTGCACTACTCTCCCCTTGACAGAGGGAAGGAATGCCTTCAGTGCAAGTCGGATCGCCCGAAGCTCCAGAAGGTTGATATGGAGCCTGGACTCCGCCGGAGACCAGAGGCCTCTGATCTCCGCCTCTCCCATGTGGCCGCCCCATCCCAGGAGGGACGCATCCGTCACCACTGTGTGCTCCGGTTGGGGAAGGGAGAGGGATCTGCCATTGACCGAATGCCGGTTCGTGAGCCACCACTGCAGCTGTTGTGCAGTGCCCTCCGAGATCTGGACGTAATCGGACAGGTTCCCCTGATGCTGCACCCACTGGAACTTCAGGTCCCACTGCAGAGCCCGCATATGCCATCTGGCATGAGTGACCAGCAGGATGCAGGAGGCCATGAGGCCCAGCAGCCTCAGGGTCATCCTGACCGAAACCCAGGATAGAGGCTGAAAGATCGGAATCAGAGCCTGAATATCCTGGACTCGCCGTTCGGGAGGATAGACCCGAAAGTGCATCGTATCCAGAACTGCTCTGATGAAGAGGAGCTTCTGAGAGGGAATCAGGTGCAACTTCGGCACATTGATGGAGAACCCCAGTAAATGCAGGAGGTCGGCCGTAGTCTGGAGGTGGGAGACGACTGTCCGGGGCGAGCCCGCCTTCAACAGCCAGTCGTCGAGATAGGGGAAGACTGGAACCCCTGATCTACGCAGATGAGCTGCGACCACCGCCATCACTTTCGTGAACACCCGAGGGGCTCTGGTAAGGCCAAAGGGGAGCATGGTAAACTGAAAGTGCTTGCGGCCTACCGTAAACCGCAGGTAACGCCGGTGGGCCGGCAATGTGGAAATATGCGTCCTGCAGGTCCAACGCTACCATCCAGTCTCCAGGGTCGAGGGCAGACAAGACCTGAGCCAGAGTTAACATCTTGAACTTCTCCTTCCGGAGGAAGCGATTGACGTCCCTGAGGTCCAAGATAGGACGCAGGCCCTTGTCCTTCTTGGGCACCAGAAAGTAGTGGGAATAACAACCACGTCCTACTTCTGGCGCAGGAACGCGCTCGATGGCCCCCTTGTCCAAGAGGGCCGCGACTTCCTGTTGAAGAAGTGCCAAGGGATCCCCCGACATGCGGTGGTACTGGGGTGGCATGGCTGGAGGGGTAGTCTCGAAGGGGAGGGAGTAGCCCCTTCGGACTATTTGTAAAACCCACCTGTCCGAAGTGAAGGTGCGCCAGTGGAGGAGTTGATGGCGAATCCTGCCGCCCACTGGCGTTTGATGGGCCTGAAAAACCGGACTAGGAAGGTTTGGAGGCAGTGGTGGCTGGGGTGGAGGTGGACTGACCCGCCCGCTGGCCCCCTGACCCGCCTCGGCGGGTCCCACGTCCGCGGCCCGCTGAGACTGTTGCTGCGCAGGCCTGTGGCTCTGAAACGAACGTGTCGGGCGCCCATTCCGTGGCCACGAAAGGAGCGAAAAGCAGAAGGCAGAGGAGGGCGTGTGGCGGAAAGGCCCAGGGACTTGGCCGTAGCCCGCGAGTCCTTAAAGCGCTCCAACGCACTATCTGCTTTGTTGCCAAAAAGGCGAATGCCATCAAAGGGCATGTCCATGAGGGTGTTCTGGACATCCCCAGAGAAACCAGTAGTCCTCAGCCAGGCGTGGCGACGGAGCGCCACTGTCGTGGAAATCGCCCTGCCCAGCGAGTCGGCGGTGTCAAGGCCACATCGAATCGTGAACTTTGCTGCATCTCTCCCTTCAGCAATAGCCTGAGAGAGCACTGTCCGGGCCTCCTCCAGACACTGAGGCAGCACTTGCGCCACCGTATCCCACAGAGAGTGGGAATAACGGCCCAAGAGGCATGCGGTGTTCACAGACCGCAGCCCTGAACTGGCGGAAGAAAAAATCTTCTTCCCAAATTGTTCCAGTTTCTTGGATTCCCTATCCGGAGGTGCGGTAGGGAATGCGCTCGGGACGCAGAGGCTTGGACAACCAAGCTCTCAGGGGTGGGGTGTTGGGAGAGGAAAAGGGAGTCGCCCGGGGCCGGGCGATGGCGTCGGGCCACGTTCCTATCCACAGGAGCCCCTGTGGTGGGCCTGGACCAGGTGCCCAAAAGAACGTCGGAAAGTGCATCATTAATAGGCAGCAGTGGCTCCGCAGAGGTAGCCGCCGGCTGAAGCACTTCTGTCAGGAGGTTAGTCCTGACGGCCACTGTAGGGAGCTCGAGGTGGAGGGCCTCGGCCGCCCTACGCAACACCACTGCGTAACTTGCACCCTCCTCCGTAGCCACGGTAGGAGGAGTGAGCATGCCAAGGTTAGGAGAGGTATCAAGACCACTGGCATCCCCCAGTTCCTCTGCCCAGTCTGGGTCTAACTCACACTGTGCTGTGAGAGGGCCCTCAGACCCCTCCCAGTCCTCCGAAGGCTGATGAACAGGCCGAAAATAAGGAGGATGGACATAGGGATAGAAAGGTCCCATCGGCGTCGGAATCAGCGTCGAGCGACGCCGTTCCGGCGCCGTGTCCACTTCGGGGCTGAAACCGGGGGCGATGTCCTCCGGTGGGACGGGCGACGTCAGAGGTGGTGCCGGAGGAGTTGACGTCGGTGGAGGTGTCACAAGGTCAACCGGCATCGACCGGGATCCAGGCCTGGATCCATGGGGGCCTGCGGCGCAGGGGCCCGAGCCGACAGCGATGCCGGAGCCACCGGCAGTAAAGGGCAAGGACCCCCAGTCGGACCGGCGGGGCCCGAAGGCGCACCGGCGGGGCCCGACGGCCCAAAGAGGCGAGCCATGGCTGACAGAAATTCCTGCAGCTAGGCTGGAGTCGCCGACGGACCCGGGAAAGGCGGGTAGGCCGGCGGCGAGTGCGTGGGCTCCGCTGGAGCCGCGGGGGTCGCACCACCCGCACCCTCAGCCGCGACGGGCGAGGGGAAGTCGGAGAGCGACAGCGCTTCTTCAACTTCTTTGAGTGATTCGTCTTACCTGACCCCGAGTGCGAAGACTTCGATCCCGATGAAAGATGGTGGTGGCTACGCGACCGGTCCCTCGACCTCCCACGGGACCGGGACCTTGAGCGGCGCGGAGCCGACTGCCGGACTTCAAGCAACTTTGGGGACCGCTCCCGCAAAGTCTTCGGGCGCCATGGCCCGGCAGTCGGGGCGCGCCCCAGGCAGTAAAGACACATGCGGTGCGGGTCCGTCACTGACATCATGCGATGACAGTCCTCGCAGGACTTGAAGCCGGGCATCCCTACTGCACCAGGAGTCGATCGACTCGAAAAATAGAGACAAAAAGGCCTCGAAAAACTCAGTCAAAAAATGACTGGGGGTACCGCTCTCTCCGGATCTGCGCTTGCTGGCGCGGAAAAAGAAAGAACTGACGTCAGCGCGCGAGGGCGGCATCTAAGTAGCTGCCTCGATGTCATCTCGGCGACCACGACGCCAACGACGGACGCGGAGCCGCACGACGCCACCTTCCGACGCGCAGGGGTACTGCTGACGAAAACTTTCCGTATCCAGTCTGACGCCTGGGGGTAATTCTAAGGTAAGGAATCTATCACTAACGTGTTTCTTTCAGATCTTTACATTATGAATGGGGAACAAGTGTTAAGGGTTTGGGGCTGGAGGTATGGGGATACCTCTAGCCCCAAACCCTTAACACTTGTTCCCCATTCATAATGTCCATACTTCAATATATTTTGGGAAGAATAACTTTGGAAAGTGCTCTTTTTTCAAAGTGTTTATTTTCTAAACTAATAATTGTTAGTTTTAGAAGTGCTGCTTTCCAAGTCGGGAGGCAATACCAATATAAATGCAATTGTGGGTATTATAACTAGTGAGGAAGTCACAATACAACACAGTAAAAACATTTAAATACATATTTACATGGGAACATGACTGAAGAGATGGATACAAGATTGAGTGTAAGTAACAGATTAGTCATTCTCTCCTTGTTTGAGGAGCTGTGTTTTTAGAGCAGTCTTAAAGTGAGGCATGAGGAGATGGATCACGTGTAACTAGGGGGTGGGTTCCAATGCTGAAGTCCACAGAAGGTGGTTTGGGAGTAACCAGTACGTTTTGGCTTGCTTAGCAAAGACGGCAGTGAAATGTGGATCTGAAGAGGATTTCAGCTAAGTAACAGGAGGATATACATCTTTAAAAACTTGGAATATACTGATTAGTAACTTGTTAGTTCTTTGGTTTTGGTGGGTAGTGAGAAGACATGGTGACGTTAGTGGGAGGTAGTGTGTTTGGGGAGATCATATAGTGTTGTCGTAGCAAAGTTCAAAACCATGTTCAATGAAAATAATGGAGAGGGACACCTATTGGTAAGTGTGTAGTTTGCAGAGGACTTTTGCAGGAATATGTGTTTTGGCTGTATTTAAAGGAGTGTTAGGTGAGATGTAATGGATATTAGGTAACTGGTACCAGGCAGCAGTAGCTGTTGTAGCGATAAACACGTTACTTACCTTCTGTAGCGCTCTTTCTGGTAGAGGGAGGAAACAAATATTGTAAACCTTTCAAAAAGCGCATAACAACTGGAGACTTAAACAACGAGGGCTGATCCGGCGACCACAAAAAAGCTAAAAGAGTCTAAAGGTACCTTTAACTGTGCCCAAAGCAAAGCCCTGCCGGGCTAGGAATAAAACAAATAACAAAATGTCAGAAAGATTTGCCTCTAATCTGCCGAACACTGCTCCAACCCACAAATTTGTTCAAACAGGTGTATGCAGTTTTTGTTGAGGGATGCCTGGCTGCCAAGATGACATCAACCACCTCCAGAAGAAGGTCGAAGGTCTTCAGCTGTCGCTGCTCAATGTCTAAGCATAAAGGTGAAGACTGCGAAGGCCCAGGTGCAGAAACTTGCCCCGTTGCTCTGACAGCAGGTCCACCCAGAGAGGCAGACTGATAGGAGGTCAGATGCTCAAGCCCAGGAGTTCTAGATACCATACTCTCCATTCCCAAACTGGAACCACTGTCGGACCTAATCTTGAGAACTCAGGGCAGGAGTGGTATCAGTGGACAGCCATACAGGACTACCAAGTCCCACTCGAGCCAGAACACATCTCAGAGGAAGAGACGCCTTGGAAACTTCAACCCACAGAAGGGCTGACATTGTGTGTTCTCGCCAGTGGTGAACAGATTGAGCCAAAGTCCTCTCCATTCATGGAACAGACCCTGGGCCAGCTCTGGGTGTGACTGCCACTCATGATACACCAGGCACCGACGGCTGAGCTTGTCCACCCTGCATTTCAATGATCCTGCGAGGTGGTGTACCACCAGAAAACTTCTGTGGTGTTCCAGTCGGTTCTAGAGGGGCAGTGCCTCCTGGCACAGGGTCTGTGACTCCACCCGGTCCTGCTTGTTGCAATACCACATGATGGTGGTGTGGTACGTGTGTACCTGTACCAGCCTCTCCATGATTAATATAAGAAAAGCTTTCAACGCCAAGCGGATAGCTCTCAGCTCCAAAAGGTTGATATGGAGCCAGCACTCTACCAGATGCCTCTGATCACCACCCCTCCCAAATGGCCAGCCCAACCCAGAAGCGATGCATTTATCACCACTGCCAGCTCCGGGTGGGGTAGGGAGAGGGTTCTGTTATGGACCCAATTGGGGTCCAGTAGTCTGAACGTGGTCAGAGAGGCACCCTTGATGTTGGGCCCACTGAGACGGTAGATACCACTACAGCAGCCTCAGAGTCAACCTCACTGAAATCCAGGACTTAGTCTGAAAGATTGAGATCACAGCCTGAATGTCCTGCAATCTTTTCCCCAGTGAAGAGTACAAAACCAAACTGTGTCCAGAATGGCTCGATGAAGGGAAGCATCTGAGAAGGAATCAAGTGTGACTTTGGCATGTTGACCTTGAACCCCAAAGATGACAGGAGGTTTGCCATAGTCTGGGGAGGTTGATGACTGCCTCGGGTGAGTGCGCATTCAACAGCCAGTCTTCCAGTTGGGGAAAACTTGCACCCCTGACATCTGAAGGTGTGCTATCACAACCATCACCATTTTCATGAACACCCGAGGGGCACTGGTGAGACCAAATGGGAGCCCACTGAACTGAAAATGCTCCTGTCTCACAATGAACTGCAGGTAGCACCAATGGACCTCCAGGACGGCTTTATGGAAATAGGCGTCCTGCAGGTCTAACACCACCATCCAGTCTCCACGACTGGATCAGGGCCAAAGTGAACCTTTTGAATTATTTCTCCTTGCCAAGAAAGGCACTGAGTAGACACTGGTCTAAAATAGGAAAAAGGCCTCCTTCCTTTTTGAGCACAAGAAAGTAGAAGGAATAACAACCAAGTCCTGCTTCTGACACGGGCACCCGTTCAATAGCACCTTCGGCCAGAAGGGCTTGCACCTCCTGTTGCAAAACAGAGAGATGACCCTCTGTAAGTCACTGGGGGAACGTGGAAGGTGCAGTAGCTTGGAAAGGAAGGATAGGGCAGAGCCCTCCGAACAATTTGTAAGACCCAGCTGTCCGATGTTATGGCCTGGCAAGAACTGTTGGATCCTGCCTCCCACCGGGTGGTTGTGCTCTGCAAGGGCATGTTAAAGGTGTTTGCAAGTGGGGCAGCAAGGGAGGTACTTGACTGGGCAGCCTACTGACCTTGAATGCGGGAGTGGTGGCATCACGGTCTCAACCCCGAAACTGCTGGGCAACTTGTTAAAGTTGGATTGGCTGGCGGTATGGGGCACCTCTGCGATGTCGCAAAAGGAGTGACAGGGCTGATGCAGTTGGCAAGGCAGGGCAGACAAGCCTAGGGAGCGATCAATGGCCCTGTTCTCTTTGACCTGCTCGAGAGCGGAGCGTGCCTTGTCCCCAAACAGGCAAGACCCAAACGAGCCGCACTTCCATGAGGAACAACTGTAAATCCCTTAAAAACAGGTGTACCACAGCCAAATGTGATGGGAATGGCAACACTGGTGCCAATGGCCTACCCAATGGAATTGGTAGTGTTGAAGCCACAACAAATTGTGAACTTCGCTGTGTCACAATCATCCTGTCTGGCCTGGATGAGGACAGGCCAAAGATCTTCACGACCCCTGGGAGAACTTCAGCCACCATATCCCAAAGGGCATTGGACTAGCGCCTCAACAGGCAGTTGGCATGCACTGATCAAAGTACCAAGCTGGTGGAGGTGAAGAACCTTTTCCAGAACATCTCCACCCTGTGTGACTCCCGCTTGCGGGGCGAGTAGTGGGGTTAGTTTTACTTGTAGGCACCTACATCATTAAGCTTTCATTAGAGGGGTGCTGTGATAAAAACTGCCCTGTAGGGGGCTTGAAGGGTCCAGCTGGCGCCGAGGGCGAACCTGCCGGTGGCCATCCAGGTGGAGAACCTCTTGGCTCCATGTGGCCTGCAGGCTTGCCAGAGGGAGTCAACAAGGATCCAGAGAGTCGGAGCATGGCCTTGTAAAATACTTTGATCGGTTTAGAAGTAGCGGACGGACAAGGAAAAACTGATTGTGACAGAACAAGTTGCAGGATCGACTCCAAACTATACGCCATCGGAAGCAAGATCGGGATGTGTGGCGCTGCCCCTACACCTTCTCAAGGGAGTGTGAGTGGCAGGAAGGGGCCAAGTCCCTCTAGATTTCTTGTGTTTTTTGTTCAACCAACCTCTGGAACAACACCTGTGACTCGAACGGGACCGGGATGGAGCTTTTCAACTTGGACCGGTCTTGTTGCGGAGTCTTCCGTTGCTTGGTGATGTAGAGTTTTACCTTGTAGTCTCATATGACCTTCAGGTTCATCTACGGGCAGTCACTGCAGGGCTTCAAGTCATGGCCCGAACCCAGGCAAATCAGATGAGGAGCTGTCACAGACATTTGTTTATGACAGTCCTTACAGGGCTTAAAAACTGTCACTTTGGGAGGTGGCATGTCCCTTGTACACTGTGAAACAATTTTTGATTTAGAGACACAGTCTATCTTCTGCTGCACTAGTAGGGGTTTGTGTCTTGTGTAAGTTTTACATTTATTTGTACAATAGAATCATGACACATCATCTAGTCCTACCGACCTCTTCCATGGCCTTACACAGTGTGGATATGTTAGAGTTATCTGCACAGAGACTTTGAGTTTCTATCGGTTCCTGAGAAGATTCATACCGAACTTATGTACACCCCTAACAGAAGCGCAGAATTTAGCCATGTTTCTTACTTGACTGCAGCTTCATTCTGACTTTCTCTCAAGTCAATTCTGGTTCTATTCTCTAGTTCCTGGCCCAGTGTGGCATCTGCAAAAACCTTCTTTCCTGATTACTTTAGGCAATGTATCTGTCCTTCTTCATGACATGCAAGTGCTTCCACACCCAGACTTGGTGTTTCACCCTTGCACAACAACAGGGAGAGCTGGGCACCGCAGTTGCAGCAGCTCCATTTCTATGTGCTTGAGTAGGACTGTGCTTTGTGAGAAGAGCAACTGAGAACTACGTGTCATGAGTTTTGTTCTATGAAAACCCACCTTTTTAAGAGTTATGAACGTGGGTTAGTTTGAGACCACTACTTGTGTTCAATAAATTATATTAGTATGTATCCATCTGGAACTTTTTAGCACTTCTGTTTTTGGCTTGCTATTGGTGTTTAGTGCACAATGTGTGAAATTTGGCCTGGCTGTTTATCCATAGAGTTTGTGTGAAGTATAAACAGGATTTGGAAGATGTTAATCCAGTCGATAACAGATTTTTCACACTGGGGCATGTGGTTATTGGTGAGGATGATCAGGGTTTTTCAACTTTGCGGGAATTTTGTGCAGTATCAAGTGAGCATGTCTGATGACAGATTTACAAAGGGGGAGCATGATAAGACATACTGCTGAAATCAAGTCAGAGATGAACATTAGTCAGAGGTTCACATTACTGAATAATACTTAGACCAATCACTGTGGCAGATCAGCACAGCGATTGAATGGAACAGCAAAAGCCAAGACGCAAAGCAGGAGGGGACAGTGCAAACAGATAATTATAGAAAACCAGATTATAGGATAATTCATGAAGTAGAAGAACACAGGTTTGCTCTCAAAGAATCATCCAGTTTCTCATTGGGAATAGAGTGGGCACCATTCTCAACGTTCACTGGCACCCCTTCTGGACTCATCTGCAGCCTGAGAAATAGATAAATAGAACGCTGAGGCACAATCCTAACATATATACAAGAAACGACCCAGGTAAATTCTCAAAAACCAGTAGAAGGATGTCAGGAAAGAGATTTAAGGAAAGCTCTCGGATAAGATGGCCTGGGTCTCAGACTACTGTGGCTGGACCAAGAGAAACTGAATGAGAGTGGTGATCCAGGGTAGATGAAGGCATCTGTCACATTACCAGTCTCATCAAACTTCCTCATCACAGACCTAACAAGCGTGATGAGTCTTTACCCAGAAAATGGGTAATACACTTTTCCCATTCCCACTTTCTGTTTTGTCTGTCTCCTTTGAAGAGCTGACTTAGCTGTCTTCCCCAAGGGGTACCCAGGTGACTTGTTTATGTTTTTCTATTGTTCTTTTGGAGTTCAAGATTTTTCTTTATGTTGAAACACAAATTTATACTTTTACAACTTTCAGCTGCAACTCCTCTCTTCAATTTAGCTTTGCATATTTGCTGTCATGCCCCTGGAGGCATCGCATTGGGGTCAGCACTGTGTGGGGATGGCAGACAAAGCATGTGAGGCCATTAGTCAGACTAAGTAGTCACCACAGGGCTGCAGCACAAGCCCTGCAGCACAAGCCCTGCCTTGGCTATTGGGTTCCTTGCCCGCGTTCGTTGTCGGTCAAGTGGTGCATGATGGGTGGTTGCCTGGGCCCCTCTGTGACGTCTAATGCACTTTTTTTTATACAAGTAAGTCTTGGCATTGCTGCTGAAGCAACCTCTCTGTGCACAATGTAACAACTAAGGGAAAACTGTCTCTTAAATGCTAGCATATCCACAATCTGTCTCCTTACACAAAGGAATCGATCAGTAAGAGCCAAGATGATGGCGGTGGCCAGAAATCTTTTGCTGTGGAAAGTTAAAGTTTAGTCGAAAATCTGAGGTGGAGGCTGGGCCTTGCTCTCAGTTTTGGATTGAAAGCGCTCTAGAGTCTTGATCCTTGAGTTTACAGATGTCCAGGCAAAGTGCAGCAGTTTGGATTTGCATCCACTGAAGTCTAATAATGGGTTTTTGGGGCCACTGATACCCATCTTAATGGATATCTGTGCAGTGGTGTGTGTGTGGGAGGTGTTCTGTCTAATGTGGTGGATGCTGGTATGTGTTGTTAGTTAATGATAAGTCTTGTTGTCAGCACCATGATCTCCAGCTAAATGTAATGAGTTCTGTACAATATGTTTTGCAAGAGGTGGCTTTGGTGTTTACTGCTGTTGGATCTCTGTTTAATCCATATCTAAACTATATTTGGTGTGTGATATGTTCTGTTCTGAATGTACTTTTAGGCAATCCTGTAGAGCATCACAAAGAAAGAAAGTGAAAGTCTTAACAATCTAAGATAAATAAGGGTAGTCATTGAAATTAAGAGTTGGCATTGAACGAGAGAGAAGATGTGCCGCTGGCCAATTCGCAACAGGACAAGCCAGATAAGTTCTGTTCTGTTGATATCTCTTGATGACTTCATTACACTGTATCTAGTTTCTGCAAGATTTTCGCTGTCAGGCATACCAACAAGCTTCGGAACAGCAACTATTTCCATTCTAAAAGTATCACGTGTTCGTCATGTGTTTGTGGAGAGGTTAGGATTGCAAAGTGTGCATGAGTAGGGTGACAAGGTGTCCCGGATTTGCCGGGACAGTCCTGGTTTTCCACCAGCTGTCCCCGCAGATTTTGGCTGAGGTACCGGTTTTCAGTAAGGGTCGTCTGAAAACAGTTAAGGCATTTTTTTTATGAGTTAGCATGATTGTAACTTTTTATAAAGCGCATGGCTACCCAACCGGGTTTCCCAGCGTTGTGTTACAACGACTTAGCTAATTAAATAACATGTATGATACTGGGTTTTAAAAATGACTTTTTATTTATTTCCTTAGTGCCTCATCTGTGTTTCTATATTAATGAGCACTTCCGTTCTGTGCCCCTCGGATGAATGGAGTCCTGTTTTTGCCAAATGTCCTGGTTTTTGACTTTGTAAATCTGGTCACCATACTCATGAGGCAACTTATCGGTTTTCAGCTCGGAGCATGGAGCTAATGGATTCCTGAGCAGTGGTGTGACACAAAATGATGGGACCTGGCTGCAGAATAAGTTGTGAGTCCCATGAAACTCCCATGTCTCATAAATATTCATAGGCCTTAGGCAAAATGGGGGGGTTATGGCATGAACAACGCCCCTCCCACCCAGCGTGCAGAGGCCTGTATTACGCCACCACTCCTGAGGAATGGTGGGTGAAATGTCCATGCGAGGATTTTAAGAGGAAAGGAAAGGTATGAGGAGATAAATGGAGAGAAGGAGAGAGGTCTTGATCTTGGTGTTGAGTGGAAACAAGAGTGTCTTTGGAGATGTCTATGGCTCTCAAGCAGCTTACTATGACCCGCTTAGTGAGACGATGATATGTCTGGACGTGGAGGCCCTATACACCAGCATACCACAAGAGGAAAGTCTACAGGTAATTGAAAACATACTTCGCACACAGGAGTGGCCCTGGGAGGCCCCTGTGAAATGGATCATGGAACTCATGCGAATTGCCCTCACTGAGAATTTCTTTAGGTTCGAGGACCAACTCTACCTACAAGTACATGGGACTTCCATTGGCAGCACTTTTGCCCCTAGTATTGCTTGCCTGTACATGAGCCACCTAGAGGAGGAGCACATAATCCGTTTGCAGGCAGAATTCGAATCTGGTTAAGATACATAGATGACATCATTGTCATATGGCATGGAGATCAAGACAGCACAGCGGCATTTGGAGTCTGGATTAATAACCTTAATCCTTTCTTGCGCTTCACAATGACAACCAATAATGAGGGTTTCATTTCTGGACATCAACATCATAGCCGTGAATGGGAAATTGGAGAGCATGCCGTATACCAAACCTACTGATCGTAATAGCCTGCTGCATTTCAACAGTGCTCACCCCCGTTCACTTAGAGAGAAACTCCCTATAGGACAATACCTGAGAATACGCAGAAACTGCTCGGACCTTGAGAGTTACAACAAAGAAGCGGATAAACTCACAATGAAATTATGGGAAAAAAGTGATTGAACAGGCACGGAAAAGGTCTCGCAACACACCACGGGCTGCTCTGCTAGAAACAAACACAAAAAGAGACACCAAAGCACTTATATCTGTCACTACTTATAACTTGTCATCGAATGCCATAAAGAAAATAATCAACAACAAATGGCATATACTAACCTCAAACAAACTGACATTTAAGAAACCCATGTTCTCATTTAGACGTAACAAGAGCATTAGAAACACTCTGATACACACTGACAGTTGGAAACAGAAACAAAACACCCAACTCACACTGTGGAATCAACCACAGGTGATGGGCCATTACCCATGCGGCTCATGTGTGGTTTGTCGTTTCACTACCCACACCACTAGTGTTGATTTGGGCCTGACACGCCAGTGGGAACAAAGGGACCATACAAATTGTAATACTGTGAACGCAGTATACATGATTATATGCCCCTGCAAGACCAAATACATTGGCATGACCACTAGGAAGGTGAAGCTATGGATCAGTGAGCATAGGAGCACGATCAGACGACAAATCCCAGCTACCAAACTCACTGCCCACTATGTGGAAAAAGGACATACGGATAACGATCTGGAATGGACCATCATTGAAAAGGTAAAAGGTGGTATCAATATATCTAAGAGACTGTTGGAAAAAGAACAGCGCTGGGTCTACAGATTACAGACACACCCAGGGACTTAACAACTCTATTTCCTGGAACCAGCTGAACCAACACAGATAGAGGAGCACTTACAATTGGGGCTCCACATAGCCCTATAACCATACAAATCGGCACCTAATTGATCTACCCCAAACAATGGGGCATGAATGCTCCAGGCCAATGCTTGTGCATAATATTTTAGAGAAAATAGTCACCACCCCTCACGCGGGCTAAGAGTGGATCCCTCCCATAGAACCACCTCTGGCAACTCCCTACTATTGTACGAAAAATTAGGATGCTGCCAGATGTATGTGCACTACATTCTGTTGGGGAAATTAATGAGTCACAATATACATTGGATTGTGAAAATATCTTTTTCTAATGATAGAGGTAATGTGGATAGATTTTTAAGTTTGGTCGAAAATGAATGTCCTACCCGCGTAGAATCCACTCATACCTGTTATTTCCTTATGCACCACTGTTTCCACAAGTGCCAACTGATTAGCCCACCTTGATCTCTTCATGAGATAAACTAACTTGTTAGAAGGAAAACTGTCAAAGTAATAGATAAGAGGTATCAATAGTTTTCCATTGTAAATGTGAAAGTGAGATATTCCCTGGTAACCATGGTTACCCAGGGTTTGGGACTACATCCCCCATGAGGCTACGGGTGTTCGGTAGTCCCTCTGGGGACTCGCAGAAGTGACGCGATACAAACGCGCCATAGGCGGGGCTTCATACCCGATCTACACAGAGGGGCGCGGAGAAGATGGCTTTATATACTGCGTTCCCGGCCGAGATAACTGCAAATGCCGGGTGACGTGGAACCCAAATAGGTGGAACTGAGGGGCAGGACCTTTGATGAAGTAAGTGGGGACACGGGTTCATCTCTGAGTGCGAAGGGGCCTCATTTTGGCATCGGACTTGGAGCTGGGATCCTAATGATATAAGCCTTGTTTTTCTCTCCCACTTAACTTCAAAATGGCTATTACGCAGAGTTTGACTACAAGGCTCCCCTACTACCGCATCCCCTTGAGAAACACAAAATCCTCCTTAATAGGGTAAGACATGTGAGATTTGAGGACCATCACGATTGAGAGGAGGAACAAGAGTATTACCTCTGGTGTGAGTGTGATGTGGTTGATTGCGGATTATCTGTGTGTGACCAAAATGACAATTTTATCATGGAGTTTTTTTAATAGGATAGTGTTCACAGACTTGCACAAAAAATGCAATTATTTGTCGCACGCCGCTAAATGCGACTAGAGGGGACAACTGGGTCCCAAGAGAGCTCCTTTTTTGATCACAGATCACTACGAGTAAATGGAGTGAGAGCACATGACAACACCCAGTATGCTGGCATTACATGGGTGAAATGCATGAAGGGTTAAAATGTAAAAATATGGTTTCTTCTCACTTTTTCTCTTACGGGCGGATACAAAACACAATGGAACTGGATGGGAGATAAGTATACCTTCCATATCTTCACGAGAGTGCAGCTTTCTGCACCCTCACTTTAAAAAGCTAGGGAAATATCCTCTTTGAATATCCAGGGAGGGAACCGCTTTTTGCCCTGAAGAAAGCCCAGGACCCAAGTGGCCATTCAATAGGGCTGAAACATGTTGGCATGACACTAGGGTCATAGGACCATCAACTCCTAAGGACCCCCTTGTATATAACCTTTTAACATCCCCTAAGTCTCCACTAATAAAGGGATACCTGGAGACGGAGGAGGATTTTTATCTTTAGACCCCCTGGCCTATCTCTCTTAAGTGCTCTTTGAAATATGGTCGAGCCCACCCTGACCTCAAGGAGTCAGGGTGAACCCGATGATGAAGCATGACACTACTAGGGTGTGTGAGGGTTATTCAACAAAAAGGAATTGCTTCCTTTCCCGCGCCTGAGCGGTTGACGCCATGAGAGTTTAGTGCTGAGCTTTCTATTTACAGGTTGGGATACCTCAAGTGACTAGTCTCAAGCAGCCTATGCAAAAACGTTTTGCTATCGCCATCAGCAAAATGCTGATGGTAATTGATATTGAAAACACGTTTAGCATGCACAGTAAAGAGGTTTCCACATTTTAATTCCCATTTCCCCTACAACTCTTTAAATCAGGGGGTAACATCCACAGATTATGTCATTATCGCTTCATGCTGTTTCCACAAGTGGGCGCCCATTTATAGGTGACATTGGAACAAGGGCATTTACATTGCAGTACTTCAAAATTTCATGGTTTAAGTGCTACACAAAACTACAGATATATAATAAACTAATGCAACTGTTGTTCGCCCACAAATTTGATGAAAATGCAAATTTGTGTACACAAACTTACATTTTGTAAATAAATGGCTATCAAGTGAGAAAAGCAATAATGTGAATGCACTCGTGAAAATGGACTTGCGACAGACCTGCCTCTTAAACAAACAAGTAGGTTTGTACCTGAAATGTAAAGTTGACATCGAGCTGCAGTTCTGCCTCACTCCCGGTGATCCCTCCATTGTAAACAACCTGGTACTTCTTATTTTGTTTAACACTCTTGGGAACTTTGAAGAGGCGGAATGTTGCAGAAACAAATTTATAATCCCCTAGAAGTAAAACAATGAAATTACAGTAGTACCATTAGAGATTTGTACATAAAGACATTACCAAAGCGAGATTATGCACTTTCTGAAACTCCTTTTCAAGCAAATCCTCCTGCCAATTCTACAATTAAACACATTAATCAGTAAAGCAAAAGGCAAGTATCATCACTCTTGAACTGAGGGAGCAATCAGACTGTTAAATGTCTAAATATTTAATTAAGTCTAGTTTTACATCCACTCCCCTGCTCATTCCTCACAAGAAATGTGCAATAAAATTAGTCTGTATTTTTTTTTAATCAGGGAAATATTGACAGTGGTTTGCTAAGCTCGCAGAGTCAGGAATGGAGCAGCATTCCTATCCTTATTTTAAACCTTGATCTTTCATGGTTTCATCTGGTTATTTAACTGGAGACATGAAACAAATTAATCAAAAACATGACCTACTCGTTTCACCTTTGAGTCTGTGCCTTCTACCAATGCCATACCGCCACGTTTGGTCAAAAACTATGTACGAGATCGGGTATCAGCAGCTGTTGCACTTTTTTTGTGTATTATGTTTGCTGTAGTATGTATTGCACTTGGTGAACACAAACTGTGGTAAGTGAACTTAAGACTTAAAGCTGACACAGCAGAAGGCGTGTCTGTTGCTACTTGAAGCGGCAGTTGCGGGAGCGTGGTTCTACCAGGAGGAGGCGGCAGCCAGGTACCAGGCAGTGGAGTAGTGAGGGCTTATGGTTGTGGACGGGTGTCTTGAATTGTGGTCTCTAAGAACATAATTGAAGGGGCATTCGAAGGGATGTAGGTAACAAACGTGCGGCTGGTGTAGTGGCACCAGGGCTCAGAGGGAGAGGGGAGGAACTGGACTTCCCTCCACTGGTTCCAGTATTTTATTAGACTTCCAGCTCATTTTTTTCTCAAAATAGTGTTTAATCTTGGGAGGGGAGCCATGTCATTGTCAAGACATGAAGCACATTCCAGAGGCTGCATAATGTAAAGGGCGCACTCCCCACTGTCCCTAGTTGTGCATCACTGCATGAACGTAGATATAGTGCACCCTATTACTGATAATGATGTGCACCATGGGCAGTTGCAAACTTATTGCTGCCCTGGGTTTTTGAAGCAGTCACACAGTCTTTCACACTTGAGGTGGCACCCGCCCTGCATTTCAAAGTTTAGAAAAGATCCCCCTAATGGCGGGTGCAGTGAGGGACTGCAAAAACCTGTAGGGGATGTCTGGGGTTCCACGTTACCCCCTATACCCTTTTCAGAGGTCATCTTCTGGGGCGCACTGACTGTGTGGCACCTCTTTGTGGCCCTCTGGCAGCCTCTTTGTGTTTGCACCCGCATCCATAATACAGCACAGGTGCAGAGGCAAACTATTCCCCTCATTTGCATGGGGTCATGCCCCCATGAAAATGAGATAACACCCCATTAGGATCACCCATGTGTGCTGGCGTTATCTGTATTACTGGGGCCATATTGTGATGGGCTGCTCTGGTTCACAGCATAGCCGAATGTCTGTTTGTGTCCATGCAGTGTCTAAAGTGTAGTAATTTATTTACCCTGATATTTCTCTGAGTTGTGCATTACTTTTAGCAGCACAGTTCAGAAAGAGGCATGCCCTGCTCCCTAGCTGTATTCTCTAAAAATCAAGCTCCAACTCAGAGAAATATTAGGTTAAATGAATTCACTTTACACATGGCAGGTGCATGAAAACAGGCGCGTTGCTCTGTGCTGAGCCAGAGCAGCCCATCATGTTACAGCCACCAAAGGGGCCACACAAGTGTCTGGGACCTCTTCTGTAATTCACAACAAGAAAGAGGAACCAGGAGCTGTTTTTAAACAGGTCCAGCACACGTACTCCCTCACAATAGTAGTCTGTGTATAAATGGTGTGCTGTTCCTTGGAGAGTGTGAAATAGTTCAGGTCTGTGAAATAACCTCCCTTTGGAGGAAGTGCCCTCACACCCCGAAGAGTGTCATGCTTCATCATTTGGGCGTGCTCCTCGTCGGGCCGGCACTGCAATGCCCGACGGGCACCCGCGAAGGGGCTCTTTGGCGGAGTTCTTTTAGATAAAGCAGTTGGGTGCGTGGGGGTGTGTGAACTGTAGTGAGTAGCGATGTGAAAATGGTGAGTTAAAATAGGTTTAGGAAGGCCCTATTTCATAAATTTTATTCAGGAGACTTACTAACCTAAGTAAATAAGTGTGGCCCTATTTGGAGGCAATGGTTCTATAGAGCGAGCGTGCTGTGTATTGTGGTCAACATGTTTCTTGCCATTGTCAGCCCCTAAGGGGTCTATCGGCAATTCGTCAGGACCGGTTAATCAAGAAATTGTCCAGAACTCTTACACTACTACAAGGCTAGTGCTACCGATGTGACTAGATGCTCAAGTCACCAGCCTTGCGAATACATACAAGATACGCTTTTACCTTGTATTACGTGACCTGAAAGAAAAAGCGACAAGGCGGAGAGGGAAAGAGAGAAAGAACATTGTAGAAATGCAAGACGGAAATCCTCAGTGGGCGCTTCACATGTTCGCGATAGTTACATTGATTCTGTGTTTTTTTAAAACGAACCGCATTTGGCACAAGGTGCGGCATTCGCCAGTGTTAAAATCGTGCAAACAACACAATGAGGTGTAACAATCTATAAGACGAGGATGCGGCAAGCGCCAGTGTTTGAATCATGCAAACAGAGCAGTGGTGTATGACGATCTATAGTCAATTCTGTAAGTATCATAATATACGATTTGTGCAAGTTGTATAATGGTCAGTGCACACGCTGTATTCGTTCTGCTTAATATGCAACCCCATCCACACAGTGATCACGACACGTGAACTTATCAAAAGTGCCAAACTCACAAAGGAGAAGACGTGATCAGGCGTGGCAGTAAAGTATTGTTAATTGTCCACGCAGGACAAGCGTTGAGCACTCACCCCACATTAGTTAGGTCTAAGCTGACGGGAAAGGAAAGCAGTGCTTTATCTAAAAGAACTCCGCCAAAGAGCCCCTTCGCGGGTGCCTGACGGGCATTGCAGCGCCGGCTCGACGAGGAGCACGCCCAAATGATGAAGCATGACACTCTTCGGGGTGTGTGAGGGCACTTCCTCCAAAGGGAGGTTATTTCACAGACCTGAACTATTTCACACTCCCCAAGGAACAGCAGACCATTTATACACAGACCTCTTCTGTAATACCAGCATGCATCGGGGTGAAGAAAGTGAGTGCACATACCTGCTGCGCCCATGGGGCACTTTCCGTAACAAGGCCCGAATAGCCACTACCACTACAGACATGACTAGACTCCGATCGTAAGGGAGCCCCCTTGCATCATATGCCCAACAAGGCACTGAGAGAGAAATAGTGCTTAATTTAATAATAAATGCATAAATCCTGCGATCGAAAGTATGTTTAGGGGCATGCCGCCAGTGCTACTAAATACCAGGCTTGCGAATACCAAGGCTGTCTACTCTTTATTCCACTGATGACCTCTTTCTTCCACAATTCTGCACTTGTCTTTTCTTTATCTCTCTCTCCTGGAAATTCTTGTGTCTCTTGCTTTCTCCCTTGAAAGTTATTTTTCATCCCTGCTATCTCCATGCGTCACTGTTTTCCTTTCTCTTCCGCCTTCTTTCCTGCCTTTATCTTTCTTGCTCTGGGTCAGTCTACTGATGAAAAATAAGTCTTGATCCCCAAAATGAGTGTCAGTACCGACCACCTGCAACCACTGTCACAAATTAATTACTGGAGTGGAGGCAAGAAGTCGTCGCCAGGTGCATAAGACGGTAGACTGTGCACTACCATTGGTTGAGGGGAGAAGGCTGCTGGAGTCTGGTGTAGTAGCTGAGGTGGTGTGTCCTGGGCTCCAGCAAGCTATAAGCCTGGTGACTGAGGCCTAAGACACTGAGTATGTCTGCATTTATACTACACCTATAATATTTGTGCCTTGCTCCTCACACACACACACACACACTGAAAATACTTCATAGGATATAAAAAGCTGTCTGTTAAGTGCCATATTAAAATGGCTACATTTTAGCTTAATATCCCCTATGTTAATGATGGTTCTCCCCGTCTTTTATACACCATTCAAAACTTTCCGCTCCACCTCCCTTGCAGCTGGTTCCGCAACCTAGACGGGGTAATCATGACCTTCCTCTGGGGCGGGGCGAGATCGCACCTGGCCCTCACAACGTGTCAACGACCCACCTACTACGGGGGTATGGGGATGACAAACCCATTCTTGTACTACTTAGCCACTCGCCTTTTAGTGATCCACGATAGGTTGGATCCGACCATCCGCCATTAAACCAATCGACTGGAGTTAGAGAGCCTCGGATTCTCTCGAGTCCAGGTCATGCTTTACGGGGCCCCAATTCCACGCACCTAACCGGCAGTCACCCGCACAGTCCTCCTAGCATGGCGCTCCGCCTTGCGACCCATCCACTGGGACACCAAACTCTCACTGCAGACACCGTTGTGGCATGGCACTTGGTTGCGGGAGGTCGCGACACTACCATGGTTCCAGAAATAGGATTTAATTGGCATAACTTGTTTGGGAGATATCTGGAAG
Source organism: Calotriton arnoldi (assembly GCA_963921515.1). Lineage (NCBI taxonomy): Eukaryota > Metazoa > Chordata > Amphibia > Caudata > Salamandridae > Calotriton > Calotriton arnoldi. Next base: position 1,570,700 of record CAWUFW010001300.1, read on the forward strand.
GGAGAGCACTTGTCCTCCTTCCGAGACCTCCAGCAGACATATTCCTTGCATTCCACCTAATTCTTTCGCTACCTCCAACTGCGGCATGCCCTGACCCTCCATGTCCCTGACCACACAACCGTCCCCGAATTCAGCCCTTTACAGGCCAAACTCCTTATGGGGAACTTGGGAAAGGGGGGGATATCCCAAATTTATCGCTCCCTGATCAACACCCCATCAACAATAGAACCTCTCAAGGCCCGTTGGGATCGGTGGCTTGGCCCTCTTGAGGAGGAAGACTGGAGAGATGCCCTGATGGCCCCTAGGACACTCACGATCTCCGCTAGGCTCCGCCTTATTCAGATCTACTACCTTCATTGTGCATATCTTACCCCGGTGCAGCTCCACAGGGCAGGCTTCCTCCCGACCCCACACTGCCCGCGCTGTGAAGCAGAAACAGCCGATTTCTATCACATGGTCTGGTCCTGCGTCATCCTCGCCAAATACTGGGCATCCATTGTGGCTGAGTTGAGTGAAGTGCTGGGGTGGGAGGTCCCCCTCAATCCTCGTGCCCTTCTCCTGGGGGTGATGGAGGGACTGGATAGCTCCCGGGCTGATAAGTTATTCCTGGGGACTGCCATTCTCATAACGAAAAGAGACATAGCAGCAGCATGGAAGGACTCGACGCCTCCCTCCTTAGCTAAATGGCGCAGGGGCATAGATTGGTGCGCCACCCTGGAAAAAGCTGTCTACGAAGCAAGAGGGTGCCCAGCTAAGCATGAACGTATATGGGGCAAATGGTTGGGACCGGTGGTTTGATCGTCCGTCATACGGGTGGACTGATACCTCACGCGAACAGTATGGGGAGATCACTTGTAACTATATTGAAATACCTGATATGTCAAAATGGTGCTGTGTCTACGTTGTTGTTTTTCTTAAAAATGCCAATAAAGTTGGTTATCAAAAACATCCCCTATGTTGCTGAAGGAGTAGATCAGGTAATTACACTATACAGTATATGTAATTTATGCTTACAGATATCCTGACAATCTAGTTCAAGGTTAGACTCATTTTTCCCCTGGGATACTTCTCACATTGTAATATAGTTTGATCAGGAAGTACATTAGCCGCCCTGCTTATCCAAAAAGAGCTTTACTGCCCGTGGCTCGCTTGACGGGAAGGATTTAGGTACTTGCACATTATCTCTGAATGAATCGTAACTAAGCTACAAGCTGTGCGGTGTGCAGGCTTTTGTTTCCACCCACTGCAGCTCTATAGCAAGCAGGTGAGAAGGAGTAACTTAACCGAGTGCACCATCTCCACAGTGTAATTGCAGGAGTATGTTTCATTCCCCGTGGCTTGGAGGTTGATGCAGCTGTGTATGTCTATGGGCTATGGCCTAAAGGGCAGGGTCCGGGCGTTGGTTCCTGGACACGTCTTCCTTGGTCTCCACCATTTGAACTTCTTCTGGTGGATGCTGTGTTGGTTAAACAATCATTTCTTTAATAGGTGCCGGCTTGAGCTTCTGCATGTATCACGAGTCCTTGTGCAAGGAAGCTATACATACAGTGCACAAAACTTAGAAAGTAGTCCTGGCTTTCATTACGCAGCCGGTTAGTGCCAGTGTAGTACTTTTATGGGGATTAATGTGGCTCGCTTCCTCCCAGCTGAGGTGACGCCTGACCGCCTACAACAGCAGGTGTTATATACGTTCAACACCACAGAGCAATAATTCAGTCATGCCAGTACCAACATCTGGTTGGTTCCATTTAGTGGCTTTTTGAACAAAAGAAAATGCAGCCTAGGCGTTTCCAGCGGCACCACTTTGTCTGTTTGTAAATAGACATGCATTTATGCGGTGTGATGTATGATTTATGTGTGTATTTGTTATGTCTGCATCCCTGATGAAGCCTTTGTAGGTGAAACGCGTTGGCTGCGCTGTTTTTGGAAACATACAATAAAAAGAAAAGAGTCTACTGATGATCAAGTTCCACGAGCTTTTGTTCTTATATTCTAGTGTAACCTGTGTTCGTTGCCTCTCTTTTTTGTTGTAAAAAGTGTTTTTTGAAGCAGTGGTCCTGCTGCGCTCAGGTGGATGGTTGGGGGTGTTGGCAGGGGCCACGCCTTCGCGGCAGGAGTCAATATGATGCCTGCCACATATGCGGCTGTTTTCATGCGTACATTTTGCTTTTGATGGAGTGCGCAGAAATGGCTTTTACTTCTCCCTCAATGTTTGGCGAGGAGCTGCGGGCACTTTACTCCGCTGCCAGCTCTTCTATCCCCCGAGCTATGTTAACTGCATGTTCTATACGTTGCTCCTTGCTGCAAGAGTTTCCTTTGCTCTGGTTAATGAGCAAAATGTGCTATGGTGGGGTTTTACTATTCAATATTTATATTTTGTTACTTCTTCGGTGTGATTAGCAATATGTGTGTGCTACTTAGCGAGTGTTATCGGAATCTTCAGTGCTCATGGGTGGGGTGCAGCGCACAGCTGCCGCCCTCTATCAGGGCATTGGCTGGTATGATATGTCATCATTTGCATGCCTACACTCTGTGGCCCCGGAGTACAATAGAAATCATATAGTGAACTAGTAAGGTAAACTTTATTACCGGCTACTGCACTAATTCATCATGAGCATCTTTTTCAATGTTGGCAAAATAGAGTCAAACTTTAATCCAGTCTAATTTCATCAAGTCTACACCGACCCAGACCCCCTACCGAGCAGCAAGGCCCACATTATGAATCCTGGTAGGCATCGCTGCGCCGGACTAAGAGTTACCGATCCTTCTCTATCAGGAATTACTGGTGCAAGAACACCGTGCCTCATTTAACAGGTGCGCGGATCTACATAACCCCGTAAAAGCACAGGCAGCACAGGATAGTGACTGTGCGCGGAGCCAAAAAACTTGGCCCCCACCCCGCCTGCTGCAGCACCGCGGCGGAAACATGCAGCACTCCAGGAGGACGCCTTGCACCCGGAAGTCCTTCCCAATCCCATTTAGTGTCTGCTAAAATCAGGTGGTAAAGGCAAGAAAAAAAACGTACGTTATTGTGCCTGAAATGGGGCTTCACATATAGAAAAGGACCTGCTAATACGGGGTCAGTAAGCTATTCCCCATCCTGGGTCCAATAACACGTGATGGACGGAGATGTCCACTGGAATCGGTCATTCCGGCCACGTAATGAGACCCCAGTGCTATAAGAACATGAATACCGCATTACAATCTGACCTCAGCTCTCAGTGACGGACCGTATCTTCACTTCAAGAAAACTCCAGTCCACTGAACATGTACATGACGACATGGAAGCCCTTAGCACCCTAGCCACGCCTTTTCACGTTTCTATACTACATAAATGTTACATACCCACTTCAAGCCCAGTATCAATGCCTATATTAAATTCCTCTTCCCTACCCTATATATCTCCACTTTGTTTAATTGTTTAATGTCATGTCTATGACTTTCCTTCCTACTTGTTTGCCACAATAATTACCACCCTTAGCAACATTTTCTAAATTCTCCTTCACGGCCTGCGCTGTACTTCTCCTTTAACCCTACAATAGAAAGCTGAGCTCCTCTCCTTGTCCATCTCACCCAGAGTCTTCCATCGCTCGGATCTGCCAAGCCATCCTGCTCGCCATTTGACTGTTTATCCAGTCTCCGGCCCTCTCTCCACAGTTCTGTTCCATCTCATCCCCTTTTCAACCTCTACCACTACCATAAATGTTTCACGTCCACCACTACTTGCCCCTTACAGCGAAAGAAGATCCCCAATGCCTTTCCTCCATCTATCGCCCAGTGTCCGAACTCCTGTCCTTACCCAATACCCTAGAATACCTCACAATCTGTATATCCTCGCCAAATACACTCAAACCATGCCTATCTGCCTTTCATCATCTCCATTCCACAGATACCATCGTTATATATATATATATATATATATATAATCTCTAGCCTTAGCCCACCACATACAAACAGCCTCCATTTATAGCCGCCTTGAGCATTCTTAGCTTGCGGCACAGCTGATTGCCCAATCACGCTTACAAAACCTGCCTCTTTTGGCACTGCAGAACCGTTTCTCCAGTAGTTCCCCCTTTAACTCTAAAGCGTTGTTTTTTGGTGGTAATCACTATCTACATCTATCCCTTTAACGTTGTGTCGCTCAGGGTTTTGAGTCTCCTCCTCAAATACCTGTATATCTCTCCCCTTGGTGGCATAATCTTATCACTTGGCTTGTGTATATTCAGATGACACTCAAATATTTTCTTTTCTTTCTTTCTTCTCTAAGCCAAAATAACAATAATATGGTACTGAATGGCACTCTGCTCCCTCATGTTCAACTATGCAAAGAAGGTAATCTACATCTCCCGGGCCTCCGTTTCGTTGACCTAGTCTGCACCCACTGCCTTCCATTTGGTAACCTAGTGCCCCCCACCAAGAATCCTGCTCTACGATGTACCTCAGTTACTCATGACAAGTACAGCTTCTTAACATACACACAATCTGACCTCCAACCCTTGCAGTCACCTAACACTTGATTAATAAGCTTGACTACCTTAACTACGACCACTGCTTACTTATGGGGTCTCCCACAGTACTCCTTTTTTCCCCGATAGACTAAATTAGGAACTTTACTACTGGGACACTAGGCAGTCTTCTGAGATTCTTAGCAATGTCCTCCCTCGTGCAAGAAGCCGGTGGCAATCAGCAAAGAAAGGACCTACTACAAACTGTATGTAAAACAGTTCATGTCGTGTCTCTTCGTGCCAGGAGCAGCTCCTCTTGAGCCACACTGCTACGCCTGCATTAGGCTCAACCGGCCACAACCTCCTGACAGTACCCAAACCACCCATGCACACACTTGCAAAAAGTAAGCCGGTGCACCCATTTACATTACCTTATGGTACACTGCGTGAGGATGCTCTGCACTGGAAGTTCTGTACTGCAGGAGGGGATGTAGCGACAGAAGAGGTAATTCGGCTTTACACAGCAGCTATTTTTGTTCACTCTTTTTGAAACATTAATGGAGAACATCAACACCTAGTGGCTGTGCATCTACATGCCAAAATATAACAAAAATGTTGACTAGAATGCCTGGTTACATAGAAGTCATTCCAAGCTTGCCCAATAGATTTAGCAGCGTGGCCCGTTGCATGTCCACAATGACAAACAAACAACGTCCAAGTCATTTAGCAGAAAGTAAAGATACACTTTCAGCTAGGTGTACCGACTAATACCTCCAGAACAGTTGATAGATCACAAAAACCCATGAGCTGGGGCAGCACAAAGAATAATGAAGTTCTAGCAAAGAGAAATTGACCCAAGTTCTCCAAAGGTAATGGGATGTATCCGATACCCCAAGGAGAACATTAGTGCCCCCTAGAGGGTGCTGCATCAGACAGCGGACTAGTATTGCTTTGTCAAAGCATGGCCCTGGCCCAGAGTAGTTAATGGAAAATGGAAGCATTTGGATCATAAACCTCTCATTTCATGCCTACATGTTCCTGTCATATTATGCACAAAATATTGCTTATTATAAGACAGAGCCCCAATGGTGCTCAGTTGCATTATTGAAGTCTTAAGTGAACAGAGATATATATCTGGAAGCAATGAAATGCGAATTGAAGCTGATAAGGCAGGACAAGGGTAGCCAGAGATGGACTAGCTCGAATCTGCGTTGTCAGGGCCAGAACTACATGAAAAATTATCGATCAATGCAATAAAAGATATGCTTTCTCCCAGGTTGTGCATTCATTGAATTCTCATTTCAACTCATGAAACAGTTAGTCTTATCAGTAGTTGATTTCAACCATACTCTATACGTTCGCTTTCAAATTAATTTTAACCGGAAGAGAAAAGAAACAACTGCATCATATAGAGAAAACAGCGTGGCATAAATACATATATCATTACTGTATTCATTCAGTCTGTGTCCATACCCAATCGGTGTATACTTTAATTATAAATTAAGAGTGCTATGAAAGAACTTGCAGTTCGGGTATTGTGTGAGAAAGTTCATGTATCTGACAAAGTACTACCTTGGCTAAAATGTACCAACGCCTTTCCATGCATGCTGAGAAAGCTCACCCTAATTTGATCAACCACTCCAAATGCTGGCAGCGCAGATTTAACAGAAGAAGCAGCAATAGCTTGCCCACTGTTCATTTCTTTCCCACAAACATAAATTCACAGCACAGTTTTCCATAATGAACTGAGAGAGTTACCTGATGAAAACATTCCGAGCTAGAAACTTAAGCTTTGAAAAGAGTTAAACATGACTTATTCTGTATTTTTTTAAAACATTTTCATCTGGGGTTACAATATAACTATTTGATATAATCAAGGACATAACAAGGTGCCTGCATTCGCTTTCTCTGTGTTTATCCATAATACAGATAACAGAGCAAGGTCTTGCTGTCTGGAGAATCCGCCTGAGAAATCTTAATAACACTTTTCTATTAAATAATTAAATACAATGACTATTAGACATGAATATCCTGTCACAGGAATCATACATTTATATTTTCTCACTTGTACCGTGATCGACAAACTGAGTTCATGAATTTTAAGAAGGAACAAGAAAAGGCAGTCCTTTCCAAGATGCTAACGTTTTATACAACACTTGAAACTGACAGCCAGTAGTGATTCAGGCGAACCCTTCATCACAGGTAGGTATCACAACTTGGTGTGGGAAAAGTTTTACACTTCATCTTCTAAATTGAGTGAACTTGACAAACCTCACCCAGTTGTGAAGATTGACAAGTTAACTAAATTCTTCTCCCTCAAACCTACTTTTGGAAGATGGTTTCTAATGCTATTTGTTTTTAATCTTCAGAAACTTTGTAAACTTCACAAAGGTTGCAAAGTTTAAAAAAAAACTATTCTGGAAGTTGCAGAAGAAAAATCTGCACAACTTCTCACATTCCTAAATACACATTACTCGCAGTGGATAGGACCATTTCCGAGCAAACACTTCTTTTGCTGTTTGACAGACTGCTGGAGTCTGCACACGGTCCTTTAACACGCCAACCACTGTTTAATATAGATGTGTAATCCCTAGTTGATCTGATTTGTAGTCAAACTTTTCAGGTTCATCCTTACATTAGTACTTGCCCATTCTTATACAGCATGGCCAGATGAGCAGCCGGCTGCAATGGCATTTTCTCACTTTGAGACAGTGATTGATGCCTGTTGGAATTGGAAGTCAAATTGCTCAATTTATGAATCAGTAGACCCAGAAGACCACCTGCCATACTTAGAGATCCTCACTGTGCCGGCTGGGAATGTTTTGCCAAAAAGTACAACTGCCAGTGCAGTGGAAACACATTCAACAAAACTAAAATGGCAGCTGGCTGCCATGTTATGGTAAGCGCTTGGCATATATATATTTTTTTACAGAAGCAAGCTCCCAAATGAGTTTATTTCTGCAACACAGAAAAATAAATGACCTAACCGCACAGAGTTTTATCCCAGTGTGTGGGACTTGTTGTTTAATTTTCCTGTGGATGACCACCGTGCCTTACATGGCAATAGACAAGAAAAAGAGAGCATTGGTCCGCCCTAAGCTGGGTTGACCTTCCATGCTCTCAAGCTGGAGGCCGTGTGACGGACAGGCTGACACCTGAGACTTTTCCATGGTAGAGCCAAGTACGGCTCCACCATGGGAAACCAGCAGTTACTCCACCTGTAAATGTAGTAGCGTAACCTTGAATTTGGCGAGCCATGGGAATGTCCAGTTTACAGCTGTACTTCCATATCGTCAAACTATAACTGACTATAAACACTCAGGAGTCTCTCCTCATCACTGGCTCACTTCCAGACCTCTTCAGAATCCTCCTAAAGTCACAACCATTCTGCAAATATTTGGAGGTCTTTATGAAATTATTTGATCGTCCTGTAACAGTTCCTTTTGAAACTTCCATTTTGCTAAAAAAAATAAAAAAAGAGCACTTTGAAAACAATGTTGCCAGACTTGTCTAAAATATCATTGATGAGACCAAGGTTTGAGATGGAATGTTGAAAACCTCCATCTGCGTCTGTTGGCCCCGAAAGGTTGCTTTATATACAGTGGAGGTGCTGGTGTTACCCAGGGAACCTACGCTTTCCATGCTCTCCACTACGCACTTTGAACGAGCATTAGCATTCACAGAAAAAAGAGACATTGAAGGATACAATTCTGTTTTGTACAACAAATAAGACTGTCCATTCCAGAGTTTTTAACAGCTGAAAAGTGATTAGGGATCCTCGGGTGATCAACATCAAGGGTAATATTTGGGAGTTTTTGGTAAAACTTTGTCAAAACCCAAGACAACTATCCCACATTTTATCAGCATACGTTGCCAAACTTTTACTTTACTCAACTTTCCTCTGAATGCCTTTTTATCAGGCCACTGTAGATGACAGACATCTGAACTTCTCATGTTTAAGAAAAGCTGTAAGTGGCATAGTCGCATTAATATTTAATGCCGAACAGTGATATGCTGCCACCCTGATAAATATGCAACGGCCTGCCTATTAAAAGACTGAAATCTCACTGATCATGTTAGCATGCATATTCGATCTTAACATGGTGCCCTTTTCCATCCTCCCATCACCACACATTTCTCTTCTCTTGTAATGTCACATGAGAAGTGCTTTCTTTGATATAATAGTACATATGCAATAGTTGTTAACTTTGAGTACAGCCCTGAAGAAGTTAAAGAACAAGTTCATAGACTGGTGTCTGGTAGATCTATGGTGAACTTTTCATTCAAATAATAAATATTACATGATCAGAGAACCTATTGCTGAATAGGTTATATATGCAAATGTCTAGGCCTCATACAGTCATTAACTAAAGTTGGGATCGCTGATATTTCTATCTCTGACAACGCACACACTGCGACAGAATGAAGCACAGAAGGGAAAGAACAAAGCAAAAGAAACTGGAGGATAGGTCCCACACTTTTTGGGGACCCAGTGAATAAAGATGAAAAAGAAGAAAACATCTCCAGGATTAAATTGGGAAGCCTTTAAAGCAGTAGCTCTCTATAGCAGCAATGGGGTCCTGAGACTCTACACTAAAAGTAATTAAACTGGTAGAGGATCTATGAGAGCTGGAGGCTATTGACAAGGTAAAGATTACAATAGTGAACAGGTGTAAACAAAAACACATTAAACATCAACTCAGCCTGATAAGGATCAATAGGGCAGAATTAACTTTATCAAAATTGGGCCAAACATACTACCAGAAAGGCAATAAAGTCTGCATGCTTTTAGCAAAAACATTATGAGTGCAGAGAGCAAATGCATACATAGAAAAGATCAAGAAAGATGACAAATCCTGGGTATCCAGGAAACCTGATATATGAGAATCTTTAAAGCAGTTTTATCAAGGATAATAGAGCGAGAGAGCAATTTATATACGTGAGAGGAGAGTCTATACGTGAGAGGAGGGTCACTGAGACAAGACCAGCCTTTTGCAGATGGAATTAGAAGGAAGGCCGAGATAAAAGCCATACCATTTTGTGCTGATGAAGATAAAATAGGCCTCTTCGCAGATGATGCAATACTTAATATGTCAAACCCACTAAACTTGAGAACCACATTCTTGCTCAATTGGAGAACTTTGAAAATGTCTCATGATTTCTAAATAAACAACGATATGAGATGCTGGGTATCTCACTCCACATGGATCTTAAACAAAGCATTATTGATACATGTTCATTTCACCGAGCCACCTGATCAATCAAATACTTGGGCAGCCAACTTGCAGACAATAGAAGAAAGATTGCGGGCAGCCAATTGGCATGCGCTGAAAAGTGAACAAATAGAAGATCTCAGAAGATGGCGCCCTCTATTTCAGGGATTGGCAGAATAAATGGCATCAAAATTAAAATCCTACCTAGTCTACTATATGTATTTCAAGCACTTCAACTACTAATGCCATTAGATGAGCTGGAAATGCTACAACTGAAAATATTAAGACTTCAGATGGGCAGGAGGTTAAGCTTGAATCAACAACAAGATACTAATGGCCCCAAGGGAAAGTGGAGGCCTGGCACACCCTGATATCACAAGATACTACTGTATGGGACATCTCTGAATTACAGTAAAGTGGACAGCAAGAAAAACAGATAAAAAATGGTTACCCATGGATCACGGGAGGGTCAGTGGGATACTGTGGGATTTTGCCTGGCTAAATAAATTCAAGCGACCACCTATGCATGCCAGTCCACACGATTAAAGACTATCTTGGAGATTTGGGAGAGAATCACAAGTAGGGTTGGTCTGACCTCCTTTCCCTGCTCCAAAACACCATTACATGATAATCAGGGAGGTTTTGAATTCTTTCCTTAGCTGCAGTCATAAGGAAAGAATTCAAAACCTCCCTGACTAAGACTCTTAGGGCCAGATCTATGAAGGAACATTTTTGCGAGTCCTTAATAGCGATTTTTAGAGAATCGCTATTAAGGACTCGCAAAATGCTATGTAGGTAGGAATCGCAATAATAATTGCGATTCCTAAACATTCCTTAATTGCGTATCGCAAATTGCGATTCGCAATTAAGGAATCCCTTCCCATTCATTCCTATGGGCCAGGAGGCCCATAGGAATGAATGGGAATTGCATGCGCAATTTGCGAGTACCCAATAGGTACTCGCAAATTGCGCATGCAATTTCAGGGTGCAAGGGTGTCAAAAGGACACCCTGTTGCAACCCTGAAATGTGCATGTGTGCACATGTGGCGCACATACATGCCCTAAGGGCACGTCTGTGCGCCACATGGCACTTTGAAAAATGCCAAAATATGCATTTTTCAAAGAAATTGCAAATTACCACCAACTTGAAGTTGGTGGTAATTTGCGATTTCTTAAACTAGAAATCGCACAACTTGGGTGCTTCCTGCATTGCATTTAAGGCATCGCAATTTGCGATTCCTTAAATGCATTCGCAAAATAAGTTTTGCGATTCCTTATTTTGCGATTGGGATTTTTCTTCTCTACATTGCACAATGCTATTTTGCGAACGCAAACGCTGAAATTCTGCGAATTTCAGCGTTTGCGAACGCAATTTAGCTTGCTACATCTGGCCCTTAGTCCTGTTCTCCAAATCTATAACAGCAAAGTGGTGAGCTCAGTCCTTTATGGTGCAGAGCTGTGGGGTCTAGAGAACATGCTACAGCTAACATCTGCTGAAAATGCGTTCATGCGAGCAATAACTAGTCTCCCACAAAGCACACCCATACTTCCACAAAGGAATGATTTAGGCAGGAAAGCTCTAGTGGATCTAGCAAGGTTAAAGCCCATCCTATATTGGCGTAGATTATGGTGTACGCCGGAACTGGCTGTATTTGTTGAGGGTCGAAGAGATATTATTAACACAGATCAATTCCACAAAATCACTTGGTTGCGGGACTTGAGAAGCCTTCTTAACAAGATGGGCCTATCACATTTGTGAGAGTCTCCTTCCAGCTCTACGTTCCCGTCAAGAGACTCACTCAAGGTTACATACTGGTAAATGGTAGCGCATGAAGAGATCAAGCGCCATGATTCTACCTCTCTTTCAGGGTCTTTTCTGCAGATAAAACCACGCCCCAGTTTAGAGCACTACTGGAATGCCATTACAAAGCCCTTCGATCAGAAACTGTACTTTCACTTTAGATCTGGATCATTACCCCTAAAGTGTATTACATCTAAATGGTCCACCATCGAAAATAACAAATGCCACACGTGTCGATTATGCAGAAACCTATTCGCACGTGCTGTTTATCTGCCCCGCATACTCTGGGCCGCGCAAAGCTTGGTTGGCGCAGATTTCCAGGAACATGGGCACTAGATCATGTAGCACAGCTCTGCGTATTTTCTGCTCCGACCCATCACATAGGTATGCAATCCCGGTGGCAAAATTCTTAAGGTGGATTTGGCATATTCGATCCCAGCAAATTACGGATGAATAATGAAAATGGGAACATTCCTTTAATCATGTAGGTGTACCTGGTTAAAAGTGGTGTGTGGGGTTTAACTTGATTTTAAACGTTGTAAAAATATATGAATTTTATGTTTTTATCCTTGTTATGCTATGGAATTCGTTTTTGTACTGCTTGTCTATTATCTTGCCATTTTGCACAAACATTTTGACTCAAGTATTGTTTTAATTTTTTAAGTACAATGCTTTTATGACTTGCATAGTCGAATAAAGCTTCTTTTGACTTGATAATCCTCTTTCACACTGATGATACAAAGAAAACAGTTTAGACAATGTGGGAGGGAGAATTCAAGCTCATCTCCGACTAACAGGCCGATTTAGAGTTTAGCAGACAGGGTTTTATTATGTCCTGATGGAGTCCCTGCCTACCAAATTTTGAGATGTCTGCTGGCTTAGTGGTCAGCTCTAGCAATGGCAAGAACTGCGATCACGGCGGTTTCTGTCAATGCATTGTAAGTTTGACGTATTGCTCCATCAACATGGCTCTAAATAAGGCAGACGGACCTTCAGTTTGGCGCAGAGGGTACTCTGTTGCGACGGAATACCCTCTCCACCAAACTCTACAGCAGGCCATTAGTGTTTCAACACCATATTTAAACCTTTGCACAATGCAAGTCAGAATTTAAATTACAGGAAGCAGATCAACTGCAGTACCTGCAACTTTGACACTGGGCTATGTACCCCCAGAATAAGGAAGAAGCCACAATAGTTTTACCCCTATGGATGCATTTGTAAGAACACACTTCATCCAGGAGCATTGTATCAGGCACTTTTAAAATAGTGGGGGAAGACCAAACCAAGACATGATGGAAATATCAAACAAATTGGGGAGCAACAGAACAGAAACAAATTCCTGATAAGGAGTGGGAAGGAGTATGGAGAGATCATTCCCAGACACCACAGAGCCATATCACCTAGAAAGAATACCTAAAATATTCTCTTCCACTGCAGAGAGTTTTCATCATATCCATCCAGAAGCTATCAAATGTTGGAGATGTGGAGAAGAGAAGCCTTACATGTATGTTGGGGCTGTCAAAAATTGATAACGCACTGGAAATAGATTAACATTCATACTAACGGCATTCTGCGATTACCTGATGCCACAGGATCCAGGATTGGTTCTAAGGGTTCTATGGAGGGATGATAAGGACCAGGAACATGCCGCTCATTGAGTGTCATTTATGCAAATGGCAGGGGATGCAAAGGTTTTAATTGCACTCGATTGGAAAAAGAAAGATCCTTGCACATAGTACTCCGGCTCCATAAATGGTGCCAACTCCTAGCACTTGAAAAGCTAACTTTTAACAAGAAGATAAAATTATCAAGAAGAAATCGAAGCTACTTGAAGAGAACTGATCAGCTACAATATACCCAGGAGAGACAGAGCACTACAACTATTTGATAACTAGCAATTTTAAGGTGCTGGTAATGATTGGGCCTGGAAGCCTCGGAGTGGGGGCACTAATTAGTTGGAATTATCAAGAAATAAACGTACACGCTTTCGAAGCTGCTTGAACTTGAAATGAGAAAAGATGTAACTGGCAGACAGGTAAAGGAAATAGGGGAGGGGGAGGAACAAGTTGCATTATAAAATGAACGAGTTTTGAATCCAGAAGAAGCAATGCACTTGAGGATGTAAGATAACTACCTCTGCTGAAGAGGGTTCTCTTGATTCTTCCTACAACACCCTGCCTTTCAGCTCAACAGAGGAATTAGGTGTTACGTGAAGCTCTAACAAACACAGTTAAAAAAATCTATATTGTGTTGATTCGGATTCATTTGGTCATCATATCACATTGGTAAACAAAAACATAAATTTTTATCCTAAGCTGCTCAGGAGGATCTTCCCAATGGGACAGCTGCCTCAAAAAACTGAACTGACAAGAGCCTATGTATTATAGAGATTGAACCACAGTAGTGTGGTTCCCATCAGAGTACTGAAGAAAGAGACTTTGAACATCCAGAGAAGGCACAACTAAGCAAGGAGGCTCAGCCTAAGGAAATAATCTCATTACATTGGCCCTGAAAGAACTGCACTTGCTTACAGTCGCACAGAGAATAAAGTTTAAATTCACTGCAGTCTTTAAATCTCTAGTTACATTTCTCGAGCTTTACAACAAATCTCAGCCTAAGATCCGGCAATACAAATCAGCTCATTCAAACCAGATGCATCCAATTGTCTCCTGTTGGGAAGTCACTCCACATTACAGGAACTTATCTCTTTAATGCTCGGGGTCCAAACCTTAGGAATCAACCTAATCTGGCAACATGTGAAAACAAGCCTCCCAAAGAAGTCTTCTCAACAATGCATTAATACTTCAAGACTTTCATGCTTCAGCAGGGCCCTTCTCTGTGGCGTTCCATCCCACCAGAAATGGAAGCTGAAACATCTACATTGAAGAACAACAAACAAAACTTCGATTGATGATTCAGAAGGATAGGAACAGATACTCGTCAGCAACTGCTACCAGTTCTAGAAAGTAGCAATATGTCAGAAGCTAGTGGGAAACATCCTTTACAATGCGATATCCTTTACCATGCATTTTTTATCACACAAACGTTTTCCACGCACATGCCTTTACCACGCATTCCTTTACCAGGCATGGAAAGTTTATTTAAGGTAAGAATAAGTGTGTGTGTGTATATATATATATATATATATATATATATATATACATGCACACATACACACATGTATGTGCTTAGGTTTAGGGTTGGGTAGGGGTTTAGGGATGTGAAGGGGTACAGGGTGGTAAAGGTATTTTAGGGTTAGGGGTGAGTAGGGGTATAGGGCGGTAAGTTTTTTTTTAGATAAATTCTTTATTGTGCAAATATTTAAAATCATTACAATAAAAGCCATAGATGCATTTTTACATATCAACAATATAGTAGTGCTTACAAAGGTCTGAAGAGGCATACAACCTGGACAAATTGGAAGTTGCTAAAATTTGAAAAATTCTGAATAAAAAGGCCACTGTGCCTTTTAAAACTGCATGTATATAAGGTGCGGATATTAAGATACACAAGAAGTCTAAAGTGAAATTTTTACCCCTAGATAGAGTACAGGGTTAATCCCATAGCTGTGCACAGCGCCTCTAAAATGGCCCCAAAAGCTGACAGGGTTTAGTCATTAAGGTGCGTTTCCATACACAGTACAACTTGACAGAGCCCGGGTTAAAGTGCAACTGCTAAATGGTTTCTCAAGATTAATACCGGACAGGAGGTCTAGTCAAGAGGGTAGTCTAGTCAAGAAAATGCTTCTCCATACGCAGTGCCTCTTAACAGAGCCCAGATTGAAATGCAATTACTAAATAGTTTCACAAGATCATAGGGGGCAAGGTTTATCACAAGTAGTCCTTCTGTGGAGCCAAGATAAAAAGGGTAAAAACATTGGTCTCACTAGCTAAGTTAAGCATTAAAAGATTTTGATGTCTTTAGCAGTATCAGTTGCACATGTTTGTAATGCCCAGACCGCTCTCAGGAACTTCAGCAATCGAGCTGCCAGCTGTGAGAACTCGCTTTTCAGGCATGCTTCAACAGCTGCACAACAAGTTCTAAGGTTTAGGGCACTCCATATTGGACACAGCCATAATATTCTAAGGTGGAGCAGCTTTTCATAGACGCAAAGGATATGGGTTAGTGATTCATCCTGCACTGCACAGAATAGGCAATGCCTCTCATGCTCTTCAAAGTTTCTACGCCAAACCAATAAAGTTTTAGCGGAATTAAGCCTAATCGCAGTCTTATTAGCTCCTGCTTTAGAACTAGGCTGAATAATACTAGGGTATTTTTAGAGTTTTAGGGGTGGGTAAGGGTATTGGGTTGTAAGGTATTTTGGGGTTTAGGGTGGGCAAGGGTATAGGGTAAAACAGGATTTCTTTAGGGTTTAGGGGTGGGTAGGGTAGGGGCATGGGTGATAAGGGTATTTTAGGGTTTAGGAGTGGATGGGGCAAGGGATGGTAAGGGTATTTTTCGGGTAATTATTTTGTTTAAAAAGTGGCGGGGTTTGGGGGAGTCTCCCCCCTCTACAAAATAAATAAATATATATATATATATATATATATATATATATATATATATATATATATATAATATCTACTGGCGGTCGCCAGTAGATAGTTATAGTTAGGACCCATTTTCCATAGGAAATCCGCAACATTCTATTTGAAATAACTTTGGCGCCGGTTGACGAATCTTCGCGAAAATTTCAAACTTTGTGGCCTGCTCCGGTCCGCTCCTATCTTGAAAGTCTCGGGGTGATTCGTCAAGCGGGGGCCGAGAAAAAAGGGGGGAAAAAAGGGGGGTCCCAAAACGTGTTTTCCCCATGCAATTTTCCATAGGAACATTTCATCGCAGCTACAGCCCGAACTGCTGAACGGAATTACACCAAATTTGGCAAAAAGGTAGCCCTTGGTTCAGAGTCGTGCCTTTTGCTTAAATGGTGTAAATCCGTTCAGTAGTTCCTGAGAAAATCAAAAGTTAAATCATATATATATCTATGGCCGCGTAGGGTCCGCGCACCCTCTCGATCACGAGCTGTAGAACCGAGGCACAAGAAATCAGGAAAACAACTGCGCAAAACGCAAAAAGGGGGCAGGGTAGAAACACCCTGACCCCCTAGGCCTGCTTTTTTTTTTTTTTTTAATCGGCGGGATGCGCTTAGGGTGCGCGGATCTCGCCGAGAAAAAAAGAAAACGAAGCGCGGTCTTCCGCGCTTCGTTGTTAATTGGCCCCCGGGTGGGCCAAGTCCCGGGGGCATGCGGGGGTTTATTAAATTAATGTATGGGGGGGCCTCTAAAGCCCCCCCAAGCCCCGGGGACGCCACCCCCAGGGGCTTTAAAAAAAAATGGTGCGGGAGGGCTCTTGGCCCTCCCGCAGCCCCAGTTACCGCCACCCCCGGGGCTTCTTTTTTAAAATTAAAATTACCTGTGTGGGGGGGGCTCAAGCCGCCCCACACGCCCCGGGGAACGCCATCCCCCCGGGGCACTAAATCGTTAAATATGGGGGTCCGTTACGGACCCCCAGAGCCCCGGGGACCACCACCTCCCCGGGGCTTTCAAGATGTTTGGAGGGGGGCCGCGCGGCCCCCCTCCTGGAGCCAGTGATGGCCCTGTGGACCGCCACCCCCCAGGGCCGGCTCTTGCAGTGTCCCTGGGTGCCTACCCCTGGGACACGGTAGTTTGCTATGGCAGGGCGGGAGCCTCGCGGCTCCCGTCCTGCCATAGCAAACTGCTTTGGTTTTTGGAAGAAAGAGAGCAGGAAACCTGCTCTCTCTTCCAAAAACCAAAGCAGATTGCTTTCCACACGGGGAGCTGCATGTCAGCAGCTCCCCATGTGGAAAAGCAATGCCGGCTCCCGAGGACGCGGGAGCCGGCGGGACCGTGGGGGATTAGGGACCCCCCACGGTCCCCAACGGAGAGGGCCAGCCCCGGGGGATGGGGTCCCCGGGGCTACAAGTGGCCCGGGAGGGAGCCACGCGGCCCCCTCCCCAAAATTTAATTTAAAAAATAAAATAAAACAAAGGCCGGCTCCGGGGGATGGGGTCCCGGGGCCATAAGTGGCCTGAGGAGGGGGCAACGCAGCCCCCTCCATAAGTTATTTAAAAAAATAAAGAAGGCCATGCCCCGGGGGATGGGGTCCCCGGGGCCGATTAAGGCCTCGGGAGGGGGCCACGCGGCCCCTTCCAAATAAAAAAAAAATAGGGGGCAGGCCCTGGGGGATGGGGTCCCCAGGGCCAATAATTTAGAAAAGAAGGGGGCCACACAGCCCCCTTCTTAAAAAAAAAAAAAAGACCGGCATCGCGCCAGAGGCCACGCCCCTTCTTGCAGCACTCTGCAAACGCGCCCCCTGGCGCGTTTGCATATGGGGAACGAATTCCCCTTGAATACTGGGGGTCCCTGGGGGCCAACTAGCCCACCAGGAACCTCCAGTATGTGCCAGAGGGCTGCGTTACAGAGAGGTGTACAGAGGCCACGCCCCTTTTACACCTCTCTGCAACGCAGCTCTGTGGCGCTTTTGGAGGTATATGGTGGGCTAGTTGGACTCCAGGGACCCTCAGGATTCAAGGGGACTTAATCCCCCAACTTAAAATGCGCCACGGGGCCCGTTTGCACAGTGGTGAAGGGAGGGGCGGGGCTTCAGGTGACATGTGTGCAAACAGGCCCCGTGGCGCATTTTAAGATGGGGAATTAAATCCCCTTCAATCCTGAGGGTCCCTGAGGGCCAACTAGCCCACCAGGTACGTCCAGAAAGCGCCACAGAGCTGCGTTGCAGAGAGGTGTAAAAGGGCGTGGCCTCTGAACACCTCTCTGCAACGCCGCTCCCTGGCGCATACTGGAGGTACAGGGTGGGCTAGTTGGACCCAGGGACCCTCATGATTCAAGGGGACTTAATCCCCCAACTTAAAATGCGCCACGGGCGCGTTTGCACAGTGGTGAAGGGAGGGGGTGGGGCTTGAGGTGACATGTGTGCAAACAGGCCCTGTGGTGCGTTTTAAGTTGGGGGATTAAGTCCCCTTCAATCCTGAGGGTCCCTGGAGTCCAACTAGCCCACCAGGTACCTTCAGTAAGCACAACAGAGTTGCGTTGCAGAGAGGTGAAAAAAGGTGCGTGGCCTCGGAACGCCTCTTTGCAACTCAGCTCTGTGGTCCTAACTGTAGGTACCTGGGGGGGCTAGTTGGGCCCCAGGGACACTCAGGATTCAAGGGGACTTAATCCCGCAACTTAAAACGCGCCACGGGGTGCGTTTGCACACATATCACCTCAGGCAACCCCTCCCTTCACCACTGTGCAAACGCGCCCTGTAGCGCGTTTTAAGAGGTAGTTTTAATCCCCCTGCCCTATTATGTACTAGGGACATACAGAGGAGGTCATGCTAATCACAGGGGTACCCCAATGCATAGTGTTCCCTAGTGTATGTAGGTGTTTTCACTGTATTCTAAGTGTGTTTTTGCATAGCACTGGCTCTGGTTAGTCAGAGTCAGTTACCACCAGTACACGTCGGAAAAAGTTGTGGGCACAGGATGATTTTGGAACAAGGCCTCTTTCTGCTCTTCTGTTGGTTCTTTCTGCACATCTTTTGCTTCTTCGTGCACTTTTCTTCGTCTTTGTGGAGTTCTGTTGCTTCTTTCTGCATTTCTTTTGCTTCTTTCTGTGCGTTTTTTCTTCTTTCTTCACATGTATTACCTCTGTAGGCATAGTTAGAAACTAGCATTTGAAAAACCTTTGAAATTCACTGAAAAAACCATAGGTTTCATGGCACGTTATAGTTAGAAATTAGCATTTAAAAAACCTTTGAAATTCACTGAAAAAACCATAGGTTTCAGGCACGTTATAGTTAGAAATTAGCATTTAAAAAACCTTACAAATTCACTGAAAAAACCATAGGTTTTAGGGAAAGTTATAGTTAGTTGGACATTGCACTCGTACAAAACCCGTGAAATTCCCCCGTTATAGTTAGTTCAGCTAACTATAACTCGCGCCCCCGCAATGCACTGCTGATGACGTCACATATTACATCACTCATGACATGGTCAGTGACATCACTGATGACATCACTGATGACATCTCAAATGACATCACTGATGACATCACTGATGACATCATCCATGTGATAATTTCATGCATCTTCTCACACCCATATATAACCTTTGATACACCCACTCTAAATTACAGACTGCCATTCTCAAAACCATACACACTCCAACACCAATAACTACATACCCACTCACTGATTCTTAGGTCTACACACACATCCACTCACTCACCCGTACAGTCACTCATACTTATGGTCACTCAGTACAGGACTATCATATGCACTCATACACCTACATAGACACTCACACACAGCCACTCATCCATAGAGGTACTCACACACCTAGTCAGTCATGCAAATAATTAATCACACTGCCATTTACTCACCTATACAGTGATACACACACCAGCTCACTTACTCATACAAATACTAGCACATTCTTACGCTCTTATACAATCACTGATACAAGCACACACGCATCCATACAGCCACTCTCACAATCACACACTCTCACTTATAGCCTTTTAAATACTCTAACACACATATATACTGCCTTTTACATATGTCGTTACTCACACATGTACCACTGAGATATACATTCACTCACTAACACACCGATACACACACTCACCCACCCAAGCAGTCCATCACAGATGCACTCTTCAAATCATGCACCCAGTGAATCACCCACTCACACATCTATGTACAGAGTCCCACACACCCCACCCACACAAACACTCAGGCACCCATACAGATACTCAGACAACCAATAAATAACCCATATAGACACTCATGTAGCTATTCGCACACCAACAGACTAATGGATACAAACATTCACACAGTTTAGTCAGTAACCCATGCATTCAGTAAGATACGTATAATCACTCACTTGGAGAGTCAGTCACGCACCTACTCAATCAACCATTGAGACACTTATACACCCAGTCATTCTTCAATACGCCTTTGCCTATATATATTAAACATATTTAAACTTTACAGAAACACACAGTCACTGCATGATGTCATGAGTGATGTCATCAGTGATGTCACTGACCATGTCATGAGTGATGCAATATGTGACGTCATCAGCAGTGCATTGCGGGGGCGCGAGTTATAGTTAGCTGAACTAACTATAACGGGGGAATTTCACGGGTTTTGTACGAGTGCAATGTCCAACTAACTATAACTGTCCCTAAAACCTATG
This sequence comes from Calotriton arnoldi, assembly GCA_963921515.1. Classification (NCBI taxonomy): domain Eukaryota; kingdom Metazoa; phylum Chordata; class Amphibia; order Caudata; family Salamandridae; genus Calotriton; species Calotriton arnoldi. Next base: position 1,591,382 of record CAWUFW010001300.1, read on the forward strand.
GTTTTTTCAGTGAATTTGTAAGGCTTTTTAAATGCTAATTTCTAACTATAACGTGCCTAAAAACCTACGGTTTTTTCAGTGAATATATATATATATATATATATATATATAAATAAAATAAATTGGACTTACCTTACTTAGTTCTACTTACCTGCTTTGTAAAGGCATATGTGTGATAAAGGCATATGCATGGTAAAGGCATGACTTGTAAAAAAATGAGTGGTATTTCCCTGTTTTGCAATGACATACATCCAAGCTAGTGCTTTACAAAACAAATGACTAAATACATTTGTTTACCAACTTTAACTTTGAGTGTCTTGTCTCTGCTGAAACTTGCTGTATGTCAGAATACGCAGTTTGCATGTCCTAATTGGGAACCAGTTTCAAAATGAATGCTGATTATATAGAAGAATTATTTAGTGACAAGGCAGAGATCACTGTACACAAACACTGCTTTGGCGTAATTAGGGATCCACAGTATTTGTAGTGTAAACTAACCACAAGTTGGGTTTCTGCGGAAGCAGCTATATGTTTTTTGATTTATTTCGTAGGCAGCATGCGTTCTGTTGCACTGGTACGGGCATGGGGAATTTATAGTGGCTGGACTACTTCAAATGTCTCTGCATTCACGGACTCAGCAAACTGAGGCGCAGCCAACTTTTGTAAAAGAACCCCAGGATCAAAAGGTTCACTGCTAGTCAATCTGTTTCTAACAATGGAATTCTTGGTTTAACCTTTTGCACAAGTGTCCTGGTCTTTTAGTGAAACCTTTACTGCTGTTTCTGGGTCTCACATTAGATAGAAGGATCATAGAGCGGCTGTAATTCACATCCCCAACCCAAAATCTTATATCTTGGAAGCTGCAGTTAAAGATTATCATGTCTTCTTTAGGCGTTCATTATCTTAGTTGTTAGGTTCTGATTGTATAAACCTGTTTAACACTTTGGGTTTATTATGAAAACCTGAAGCCAGACTAACCCTTACATCAATTGCAAAATCTTGCATGTCTGTCTCAAAGTAATTGGTCTTGACTTTGACATTTCGTTTGGAAATACTATCACCATGAGCTTGCAGTTACTAAAAGAATCACTATATGGACAAGGACCATATAATTGCAGTGTCTTACATTCTCAGGTAGAACTACTGTGACCTTGCCATATGGTCTTTGGTGAATTAAACAGTAAGTCTGCCAAAGCTGATTGGTGAGATATCCAATCTGACGATTCAAGAACATCAAAATTTTCATAATTGGGTATGCGGATATTCACAAGGTCAGAGACTCCTTAGTATTTACTGTTATGGACTACAGGAGAGACATCTGGTTAATAACCCACATTGCTTCATTTCAGTTTCTGCCGGACTCTCCCTTTCATTTTCCCTAGGGCGTTCTTATCATTAAGTTGTAGCCAGCATTGATGGCAACACTCTTAAAGGGACTGCTGGGTCAGAGTTGCGCTGGGTTGAACTGGTGCACGTTTAAGACCACATCTGACTCTATATGAGCTCAACTGGAAGTGGAGTGCCAAACTGGCATTATAATGCACACACGGACAACAGTGAACCTCATTGCACTCTCCTTGTTGATTGACCAGGCAGAATCTAATAATCATCCTGTATATATGGGCTGCATAGATCCTAAATCTGCCTTTGACAGGGTCGATAGGTGGAAGCTTTGGCAGAAACTAGCGCTCCTCAACATCCCGGATCCTGTGCTTAGGGTCCTGCAGTTGCTGCATCATGACACATGGGTCAGAATAAAAATTGGGGATGGATTGCGCTTGTCACAGCCTATAACCACCATGCAAGGCCTCAAACAAAGTTGCGTTCTCTCGCCTACTTTATTCAACTTGTTTTTATCTGACTTGTCTCTGGTCCTTAACTCAGTAAATTCTCACCCGCCCAAATTGGGTGGTTTTTGCCTCTCAAACCTACTTTATGCAGACGACCTGGCCCTTACCGGTAAAACAAAGATCGGCTTGCAACGTCTCCTGGACGCAACCGCCACATTTTCCTCTAGGAATGTCCTGCTGATCAATAAAAAGAAAACCAAGATCCTTGTGGTTCGAGCTGCTAGAACACAAAATCCAACTTGGTCACTTGAGCAGGAGAAACTAGAAGCAATCAATTGCCACAAGTACTTAGGAGTCCTCTTTAACGACAATGGTAGATATGGGAGTCAGATGAGTGAAATGAAAAAAAAAGGCACTACACTATCATTCGCTCTTAGATCTGCATACACTAAACTAAAAGGCCCCACACTTGCGCCGATCCTCCAAGTAGCTCAAGCGAAGGTACTTCCGAACTTAACATATGGGAGTGAGGCACTGAAAGGACGGGAGAGTGTGATACTTGACAAAACGCTCACGAAAATCTACAGAACAATTTTCCAGCTTCCCTCCCACAAATCACAGGCTCAAATAAGACTGGAATTTGGAATATGGAGACTGGTACTGGCTCGTAGGGCGGCCTTTGCAATAAGCTGCCACAAGCTCAGGACCTCAAAGGAAGGTACCCTGGCCCACCATTTATGGACAGAACTGGCCACAAAACATAGGTTGTGGGAAACCGTTACTTGACCCAAGCCCTCAGCACACTCGGCTAGGTAACCACCTGGGACCTTTCTACCAGCCATCAGGAATTCAAAAGGATGGCAAAAATCAGCACAAAATGGCTCTCATTAATAGAAGATAAGGCCAGCCTCTCTGCACGGAAATACGGCTGGATGACACTATGTACCTACAAATACCTGAAACCTCAGTGCTACTTAACCAACCCCTACAATGAAAGGACAACGTCACAGTTCATGAAGTTGAGGTTGGGGGTAATCCCTATCCCATGTCATCTCACAGCTTGGAAAAGGGGCATGGAACAGGCAACATTCCGGCTCTGCAATCAGCAAAAAAGAGGACATAACTCAGGTTCTGTGCCTGTACCCCACCCTTCTAGAGGACAGGAGAGCCTTGTTACGAAGGGGGTGGATTGCTAAAGATAGAAGATCCTGCAGGGAAGCAGTGCTGGCCTGTTTTGACCCATCTAATATCATGTTAAACTGTGCCTTGGTCAAATTCATTCACCGTTTCTCAAGAATGATAGAGGCCCAGGATCATGTAGGCGAAGGGCTGAGAAATGAATAGGCCAATATTAGGCCATCATGAGACTATCGGACACGTCCCAGCTGTCACTATCGGGTCAGGAAGCGCAGGTGCAGAGTTAAGCTCACAAACCTTTTTATTAAAACCTGCCTCACTCTTATCAGCACGACGATGTAAACTCCCCGGCTTCCTTTAAATTCACACATTCACGCACTTTATATAATAGCACCACTGTGTTAGTAATATGTAAATCCGGCCACTTTTTCATGTCTCAATTATTTTTAACTTATATTTTAAGTATATACTTTACAAAGAGGCAATGTTTTTATGGAACATGTAAATTTGGACTTGATGCCATTTACTTGTGTTGCAAAGGTTTTAACTAATCATGCAATAAAGTCTTTTATATAGAGTGCCAAAGAATATTTTGTTAGTCTTTCCTCACATAAATAATGTTTCTACTGGGATGTAGATTTAAGTATGCAATCAATTATCCTTGGGGACACTTTTCCTATACTACAAATTGATAGTCGGTCCTCAGTGGGTTGTGCATAATGTTATTTTTTAATACAGGACTTTTCACACTTGAGATCTGTTTAAGACAGCGGTTCTTAACCTGTGGTGCGCAGACCCCTGGGGACCGCAACACAAATTAATGAAGTCCGTGACTGTTCAGAAAATGAAATAAAGCAGACGAATAACGTATGCACATGTAAAAATGCAAAGTTAAAGTTGAACATTTAAAAATGCTCTGTAAATGTGAAGTAATTTGAAATTAGAGGCTAAAAATTAGGTTGGTATTATTAGCTTGATTCGTGAGAGCAACAAAATGTAAGCAATCAGTGGTATACACGATTGGCGGCTTCAATTGAAGTGCTAGTATGTGCTGACAAAAACAGAGGATGCATTAGGAGCAAAATAAAGACAAAGTGATATGCTAAAGTCTAGCCCATCTTTTAATATAAAAGTACATTTTAAAAAACTCTACTCTTCCCATTAAAACTTCGATTATTTGATATTTGTGTTCGTGAATTATATAATTTATTTCACAATTTGTGTATTTGTCTGATGTATCATTGTTTCTGTATGATTGTGTATTTCTTTGAGGTTGAAATCCTAAAAAATGCTTAGGCTGGGGTCCCTGGCTCGTGACTCAGTGGGGATCCACAGAAGTCAAAAGGTTAAGAACCACTGCTTTAGATGATTGCCTCTACTACATTCCACCAAATGCTTTTAGCACTGCAGACTGGCCGTAGGCATTTCTTCCAATAGCAAGATGCATTCTGAGATTCATGCTTTTCCCAACAGTAAGGATCAGTGTGTTCGTTTAGTATGTTAAGGTATTGACTTTTAGATTAGACTCCAGCCAAGACTTTTAAATTCAACTAAAATAATATGTATAATATATGTTCTTATAAGGGCTTTCAGCCAGCCCTCTTCATCCAGTGGTCTGTTATTGTGCGATTCACATTTTTCTTCCACCCTCTCTACAGAAATGAGACAGTCAATTTCAGCCATTGACTAACTTCACTGTGAGTGATGGCAATCTGCCCTTTCACAAGGAGCACACCCACACAAAAAATTATTCCCTTAAGTGGCAGGAATTACTATGGCAATGTGAGCTTTTTGAGAGCCAAAAATATTTTTGCTTATAGACAATTTTTTTTTTTTTTTTTTAAAGATTGATAAGGGCCCAGCAGCTTACGAAACAATAATTTTTTGGAAATCCATGACAAAACAAAACAAGCACTGACAAAGCCAAACAGGCTTGTGGCTAATGCAAGACCTACTGCCAATGCTTGTTTGCAAGTTAGCCTTATACTCATACTGTATGTTTACATAGTTTGACAATTTATATATTATTCTGTACCGTCATCCTGCATGCATTTGTGTTAATACATTTTTATTTCAAGTTTATCTTCATGTTTTACTGTTTATTTTTGTTTTCTACCTCTCCTGTATTGTAATTTATGGTGTTCTTTTATAGAGAGCTTACTCACAATGAGTGGCGTCTTGACACTGTGAAATATACAAGGGTAAAAAACATATGTTCATGTAAGCGTACAGTAAATCTTATGACTGTTCGATTGTTTTTGTGTGTGCGCATTGTACAGTTTACACAGATTACATTATCAGTTCGTGCACATTTCATGAAGTTCTTATGTGACAATATGGCAAAAAATGTCACGCTGTTTATTTGCCATATTCTCAATTAGGAACAAATTCATAAAATGTGCATTTACTGAAAAAACAATCTGCACATCTACACTGTGCATAAATCACAGACAGACACACCCACCTGTGCAAACAGATATGCAAAGCAATTTCGGCACATGCGCCATCTTGTTCATGATACGACCCCATATTCTTTAAAGCACTCTTGGTGGTGTGTTAAATTAAATAGGTTTCTAATACATGAATTAAACAAACCCACACGTCAGCGTTGACCAGGATTACGAACAACAAACTATGTGTTTTCTATTCTTACCATTATACAAATAAAGAGGTTTCATTTCTAGTGTTTAGTGGGAACTGCTGTGAAAGCATCTATCCTTGAGGAATACCACATAAGCCAGCGTCCTTCACAACAGCCTTCAGAAAAGGCCTTAGCGAGCTAATGAAGACATTTCTTCCAGTGGAATGCACTTAAAAAAATCATTTGGGGCTTGCAAGTACTCCACAGTCAGGGACAATCAAGGAAAATGCGATATGTGTCAAGGAAAAGATAGGACCCAAGTAAACAGATGGCAAAGAACTGCATTCCAGGGTATTGGAGAACAGTGTTGAGATAGCCTAAAGACCGCAGAAGAGAGCAGGACTGCAGATGCAAGGACCATCAGTATTCCTTGTGCATATCTTGCACACTGCTTGATGTTTCAACACCATTGTCACACAACCGCATTTTCATGGAGATGTTGGAGTTTCTCAGATTTTCACATGAATGAACGGATCTTCCCCTCCAACGCCCTCCTCGGCTTTCCCGTAAGACTTACCAACAACTTGTTCGAGCTCCTTGTTGTTCACAGTTACTTCACTTGCGGTGACCAATCGCGGAGGGTAGAACCCCACCTCCTCTGCAATAATGAGCAGGTCCTTCCACCACATGGCTCCACCAAGACACTCTCCTAAACCACAGAAGACCAGATGTTATAAGGAATCATTTCACAGTGTAGGGCTAAACTATTTATTTGGTCAAAATTGACATTGCTCAAGGGAACATATTTTATTCTGCTAGCTTAATAGACAGAAGAAAATTTGCTTTCTTAGTTAATTTTTCTACCATACGTTTTAGCTTTCATGCCTAGAAAAGAGACAGTTATTCTTCTCACATTCTCGAATCAGTGTATATGGCTTACATCCCCTTTGTTCCAACACTACACCTATTTTGACTTCCAAGAAGCTCCACATTCATTAGTGGGAGCCACCATGTTATTTTCCTGACATCCTGTGACATCCGTTAGGGTATCACAGAGCCAGAAAGGATCGGTTTGCACATAAAGGGGAGAGGATATGGCATTACGCCAAGAGCTGCGACTTTGGAACTGGGGAACCAGGTTCGAGTCTCAGCGTCGGCTCAACATCCTGTGATTCTGGGCAAATCACCTAATCTCCCCATACCTAAAAAAAATGTGACCTTGTGTAATGTAACTGGTGCTGGTGTAAAGCACTCCAGTATCTTCGAGTCGAGGTTGCTCTGTGTAAAACTGCAAAAATAAAAGGTCACGGAATAGGTGAAAGAAAAGGCTGCAGCTGTATCAAGAACGGTTATTGACATGCGTTTTTAACCAAACTGTATCCTGTATTCTAATTGCATCTACATTCTACCTGAACTTTAACTTGCTGCTCCAGTCTCTGCTCTATATTACAAGATGCCAGGATGCTCAGACCACGTCACATGCTCCATATCTCCTAAACAACTTCAACTGCACATGCGCTTGACAAAGTTGAAGAGAATTGTTTGTCAATGGGAGTGAGTAATTTTAAATTTCGGAACTGAAGAGGGGTTCGGGGGTTTACCATCACAGTCTCTGGAACTATGATTGCATCTACATCCTGTGTGCCCATTTCTACCTCTTGTCTGTTTCTCTGACTGGCTGCTGCATTGGTCGGCTGCACTACCACTCTGCGGATAGTCTCTGACCACACTCTGCACCAGTTCCATATCGGCATGCACACAAGCCTTGGCAATGCGAGGGTACCAAGCATGTCCACAGAGAGAGGGGTTTAGAGGTTAGGACTGCAGTCAGCTTACCATTTTGAGTCGTGAACCTGAGTTCATATACTCTCTCTGGACAGCTTGTCTTCATTTAGCTCCATTACCTTGTTCCAATGCAACTCTGCCTAGAGGCACTGACTCCTCTCGTTTTCCCACTCGCCAGGCTCCAGAAGCGCAGGCCTACTCACCTTGGAAAGGTAGGGTGCATGTCACTTCCACAATAGTGAATAGTTATAAATAACCTCCCTTGTCGCCACTCACCCAGGTTCAAGCAGAGAATGACAGACTCTGATGCTGCTTGTCTGGACCTGTCGGGCAATGCCAGAAACCTCCACCCACAGGACACCACTGACCATCAGTTCAAAACACACACTATGCCTGCTCTCCCCTTCCTTATTATCAACAATATTTAGCCCTGTTCTTCAGAAGCCCTGTCTCCTCTTTTTCATTATATCATCATATTTATGTTGTTTGACAATCATATTTATCCTTCCATCTCTTCATCATCTTTTCCTCCTCTATCAACTTTCCTTTACAAAGCCTGTTCTGTGTGCATTAAAAAAGCATTTATCTCATAACTTTGTTCAGGATAATTCTGCTGATCTTCACAAATTAAGTCTGGTCCACACCATTCAATATTACCACTACCACTGTTCTCTACTCTACCAGCTATTAAATATTCTACTTGTCCCACCAACATTTGTGTAGCACAGACATTTTATTCTACCTTTCTTGGATTCTTGTCAATGTCCTTTGCATCTGCCTCTACATTTCAATATCATGCAATTGCCTTTGTTACTTTCATCTCTCTTTCTTAATCGTATTCTGTGTTTCAGGTTATCTGCTGTAAGTCTGAAAGGATATTTAGCTAATAAATTCTGTACTTACAAATCCTTCTCCCATATCTCTCCATGGCAACTTCAACCTTCACTTGCACTCTATTAATTCATTAACCCGCCTTCATTTTTGTTCTTGATTCGTACCACTTGTTCAGAATTGTATCAAACTCTACCATATTTTCAGCTCTTCCCCTTGTCTTTTCTTTACTGTTGCATCTGCTGCCTACATCCTTTATCTTCTGTAAAAAAAAGTCACTATCTACTCCCAAGCACGTGATTAATCTCTTGTTCTGTCTTCCCCTAAGATCTTCAATTTGTCTTAATTTATTTTGGCCTCCCTACCTAGACCTCATACGGTTGTATTTCTTGACTTTGATTTTAATAATAACCTCTTCTCAGTTGTATATCACACTATCATGGTCGAAATACTGATCTGCAGAAATATTGCATTCAATACTGCATCCGCTATTTTGGGAAGCACTAGTTCGTCAAGGTAAGTATAAATCTACCATTCTTAACCCTACATATATTTAACTTACTAATATTGCGGTAGTTGATTTAATGAATGCAATATTTTTGCAGGTTGATATTTTAACAACAATGTTGTTGTATAAGATTCTCTAAGGTGCTATTTTATCCTTTACTGAACCACTTATTTACGTCCCTCATTTTACTCTCCTTACTGCCCCCCAACCTGGGTGGCAACCTTACCTAAACATGTTTGTAAAACTCAATAACTGAAAGATTGTGGATAGAACTAATCTCTCGAGCAAACCACTGCACACTGTAGGCTATCCACTCCTCCAATGACTCTGTCTTATCAAAAGGTAAACACCTTTGCTGTCAAAATGTTATAACTTTTCCATTGCTTCAACCCAATATCTGTTCTCTATGTTAAATCAACTTATAACTAATCCTGCTTCAGATCAGTCTTCTTGCTTTAACTTTATGTTGAGCCTCTCAGACAACACAAACACAGGCGCCGCAGTCTAGCACGATTGCATAGTAGAGGTGGAGTATAGCCTCCTAGGCCGATGGCCAGCCTGTACCTACATAGCGGTAATGAAAGGGCAATGGGTACATTGTTTTGGATTAGAGAACATTGGCTACACTGCACAGCATCCTGATGCTGTACAGCACCACAAAAGCAATTGGAAAAGGCAGTAGGTTCCAAAGGCGAGATCAATGCTTGTTTACTTCAGAAAGCAATACTATTAGGGCCTCATTCTCTCATCATAATTGTTATTCAGCTTTTTTATGTCCATCACTAACTTATCATCTCTCTAGCTTCTTTCCTATGCCTTACTGTGAATTTCTTTGGAGATTTCCAAGAGCTAACACCATGGCTGTCCCAACTGATTCTCTTATTGCCTTTCTCATCACCCCAATGTACCCCTTTCTGCTTCTTTGCCTCATAATACTCTAGTATTTTTCACAGCTGAACGTTTCAAAAACACTAGTACTCTTCATGTTCTCATGCATTGTCTTATGCTCATTTTCCTCTCCTACAATCTACCTGCTATAAGCGCAACTCTTCATAGATTTTGTCCTTAACGTTTTCCTTTGATGCTTCTGGTCTGGTTTCTGCTCATCTAGCATATGTTCATCTCTTAGCCACCATTTTTCTCACTGACTTCTGCGCTCTAAACTATTTTCTGGCCATCCTGTCTTCTCTTGGTACACCAGGTGCTGTGTTATCAGGGGATTCTCCTGTTTTTTCTGACTGACTGAATATTTATAAAGCGCACTATTGCCGAGGCGTCTTGGCGCTGAAGTGTGTGCAAACCGGAAACAGCTAACAGAGCCATGTTTTTATATTTTTCCTGAAGAGCGTCCTGCTGGACTGTAGTCGTAGCTGAACTGGGAGAGAATTCCACAGTTTTGCTGCTTGGAATGAGAACCCCTTTCCTCCCCACCTTACTCTTCTTATCTTGGGGAGGTGTACCAGTCCAGTATTTGTGGACCTTAGGCAGCGTAGCGGCACATATCGGGGAAATAATGATTGTAAATCCACAGCGCCTCCACCATATAGGGCATTATGCACTAGGCAGAGGTCCTTAAAATCCACCCGCCGTCGAACAGAGAGCCAGTGGAGCTGCTTTATGCTGGCGGACATAGGAAGGTGTTTGGGAAGATCAAGCAAAACTCGCGCTGCCGCATTTTGGAGTGACTGAAGTTTGGAAAACTGTCTTGTGCCTGCTCCTAGGTATAGAGCGTTGCAATAGTCAACTCTCGACAGAACTAGAGCTCCGACCACCGTTTTCCTCAAAGAAAAAGGGATAAAAGGAAGAATCTTACGCAAGACTTTCAGCGTAAAAAAGCAAGCTGAAGACACTTTGTTTATTTGTGGGGCGAGCATTAGGTCTTTGTCGATCAAAAAGCCCAAATTCCTAGCCTTGGGCACTGGAACAGGGCATGTTCCGGCTGTAGGGGGCCACCATAGTTGGCTCCATACCGACGGTTTCTGACCGAACTCTACAACCTCAGTTTTTTCCGTATTCAATTTCAGGAAGTTAGTGTTCATCCAGGCCATCAGTGCCGTAAGGCAGTTGTGGAACCGTTCTGCTGTCATATCCACGCTTTGTGTAACTGACACCACTAGCTGGGTGTCATCCGCATACGACACTAACATAAGACCGTGGCTTTTTATTAATCTGGCTAATGGGGCGACGTATATATTAAACATAGTCGGGGACAAGGCCGATCCCTGGGGAACTCCACCCGGAAGAATGAACTTGCCTGACTGAAGTCCATCCCAGTGAATTAGTTGTTCCTTGGATGCCAAGAATGATGTTAGTAAGGCTAAGGCTTTATCCCCAATGCCGGCAGCCTCCAGCCTTCGCACTAATACTGCATGGTTTACAGTGTCGAAAGCTGCGGTTAGGTCAAGCAATATAAGGGCGGCCCTCCCACCTCCATCCATCACCTTGCGGATCTCTTCTGTCGCCATGATCAGGGCTGTCTCTGTGGAGTGCCGAGATCTGAAGCCATGCATCAATGATGTTATTTTGATCCAAATATTCTGTCAATTCAGAGTTCATAGCTTTCTCCAAGATTTTGGAGGGTAGAGGGAGGCAGGATATTGGGCGATAGTTTTTGGTCTCCAAGGGATCGAGGGTGGTTTTTTTAATATAGGTCAGATGCAGGCCTTTTTCCAACTCAGAGGGAAGACCCCTGAACTCGTAATTTGATTTAATAAAGGGGTCAGGGATGCGCTGATCTCCTCCGGAGCCAAATGTAAAATGTACGGGGGCAGGGATCAAGGGGAGACCCGGACTTGGTTTGCAACAATAGAACTGCCACTTGTTCTTCCACTAACGCGGAGAACCGAGATAGCCTACATTGAGGTACCGTAACTTCCTGTCCCTCTAAGCAGTTCATCCCAGGCGCTACCGCTATATCCAGGAGTTCATTGTAGACGGTCTGGACTTTTTCTTGAAAGAAAACAGCCATTTTGTCCACAAAGTTTTGATCAGGTGTAAACATAGTATCCCGTGGGCACTTTGACAGAACAGTTACGGTTTTAAATAATTCCTTCGAGGAATTAGTGAACTCCTGGATTTTAGAGGTAAAATATACCGTTTTTACTTGTTTTATGGCGATCTTATATTCCTCTAAAGTTGTGCTGTAGTCTTTCCTATGTACCAAGCTATAATCGGATCTCCAAATACGTTCCTTCCGTCTACATTTAATTTTGATTTGTTTAAGCTCAGCCGTATACCAGAGTGACGAAACTTGCCTTCTCCTAGGGAGCTTTGTCACTTCCGGTGCCAGCTGATTTACTGCATGACGAAGCCAATTGTCAAAGTTAGAGGCTGCCACATTGGAGTCTGCCATAGCTGGGGTGTTCCTCGCCAGTGCTGTGATCAATTCATTTTGTTGAATTAATTTCCAAGGACGTGATTTGACCGAGGAGGGTCTATTCCTGCGACAGCTGCTGGTTGTTGAAATCTTAACATTGAAATGGACTGCAGTGTGGTCTGACCAAGGTAGTGGTCGCACACTCTTCACTTCAATGAGTTGATTGTTGGTAAAAATACCATCCAGCGTATGGCCCGCTTGGTGCGTTGGCTCCAAAACAATCTGGCTCAGCCCATAACTAGCTAAATTATCTGTCAGGCAGGATGTGTCAGAGTCATTCTAAGCTTCTAAGTGGAAATTAAAATCATCCAGCCCCGCAAAGGAGACAGTATCTAAACATAATTCCAAATAGGTCTGCAGTGACCTAGTAAAAAAGGATCTCGTCCCTGGAGGCCTGTAGATAAGTAGCCCCGGGAAGAGTTCACAGTTGTTCTTTTTAACACTAAAAGACATTGCCTCAGCTACCAGTGTAGGTTCTGACACGATCCTCACCTTATAGTGGGACCGGTAAATTAGCGCTATCCCTCCCACTTTAGCCCCTACCCTGTCTGTGTTGGCTACAAAGTAACCTGCCGGCACCGCAGCGTTCCAGTCCGGCTCATTGGTTCCATTAGCCCAGGTTTCCGTAAGAAATACCAGGTCAGGGTTTTCAACTTGAATCAAGCATTCTAGATCGTACTTGTGTTTGATCATCGACCTTGTGTTAAGTAGGATGCAGCTAATAACATTGGGGTCCTTATTAGAGGTACCTTGAGTTAAAACACGAGGCTGGGAGTCCCTACTGTCTTGGGGTGCATTATTCTCCAAGTAGTTAAAAGGCATGCCACACTCCCTATCCTTGGTTGTGTGTTTTATGAGAGGATTCAAGGCCGTCAGACCACATGAGTTACATCGCCTAGGGCTATAGTTCGGTTTGTCCAGCACTACTTTTGGGTGAGAGCACTCACCGTGATTAAGATTAATGAGTTCGCTTTGCGTGTAGATGTGCCTCATGAAAAGGGCAGGGGTCCTGGCGCTAGTCGCGCTCCGGGCGCAGACTGGCTTGCCTTTGGCGCGCCCGCTGCGCGGTCGCAGCATCCGGTATTTTATAGGAAATGATGAAAAGGGGCCGGGCACGCAACCTAGAACGCTAACCTCAAGGCGGGTCCGCTCTAACAGGCGGGCACCGCAGTCAGCGAATTAACAGCAGTTAAAGTGAGGCGTATACATTTTAATTAATTTTAGTTTACTTTGTATCTTGAGCTGGTATATGCAAGCCTTCCCTTTATCTTATGGTTGGTGTCCCTGAAGGCTCTTGTCTTGCTCCACTTCTTTATTTCATTTTGCACTACTACACTCACTACCATCATTTCTTCATTTGGCCTTCACTGTCTCTTCAAAACTGACAATTCACAAGTATGCATTTCTTTTTCATCATTCTCTCACCAGCTTCCTTATAATTTCTCAAAGTGTCTTTCTACAGTTTATTCCTATATGAATTCTCACTCTCTTCATTTCAATTCTAATACAGCTAAAGGAACATGTTACTTACCCTGTAGGCACTTGTTCATAGCGTGTAGTGCTTTAGGTTCACATGATCCTGTTATCTGCCACTGCTATGATGTACCAACAGTGTGTAACAGAACTCTCTGAGAGCCTGTCAGAGCAGCGCTGGGGACCAGTGAGCAGAGCCACTGGAGTGGAGGGAAAGAAAGTACAGGGAGTGGACGAGTTGGGTGGCAGAATGCCACGGATTTTTTTTTTTTTACATTTGGGACAGGGAGAAGCCATGTTATGTACGGCTCGTCAATTACTCCTCTGCACTGCGTATCAGTTTAAAACAGAGGCAAATGATTTTGGGGGCCATACAGAACATAAAATTATAGATAGATAAAAAGTGAATTACGGGGATGTCTTTCATCTCTGCGTTCTGAGTGCCGTCTTAGACAACTCGAGATTCACTCTTGTTGCCACTCAGAACCCCTCAGTGAAAAACATCCCTGAAATTCACTGGTTCCCATCTATAATTCAATTTGGAATGTCACCAAGTTCCACTAGCGTAAATGCCAGATTCAAAGTCTTGCAATGTATTGCAATGAATTCACAGAATATTGTAGCAACAGTGGTTATCCACTGTTGCTATGTCATAAAGGAATTCCAGGTGGATCTGGCAGCCCCCTCACAAAGCCTGTCAGTGCGGCGCTAGCAGAGCAGAGAGTACATCAGGAGGAGAGTGAAGAGGGAAGGAAAACACAGAGGGTAGTGGGGTGGCTGGCAGGAGGCCAGGTTTTTTGTGGTGGGGAGGAGAGGGCAAGTTATGTGCAGTTCCCCCATTACTCCTCTGTCCCTACATATGTTCTTAAAAGCAGGGGCACAAAATTTGGGTGGGCCACACAACTGTGAATAACTCAGTTGTTTTTCAAATCAGGGTTCCGAGTGGCCTGGCTCTGGTTGTTCATTTGATGTCACTCAGAACCCAGAGCTGAAAAACATCCCCATTCTTACCTGTTATCCATTTATAATTTCAAATGTAATCTGTATTACAGGTCTGTGTATAGGTGCTTTTGTGCAGAATATTTTAGTGCCAACCAGAGTTGAAGATTCATGTGATGTCATCATTGGAATGTTGCAGCTTGTGTTGAGGCCAAGAGAGTTAGGAGTTGGAGGAGCTGCAGTATGGTAAACATATCGAGAGTTAATAATTTAGAAAGTTGACAGGAGCCTCTCTCAAGTTTATTGTTCGTTGCCTACACTACCAGAGGCGACCACAGATTTAGAGCCCTTGCTCACACGACACAGGCAAAAATTGAACTGATGAGGATTTGCAGCTAAAGTACAGGCCTTGGCTACTACATTAAGGTACATAAATATATTTTACTAGCTGCATGCTGCTTTCAATTTACCCAACATCCACTTCCGCTACAAGTGGAGCTAGGTTGCCTAAAGTTAGAAGCAAGAAACGGCTAACCGCAAAAGTAACATAACAGAATCAAGGATACTGGATGAGTCACATCACGGATGTTGAGTGAGGTGGCAAGGAGTGATATCCACCAAAAATAAAGCAAACATTGACAAAGTTCACAGACCTGGTTTTAGTAGAAGATTGGTGGAGTGTAAATATGTGGAATAAAGCAGTATTGTTTTATGTTTCTTTGATTAAAACCGTTTCAGTTCCTCATTTCACCTTTACCTAGGTCTTCTAATCTAGTGGAAAAATATGATATCCCTGCAGAAGTCATGTATGTAAATGTTTAGAGTTTTCTGAATATCTAATTGCTGTGGTAGGTCGATGACTGAGATTCCCCCGAAATATGTACTCCCAGACAGATTTTTTACTTCAATCATGTTCCAAATGATCATCTTCTGCATGGTATTCCCCCAAATCTTTGCCTTCTGTTGCTGGACAATTTTTTCTGTCCACAGGACTGTGCACTTTACCCCTGCTACACAGCGGTAAAGTGATTGTGCCTTTCCTCTCGAACATGTAAAAATTGGTATATTCCTGATTGGCACATTTAATTTGCTTGTAAGTCCCTGGTATATGGTACTACCGGTATCATGGCCTGCAAATTAAATGCTACTAGTGGGCTGAAGCACTCATAATGCCACCTGCTAAAGTAGCACTGTAAAACATGTCTACAGACCTACCACAGCAGGCTGTGTATGCAGTTTTAAACTGCCATTTCAACCTGGCAAAATAAACCTTGTGCTAAGACTAAAACTTCCTTTTCAATACGTATAAGTCACCCCTAATGTAGGCCTAAAAGCATATAGGACAGGGAGCATGGTATTTAAACAGTGAGACATGTATATTTAATTTTTTACATGTCTTGGCAGTGAAAATCCTCCAAAGCCGTTATTCACTGTGGCAACGCTGGCTCTAATACAGGTTAATGCTGGTTTACACTATTATATTTGTGGGGAGGGGGACTACTTCCTTGACAGGATGGCCTGGAGGCTAGGCACAGTCCCTTCCTGAGCTTCATAGGATGCCTACCTTGTTACTGGCAGATGAAACCCACACCTAGGCCTGCCTTCCTTTTGTCGCTCCACTCACGGTCGCTCCAAAACCAGTGGGAGGGGAACAACTGACCAGAACTGCTTTAGAGGGTGGGCAAAGGTTTGCCCTCCCCTACAGGCTGGAACTGGGTATAAAAGTGGACCCCGCAGACCTTTTCCTCAGAACAATCCTGGACCTGTGAAGAATCAGAAGAAGGACTGCCCTGATGTCTGAAGAACCTGAAGAAAGACTTGACCGGCTTGCCTTGAAATCACAACCGCATAAGTGACTCCAAGGGTTAGTTGGCTGACCTCCTGTTTGAGCTACAGGGACAACAACAAGCTTCCAGAAGCCTCCCTCCCTGCAACTGCCCAGCTGACCAGTTCCAACTGGACCTGCCCTGGACCCTGCGATTGAACTTTGCTGGAGTGAGTCCTAACCCCAAGTGGTACTCCCCCAGGTCCTGGGCACTTGAATGGTGTCAGAGTGCACGCCTCCTGTTGCCAAACTGCAAGAAGTGGGACTTTTTGCCATCTTTCTGCCTTGAGAACTGACGGAAACTGGGGTCGCTGTCGACGCAGCAGCCGTCAAATCGCTTGTCGGTCTCAACTTGCTGGTTTGCCCAGCTGAAGGAGAGCAGAATTCCAGAAAAGTTTCTAAGTCTGAACATAGAGGACTTCACTGGGACCCACGCCGAGCAGCATCCCATCAGCGTTGAGGGATCCCTGTACCCCACTATAGAGCCGTCTTGCCCTGCGCTAACGACTCATCGACGATGACTTTTTCTCTATAAATGTGTCAAAGTCAGGTGGTAAACTTTCCATCAAGAGTATCTAGTCACAGTGTCCGACTTGCACTCCATCGTGGTCAGCCTTAACTTTTTAGTTTGACCCGGTCTAACGGGACCAGATACGTGCGGTTGGCACTCTGTGCTTTTTGGCACTATTTTTAATTCAAACTTTAAAATTCATATCTCTGGTTCTACTTATTGGATTTTTGTTCTTTTGGTATCATTTCATTTATTAAAATATTCTCTATTTTTCTAAATTGATTTAGAATTCTTCTTCTGCTGTGTTTTCACTATAGCACTGTTTACGTACTGCATAAATACTTTACACATTGCCTCGAAGTGAAGCCTGGCTGCTTTGTGCCAAGATACTAGTGGGTTAAGCACAGGTTTATTTAGTGACTTTTATGGTTCAACCTGACAAGGATTGTGATTATTATTTGAACTGGGTTCCCGTTTCCTTCAACTAATACTCCAATGTTTTACATATCATAAATTGTTTTATATCTTTGTAAATATTACCAGTGGGTAGGGTAAGAATAAATTATATAGCAGCCTAAGGACATGTCTTCACTTTTCCTTTACTTTATTTTTGCAGTTTCTGAAAACAGACGTGTTTCAGAGTCTTTCTATGAAAGGTTTAATTTCATCTCTCCTGCTGGTTATTCATCGATGTTTACCTGCTGTCTGGCTAAAGGACAAATTTTCAAAGTGGCTGAGGTAGGCAAAGAACACACGTACTTAGTAAACAATGGTGAAATTGAGGTCAACAAACAGGGCCTGTGAGGCATGCAAGGGGTAGAATAGGTAAATCTATGCGTTCTTATCTGTGGCCAAATTATATGTTTCTATCACACCTCCCTAAAAAAGGATTACAATATTTTAGGTGTGATCTTTCATTGTCACATTTTAAAACCTTTATATTGTAGCATTCACTCATATTTTCACTGCATTGAATTCCTGGATTTCTCTAGGATGAAGTGAATTGTGCAGGGCTTTTGTCCCTTGGGTGTGATGCAGTATTGTAGGATTGAATGCATTTCCATAGATTAGTGTCTAGATGATGCAGTGCAACGTTATTGCTCAATACCACTTGAATGTTGTGCTATGTGCTGCATTAGTATTTTGGGGCTAGAGTGTGATGGGCTAGTGCTGTTATGATGCAGTGAAGTGTAATGGGGTTGCGTCCTAAGGATACACTGCAGTGGGTATGTGGTACTAATATGCAGTACAATATAGTGAGTTAAGTGGCAGGTTTGTCTCATTAGGATACAAAGCAGTGTAGTGGATTCACGTCTCTTGGATGAAGACAGCTTGGTAGGTAGTGTCCATTTGATACAGTGTACTGTAGTGTGTGAGTTTTTTTAAAGTCAAACCTATTAAACAGCACATGTGCGTCTGTTGCGGGGCATATTGTGGCTTACCAAGAACATAGAGGGGCTTGGCGCCTGCCCACTGCTTACCATAGGCTGACTTTCCTTATAACTCTCATTTACCTGCTCTTTATTTGTGTCCCAGCTTGTCAATCTTGTGTTTGTCCTTCCCATGGAGCATTGCCTCTTTACAATCTCTTTGATTGGTAGGCATCGCCACTTCAACTGCTTGCTTTTCAGGCACCACTTTTTCCTTTTGTGTCAAACACTCCATTAGAGTGTGTGTGTGTTTTTGAGCCACCTACCTTGTGTAGACCTCTACCCCTGCACTCCGTGTTGCTCTAAGTTTCCCGACCCCTTCTTCGTACCCTCCTCCCTCTTGCACTTGCCTATGTGCTTCTCCTCGTTGCTTCCCCCTACGCCCTCCGTGTTGCTTTTGCGTCCCTCCAGCGGTCCCCCAACTGTTTCTTTTGTGTGTCCCCCATGTTGCTTCGGAGTCTCCCCCACCTTCCCCTGTGTTGCTTCGCCGTTCATCCCTCACCATCCCTGTGTCGCTTCCCCTTTACCCCTACTCTCCCCATTGGCAAATACATTTAAATAGATACCATTGCCCATGCATAACTCTAAGAGTGAGAGATCAAGCAATATTCAGATACAGAATGAACAAGGTTCTAAAGCTCAGAGCAACTCTCGATTTCAACTAATTGCATACCCTTAGAGGCCTTTATTGTGTGTGCTTTATGCTGGCAGCCAGTGCTAGAGCCCTAGTTAGCCAAAAGTAATAGAGAGAATACCAATCAATACCCAGAAAAAAACTATTTTGTGGTCTTTTACATATACCTTTGCGTAAAGTACTCTTAGCTGAACATGGAATAGAGTATCAGGAGATATAAAGATGTCTTAAGGGAGAGCTGCGAGACCTATAATTGGCGATCAAAGACCAAAATGAAGTTGTTTCTGTGGATAATCTCTGCGCCCTGAGGGTCACTGTGGCCTACAGAGGAAAGGACTCAGAAGTACTAGTGACCAATTAGGCATTTAGTGCCCGATAGAATAATAATTTCAAAAGGCGAGATTTAAAGCAAAGTATCGGTACCCAGGAAATGAGAATATTTAGAACTCAGAAACATAATTAAAACCGCTGAGGCCATTTCATAAAACTACAAAACACATTACAGACTTTACTTGCCTACACAGCTGGCGCCAAGATCTGAATGTATACTGTATTTTATTGATAGTATCTGGCAATCTAAATTACCAAAGAAACATGTACGTACATACATACCCCAGAGGACTTTGTGCTTCCTGGTTTCATCCGGCATTTCAAGGTTAGCGTAGACATCACTGAAATACATCTCCCCACCATCCTAAAACCAAACAACACTTAGTCAAAACATCTGGCTGGCGCAGCGCCGCACCGATAAGAGAGTCGATGGGGGAGAAAGACTCCAGCATTGTGGGACATTGTTCAGACCACAACATCTCAGACAGAAAGACGTGCAGAATTAGAACCTCTTCACACTAGCACCGAACTTCAAACACAGATGAACCGCAGACACTTATCACAGCACCGGGACACTAGTAAAGGCCACGCTTTGGGGAAAATGAACATTTTCAGTACTTTTTTCTAGCCAACAACATGCCATTTGAGCCACAGATAAGCGGAGGAATGCTGCTGCTCATGACCGTGTGTATCCACCTCAAAGCAGCAGGGCCTGGATTGGAGGAAGGCGGTTCTCCCAAAAAAGACCGATGCATCTGGAGTGGCACCTTTCAGTCATGGTGGCACAAGTAGTCGCTCTAAACTGGATGCTTGCTCTGGCACAGTACAAGCGGAGTGGCGCTCTCATGGGGTGACAGCTGTTTCTAGAGGTGCAGATTCTAATGATGTATTAAGGGGACCGTCTGAATCGTAGAGAGAAAAAGCTTCTTAGACCCTTATTATGAATTTGCCAATAATTACGGAGATGTGCTACAACTCCTCCGGCTGCACATATCAAAGTATGTTTTTATCACACCCAGGACATACTGGATGGAATCAAAAGCGCAACCCTCTTTTTTAGGCAGGTTAATCCTGTGTCGTTATTTATTAGAGGGGTTAATCACACCTAACTCCGGGCCACTTGTAAGGAGGGCCTAAGTCTTGATGGACAGATCAGGATCCAATATCACGCCACGCAATGAGTCGGGAAACAGTGGAGATTTAGGAGAGTCAATGTAGGATAATGTTAGAAGTTCATTTCACTCTAGAAAGAGTAGGCCACGCTGATCTTTAATCAGGCTCCATAGCTTTAGACTTGCTCTGCAGGAGCTCGCGCTAAAGCAGTTTTGAGGTAGAAAAAATCTTCCGGAGGCAAACGTTGCTGCTAGAGCAGGATAAGCAGCTCCTGAATCAGCGATGCTGATTTCTCCCAGTAGATTTTCCCAAGATGGATTACTGGAGCGATCTGCTCCTACACAGGAGTGGGTTGGGAATTGGAATCTATAATGTGCATCACAGACTTAGTTCCTCTCCGCCGTTGGTGACAATGAGACATTTTGAAGGTGAAGAAAATGATCTGTGTGGGGCAGAGGTTGTTGCCGGGATGTATGCGCCAGTCTCACCCTGTTGCCTCAGAGCGGGACAGCTGTAGAGGGCGTCTCTGCTGGGCTTGCCTGGACTCAACTAGTTGCACTTGGTTGTACCCGTAGTTCTTTCAGAATTTCAGATTCTTGCAGAACACATATCCTAGCGCCACTGTGGTTGGAACCGACATGCAACTCCTATGTGATAGGAACAGCCCATAGAGGCAACAACTTAGGGTTTCTTAGAGCGCTTCTGCTGGTCTTCACTAGAGACCTTTTTGAATTAGCTAACAAACCACCCCATTTGAAGACTAGAAGGGCAGGAGAACCAGAGCTTAAAGGCATTTGGTCTCCAAATGAAGCTGGTACAGGCTCACACAAAAAGCCTGGAATGGTCCCCATGTTCTTACAGTAAGTTAGCCATCAGGCAGTCCTGTTCCTGAAGCAATATTCAGTCCTGAAGGTTATTTTGCCAAGTAAGAAACTCTTATATGGAAAGGGGTTAGTGCCCAAAGGATGTGGAGTCCCGTGGCTTAAGCTTTGCCAGTGTTGAAGAAATTGTCAAGCCTTCATTGCTGGACTTACTGGCTCCTAAATTGACCAACAGGAGAAAAAAGGACAACACGTTCTAGGAGAACAAAGGACAACATCTATCCTCTATAAAAATAGAGCCCATTGTGCTTGCATAGTGACAGAAGAGCCCGGCTTCCCTTTAAAGTTTTACTGACAGGGCAAAGTTGGGCCACAACATGGAAAAATGCAATAAACATCTAAAACAGCACACTTCTTTTACAAATAATGTTTGGAGACTCCTCAAGTGTAGTCACATTTTTTATCCATAATCTATACTTATAAAGGTTCACTGCCACCAGTCAATATAAATTGTCAAGTTTAATTTGTTAAGCAGATGTACATTACATGGCCAGAAGGCCTTTATCTTATCCTTTTGCAGGGAACAGCAAACTTGGCCATGGTGGGACGAGCCACAGTTTCTTGCTCCCATCATTACCAGCATGTGGGGTGCGAAGTGGCGAATCCTCTTACCTTAGGCTTCAACAGCAGTGCCTGCCTCAAGCCCCCCGCCGAGCACTGTAGATGCAGTGCGTAATATGCTAGTGAATATACTCAGCTGCTCTAGGACACCTGTGGTCTGTGACATATCATGATATTTATATAGCGCAATACTATCCAGAGAGCACGGGAGCAATGTACATTAATGTGAGAGTTGGAGGAGGGCATATTAGACACAGCATTGAACGTGTACATCAGCTTTACTGTAGATATTTTTAATATTTTTGACTTTTAATTGTATGTTTTTATTCATGTATCTTTTATGATCTGTTTCTGGAAGATCGAATAAAGAAAGAATAATCACATCAGTTGCGAAATTACACATTACAATTTCTTATGTATAATTTCAGACACAAGGAGATTAAATGATTTGTCCATAATTCCGGGATTTTCAGAACGGCGTCTCAGCCATGATTCAAATACAGGCCCCCAGGTTATATAGCCACACTAGACCTCATTTTCTCGCCTTTTTGAAATCCTTCTTCTAGGATCACATAATCAAATCTTTATTTTAGGCACATGACTGCTCATCTGTCAAGATTGCTTGCCTTGGATAGACTCTACCTCAGATTAAATAAAAGTCTAAGACAACCGGCTCATTGTGCAGATGTTATTAGTAACAGACAGTGCCATAATTCACTGTGATTTTGCATTGTGCTGAGAAGTGTTTAAAAACTGAAGTTGTGCTAATATGCAATAGGGCCATATGTACAAAGCATTTTTAAGGTAGCAAACACTAATTCCGAGTTTGTGACTCCTAAAATGAGATTGGGACCCCAATACCGATTCAATACTTGGAAGATGCGTGTTGTAGGCGTCTCTTCCAAATACCGGATCGGAATGAGATCTATCAATGTTTCCCAACCGAAATCCAATCGCGAAACATTGAAAAATGCACTGACTCCCTAGTTGGAATGGTAGCCCAGTTGCAAAGAGGGAAGGGCTGCCCTGGGACACTTTCTCTTTTGTAAATGCAAAAACAGCTTTGTTGGAAATTTGGCAATGGTCCAGGACCACTGCCAACTCTCAAACAAAACTTTAAAAAAAAAAAAAAAAACGACATTTTTTTAAATGTAGAAGATTACAGACATAGTGGCCTGCCGACCCTAGAGGGCCATCATCTCGGTGATGGCCACCAATTGGAGTAAGTCGCAATTAATGATGAAGGTCGGACTGCAACCCACTGTGCGTCATAATTTTGGAAACCAGCTATTAATTTATAAATTGTTTTGCAAAATTCTACACTGATAGCAAAAATACTGGTCGCAAATTAGGATCAGTTTTTTGTGACCTGTATTTAAAACATCTGGCCCGTAATGCTGTATTTGTCTGTTTGCAAGGTACAATTAGATTTTGTGTTTTAACTGAATATATTCTAATCCAGGCATAATATCTGATTAGTATGAGATCAGTAGCCCTGAGGTCACTCGATTTAATAAACTATGTGCTTTACAGAGCAGCTTCAGGGGCCACAGTCTCCTGCATGTGATAACACTATACCAGGAAACAACTGCATGTAATTTGGCATTCACGAGATTAGCAGCAGCTGAGATGCATCATTAGTGTATCTCAACTAAATCCTTTCTTACACATCCATTTGGCTAAAGTGGGATGATCGTCAGCAAATATTAAAAGCAGGACTCCTACTGCACATAGTGGTGTTCACATTTAGATTGATCAAATATTATTGTCCGCTGAAGAAAAGTGTAAACCAGGGTCGGGCTAAGACACAGCGATGCCTTGCACACAAATAGGAAAACCCTCAGTGCAGGGCCGTGAACTACCGCTTGCGGAGCCTGCAGTATTAGCTTCTCACTCATCCACTCCTGAAGGCGGTAAGTCGTAGAGGGCCCTACACCTTTCCTGCTGCTCTCAAGGCACAAGAGCGATATGCACTTGGTCTAGTTATTCTTTTCACCCTTTTTGTGTATTCAAGCCTTTATTGTCATTTTCCAGGCATTAGGATGCTTAATGTTTCTAGTACAACATCAAGTATATCATTCAGGGGGGGTGGAGTTTGCTAGGCTGCAAGATGGCCGCGCTTTAGGTTAACTCCCTGAGCCGTCTGCAATCCGACTCAATCCTGCCCTCCAATTTGCCCCACATCGTCCCCCTGCTGGTGCCTAGACCTGTGGGACCACCCGGCGCCTGTGGGTGCCTGAGAAAGAAGGAAGAGATTCCGCCCCTGGACCGCGTGGTAACTCGCTTTCACCTGATCGGGGTGCTGCGGCCTGTTCTCTCCCCGGTGGCTGGGTAGCGCGGCCTACCTGGGAACCTGCGCTGTCCCCGCCGGGCCCGGCCATGATCCTGTTGCTCCCCAGGAGCCCCGTGCCTCCTCCGCACCTGACGGTGGCTCCGAAACACCAGTGAGGACGCTGCTGCTCGGCTTGGCGCCCCGCCAGCTCCTGGTTGCGGCCGTCCGAGTGAGGTGAGGCGGCCGCGCACATCATGTTCGTCCCGGAGCGCCGTCGGACCCGCGGTGGCGAGTATTGGGGGTGGCCTACATCTACCTCAACTGCCCCCGTGATCGATTGTAGCATCCCGATTCCAACCACTCCCGGCTTGGAGATTGGCGCCCACCCCCAATATTAGACTTGCACGCCGCGCTGAGCTACGAATGCGCTGGCCTCCATTACTGCCCTCCTGCTGGGAGAACTGTTGCGATCGCCCCCTCTCGCATCTTCTGCCTGCCTCAATCTGCTGTTGGGGTGCTATTCTGGGGCTACCCTGTGGCAATAGTGAGTCTCCACGCCGGTTTGGGATCCCCACTTGTGCAGTAGATCTGACCCTGGGGCTGTGATGGTGTTGGGCCTGTGGACTAGTACCCCCTCCTGGTGATGGCCTCTGCCTGATTCGCATTTCCTGGTGTGGCCTGGTGGTCCCCCCCCCCCTTTTTCCCAGCACCTGGTGTACCTGGTGTGGCACAGTTCTCCAGTTTTTTTCTCCGCACAGACACTGCGGCCCCACTGGAGTTATTGGCTGGGCTAGCGCTCCCAACATTGGGGTCTGTCGGCTGGTGGCTCCCGCTGGGCCCACTGTTTGGATATCATCTGTTAGCCTACCCTTCTCCCCCCCGGCCTCTGCGGTTGGGGGCTCTGCATGATTGGGAGTGCACATTGATCTTGATTCTCAGGCCCTGGTGATCCAACGGAGTTGTCCATTATCTGCCTCAGTGCTCACGGCGTTCCTTGGTTCCTTTATCACTTGCAGGGTTGCGGTTGTTGGACATGTCCCCTTAACATCACCCATTATTAGACGTGGGGACCTCGTGAGGCAACCATGGGCCGCACGGAGAAATTGCAATCCAAGTTGCAATTTGAACCACGTAAAACCCCCAGACACCAAGACACTGAGAAAAACGCATCTGAGTCTGGATCAGAAATGGGTGATACTGCCGCTTACTCCGACCTAAAGCTGATCCTCCAGGCCATGCAACTCAGCCTAACGTAAATAGACGGTAAGATAGATGCTCTTTCCTTCAGGATGGACAGGATGTCAGAGAGACTGGACAAACAGGCTGATAGATTGGGCATAGAGCATAGGGTGTCTGACGCTGAGGACACACTTAATTCTACCCTGAACTCGACCACGAAGCTGGATAATCTACGGCACTCTGTGCAGTCTAAAGCAGAGGACTTAGAAGGAACAATCTGCGCATAGTCGGTATTGCTGAATCTACCAACATTCCTAATATGGAACTCTTCGTAGAACAATTACTGGTCACACTCCTGGGCAAAGATACCTTTTCCAATATGTTCATCATTGAGCGTGCCCATAGGTCTCTTGCTCCTAGGCCGGTCCCTCGGGCGGCTCCTCGCCCTATTATTGCCCGAGTCCTTAATTATAGAGATAGGGACGCCGCCTTAAAGAAAGCCAGGGATCTAAAATCTTTGAGATACGAGGGCACAGAAATATCACTTTACCCAGATTTTACACAGGCTGTTCAGGATGCACGGCGCCAATTTGTCCCTGTTAAGCGCAAGCTACGTGACCTGAATCTGGAATACAATATGATTTATCCAGCCAAACATAGGGTGCGCGCTGATGGGAAATTCCACATATTTAATCATTCCAAACAGGTTCTAAATTGTTTGAAAAGTAGGGAGAGGGTCAGTCATGGGGGGGGGGTGTTCTCCAAGTACTCGCCACTTGTTGGCTGACGACTTTCCTGATCCGGAAGAACAGTAACCCTCCCCCAATATGTTTCTACTTTGTGTGTAAACTGTAGTGTGCCCTTTCAGGGGGTCAGGGTGGAGAGGTTGGTGAACTATGGCTTCCTATGGGGAGGTGTGGGGGCGTCATCTACACTACGTTTAATGTGACGCTTGATTAAACTGATCAGTATTGGAGGCGCACTTTGTTGTACAGGCTCTGTTTCCTACCACGTGATGTGTCTTGGGCAACATCTGCCCCGGTGTGTAACTCACCATTGGCATCTGGGTTTGATTTTGTTATGGAAGGTATATTTTGTTGTTTCTTTTTACATTTACGGGTGGTGGGGGCTGAGGGTTTGACTATGCCTAGTTGGGGTCAGCATAGCGTGGGAGGTGGGCGGGAGGGGTTGAGGTTCTTCAGCGTATTACAGGCAAATCACAGCCTTTTGATCTTATTTATGCTCTTTGCAACGAGGTATGACACTGGGATTGAACATGTAATGCACATTGTACTTGTATACCACATATGACTACCAAGGCGCTTAAATGCTGGACATGGAATGTCCGGGGCCTTAATGATTACCGTAAGCTAAGAAATGTTGTCGCCATGCTCAAAGGACACCACGTATATATAGCTATGATACAAGAAACCCATCTGGCACCACAAAATAAGATGCTTTCAAAACGGCGCTTGCAGGGCCTTTTTTCAGCAGCTGGTTTCACTTCACATGCTAGGGGGGTCCTCATTTGGGTCAACCCTAGATCTGGTCTGTCCTTGTATGAAGAAGAGGTCGACCCCAATGGTAGATTTATTATAGCCCGCTGCCAGGCGAAGGGATTCAGTGCTCGGTAAGTGAACATTTATGGTCCCAATTATGACGACCCTCAGTTTTTTCAGTCCCTAACTACACGCTTGCTGAACACTAATGATTTACCGCAAATGTGGGGAGGAGATTTTAATTGCATACTTAACCTCAATAAAGACAGATCACGTGGCCCACCCAGGAAACCTCCTGCGGCAGCTAGCTCCATACTGGCACTCATGGAGCAGCTGGGGCTTGCAGACATCTGGAGGCAGTGTCCGGCGGTCACACCTGGGTTTACTCACTACTCCGCCCCACATGACACTCATACTAGGATCGATTACTGGTTGGTTTCCAGAAGCCTGGTGCCTCTGGTCTCGAACTGTGATCCACTTCCCAGAACTTACTCCGACCATTCTCCAGTGCAGTTAATATTGACGGTCCCTACATTTAAACATGCCCCATTCACATGGAGGTTTCCGACATATTCCCTGCTTGACCAGGTGTTCCGCTCAGAAATGGCCACAGCTATTGAAACCTTCTTTAGTGAGAACATTGGCTCAGTGCCTGCTTTTTCAACTGTTTTGGAAACGTTTAAGTTTAAGGTCTTCATTCGTGGGGAAACAATCGCTAAGCATGCCGGTGTTCTTGGGTCCATTCAGAACAGGCTTGCAAAATTAGAGGCGGACATCGCAGCTTTGGAACTAGAGCATCAGCGGACGGGGAATAATGAGATACTAAAGGATATTAAAGTACTGCTGGGGGAATTCCAGGATACAGCTGTGAGTGAGGTCAAGCACTTAGGCAAATATGCTACAGCTCGCGTATACGGGGAGGGCGAGCGCCCCGGTGCCCTGTTAGCTAAATTACAGCATCCCCCGCGGGAAACTAATTCCGTTGTTAAAATTAAGGGCGAAGATGGTAGTATGATCTATGATTCACAAGGCATCGCGGATAGATTCAGCAGATATTATACTGAGCTTTATAGGTCTCGTATCCCCCCTGATGATTCAGCTATCGAAGATTACTTATCTCGCATCCGTCTCGCTTAGCTCACGGATTCTCACAAGGAACACCTCATGGCCCCACTGGACCCCCGGGAAATTAGGGTCGCCCTGTCATCAATGAAAAGTGGGTCTGCCCCAGGATCTGACGGGTTGACTGTCGCTTTTTATAAAGTGTTCCAAGATCTCTTAATTCCTCACCTGGTTACCCTATTCGAAGAGATGGCGGAGAGTAAACTTATGCCCCTTTCTATGCGCGAGGCATTAATCGTTACCCTCCTCAAACCGGTTAAAACCCCCAGCGATTGCTCATCATATAGGCCCTTGTCCTTTTTAAATAACGACACTAAATTATTCGCCAAGATATTGGCCAATCGCATCTCCCCACTGCTTCTGGGCCTAGTGGGAGTCGAGCAGGGCGGATTCATTCCTGGCCGCAACCTGACGTCTAACCTTCGTACAATTTTTGCTGCTATACAGCATATCAACCCTAAAATTAGCGCAGCTGCGGTGTTCCTGGACGCCGAAAAAGCCTTCGATTCTGTAGAGTGGCTTTTTATGGAAAAGGTACTCAGGCGGTTGGGTGTTGGTGAAGTCTATTTACAACTGGTTAAGGTCCTTTACGAAGCTCTGTGTGCAAGAATTAGGCTGGGGAACCTAGTGACAGCTTCGATACCTATAACTAGAGGCACTCGTCAAGGATGCCCCTTATCCCCTCTCTTGTACGCTTTGGTGTCCGAACCACTACTGTGCGCCCTTAGGGAATACCACAGTCACAGGGGGATACGGTTCCCGGGTTATCAGCTGATATTCTCTGCATACGCTGATGATCTACTACTTTATGTTAGAGACCCCTCCACTCACCTAACTCCCGTATTGAACGAAGTGGTCTGCTTTGGACAGCTGTCCGGGCTTAACATTAACTGGAATAAGTCCTTGATATTTCCCTTGACTGCATCCACTCTTTCTCCTATGATGCAATTCCCCTTGAAGTGGACAACAGAGTCTGTACGCTATCTAGGGATCCAAATACACGCTGACCCAGAAGTTGTGTTGATTGATAATTATGGGAAAGTATTGGATAGATTGGAAGAGGATGTGACTAGATGGACGCGTTTACCACTTTCACTTTTAGGTCGTGTTTCATTGATGAAGATGGTTGTCCTACCCAGACTATTGTTCCTGTTTCAGAACATTCCCATGGTCCTCCCACAACATATGTTCGCTAAACTAAGGTCCCTCATGATACAGCTGGCCTGGGCTGGCAAGCAACCCCATGTAAAATGGGGCGTTCTCACTCTTCCGTATTCTCTGGTCGGTCTCAATGCTCCAGATCTAGACCTATACTATACAGCTGCACAGTGTTCTCACGCCTCCGCTTGGTTGCATTGCCCCACTACTCCTCCACACATATACATAGAGAGAATAGCTGCTGGTCCTGATACTCTCCCACAGGCGCTATTCAGGAATCCAACACGTAGGCACAGCATCCTTGATTCCATTAAATCCACAGTGCATGCTTAGCACAACCTACTAAACAGACAAGCTGGCGCTATTTTGTACTCGCCCTTGACCCCTTTTGACTGGTGCACTGGGCTTCCTTCCAGCATTGAAAGCGGGGTCTCCCTGGCCATGAGTGAAGTCAACGTCACTGTTGTAGGCGACCTCTTTGAGGGGGGGGAGCTCCGCAACTGGGAACAGCTGACAGCGGGTGGCCCCTGCCCTACTTTGTTGGTGCGGTTTCAGTATCTAAGACTTCGGCATGCCCTGAAATCTCTCTTGGGGAGTTCCCTACAGAAACCTCTGGAGGTCCCTGCTCTCTCTTACGTCATCAAGACTCCTTCACCCCCAAAGTTGATTTCCAGAATATATAACATAGCACAAGCAAACAGATCAGTACAGTTCTCCAAGCCTAGGCATGACTGGCAGAGGGATTTGGGCCGGGTTTTTGAGCACAAAGAATGGCAATATTGCTGCGAGATGACCAAGAAGATCTCGATGAATGGTAGGCATCGCCTAATACATTTTAAATACATTAATAGAGTATATTACACTCCTGAACGTCTGCTCAGATGTGGTTTGCGTGAGTCTGCTGCCTGTTCTCGATGTCCGGAGCCGGTTGCAGACTTCCATGAACTTAGCCTGGTTTTGTCCTCGCATATTGGAGTTTTGGGGGAAAATATTTCAGATAATCAATGACATCACTAGCCTTACACTATCCCCTGACCCACTCATTGCACTCCTAGGCTATACCAAACCTATTGACAAAACCTTCAGACGGTTGGTGGCAATGGCGCTACTTATGGCGAAGAGACGGATTGCCATGCGTTGGGGTAGAGGCCCGAACCCTACAATTGATGAATGGATGAGTGATATGATCTACTGCAATACCCAGTCGGACTCATATGGCGAACTTCTTCCCCCCCCAATCCAAACCGCATTCTTATTGGGGCCCACTTCAACAGTACTTGATAGGTAAAGAAACCGGTGAACCAGAGGGAGCTACTGTCAGTACTGCTCTCTAATGTCATAATATGATTATGGGTTGTCGCCTGCTGCTTATTGTTTTTTCCCGGTTATGAACGCCTTGTCATCACAAAGGGGGGTGAATGTTTCATCGTTTTGTTTTTGTTTTTTTAATGCTTTTTTTTCTTTCCCGAGTGTCTTTATAAATCATGATGTATTTCTGTTAATGTGCGGAGCCACTGTGATTGCCAAATTGTCCTGTACTTATTGCCTGATGATACGAACTTTATTGTATTATGTTATTAAAATCAATAAAGAAAAGTTTTTAAAAAAAAGTATATCATTCAGGCGGGAACCCACACAGCCGTATTTCACCTAAACAGACAAAGAGGACTAAAGTTTGGTCCCGGATCTTTGTTTTTTCTGATCTTCCATTACCCTTTGCACCACAGTCAGTGCACCACAGTCAGTGTACAAGGTATAGTTCCCCAGAGCCTCAGCATCTCATTTTTGGATCCTTCAAGTTTTTGCTCAATCTTTTCACAAATCTGAGGTTTAGAAAATTGGTTCATTTGGTTGATAAAAAACACTTACTAGAAAAGATGCTCGGCTGGTGTCCTATGCATGTTCTGATGCACAGACACTGAACCAACAAGCACGGAGCCTCGCTGCTAAGCATTTTACAGTTTGCATTGTTATTAGGTTAGTGAAGGTTATTATCACTCAACACAGGGGTTCTCATTTTGGATCCCTTAAAACAATCAAAAGCTGAACTGGCCCTGCAACGATTTGAAACTGTGAAATGCGGGATACACAAGGGCACATCAGCACTTCATTGACATGACTGAGTAACATCAGTAGCAGAACTCTTAAACGGGCTCTACACAAAGCTTAAATCCAAGGTGGACTATAATAGAGCAGTTCTGGAGAACTGCCAAGAGTGACACTTGGTGGGAGATGTCGGATTGCAATAACAATTTTTTGTTACAGTGAAAATGCAAAGAAAGTCAGATGTCTCAAGGTGGAGTGGGCTAGTGCCGCACGGGCAAGATTAAGAAGTGATGTGGTGTGGCCTTGCCCTTTCCCAAAACTGGACATTTGAAGTACTGGAATACATTTGCAGACAGAGCTTTGCACCAAAAAATGTACGCCTCCTTGAGTTAGGTGAAAAGTAGTAGGAAAGTTTTATTTTATCCAAACTTTTCCAACTTTGCATGTGTGTTGCACTGTAAAGCACACATGCAAAGTGGGACTTTTTTTTACATTACTCTAAGCATAGTATTTTGTAGTGGAAGGGAAACTTTCCAGTACAAAACCTAGCCTAGGCTCACGTGCACACCTTTGCACTATGCTGCACTGCGTTGCGTGAAAAATTTGTAAATTTGCTCCTAAGCTCTTCTATGTAACTAGGCCTCTCTGTACTAAGGCCACATCAAACAAGATCACATTCACCCCAAATAGGAGGGAGGGAGGTTTTTCCAAAAAGTGCTTCTCTAAGCCCTTTCTACTTTATTTAAGGTTACTCAATTAGCTGTCTTTCGGCTTTTGCCTACTTTTTCATAGCATAGTAGACAGATCGTGTATGTGAAATGCTGGTCTATTAGCCAGGAAGGCAGGCAGAGGCCCTCATAGTTCCATATTGTACAAAGGGTTGTTGAAAAGTGTGTTGCGACAGCATGCACGACTGGGACTGCACATGAGTGCCTACTGTGTGAATCACCGGTATGAACGTGAGGAAGGCCATATCACCAGTGTTAGAACATGGTTCATGCAAAGGACACTGACTTAGATTGATTTGTCCAAGGGGAGCCGCTCTAATGTATTGCTTGACCTACAATTTAGAACCTTACTACATGACCCACATACTGCACCACTACCCCTAACTCATACACCTTCCGCCCTGAACAGACGCAAACAAAACATGCCACTCCTCACAACTTCACTTCTCCATGTCTACTGCACAACAAGGCTACACTACAAAAACAACACAGCTCACCAACTCCCTCTCAGCCACAATCTCCACCACCTACACATGCAGGCCCATCAAAATGCCTTCTTAGCCTGCTGGACGAGGAACATGATACAGAACAGCTACACTATTGTAATCCTCATACAGCTAATACCAGCACTAAGGACACACCTGCTACAAACCCACAAACATTGCTGGACACATCCTAGATGTCATTTTTGCACATACAGAACAAGTTACCTTTCAAACAATAACTCCACTCACAGTCAGACCACCAGTTGCTTGCTTTCCAACATAAAACAACACAAAGCAACACAACTAAAACCATCTTACGTACACCTACCTATCGACCGTGGAACAAACTCAATTTTGAACGCTTAGAAACACAGCTAACATCCAGTACAGATCTAGACACAATAAATGCAGTTAAAAAACTATATAGTGGCTACAGGAAGCTTTTGATATCCCAATACCACTAAAAATAACACAACAGAACAAAAGAAAACGGGCATCTTGGAGAAATACAGAGCTAAAAGAGATAAAACAACAAATTAGAAAGCTGCAACGTGTCTGGCTCAAAACAAACACGTATCAAGACAAACTTCACCTACAGAAACTTAACAGATTATACAAGTCAACTATCAAATAAGCTAAAAAAAAAAGATACTATTCAGACAGAATTCAAAATGCTAAATGTGCAAAAAGAATTCTATAAAATTCTCACTGAATTTCAAAAACCAAGTTGACTAGAAGGAGCTCATCCCATTACTCAAGATTTCACAGACAAACTGGCAAATCACTATACAGCCAAAGCAGACACTTTGCACTCATATTTAAAACAAAGAAAAAACACCAGCATCGACCCTTTTCCAAAACAACAATCCAAGAATACGCTAACCTAGCCTCTCCATTCCTTCCAACAAATTTCACAAGATGAATTTATGGACCTGGTCAAAGCAAGCAGGCCTGCCGGCAGTCCTTCTGACCTGTGCCCACCACAAACCTTCAAGAGAATTCTTCTAACAACCTCTGCTGCCACACCAGTAAGATGAATCATCAACAATTCCTTAGCTACAGGAATATTTCCAGAAGAACTAAAAAAAAAGGTCATACATACGCCCATTACTGAAGAAAACAAACCTGGACCCGCTGAACCCCAACAACTACAGACCAATTACAAATGGACCTTTCCTGGGCAAACTGATAGAAAGAGCAGATTTCGTCCAGATGTTAGAATTCGCTGAAGATAAAGCCATACATTTAGACTTCCAATCGGGATTCAGTCCAGGAAGAGGCACAGAATCTGCCCTTGTTGCCATCTGAGATGACCTTAAGAACACAGTTGACCGGAACGGAACGGTGTTGCTCCACTACTTCTCTTGGACCTCTCAGCTGCCTTTGACACAGTTGACCATGACACTCTGATACAAAGACTCTACGAAGCATAGAGGGGACTGCTCTAGACTGGATCACATTCTACCTTCACAACAGAACTAATGTCATACATATCCCCCCTTTCTCTTCTAAACCATACTCCGCAAAAGCAGGGGTCCCTCAAGGCTCTCATCTCACCCATGCTTTTCAACATCTACATGAAGTGATTACCGGCACTGATCAATCAATTTCACCTCACGTGCTATAACTATGCAGATGACACACAAATACTCCTTCAACTGGAATGCCCCAAAGACATTGGGAACTCACCAATTTTCAGTTGTCTCAGAGCTGTGGATCAATTGATGACATGGAGCCATCTCAAACTGAATGCTTCCAAAACAGAAATACTCACATGTGGAGATTGGAAAAAGTATGATCCGCCCCCTCATGGCCTGATGATCTGGGAACACCACCCAAAGTATCAAAGGAAGCAAGAAACCTCTAAATTACCATAGACTCCAAGCTATCAATGAATGCCCAAGTGGACAAACTATCAAGATCAAGCTTCGTTACAATAAAAACTCTGCAACGCATCTTCCTCTCCTGGGATTTCCACCCAAGGCCGAGGCTACCATCTCTCTTGTGCTGTCAAAACTCGATTACGCCAATAGCCTCTACCACAGATCACTTTTAACAACTATGAAAAGACTACAATGAATTCAGAACTCTGCTGCCAGACTACTCTTACATATAAAGCCACAAGCCCACATCTCCCCTGCCTTGAAAGCCCTACATTGGTTACCAGTTGGCAGAAGATCCACATTCAAGCTGCTTTGTATCACCCACAAAGCGATACATGGAACAGGACTGCTCTTCATCAGGAATAAAACCACCAAATACATTCAACAAAGGAACCTCCGCTCTAGAGTGGTACCTCACCTCAAAATACCACCATACAAGAAGAAAACATGGGTGACACAACCTTCTCTGTTCAAGCAGCCAAACTATGGAACTCTTTATCCCCAAACGTAAGATCCACGGATAATCACCTTATCTTCAGAAAACTACTCAAGAATTGGCTCTTCCCCACATAACCACCATACTCAAACATAAATGTACAGCATATCCCATTGTATACAAGCATTTATTTGGACTATAGATGTGTACCTACACATGTGTATTGCTTTGTTTAAACGTGTATAATAATTATGTTTTTAAAGATATAGATATTCGTTAGTTCTGCTTAACAAATGTACATATTACTTATAGTTGCATCATTCTATGTTTAACATGTATATAAGTGACTGCATAAATAAGTAAATCTTTTGTCATATTTTTTATCTACAATTTGCTTCACTATTGAATTACAAAAAAAATAAAATAAAATAATTTAAAGTACAGCAACACTTGAAAGTCTGAGTTTATTAAATACAACTTTAATCTACCTTCCTTATACATATAGACCTATATACCATCCATGTACTTATGTATCTTTATATTTATTACTTTGCTTCTAATTCAGCATATCCAATGCACTACCGTATATCTCACACTGTAGCTCTAGCAGTATATCCTCTACCTCCACTCTGATTCATCTCAAACCTCATTCTACTAGTCTCTCCAATGCACTACCCTATTTCTCACCCTATACCACTCTCAATATATCCTCTACCTCAACTCTCTGGCTCATCTCAAACCTCATTCTACTACTCTTTCCAATGCAGTACCCTATTTCTCACCCTATACCTCTCTCAATATACCCTCTACCTCCACTCTCTAATTCATCCCAAAACCCATACCACTACTATGATCCCCAAAATAACACTTTCTAGACTCTTCCCTCCTGTACCCCGCCTTGCATCATCTCATACCTCCTACTATTCAGATCTCCCAAACAAGCCTTTCTAAATCCTTCCCTCTGACTCTTCCCCTCCACCTCCCCATTACTCATGCCAAACCCCATCCTACTGCTATGAACTCCAAAAAAAACTTTCTAGCCCCTTCTCTCTTCTGTCCCTCCACTATTCCTTTTCAATCCAAATAACAGACTAACATGTCCTCCGCTCAAATTAATTTCATATTTCCCTACACTAATTCTACACTAACCCTGTTTGGGTTTTGCAGTAGCGTGCTACCTGCCAAAAAGTGCTTCAACAGCTCATCAGGGGTAGCAAACGCTATATAAATGCAATCCCTTCCCTCTTCTATCCCTCCACTATCCATTTACAATACAAATAACAGACTAACATGTTCACTGCTCAAATTAATTTCATATTTCCCTAGACTAAATCACCACTAATCCTAATTTTGGTTCCAGAGTAACGTGATACTCAACGAAAAGGGCTTCAACACCTCATCAGGGGTAGCAAGCGCTATATAAATGCAAACCTTTCCCTCTTCTATCCCTCCACTATTCTTCTCAATCCAAATAACAGACCAACATATCCACCGCTCAAATTAGTTTTATATTTCACTATACTAATTCACCACTATTCCTTTTGTGTTCCGGAGTAGCGTGCTACTTGCCAAAAAAGCGCTTCGACGCCTTGTCAGGGGTAGTAAGCACTATATAAATGCAATTACATTACAATACATTGCTTGCCCAGTTGGTGATCGATTACAATGAGCCAAAATTTACAGGTTTTTATTTTCTACTGAACAAAGCACTCACTGATTGTATTTGATGAAACTTGCAGGGTAAAGCTGGCTAATGGGTAAGGCGCCAGGACCTGTTGTGGGGGGGAATTCACAAATACATACAACCAACTCGCAGATCCAGTTACTGACCACACAATGGCATTGCAGGTGGAAATATGGGAAGTAGGCCAAGCCCCCCATCGTCAGGAAGCTCAATTAGGAGAAACAGGGGCAACAAAAGATTAAATTACCTTTAGAACTCTATAGGCCTCTCCAAGGACTGCGCTCTTATCCGGAGACAGGTTAATCACACAGTTGGAACTAAAAGATATATAAATATTTAAATCAATGACTCATCAAAATATTTTTTTATATTTTTCGTCCGAGTATAGAAAGGTGATAAAATGAGAAGTAAGTGTACATTTCAAATGTTACAAAAGAGCCAAGAAAATGCCTCTTGTTACAACTAGAAGTAATCTTGCATGCAATGCTTATTATTCTGGATATTAGTAATGGGTCTCCAGGTAATAATGGGTAGACAGTTCCAGGTGTCAGGGGTATCGATGGGGGATAATCTCAGATCCATTACAGTAACATTTATGTCCAGAGCCGGAATGGCCATAGCGGGCATCGGGTGTTTTCGGGGAGGCTGGAAGGGTGGGGGCCAATTTTGCACTGGTGGGGGGCCGTTTTGTTACTGGGGGCTGGGGAGGAGTGAATGGGGGTAGGGGCTGGTCTGTCAAAATTGCCAGGGCTGCTTTGGGGTCCCAGTCCGACCTTGTTTATGTCATCCCCATTCTCTTTGCATACGGGGTTGCCTTAGTCTGTGCTACCATAAGGGATGAAGAGCTGGCTTGCTGTGTACAGGTAAAATCTGAGCGTGATAAAGAAAACAAAGGAAAATCCCCCTGCCGCTGGTATCCAAAAGCGGAGAATCTTTCTCTTTACTGGGATAATGAATTCCCAAGTGCTGACCAAACCAACAAAGGATAAAGAGAATGAACTACTATGCGTGGATTATAAAATTATACAAATTTAATACAAAATGTAATCACTATATATAATATCATTTCAATAAATATAACATATTCCAAGATAAATATTGAATCAATAATATAAGAAAGAAAAGGCACAGAAATAATAATTCTCATCCCCAACTCAAAACAACATTCATTCCTCATCAGCCATTCCTACTCACAACCCAGTTCTCTTACACCATACATACCCAATTCACATCACTCACACTCTTCATACTATACTTTTGAGTGCCTACAATGTAAGTACAAAACCAAATAGTATATAACAGGAGCAGCAAAAGAGGAAGTCTTCCCAATATTGTAATATAATATGAACTCCAAATATTAATATAAATTCTCCAATATATACAATATGTTGAAACTTAATATAGGTGCCTCAATAAAACACTAATATTCATAGTTGTAATCATTTGGCATAGGCTTCCTGATATGGTGTTGACATTATAATGCTCCTATTGTAGTCTGCGCCGACGCACGTTTCGGTGACTCCACGGTCCGGGTTTACACCTTCATCAGGGCGCTCAAATGATATGATCCTGTAGTAGACAGTGGAATGTAAGGAGGAGGGGAAAGCCAGGCAATAAAAACCTATATGTGGTGTTCTAATGGGGACTGCAAGAGTATCAAATAGGCAAGAGGAACACACCCCACAAGAAAATCTGAAAGCAGGCACCAGTCCTCTCAGGACCAACAGGAACCTTCCTGGTCCCGATAACATGGGGAGCGCGCTCATGCGGTGTTAATCTCTACCATGCACCATAGTGGATAACAGTGAGTCCAGGTATGTATCAGTTGAAATAAGCAGGCAATAGGTCCGTTGCTGCACGTAGTGCAGCCTCGATAGAAACTGGGTCCTGAGAATGAGCTTGACGTCACTAATATTCATCAAATGGTACAGACAACAAAATAGGGGAAATATCTCCTTACGTAGGCGTAATTCAATTAACAACTTCAATTTGAAACAAAGGATGGATGTGTTCTAATTATCACTTTGCCTCAGTCGAAAAGGGTCTAAAGTTAATCATGACGGCTATTTTGAATGGAAAAAAATCATGTCAGGGTGACTAGAATCATAGGGTTTGTGCATAAGGTGGGGCGGAAAAATACTGTTGAAGGCTTGTTAGAAATGGGGGTCTCTAGTTGGCAGAGGTAGGTACCTTTGTCCAAATAGGGACCCTTGCTTCTAGTCAGGGTAAGGGGGACACACACTCTAGATAACCCCTGCTCACCCCCTTTGTAGCTTGGCACGAGCAGACAGGCTTATCCCAAAGGCAATGTGTAAAGTATTTGTATCAACACTCACAGTAACACAGTGATAACACCACAAATGGACACCACACCGGTTTAGAAAATTAAAGTATCTTTATCTAAACTTAACAAGACCAAAACGACAAAAATCCAACATACAAGTATTAAGAAAAATGACTTTCAAAAGGTTTTAGCAACTGAGTCCATAGAAAACTATGAATGCGTGATTTCTTGCAAAGTACCTGTTGTTGCGACAAAATTCACCAAGCCAAACAGCCGCAGTGATGAGAAGCATCGAAAAACAAAGAGATGCGTTGTTTCTGAGACCTTCTTGGATGCGATGCGACAGTTCCGCCGTACACAGGGAAGCGATGCGTTGGGTCCGGTTTGTCGGGGGAAGTGATGCGTCGGTTCTGAGACGACTCCGATCCGCGGGTGATGCGTCGGGGAAAACTTGCGGCACAGGGACGATGCGTGGAAATCCGGGATGCGGCGGCGAACGATGCAGCGGCGGCGAGTGGCGCTGCATCGACCTTTTCAGCCGCGATCCCTCGATGCGTCGATTCTTGCAGCGACGACAGGCGCTGCGTCAGTTTCAGCAGCGGCGCAGCGGTGTGGGGAGATTCTTCTCGCACCACGGCGTTGCGTCGGAAAACTGTCGCCAGAAGAGTGATGCGTCGACTTCCTTGTTTGTTGTGTTGCTTTCCAGCTCCCAGCAGCAGAAACAACCTCCATAGGCCCCACACAGTCACAGGCACTCCTGGCAGGTCAGAACTCCCAGCAAGGAAGTTCAGGGGAGCTGGGGGTGAAGTCGTTGTGTTCCTGAGACTTCAAAACAGTAGGCAAGCTCTACTCAAGCCCTTGGAGACTTTCCTCAAGCAGGGGACACAGCACACAGCAAAGTCCTTCTCCTTTCTTTGGCAGAAACAGCAACTGCAGGCCAACCCCAGACACACAGCAAAAGCAGTACTTCTCCTCAGTTTATCCAGCTCTTCTCCTCAGCAAAGGTTCCTCTTGATTCCAGAAGTACTCTAAAGTTCAGGGGTTAATACTTATACCCAAAATGTCTTTGTTCTCTTTGTGCAAGGGTCTCTGAGCCCAGTCCAAACCAGTTCTGTCCTCTCTGGTGCAGCTGCCTGGCAGGAGGTGGAGCCAGCATTGTGTAAGGCAGACAGGCCCTATTCAGGTGCAAGGGAAATCTCCTCCCACCACTCTAAATGCAGACCGGGCCTATTCAGGTGCTAGTGAGAATTCCTCCCCCTACTCTGAATGCAGCCCAGGTCTATTCAGCCCAGCCCTGACTCATTTAGGAAAGGCGGGACACACATCAAACCCCCCCCCCCCCATTGGCTGTCTGAGAGAATGCACCTCCCCAGCCCCTGTCACTCCAAAACCAGACAGTCAATACACAAACAGGCAGAGGCACACAGAATGGTTAAACATGAAAATACCTACTTTCTAAAAGTGGTATTTTCAAACACAGAATGTAAAAATCACCCTCACTAAAAGATGCATTTTAACATTCTGAGTTCAGGCATACTAAACTTTATTTTCCTACCTTGTTCCCAGGGGCAGTTATGTTTATAATATGTTATAAACATACTCCCCATTCTGTCCTATGGGAACAGGTAGCCTTGCAATAGTGAAAAACTAAATTGGCAGTAATTCACTATCAGGACATGCCACACACATCAGGGCATGTCCTACCTTTCACATACACTGCACCCTGCCAACAGAGGTACCTTGGGCCTACCTTAGGGGTGACTAACATGTAAGAAAAGGGAAGGTTAGGGCCTGGCAAGTGGGTGCACTTGCCAAGTCGACATAGCAGTTAACAACTGCGAACAGACACTGCAATGGCAGGTCTGGGTTACCTTTTCAGAGCTACTCATGTGGATGGCACAATCAGGGCTGCAGGCCCACTAGTAGCATTTGATTTACCAGCCCTGGCACACTTGGTATACTTTACTAGGGACTGACCAGTAAGTCAAATATGACAATCGTGGATAACTAATCATGTTTGCAATTTACACAGAGAGCATATGCACTTTAGCACTGATTAGCAGTGGTAAAGTGCCCAGAGACCTAAAACCAACAACAACAGGTCAGGAAAAAATAGGAGGAAGAAGCACAAAGTTTGGGTATAACCCTCCAAAAAGGGCCAAGTCCAACAAGGCTTTTTAATGGGATTATAGCAATCAGGAGGCATTCCAAATAGCGTGTAGTGACATCGAAAAGAGTACAAAAGAACTCCCTGGCCTAGGTCTCAAAGGCCTCCAACAAAGTCCTGCAGAAGTCTGCCTGACCCCTGACACTGCCTGGTGTTTATTAAGAATCATAATATTGCCCACAGTGCATGGAAGTGAACGGAGGCTTCAAAGTAAAGTCTGGAAGCTTCAAAGGAAGGTCAAGTAGCAGAACTGCAACCATTTGCTCTAACAAGGGGACCTGCGGTAGATTTCCTAAAAGCTAGAAGTATTATCAGGTAGTTAAATGAGAGGTGTAGATAAGCAAAAACTAGCTCTTTGGTAGTGCTGGTTCCAAAAGTGAGCCTGAGTGACTGTGGAGCTGTCAGAAGGGGGCGTGTGTCCAGTTGATACAAAGAGCACCACTATTTGTTGATCTAGATGGCTACCACCACCTGCCCTGCCATAAGGAAGCCACTAACAACACCCCCGCCTCCCGAAGCACCTCCTCTTGGAAAGATACATTAAGGCAGAGAAAAACAGATTCTTGATGAAGGTGTGGGGCAAAAGGAGGCCCTGCCCTTAAAGCACTGAAAAGCCTTGACCTGATGCGGGGTCCAACTACGCAGAACTAAACAACAGCTCATTTCTTGAGGGCTAAGCTGATTCTTCCCATCAGTGGGAAATTTAAGGACTCGGTCCTGGAATCCCTTTTAATGGGTGACTATTTCAGCCATGCTAGAAAGTGCTAGGAAAGACCAATGAAAAGGGTCCATGCAGCAGTGCCGTTAAGGTCCCTGTGCATCATAACATTTTGCTTTGCCTCGTCCTTGCCCAGATTCAGAATAAACATGACCTTCTCTTCAATTAAATAGGTAGGACAGAGACGTAACAACTGAAATGCTACTAGAACTGGAGCCCAACGTTGCTATAAAACCATGAGCAATAATTGCCTTGTTATAAAGAGACCATGTGATTGTAATATTTTATTTCAAATGTTTGAAATCTTTGGCCTCATTGACCATATGAGAGACAGCCATGCATTTCCAGGAGGATGCTAGCACCACAATAACCTGGAAGGAAGGAGAACCAGGGACAGAGGCGGACTCGCCCTTGTGAGGTCTTATATTCGTTGCCTAAAGAAAAGATTTTTGTGCCATCAAATGGAGCCATCTATTCGATGGATGAAGACACCAGATTAGTCCTGCTGGGATTTCAAATGAGCATTGTGTTATCATGGTGGTCGAGGACTATGGCATATTGGACATTATGGGCCTGCCAGAGCATTCACAATGGGACCACTCAGTCACTCCCTTGAAAGAAGCAACGACTGGCTGATCCAGATGTGGACACCAATGGTTATATTATCAACTGCATTAATCCTACAAAAAATATTTGGAGCCTTGCTAACGTGCTTTAAATACTGTATGACTGATGAAGCAGTTGTGCTGCCTAATGAGGAGAGTATGTATGCATTCATGATTGCCTCTTGTCCCCCACTCTGGCTTTCACTAAAGACAGAGTCCCAGGTCCTAACAAGGCTCAAGACCAACAGAGTGAGCATCAGTTGTGATGGCAGGGGAACCACTCAGTCTTGTACTGCAACCAAGGCTCATCTTCATTATTTGTTTTGGGTTAAAAGTTGTTGCTGTACTCAGTGATTCGTTAGCTTTGGTGCCTCTTGGCTGTTATGCCTTGTGCTTAGTGCATCAATTCAGAGGTTATTTATTTACTTTTTTGCAGTTTTATATAGCACAAACTTGCCCCAAGCAGATTAGGGCTCTTTTCATGAGCACCAGATTACATTTTTATTTAGCCACAGGGAGATTCAGTGATTTTCATAAGATGTTGAGCCAGTGCCGGAACTCAAGCCTGGTTCCCCAGTTTTAGAGTGGGCAGCTCTGACCACTGGCCACAACTCCTCCCTCTGCTCCATAAGAAGCCGATGAGAAGACACAAGTGTAGGTGTTATGTTGTTGGTCTGTCTCAGGTGGCAAGCACTCAACAGCTTCATAATATAATATTTAAACACAACTCCAACCATAAATCAGAAAAAAGAAGAAAAAAAAATCCTTCCTTTACCAGAAACTTTGCAGTCAGCAATAAGAGACACTTGATGCTAAAACAAGGTAATGTTGTTGGATCACCATTTAGAGACAACATCAAATATTCATAGTAAAATATAAAACTGCACAAAAATGTGGGCACTTGACTTGCACATCCTTGCATCTGTTTCAATAAAGGATGAAATTAAGAGCTGGGGTTATTTGCTAAATCACTGATTAGTTTATCAGCCCACAAGAGGACTTCCAGATGCTCAGTCATGATCTCCGTAACAGGTGTGTTGTTAACATATTAGCATATATGCAAAAGTACCCTTTTCATAAGACAATAAGTTTACCTCAAT
The DNA here is from genome assembly GCA_963921515.1 of Calotriton arnoldi. NCBI lineage: Eukaryota > Metazoa > Chordata > Amphibia > Caudata > Salamandridae > Calotriton > Calotriton arnoldi. Next base: position 1,634,453 of record CAWUFW010001300.1, read on the forward strand.
CTACATATGCAAGTTATTCAAGACGTGGCAATACATGGGTTTCTTGGGAGACAGCCAGATGCTAAACTCAAATTACACCAATTTTTGTCAAATCTCACAGATGAGCATATCTTTCACAGGCTTCTTTGAAGTTCTTGCACATAATCTAATAAGGACTTCTTAGATCAGGTCCAGCTAAATCTCTGGAAAGCATAAACATCACCCTTTCCTGCGCCCGAATCATTACTAATTGCTCAAATAACTTTCTGTTTTCGGGTAGAACCAAGAGTGTTGAAAACCAGAAATGGTTGGATTAATTAAATTAATATTAATTGAAATTCATCATCCCTGTGTCATAGACATTAAAACATTGCTGTTCCTCTCAGCTTTCCAATTATTAGCCTGTCCATGTCTTCTTGGGCTTGAATTCTTCGCTGCTGAATAAGATGGAGTGAGCAGAGATGTTTTAACCATTCTCACATTTAGATTACTTTAGGTAAGTTACTCAGACATTATTCTTATAGAACGCTGAATTTGTAAATTAGATTAGCCACATTACAGCTGCCAATAACTAAATGGACTTACCTACACAGGGAGCAAGATATTGCACCTATAGGAATGTACAACTCAGATCTATTTCTTTCCCTCAGAGAGACATACGTATATCTGGCAAATAATCTCAGACCTACACTAATAGCACAAGGCAAAGAGAGGCTTATGAAAAAGAAATGTGTACATTGAACCATTGTGTGGCCTATAGTAAAACAACAAATGTTACTCACATAACAATATCATAGCTTTTATCCTGTATGCCGGCATCACCAAGCTTTTCAATGTATCCATGAACAAAGTCCACATTGGGCTGCTTAAAACCAAACTTCTTCATGTGATATTCAATATGTTTTTGGGCTATTTCAACCTAAACAAACAAAGAACAAATGTAAACGCAAAATTAGCCTTTAAACCTCAAAATACGGCACACCTTTACTAAAAGGTTTTCAAAAGCCATAGGTTGGCCGTACTTATCTGATTGCAGCGCAGCCTTCAAATCTTCTCCATCCGGAGGCATACCACAGGCAAAAGGAAACGGAAGGGAAGAGGTGACACAAAGGGGCTTATTACGATGTCGGGCGGAAGTACCGTTGCGGATGGGGAACCGCCCGACCTTAGGTCGGTGGTTCTGGCCGCAGTATTTGGATGCGACCATCCATAGGGCTGTCGGAAACATCCATTTTTTAATGGAAGCTTGTGCGGCGGGCAAAAAAGGCCAATAGCACAAGCTTCCATTGAAAAATGGATGTTTTCAAACATCCCTGCACCGTGTGGCAGGCACATATGGTGCAGGGATGTTTACGGGGGCACCATAGGTGCCCCCCATATCGGAGGGCCACTAGAGAAGGGGGCCCTACAAGGGGCCCCCAATGTCGCTTTCCGACAGCCTGTCCATGTTGGAAAGGGCAACAGGGAATAGTTGTTGGAAACCGACATCATAATCCCAACGGCAGAGCCGCCGTCATTAAGGGATTATGAAGTGTTTCAGACGCACCGACGGGCTCCTTGAGCCAGTCGGAAGCGCTGCGGGCGGTCCCTCCGCCTGCTGCCTCCGACCGCACACATTGTAATATGTCGGTCGGACCGCAGCAGCAGATGGCGGTAGGACCTTAATCGAGCTGTCGGTTGCGGTCTGACCGCCATCGTAATCAGCCCCAAAGTGTCAGCCATTCCATCTTAGAAGCACTTCCTTCAAAAATGCTGGGTAGCTTCATTCACCAATGTCAATTTAATTTGTAATAATTATCTGACCATTACTATGAACTTGTACTTTACAAGCGTGATTTGTAGGAGTGTTTTTATTTTTTTCCCTCTAGGCCTGCTTGCACGGTCCTCAGCAGGAGTTAAACTGTTGGAACTAACTTTGTAAAAAAATATAAGAAATGCTAAGATCGTATGTGTACCTGAAGTGGGGAATTTTATCACTGTCACACACAAATGAAAAATAAAAAAAATTCCGCAGGTGAAAACATTACTTCTGTACTGCACAGTGCCACTCGAAGTCTTCTGAGGACTGCTGAACATGTCATTGTAAAGGAATACCTATATAAATGTGTTAAACTATGTCATTTTCAAAGTAATGCAAACATGTGACTTACAACTGTTGAAAATGAATAGCAACATGCAGCGTGTATCAAAGTATTATTAGATTGCATTTGTGTACTGTATCGTAAAAGTATAAAACTGATAGATGATATATTAGAGCAGTGCATTAAAACATAGAACAACTGATGGTTAATAACGAAAAAATACAATGCTATCAAATATTCTGCACACAGCAATGTTAAATACAATAATCATGCAGCAGGTTAACATAACCTCAAATGGAGTCCCATAAAGGTCAAAGATAGGCTTGGAGGCATCAGGATGTAGACTTTCAATTATTTTTGGAATGAGTGAACAAATCGGGAAAATACCAGAATAATAATGTGCAGTCCTATATATTTTTTATGTCTGTGAAGTTTACCCATCTGGGCATATTGAATTGCGAAGAAACTGGGTAATCAGAGAGCTGGGACTTGAGAGGCTTGGATTACATTATTTGTTTCACAGTGAGATGTTTATGATTGCCAGAAGTTGCACAAAGGGTCTAGTTTTCTGTAGCGTCTTCCGAATCAGAAGAAAAGGTTGCAGTAGCTGGCATCAGCCTAAGGGCAAACTGAGCATATATAGGCTGTTATTTGTGATTCCTGACCAATAAGGATGCATTGAACAGTACTCGCCAGGAAAAAAAGTCTGTAATAGTAGTAGCACTCACTTCAAAATTTCAATCCAGAATTCCTAATATTCCAAATTCTCTGAAACACAGATGCCAAATTACTGCAGAGTGAACTGATAATGCAGCATGACAATGGGAGCAGCTTGGCCTTCAAATATGCACGTTTGAAGAGGCGGGGGTACTACTTTTCCTTCATAGAAGGTGATGTATCAAGTAACTGGATGGCAGGCTCAAAACCTAGTGCTTTACAGAATAGAGGACAAAGTCTAGTCTACATAGTAAGATTGAAAACTTTTCATGTGCCAGAAAAATTCGACTATGTCCACAAGCTCTCTGTAGTGGGCCCCGTACAGGTTCAGGCTGTAAGATACTTTGATCCAAAGAGGATGATCTGGAAAATTTAATTGAAGTGTGCAAGGTCAGAAATCAAAAAGATCTAGAAAAGGTCATATATTATCTTCTTAATCATGAATGTAGAAGACCAAGTATGTGCAGACAATGATAAAGAGAATGATACAGGGAGATAAAAAGTTAATTTCTCCAAAGAAAATAAGATCCTTACCCAAACCAGCTACCTTCCAGAAATCTTTTTCTGAGGTTATAGGATTCAAAAGTATTAGGTTTAGCACAAATAAAACCTCCCGGAAGAAAACAGATTAAATCAATTGAATTTTGAATGACGCAAGAACATAGTATAGATGACCACTCTTCGCAGTTCATCATCAGGTGCAGCGGCTCTCATTTTCACTCCTGGCAAGTATGGAGAGGCCAGGCAATTAGGGGTATAAAAGTTGAGAAGACGAGAGCAGGAAGATACAAAAGAAAGAAATATTTAAAGGTAGAAGAGACTCTGTATATGTTGTACAGTAGATACCCCATCATTCCTCAACAGAAAGAGAAGTCCCTCTAATGGCAACGGTTACAGTGGAAGTCTAGAGTTTGCATCATATTATATATTCGGTTCAGTGGATTGGGAGTATCACTAATCCCCTGGTACCCCACCTCAATAGATGTCGGGGCACCACTAGGTTTCAATGGCAGAGCTTCAGCTGGCTCCACTGAAGGACATTCTTCACCCAGATGCCCACCCGCCATAGGGCTGCTCGGTCACAGTGACAAATGCAGTGCCCTATATAAGGGGATGCTTCTGCCAGTGAATTTTCCTCCCCAGGACCGGTTCCGGATAGAAAATATCCCAGATGCACAGAAAGAAGATATAATATATGTAGAATATAATTCAAAGTGGTCTGGTATTATGGGCCATGCCAACTTTTCTAAAGAACCTTCCAATGGTTTTGACATTACTGATGCAAAAATATCGATGGATACAAATATTGTCCCAAGAATATGGCAATAACAATAATATTGTGGGGCAGAATTATTATGTATTTATTAGTTTGTATTTGATTGCAAATTATTTGTCATTTTTTGTGGAGTTAATTTATTTTTGCTTTGATTATATATTTAGAGATTTGTTTTGATAAGATTTGTTTTAAATTTATTGGCAGGTTGTTGAGTTTGCAGGGAGTAGGGTGAGAAGTATGTTTACTATATATTTTATAATAGTTTAAACATCGTTTATTACATTTTGAAATTGTAATTGGTTAAATAGATGACTATGTAAATTATTTAATTCATATTTTCTTACAGAGGTTTTATTTTTTTAATTTTTAATGGGTTCAATTATTAATTATATACATAATTTAACTGTTTGAATTAGTTGATTTAATTCAGTCCATCAGTCCAACTATTAATTTTCTGTATTTTACATCTTCTATGGCCAAATGGCCGAATAAAGAATATTTGACTGACTTAAATGATCGATATAATTTATTTTAATGTATTATGCTTTAGTTTATTGTAATATTTTTTGTGATTTATTTAATTTAGTTGTATTATAATTTTGTTAGTTGTTGGGTTTGTAGGAGAGTAAGAAGTTTTAAATATAAATCTATATATTTAGGGCTTTATTAAGAGTCTGGCGGTCCACGGACCGACAGACTCGCGAGGCACATTGGTGACGGTCTTCCGACCGCCCCATTACGACCAGGGCAGTCAGGCAGCCCTGGGACCACAGCAACCACCAGGGATCAGAGATCCTGAGGCCGCGATATGCTTGGCGGGGCAGCTGCGGCCTCACCAAGCAAATTACGAGTTTCCTCACCGCCACACTTTTCATGGTGGTGAGGAAACAAAGGGAGCCCTACAGGGCCCCCTTGTGCCTCACGCCAAGTGGATGCACATGGGGGGCACAACATGTGCTTCCTGTTTGCATGCACACCAGTACCTGCACGGCATGGACTGTAGCAGTCCATGCCATGCAGGTACTGTGCAGGTACTGCCTTTAACGTGCCTATTTCGTAGGCACAGCCTTGGGAACAAACCTCCTGATCTGGCAGGCGGTTCCTACATGGGTTTGGCGGTGCCGAAGCGGGGCGGTCCTGCTCCCACATGCAAAACTCTCAATGAGGCCCTTAGTGTTTTTGATTAGTAAATCATTTTTAATTGGTTATTTGTTTTTATGTTTTTCAGTAAGTATTTTTTTTAATTTATTTGTTTAAGTAAATGTTATGAATATTTGTTTTTTTAATAAAAAAAATGGTAAACATTTGTTGTTAAAGTTTTATTATTTATTAGGTTTAATTCTATTGTGTTTAAACTTTTTACAATACATTAATTAGTTAATTTGGTTGGGTTTGTAAGGAACTGTGGAATTTATTTTGAATATATTTCTTTTATTAATTTTGGATGCTTGTGAATTTGTTAATTGTATTAATTTTGTATATTATGTGTTTCAATATTTAGTTGCTGTTTTGGTTTATTTGATCATAACTATATATATTTAGTGTTTTTGACTTGCATATATCTTTAGCGGCGTTTGACGAATCTTCACAAAATTTTCCAAAAAAGTTTCAAAGTAAGTTCTGTTGTCCATGAGAAGTTTCGGGTTGAACCGTTAAGCAGGGGACGAAAAAAGGGGATAAAAAAAAGTGTGTTTTCCCATTTTAATTCCCATAGGAACGCGTGGTCGAACCTACAACCCGAACTGCTGGACGGAATAACACCAAATTCGGCAGAAAGGTAGATGTTGTTACGGAGATTGTGCTTTTTGTTATTTGGTGCAAATCCGTTCAGTAGCTTTTCAGAAATTTAAGTTGAAACTTATAGTGATATCTCTGGTTGCGAAGCCTACGCAAAAAAAGATGAGCTCGTACAGGGAAATGCACAGCTCTGATCTGCTGCCAACACATCAGTGATGTCATGAGTGATGTCACTGACCATGTCATGAGTGATGTAATATGTGGGGTCATAAGCAGTGCATTGCGGGGGTGTGAGTTATAGTTAGCTCAGCGAACTATAACTGCTGAATTTCACTGGTTTTGTACGAGTGAAACCTGAGCCTAACTATAACGTCCCTGTAACCTTTGGCTTTTTCAGTGAATATATATATATTAAATGATGTAGTATGTTTAAATGTCATGTTTGTATTGCTATTTTTGTTTGTTTTTAGAGTATTTTAATCAATATTTTTCATTATATTGACTTTAGATGTTGTTTTTTAACATATTTTATATCGCCCCACATGGGGAGTTCCCATGATCTAGGTTTGATCCGTTCCTGTCGCGGGCATGAGGCCCAGTCACACAAGTGGGGTACCGTTTTTACTGGGACAAGTGTGAGAACTTTGGGTGGTAGGAAATTTCAGGATCCCTGCAGATTCTGGATGTTTACGTCACAGAACTGGAAAGAAAATGTGTGATTTTAGGCAAGTTTGAAGTTTTGCAAGGCACTGTGGGTAAAAACATGTCGTAGGAGCCACACGAGGTACACCATCCTGGACTGTCTTGGATGTCTAGTTTTCAGAAATGTCTGGGTTTGGTAGTTTTCCACAGGCGGCGGCTGACTCGAGCCCAAAACGTGAAGACATTCAGCATAGAAGTGGGACAATAGTGGGGCTCTGCCCACTCTGCTACCCATACGCAAAACAAAAAAAACACCAAAAAGAATTTACATTTCCTCTCTGCCCATAGGGATGGGGTTTCTTTAGTCCCCAGGAGAGCAGAAAGACTCTTCAGGCTTTAGGGGTGAGGGTCAGGATAGATGACATCCCACTGCCATTTTTTGTAAGAAATATCCCTGGTATCCAGGTGTCTTTCTAAATGCGGGGCAAATTGGGACAAACCCCCTCTCTGCACCCCGAGGCCAGGGGTGGCAGAAAGAGTGGTTTGGCCCAGTTGCAGTGAAAATATGGCCCAATGCCAGGGTGGGATACCCACACCCCTTTGCTTTACACAAATGAAAAACTCCCTGGTGTCTAGTGGCCTTTCTATCCCCCAGGGGGGCAGGAAGACTGATGCATCTGTTCTGGGGTGGGAGCACAGTGCGATGCCTGGGTGAACCGCCCCTAACCTCTTTTTTTCATTTTTGAATCTATTTTTCCCCTGGTGGCCTCTCTATACCACAGGGGCAGATTTTAAATAATTACCCCCAATCCAATTCAAAGGGGGGCAGAAAGACTGATGCACCCGTTATTGGATGGGAGCACGGCGTGATGCCTGGGTGAGCCATTCGATCACACTTTTCTTTCGTTTTTTTGTGTCTAATGGCTTTTCTGTCCTCTAGGGGCAGATTTTAGGTAATCACCCCATATCCACCCCCAGGGGGGCAGAAAGACCCATGCACCCATTCTGGGGTGGGAGCACGGAGTGATGCCCTGGTAAGCCACCTGTACCTCCTTTGTTTTGCAGATTTTTCACCTGGGGTCTAGTGAACGTTCTAACCCTCTGCTAGCTAGCACCAGAGGGTCATTTAAAGCCCTCCCCAGCATCGGCCAATGGGAGTGAGGGCGTCAGCCGATGTCTGCACTTAAAATCTGAATAGAATTTAATTGTTTGTTATTTATTTCACTTTTTATGTTTATTAGTTTGGCGGTAGAGTTGTAAATATGCTTTCCTTTTTTTGAAGTTGCATCTATTTATATTTATAGGATTTTTTATATTAGTATTTTTGAATTGTGGTCATTTTTATCTGTTTTAGTGTTATAGATGTATTTTTGTGATTTTATCTTACAGTGTATTTTAATTTGATATTTTTGTAAACTCTTTTGGCATATTAATTTTAGTAATGCTATTTTTAAATTTCATTTGAATGATTTAATAATTGTATGACTTCATTTTTTACTTATTTTATAATTATATATACAGTTTCCAAATAATTTATATAATTAGCATATTTTAATTATACATTTTTCAAAAATAATTTTATTTATATATGCTTTATTAGATTTATATTTCTTTGTTTAAATTTGTTATGTATCTTTTTTATGTTATTTAAAATTATGTCATTTATTTTTTTATTTTATACATGTGTATATTTTTATGTCTTTAGGTTACTTTTTAAAGTTATTATAATGTTAAATACTTTTAAAATATATACCTTCTTAGTTATGTAATATCGATATTGTTGTACTCAATATTTTTGTACTTTACACTGTATGTATGTAAAGTAGATATTTTTGACCAAGATATTTTTTCGGCAATATTTTTATATTGTGATATTTTTGACCTCTATATCATGTTATAGAAGCAAATGTATTTATCTTTGACATCCTGGCAGCACTGGCACCATAGTGCTTTCCTAGACTTACTGTGACCATACTTCACATAATTGTTAGACTTTCCTGGTATTTGGCAATTATGAAATTTATCAGGAATATCCATGCAGTTGACTGGAACATTCATGTTGTTGCCCATCTTGTGCTGGCTGGGCCCATGAAATCTGGGGCTTTCAAGAAAAAGTAGCCAGGATGGCGTCATGCCCTATAAACAAAGGAGGGTAGCAGCAGAAGGCTGTGTGGAGTGGTGTGGTGCAGCGGCCAGGGCAGCTGACTCCGGAGCACAGGGTTCACGGTTCGATCCCCGGCTCCGGCGGCAGCTCAGCTCAGCACCATGTGACTCTGGGCAATAGCTCACTTAATTTCCACTCCGGCCCCCAGCGCCTTGAGACCCGTAAGGGTGAGTAGCTGCGCTATATAAAAACGGACTTACTTACTGTGGCAAAATACATTTGAGTTTTAGAAGTGACGGGTAGCATTGTGCCAGAGAATACGGAGACTTCTATACTATATATTATACTTGACCTCTTTCTAGAGTCCGTGCAATCCTACTGGTCTGCAGGAGTTTCACAAAACCTCGATAGTCGCTGGGACCGAGTTGAAAGATGCCACTGCTTTGCTTTTATTCAGAAGCTCAGGCAGTTGGCGGTTTGGGTGAGGCTCCAAGAGAAACTTCAGCACTTGTGCATGATTCCAGCCAAAGGCTTCAGTTTCCAGAGGGAGAGACTGAAGTTGGGTGAAATCCAAATGAGCACAAAGTGACCCTCCTGAGTCCCAGTAAGGTGCAACTTTCATTTCTAGAATCTCTTGTTCGCAGGCGTATCAAAGGGTCCCCTCTCATTTGTTTGAATTCTAACGACTTGCTGAAGGTACTGCATCCTCACGTTTTAGTCCTAACACTTTATTTATAAGTCCCCCAAAAATATTGACAGAAGTTAAAAATGATTTATAATAAAGAAGCAGGGAAGAAGATTTGATTTTGAAAGGTATGGTCAAAGTAAATTAACAAGAATTTACATAAACGAACTAACGTATTTGAAGGAGTTGGTGGGAGATTTATCAAAAAGTCTCACAACACAGGAAGACACATTCATGTGCTGCGTTGCATGACAGGGAGAGAGCAGAAATGCTCCATATATACTAAGATATGATGCATTCCTGCCCTCGTCGTACGCTGGTGCACTGAGTGCTGCCTAGCGCCAAGGCAGGCACCCTTGTGTCGTGCAAGAGGACTTTATTTCCCATCACCCATTAGCACAGGAAATTGTATCATCACACCATAGACTCCTCCCTCCTCCCAGGACCTACTTAATGACAGCTGCAACATGGGTGTGCAGCGGCCACATGCAGCACCGGAAACTCTGGTTCCATCACCGCCCAGTGATAGTCTACAGCACTCCTGTAGTTGCTAGACCCCAGACGCCATTCCCCCAACTGCTGTTGCGCGGCACCTCACACCATAGAGCTTTCACCTGTCCCCACTGCCGGTTCTCCAGCAGCCTCCCATTCACACCCCACACAAATACTAACAATGCCCTCAACCCCCCCTCCCAACACACACACCACACAAGAACCAACAACACCTACACTCCCACCCTACACCACAGCAAACCCTCACGTCAACACCCACTCGCATACATGCTTCTCAACACACGATCACTCAGAAAACACACAACCTAAATATGGGACCTTCTGAGCAATGATGCACCAGACATCCTCTTCATCAAAGAGACCTGGTTCAACCCCTCATTGGCTCCCGATATCGCTATGACAATCCAAGTGGGCTACAAGATCGCTCAACAGGACCAACTTCACAATCCGGAAGGAGCACTCGCTATCATCTACAAAAAATCCATCAAATGCACAACTTCACCCGCAGAGACCGCATCAACGTAGTAGGAGGAGGAATCGCCATCGTCCACAAGAACACCATCAGGGTCTCGACCAGCACCGACGACACTCTCAGCACCGCCGAACACATGCACTTCCAGATCCACACGGACCCCAACACCACCCTTAGAGGCACCCTTGTCTACAGACCCCCTGGGCCCCGACCCCAGTTCAGCGACTCCATCGCCGACTTCATCAGCACGCACGCCCTGACCTCTACCGACTACATCCTCCTCGGAGACTTGAACTTTCACCTGGAGAACAACAACGACAGCAACTCCACCACCCTGATCGACAGCCTCGCCAACCTCGGCCTGAGCCAGCTCGTCACAACACCGACCCACTGCGCTGGCCACACGCTTGACCCCATCTTCTCCTCAAGCTCCCACGTCTCCTTCAGCCACACCACGGAACTCCTCTGGACCGACCACCGCTGCATCCATTTCACCTTCCAGAAACTCACCACACACCACCGCACCCAACAGATCCCACGCCGCTGCTGGAGCAAAGTCACCGAAGACCAACTCAGGGCAACCCTCGCTCTCAGCCCTCCCTCCGACCCATCCAACACCGACGACGCTGCCTGCAACCTCAGACGATGGATGGACGACTGTGCCAACACCTCGCCCCGCTGAAAAAGCTCACCTACAGCGACACCACCAAAAGAGCCAGCTGGTTCACCTCGGAACTCCTAGCTTACAAGCGTACCTGCCGGAAACTAGAGAAGAAATGGCACAGCGATAAGACACCGGACAGCCACACAGCCCACAAAGACGCCATCCGTAACCACCACCACCTCATCAGGTCCGCCAAGAGAATCTCCTTCAAAGACCGCCTCGACAACAACGCACACAACAGCAAGGAGCTTTTCAACATCGTGAAGGAACTCTCCAATCCCAGCTCCAACACCAACGACATCCCGCCGTCGCAACCCCTGTGCGATTCCCTCGCCACCTTCTTTCACCGCAAGATCGCCGACATCCACGACAGCTTCAACACCCAGACAACCCCAACTAAGATCGATACACCAGACCCGCCACACACCATCGACCACGACCCCCTGCCAGCCTGGGCCAGCGTGAACATCGAGGACACCATCAAGACCATGAGCACAATACACTCCGGCTCCCCGTCAGACCCTTTCCCGCACCACATCTTCAACAAAGCCAGCAGCTCCATCGCACCCCACCTGTGCAACATCATCAACCTCTCCTTCGAGACCGCGACCTTCCCAGAGAGCTGGAAACACGCAGAGATCAACGCCCTACTCAAAAAACCCAAGGCGGACCCGAGAGACCTCAAGAACTTCCGGCCCATCTCTCTGCTTCCGTTCCCAGCCAAGGTCATCGAGAAGATCGTCAACAAACAGCTAATCCGATACCTCGAAGAAAACAGCATCCTGGACCCATCCCAATCAGGGTTCCGCAGCAACCACAGCACTGAGACTGCCCTCATCGCCGCCACCGACGACATCAGGATCCTGCTGGACAATGGCGAGACCGCAGCCCTCATCCTGCTGGACCTCTCCGCCGCCTTCGACACTGTCTGCCACTGCACTCTACGCGCCCGCCTCCACGACGCAGGGATCCGAGACAAGGCCCTGGAATGGACCACCTCCTTCCTCGACGGCAGAACCCAGAGAGTCCGCCTCCCACCTTTCCGATCCGAAGCCTCCGAGATCATCTGCGGCGTACCTCAGGGATCGTCCCTCAGCCCAACACTGTTCAACATCTACATGGCCCCGCTCGCACGCATCGCCAGACAACACGACCTCAACATTATCTCCTACACCGACGACACTCAACTGATCCTCTCCCTCACCAAGGACCCCTCGCCGCCAAAGCCAAACTCCATGACGGAATGAAGGCCGTCGCCGATTGGATGAAGATCAGCCGACTAAAGCTGAACACGGACAAAACGGAGGTCCTCATCCTCGGCTCCAACCCTCAGCCTGGGACGACTCCTGGTGGCCAACGACGCTGGGAGCAGCCCCGACACCCACCGACCACGCACGCAACCTGGGAGTCATCCTCGACTCAACGCTCTCCATGACCAAGCAAGTCAACGCAGTCTCCTCCTCCTGCTTCAACACCCTCCGCATGCTTCGCAAGATCTACAGGTGGATCCCGACAGACACAAGAAGAACAGTCACCCAGGCCCTCGTCAGTAGCAGACTAGACTATGGGAACGCCCTCTACGCGGGAGCCCCGGCCAAGCTCATCAAGCGACTACAACGCATACAAAACGCCTCCGCACGACTGATCCTCGACGTACCACGCCACAGCCACATCACCCCCCACTTGAGGAACCTGCACTGGCTCCCCGTCAACATGAGGATCACCTTCAAACTCCTCACCCACGCACACAAGGCACTCCACAAAACTGGCCCAGCCTACCTCAACAGACGACTCTTCTTCTACGTCCCCAACCGCCAGCTCCGCTCCGCCGACCTCTCCCTCGCCACCGTCCCCCGCATTCGAAGAACAACCACCGGCGGCAGATCCTTCTCACACCTCGCCGCCAAGACCTGGAACACCCTTCCACTAAGCCTACGAAAGACCCAAGACCTGCTGACCTTCAGGAGGCTACTCAAGACCTGGCTGTTCGACCAGTAGCAGCATCCCCCCCCCATCCCTCTCCCCAGCGCCTTGAGACCCTCGCGGGTAAGTAGTGCGCTCTACAAATTCTGTGATTGATTGACAACTTCCACAGAGTCTGCCACCCCATTCAGGGAACACCTACACTTCAAGCTGCAAATCTCTGAAAAATTCACCCTGAACGGAGCCCTCACCTACCGACCACCCAGACCAGGAGCCTCAACACTGACTTTGACGCTCTGCTAACCATCGACTCCAGAGCCTACATTCTCCTCAGTGACCAACTTTCACCTGGATGACCGAAACGACCCCTGCTCCACAGCACTCCTCGAAAGCTTGAGCAACATTGGACTTGCCCAGCTCGTCACAGAGCCAGCACACACTGCAGGACACAACTGGACCCCATCCTCTCCACAAGCAACAGCATCAACTCCACCAGACGTCTCACATGGACTGGCCACTCGATCATCCACTTCCAAATCAATAACAAACCTCAAGTCAACACCCCAACCAGGTTCACACTCCAAGCTGCAGCTGGGGCAAAATCACAGAAGCAGATTGGCTCCGGGCCCTCAGCACTCATCAGCTTAGCCCACAGACAACCTCGACAAGGACATCAACAACTTCAACAACTGAATAAAAGAACTGTGTGGACTCCCTCGCACCCATCATACCCAATAAGCATAGCAGATCAAACATGCAGGCCAGCTGATGCACAGAAGACCTCCGAGACACCGAACAACACTGTTAACAGCTAGAAAGGAAATGGAGAGCAAGCCACGACACCACAGACAGAACTACCTACAAGGCTGCACATAGACGCTATCACTAGGAAATTAGCGACACCAAGAAAAAAGCACTAGTGGACCACATTGAAGGAAGCTCCAACAGTTGCAAGGAGATCTTCTCGATCATCAAGGAGCTCACCTCGCCCTCAGCCACTGACAACATTGCTGCCTTCCAACAACTCTGAGACAGCCAATCTAACTTCTTCCACAGCAAAATCTCAAACATCTTCAGCAACGTCGCACACCAACCCAACCCCAGAGAACTCATCACTAACCTACCCACCACCAACCAAGACAGCCACCTGGATAAATGGACAACCCTCTCCAGAAACGACACAGCGGCAATCCTGCGGACCATCCACTCAGGGGCCCAACTGACCCATCTCCCCACCACATCTACAACCTAGGAACATCACCAATTAGCACCACCCTGACCCACATCATCAACACCTCCATCATGTCCGCCACTTTCCCGGATGAATGAAAACTTGCAGAAATCAGCACCCTCCTCAAGAAGCCCACAGCCAACCCGAATCAGTTGAGGAACTTCTGACCCATCTAACTGCTTCCCTAACTGGCCAATGTGATTGAGAAGGCCATTAACAAGCAACTTACAACCCACTCGAACTTTATCATCTTCTAGACAACACACAATCAGGATTCAGAAAGAACCACAGCATAGAAATAGCACTCATTGCGGCCACCAATGACATTCCAAACATCTTGGACCGGGGAGAAACAGAGGCACTCATCCTGCTCGACCTCTCCGCGGCCTTCGACACAGTCTCCCACAACACCCTCATCTGAGGCAGCACAAGATTGGCATATAAGGATCCAGTCTCAAATTGATCTGTTCCTTTCTCACGGGAAGGACCCAAATGGTCAGGCTGCCTCCCTTCACATCAGAGAGCAATAAACTGATATGCGGTGTCCCAGAGGGATTGTCCCTCGGCCCCACTCTTTTCAACATTTACATGACACCACTCGCCAACATCATCCTATCACAAGACATCGCCATCATGCCCTACACCGATGACACCCAACTCATCCTCAGGGAGAGGATTTTAGATGAATCCTTTCCCTGACAGACAAGACAAACACAAGCAGAACCAACTTCACCAACTGCATGACCATGGTAACACACTGGACTCAAACCAACTGCATGAAGCTCAACACCGACAAGACAGAAGTACTGGTCTTCAGCAACAAGACCTCCCCAAGGGATTCCACTTGGTGGCCTTCGCAGCTAGGACTAACGCCCACACCCACAGACCTTGCAAGAAGTCTATGGATCATCCTAGATGACAAGCTCAACATGATGGCTCAAGTCAACGCAGTGGCACCTTCTGCTTCCACATCCTACGCATGCTGCAAAAGATCTTCAAATGGTTGCCTCAGAACAACAGACAGACTGTCACGTAAACACTCATCACCAGCAGGCTGGACTACGGCAACACTCTATGCCAGAATCATCAAACAACTCCTACACAGACCTCAGACCATCCAGAACGCAGCCACAAGACTCATACTCGACGTCCCATGCCACACCCACATCACACCGCACCTAAGAAAGCTTTACAGGCTCCCCATTTGCAAGCACAGGCAATTCATAGTTCTTATGCACACATACAAAGCACTAAATAACACGGGATCAGAATACCTGAACAGTCACATACACTTTCACCAATACACCAGACACCTACGATCTGTCTCTCTCTCAGTCGCATACACTCCCCACATCCACAAAATCAAAACTGGAGGTCGCTCATTCTCCTACATTGCACCCAAGATATGAAATGACCTCCCTCAACACATCAGAGTGTCCTCCTCACTTCTTGAGTTCCACAAGAAGCTGAAGACCTGGCTCTTCATATAAGCACCTTGGGACCACACACCAACACACCTTGCCCAAGCACCTGGATGCCCTCTCGGGTGATTAGTGCGCTATACAATTCAACATAACATAACATAACATGGTGCAACGGTGTGTGTTACAGGCAGGATGATTTTTGTGCAGGAGGGAGCACTTTCCTGCACAAACATAGGAGGAAATAAGAAGAAATAAAGATATATCTCCTTGTTATTAACCTTAATAAATCTGGGCTGTGTCAAAATCCATGGTTGGATGCATGGGAACACTCATGCTCCACCTATAGAATGCCTTCCCAAGGCAGAGCAATACAAGGCAGTGACTTGCGCTACCTCGTGTTACTCTGGATTTACTAAGCCACGCAGAACCATGCAAGGTGACTTTGCGTGGCTTCGTCAATCCCACTAAGGGGCTTGCGTTGCCCTGCGTCACCTTGTAAATCTGGGTCATCATGTGTTTGTTTATGCTCAGCAGCTGCCATATTCCTGAAATCAGTGAAGACAACTTGATTACAGAAGTGCTGATATATGAAAAAGTAGAACAATGAGCATAAATAATGGGTAATATTATTGAATGATTTGCACTGATTTGTCAGTTGTAAAGGGTAAATTTCCTACATCTATACTGCTAACTAACGCGTGGACATCTTCGGTTTCAAATATCCGTCCCTCCTAAACACTTCCTAATTTTCTTTTTCTTCATCTGGCCATTCTGATGTTATGAATAATGTTATGCAGATTTGTAGCACGCACTATCACCTGGTACTGAGCAGATGTCAGCCTAGCCGAAAAGCCAGGTCTTCAGCTTCTTGTTGAATTCAGGAAGTGAGGAGGAGGCTCTTATGTGTTGTGACAGGTCATTCCATGCTTTAGGAGTGATGTAGGAGAAGGTTCAACCGCCGGATCTGGTTTTCTGTATTCGTGGGATATGTGCAAGTCCAGACGAGCGGAGGTGTCTGAAAGGTTTGTGAAAGCAGATGCCAAGTATGCTGGGCCAGTGTTATGTAGTCCCTTTAAAGTGTACATGAGGAGTTTGAATTGTGCTCATTTGTGTATGGGTAGCTAGTAGAGCTCCTTCAGGTGCGGTATGATGTGAGTGCAGCGTGGGAGGCTGACAGTGATTCTGGCCGCCAAGTTCTAAATGGTTTGCAAACTTCTGGTGTGTTGCTCCTGGCAGAGAGGGTCTTCCCATAGCCCAGCTTGCTTGTGACCAGGGTGTGTGTGATGGTTTTACAGGTGCTGATTAGGAGCCATTTGAAAATCTTCCTCAGCATCTGCAGAGTATGGAATCCTGCGGCAGTGACGGCGTTGACTAAGGCAGTCATGTCGAGTTTATGTTGATGACGACCCCGAGGTTCTTGGAGTGGATGGTAGAGGTGGGTGTCAGTCCTAGCTTTTTTGGCCAACAGGTGGAGTCCCAGGGTGAAATGCTCTTATCGAAGATCACAATTTCGGTTTTGTCAGTGTGCAGCTTTATACAGTTGGTCTTCATCCAGTCACCGTTTTCAGTCATGCAGGCAATAAACGTGATCCTCCAACTACCACTGCATAAGACACTAGTTGGAATCCGGTGTTGGGACTACAGTTGCTACCACAACCTGAGCTTCTTGGAGATATAACAAATAAAACAAATCTCTGTAGCCATTCTTATATTTGGGTAGGAGTAAGGTAAGTTAGAGAGGTCACCTACATAAGTACCACTATGGAACCTCTGCTGAAGCGAACATGGGAAATGAGCGCCCCTGTAGCTAATGTGAGAATGAGATACTAAGACCTCTCGCATTTGGTTATGGTTCAGGATCCTACCCCTTAGTATTGTTTTAAAAGGTGGTTAAATTGCTGAATTTCTCTAAAGATTCTCTACAAAGATACAGGATGTTATGATTTATTTTTTTGCTAGTGGAGGGTCAGGAAAGTAGGGAGAGCTTCTGGCACACAAAATATTTGAAAACATTAGGGCGAAATAGTGCAGTTTACAGCACAATTTCCTGAAAGAAACGATTACAAACTAAAAGGGGGATCTGATGAACTATTGTGACAATTAATGGTGTGCTGTGTGATTCTAGTGCTCTGTAGAAATCTTGAAAAAAAGGGAAACAGTGCATTTTTCAAGCAAGATTTGCCAAGGCAATTATGGGTGTTGGACAATGCAAACATAAATAGAGAGCAATCCAAGTGGCAGCACGCTTAATTTCTATTTGAAATGTTTATCGGTAAACACACAAAAAGGCATGCATCTATTGGTTTTGCTCCTTATGCAATAATTGATAACAATTAAAAATAGAACATACGCGTGATTTAGCAGATTACAGTTGTAATGATGATATAAACCAATAAATACACACTTTCATCTATTTTTAGAGACGTAAAAGTCTACGAAAGCTTGCCGTCATAATGGAGTCCCACCACAGTCCACTGAGAACTTCTATCTCACACAATAAGCTGAATTGGTTTCCACATTAGTGACTTAAAAGCATAGCATAGCTGTCATGTTCCTCAGCCAGTTAAATCTGTACAACAGAAGGGAAAGATTTACAGACCGATGCCTGAGCATGAAAGATCCCTATTACCCAACGGATGGCTCAGCTGTCAAAGACGTGAATTTGCATTGGCTCTGTGACCAAAGGCACAGCTAAACGGCAAGAAGTTCAGCCTGTGAGATTAATCTAATTTGAAAGATAAATTTACTTTCAGATACCTAATCCTGTAAAATAGACGAAACATAATTGATAGCTTTGCTGAGCATGTAAACTCTTTGTAACCTGATGGATAGAGTAAGATCTTTCTACAATAAGAGAGTGATATGCTGTCTGAAGCCTCAGCATGCAATTTCTGTATGACCTAAGCCAGGTTTGCTGCCTGAAGTTTGAGCTTATTAGATCCCCGTAACCAGAGCAAAAGGGGAAACGTCCTTTAGGATGAAGCCGGAATCACGCTGTGCCTTCACAGTGCCGGCAACAGAACGAATGCGTCTTTGGCACACATTCGTTCTGCACGCAAGTCGTTACAATGATTTGCTTTAGGGGGGGGTGCAATGGAGGAGTGGTGTTGGAATTAAAGTCCAACAGCTTCCCTACTGTTGCGCAGACTGTATTTGGAATAGTAAATGAAACTATTCCAATATCCAGCGCCTCCCTAAGGCAAGTCGTCAAAATGACTTGCGTGCAGAAAAAATGCGTGCTAAAGACGCATTTGTTCAAATGACGGAGTTCCGAAGGCATGGTGAAAAACGCATTCGGAATTCCGTCATACATTCGAGGAAAAGATCTGCTGCCAGGTGCCTGACCATATAAGATCTGTGTAATCTGAGGGATCGCTCCACTTTTAGATTTGGCAGCACTAGTGCACAGGTAAGGTGGATGTCTGAGATGGGAACTTCTAAGCTTCATGTTACCTGAGTGATAATTTTGCTGATACTTAAATGCGTAAACGATTTATAGTCTAAGGGATATCATTGTTGTCAGATTCATCAGTCTGCAACACCTTTGTAACCTGACTGATGAGACTTCTGTTTGTGATCTTAACCTGTAAGATCTTTGTTGCATAAGCTATAGGGTTGTTGTTAAAAGCCTGGGAGATTTGTGCTAAAGGTAGGCAGCTCTGCGAACTGGGGTCTGACCTACAATTTCTGGACCTCAGAGACCACTCTGAAGGTATGGGCCTACAAGATCCCTGTAACCCGATTGGTTTCTCCCCTAGCAAGTAAGAAATGTGTAACTTCAGGGATAGCTTCCCTGTATGGAACTGGATCCTGTAACAAGATGTATGCAACCTGAGAGCCTGCTGAAGGTTATTCTATTCCCAGGGGACCGGCTGGAAATTGCAGAGCTAATACAGCGTGCACCCTTTTTGGTCAGTACGTGGTAAGTCTGCATCGTGTTTTTTTGTACAAAAGACAAGTGGCAACACACAGAAACATGCACACAGCACCATTGCTATATACTATCTGTCAAGCATGCACACCCCAACGCCAGCTACGGCACAAATGACAAATGTGAGTGTTTTACAAAGCAACCGGGAAAAAACAGCACTTCAGGCCAAAATGTAATACCTCTCTCCCTACAGTTGCCACAGTCCCTTTGAACAGCTTCCTGGCTGCATACAACAGCAGAAGCTACATGTTAGGAGCCTTCAACATATTTTCTTTGAACATAGTGGTAGTACAGACAGCAATGTAAACTTGGGTACAACGTCGTGTGGTTGGTTAGGGTCCTGAGGATGCAGTGCACTGTAGTGATGTCATACCACTAGAACTCTAATAGCATGAAAGGTTAATGTCTTGCGGATGTAGTGCAATTTGGTTGCCAGACCTTAAAAAACACTAGAGAATTTAAACTGAGTTGCCTAACAGATCCAAGAGAACTTTTTGCACTCTGCACCTGATACTAATACCTTCCTAGTGCCTTGTATACGGGAAAATATGTATTTGTTTGAGAGTTTTATATCGCTAGCTAGACCCGAAGGTATCAGAGCGCTTTACAACAGTGAATGTTCACATGAAAGATAAATCTATACAGAGCATCTGAGACAGAGCGCTTTACAACAGTAAATGTTCACATGAAAGATAAATCTATACAGAGCATCTGAGTCAGACCTCTTTACAACAGTAAATGTTCACATGAAAGATAAATCTATACAGAGCATCTGAGTCAGACCTCTTTACAACAGTGAATGTTCACATGAAAGATAAATCTATACAGAGCATCTGAGACAGACCTCTTTACAACAGTGAATGTTCACATGAAAGATAAATCTATACAGAGCATCTGAGACAGAGCGCTTTACAACAGTGAATGTTCACATGAAAGATAAATCTATACAGAGCATCTGAGTCAGACCTCTTTACAACAGTGAATGTTCACATGAAAGATAAATCTATACAGAGCATCTGAGTCAGACCTCTTTACAACAGTGAATGTTCACATGAAAGATAAATCTATACAGAGCATCTGAGTCAGACCTCTTTACAACAGTGAATGTTCACATGAAAGATAAATCTATAC
Source organism: Calotriton arnoldi (assembly GCA_963921515.1). NCBI lineage: Eukaryota > Metazoa > Chordata > Amphibia > Caudata > Salamandridae > Calotriton > Calotriton arnoldi. Next base: position 1,654,963 of record CAWUFW010001300.1, read on the forward strand.
AGAGCATCTGAGTCAGACCTCTTTACAACAGTAAATGTTCACATGAAAGATAAATCTATACAGAGCATCTGAGTCAGACCTCTTTACAACAGTGAATGTTCACATGAAAGATAAATCTATACAGAGCATCTGAGACAGACCTCTTTACAACAGTGAATGTTCACATGAAAGATAAATCTATACAGAGCATCTGAGACAGAGCGCTTTACAACAGTGAATGTTCACATGAAAGATAAATCTATACAGAGCATCTGAGTCAGACCTCTTTACAACAGTGAATGTTCACATGAAAGATAAATCTATACAGAGCATCTGAGTCAGACCTCTTTACAACAGTGAATGTTCACATGAAAGATAAATCTATACAGAGCATCTGAGTCAGACCTCTTTACAACAGTGAATGTTCACATGAAAGATAAATCTATACAGAGCATCTGAGTCAGACCTCTTTACAACAGTAAATGTTCACATGAAAGATAAATCTATACAGAGCATCTGAGTCAGACCTCTTTACAACAGTGAATGTTCACATGAAAGATAAATCTATACAGAGCATCTGAGACAGACCTCTTTACAACAGTGAATGTTCACATGAAAGATAAATCTATACAGAGCATCTGAGACAGAGCGCTTTACAACAGTGAATGTTCACATGAAAGATAAATCTATACAGAGCATCTGAGACAGAGCGCTTTACAACAGTGAATGTTCACATGAAAGATAAATCTATACAGAGCATCTGAGTCAGACCTCTTTACAACAGTGAATGTTCACATGAAAGATAAATCTATACAGAGCATCTGAGTCAGACCTCTTTACAACAGTGAATGTTCACATGAAAGATAAATCTATACAGAGCATCTGAGTCAGACCTCTTTACAACAGTGAATGTTCACATGAAAGATAAATCTATACAGAGCATCTGAGTCGGACCTCTTTACAACAGTAAATGTTCACATGAAAGATAAATCTATACAGAGCATCTGAGTCAGACCTCTTTACAACAGTGAATGTTCACATGAAAGATAAATCTATACAGAGCATCTGAGACAGAGCGCTTTACAACAGTGAATGTTCACATGAAAGATAAATCTATACAGAGCATCTGAGACAGAGCGCTTTACAACAGTGAATGTTCACATGAAAGATAAATCTATACAGAGCATCTGAGTCAGACCTCTTTACAACAGTGAATGTTCACATGAAAGATAAATCTATACAGAGCATCTGAGTCAGACCTCTTTACAACAGTGAATGTTCACATGAAAGATAAATCTATACAGAGCATCTGAGTCAGACCTCTTTACAACAGTGAATGTTCACATGAAAGATAAATCTATACAGAGCATCTGAGTCAGACCTCTTTACAACAGTAAATGTTCACATGAAAGATAAATCTATACAGAGCATCTGAGACAGAGCGCTTTACAACAGTGAATGTTCACATGAAAGATAAATCTATACAGAGCATCTGAGACAGAGCGCTTTACAACAGTGAATGTTCACATGAAAGATAAATCTATACAGAGCATCTGAGTCAGACCTCTTTACAACAGTGAATGTTCACATGAAAGATAAATCTATACAGAGCATCTGAGTCAGACCTCTTTACAACAGTGAATGTTCACATGAAAGATAAATCTATACAGAGCATCTGAGACAGAGCGCTTTACAACAGTGAATGTTCACATGAAAGATAAATCTATACAGAGCATCTGAGTCAGACCTCTTTACAACAGTGAATGTTCACATGAAAGATAAATCTATACAGAGCATCTGAGACAGACCTCTTTACAACAGTGAATGTTCACATGAAAGATAAATCTATACAGAGCATCTGAGACAGAGCGCTTTACAACAGTGAATGTTCACATCAAAGATAAATCTATACAGAGCATCTGAGTCAGACCTCTTTACAACAGTGAATGTTCACATTAAAGATAAATCTATACAGAGCATCTGAGTCAGACCTCTTTACAACAGTAATTGTTCACAACATAGATAACAAGTATAGTCGACATTTATGCTGCACAATGTGAAATTAACTGCCTTCAGATGCACGGTGTTACCGGCCGAATAGCGGGATCCCTGACCTCAGAGACGGAAGATGGTTCTGGGAACAGAAGGGGGAGGGTGAAGTATCTCATGATTAGTGCAACATAGGAAAACACTGAATATTGCATTGATTGAATTGTGTACTATTAGTTTGCTTGTGAGATTAAATGTATGCCCCTTTCTAAAACAACAAGCACTGGACTGGACAGTATATTATCGTGCTTGTTGTTCTGAGTTCCTGCCCCCGCACTACCACCCTGAGAAGTCTGTGACTGCTCCCACTCACTATCATGTAAAGTGCAGAAAAGGGTGTTCTTGGCACATCTTGCAGAGCCTTAGTAGGCTCGGTCTCACTTGAACAGTAAAGGTAAATTTCAAAATAAAACCTACGTTTCGGGCAGAAATAGATGGAACTCTAAAAGTGGAAGAAAACAAGATCAAGGAGGTAGACCAAAAAGACTTGGATGCAGGAAAACAATAAGAGAACACTGGAATGTTGGGAGATCCATTGAAGAGAATGAAGTGGCAAAGGGCCAATAAAGGCTGGTACAAGCATTATACATCCACATTTCAGGGCTTATCTTTCTGTTTTTCCTTTTTAGATTTTTTCAATAGTGTACTCTAATTGGATGGAATGTTCTAATAGCATTACAGCCCCTCTGCCTCAAGCTATTACGGGGCAACATTACAAAAAAGCTGAAATGCACAGGAGCCATAATTTAACTGGGCAACATTCAGTCTAGCTGTCAGCCCTGGCATTTACATTTCAACACTGAACAACAATTGCACCAATTTGCATATAAACTTCCATGTAACCTATTTTGTTGCATATACAATTAACTGGAAGACAGAGCTATCTTTCTTGAGATAAACCTTTCACAGGACTACGTAGACAAGACAAATATGAAAAAAAGACGGAGCATCATACCAAGAATAATTCATGAACACCAAGGTAAATTAAAAGAAATCAGTAAAAGTGAAGGAAAACACTCACCTTTTAAAAAGGAAATACAATTGTTTTTTTCAAGCCTAGGAAATTCCAACTAACCACTCCTCACAATTTCTTTAACCAGAACTCAGTAACAAGACACTAGTTTGGAGAAGCTGCCATTTTGTATTGTTAAATGATAATTTGAAAAACTAAAGGCTACTAGTGAAATCTGTCAATGTTGAATCATGATCCTGACGTTCAAAAATTACCTGCTCCTCTGTCATGTCAATTCCAGTCACATGCCCCTTTTCTCCAACCAGTTTACTGAGCATGTAGCAATCTCTGCCACTTCCACAGCCTAGGTCCAAGATCCTGCAGTTTTCAAGGCACTCTGGAACTACCAAACCACATCCGTAGTATCTGTTAAAAGATGACTAATTTTAGCGCAACAGTAAAAAGATAACAATATGTGCAGAGTAAACAATAACACAGCATATGGAGAGCCATACAGTTAACTTAAATCAACTTTCTCAATTACACATAGTTATGTCTTTCACAATCACACACTGTATCATATGGTTCACAGACTGCTTAACTTATATGTTTCTTTGATATTATGTTAACAAACATAGTATTGATATAAAGCGAATGTATATTTACACTTCTCATAAAATGGCTGACAATGACTTGTGCCAGCTATTACAGTTAAAGTATACAAAAAGTGATGGATAGAATGCTTGAATTAAGGTCAGCCACTGGTAATCAATCGGGTCCTCATTCCTGTCCATCGTAATTTTGCACACCTCAGTTTGGACCCAGCTATATGCAAATCAGTCTTGTCCCTGCTGCAATGGAACAGTCCAGCCAGAACCAGAACACAAGCAACCCAGGACCGGTTTTGCCCTTGTTATGGGCTCATCAGCTGTGTATAGCTTGGTTCCAGTGACACAGTGTGCAAGGGACCCACGTCTGGGCATACCCGTCCTACTTAGGGTGGCATATTAAAGTATACAAAAAGTGATGGATGGAATGCTTGAATTAATCTCAGTCACTGGTAATTACTCTGGGCAACATCCCAGTCCATTGTTATTATGTACACCATGCCACCGTTTGCACCCAGCTATATGCAAGTCAGTCTTGACCCTGCTCCAGTTTTGCAGTTTAGGCTGGACTGTTCAAATTGGAGCAGGGTCAAGACTGATTCACATATAGCTGGGTCCAAACTGAGGTGACCAGGTGTGCAAAATAATGATGGATTGGGATGCAGTAATTATTAGTGGGTGAGAATAATTTAAGCATTCCATCCTTCACTTTTTTGTAAACTTTAGTGTGTCATCCTAATTGGGACAGGTATGCCCAGATGTGGGTCCCATACACACTGTGTCACTGGAGCCAAGCTGTACCCGGTTGATGCGCCCATAACTTGGGTGAAACCGGTCCTGGTGTTGCTTGTGTTCCGGTTCAGGGAGGGCCTGGCTTGGTAGTTTGGGCTAGACTGTTCGGACTGCGGCAGGGTCAAGACTGATTTACACATAGCTGGGTCCAAACTGAGGCGAGATGGTGTGTAAAATAATGATGGATTGGGATGCGACCCACAGTAATTACCAGTAGCTGAGATTAGTTCAAGAATTCCATCCATCACTTTTTTGTATACTTTAGTGCTATTACAATTTGTCAAAGGTTTGCACGAGTGCTTACCGCCAGTTACAACCTAGTAATAAGCACCTGTGTAGACTACGATAGATTGATTGCAATTTGAGTCTATCTCTTGTTGGGCATAAGTGCTAAATGTGCGTAAATTGCATTTGCACCCATTCCATTTCCGCGTTAACTCGGGAATCTAAATTTCCCCATAAATGTGCAATACAGAAAGAAAGTTTTACATCTCTGTGTGGCTTAGCACTATGCATTTTGATGATTTACAACAGGTTTACTCATTCACAAAACTCCCAGGTATAGGTGAGCTCAACTTACAACTTTCAAACATTATGCATGTAAGTGTATGTGATTCCTATACCTTCTGTAGTGTCTTGAGGCTATGAGCGATGATACCCCGTAGTTCTGAGAGGACTCAATGAAAAAATTACGTAACCATTTGGGAAGTGTTATGGTGTGGTTATCAAAGGTCATGAGATAATGAGATGTTCAGTTGAATGTTGTACACTGATGAATAAAGACATCGGTTTCGAGCTCCGTGTGTGGCGTGTTGCACGTTCCCAGGCTCGGGAGGATGCTAAAACTGGCGACGAGTGCGGGATATGTGACCTGAAAAAATGAGACTGCTCTCCCTGGGAGTCTGCAAAGCTATTGCAAACTCCTTGTGTGGGCCACATGTGCCTTTTGGGTGAGAAGCAGTTCGAAGTCAGTGTCTGTGGAATCGAAGCTCCGCTCCAACAAACATATGGCTCTCAAAGAAGTGGAATACCCTGCAGAGGAGCACTTTGGAAAACCCGCCAGAAAACCCTAATCAGGACAAAAGAAGAGATACCGCACCACAGCCATGACACAGAGCCATTATCGATACACAGCAAAGCGCTCAAGGCAGTAACTATCAGGTACAAGAGGCGAAGACCCACTTACCGGTGAGACCAAAGTACTGTAAAACCTCAAGATCGGGCAAAACAACTCAAGTGCAAGCACTGGGTTGTGCTTGCCAAAATACAGCTTCCTGTAGAAGCCAAGAAGGCCTTTGGAATTGTGAAATTTGTCAATCGCTGCTGAAAAGAATGCAAAGTATGATGTATCCACATTTCTGAAACCACCACCGCCATTCGACTCCGCCAAGAAGCAGAATATTGGCAGCAGATAGACTGAGTGGATGGAGATATTCGATGATTTCATAGATGCCCCAGAAGAGGTAGATGACAAGAAAATAATTAAGCACTTAAAACACCTTTCCGGTGATGGAGTAAAAGAAGTGATAAGGAAAATGTCACAGGCTGAGACAATTTCGTATCGTCAAATCAAAGAAGCATTAGGAGCCAAGTTCAAACCAATGCCAAACGTTGACTATGAAAGTTACATTTTCAATCAAGCGAGATGACAAGTTGGATAAAGGATGGATGACTTTGTTGAGAGATTTGACGTGCTTATCAAACATTGTAAATTTAGTGAATTTAATGAGTAAGAAGCCATGCGCCTCAGAGTCATTGATGGCTGTCTTTCGGACTCGTTCAATAGACGCATGTTGAGAGAGACGCTCAGTTCAGAAAAAGTACCAATGGCTGCAAGAGCCGAGAAAAGAGCAGATCAACAAGCTGCCGACATGGAAGATGGAACAGCAAGGAGAGAATCGGCACTAATCATGAAAAGCAAACACAAGCACAAAGTAGATGCGCATAAGTCAACATCCTCAAAGAAAGGAAAACTGTGTTTCCAAGACGTATTTTATGATTTCCACATGAAAGTAAATGTCCGGCCATTGGACAGACGTGCAAAAGTTGGGGAAAGGAAAACCAATTCATAACAGTTTGCAAGGCAAAACAGAAACCAACTGCGTCATGGCGAGATGAGAAAATGGATACCAGAAAGTTCCAGAAGCATTCTCGCCATGCATACAAAGACAAAAAGCAAACTCAATTGCGACAGTTGGAAACTAAGCGAAGTTGATAATCATCTAATTAATCTTACAAAAGTTCTTTGACGTCACAATTGAGCGACAGTGAAGAAGGTGAATGTGCCATGATCCTATCCGCCAGAAAGCGACATGCACATGTGGGTCTTGCTGCTAGCAAAGAAGACGAACGAACGACAAAAACAAATGAGTCAACAAAACAAAGGAATTCATATGGATGCTGCCCCAAGATTACACTTTAAGCTATATGTTTATAATCAAAAGCGGTGCTTCGATCAAAATCATTCCAGTCGAACAATTTAACAGTTTGTCACCCGTACCGTGACTCAACATGTCAAACACGAAGGTGTACACATGGCTGCTTCCAAACCATTGCAGAGTCAAGGATCATTCACAACGGCCTTACGACATAAAAAAACGTCTTTGCAAGCCCCAATTCACGTCTTCAAGGCACTTCATCCAGTGCATATCCACTCAGTTTTACAACAGCTGCTGACATAGGACTAATATCTACTGATTACAACCTCATACTCAATCTGAAATTGTGAGTCAGTTCCCGTCGTTATTTCATGGCCTAGGAACTAGAAACGCTGTTGAAGCACAACATCATTGAGCGCTCTACTGGTCCCACACCAGGGATGTCGCCCATAGTAGAAGTGCCAAGAAAGGACAATGGAGGTGCAGTGCGCATTTGCGTGGATATGCGCCAGGCCAACAAAGCAATCAAAAGAGAACGCCATCCTGGTCCGCACATTGCAGACATGATCATGCAGGTGAACGGAGCCAAAGTCTTATCCTGTCTTGACCTGAACAATGGATACCATCAACTTGAATTGGAAGAAAACTGATGGTACATTACCAATTTTTGACTCATGTTGGTTTGTTTTGATACAAAAGACTGAGTTTTAGAGTGTTATCTGCTGCAGAAATATTTCAAGATGTTATACGCAGGTTTCACTCTAAATGCAGAAACGTGTGAATTTCACAAAACCAAACTCAAGCTTTGGGCACATATTCTCACATGGGGGAATGACTCATTACACAGATAAAGTACAGACACTGTGAGCCACCAAACCCCTACAAGATGCCATCATGCAACGATCCTTCTTGGGCATGGCCAGCTATTGTTCAAGGTACATTTGTGACTTTGCTACAGTGCGTGCCCCATTGAGAGACCTAACTAAACGAAATGCCCAGTTCCGATGGTCCTCTGAATGAGACCAAAGCTTCAAGAGGATAAAGCATGCCATTGAAAATTAAACTGAGTTGGCATACTTAGAGCCTATATTACATACTGAGATTACTGTTGATGCGAGCCCGGTGGGGCTGGGAGCAATCCTTCCTCAGCATAATGGACATCCAAATGCTCAGAGACAAATTGTGGTGTTTGCCAGCCAAAGTCTGACTGACACAGCACAAGCCTGTTCTCAGCCAGAGAAAGAGAGCGAGGCTGTGGTTTGGGCCTGCAAACACTTTCATGTGTTTCTTTACGGAAAGCATTTCACGATTGTTACAGACCACCAAGCACTGCTAACCATATTTGGAACTCAAAAGCCAAAAGGCCCCCTCGCATTGAGAGGTGGGGGTTGCGTTTACAAGAGTACGACTATAAAACTGTGCATCAGCCAGGCAAGAATCAAAATCCTGCAGATTACTTCTCACGAGTACCATTACATCGGTGCAGCTCAACATCAAAAACAGCTGAAGAGTACGTCAACTTCATTGTAAGGTCCAGCACGCCAGCGCCTTATCCACTGAACAGATTGTTGCAGCCACTAAAGCTAATAAAGACATGCTTGCCCTTAAAGACATAATTTCAGCGCAGTCATGGAGACAAAGTGTTCGGCCTCTGAGAAACGATGTTGAATTTCAAAAGTTCTCGAATGTGCACAATGAACTGTCTGTAACTAAAGAAGGCATCATGCTAAGAGGCTCAAAGATCATCATACCTGTTAGAAATTGGATTTTTGGTAGGCTAGGGCATGTGCCAAAGCCAGGCAGAAACCACCACTCTAGTCAGGATAAGGGAGTTACACTTCTAAAATAACCCCTGCTCACCCCCTTGGTAGCTTGGCACGAGCAGTCAGGCTTATCTTAGAGGCAGTGTGTAAAGCATTTGCACATAACCAACAGTAATACAGTGTAAGCACTACAAAAGGACACCACACCAATTTAGAAAAATATCCAATATTTTTATATACTTAAAACAAGACCAAAAACTATAAAAAACCACAATACAGTACTTAAAAATTTTCAGTTATCAAAATGTGCTTGAAAAACAGTTCCTTGATGTCGATAGCTCCGTCCGGGGCTATCACGGCGTCGTGAACAAAAAATCCAAACAGTTCTGGCTAACTGCGGCGTCGCGGGCCAGCTATGGTGTCGGGAAGACCCGCAAACAGTACCTTTTAGAAATGCAGGGCGTCGGCGACCTCTCGTTGAGCTTCCGAAAGCACGGCAACCGCAGGCGTCGGTTCCGGAGGTCGGTGCAGGAGTTGTCAGGGCCCTCGAAGTCACACGCGTTGCAGATCGAACTCCTCTCTGTTGAAGTCAAGAGCGCTGGCATGGATAGGTGTCGGGTGCTGCGGTGCGAAGTGCAGCGGTGCGGCGTCCTCAGGTCGCGGTGCGAGCAGCGGCGTCAGATGGCATCGTCGGTGAGACCAGGGTCGTGGTGCGAAGTGAATGCGGTGCTCGTCGCGGTGCTGGCAGGTCGAGGTGCAAGCAGCGTTGTCGACGTTGCTGAAGCGCTGTCGTCGGCTGACGAACGGGAGTCGAGGGCGCCGGCGTCGGTAGGCCAAGGCTGAGGTGCGGGATGAGGGCGGTGCGTCGTATAACTTTACGAGCGGTGCCCTCGAACCACGGTGCAAGCAGCGACGTAGATTTCGGCATGGAGCGTCGTCGTCGGGGCTACCAAGGCGTCGTCGTGAAGCTAGGCGGTGCGGAGAGCAGTGCCCACAGGTCGTGGTGCGAGCAGCGGCTCGGTGGCGGCATCAGCAGGCGTCGTCGGTGAGACCACGGTCGCGGTGCGGCGGTGCCTTCAGGACACGGTGTCGGCAGCGGCGTCGTCGGGTTGCTTTTTCTTCTGTTGCAGCACAAAACACACAGTCCCCAGTGCTGAGGGCAGAAGAGCTTGAAGTCTTTGCTGTTCCTGAGACTTCTTGAACAGGGGGCAAGCTCTACCTCAAGCCCTTGGAGAAAGTCACAAAAGTAGATTGCAGAAAGTCCAGTCCAGTCCTTTCACTGCCCAAGACAGAAGCAGCCACTGCAGGCCAACACAGCAAAGTGGTAGTTCCTCCTCACAGCTTCTCCAGCTCTTGTTCTGGGCAGTCTTCTTGGTCCAAAAGAGTTCTAAAAGTCAGGGGTCTGGGCCCCAATATTTATATCCCAAAATCCTTTGATCTCTTAGGCAGAGAGTGTCTGGGCCCAGCCAGAACCAGTTCTGCCCTCTCTGGTGTGACTTCCTGGCAGGAGGTGGAGACGGCATGGTCAGAGCCAGACCAGGCCCTTTGAGGTGCAAGGAAATCTCCTCCCCCTTCCCCAATTGCAGCCCAGGTCTATTCAGCCCTTTCCTGACCCACCTAGACTATCTGGAGCCAGTCCTGCTCCCCAGCCTTCTGTCAACCAAAACCCAGACAGGCAATCCACATTCCAGCAGAGGCACACAGGATGACTGAGCAAGAAAATACCTACTTTCTAAAAGTGGTATTTTCAAACACAGAATGTAAAAATCACCTTCACTAAAAGATGCATCTTTAGACTCTGAGTTCAGGCATACTAAACTCTATTTTCCTACCTAATTCCCCGGGCCAGTTATGTTTATAAGATGTTATAAACAAACTCCCCATTCTGTCCTATGGGGAACAGGTAGCCTTGCAATAGTGAAAAACGAAATGGGCAGTAATTCACTATCAGGACATGCCACACACACCAGGGCATGTCCTACCTTTCACATACACTGCACCCTGCCACAGGGGTACCGTGGGCCTACCTGAGGGGTGACTGACAGGTAAGAAAAGGGAAGGTTAGGGCCTGGCGAGTGGGTGCACTTGCCAAGTCGACATGGCAGTACCAGACTGCACACATGCTCTGCAATGGCAGGCCAGAGTTACCTTTTACGGGCTGTTTGTGTGGGTGGCACAATCCAATGCTGCAGCCCACCAACAGCATTTGATTTACAGGCCCTGGCAGACGCAGTGCACATTACTAGGGACTGACACATAAATCAAACAGGCCAATCATGGAAACACCAATCCATAACACAATTTACCACAGGAGCACTTGCACTTTACCACTGATCAGCAGTGAGAAAAGTGGGTAGAAACACTAGGCCAGCTAAAACAGAGTCAAAACCGGGAGGTCAGAAAGCAAAAACTCAGGGGAAACTCGCCAAAAGATGCCAAGTCTAACACATGTCCCCTCCAGCTGAAAGTAGAGAGAACTACCCACCCTCCTGGGAGTTCTCTTCACTAAGGCGGAAAAACCTGGACAGACCATCTGCATTGGCGTGTTCTGTGCCAGGACGGTGTTCCACCGTAAAGTCCATTCCCTGTAGGGAGATGGACCACCTCAGCAGTTTTGGATTCTCACCCCTCATTTGCATCAACCATCTGAGGGGCCTGTGGTCTGTCTGAACCTGGAAGTGAGTCCCAAACAGGTATGGTCTCAGCTTCTTCAGTGCCCAGACCACAGCGAAAGCTTCCCTTTCTATGGCACTCCACCTCTGTTCCCTGGGGAGTAGTCTCCGGCTAAGGAAGACTACAGGCTGGTCTAGGCCCTCTTCGTTCAGTTGTGATAGCACCGCTCCCACTCCATGCTCTGAAGCGTCAGTCTGCACGACAAATTCCTTGGATAAGTCGGGGGCCTTGAGCACGGGTGCCGTGCACATGGCGGCCTTCAGGGCATCAAAAGCCTTCTGGCAGGACTCAGTCCAGATCACCTTCTTGGGCTGCTTCCTGGAAGTCAGCTCTGTTAAGGGGCAACAATGGTGCTATAACCCCTTAACAAACCTCCTGTAGTACCCGGTGAGTCCTAAGAAGGCCCTCACCTCTGTCTGGGTCTTGGGGGGCTCCCAAGCCAGAATGGTGTGAATCTTGGGTTGTAGGGGCGCCACCTGGCCGCTTCCTACCTGGTGTCCCAAGTACACCACCGAACCCTGCCCGATCTGGCACTTACTGGCCTTGATCGTGAGGCCTGCCCTGTGCAGCGCCTTCAACACTTCCCCGAGGTGCTGCAAGTGTTCTTCCCAGCTGGAACTGAACACTGCGATGTCATCCAGGTAGGCGGCACTGAAATCCTCCAGCCTAGCCAACACTTGGTTGACCAACCTCTGAAAGGTGGCAGGGGCATTCTTCAACCCAAAGGGCATCACCCGGAACTGGTAATGTCCTTCTGGGGTTGAAAATGCTGACCTCTCCTTGGCCCCATCGGTTAAGGCAATCTGCCAGTACCCAGACGTTAAATCAAACGTGCTGAGGAACATGGCAGCTCCCAACCGATCAATGAGCTCATTAGCTCTGGGGATGGGGTGTGCGTCAGTCCTGGTGACGACATTGAGTCCACGGTAGTCCACACAAAACCGCAGTTCTGGAGTGGCACCGGGTGCAGCAGCCTTTGGGACCAAGACCACTGGGCTGGGCCAAGGACTGTTGGAAGGCTCGATCACCCCTAACGCCAACATCTTAGAGACCTCCTCTTTAATGCTGGCCTTGACCCGGTCAGTCAACCTGTAAATCTTGTGCTTCACAGGAGGGCTGTCACCGGTGTCCACGTCATGGGTACACCAGTGAGTAACACCGGGGGTCAGGGAGAACAGTGGGGCAAACTGTCCCAACAACTGGTGACAGTCGCTCTGCTGCTCTGGAGTCAGTGTAGGGGAGAGGATCACACCTTCCACTGACCCATCGCGCTCCTTGGTAGACAGGAGGTCAGGGAGAGGTTCACTCTCCTCTTCCACCCCATCATCTGTCGCCAAGAGCATGCTCACTTCGGACCTCTCGAAGTGGGGCTTGAGGCGGTTCACGTGGAGGACCCTCAAAGGGTTCCTTGGAGCCCGCAAATCCACCAGGTAGGTGATATCACTTTTGCGCTCCACCACCTCAAATGGCCCAGTCCACTTGACTTCAAGGCACAAGGTTCCACTGGGGCCATGACCCACACTTTTTGCCCAGGTTGAAATTCGACCAGAGTGGCATTCTGGTCATACCACTTCCTCATTTCTTCCTGGCTGGCTTCTAGGTTCGCCTGCGCGAGTTTCCTGAAGCGGGCAGTTTGGTTTCTGAAGTCCAGCATGTAACTAAACACATCCTGGGGAGCTTTCCTGGGAGCTGCCTCCCAGCCCTCCTTCACCAAACTCAGAGGTCCTCTCACAGGGTGACCATACAGAAGCTCAAAGGGACTGAACCCAAGAGACTTCTGTGGTACCTCCCTGTATGCAAAGAGGAGGCACGGCAAGAGGACGTCCCACTTAACGCCTCATGGGTTCTGTTAGACCCTTAATCATGCCCTTCAAGGTCTGGTTGAATCTCTTCACCAGACCGTTACCTTGTGGGTGGTAAGGGGTGGTGAACTTGTAGGTTACACCACACTCCTTCCATAGGGATGTCATATACTTGGATATGAAATTGGTCCCCCTGTCAGAAATCACCTCTCTGGGAACCCCACTCGGGAAAAGATCCCCATTAACGCCCAGCCCACCACTAGCGCCGTTGTTGTCCTGAGAGGGATTGCCGCCGGGTACCGGGTGGCATGGTCCACCAAGACCAGGATGTACTTGTTGCCCATGGCTGTCTTGGGATCCAGTGGCCCCGCAATGTCCATCCCTACTCTATCGAAGGGCGTTCCAACCACTGGAAAAAGTTGGAGAGGAGCTTTGACCTTCCTCCCACTCTTACCACTTGCCTGGCAAGTTTGGCAAGACCTGCAGTGTCCATCGGACTGCCTTCGCATTTGGGGCCAGAAGAAGTGGGTGACAAGCCTGTCAAAGGTCTTGTCCTGCCCCAAATGTCCTGCCAAAGGCACGTCATGAGCCAGACCCAGTAGGAAGGTCCTGAAGCGCTGGGGTACCACCAGCACACGGGCTGACCCAGGCTCAGCGACCTTAGGCTCACTGTACAGGAGATCATTCTTCCAGTAGATCCAATGTGATCCGGACTGATCACCAGCTGCCTGGTCTGCAGCCTGCCGCCGCAGACGCTCCAGAGAAGGGCACTCCTTCTGCTCCTTGCAGAATTCCTCCCTGGTGGGACCCCCTTCTTGCTGCCAATGGGTCAGCTCAGAGATGTCCCCCAATTCAGCTACCTACTCCCCTGTAGGCCCCCGGGCGTCCCCCTCAAGGTCCGCCTTCTCCCGGTCCGTGGGAACTTCAGGGGCCGGTTTCCCGCGCCCCTTGCCCTTTCTCTTGGCAGGGACTTGGGCCACTGTTTCAGGCTCCAAGTCCTCTTGATCACCCTCTCTGGCCGCCATTGACCGAGTGGACACGCAGGGACACTCTGGCAACCCAAGCATCTCCAAGTGAGACCTGAGCTCAACATCCTTCCATAACGACTGCTCCAGGTCGTTACCTAGCAGACAATCTACAGGCATAGAAGGGCTCACAACCACCCTCAAGGGACCGGAGACCTCCCCCCACTCGAAGGGAACCTGCGCCAGAATTGTCCACCGCAATGACTTGGTGGAATGCCCCTGGGACTACCTGCTTCTCAAAGACCAAGTGACACCGGACTGAGGTCACACTGGCTCCAGTATCTCTGAGAGCCTCTACCCTTTTTCCATTGATGGTCACCCGGGTGCTGTATTTCTTTGTGTTAGGGGGCACCGGGTTTCCTGGGACCATCTCACTGTCCCCTAGTGAGACGAGGGTCATTTCTGCGGGGTCCCCACCCTCCTGTGGGTACTTCTCCTCCCCAAACGCTACACTAGCCAACATCTTGGATTGCCCACCGGTGGATGGCTGTGCCCCCTTAGGGCACTTGGGGTCCCCCTTCATGTGACTCACCTGGTCACATGCAAAACACTTGCGGGGGCCAGGTCTCAGCAGGCTTTCCTGAAAGGACCCCTTGTTTCTCATCTCCTGGGGGATGGGAACCTTTACCCTGGGTGTTAGTTTGGGGCCCTTTAGAGAACTCCTGTGTTTTACCCTTGTCCCCCCCACTTTTCTGCTGGGGACCCTGCCCACCTTTGGCTGAGTCTCCCCCATACGCTTTCCTGTGGACCCTGGTACTCACCCAGCGGTCCGCCTCCATAGCAAGCTTCCTGGGGTCAGTCAGCTTACTATCAACTAGGTGCTGGCGCAGATCTGCAAAACATAGACTATGAATGAATAAATTCTTTATTGTGTGGTTAATAAAAACCATTACAAAAACAGCATATCTATCTAAAAGTGGAGGGAAAGCAGGCTTTTAGCAATTTTTTAAAAGAAGAAATAAATAAATATATATGCACAGCATGTTCGTAAAACCTCCTTTGCTATCTTTAGTTAAAACAATGAGAATAATAACAGTCTTTTAGGCACGACAAATCAGTCCTTCGGTGGCGGCCAGATTGAATAGGCTCCCCCAAGCTTTAAGAACCGCCCGGGTGTTTGCCACAGTCGGCCTGTAAGAACTTATCCATCAATGCTGTGCGGGTGGAGTAGATAAATTTAGCAAAATTGGCCATATGCTTCACAGTGTCCAACGTATAAAGCTGTTGGACTGCCTCATTTGCTGTGCGCGTGCCCAGTTGGAGGAGAATGGGCTTAAGGTGGATTCGGCGAGCTAGCCGCAAAGCAGGGCAGCAAAGTAGAATATGAGCCAGAGACTCTCGTTTATAATTGCAGAGACGACACTCCGTGATGACCGGCCTTGTTTTCACCGTTGGATACAGTTCTTTTAAGGGGAGAGGATGTAGTCTGACTGCAAGAATCCTATGTAGGGCTAGTCTCCCCACGGGCTGCGTAAGATGTTGTTTAAGGCCGGATAGTGCGCGGGGGGAGGTTTGGGTCTCGTGGAAGCCTCTGGCTGCCAGGGCTTCAATGTCCAACATGCAAGAGTGTGATCGTACTTGCTTTTTTATTATTGCTTTGATGGTAGTATACTTAATAATGCTGGAGTCCCAATTCTCTGTGGCTAATTGGAAGAGTTCTTTGGCAGAGGCGAGACCAGTAGACCAGGGATTGCCAGGTTGTCGAAAGATGTAATTTATAACAGCCTTCATCGAGTTCTCTGGTGCCGCCGTTGTTAGATAAAAGTATTTAGCTAAAGCCGCCAGATCTTCTAATGTTTGTCGGTTAAGATTGAATTCCAGGCGAATTAAGGTATTCCTGGTGCAGGCTGGTAGACGAAATACCTTTTTGTAAGCTGTACAATGTATTTTTTCTAAGTCCTGTGCAAATTTACCTGGAAACACCTGTTGCGCGTAATTGAGGGACGGTAGTAATTTCGCCCTCAGCACTCTTTGAATAGCCATTGTTGTTGGACTGTCCAAGACGGCGTAAAGTTTACAAAGAGCATAGGTGACCATTTTTCCTTTCTGCTGCAGTTTGTGAAGGTGGACCCTTGAGCGACCCGTTTCACAGATCCAGGCCCCAAGATAATTGTAAGATTGTACACTGTTCAAAGTTAACGGATCCAACCTCCACTTTGCCACTTTTTTTTTCGGGTGGTGGCCAAAGATCACTATCTTGGACTTGGTTGGATTAGCGATCAGCTTGTTTTTGGTGTTGTACTCTGAAAGGGCTGTCAGCGCTTTTTGGAGACCGATTTTAGTGTGATCCAAAAGAACCAGGTCGTTGGCATATTGCATCAGCTGTATCTTTGTGTGCCCGATCCTGGGGGTCGCTAAAGTGGCTCCATGCAGAGTGCTGCCCATATCTGCCGTGTATAAGTTGAAGAGCATCGGGGCAAGGACGCAGCCCTGCTTTAACCCCCGGTCCGTGGCGATTTTTCCTGTAGCGGACTCACTGGATAGTTTGACTCTCACCCAGGTTCGCGATTACAGAGATCTGATGGCTTGTAGCAAAGACGGGCTAATGTTCCAACTTGCCAATTTCTGCCATAAGATAGTACGGTCTACCCCATTGAAAGCTGCTGTATAATCGATGAAGCAGGCAAAAAGCGGCGGGGTGCAATGGGCCACCGCTTGGTGGGCTAGGTATGACAGGGCAATGATGTTATCAATGGTGGAACCACCTGCTCTGAACCCGGTCTGATAAAAGGGCAAAAGACCTTCGCTGCTAACCCAATCCGCTAGTTCCGCCAAAAGGGCGCTTGCGTAGGCCTTGCCCTCGATGTCCAATAGGGCAATCATACGATAGTTCCTAGGGTCGGTGTTTGGCCCTTTTTTATATATTGGATGCAGCAGCGACCCCCTCCAGGAGTCTGGAACGTCCTCCAAAAGCCTGCACTCGGCTTATAGCTGAGCCAAATTGTCAGCCCAAAAGTCGACGTCCTCCCTAAAGAGGGAGCCAGGCAGGCCATTAGGGCCAGGTGCTCCATTATGTCGTATCTTTTTTAAGATGGTGCGAATTACTTGTTTACCTCGGGGGGTAGAATCGTCCAGAGATGCAGTAAGGTTTGTTACGACATTGCCAAATTGCTCCCCTTGTGTTGTAGTTCTCTCTGAAGGAGTTACATTCGGATCATCAGTGTAGAGGGTTTTCACATGGGCTACCCAAATACCCGCGTCAAGTGGGTTCTCTCAGTTAGTGGTCCCGTGAGTTAGCTTATTTAGATGTTGCCAGAATTCTTGGGACTTTTTCGGCGCCAGCAGCTCAAAGATCTTCAGCCATTTTGCCTCTGTAAGTGCGCGTTTTGCCTTCCAGACCTGTTGTGAGTGGCTCTTGGCCGCTAATTTGAGTTCTTTTATGGCAAGTTCGGACCCGGTTTCCCGATAGGCCCTGCGTTTGGAATTTAATTGTTTAGTGTATTCCTTGATGACTGGGAGATGTCCCAATTTGTGTGCAGGATTTGCAGTAGTTCTATATGTAATGCTCCCCCGAAGCAAAGAAGCTAGGTCATAGTCAAGTGTCCCCATTCCCCTATGAGGCCCCAGTTGTTAAGACCGGTCTGCCAGCCTTTCCACGTTGCTTTCCATGAGTCAAATTTGTTAATTGGAAGCGGCCCTGATTTGATTCTTCTAAGGAGTCTATACTGTTCTTCCCCCTTAGTTGTTCCGATGCAGCGGAGAGTGTGGCGGATTTTCGCTATGATGGTTAACTGCAGAGTTAGGGCGGCGTGGTCCCTTTCATTCCGGGGTTGCACTGCGTAATTTGACATATGTGTTTGTAGTCTTTCGCTCAATAAGATGTAGTCTATTGTGGTCTGGTTGTTGTAGGTGGGGGCAAAAAAAAGCCCCTGGGTTGACCTTTATAGTTAGAGAGTGTCGTTGCCAAATTGTATGCCCGCATGAGGGCATTGAATCTTCCGGTGCTCCCATTGGGGTGACTTTCATGTACATTCAGCCCTATTTCATGCGTGTTAAAGTCCCCAAGGATGATAAAGTCCATGGCTGCAAACTGCAGAAGCAAAGTTTCAATTTGGTTTATCAGCCGAATAAGCTTGTCCTTCGAACCCGGCCCGTGAGGATTGTAGTAGACATTAATTAAAAGTATTGGTAATGGGCCGTCAGCCGTGTTCAGGCCTTACAAAGTACCGGCCAAGAACATGTCCGAGGGGTTCTTTATCTCTGTAAAATGTACTTTCAAAGCGTGCTTAATATATATAGAGATACCCCCCGAGGGTCTCCCAAAAATGTTGCCTTTAATTGCGGGTTTGATATATTCCGCATAGCCTCCTATAGGTATAGATGTAGTTGCCCATGTTTCTTGGGCGCAAATTATATCCGCTCCAGCAAGGAGTGTAATTGCGGATGGACTTTGCAAAACCTTGGTGATCCCCGCGACGTTCCAAGTCAAGATGCTAATTGTTTGGATGTTATCTGAAGGGCGTCTGTGCAGGGCGAGGCCGTTGTTTGAAAGGGGCCGGGCCTTTGGCGGCATCGACACATTGCTTGGTAAGGGCCTGGTATTAGGGACTTGGGTTTTAGGCCCGTGGGAGCCAGGACCAATCTTTAATAGTATTCCCCTTGGTCAAACAGGAGCGATTGCCTCCTTCTATGTGTGTTATGATTTGGATTGAGCTATCGCTCCTCAAATTTATTTTTGGGCCACCTTTGGAACCGTGTAGAATGGACCCAGTTGCTGGCCGAGTTGAATCTTTTCTGTTCATCCATTTCTGGTCGTTCAATTCTTGAATTCCCTGCAATTCCTTTGGCCCATTACTTTTCAGGATCACTGGATATTTAATAACAAGCGGGGTCTTGATTTTTATTCCCCAGTTCTCCAGTTGCGTTTTGTATCCCCTCAGGGCCTCAGCCATAGCCGGGATGGAGAAAGTTATCTCTGTTGTCTCGTTTATTTCACTTGGCCCTGGGGCAAAGAAAGCCACACTATCGATGTCAGTCGTTTTTATGTTTTCTAAGCCCGGGATGTTTGCGCAAAGTTTCAGGAGTTTTCCTCTATTGAGGATGTCCCAATTGCCTTGCGAGATATATTCCGGGTATAGCAATACTTTTAGATTTTCTAGATCTGTTGCAAGGTCTTTGAAGGGCTGTGTATGTTTCAGTATTGCCTCTTGGGCATCCAAGGGCTCTGTAAGTTTCCGAGTTGGATGCCCCCAGGAGACAGAGCCTTCCCCGGACTGGTTTGTGCTTGGGGCCCACGATTGTGCATCACTCCTGGGATTGTAGTTATGGGCAAGGGGGGGGTGGAGGGTCATCGGTACTCGTTTGAATAGACTTCGTCTCCCTTTGATTGTAATTTGTGTTTGCAAATATGGGCTCCTGATAAACTGTTGGCAATGGGAGGACGCGTTTGTTTGTATTATGTGGTTTGAGTATTCCTTGTTGGGTGCTGCTCGTGCTTACGTTATCCGCTTTAATTGCTAGGGACCGCACTATGTTAAGTTTCAGATGTTCCTTTTGTTCATAGCTTGGTTCTTCGGCCTGTATACCTTGCGTATTATCAAAATGATGACTAGGTTCTAAGGCTGTCATGTTCAGGCTTTTGATTGGTTGCTCCAGAGAATGTCCTGGGGTACACTGAGCGGATATATCGTTTGCGATTGTGCCGTCCATTTGTGTACCTGAGGTTTGATTATTAAAAGTTGGTTTTTGGAGAAGGCCGGTGTCATCATGGTGCTCCTTATTATGATCTTTGTTTTCCTTGTTTTCTGACACAAGCCAATGCGTGATGGACCCTTTGTGATGGCTTTTACCTTTTTTTGTTTTGTTTAGCTTTTTTAGTTTTTTCTTATTTTTCCTGGATAGGTGTTGACATTCTAGGATTGGGGATTTTAAGTTGTTTGACATTCCGGGGCATTTGTCTGAAATAGAGCAGGATTGTGTTTCAGACTGCAATCTAAGCTTGGAGTCCTAATCGTTGTCGCTAGGTGAGCTTTTAAGTCTGTAACTGTCATGCCTAGAGGTTTCCTGCATTTTTTCCGGTCTGATCTGGTTGTCCTTTGGCCTGGACTGTAAGGAGGAGGTAGGTATTGACTGCAAGTCTTCTGCCCTTATTCTATTCATTTGGACTCCCATGGGCCCCGATGGCTTATACAAAACTTTTTTCTCGTTTGTTTGTAAGGCTTTCCTGCTTGAGGTCGGTATTGGATTTAATTGGGGAGGGCGGTATGTGTTGTTCGACCGCCTATTGACCTCGCTCTTAAGGTCCGTGACTAAGGTGCTCATTTTCTCTGGGAGCTTTTCCAGGTTCTGCAATATTGGGCTACTTCCACAGCTTTCGTGTTTGACCATTAAATCCGTATTTGCCTGGGCTCTGTGGATCAGAGAATTTAAATGTTACAATTTCAAGTCCAATCCGGTGATCAGGCCAGCAACCGTTTGCAGTATGTTTATTTGGGTGTCCAACTTATCTGCGTGCATTATGGCCGCATTTGCCATTGAAATCAGGGCCTCATTAATCAGTGCGAGGTGATTCTCGATTTTTTGAGGCAACAAACCGGCTTCCATTCCAATTTTTAGGGAACCGGAGACCCGAGACTCATTTGCACATGAGAGGAGGCTTGTGTTTGATGAATTAGGGCACCATTTGGATGGAGAGCTCTGACTTATGGGCTCAACAGGCACAAAAGAGGAAACAAGAGGGTCCAACTGAGGCTTCAGGGGGGTGAAGCATTTGCCAGTGCTGTGTCTTGATAAGAAAGGAAAGACCCCGCTTGTTTCTGAGATAGTGATGTCGGTGGATAAGTTGAACTGGGTAGGCTGTTCCCCACTGTTCCCTATGTGATTGTTGTCAGTATAGGATGGTCGGAGACCGGAACGGTCTGTGGCTGAAACGAGCGGCGATCCCAGGATTGGCTGATAGTTTGTGTTATGTATTGGTGAGTTAGAGCCAGTTGAGTCTGCGACCATTGGGACTGTCATTAGTTCGACTCGTTTCTTTTGCATCATTTTCATTAGTGTTGAGGCATGTTAACGTGCGTTTTGGGCCTGGCAGTAGAGCGTTGTTTGGAGATGAAGTAATTAACTCCCCGGTTGGCCGGGCAGTTGTGTGGCACTTCGTTAACAAGCTCCCTTGACCGGTCGAAAGTGCCAAACTTGGGTGCTGCTGTTGGGTGCTGGCCAATAGAAATGCCGTTGTGTTAGAAAGGTTGGCTTCCTTGGCCCCTCCTTCTAAGTTTGGAGACACTAGAGTACAATTTACTAAGTTGTTAGGGTGAAACAAGCCTTGATCAGTTGTAATTGTAGTTTCTTGTGCTTGTGCTCTTTTGCCCGTGACTATAATAATTTCCGGGGAGAGTGAGACGGCAAATGGGGATCTTTGACTTAGAACCTTGTGTATATTGACCGATGTACTGGCAATAGTTTCAATGCGCGGTGTATCGGCTATTTTTCCAGAATTGCTTGATTTGCCTTTTTTAATTGTTTGATGAAAATATGCTCTTATATCACTATTACCATTAGGGTTATTGCAATTGCCGACTGCGGTGAGTTCACTCGAGTTCGTAGTCTCCTCGCTCAAATTTGGGGTGGAAATTATTGACCGTTTGCCCATTTGTTGCCCATCCCGGGGGGGGGTCGAGCCAAGTTTTACACTTCCTCTACCTGGAAGGTACAACATTTTAGACTTTTGCCGCCTTGCGGATTTGTGTGGGCGATAGTTGTCTTGATGCTGGGTCAGACCCGAGTTTCTTGTCCGCATGATTCTTCTATACTCTGAGCTCAGTGCACTAGAGGGGGAAAATGTCAGTAGCGGGCTGGTGAGATGGCCTAATGGTCCTGGTGAACCTGTCCGGCAATCCTGGTGGCCTGATAGCCTAATAGTGTCTTGATAGCTTGATGGTCAGGTCAGATCAAATGACCCTGTCCGGCGAGTGCCCCAGTCACAGGGGCGGTGCAGATTGAAAAGAGTGGGGGTCGGAGCGGAGCCGGAGCCTGGGCAGAGAGCAGGGCACGCTAGCAGACTGCAAGCTGCACCCACCCTAGTTGGGTCGCTTCCGCGGTCTTGCTGGGTTCTACACTCAGCGGCCGCCAATAGTGACGGCCACGCTCTCTGCTCTCAGCTCGCCACACCTCACGATACCTCTGATTGTGGCTCTCCCTCTCCCAGGCCCCCGCTGGTTCTACTGATCTTGCTGGACCTGCCAGTACTGATGCCGATGCCACCAGCCACGGGCACACAAGGGCAAGAGTGGGGGGCCTGCACCTCACGCACCTCGGCCGCGTCTCCGGCGTCTTTGGAGAGAGCGAGCTCCCGCTGTGGGCTCCGTGTCCTGCACTGCGGCCCTCAGGGAGGAACACACCGTCTGACAAACCCGTCGGGCCGGGGCCAGAGTGCCGCGGGTGGCCGCAGTTCAACGTCGCGGGGCCCCTTCGGGACAGTATTCACAAGCGACGATGCGGCAGGATCGGTGCGGCGTCCACCCCTCACTCTGCTACCGGAGGCTGGCTGACTGGCGGGAAGCACGAAAGCACGAACTGGATTCTCACTCTGGAGTTTGCTCGCAAACATAGACTAGACAAGTGCTCCCATGCAATCAAATTGTAGAGCCCCTGAAAATCTGTCACATTACTGCCCTTCACCCAGCCATCCAGTGACCAGCAAAACATATCTACACATTCCAAACAAGTGTTGGCATCGGACTTCTTACTGGACCTGAACTGATCCCTGTACTTTTCAGGAGTGAGACCATACTTAGTGAGAAGGGCGTCCTTCATGTCTGAATAGGTGAGGTGATACCCCTTACCCAAAGCTATTAAAGTATCCCTTGCTTCTTCTGGGAAGAGAGGCCACAATCCTGCTCCCCAATTCTCCTCAGGGACCCCATTCATGTGTATCGCTGCTCGTAACCCTGAAACCACCTTTGTATGTCATCCCCCTTCTTGAATTCGTGCCTACATTCTTAGGGATGTGCACAATCCTGTCTGCCTGTCTTGACGGGTTGCTGCCACCATCTGAGCTGGCTCTACTCCTCTGATCCAGCTCCTTTATCCTCATCCTTTTCTCCTCCATGGCTAACTTCAGCTTCTCCAGTTCTACTGCCACTCTCCTTGCTTCTCGCCTGCCCTCCAGCTCTCCTGGGGACGGGCCACTGCTGCCTGGCCTGGAGGGTTCCCCCCTCCCAAAAGCACATCCACCCTAGGAATAGGCTCCTCCGCCTCTCCACTGAGATCACCAGACTGCTCGCTGGCATGTCTGGCTGCTACCCAGGCCCTCAGCGCCTTTTGTAGCTCCTCCTTCCTTGTGAGGCCTCTGACTTGGACTTTTAGGTTTTTGCAAATTGATTTCAATTCCCTAACATTGTAGGATTCCAACCTATCCTCCTCAAAGGCAATTTCAGGGATGCAACAGATGATGCTCTTGATTCAGGCATGATGAAGTAGCAAGTTCAAACTGGCAAGATCAAAAATAGGCCAAAAAGAAAAAGAACCAGTATGTGGCACGTAATGGTCTGCGATATGGTAGTAGTGCACACCAATCACTGTAAGTCAAGTGCAAACGCAAGTCCTATCCTCACCGCTGACAACCAATGTTAGAAATGGGATTTTTGGTAGGCTAGGGCATGTGCCAAAGCCAGGCAGAAACCACCACTCTAGTCAGGATAAGGGAGTTACACTCCTAAAATAACCCCTGCTCACCCCCTTGGTAGCTTGGCACGAGCAGTCAGGCTTATCTTAGAGGCAGTGTGTAAAGCATTTGCACATAACCAACAGTAATACAGTGTAAGCACTACAAAAGGACACCACACCAATTTAGAAAAATATCCAATATCTGTACTTAAGACAAGACCAAAAACAATAAAAATCCACAATACAGTACTTAAAAATCTTCAGTTATCAAAATGTGCTTGAAAAACAGTTCATTCATGTCGATAGCTCCGTCCGGGGCTATTACGGCGTCGTGAACAAACAAATCCAAACAGTTCTGGCTGACCGCGGCGTCACGGGTCAGCTACGGTGTCGGGAAGACCCGCAAACAGTACCTTTTAGAAATGCAGGGCGTCGGCGACCTCTCGTTGAGCTTCCGAAAGCACGGCGTCCGCAGGCGTCGGTTCCGGAGGTCAGTGCAGGAGTCGTCGGGCCCTCGAAGTCACACGCATTGCAGATCCAACTCCTCTCTGTTGAAGTCAGGAGCGCTGGCGTCGGTAGGCGTCGTGGGGCTGCGGTGTGAAGTGCAGCAATGCGGTGGCCTCAGGTCGCGGTGCGAGCAGCGGCTTGGTGGCGCCGTCACATGGCGGCGTCGGTGAGACCAGGGTCGTGGTGCGAAGTGAATGTGGTGCTCGTCGCAGTGCAAGCAGCGTCGTCGTCATTGCTATAGCGCTGTCGTCGGCTGACGAACAGGAGTCGATGGCGCCGGCAGGCCAAGGCTGCGGTGCGGGATGAGGGCGGTGCGTTGTGTAACTTTACGAGCGGTGCCCTCGAATCACGGTGCAAGTAGCTGCGTAGATTTCGGCGTGGAGCGGCGTTGTCGGGCTACCAAGGTGTCGTCGTGAAGCGAGGCGGTGCGGAGTGCGGTGCCCACAGGTCGCGGTGCGAGCCGCGGCTCAGTGGCGTCGTCGGTGAGACCAGGGTCGCGGTGCGGCGTTGCGGCGGTGCCCTCTGCGGCGCCTTCAGGACACGGAGTCGGCAGCAGCGTCGTCGGGTTGCTTTTTCTTCTGTTGCAGCACAAAACACACAGTCCCCAGTGCTGAGGGCAGAAGAGCTTGAAATCTTTGCTGTTCCTGAGACTTCTTGAACAGCGGACAAGCTCTACTTCAAACCCTTGGAGAAACTCACAAAAGTAGATTGCAGAAAGTCCAGTCCAGTCCTTTCACTGCCCAAGACAGAAGCAGCCACTGCAGGCCAACACAGCAAAGCACACAGCAAAGTGGTAGTTCCTCCTCACAGCTTCTCCAGCTCTTCTTTTGGGCAGTCTTCTTGGTCCAAAAGAGTTCTAAAAGTCAGGGGTCTGGGCCCCAATATTTATATCCCAAAATCCTTTGATCTCTTAGGCAGAGAGTGTCTGGACCCAGCCAGAACCAGTTCTGCCCTCTCTGGTGTGACTTCCTGGCAGGAGGTGGAGACGGCATGGTCAGAGGCAGACCAGGCCCTTTGAGGTGCAAGGAAATCTCCTCCCCCTTCCCCAATTGCAGCCCAGGTCTATTCAGCCCTTTCCTGACCCACCTAGACTATCTGGAGCCACTCCTGCTCCCCAGCCTTCTGTCAACCAAAACCCAGACAGGCAATCCACATTCCAGCAGAGGCACACAGGATGACTGAGCAAGAAAATACCTACTTTCTAAAAGTGGTATTTTCAAACACAGAATGTAAAAATCACCTTCACTAAAAGATGCATCTTTAGACTCTGAGTTCAGGCATACTAAACTCTATTTTCCTACCTAATTCCCCGGGCCAGTTATGTTTATAAGATGTTATAAACAAACTCCCCATTCTGTCCTATGGGGAACAGGTAGCCTTGCAATAGTGAAAAACGAAATGGGCAGTAATTCACTATCAGGACATGCCACACACACCAGGGCATGTCCTACCTTTCACATACACTGCACCCTGCCCACAGGGGTACCTTGGACCCCATTCATGTGTATGGGTGGGCCTACCTGAGGGGTGACTGACAGGTAAGAAAAGGGAAGGTTAGGGCCTGGCAAGTGGGTGCACTTGCCAAGTCGACATGGCAGTACCAGACTGCACACAGGCTCTGCAATGGCAGGCCAGAGTTACCTTTTACGGGCTGTTTGTGTGGGTGGCACAATGCAGTGCTGCAGCCCACAAACAGCATTTGATTTACAGGCCCTGGCACACGCAGTGCACTTTACTAGGGACTGACACATAAATCATACAGGCCAATCATGGAAACACCAATCCATAACACAATTTACCACAGGAGCACTTGCACTTTACCACTGATCAGCAGTGAGAAAAGTGCGCAGAAACACTACGCCAGCAAAAACAGAGTCAAAACCGGGAGGTCAGAAAGCAAAAACTCAGGGGAAACACGCCAAAAGATGCCAAGTCTAACAATACCCAAGAGCCTAAGACAGCAAGTCATTGAACTTGCTCACGAAGGACATCGTGGCATTGTTGCCAACAAAAGAGCCCCGAGGGATCAAGTGTGATTCCCACGCCTGGACAAGAGAGTAGAAAGGGAACTAAAGGAGTGCCACTTATGTAATTGCATTTACCCTGAAGTGACAAGTGATACACTAACAATGTCTGATTTTCCTGCACATGCGAGGGAAAGAGTGGCCATTGATTTCTTTGGGCCCCTAGAGAATGGACGTCTCATGGTAGTCACTGACGAGTATTCCTGGTTTCCTCTTGTGGAGGAAATGTCATTAGCAACCCATGACAAGGTCATTGAGTGGCTGAATGACATTTTTGCAGCACAGCTCATCCCAGACATTTTAAAAGCTGTCAGTGGTCTACAGTTATATAGTAAGGAAAACAGATCCTCCTTTTGCTGCTGAGCCTCTGAGAGTTGCGACACACAAGGGACACATGATAACAGCGCAACGTCCCAGAAAATCCTTCACAAGGGACTTGTCACATTTCGGACATCTCTCTCAACCTACATCAGCCCCTGTAATCACACATGAGACTGCCCCACCTGAAGGCCTAAGCCAAACATCAGCTCCTGTACCCTCGGTGTCCACTCCGGTTGCAGCTCAACTACCTCATATCATGCGATATGGCCAAACAGTGCGAGCACCTAGACGACTTATCGAAGAACCATAATGCTGCTGTTGTTTACACCTTTTTATTTAACAAGGGGGGAGGAGATGAAGTGTCTTAAGACTATGAGCGCTGGGACCCCGAAGTTGTGGGTGGACTCAATGAAAGAACTGTGTAACCATTTGGGAGCAGTTAAGGTGTGGTTATCAATGGTTATAAGATAATGAGAAGTTCAGTTGAATGTTGTATGCTGATAAAAAAGACATTGGTTATTAGCTCTGTGTGTGGCGTGTTCATCTGCATGATCTCGGACTGGTGAGGACGCTACACCTTCCTGTTGTATGCCTGTTTGCATTAACTATACGTATGCAGAGTAAACATATTGCAGAAATGTTTCATTCTTAGGTTTGAAAAATTAGCGAATATACAGCATATCTTTTCATTTCTCTTGTTGTTGATCTTTTCCATTAAATGTTCTCCTTATCAAACCAGTTTATGAAAATGACAAAGATTGATGCAAATAACATTCCCTACAAAGCTACACCATTTGTATTTGGTTAACTCATAGTCTTCCTATGTAGATCTGCCAATAGTGTTAGTTCAAATGGCTCCAACTTATTCCATTGTTTTCTCCAACTAATAAGCCCGAGTGAGTTGAGAAGAAAAACAACATTTTTTTGTAAATACAATGAAAATGTCTTTATTTCAGAATTTAACTGGTAACAATTTCCAAATTCAAGTACCCGAGAGGAGACAAAGATTGAATCTGTATCAACTCTGCGGTCTCAAGCTTGAACATGTAACCTCTGCTCCTTGCCACTATTTCTGCTTCCAAGGTGAATTTGTATATGGAGCATGCAACATATAAATTGAGGAAACAAAAGGATTTTGAAAAACGTGTGGGAAAAAAACATTTTTGGGTCCATTCAAAGGGACAGGCCACAGTCTGCAAGTCTTCCTCTAGCAAGAAGTGACATATTTTGGTGGTTACCTGACTGTACAATGGCCTTAACATTTTGATCTAATTTCAAGCAACAAAGGAACTAATGTAAAGCTTGATGAAATTAAAGAAACTGACAGCCCACAAACAAATACTGGAAGGAATGAAGTTAGGAAAAATAATGATGAACTGCTCAATTGATCAATGAATAAACAGAAAATATTAAAATAGCATTGCAGCAGGCACAAAACACGTGCTTTCATACGGGTGCATTGAAATATTTACAGGTACTATTATACAAATATTTAATTGTTTCCCCCTCCCCCGTCGCTTACCTGGATACGACATCCTCATGGACATCTCCCAGTGCATCCCTTATAAACTTTGGTAGTGATTTTGTGGGGGTGACACAAGCATTCGTTTTCAAATCCTCAGATTTTTAGACATTTCCCATAATAATCCTGAAAAAACACAGGTACTTGATTGAGCGACAATAAACCACAAAATGCTACATACTGTTCACATATGCATTATTTGTCAGTTGCCATAGTATCCAATGCGGGTGTTTAATTGCCCATGCTGGTTGAAGGTGGTTGGCATTACCATTTATTTCTGGGGACTGGGACGTATTTTTCAACATCAGATTTCAAACCAATTCAAATGAGAGTCAGAAAAGGGATAAAGAACAAAAGAAAGACAGGAAAACAGTGACAAAAGGAGAAAGGAGGGATGAAAAAGAACCTCCAACAGTAAGATCAAGAGACAAGAAGTGCAGGGTGAAAGAAAGAGGCATGAGGAGGAATCAAGACTAGTCCCTCGGTTTTAGGCAACATAGACATTCTGCAGCACCAGGCTCTTAAGAAACACTTTGAGTTTCTGAACTTATTTTATTATGGTTTATTTTTTTATATAGCACTAAACTAATCTGATGCAGTGTGTTTAGCCAATACCTTCAAAATATCGTTTGACTGATGGCTGCTATAATATCTACTCCTGACCAGAGGAAAGTGTGAGAATATTGTTCATCATTCTTTATAACAAGTGAGTGGATATTTATGATTAGCAATTTGTACACTTTTTGTATTTACCAATGAAAAAATGGTTATCAAAGAGTTGTTTGAACTTTCTTTTGGGTGGGTGCCATCGGGGCGGTGACCCCCCCACCTGCCCGCGGCCGAGCGAATCCTTGGCTTGAGGAGGCCAGCCGGTCCACGGCGAGCTCCGGGGGCCCGGGCGAGGCCCAGAGCTACGTCGATCGCAGAGCCCCCGCGACCTGGGAAAGCGTGGCTGAACCATAATAAAGGCCTCCCACCGTGATTACTTCACAGAGGACAAGCAAGCTCGTATGGGGAGGAGGTGGAGATCCCTCCCCCGGGTATAAATTGCCACCCACACCCAGGACTGTGTGCGGTCATTAGTCTGGGTTGACCCTCCCCAGGGCACGACTGGGGGGAGCTCCTTCTGGAAAGATTCTTTGAAAACTGCAAGCGAATTAGAGTTTCACAGGCCCGAGCAAAGGCTTGGAAGACACGGGACGTTAAGACTGACATCGGTGAGGGCATCGAAAGCTCCTACTGCCCCGGTGGCCCTGAGGGGAAAGTGAAT
The DNA here is from genome assembly GCA_963921515.1 of Calotriton arnoldi. NCBI lineage: Eukaryota > Metazoa > Chordata > Amphibia > Caudata > Salamandridae > Calotriton > Calotriton arnoldi. The sequence continues at coordinate 1,684,231 of CAWUFW010001300.1, forward strand.
TGCCTGTGGCAGAGTGAATGGTTCCGCGGCTGTTGGTGGTGTGTCACCCAGGCCTGAAGAGGGATTGAGGGCTGGTCGTCTGCCGGGGGCCTGTAGATGGGCAGACTGACTAGGCCCACACTACTGAAGATATATAGCACGCCTGGTCCTTACAAGGTCACAGCCTTAGATAATATGGGGAAAGCGGACAGAACCCAGTCCAGGCTGACTTTTGAAAAAAAGACTGGAGAGGACAGACGCACCCTGCCTGAGAATAGGAATGCCACAGTGACCCCACCTGAGGTATCACCAGTAGAGGCTACGCTGCAGGCCATGCAGCATAGCCTGCAGTCAATTGATGGGAAAATTGACACATTAAATATCCGGATGGACCACCTCAGTGCGAAGCTGGAGAAGCACACAACACTCCTAAATGAAGCCGAACAACACATATCTTCTACGGAGAATGAGGTGCACACTGTGACTACGAAATGTCTTAATATGGAAAAGGTACTGCCCATCATACAAGCAAAAAATGAAGACTTAGAAGCACGCTCCTGACGTAACAATGTATGCATCCTAGGGGTCCCAGAGTCCACAAACACTGGAAGGATGGAAACCTATGTTGAAACATTGCTGACAGAAGTCTTTGGAGGTGATAACTTCTCATCCCTGCTAGTAGTGGAGCATGCGCACAGATCTCTTATGGCCAGGCCGCCGCCAGCCCCCCCCCCCACCCCCTCCTCGCCCTATCATGGCAAAACTGTTGAACTACACCGAATGGGATGCGGTTCTGAGAATGGCCAGAGATAGACACACCATCACATATCAGGGAATCTCCATAACCTTCTTCCCAGACTTTATGGCTAGCATTCAGGCGACGTGAAAGGAGTTCCTCCCAATAAAGAAAAAGCTTCAGCAGGCAAAGATCCCTTATGCTGTATCCGGCTCGACTGCGCACGCTCCAAGATCTTCATTGTGACCAAGGCGGCAATGGACTATGTAAAAGAGATAACAGCACGGCAGTGGGCCCATGTGGAAGAAGATGAGGCACCCACTACATAATGACAGCAACAACAATACTCTAATACCAGCGGCCAGCTGGTCCTGGGGGATAGATGCAGTCTTGACGCCCTATTTATGGGGAGTGACGTTTGAGGGAGGGCGAGGCGGCTGGTGGAGGGCCCGGTAAGGGGCCCTTTCCCTCTGTTGCCCTGCCAAGCAGACTTCAATGGACCAGTAAGATGAGCCAAACTAAAGATGGTCGGGTGAGTCTGCATTTGAACTCTAGTGATGCCCCAACTTATATACTGGTGGAATTTGGCGGGGAGCCACCGCTCTGTAATCTACATGCCCTACTTGTCTGAATCTGATTACTGTCATTGATAATCATAAGTTTTCTTGGCCACCTCCCTTCCACCAGGAGATCTGAAAGGTCTCTAGCTGCCCCGCAATGGTAAATCCCCAAATGTTGACTCAACTACTGTTGGCCCGTGGTGCGCAGGCATTGATACAGATGCATTTGTTTGTGTTACTGGGAATGTTAATAATATGGGATGTCTTTGGCATGATTGGGATGCTGAAGTGGGAGGGGGGAGGGTATCTGTTAGTTGCCGGGTTAAGTACTGAGCTCACAGTGGTCATTTATGATGTTATCAGGAACATGCACATGACACTTTGGGGGGCACACTGCACAACATGGAATAATACTGCCAAACAAACCGGGAATATGTTGCCAAACCAGATATTGCTCTTTACATGGAATGAAAGGGGCTTAAACAATCCTCACAAGATTCCTCAAGTATTGGCATACTTAGATCGGCATGCTATACAGATAGCGTTCTTACAAGGAATACACCTCACTTAACATACAGAAGCTGTGGTGGGTGCGAGATCGGCATTGATAAAAATGGCCTCCTCTTATTCCTCGTACTCTAGAGGAGTACTCCTGTTGATAAATAAAGGGACTCCATTTGTGCTTACGCACTCGGAAATGGACACACAAGGCAGGAGTATCATTGTACAGGGCAGATTGTGTGATACCATGCTAACCATAGTGAATACCTATGGTCCTAATACAGACGACCCTGAGTTTTTCAAGCACATATGGTCCAAACTACATTTTTTACCCCCCTCGGCCATTATATGGGGTGGGGACCTAAATATTTGCCCAGATCCGGCTCTGGATAGGTCGGGGAATTCAGACCGACCTGGGAAACAGGCAGCACGCATAGTCCGAGACAGTATGACCAACAGTGGGCTGTTGGATCTCTCGAGAGCATGAAACCCTAGTGGGAGGGAAGGAACCTTATCATCGACGCACGACATGCGGTCCAGGTTGGATTACCGGTTAGCTACTCCCGCGATAAATGCATGGACGGAGGACGTGTGCCATATGCCCAGGACGCTCTCCAACCATGCTCCAGTAAGGTTAACATTGGCGGTCCCGGCTCGTAAGCAGAGGAGCTTTGGCTGGAGATTTCCTGAGGCGCCATTATTGGACCAGGTTTTCAGGGTTGAGATACACACGGCTAAAACAGAATCTTTTTAATTCACTACTGTCGGGGGCAGATATATTGTGGGAGGCATTTAAGGTTCCTATACGAGGAGTCTGCATTGGCAAACAGGGAGGTCTACCGAGAGACATACACCAGCAACTGCAAGGGCTGGAATGGGACATTCAGGGCTTGGAAAGACGCTATGAGGAGACACCCACACAAGACAATCTAGCAAACATTAGGGTCGAAATGTCAGTCTGCCAGGAAATGGCAGACTGGAAGATCAAATATTTGAACTGGCGCCAGGAGGCGAGAGCCTACGGTGAAGGAGGCCGACTTGGCTGCAACCTTGCCAATAAACTTAGAACCCCCTGGGCACTCACACATATAGTACGGATAAGGGACACCCAAGGGAGACCATACTATGACACACCCTCCATTATATAAACTTTCCAGGCATTCTACATCGATCTGTATGCGCCATTCACGACAGCTATGGTGCCAGAAGTCGCAGAGTATCTGGAAGATATAGCACTTGCATGACTATCCCCGGGTCAGCGGGAATATTTGTCACAACCTACCACGTCAGAAGAGATCCAAGAGGCAATTCACTCGTTGCCTAATGACAAGGCTCCGGGTACGGACGGACTGACCGAAGAGTTTTACAAAGAGTTTAATGATCTCCTAGCGCCACACCTGCATAAAATGTGCTCTGAAGCGTACAATAAGGGTCTGCTACACTCTTCATTGAGAGAAGCCCTGCTTATTACATTGCTTAAGCTGGATAAGTCCCCAGAGCAATGTGGCTCCTAAAGGCCACTTTCCTTGATCAACACCGACGCTAAAATACTTGCTAATATTCTGGGCACTAGGTTATAGCTACTATTACATACACTAATATTACCAGACCAATCTGGGTTCACACCCACCAGATCCACGACACATAACTTGCGCACCATATTCACTCTTTTCCACCAACTGGACCCCTCTATGTCCGCAGTGGCAGTGCTGCTTGACACGGCCAAATCTTTTGATACTATAGAGTGGGCATTCCTCTTCGGGGTATTGCAGCGAATGGACATCCTCCAAACATTTATAAAATGGATAACATTGTTATACACTGAGCCAAGTGCGCGGATCAAAATAATGGCACAGTGGCATCCCATTACTAATTGGCAGAGGTACACGGCAGGGATGCCCATTGTCCCCATTATTGTTTATCTTAACACTTGAGCCACTAGCATGCGAAATCCGACCGAAACACGTAGATTCGGCCCTGAGTTTTAGACTTAGGCCGATAAGCATCTCAATATACACGGACGTATGTACTGTATGTCCGCTACCCTGTCGCACATCTAGCTGCTCTAATCAGAGAATATGTCCACTTCGAGTATTATGCTGGACTGTGCATTAATTGGACAAAGTCGGTTATCATACCGTTAACCCCAGGAACACAACAGTTCCCAATTGAGTTACCCTTAGATTGGAGTCACAACCTTGTAAAATACCTGGGAGTCTGGATTCATAGAGATCCGGACACGGTGATTCAGGAGAATTATGGGAAGGCTGTGGCACGACTAGAAGAGCAAGTCACCAGATGGATTAAACCTCCTTTGTCGCTTGCAGATAGGATAGCTCTCCTAAAAATGATTGTCCTCCCAAAGTTTCTTTATCTATGTATAAATATCCCAATTGTGCTGCCAGTTACTGAACACTATACAGTCACACATGATAACATTGGTTTGGGCCGGCAGGCAGCCTTGGGTTCAATGGAGGACACTAACTCTCGCGTACGCTCAAGGGGGATTCGGAGCCCCAGATATCCACTTATACTACCTCTGCGCCCGGGCACACTTCGCACACTATTGGTACCATCCTCTTGAATACATACCACACTTGTCGATTGAGGCAGATGATGCACACCCCCTCCCAGTGATGGCCCCCCTGCCTCAAAGGAGGACGGGCATCCCCCGCTCCAAGATTAATACAGTCAAATGTACGACATTGGCCTGGCAAACATTGGGCACCTGGGCTCAGAAAACGCCACTGTATGCACCAGCGCTCCCACTTGCATACCACCCAGACCCATCAGTCACGCATGATGCTGGTGCGTTGGCACGATTAAGAGACGCTGGCTGTAAAACTATGGGAGATATATTTCCAGAGGAGTCCTTCATCACTTTGGAAGATTTTACTGCCAGCCAACCCCAAACCTCCCTTCTGGTATTCACATATGCCCGCCTACGGGGCGCTATGAAGCAACTGTTTTCATCCTTCCCTGCAGAGCCAGCAACCCTGGTTTCCCTTCAGGCTCTGCTCACTACCACCACTTGGAAACGTCTTATTACCGCGCTATATATGTCACGTTTGGAATCTTTCTTACCGGTCTTGGTGTGCTGGGACAGTTCTCAACTTCGGTTCTTGAAGATTTTGGTCTGTCTGAGGTATGGATGACCCTTTCCGGTAGCTACGGTGCTTCCGACACTGAAACAGCCAAAGCAGACTGTGCCTTCCAGAAGGAGTTCAAAGATGAAAAAACCCCATAGGGAAAGACCTCTGAGGAAGGTAGAGACTGCAGGAACGGAAAGGAAGGAGAAAATCAAGGAGCGACACCATACCAGGAGATGGAACTTGAAGACCAGATTTCCAAGAAAGAGCAGATGGCTTCAAGGGAACCCAAACTGGAACAGGAGGCGCCAGCAGGAAACAAAGGTGCGCTAACGGGAAGAAAAAGTACACCAAACGGGAGCAAAGGCACCAACTGGAGCAAGGACATACCAGCAGGAATAAGGAGTGTTGCAACGCAAAGAAAGAAAAGGTTCAGCCCCTTATGTACTCATGAACAGGAAGTGACTAAATAGGAAGTAAGCCGTCGCCATCTTGGATAGGGAAAGGAATAATGAATAGAAAAGGTTGCCATCTTAGAATGGTAGAACAAACCTCCTCAAGGCCTTCTGGGACCAAGACTGTGGAAGTATGGGGAGATGAACAAGCAACATGATGGCCCCAAAGAATAGTGAAGAGCAGCAAGGAAAAATGTCACACCAAGTGAAGAGGTAAGTAAATAGTGCCCCACAGGTGTTATATATGAATCCGCAGTCCCAAAATTGGAGCTGTGGCATTCCTAATATGCAAAAATATTATAAAAAGGGCCCCCGCATAGGTCCGACACCAAAATGGATTAGGCGTTGCGGGATGCACCCGCGACGCCAGAACAGCAACAGTGGGCCGCCACGCAGCACTGCGACGCCTCCCTCTCCTCATTGAGGGGGTAGCAGTGCTGCGTGGCGGCCCGCAAGAATGAAGCGGGCAGCATCACGGGCCGAACCATGGCCTGCGGTGCAACAATACAATGTCACACTCTTGGAAAGAGGGAGGGACGAGTGGGTGGCCCTGGATAGGTGGAAAGGGGTCCTAGACAATCAATTTACGATGGAGGAGTGGGGCTTCTGTTGCACACTTACTAACAAGCTTACCCCAAACTGTAACCTCTATATCATACACTTTGAGTATCTCCAACAGACATATTACACCCCGGCTAAACTATTTCGCTATGGTCTGCGGCCGGATGTGAATTGCGGTAGGTGAGGAGCAGGGAAAGTGGATTTCTTTCATTTGGCATGGGCATGCCCCAGAATCAACCTGTACTGGGCAGAGGTCGCAGAGGTCACAGGGGCCCTCACTAATATGATATCGGAAGTAGTCCCCATAGACCACAAATATGCTTACTGGGATAGGTCAGATCGCTTTAATCGATACATAGGAAATTTGTAGCCATTGCATTCTTGCTTGCTAAAAGGAGAGTGTCTATGTTCTGGGGACAAGGCTCTACACCAAAAATTACACAGTGGCTCAAAGAGATGTCATATTGCAAGGAGTGCTTAGAGCTCTATGCTGAGGAGTTACTTTTGGCATCAGGCCCGAAAGACATTTGGAGCCCACGAACGGCCTATTTGAGGTCCACATCGCGTGATTCCTCAACTGGTAGAAGACTCTTAACATGTGGACCATAACGAGTTGTAATGCAATACAGATCTAAGTAAATGTCTCCTCTGTGTATGAAAGGATGTCAAAGATAATGCGATGTATAGCATGGTAAGGTTATTGACACCACTGTGAAATATCTGTACTTTGTTTCTTGATGTTGGTAAAGAAAAACTCAATTATAAAAAAAAAGTAGTCAAAAAGTAGCACCTTTTTGGAACGTTTTGTGGAGATTCTTCAAACGGTGCCAAAGTAATTAGCAACACAAAAAAAGTTTTTCCTATGGAAAAGCAACCCTAACTTGAAATACCTAGTGGCGACCACCACTAGGATATATATATATCCATCCTTCACCTGGTTTTCGGCATGTTGCCCTCGGGCTGCCAAATTGCAGGTGGTGCTCATGTTCAGCACTGCAGTCAAGTTGATATTAAAGTTTTTAATTAATCCACATACAAAAGATATATATATATATATATATATATATATATATATATAGTCAATGAAAAGAACAAAGATTAGAGATAAGTTATAGTTAGGAAAATTTTATTTATTTTTTCCATACAAGCCGTACTTAAACTATGCATTAGAAATTCTAAAAATATAGTTTTGACTTAAATTTAAAATTTACACACCATCTTCTAATTAATGTAAGTCATGCACCTACATACACAGTGTACTTATAACTTACAATTTAATTAACACACCACCTTCAAATTACTATAAGTCGCGCACCTCTGTACACAGTGTTCTCACCCTACTTGCTATACTACATTAACTAGAACTTGCAACTCTACCATGCACGTATTCTGAATAAATCATCTCAATTGAGATGTCAAAAGTGTTGTTCTGAAAGCTATGCTTTGACATGCTATAAGTTATGTCATATGTAAGGGTATAACCAATGCATTGAGAAGGCCCGGGTTATATCTGGATGCAATAATGTTAAACGGTACATCCAGAGTTTTCACTGGAATCCAGTAGTTGCTCCTTTAAATCATGTTCCATAGGGAAAATCTTAAAATCTGATAGCAAATGGTCCACAAGGTTAAAATGAGTGGCAACAGGATGGTCAAGTTTCTTCTTAATTATTGCCGATTTGTGATTCCTGAACCATGTAAGGAGGTCATTCACTGTTAGGCCTACATAATGTTTTTTACAGCTCTGGCGTTGGAACTTAATCACATAATTAATGCATGTTGATCGACATGTAAAATTATGTCTTATTCCATAGGTCCTTCTCGTAACAGAACTAGTTACTGATGGTTTGTAAAATGTACTCACATGTGATAAACCCTTTAGAATCACAGCAATGAACATCTGCATTTGTTACAGCTTGCTTGAGTTCAGCTCTGTAGTTATAGTTAGGATTTCCAGAGATAGGAATTCCTCAGATTGTTGACTGTTTATAACTTTGCACCCGTTTGACGAAACTTTGCAGACCTATAGCAGGGAGGACCTGGCCTGGCAGTTCGGGCTGAACTGTTCCCATTGGGCACAGGGTCAAGACTGATTTGCATATGGCTGGGTTCAAACTGGAATGGCATGGTGAGCAAAAAAACGATGGATTTAGGCCCAGATCTCTGTACTGGGGTGAATGTATGACATTGTTCTGCATTCTGTCCATCAATTGTTCTTTTTGCATTTTTTACGTTGGCAGAGGATGCAAAGTTTTGCTGTGATTGGTCATGGGGTTGCAAAGCGGAAATGGGTGTCCCAAAACATATTTTTCCACCAATGCATTTTCCATAGACTTTTCTATTTATAAGTTTATATAGATTTTATTTAAATATACAGCGTACCTCGGCGCTTCCTAGGAAGTACAATGGTACTTAGACATTTAAAAAAAAAAAAAATTAATAAGTTAAAAAATGAAAAAAATACTCTGTACTACACTATATTTTACAAATATAGTATACAAACGGTGTATTTTCAGTTTTTTATGTATTTACTTCTTTACAAAAACAAATGCAAGGTTCTCCGTAAACAGCTCTAAAAATATATAGAAAAATATAAATACATTTCCCTACCTATTACCACTTTAGTAAAGTGGTAATAGGTAAAGAACAATAATAAAACCTACTACTTACCTATATCTAAGATCCTACCCAGAACAAAGTGAAAATGTGCTGAAAACTACATGGGTGCCTTTTATGTTTTGTAAAGGCAGCTATTAGCCTATTGCCTTGTCATCAGCATGTACCACAGTATACCACAAAGTTATCATGCTGTATTGCGCCACAATTTATAACTAGGTATTTTGAGACACATAACTTTCACACTACTTAAACTCCTTACATCTACTACCAAAAATTACCATTTACACGCCATAATCTATATTTGTGCCACATTTTATCTACATCGGCAATTTCATGCTTCGTCTGTTTAAAGTATAGCACTCCACTCTACGCCACTCTGTGCTAATCCACTGTGCGTCCCTCTACTCTAGGTCGCTCTACACTATTCCACTCTAAACTCTATGCTACTACACTCTATGCCACTCGACTCTACGCTACTCCACTCTATGCTATTCCACTATACACCACCCCACTCTACGCTATTAAACCATGTAAGCTACTCCACTGTATGCCGCTCCATGCCACTCCACTATGCTATTACACTGTACCCCACTCCACTGTATGCTACTCCACTGTACCCCACTATACTGTACCTCACTCCACGCCACTTCATTGTACATCACTCCACTCTACTGCACTTGAATGTATGCTTTTCCACTGTATGCCACTTCACTCCATGCCACTACACTGTACCTCACTCCACTCTATTATACACCACTCCATGGTATTCCACTGTTCGCCACTCTACTCTTTCACACTGCACTGTACCCCTCTGCTCTCTAGACCACTCCACTGTACGCCACCCCACTCTAAGCTATTCCACTGTACACCACTCCATGATATTCCACTCTATACCACTCCACTCTACGCCATTCCACTTTACTTTACGTCACTCCACTCTACGCTACTCCACTCTATGCTATTTCACTCTACACCACTCCACTGTATCCTACTCCACTCTATGCCACTACACTGTACGCTATTCCACTCTACGTCACTCCACTGTATGCTATTTCACTCTACGCCACTCCACTTTACAACACACCACTGTAAGCTATTCCTCTCCATGCCACTCCACTGCACTATACGCTATTCTACTGTACACCAACCACTCCACTCTATGCCACTCCACTATACGCTATTCCACTGTATACAACTACGCTCTACGTCACTCCACTCTACCCCACTCCACTTTACACTACTCCACTGTATGCCATACCACTGTACACTATTGTATATACGCCACTCCCCTGTATACCACTCCAGTCAACGCCACTCCACGGTACACCATTCAAGTCAAAGCCACTCCAGTCAACACCACTCCACTGTACATAACTCCACTCTGTGCCACTGTGCTCTACTGTACGTAACTCCACTCAACACTATTCCAATCCATGCTAATCCACTGTATGCCACTCCAGTCAAATCCACTCCACTCTACGCCACTGTACCCTACTCCATTCTATGCCACTCCACTCTACGTTATTCCAGTGTACGCCACTCCACCCAACTCCACGCCACTCCACTGTATTCCGCTCAACAACACTCAACGATAGTCTATGCCCCTCCACTCTACCACACTACTCTATAGCACTCCACTGTACAACAATGTACTCGTCAATGCAAGGGTACAGCTTCCTACTTTACTCTATACCACTGTACAACACTCTACTCCACTCTACGCAACTCCCTCTATGCCGCTCCACCCCACTTTACTACACTGTACTCTATGAAACACTACCCCATTCCACTACTGCCCTCTACGCCACTCCACTCTATCCCATTCAACTCTATAACAGTCTATGCCATTCCACTTAATCATACTGTACAGCACTCTACTCTATGCCACTCCACAGTACAACACTGTAATCCACTCTGTGGCACTCCGCTCTACAACACTTTCCGACACTCTACAACACGCCAGCCTACTCCACTGTACGACACCATTCCACTCTACAACACTTTACTCCACTGTAGCTACGCCAGTCCTTTCTACTGCCCTCTACAACACGCTACTTCACTCTATGCTATGCCACTCCACTCGACTGCACAACACTCTAACCCACTCTATGGAACTGAACAACTCTCCACTCTACCACACTCTACTCCACTTTATGCAACTCCACTCTACAAGACTCCCTGCCACTATACCACACTGTACTCCACTCTATATACCTACACTACACTGTACAACCCTCTACTCCACTCTGTGCCCCTATATTTCACTGCACAACACGCTACTCCACTCTACGACACTTTCCAATACTCTACGACACACCACTCCACTGTACTCTACAAAACGCCACTCCAATTTATGACAGTTTGCTCGACTCTACACTATGCCTGTCCACTGTAGTGCACTCCACGCCGATAAACTATACAACATGCCATGTATGGAACTACACTGTATGACGTTACACTATACAACACACTCCTCACACTACTGTACTATGCGATACTGCACTTCATGACACTCCACCAAACAACACTGGACTCTACGATTCAAAACACATTAAAAAAAAAAATACAAAAATCACTGAAAAAAACAAAGGTTAAATCTTTGTTTTAGGTAGGAAAACTTTATTTATTCTTTTTATACAAATCAAACTTAAACTACACAAACATTAGATCCACAAAGGTGGTTCAGCACTCTGCTTACAGATCAATTGTATATATAACGGAATTTTTTAATCCATAGTACACAAATAGAAATGGTAAGACAGTGTCATCTCAATGAACAAACGTAGGAGTCGTTCCTTCTTCCAAAAATTCTTTAATCGTCAGTTTTTCTTAAAATCTCAGCATGCGATTAGTAGCCAACGCATTTCGCCCACCTGGGACTTCTTCAGGGCTCAACATGCGAGTGGTCTTCTTGCATATTCTTCATGTTGTGCTTTATAACAAAGGAATATGGTGTATGAGATATGTGGAGTACAGTTGCTCCAACAGGATGACAGTGTGACGTCCGGTTCAGTGAAGAGACATTAGAAATTCTAAAGTTATAGTCAATCCTTAAATTTATAATTTGCGCACCACCTTTAAATCAATAACTTTAATTATTCTTTCTATACAAACCAAACATAAATTACACAAAATTTTGAAATTCTAAAGTTCATCATCATACTTTATTCGGCTGAAAGTCACAAAAGCAGAAGACATAATAAATAATAAAATAAAACATATACAGACATCAATACAGTAAAATACTACAACCATAAAATTATAGCATAGCAGAAGTCCCATATCGCTTCCTTATAATCAGTGCAACTTTGATCAAATTTAAAACAGCATAACAAATGTCAGGGGAAGTTAATTTCTGTAAATATAATAAAGCAGTGTGATGCTGTCTAATATTGGCCACATGCAGACAAGGTACCAGAAAATGTATGCGTAGAACACTATAAATTGTACAAATTCGCATAAAGTGACTCGTGTTTTGCGGCTGGGGTAGGTCACAGTGACATATGAGGAATGAGTCAAACCATTTTCCCTGTACCAGGAAAGCAGTTAAAAAATGCAGGGTGTTAAGTCTAAAACGAGAAAGATAAAATCTATATTTAACATTTTAAATAAGTCAGGTACTGTTCGGGCCCTATAGTAACACATAGGGCAGATTGGGTAATCACTGTCCTCAGAGATTCTGCCTTTGAATTACAGAGTTTAGCCTTTTATATTAGATATGTTTTTTTCAAAGTATTCCTATAGACTACATCTAAGACTTCAGGGTTATCACAGAATTGAGGGACACCCATTCAAGAAAAAGTACTTTTCAAACATATAAACCAAGGGATTCGGAGGTCATTATCTAGAGCTAAACAATCAATCAAAAAGTATTTCGATAATCCTGGGTATGGTTGACGCCCGGAATTTATGTCACAACATAATAGGAACCAATCCAATCAAAATATCTAAATAAGCCACCCTACTTCGGCATGACAGATTATATTACCGGTGCTCTTGGGTACTGCCAACAATATACGTAAAAAACTATCCTCAGTTCTCTGTAATATTGGACAATTAAAATGAACCCAGATACCGGCCCAATAAAAAGCCACTGCAGAATACTGGACCTTACAAATGTGATTAAGTTCCTTCACAGGTCTGTTTCAAGCCCTGATGCAACAGCTCTCTGAAACTGTATGGTCCTAACATTAAGTATGTAGGTCCAACTTAGATCTTCATCAAAGGGAATACACAAATAAATACTTTTTTTTATACCCTATTTATAGATGAGTCACCAATTACTTGTATTTTGACCTTAGTTTTCAGAGGCCCTGAAACCATAGTATAGTACTTGGACATATATACCTTTAGTTCAAACAGATTCATAAACGAGGCAAAGCCTTCCAACAAGAGCTGTAGTCCATTTTCTGTTCTCGTAATGAGAAAGGCATCACCGGCATAAAAAAGAACTGGGATTGGTTGCTTCCCAATGTGGGGCATATCCTTACCACATGTTAACTAGTTATCTAAGTCATTTATCTAAAGTAAGAACAAAAAAGGGGCTAAACTGCATCCTTGCCAAACATCTCGAAATTATTTAATACGTGAAATACAGTCTCCATCTTGGGAACAGCGAACCTTCACAAAAGTATCCCAATGCACGAGACAAAGAAGGTCAATCACGGCTTGTTCAACCCCCGTGGATCTAAACAAGCCCTATAATTTTGCACGGTTTACATTGTCAAAGGTACAGGAGAGGTCCATAAAAGCCGTTTGAATGGCACCTCCCCTGGCTTTCACGTATTTCTCTAAGATCAGGGACAAATTGTAGCACTGCTATGGCATCCCCATACCCCAGCGAAAACCAAATAGATCATCAGAAATTATATTATTGTCCTCCGCTCATTTCTCCAATTTGGACAATAAAGCTCGACCCAAACTTTTAGAAGAAGCATCGAGTAGAGATATAGATCGATAACAAAAGGGATTCTATCTCCCTTTCTGAATACGGGGACAATAATTGCCTCTTTTCAAGAGTCCGGAAGCGCGCCAATTATTGTTGTATGTAAAACATTTGTTAATAAAGGCCCCCATAAATCCACATTAGCTTAAAAAATGTCAGCTGGCACACCGTCGGGACCAGGAGCTTTCCCGCAGACTCACTTGTTAATATCATGAATCACCCCACTAAGATTGATTTACTGAGTTATATAAGCAGATGCGCCACTGTCCGCACTAGTATGGCACCAGGTTTAGGTTGAGAAAAAAGGCATGTTCACAACCACCCAAACTATTTCTACTGTCCCTTGCAGTCCCCGCTGCTACCAGATCACCCCATGCCTTACTTATACTTCTTCCTTCCTAACTTCTAATGTTGTTTTATAGGCCTGTGGACTCACCTGACCTCCTCAGCACACCTAAGGGATGCTTTCAGACCTTTTATCATGGCTTTATGGGCTGCTGAGCACGACTTGTCAAACAATCTACAATAAGGATCACCTGGTCGCTTAATGCGTACCAGCATTCCCGCATTGCTCTGTCACAATGAGGATGACGTAAATGCCCCTAAAGTCCGGCTCCACCTAATGTAGGCCCGACTCGCTTTTGGCTATTAAGAGGTTGCCATCTTCTCATTCTTAAATAATGGAAGACACCATCTTTCCCAATTGTCATTAGACGCAGATGTCGTCTGACCTTATCCTTTAAAGAACTGCGTTAAGACATCTGATTGATGACATCGGTGCAAACTTGATGCAACATTCGTCTTGGTCAAATGTCTACTTTTCACAATGTTAATGTTAAATAAGAACACATAGAGACAAATAACCAAAATAGTGCAGTCTGAATTGACGTTCTTTTAGCTTATATGTTCATAAGGAAATGTCTGGGACGAACACCTTGATGCACATAATCTATATAAGACATTCCTAATCTTACATCATAAATTCCAATATCTGGTAAGATTTAGTATATAAGGACTACCTTTTGTCAGGAAAGGTCCTTCGCCCAGATTATCGCCTGAGATTCTGGCAGAGATGGTTTTACCTACGGCCAGTACAGTTCGTAGTTGCTACATCTCGCTTGATGCCGATAACGCCTAGTCCCGGAGGAAGACAGCAGCATGAATTTGCCCTACGCGTGGAACACTCTCTTCACACCTCTGCTGATAAAGCCAGTTGTTGCTGGCAATAAGGTATGCAGTGCATCCCATCTCCCTAAGAAGCTCTAGACTGCAAGTTTTTCAGCTTTCCATGCTATTTAGTGTAGTTCATAGAAGTAGGCCTTAGGGTGTTAGGTTTTAGATGCAATTTCAAAACACGCAAGAAATGTTAATTTTATTCGTGTTAAACGTACTTTCTTGCTGTTTTTATAATATTCTGTGTAGTTGTTTTAGATGTACTGAGAAAACAGGTTGTTCTTGTAGTAATAAATACGATTGCTTCAAAGTGTTCATTCATTGTAGGACAGTGTGTATGTGATACTGTGAATAACAAAATAAGGCTTGCTGCTGTTTCCAGAATGAGCCAAATACCTTTATGGGATTGTTAGTAACCCAAAAGCAATGCCTTTATCTCAAACACACATTGAATAGTGTCTTTGCATGCATTTATACCAGTACGCATGGTACGCCTTCTTTGGCAGTCCTCCCTGTTGTACTTAAACAAGTACAGAACGCGCACAGAGCTGCACCAGCTCTGGACTTAGGAACAAAGTTAATAGGGAACTTCTCTACAGTGTCCTCTATCATCCAAAGCAACGTTAATGGAAAGCCTTCAGTTCTGGCTATACGTCAGAAACTGAAAACAGTTCCGGTTTAAAACCATGACCGGAACTATCAAAAATAATTGCAGATATCTTTCATAATATGTATGAACAGACTCATCTACATTTTGTATCGCTCTTATAATTTTTGAAAAATTAACCTGTTTTGCTGGAATCACTCCCATTAAATGTTCAATTAACACTGCAAGTCTCTGCATGACAATTGGTGAAGGCTTATAACTAGAACCACCTTTACATGACTTTTCCTCCAGCCACATTTTTGCACTCATTCCACAAATCTTTAGGCACAATAATTGAAAATAATGTATTCAAATCTTCCCAAAGCACCTTTAATAAATTCACATTGCTATTCAAAAATAAAAAAAAAAAGAAAGAAAAGAATCGCAGAAGTTTATATTTTTGTAAGGAGACATACCCTGTGTACGCGACCCATAAAGCCACAATTAAAACATGAAAATGACACTGAGGGTTCAGTTAAAGAGAAATCCGAAACGAAAGGGAAGAAAAAACAGAAAGATGAAGACAAAAGACGGACTGGATCACCTGCTTCTCGAGAATCCGCACAGGGGGTCATAACTAAATTTAAAAACCTGACTAGTATCAGTATTCTGATAGCCGCTCTTCACGTTCTTTTCACGACACTGAAGGTAATAGAACAGAAAGGGGGAGACAATTCGTCTACCGAAGAAAAGAGGCATACAGTAGGAAAGGTGCAACAGGACGCGACACTGACGTCAGAGTAAAGAGAGAAGAGAAAGAGGACTCTAAAACCCCAGTACAAAAGAAGAAAGTAGCAGGACGTTCTCAAACAAATGCAGATTCAGCTGCGAGTCTTCCTGCGACATAGGACTTGGGCTAGCGAGCTCCTAGACAGTGCTGCAGAAGTCACAATAGTACATCAGACACTTCTGAGGTTTCTGGATGCAAATCCAACTGATGACTTTATACAGATTGAGGCTCCAGATCAACATTTAAATCTTTTGGATAGGGTTTACAACCTAAACATTCAAATTGAAGGGGCGATACCACGTATTATCAAAAAAGTATTTTGGTTACAATTTTGTGATGATTATGACATGATCCTGGTGGAAGAAGACTGGCCTCCAGTCTTTATTAGGGAAGTACCCCAGGAAGAGGAAGCCATAAGGGTAGTCTTCTCTCCCATAGTACCTGTGGATATCAGGGAAATTTATGCCAGTGAATGGGCTGTAAGACTAGCACTGGCCTTATATAGAAATCAAGCGGGGTGGGACGAACACTCTAGTCCACATGTTATTCCCTTATGCAATGAGCCACGAGCTCAATACCCTTTGAAACCAGAAGCAAAACATGGAATAATAGCAATTCTGATCAGTTACAGTACCAGGGCATAATAGTGCCTTGTCTGTTCCCAATGAACGTGCCCCTTTTTTCCGTCTCCAAAGTAGACGACTCCTATAGAATAGTTTTAGACTATAGAAACTTGATTTCATACAAACGAACATATGCAGTACAAAACGTGCCAAACACAGCTTTAATGACTAACCTGGTGCAAAAAAAATACAAAACAACCCTGGATATGTCCAATGGGTTCTTCAGTCAGAACATAGTGCCTGAGAGTGAGAATCTAACTGCTTTCAGTTTTGATGGAGTGCAGTTGTCAATCCAACGCTTTCCCCTGGGCTATAAGAAAAGTCCTGGCTTATTTTCTGCACAAATTATGGAGATCTTACAGCCAGATCCCGAGGTATTGTCATACATTGATGATATCTACCTAACTTATGAGGATTTTAATCTATACCCGATTAGGGTAGACAGAGTAGTGACCATATTAACATTACATGGTTACAAAATGAATGAAAAAAAATAATAAAAGGATTTCTACCCGACGGTGACCTTCCTAGGATAAGAGCTGACCAGTGAGGGCAAGGTTGTAGCTCCGGACTTCCTTCAGATGTGGGCTACCTTACAGCCTCCCGATACACTGAAAAAGTTGCAGTCCCTGCGGGGATTTCTTAACTTTGGATGTACTTATTTGCCTCACTACGCAGAGAGAGTGAAGCCCTTGTATAACCTGATTTCTCCCATGCTCTCACCCAAACAATGGCTGAACCCACATACTGATATCTTGCATGCTCTGCAAGCAGACATGCTTGAGCCTAAATATTTACAAACTACGGATAGCAAAACCAATCTAGTAATCAAGTGTCATACCCAGTCATTATGGTTACACCTATGTGACTTACAATAAAGGACAAACCGCCCCATTTGCTTACAAGTCTCACTTGTATTCCTTGGCTAAAGCAAGTTTTGCTTTCATTGAAAAAATCCTGATGGCCATACAAATAGCTATCTTACGAAATCAACCTTTGGTGCAGGGAAAACATACCATCATTGTTTCTCCCGTACCAGCACTAGAGGCGGCCATAAAGGCATCTCGTGCCCTACACCAGAGATGGGCCCAGTGTGTCTCTTCTCTAATTCAAGTGGATGTATGATCCCTCTCTTGTACACAAGCTTTTCTCCAATAGGAACAGAATATTGCTCCGACTCCAGCTACTTTACCGATAGAGTCATACCAGAGCATATTCTATACAGAGGGTTCAGCCAACCTGTGGTAGGAACAAAATACAAACACTCCGCAGCCTGCACGGCAGTACAAGGTGTAGTGAAGGATGGTAAATTCATTCCACAACATACGCACACTAAAATCTTAAGTGACTGAATGACAGTTCTGCACAACATGCAGAATTACATGTCATGCTGGTTGCAGTGCAAAACACTGACAGTGCTGCAGAAGTCACAATAGTACATCAGACACTTCTGAGGTTTCTGGATGCAAATCCAACTGATGACTTTATACAGATTGAGGCTCCAGATCAACATTTAAATCTTTTGGATAGGGTTTACAACCTAAACATTCAAATTGAAGGGGCGATACCACGTATTATCAAAAAAGTATTTTGGTTACAATTTTGTGATGATTATGACATGATCCTGGTGGAAGAAGACTGGCCTCCAGTCTTTATTAGGGAAGTACCCCAGGAAGAGGAAGCCATAAGGGTAGTCTTCTCTCCCATAGTACCCGTGGATATCAGGGAAATTTATGCCAGTGAATGGGCTGTAAGACTAGCACTGGCCTTATATAGAAATCAAGCGGGGTGGGACGAACACTCTAGTCCACATGTTATTCCCTTATGCAGTGAGCTACGAGCTCAATACCCTTTGAAACCAGAAGCAAAACATGGAATAATAGCAATTCTGATCAGTTACAGTACCAGGGCATAATAGTGCCTTGTCTGTTCCCAATGAACGTGCCCCTTTTTCCGTCTCCAAAGTAGACGACTCCTATAGAATAGTTTTAGACTATAGAAACTTGATTTCATACAAACGAACATATGCAGTACAAAACGTGCCAAACACAGCTTTAATGACTAACCTGGTGCAAAAAATACAAAACAACCCTGGATATGTCCAATGGGTTCTTCAGTCAGAACATAGTGCCTGAGAGTGAGAATCTAACTGCTTTCAGTTTTGATGGAGTGCAGTTGTCAATCCAACGCTTTCCCTGGGCTATAAGAAAAGTCCTGGCTTATTTTCTGCACAAATTATGGAGATCTTACAGCCAGATCCCGAGGTATTGTCATACATTGATGATATCTACCTAACTTATGAGGATTTTAATCTATACCCGATTAGGGTAGACAGAGTAGTGACCATATTAACATTACATGGTTACAAAATGAATGAAAAAAAAATAATAAAAGGATTTCTACCCGACGGTGACCTTCCTAGGATAAGAGCTGACCAGTGAGGGCAAGGTTGTAGCTCCGGACTTCCTTCAGATGTGGGCTACCTTACAGCCTCCCGATACACTGAAAAAGTTGCAGTCCCTGCGGGGATTTCTTAACTTTGGATGTACTTATTTGCCTCACTACGCAGAGAGAGTGAAGCCCTTGTATAACCTGATTTCTCCCATGCTCTCACCCAAACAATGGCTGAACCCACATACTGATATCTTGCATGCTCTGCAAGCAGAAATGCTTGAGCCTAAATATTTACAAACTACGGATAGCAAAACCAATCTAGTAATCAAGTGTCATACCCAGTCACTATGGTTACACCTATGTGACTTACAATAAAGGACAAACCGCCCCAATTGCTTACAAGTCTCACTTGTATTCCTTGGCTAAAGCAAGTTTTGCTTTCATTGAAAAAATCCTGATGGCCATACAAATAGCTATCTTACGAAATCAACCTTTGGTGCAGGGAAAACATACCATCATTGTTTCTCCCGTACCAGCACTAGAGGCAGCCATAAAGGCATCTCGTGCCCTACACCAGAGATGGGTACAGTGTGTCTCTTCTCTAATTCAAGTGGATGTATGATCCCGCTCTTGTACACAAGCTTTTCTCCAATAGGAACAGAATATTGCTCCGACTCCAGCTACTTTACCGATAGAGTCATACCAGAGCATATTCTATACAGAGGGTTCAGCCAACCTGTGGTAGGGACAAAATACAAACACTCCGCAGCCTGCACGGCAGTACAAGGTGTAGTGAAGGATGGTAAATTCATTCCACAACATACGCACACTAAAATCTTAAGTGACTGAATGACAGTTCTGCACAACATGCAGAATTACATGTCATGCTGGTTGCAGTACAAAACACTGACTCGTCAAGACCCACACTTACTGTGTCCGACTCAGCCTTCTGTGTGCAAGAGTACAATGTTGATTTGCAGCATTGGCGGGTGAATGGATTCAAAGATACAAAGGGAAAACCTATAAAGAATAAACTGCTTTGGAGAACGTTCGTTGTCTTACAAAATAGGCTTTCACTGGTCCATGTGCGGCACACTTTGGGCCTTCAGCGTGATGGCATTCATGCCAAAGGGAACTGTGCAGCTGACCTTAGCGGCAAAAACTGCAATTCAGACTGCTAGAGTAGCAGTTCTAACCAGATATCAAACGAAGATCAAGACAGATATTTTAAAAGCCATAAATGCAACCAAGCAAGGTTTGAAACCTCCTACAGGCTTTCATCCCAAATACTCCCACACCCTTAATTAAGATAATATTCCTGTATTTACAATACCAGGAGTAAGAGACAGAATAATACCTAATAGTCCGTTTAGACTAGATTTCATCAAAGAAGCCCATGAGGGTTTGGCATTTGCACATGCAGGAAATAACGTTAACGTAACCGTAGCAATGCTACAACAACGCTGCTGGTAGCCTAGTTTATATAAACAGACTAGGAACTATGTTAGACAGTGTGGCATTTAACAAAAGAATAAACCCTCCACTGTCAAAAGACCCTCGCCAACTCCCCTCATGATCTCAAACATCTCCTTTTGGGTGATTTATTTGGACCTCATCGGTACCCTCCATTCAGCTAGCCGATACAAGTACATATTGGGAGCGATTGATTAATGTTCCTGATTCCTATGGGTTTGGCCACAAAGAAATGCAAGCGCTTCAGCAGTAGTAAAAGATTTGCAGTGCCTAGTGTCAATGGGGTCAGTTCATTCATTTCATTTAGAAAACGGTCCTCTGTTCCCCCTCTAAGGCTTACAGGGATTCAATGTCTGCTCTGGGAGTTTGTCTGCAATTCAGCAACCTGTTCAAAGCTGAATCAAACAGAGTTGTAGAGAAGGCTAATGACATGATTAAAAAAGCTTTGACTGCTAGACTAACAACTGAACCTAGTTCAGTTGTTAGTTGGTACCACAATCAGAGAGCATTAAATACAACTGCCCTAGACCAGTATTGGGAGGACGCACTCCATATAAGGCTGTCTTTGGAGTTCCAATGTATGTGCCTCGCTTCGATAATTCTGGGAAGGTGGCAAATGAAGATAAATCTGACTTGGAGAAACGTTTGAATGTTTTACAGAGTATCCAATAAATCAGAGACAAGCTAACACAAACTACTCTGACACTGCCACCTGTGAAGAGAAGGTTACCACTGCTGCTGATGGGTGGGTTCCCAAGAAGAGGGACCTAGTTTGAGAGAAAATCAACAACAAGCAAGGTTTTGAACCATCTTACAGATCACCCATCACTGTTCTTGGGGTAAAAGGTAACAAAACTGTTATTCTGCCTCACCTGCCTGACTCAAGGAGAAGCAGACAGGTGTCTATCGACAACGTTAAAAAGCACTGTGGTAAGTCGACAGCTGACCACCGCAGACACCAAGAAGGATTCAGAGTAGTGCCTCCCAGCCTCTCCCTACTCAGAATACCCTACCCCCTGAACAAACCAGTAACATATCTAGCTTGAGTTCCCAGCCAGGGATATTTGCAGGGCCGGACTGGCCTTACCGGGCATCGGGCGTTTCCCCGGGAGGATGGAAGGGTAGAGGCCTGTTTTGTTACAGGGGGCCGGCTTTGCAGCAGTGCTGCAATATGGGCCACCTGTAACAAAAGCAGCAAGCAATTGTTTTCCAGCCTCCTGGGGCCAGGCAGTGCTTCCTCATGGGCTGGCCTGAGAAAATTTCCAGGCCTGATTTGGATTCCCAGTCCCTTCATGGATATTTGAGCCTAACACTCCATGAAGAACATTCAGTGTAACAAATCCAGCTGATGCTGCCAGTATGACAGTGGTTGCTGTCCAACAAAATTCCATGGTTTACTATGAAATTCCACCTGATGCTATGTCATTTGGACTGGTACATTTTCAAGAGCCTTGAGAGATAATAATGAAAATGACTCTGGATATTTCACAGGAGACTTTTCAACCCCTTCTACAGTCACTCATTGACTGAGACTGCTTCATGCTTGCCAATGGTTTCATGAAAAGAATTCGATTCCTCTGTGGTCTTACACCTAGATCATTTTGGGAACTTTTCTTTTCATGTGGTTATCAATGATACTAGTCATCCTACTACTACTAAATGCAAAAACAATTGCCTCGCCTGTGGTTCATGAACTACAGCCACACTCCTCACCACACAGAGTCCAAAGAGGTCTCTATACTACGAACATTGCAGCGTATCTTGTGACGAGAGCATAGTCTGGAAAAAGGTTAAATATCAGATGATGGGTCCACTGGGACATTATGATTGCCTTATTTGAAAAAAGTTACAATGAATGGTGTTATAATACATGGTTCTATTTCAGATGATTGGGACATTGCAACTGTTAAATGAACGATGTCTGATTCACTTTAAATAATGAAGATCCTTATTTGAATTCAGCTAACTACAAAGAAATGTATTGTTAGCACCACTATGCACATTATTTCATAATATCACAATTTCAAGGGTGCAAGGGGGCCAAAAGGCCACCCTGATGCACCCCTGAAATACTCATGTGTGCACATGTGGCACACATACATGCCCTAAGGGCATGTATGTGCGCCACATGGCACTTAGAAAATGCAAAAAGTGCATTTTTCAAGGAATTTCAAAATTACCACCAACTAGTAGTTGGTGGTAATTTGTGATTCCTTAATGCTAATTCGCAATTTGCGATGGGTACAAGAATTGCATTTAGGGAATCGCAAATTGTGATTCCCTAACTGCATTCGCAATTTAGGTAATCGCAAATAATTGCGATTACCCATATTGCGATTTAAAATGTTTCATACATTGCAAAACGCATTTTTGCGATCGCAAACTGCTGAACGGTCGGACTGGTTGTGCCTTTTGTTGTGCAGTGGTACTGGGTATTGGCTCTATATGGGCACTCGGGGGAGGGTCGAGCGTACCCCCCGCCGGTAGCTAAATGACGGCAGTGAAGATTATAAAAGCTTTCAGTAGTAACAGATTGTGGGTGGCAATGTGTGATCCTGATGTGATTTACACATATGTGTGTATTTTATATTTTTTGTAGATAGACCTACTAATCCTCTATGGGTCCCGGAGTAGCGTGCTACTCGCCAAAAAGCGCTTCGACGCCTCGTCAGGGGTAGTAAGCGCTATATAAATGCAATTACAATACACTACAATACAATAAGGGGATGAATGGATAAAGCCTTAACAGGTATTACGGAGTCTTCAAATAGTATGGAAATTGAAGGTATGCACGTTTTACTTTCAGTTTAATGGAATAAAGGGGATTAGCTGCGGGCGCTTGGGAGGCGGCTTAAAACATTGAACCCTATAGTAATATAGGGCCAGATTTATCAACATTGGATTTTGCGAGTCTATAATAGCGAATTTTACAGATTCGCTATTATAGACTCTCGCAAAATGCAATGTATGTAGGTTTTTGCAAACATTTTGCAATTCCTAAATATTCCTTAATAGCGAATCGCAAATTGCGATTTGCTATTAAGGAATGGCTTCCATTCATTCCTATGGGCCTAGAGGCCCATAGGAAGAATGGGAAGATATTCGTAATTTGCGAGTACCAAATAGGTACTCGCAAATTGTGCATGCAATTTCAAGGGTGCAAGGGGGCCAAAAGGCCACCCTGATGCACCCCTGAAATATGCATGGGTGCACATGTTGCGCACATACATGCCCTAAGGGCATGTATGTGCGCCACATGGCACTTAGAAAAATGCTAAAAGTGCATTTTTCAAGGAATTTGCAAATTACCACCAACTAGAAGTTGGTAGTAATTTGCGATTCCTTAATGCTAATTCGCAATTTGCGATGGGTACAAGAATTGCATTTAGGGAATCGCAAATTGCGATTCCCTAACTGCATTCGCAATATTGCGATTTTAAATGTTTCATACATTGGAAAACGCATTTTTGCGATCGCAAACGGGCCGATTCTGCGATCGCAAAAAGCGTTGATACATCTGGCCCATAGATACTGAAGATGGGAAGGTATGGAGATATGCTGATTACAAGCATTTTTTCAAGTTAAACGATTAGTTCCAGACCATGGACATGGGCACCCCTGAAATATGCATGGGTGCACATGACGGCAGTGAAGATTATAAAAGCTTTCAGTAGTAACAGATTGTGGGTGGCAATGTGTGATCCTGATGTGATTTACACATATGTGTGTATTTTATATTTTTTTGTAGATAGACCTACTAATCCTCTATGGGTCCCGGAGTAGCGTGCTACTCGCCGAAAAAGCGCTTCGACGCCTCGTCAGGGGTAGTAAGCGCTATATAAATGCAATTACAATACACTACAATACAATAAGGGGATGAATGGATAAAGCCTTAACAGGTATTACGGAGTCTTCAAATAGTATGGAAATTGAAGGTATGCACGTTTTACTTTCAGTTTAATGGAATAAAGGGGGATTGGCTGCGGGCGCTTGGGAGGCGGCTTAAAACATTGAACCCTATAGTAATATAGGGCCAGATTTATCAACATTGGATTTTGCGAGTCTATAATAGCGAATTTTACAGATTCGCTATTATAGACTCGCAAAATGCAATGTATGTAGGTTTTTGCAAACATTTTGCAATTCCTAAATATTCCTTAATAGCGAATCGCAAATTGCGATTTGCTATTAAGGAATGGCTTCCCATTCATTCCTATGGGCCTAGAGGCCCATAGGAAGAATGGGAAGATATTCGTAATTTGCGAGTACCAAATAGGTACTCGCAAATTGTGCATGCAATTTCAAGGGTGCAAGGGGGCCAAAAGGCCACCCTGATGCACCCCTGAAATATGCATGGGTGCACATGTATGTGCGCCACATGGCACTTAGAAAAATGCTAAAAAGTGCATTTTTCAAGGAATTTGCAAATTACCACCAACTAGAAGTTGGTAGTAATTTGCGATTCCTTAATGCTAATTCGCAATTTGCGATGGGTACAAGAATTGCATTTAGGGAATCGCAAATTGCGATTCCCTAACTGCATTCGCAATATTGCGATTTAAAATGTTTCATACATTGCAAAACGCATTTTTGCGATCGCAAACGGGCCGATTCTGCGATCGCAAAAAGCGTTGATACATCTGGCCCATAGATACTGAAGATGGGAAGGTATGGAGATATGCTGATTACAAGCATTTTTTCAAGTTAAACGATTAGTTCCAGACCATGGACATGGGCTTGACTTAGGGCCATCAGTAAAAATGAGCGGGATGTGATGTAAACTATTTTGTGTTCTCACGATGGGGTCATTATACAGAATAATAAGGTGTTCTGAGGAGGCAATCTTTTTGCACAAAGACTAGTTAGGATTTCAAGATTGGATATAGGCAGGTATCACTGTGGATGTAATACATAATGAAATAACTGTTGGGGATGCTTATATATAAACAAATCTGTCTAGCGCTTGTAAAGGGTAACACCATAGAATTGTTTATTGATGCATTTATTTTCTTTCAGTCTACAGCCCTGATGATGTCCAATGTGGACGAAACGCGTTGGCTGGATTGTCCATTGTAATGGTTTCTAGTTGCAATAATTGGAAGATTTTGAAATAAAACACAAATTGGTTGTTCATTAAAGACTGCCTATGGATTTTTCTTGAAGGATACGAACATTGAAGCAATTAGCTTGTGAACATAATGAATAAGCGCTCCTTTCTGTATCGGTGGTAACCAGGTAATAGGTAGAGTGTCACTGACTGTAAATGGTGCATCTTCAACTTGTTCTATACTTAATAGGGTGTATGTAGATTTGTTTGCCATTGTTTTTTGCGTGAGCGTCAAATTATATGGTTCAAACAAGATTGTTTCATAGGAAAGTTGCCTTGCACGAAACCTGATCTAAGTGTATTGCCCTATTTAGTTGTATAATTGCTTTTAACTGAGCCTGCCTGTGTTGTAATAGATTCAGGTCTCCTTTCAGGAGGTTTAAGGCTAATGACAAAAGGTTATTTAATGAGTACACTCTTTTAGAAAGCGTGTGCATTCCATTGTCTATAACTTTAAAAACGATTTGCATGTTTTCTTGATCTATTTGCCTAATTCCTTCTTCAGCTTCTTTTTTAGAATATTTGTTTAATTCATTGTAAATTGCATATATTTCTGTGGCAATGAATCTTTTATTTCTTTTGGGTTGTAGTCCCAGGAGCAAGTCAGAAAAATCCATGTTCTCATTAATTGAGGAAAAGTGTTCTTTCTCAGCTGAAAGACTAGAGTGTTCCAACCATTGTTGGCATAGCTTACTTACACTATATGTGGTGACTACTATAGGTGTTTGTGTATTGTACTGTGGGTCAAGCCGATTCATGTTAGGTCCAGGAGTGTTGGAAAGGAAACACTGCATACAGGTGTTAGAATCATATTGTCATAAGACTAAACCCTCAAAGGGGCTTGAGTCAAATTATAGATTTCATTCTGTGTCAGATCATTTATGTCCGTTTCCAACATTTTTATTTGAAATTGACAATTACTGAACATGGTCAGATTGATTTTTTAAATTGAAGTTTTTTTAAAGTCCTTCATTGTTCTGAATCCCATACAAGTAGTCTACAGGATAATTTTGTTTAGAAAGATCATTTGTTTCTATATTATACATGCTCAAACTAAGGCTTGTTTGCCTTGGATCTGCCAAAATTTGGTTCCCCAAATACTTTTTTCATCAACATTTGCTTTCGAATATTTATATCCTTGAATAGCCAGATTTTTACTAAGCTCATTAGAGTATATCTGCTTGTTGGTAGTGATTCGGTGTTTTGGAAACTACTGTGGTTTCTGTGTGAAATAAAGGCTGAAGGGTGTGATCTGTCAGCACTCTGAAAGTAAGGGAATTTCTTTAGGAAATTAGAATGACTATCTGGAGGCGGTGCTTCACGATGTTCTCACTGTGTGTAATTGTGATTTTCTCTAGGATAGCTGATGTTACGTAGCAATAGTTAAACGGTGGTGGCTAATATTGATGCTATTGAGAATTTTACTCACTGTAGAGAGTTGTTTAAGGGCCACCTTCTGGAATCGTGCCTGCAAGGTAAAGCATGCCTTGAGGTTCGCTAATGAAAGTCTCATGATGACTAAAGTCTCAGTTGATTAAGGGCCACTTTCTGTAATCACAGGCGCAAGGTAAAGCATGTCTTGAGGTCCGTGACTGAAAGTTTCATGATAAAGTTGAAGTGAAAATATTGTGAAGTTAGACTGAAAAAGGGCAGCGCTAGCTTGATGTTGCATGAACTTGTATAATTAGACTGGCTAGGATGATACAAAAGCAGTTAGATATGAGTACTGGCCACGCCCATAACCAGGCAGACCAAGCGAGGAGCGCTACGGAAATAAAGGAGGTTGCTCCATTAGCGAATTGAGCAGCCCGGTCGTTGTGGTAATTTGAACCAATGAGATTATGGTAGGAGGGTGGACCAGAGAGGGAGCACCGGAACAATATGTAAAGCTTAGGATTGAAAATGCCACCACTGGATTGGTTCGTTTTTGTTTACAAATAGGAGGCCGCATTGTGTGCAGGGGCCAGCAGAGCTATAATTGGCCCACAGTGGGACAATCTAACCAATGGGAATGTGGCACGAACTAGGACCAGAGAGGAAACACCTCGACAGCACGTAAAACGTGAGGTGGGAAATGCCACCATGGGATTGGTCGACGTAGGATAATTTGAACCAATGAGATTATGGTAGGAGGGTGGACCAGAGAGGGAACTTCGGAACAATATGCAAAGTTGAGGATTGAAAGTGCCACCACTGGATTGGTCCGTTTTTGTTTACAAATAGAAGGCCAGATTTTGTGGTTAGTTTATGGCGGGAATTATCGCACTGGCCAGAAAGGATGCTGCGTTGGACGTGAACGCACTGAATCTCAGGTTAGATTCACAAATGGAAGGAAACATTGTTTTGGGGTGGCGGTCACCGTAACTGCTGAACGGTTAGACTGGTTGTGCCTTTTGTTGTGCAGTGGTACTGAGTATTGGCTCTGTATGGGCACTCAGGGGTGGGTCGAGCGTACCCCCCCACCGGTAGCTAAATGACGGCAGCAAAGATTATAAAAACTTTCAGTAGTAACAGATTGTGGGTGGCAATGTTGGATCCTGATGTGATTTACACATATGTGTGTATTTTATATTTTTTTGTAGATAGACCCTCAATAAGGGGATGAATGGATAAAGCCTTAACAGGTATTACGGAGTCTTCAAAGAGTATGGAAATTGGAGGTATGCACGTTTTGCATTCAGTTTAATGGTATAAAGAGGGATTGGCTGCGGGCGCTTGGGAAGGCGGCTTAAAACATTGAACCCCATAGTAATATAGATACTGAAGATGGGAATGTATGGAGGTATGTTGATTACAAGCATTTTTTGAAGTTAAACGATTAATTCCAGACCGTGGACATGGGCTTGACTTAGGGCCATCAGTAAAAATGAGTGGGATGTGATGCAAGTTATTTTGTGTTCTCATGATGGGGTCATTATACAGAATAATAAGGTGTTCTGAGGAGGTAATCTTTTTTGCACAAAGACTAGTTAGGATTTCAAGATTGGATATAGGCAGGTATCACTGTGGATGTAATAACATAATGACATAACTGTTGGGGATGCTTATATATAAAAAAAAATGTCTAGCGCTTGTAAAGGGTAACACCATAGAATTGTTTATTGATGCATTTGTTTTCTTTCAATCTACAGCCCTGATGATGTCCAATGTGGACGAAACGGGTTGGCTGGATTGTCCACTGTAATGGTTTCCAGATGCAATAATTGGAAGATTTTGAAATAAAACACAAATTGGTTGTTCATTAAAGACTGCATATGGACTTTTCTTGAAGGATACGAACATTGAAGCAATTAGCTTATGAACATTATGAATAACCGCTCCTTTCTGTGTAGGTGATTATAGATTATTGATGGCCCAGTGGCGGTGGAACCATTGAGAGTAGAGCGCGGTGGAACCAATTAACTGTTAGCCAGTATTGTACACCAGTGCGCATGCTTCGAAGCCCTCACCGCTGGTCGAGTGGAAGGAACTATTACCTGGTTAATACACGGTATGATCTCATTATCCATTACAACCTTTTATTTTCATGACTGTCAAAAATATAAATCCATTGGCTGGTATGAAACCATGTACACTTCACAATTGTTCCATCAATGTAAATTCCCCTTTTCCCCACATCACTTTAAATAAAAATGAAGACAGCCCTGTGTCTATCAGTACAGCAAATTGTAGAAATCCTCTTGGACACTCCGTTCTGTGTGACACCATATCATTGCATGGAATGTGTGGTGCTTTGATGCCAGGGTTAAGTTGTGTTTTATCTGTTTCCCCCATTCCCACACATCATGAACTTCTAAATAACGGTTACCATTTATTTTTAGTTTCAAATCTGTTTATTGAGGATACAATTCAAATAAAAACAATATGACCATCAGGATCATCAGGAAACTGAAAAAAAGAGAGAGGGAGAAAGAGGAGAGAAAGAGGAAGTCAAAGAGAAAGAGGAGGAGGATGACATTCAGCGGCCCCCAAGGTCGGCGAATGTAGGTTTAGTAAGCAAGGCTGCCGTGTGTCCCTCAGCCATCATGGACCCAGAGTACCGCTCTAGGAGAGGGCAAGGTTACCCAAGTTGTAGAAGGGAGTTGGATGATGAAGGGTTCCAACTGAGGGGGGGGGGACTGTGTGATGTGGAGGTATGGTGGATAAGGCGTCCCACATCTAAATACTGATCCCCTGTACGTGGAAAGGGGCATGGAGGGGGAGGGGCGTGACTGCTGGCAGAGGCAACCCCACATAGTGAGGAGATCAGTCAGCATCTCTATTGGGCCCCCAGAGACTATCCGCATCAGAGGGGAGTAAGTTGTCCTCGAATAGGCGTAGAGCCCGGAGCTTCGGAGGCTGAAGGTGGGCATGGTCCAGTTTGCAAAAATAGTCTATCAACGGTTGCCAGAGTTTGGTGAAGTTGGTGAATCAGAGTTGCAAACGTGCCGTGAGTAACTCCATTGCCATAGTATGCCACAGGCGAGTGATACCATTTATTTTTAACAAATGTTATTTGCTGTGGGTTGGAACCCTGCCAGCCATACCTGATAACAGTTTCAGAAACAATACAGTGTTGTTGAAGGACCTGGTATCCTCTGCCTAGAAATATCATTAGGAACACCCCTTGGTCTAGTATAAGCATGAAATCTATGCGTTTTGACAATTCAAACAAGCGATTGTCTGTTCTATTGAAAAAAGAAGGCCCTTTGACTTCAGCGGTTGAAGTCTATAATATGCAGACAGCCAGATCTACTTCAGAAATTCTAAGGCTGTTACACACACAATACCCCATGCATTTTGCAGATATCGTACAAATAATATTTAATTTGTCTGTGACAACTGGTATCTTTTTAAGAATATTGGATCTGGTCTGGTGACTGGATTTAAAGTCTAATTGTCATTTTTTCATTCTCTGTTCTCCAACCTTTTTGGAGCATTCCCAATCATCATACTGCTAATTGCCTGTAGTATCATCTTTCTCCTGTTCAAACAAGGAAATTGACAACATGGAGTATACGTATCCAGCTGAACAAAGCTGCATGATACTGTCTTGGCTATCTGAACTCAGCAAGCACTGGATGCTCACTTTTCGCAAAATGGATGCTACACCGGTCAGCTGGACAGCGCATAAACTGTCCGATATGAATTCAACTTGGACTTACATCTAATCACAGCCTCCAGCGTCTTACCTTGCAATGGAAACAATTATTCAACCTTTACATGAGCACCAGAAAAGATGCTGAGCAATGCACCTGTCCCTTCTACAAGATGCAACCTATGACAGAGCAATATCACAAGTTGCACTTTTCGAAGCAGCTCTTGATGAGTGGCTTGGCTCGTTATCTTTTGAGCACCCTGGGGAGCAGCGGCTACTACCATTGAGTGACCAGGAAGAGCAACTAATTGCTGGTTCATCAAACACAATCGGGTCAACTATGAACATACTTTGTATGGTTTTCATAAAGTTCACACGCATACAGCATGCACACCTGATGATGTCGACATGTCCTCCGATGAGAAATGATCTTACAACGTAAGTCGACTAACAATACTTATTCAACCAATATACCACAAAAAGCCAGTATGAACTATGCTCTTTTTTTATAAGGACTCTTTTTTTAACGTTTGCTTTTATTTATACCCCATATTTTTAATCCGGCCTATTCATATCATGACTGGTATGTTTTAATCGCCAACACACATACAACATTCTAGCATTCTAGATAGACTTATATATATATATATATATAGTTTACCTGAAACAGTGCAAGGCTTGAAAGAGTTTGTGCTTCGCTATACTTATTACATGTATCATTTTTGCCATTTACATATGTGCTGTATTGATTGCTTTTGTGCTTTATCTACTTGTTTAGTATTCTTTCTATTTTTTTTTTTACACACATGGTTTGATTAAGTGTATATTTTATGTTAGGTTTTTAAACCTCAGTAACTTGAGAGCATGGTTTTCCCTATACATTAGATAAATCCCCATTTGTTAGATATGCCTCTATGAAGTCACATTCAGACATACAAGCCGGGGATGGCGTAAAGCCCCTAAGGTCTGACTCCTTCTTATGTAGGACTCTACTTCATCTTGCCTAATGGAGGCCGCCATCTTGTCACTCTTAAACAATGGAAGTCACCATCTTTCCCAATTTATGCAGAATCATTGTCATGTCTGCCATTAGATGCAGATGTCGTCTGACCTTATGTTTCTAAAAACTGTGAAAGCATCAAGCCATCCGACTGATGACATAGATCCAACACTTGATGCAACATTCATCTGGGTCAAATGTCTACTTTTCACCGTGTAAAGGTTAAATAAGAACACATACAGGCATATAACCAAAATAGTGTAGTCTGAATTGACTATCTTTTAGCTTTTATGTTCATAAGGAAAGTCTGGTATGCACACCATTGATGCGCATAGTGTATGTCAGACATTCCTAAACTGATGTCAGAAATTCCACTTTTTGATAAGATTTAGTATAAAAGAACTACCACTTGTCAAGAGAGGTCCTTCGCCCAGATCATCACCCGAGATTGTGCCAGAGACGGTCTCACCTCCTGCCAGCGCACTTCATAGAAGCTACATCTCACCTGTAGCCGATAACGCCTAGTCCCAGAGTAAGACCACAGAGTGTTTGCCCTTCGTGGGGAACACTTCAAAGCCTCCCCATGGAACATTAGAATGGGGTGATCATTTTAAAAATAAAACTCACTGCTTTTATTGTTGGTACCGCACTTTAGTTTTTACTGTCTTGCCTATTAGAGCGAGCAGGTGTCGATCACCATATTCTCTGAGTGGCGTCTAGTCTTTCGGCGTGAAAGTCTACATAAGTTGAACGCTGGCGCGGCCACGCATTCCTCAGAAAGACCTTTGCAGTAGTATTTGGGGGCATTAGAACGGGGTGATACTTTTAAAAACACTCACTGCTTTTATTGTTCGTACTGCACGCCTGCACTTTAGTTCTTACTAACTTGTCTGTTAGAGCGAGCAGGTGCCGGTCGCCATATTGTTTGATTGCCAGTCTAGTCTTTCGGGTTTAAAGTCTTCTTAAATTGAACACTGGTGGCGACCGCACTGCTGCGGCATCAAAGATAAGCCCATCTGCGCCCGTTCGCGGCTGGAATGCGCTGTGTGCCAGGACCCCTGGCCTTTTTTCAAATTTGGGGTATACAAGGGACTCATTATTGGAACTCCGCTGCTCGGGTAGGCAAAAACATAGTAACATTCATGCTTTTAATGTGAGCTCTCACCAATATTGCTGTTCTGCCTCTAACTATGTCTTAAGCCATGATCTTACTAGCCTTCCAGTAGGTAACACATTTTTACCTCCCACCTCCTGCAGTTGCAGAGCCAAGGCACTTACCCGAGTCACTTGTGTGTTCTTCTGAACACAAGATCGCTAATCAAAAATAAGTATGAATTTGCAGATTTTGTCGATCTCAACGATCCCGATATAATGTTTGTAACAGAAACATGGGCTGACACTATGTCAGGCCTGGATTTAAGAGCGGAAATTCCAGATGACTACGATATTTTCAGAGTAGATAGGCATCTAAGACGTGGAGGTGGGATTGCGATCATCTATCGCAACCACCTTAAGGCCATATCCCAGCCTGCCTGTCAGTTGGATGGTGAAGCTCTTATGTTCAATTTAAAATGTAATAACACTCATACTTTTAATGGCATTTTGGTCTATTGCCCGCCTGGACCGAAAGAGAGATTTATTAGATCCCTGCAGATTTACACTGAATCCTGCATGGATTTACCCAACTTCTCTATCTCGGGGGATTTCAATTTTCATTTAGAGCTCGCTGAAAATAAAGATACTGATCACTTAGTCGATTGCCTTTGCAGTTTCAACCTTACTCAGATGGTTGATCTTCCTACCCGTCAGGCCGCCAACCATATTTTGGATGGGGTAGTCACCAACAACTCTGACCTTAAGTTCTACCATTAACTTGGTCAGATCATAAAGCTGTTTTTCTCAACCTTAAAGTTCCCACCAATAAATCCTTTAAATCCAATTCTCCCACATCATTTAAGTTTTGTCAACAGCAAAAAATTGATAAAAATGGAATTGGACAACATTTTCACAAGCTCCAGTCCTAATCTGCAACCACTACTTTTACTAACTGGATTGATTCTGCAGTCACTTTATTGACTCATGAAAAAACAATGACAAACCATAGAAGGAAACCGTCTGCTCCTTGGTACTCGCCCGATACTAAAAAACTTAAACAAAAATGTAAGGCTCAATAATATAGGTGGAGGAAAGACTACTGTCCTGAAGAAAAAAACAAATATAAATCTCTTATCAATGATTGCAAAAGCCTTCATTATTTCTGGAAAAAAACATATTTTACTGAAAGAATCAACACTGCCAAAGACTCCACTAAGGAAATATTTAAGACAGTCACTACTTTGTCTAACTCTAATAACGGTAAAATCTTTACTTCGGATCAATCCTTCTGCAATAAGCTTGCAGATTTTTTTCAGTCAAAAGTTAACATAATTTTCAATTAATTTACCTCCAACAGAGTGGGCACTTCCATAGAAGGCCCTATCTTCGTTCCTAGTGCTTCAGAAGCCTCAATACTAAGTATTGATTTGGCTCCTAATTTTCTCACCAATTTCGGCCCCCCTCTCGGAAGAAAGAGTAGCATCATCTATTAAAACACTCGAGTCAAGCTCTCCATTTGATCGATGCCCTCCTTGTGTCTTACAGGTTTTCCTCGACAGTCGCAGTCCCTTACTGAGTAGGTGAATAACATACTGACCTCCGGTCACTTTCCGGCAGCCTGGAAAAAGGCCTCAGTGCTTCCTCTTTTAAAAAATCTTCCCTCTATACTGATGATTTGAAGAGTTATCGGACTATTTCCCGCCTCCACTGCCTGCCAAGATACTGAAAAGGCTATAAATGAGGACATTATGTCCTTTCTTGATGTCAATCACCTCCTGGACCCATCCAATAGGGTTTCAGGCCGTATCATTGTACAGAGTCAGCCTTAGTCGCTGCTACTGAGGATATCAGAATGATGGTCAATAGAGGAGGAAGGGCTGCGCTGCTTCTTCTCGATCTCTCGGCCGCATTTGATACGATCAACCATTCTTTGCATATCAACCGGCTTGAGAGAATCAGTATTTAAGGCGCAGCCCTTGCCATTCTCAGATCCTTTCTTTCGGATAGAGAGTAAGTGGTTGTCTTTGGAGATTGCGTTTCGGCCCCTTTTTCTCTCCCGTGTGGGGTGCCTCGGGGCTCTTCGTTAAGCCCTACGTTTTTTAACATCTATGTCACCCCTCTATCCAAACGTATTCGATCTCACAGCTTTTCGGTTGTCTCCTATGCAGACAACACTCAAATAGTAGTGTCAGTATCATCCAATGTCAACGAGGTGGCCAACAAGTTTAACAACTGCTTGGCGCAAATTGTTACATGGATGCATAAGAATTATCTGAAACTGAACTCTGAGAAGACGGAGGGGCTCCTTTTTGGTAATTCTTCCACCTTTTGCAACATTTCCTGGTGGCCTCCCAATCTTGGCCCTCTTCCTACACCTGTACAGAAAGCTAAGAACTTAGGGGTTCTGTTTGACGGAAAGCTTTGTTTTTCGGATCCTGTTTCTATCTGCTCAGGATTCTGAAAAAGGTCTTTCCCTACATTCCCCCAAATCTGCAAAAATTGGTCATTGTCCCTTGTCATTTCCAGAATTGACTACTGTAATGCTCTGTACATGGGCATGCAGAAGCGTCTGCTGCATAAACTTTCATCCCTGCAAAATGCAGCAGCACGGCTGCTTTTGAAAATTCCATAATGTAACTCTGTCTCTCAAAGCATTTTTGGCCTTTATTGGTTGTCTGTTCATGAGAGGATCAAATTTAAGGCCCTCTGCCTGGTTCACAAAGCGCTTCACAAGACCGGCTCTCAATATTTAAAAAAAATCTTTTGTTGCCATGTGTCCAGTCGTGATCTTCGGTTCTAGTTCAGCTAAGCTGGTAGCCTTCCCTAGAATCAATAAAGAAAGATGGGGAGGTTGGAGCGTTTCCTACTCCACCTGCAAATTATGGAATTATATGCCCTTCCATTTAAAATCTCAATCTAATCTGACACAATCCAGGGAAAAGTTAAAAACCTGCCTTTTTTCGTCCCTCACCAAACAGGAATATACTGTATGGCTTCTTCTAAGGACACTAGCGCCAAGAAGAAGTTTGGCATTCGCACGCTTTATAAGCTTTTTATTTACTTACTTACTCAACAAGGGATGCAGTGCGTCTCTTCTCCTTAAGAAACTCTAGACTGCAGGTTGCTTTGCTTTCCATGTTCTCTCAGTGTAGCACATAGAAGTCAGCATTAGGGTGTTAGGTTTTAGATTACATTTTAACACATGCAAGAAATTTTCACTTTATTCTCGTTATAACTTTAGTAATGACATCCTCTTCAGACGACAAACAGGCTCCAATGGCAGGGCCATTATCTGAAATCAATTTACTCAAAAAACAATAAGAGTTTAGGCGGTAATCCAATTGGCGCATAGAACCTTTTTACTTATGAAATGAATGGGTCTGTTCAGTGAGGGGTCATGTGCCTCAATCAGATCAAGGTCCATAACCAAAAGCAATGGATTATGATCACTCAGACAATGGGAGCTTACCTTGAACTCTACATATAGGGGACTCAAACCTCTAGATATTAAAAAAAAATAATAATTTTTTTTACTAGAACTATGACCTTTGTATGTAGGTATTAACTGGGTAACAAAGGGGTCGATGTCATGTGCCATACTAAATTACTTTTTAGAATCAACTTGCATAAGGCATCCACATATGGAGAGTGATTAAAATTGTAAAAAATTATTTTGATTCAAATTAGTCAGACCACATACACTTGGATGCGTGAATTTACATGATGTAATATTAAAATCCCCGGCCTATATAATAAATATTTGCGAGCTAAATTTCTCCACAAACTTAGTTAAAAAATCATCAAATTGATACAACATCCGTGTGTTTATCATCGAAAATATAATAATAATAACTTTAATAAAATTAAAATGACTGGGACATACAACGTGCAGCATTTGGTACAGCGGAGTACTATTAATAACTTTCACCTTTACACTGATTTCCGTCACTCAAATAAACAGTGCCAATCCTTCATTTCCTCGCCCTGCTGAGGACTGTACTGTGGGGTTGCATTATGACATAAACCCATCAATGCAAACATTTTCAAGCATCCACGTTTTCTGACAGCAGACTATATCAATATCAAATGCTGTTCGACCAGTCCGCATTAGATATCTTTGATCTCGCTCATGCAATATTCCAAGATAGAATTTTAAGACCCCTGGGGTCACCTTCCTTCTCCTTTGTGGGGGGAGAAAAGGCGTTGGATTCATAGAGCATGGGGGTCCATACTATAAGTGCTTTCCCCCTAGTGCGTAAGCACCAGCATCTGTTTTGCAATTCCCAAGTCAATCAATGTCTATGATACCGTCCAAGGTTGATTTACTTACCGCTATAAACCTGTAGGAGCAGCACAAAACTGTGCAGCACCACAAGAGTGTCCACACAACCCTTAGTACATGTAGGCCTGAAAGACACTCATGAGATTTCTTGCCACAGATATTTGTCAGTGTGTCTAATCTTGGAATACCATACAAAAGCTCTTTGATAAAATGAAAGAACGACCATACACTATAAACTGCTGGTGTAAAAAGGGAATTATACAGGAGAAGCCCGCTACACAACACTTTTTCCAACAAACTAAATGAATGAGGACTTTTTGCTGAACACGTACCCCACTTAAGAAATGGGAAATCTGTCAGTTGGGTAGGCTATCCTCATTTCAATCCATAGTAAAGATGCGACAAAAATAGGTGTACCAAGGGGCAAAGAGGACTAAAGACATGTGGCAAACACCCAAAAAGTTGCAACTATATGGATATAAACAAGCATTTCCATTGTATACACAAAGTAAATTCGCACCCACAGTTACACCAAAATAAGTTTGGGGTAGGTGCAGTTAAGGTGGCATAGTGACTAAAACTTCCACATTTTTGCAGGGTGTATTGAAAGGGATTGTTCCATCTGCTAATTGAGCAATTAAATATTTCTCCTACCAGGAGACATATTACAATAAGTGCCCCAGGGGCACAACGGCTGTTTGCGCTGCTTTGCGCGACCCTGGGGAACTTTGGTATTACAGAAGGGGGCGCAGACGCTTGTGCGTCACCTTAAGCAATACCGATAGCGCTACCATCAGGGGGCTTTCCCTCATTTGCATGGGGGCGTGCCCTATGCAAATGAGGGAATTCCTTTGCCTCTGCGTCCGCGCCATATTGGACGCAAGGCAAAGAAGCTCTCAGGGGCGCACTCACAGTGCGCCACCTTCTAGGTGTCACTCAGACAATGGGAGATTACCTTGAACTCTCCATACAGGGGACTCAAACCTCTAGATATTAAAATAAATAAATAAATAAATTATACTAGAAGAACTAGGACCTTTGTATTTAGGTATTAACTGGGTAACAGAGCGGTCGATGTCATGTGCCATACTAAATTACTTTTTAGAATCAACTTGTATAGGGCATCCACGTATGGAGTGATTAAAATTTTTAAAAATTCTTTTGATTCAAATTAGTCAGACCACATACACTTGGATGCGTGAATTTACCTTCTAGGTGGCAAACTGTGAGTGCGTCCCTGAGAGCAGCTCTCTGGAGAGGTCCCCCCAGACATCTCCTTGCGGGTGCAGTCACCGACTGCACCCGCCTGCAAGGGGATCTCTAATCCTCTTTAAAAGTACAGGTGGGTTGCGCTACCACCAGGCTAGCGCGAGTTCGCGGCTGCCCTGGGAGCAGCGCATTCACAATAATGGGGCGCATTGTCATTGTTTGCGCCCGGCGCAACATCTAAAAGGTGTGCCGGGCGCAAACAATGACAATGCGTAATACTGGCTGTTGGACTTGGCCCTTTTTGGCCGGTTCACCTCTAAACTTTTTGCCTTGTGTGTCAGTAGTTTTAAGTCTCTGGGCACTTTAGCACTGTGGGCCAGTGTAAAGTGCGTGCACGCTGAGTGCGTGTGGTGAGATTGTCCTGCCCTCCCATAGGAATGCATGGGGGATATGTGTGTCCATGGTAATTCCTGGTGTGAGAGGAGTGCAGGGGCGAGTTTAGTATGTGCGAACTTGTGAGAATAAATGCTGCGCAATGGTGTGCGCAGATTTATTGTGACTGGTGTAGAAATGCCACTTTTAGAAGTTGGCATTGATGTGTGCTCTGTGTCTGCCTGCCTGATGTGAATTGCATGTCTGGCTTGTGAGTGACAGGGGCTGGGAGGTGTGGGTGGCTCCTGGAGGGGCAGGGTGAGTCAGCGCAGTGGTGAATAGAGAGATCTGCATCTAGATGGGAGGGAGGAGTTGCACCTGGGGCCTGAATAGGGCTGTGCCTTCCCTCCACAATGCTGGCTCCACCCCCTGTGGTGCGTCTGATGTCCCTAGCCTGTCCTGTGAAAGGAGAGAGGAGCTGAGCAAAACAAAGTGCTCCAAAGCTCCCCCAAACCAGTTGCATCTGGTTTTCCCCCAGCCCTGTGCTGGGTGACAAAGGAAAATGTCATATAAATATAGGGGCTGTGACCCCATGAAGTTGTTCAGTTCCATGGTGCTGTGCTGATCCTGCTGGGGCGTGCTGCTGCTGGGGCCCAGGAGGGCTTGCCTCCCTGGGCCCAGCATTTGCCCCCTTTAACTCTTTCAGGACTTTGCTGCATCTTTTCTTTTTATTTTTCATGGACTTCAGGGCTCCTAGTGCCTGGGAGCGCTTTACTTGGATTTTCCCCAAGAAAAGGAGCGTGGGCTGCGCAGCGCTGAGCTGCAGCCCTTTGAGAGGGAATCCCCATCGTAGGGATTCCCCGTGATGCCGTAGCGAGGCGGGAGCCCACCCCGCATTTTCTTTATCCTCGTGGGTGCCCACCCCGCATTTGGGTTTTTGGGTTGCCTTTATTGTTTGGAGAGCGGGTGCCCACCCCGCTCTCATGTTACTTTTTATAGCGGGTGCCCACCCCGCATTGTCTGCCGTTACGAGCGGGTGCTCATCCCGCACTTTGCCCGAGAAGACAGCCGCCGGCCCGACCAGGAAGTCAGGCGGCCTTGCCTGACTGTGGGCGGGGCCTGCAGCGGGTGCCGGAGCCTCGCGGGCTCCATTTCCACCTTTCCCCGTGGCTGAAGAGAGGGAGAAGGCAACCAGGAAGCAGACGACAGCCAGCGCGTGCGGAGCGGGGCTCCCGTGACCTGAGGGAAGCCCCGCGTGTTGGAGAAAATGCTGTCGCAGGCCTGCGGGGCTCTCGTAGAGAAGAGAGAGCCCCGCACATTGCAGCCAGTCTAGAGGAAGGACCGGCGAGAGAGGAGACTTCCCCCCAACTGCCCGGTGAGTAGGGCTTCATGCTGCAAGGGGGGAGTTCCTTAGCGGTCCCGCCAGAGAGCGGGCCGCTCCAATGATGGCGGGCAATTTTGATTAAGAGGGCCCAGAGGGGCCCGTGCCCCTTCCCGTTTGGCCAGATTCTACAGCTGCCCCACTGGCTAGAGGGCAGCTGCATCTTGGGGCAATTTGGTTACAGAGTCCCAGAGAGGGGCTCGGGTGGCACAGTGGTGCCAGGGCTAATTTCTGTTCACAGCTGCACCGCACCAGCGCGGGCAGCTGCCACGAGGGCGCACATTAGTGGAGAGAGCCCCAGTGGGGGCACAGTGGTGCCAGGCCCCTGCACATTGTTTATTTACAGCTGTAACCTTTCTGGACATTGGGACAGAAGAGGCACAGAGGTGCCAGGCCTCATTCTAATTGCTTCACAGCTGCCCAGCAAGTAGTGGGCAGCTGCATCGTTTAGGCCGCCGTTCTTTGGGGGCAGGTCTTTCTTTAGTTAGGAGTGGAACGCACTCCTTGGCCCCCTATCTTTCCCAGCTGCCCAGCAAGTAGTGGGCAGCTGCTACGTTTAGGCCTGCGCAGGTTGCGCACCCTTGACTTTCGCTGCGTTGGCAGCGCACCCTGACTCTGTGGACATAGGGCATTTGAGCCCCTTTAGAGATGGCCAGTTGGCCAGGGGGACAGTTAGGTTTATAGGGCGCCAGGCCCTAATCTGATCTATGTGCTGATGTGATTTTGGGTGCTAGGAAATGTAATCATGTAGTATGATTTACGCACCCTGTATTATACCTCTAATGTACTGTTATGATTATGAGGTTTTGCATAATGTGTTTATGCTTGTGATTTTATTATTACCTAATGCGTTTAGGTTGTGAGTTATTCTCTACCGTGATTTACGCCCCTAATGTGAGTTATACTTAGGAGGTTAGGGTCTAATGTGTTTAGACTTATGAGAGGATTGCATAACGTATTTATGCTTATGAGGTTGGCGCAGAATGTAATTCGCGCCTGATGTGATGCTGTGCATAATGTGGTTTATGTTACAGGCTGATGCTAAGTACAGTGATTACCAGTGATTACTGGTTGTACGTTCATGATGTGTTCTACATTTATTATAAGTACTACCTAGACTAAGTTCGCTTTGTGCTGGCTCTGACAGTGGTCCAGTTGGCCCTGTCAGGTGTAAATAATTCCCTTGTAAATATGACCCCGTGCCAGGTGGCACGATGTATATTATGTGAGTACTACTCTAATGTGTTTTATGATAATACAAAGGCTATTTTTATATATAACCTTGTGTGGAGTTCCTTTTTGTGGTGTGCCTAGTATGTTGTTGCTGTGGGTGTGTTGCGCAAACGCTTTACACATTGCCTCCGGGATAAGCCTGACTGCTCGTGCCAAGCTACCAAGGGGGTGAGCAGGGGTTATCTTTGGCGTGTAACTCCCTTGCCCTGACTAGAGTGGTGGTCTCTGCCTGGCTTTGGCGCAAGCCTTAGCCAACCAGAGATCCCATTTCTAACACTGGCCAATGAGGATTGTCTCCTGACAATTGGTAGTGCTAAAGTTAAAGTAAACATGCACTTCCTTGAAAATCATATATCTGTGCATTCACTTTAGGATTTTCGTGAAACTCAAAAAAGAACACTTCTAAGAAAATTGCAGGCGCAATCCTACTCATTTTCTTCATAAACCTGACCTGGACTCATTTTATGGAACATACTTTTCGTAAAAGTAAAGTAAGTTTTCCCCAAAGCTACACTATGGGTTGAAAAAAACATGCATGCATTCCACAAACCATCTGCAGTCAGGGCTCTTACCTTGACATCGTTGTATATCTCCGAGCCTTGAGCTCCACAGACAGGTGCTGATCCACTGCAAACAAAAAAGAAGGGTATTATCACACAGATAGTAAAAGAAAAAGTTTATTTAGACCCTAGTCTATAAAAACCAATAAATACTACAAGCCACAACAGTACTTAAAACAAGCTGATCAAAAAGAACTCGCGCATCTAGGCAAAAATAACCTTTAAAAACCTTCCCACAGCGCATGCAACAACAAAAGATTTGATATTCAAAAGGAGTGAAAATGCCTTGCTACGTTGCTAAATGTTATACTTTAAAAATGTGGTTTTAAAATCCACCTTCTATTTCTTAGAAAATATAAACAGTCAACTAATAAGTGCCTATTAAAATGTTTGAACCTTAGGCCACATTTACATTACTGTCCTTCTACAGGAAAGCATAAACATGTTCCTTGTTTAAAAGCAGCAAGCTAAAAGTCACACGATATTTCAACAGCAGCAGGCACAGGTGGGGGTTGAATAACGAAGATAAATACGGGTACACACCTTTTTAGGTCGAGCATTCGAGACCTCTTGTATATACTTTAGTATATACTTATAAGTGTATGTACTTTGTGGGCTCTGGAGATCAGCCCTAGGACTTGTCTGCTTCCGCTTAGGGACTTTTTTTCCTGTTCAACTGCCTCTATTTAACTGTCTTAATAGAAAACGACCAGTAGAGGTCAGTAAAATACCAGAATTGCTTTCTGCTGAGGGATTTTTTATTTTTTTATTTTTCTGGCAACTGCCTCTATTTAACTTTCTTGATAGGAAACGACCAGCAGAGGTCAGTAAAATACCAGAATAACTTTAGCATTCTCTAGATTCCAGTACATAGAAATTGGCTTCCACGAGCACCCGTAGACAATATTTTTTAAATCTTGTATTTTCCGTGATATGACCACCGAAGGCCCTGATTTTATATTAAAAACAGAGCTTTGAAATATACCATTTCCCGCTGAAAGGCAATATTTCTCTCCATGTGTTCCTATACCTGGTGTGTCATGCAGTTTGGTGCTTACTTTCCCTTCATGTTAAAGACCAGTAGATGCTTCAGCACCCAGGCTAATGTGCTGCTTAGCTAAATATATATAAGATTCCAAAGGCGAGACCGATTGCATTGCAAATGCTCGTTTCTGTCAAGTTTCCAACATATAAGTTGGAGCTGGTTTTGTTGATAAATAGAGTAAGTTATTGATCCTGGATTCCCTCTCACAGGCTTCCTTCCTCTTCGACAGCTGGGTTGGCTCTGCTGATTTATAGTCTACAATATGTAATTTTTGAGCCATGTTTGCCAATCTGTTCCACACTTCTCTCGCCCTTATTAGGTCCCCAATTTCTATTTCTTTGGCAAAGAGAGGTGATTTTAAATCTTTCCCACACCAGAGTTTCCCCCAAAAACTCAATCATGATTTTGGAGCAAGGTAATTCCAGGATGGTAACTCTGCTTCAATTCTTACAGCCTTCGCTCATGGCCCTTTCGGTAATCACATACCTTTTCAAACATTTACCTTCACATTTATCCCAATTAGGGTCTGAGTTAAGGCATAGTACTTCCGCCCGGTACAAGCATTGTGTGGGGACCATAGCTTTTTTTTAATTTCAGAAGTCCTGCAGATGGGTAAAGGGCCCGAGCATCCCCATTTTTCCCTATGTAGGGCGCAACTTAGTTTCAAATTGAACATCATCCCCAAAAACGTATATGGTGTAACTACGTCTACTGGTTTATCCAGGGGCGGCTCCTCCGCTAAGAAGGAGCGTCGCCCACTGCTTTTAAGCAGTGTCACTTGGCAGCTTTGCGGGCGGGGCGGGGCTGCTCTGCTGACAGAGCAGGGGAGGAGTGGTTTGCACTCCCTAAAGTGCGCATGAATGTTTGGCCGGCCCTCTGGGTCCGGCCAAACATTCATGCGCACTTTGCATGTTCTTCATGCAGGCTGCATTACAGCCTGCATGGAGAACATGCCCAGCCTCCCATTCTCTGGCTGAGCGCCGATCCACGGTGCTCAGTCCAATCACAACGCTGCATTGCAGCATTGTGATTGGCTATCAGGGGATTGGGAGCTGGGTGCATCCAGCTTCCTGCCCTGGAAGCGGGGAAGAGGACTGGGAGGAGGCAGCAGCGGCCACTGGGTTTATCTCCTAAAATCCACTAATATGGCTTAGCTTTCTTACTAAATATAAAAATAATTGTCTTATCTGTATTCACCGTGAGGTCGTTTACTACACAATATTTAGCGCATTTGCCATAAATGGAGGGGGAAGACATATCGCAAATCTATTATATGCAGATGACCTGGCTATTAGGGCTCTGAATCAAGTGGATCTTCAAAGAAAATTAGCACACAGATAAAAAATAACCCTCTAAAGAAGACATAGAGTGACAGATTTATCAACAATTTGCGGCAGTGCAAGGTCACCAAAAGTGACAGAAACCAGCATGTTAGTCAATCTCCTGCGCAAAACTTTTTTTGAGCTGGAAATGTGCCCATAAGTACATTGCACTACTTAGCGTTACTTTAATTTAAGGGGTTGTCTCAACGGTGGTATAAAAGCGTTCCCATGCTAGCACTAATGTTTTTTGATTCAAAGTCCTATGTACCAATATTTGTAGACAGGGCTTTGAGCTAAAAAAAACAATGCCTCCTTGAAGCAGGCGTTAATTTGGAGAAATGTTTTTATTTCTC
Organism: Calotriton arnoldi; assembly: GCA_963921515.1. NCBI lineage: Eukaryota > Metazoa > Chordata > Amphibia > Caudata > Salamandridae > Calotriton > Calotriton arnoldi. The sequence goes on from CAWUFW010001300.1 coordinate 1,728,751, forward strand.
CAAACGTTTCAAATTTTGCATGTGTGCTGCACTGTACAGCACACATACAATGTTTGAAGTTTTAAAGTATGCCTTAGCATAAAGGTTTTGTATTTGAAGGATCACATACACGCCTTTGTTTTTTTGTGCCAAGGTGTGTGTGTGGGACTTGGCAGCCAAAAGAGCACCTGACTGTGTAAGAGAGAAGCAGTGCAATATCTTAGTAGATATAATGCGGTATGTTCTCTCCTCCAGACCTAGCATAACACAGTGCAGCAACTTTAGTGCTGCGCTAGGGTTTTGTAAATCTCTTTAGTCATCTTTGGTCATTTCACAACAACTAATCTTGAATACATCAGCTTCTTTTGAGCAACACACTTTCAACCTTTGCTCAGATCCATATGTGTGCTCAAAGTAAATAACCAGCACACCTCAAGGTGCCACATTTGAACTAAACATGAAAGGTTTTTTTTTTGTTTACTTTGTCAGAGCCAGTGTGGCAATGCGAAATTCACAATCACTGCAGAGGTGTAAAATCCAGCAAAATCCGACAATCCACGCAAACATATTTTTGAAGGGAGTTTTAGCTCTCATTATATATTATTGATTACGATATGATTGGGCCTGAACTCCAGTCCACATTTGTATAGACGTTGGCAGGAAAACAACATGAAGCACAGAAACCAAGCACAAAGTGTCAGTTTACATAGTGCCCACGCAGCAACGACAGATACCCAAACTTGCACCAACCCATGAACGCTGGTAGCAACAGAATCTAAAATAGTGGCACTCTGTCAAAGACCAGCTGGCAGCACATGAAGAACAAATCATGTACAATTTGAGCCTTTGACATGCTGATGGTATGGCGAGTGTATTTCATTAGGATTCTTCAGCAATGTAACGGAACCATCCATAAAGGGTCCTCTGCAGAGGCATAACAAAGTTCTTGCAGAACTAATGGGAAAAGCATAAACCTCGCTGGAGCTAAATAAGAAAAATTATTCAAAAAGGTTGTGGATATGCGAGGGTCTACACTGGCACAACATACAGGGAAGTATGGACATTAAAAAGGCCCAGCAATACCAATCTCATTTGCTTTTTAGAGACAGAGGACTGGCTATTCGCGTCTGGAAGCAGCTACTCTAACACAATAATCACCTGCACTTAACATTTTCCATTTGAAACGCTGACGTCCTGTTAAAATTACTTTCTCTCCCTAATCATCCTGAAACTTTGCCAAATAACTGATCTCTCCTTTCCAGTCGTCTATGTTCTCACAGCAGGCCAGCTCCCACTCGCTTCTTCAGCTGGAGGCGCAAAGGAAAATGTAAGTCATAGAGAGAGGATCATGTTGACACTCAATGCTAATATTGTAAAGCAGGTGGACAGCCTCCAGTTTCTTTCAGTGACTCTTTATGCCTTCCTTAGTATCTCTTGGACGATGCATGTATTTCCAACTCTTATCCCAATTCCTCTCACTGTCAAACAACACATCTTTCCCACTCCTCTTTCATTCTGCCATCTGCTGTTTCCTATTATTTCTCCTTTTCCTCCCTTCTACCTGTCAGTCAAACGCACAGGGCGAGCTAACTATGGAGCATTGTTTCTTCTGTCATAGGACAGGCCACTGTATTCCATTCAAAACCCTTTCATCAATTGCTCTATTGTGTCTCCTCCTTTAATCTCGTTTCCATTTCTCCTGCCCCTTGCCCCCACTCTCAGTGCTTTGAGGTGACCTTACATTGCTTTAAGAGGTGTATTATTGATTTGTTTATTGTTAAAATGAAGCATCTGATCTCTGCAGAGAAACTAAATATCATATAGTATAATGCATATATATGTACAGTCATGTTACATGCACTTCAAATGGTCATGGGAAAGCATTTCTGTTAAGCAGACTATAAGTGTGTTGTGCATCCTGCATACCCCACAATGTCAGATATTTGGGCAACTTAACTGAAGGTTGCAATATGGTCATCATCCTCGCCGTCAGCACTCAGTTCAGAGCTCATGGCTCTCTGGCTGGAGCAAATGCCTTATGGTGTCCCCTGATAACAGTCAGCTAAGTGCTGTGTGGCTCTACGGCTATGTGCTTAGGACCCATGGTGCCCGCTGACACTAGTCAGTTCAGAACTGCATGGCTCTGGAAGGGGGCACCAACTGTGCCCTCTTTAATTAACATGAAACTAATGCTAATGTCCTGGGTTGATGATATGAACCAGTGATGGCAGTGTACCAATTTTATGGAATTATTGGTCATGAAGAGATGTTATACCTTTGTCGGAGGGGAGTGCGGCCAACCTGCCACATACATGCAAAGTTCCATTTCCTTGTAACACTGAGACCCTTGAGATGACATCCTATGTGCGAGTAGCATCCGACCACACTCATGTAAAGGTCCATTTCCATATAACACTGAGATCCCTGAGCTGACATTCCATGTATGTGCCACATTATGTATGCATGGTGGATGAGTGCACACAGTGGCAGCTAGATTCCGTGTGAGATGTGTGACTGCAGGGACTAATGGGGTCAATTTTGGATTGTCCTCCACGAGATGGCGGGTGGATGCAGCTTCACCAGACAATGGCAGTGTACTGCCTGCACTCCTGTGGATGGAAGGTGGCAGCCCAGACACTTAAATGAGGGAGGATGGAGACAGGACTGTCTTTTTATGAAGACCTTTTTAGCAAAGGATTTCTGTTCAGATTTTCCTACGTACTGCCATTTAGTTGATGGTTGGGGTGAAGGGAGTGAGTCAGCAGATTATGTTGTTATGAGTGAACACAAGGTTTTAGGCAGGGCCCTAATTGCTACTTCAGGAAGGCTGAAGACAATCTGGTGCACAGTTCATTGTGCACTTGTTTTGGATACTCCTGCTTGGAGCCAGCATTATCACTACCTGTTGTGGGAGCTATGACTGTGCACAAAGGCTGTGTCGGCACTATAGTAAGAAAATTACTTTGAAAGGAAACCACTCCAAATTGTTCCATAGACAGTGTCTCCACATCCCCTGGCTAGAAAATCATCATAAACATGGGACCCAAACAACCCACTTTGTTCTAGATTCATGTTATTTTTGGCCAAGGAGGTGCTGTGAGAACAAAGTTCATGTACGCATGACAGCCAGTCTCAATACAGTGAAGGGACATCAACTTGAAGTCTTTGCAACTTGCTGGAGAAGCTGTGGGTCTACCTAACACTTACTCTGATCAGAGAGAGAACAAGAGTACCTGGCCTGCAGAAAGAGGGACTGTCAAAAAGGGGAAGTCCAGACATGTTACTGGAGTGGAGCACCAAGAAGCCAACTGCCTCCAGGAGCAAAGCCAATGCTGGTCAGAGTTGCTGGTCATATGGTCTCCCAGAATGCAGTTAATGTGATGAACTGCATGAAATCACTAAAGCTAGAATAGCGTGCCATCCAGGCATCCCTGCAGGATGCCCAAACCACTGGTGCTGTCACTGCCCTACATGTGGCATATCCTTCAAACAGCTGTAATTGCCACCAAAGTGAAAAACTTGCTCCATGACTTGGAGGCCAGAACTGCCGAAGATCAGCACACATCGATCAAGCATTCCATGCTGACCACCTCTGTGGACAGTGAAGTGAAGAACAGGGCTGCCACCCATGATTCAAGAACTATCGCTTCTGAAGCTAAAAACCTGCCCCACAGCCTGGAGGCCACACCTGCTGCAAGTCAGCTCTCACCAATGAGGTCTACTATGCTGATCAACTCAGTGGCCCGAGTGAGGCTGCCACATGCCGTCACATGAGACCAAAGACACCAACAGAGAGATCCTGACAAGCGCACAATCCTGCACCATAACATAACGTGCATCTTTAAAGCTCTCATTTTATTGGTACCAGTACCTAGTCTTTGCCAATGTCCATATCTCTGAGAATTTGCCCTAGATATTGGGGTGTCACCCTGGAGGAAAAGAAGGCACTATAAAGAGTGTAGTGCTCGACTAAGAGCCCATAGGAGAGATCACATACCCTGTAGCTCTAGGATTATCTAATTGTATAGTATTTCATTTTGTTGTGATATTATTTAGCTACTTGCTTTTACTGAAAACAAGCACTGGGCTAGACAGTGATTTACTGTGTCTGTTGCTTGACTCTTTGACATATGAGTCACTGTCCCCACAATACTTCTCTCGAAAGCCTTTGACTACTCATCTTCGCTACCCTGAGAGGCAAGAGTAGAAGGGATGTACCTAGGCCAGGTTGCAGAGCCATTGTAGGTCAGGCCCAGGACACCAGTCACAAATGACCCCAATCACCATGGTTGTGGGCCAGTAACCCTTTTCTGCCCTGTGGCCCCTAAAACACGGTTTGAGAGATGCACACCTAATATCAACAACCTATTTTCATGAGCTTTGCTTTTTCTCAGTTGGTGCACCTGTAACCGGTCTATTAGGTCTCTGTAGTGGAACATAGCACCATTTCGACAGTTACTGTTTGTGGAGGAAGCATGTGTTTCATTATAGCCTTATAGCCCGCCGTAGCGGGCTATACCGGCTATTAAAGGCCCGCTCCAGCGTTAAAGGCCCGAGCCGAAGGCGAGGGACTTTAACAAGGGAGCAGAACTTTAATAGCCGGTATAGCCCAGCTACAAAGGGCTATAAGGCTATTAGAACATTCTGCCACTAGAGGGCAGAATGTTCTAACAAATAAAACAAAGGCCTCTCGGAGTTCGAGGGGGTTTAAATTCCCTCGGGCTCCGAGAGGCCTTTGTGAAAACAACATTGGAATGTTGCTTTGCGGGCCTTTACCGGCCCGTAGAAGCACGGAGCACTCCATTGTCTTCAATGGAGTGCTCCACATTCCAATGTTCTAATATGTGTTAACGTAAAGATGGCAGGCATATTTGTAAAGTGTGCATTCATCCCATTTATCTCTCTTGGTGCTACAGATAATCTATGTCAATAATGATAAAAAATTATCACATCTTTTAAAATCCGATATCCTGGGATCAGAATTGAAAAGGTGTGATCATTATCACCCGTTACAAGATGTGGCCTTTATGATGGGGAATAACATGCATATTTTGCTGTTTTACATACCAAAACCCCCTTGTAGTGACATTTATGAGTAATTTTCTTGCGGTCAATTTTGGCAGGTTTGATCTGCAGAATCGTACCTGTTGAAAATTGCAGTGAATCTGTAATTAATTCACACTGTGTGAGCCCATCACTCGTGAAGAACAAGTTACTTACCTTTGGTAACGCTCTTTCTGGTAGAGAACATCTAGCTGCCGATGCCTCACCTTTTGAATATTCCCCCGACGCCTGACTGGGTCCGGAAAGTTTTACATAGTGCCTCTGCGTGTCGGAAGGTGGTGCCTTGCAGCTCCGCACGGATGTCGTTGCGCTCCGGAAATGACGTGCGGGCCCCAATAGGCACCACTCCCACTTGCTTAGATTAGTTGCTTTCAAGAATGTCCACGCACTCAGACACGGAGCCTGAAAAGCAACCTGGTAGACAGTTTGCAGATTCCTAGATGAGGGATCTTATTAAAGGCAGAGTCCCAACACAGAACAAGGAGGAAGGGAGGGTCGGTGAGGAAATCTGCGGATACATAGTGTCTATAGCAGAAAGAGCGTTACTGAAGGTAAGTAACTTGTACTTCTTATAGAGAATGCTAACTGCAGATTCCTCGACCTTTTGAATCGATACCAAAGCAGTACCCAGCGGGAGGAGGGCTATGGATGGACTCAAACCAGATATTCTTGCAGGACTGAGCGGACAAAGAGCCCCTCTTGGTGACTTAGTTTTCAAATCAATGGTGCTTTGGGAACGTATGGAGGGACGCCCACACAGCTGCCTGACATATGTCTATGACAGGGACTCTGCGTGCTAACGCTGTGGTAGCAGCTTTGGCCCGGGTTGAATGGGCACGCAGCCCATCTGGAGTCTGCTTCTTCACCAGTGTGTAGCAGATCTTAATGCAGAGTACCATTCAGCGGCAGATAGTATGCTTCTGCACAACCTTGTCTTTTTTCGTTCTGACAAACTCCACAAACAGCTGACTGTGAACCAGGTGGTCTTTGGTGCAATTGACATAAACTGAGCGCCCTCTTGGCGTCCAAGCAATGAAGCCGCTCCTCCTCCTTAGAGGATTGAGGTGGAGCACAGAACACAGGCAGGGTGGTGGTCTAATCGATGTGGAACGGAGTCACAACTTTTGGGAGAAAAGGTGCCATTGTACACACAAACATCTTGTCGAGGAAAAGGTTGTATGAGGGAGATGAACACATAGATCCTGAAGCACATGCCGTGCGGAGATGATCGCAATGAGAAACACCGTTTTGATGGAGAGTAGCTAGGCGTAAGGGACAACTGTGGAGAGGATTGAAAGGAGTGCACATCAGATAAGTAAGGATGAGGTTGAGTTCCAATTGGGGCATCACAAAAGGAGAAGGGGGAAACATGTTGTAGCCCTTTACCAAAACTCATCACTACGGGTGATTTGAATAAAGAGAGCTGATCAGGCAACCATAAGAAGGCAGAGAGGGCCAAAATATAACATTTAACTATGCCCAGAGCAAGGCCTTGCCAGGTGAGAGACAGAACAAATAAGACATCAGACAGCTTGGCCTGTAGGGGGGGGTCAATCTAGTGAGTGCTGCACCAAACCACAAATGTATCCCGACAGGCGTATACAGTTTTCGTCAAGGGATGCCTGGCTGGAAAGATGACATCAACCACCTTCGGAGGAAGTTCGAAGATGTTCAGCCATCGCCGCTCAATCTCCACATATGAAGTTGGAGATTGCAAAGGCCGGGATGGAGAACCTGAACGTTCCACTTCGACAGCAGAGCCTCCAGGAGAGGCAGCTTGATAGATGCTCAAACCCAAGAGTTCTGGATACCATGCTCTACGTGACCAGTTCGGAGCCACTTGGATGACTTTGGCCCAAGCTGTCCTGACAACTAGAAGGAGTGGTATCGGCAGAAAGGCATACAGGAGTCTCGAGGTCCACCAGACTTTGTTGTATTCAAAGGGGCAGATTTACTTAGAAGTCACGCAATGCATAATAGGGAGAAAGCAGGACAGTGCTTTATTTACTAAGATATGGAGCTGTTGCTCTCTCTCCTAGCAGTGGTGCACTATAGGTTATCTTGTAACACGCACACACTCTTCCACTATAGTGCAATAATTGTGTGAAGTCTAGCGTATGTTTCCTACTGGTAAGCAAACCTTTCAGGAAAAAAATTCTACGCTTATAGTTTAAAACTTTTCAAACTTTGTAATTCCGCTGTACAGTTCAGTACAGCACACATGCAAAAAGTTTGGAGGAAAAAATATTTTTATTCCCAACTTTATGCCTGCCTTAAGTTGTACATTTTTTGTGCAAAGTCCTTTCTGCAAATGTTAGTAGATAGGGTATTGTGTCAAAATTCATAGGTGGTTGCTCAGGACTATCCATGTACCACCCATGGCATGCCACCTTAAAGCAAAGTAGTGTAAAGAAACTCATAGCACTTTTTAGTAGCTTTTGTAAGATTTTAATTAATCAAACAAATAAAAATAAACTAAACTAAACTAAACATAGCACTGCTTTAGGTTATTTCAGGGCTACGTTCCAGAGCAAATGTTTCCCACTGTAAAGTAATGCACACATCAACACTTTGCGCAACTTTTGGTACCACCACAACAGCAAAGTATTGATAAATCTGTTCCAAAGTGTACAGGACCCCACTGCTGAGATTGTATTTTGCGTCTGATCTATCCCTTGCAGATCGTTACCTTGTAAGAGGGTAGAACAAGCTGTGGGGTGACAGGATGCACATAAAGCAATAACAAAATAAAAGCAGCCTCATCAAGCTGTAAAATGCTCTTTGGAGGACCAGTGGAACACTTCAGATGAGACTGACCTGAAGCCTGGCAGTCCAATCATTCATGCCACAGCAGCGGACGTGGGGAGGGGAGGCTAAGAGGACCTGCCTTTAATACACCTTGCACGGACACCGTCCCATTCCTACCAGAGGTGTCCCCTGGCAGGAGCACATTTAGAAGAGTTCGGGTTATTAAAACAACAACAAAAACAGTTCGCGGAGGAAAGTGGGAGCTGAAGATAATAAGCAGAATAACGCAACGTGCACGGTGGAGCCAGGGCTGTCTCTCTCCATGATATGACAATTAAAAATGCACCACATCCTTCTCCAGCATCATATGAACCTTTCTGGGCCGTGTGCAAGGAGTGACCTTCCGATATCCCCCAGTTAAGTTTTTATCTTCGAACAAAGGCATTCATATGACATGAGAAACCGGATTTAAAAGTCTTGGTTTTACCCCTTTAATATGTACATTCAAGTTAGTTATGCTTCGGCAGCAGTGTCCGGCGGCAGCTCGGGTTATTTACGCCGCACGCTGGTGGCAGCAACGCTCGCAAAGCCTGGGGTGCTTCGGGCTGGCAGCAGTGCGCCTTAGTTACCTTGAGGGGCGACAGCACTGCGACATAGTGGCTCCCTGCAGAGGACTTTTCTTTCGTGCTTCTGCTTCTTCCTTTAATTTAAATTAAAAAAAAAAATGGCACCCGGCTCCGCTCGAGCCCGCCCTTGCTGACTCATCGTGAGGCACAGCGAGGGTGCTTGCAGTCGCAACTTGTATAGCAGATTGTGGTGTTAAAGGCTATTGGACTTCATTCACTCTGGTGGGGAGGTTTTACAATGCTGATTCCGGAAAATGCTGCTTTTTCGTTTATTTCAGGAATGTTGTTCTTCGAGAGCGAAGCGTATACTGTTTCAATCCAGTCTCATTCATGCCAACCGTCTTTATTCAGGCGGGAGACTCACGATTTTTTAGCCTAGAAAACCCTTTTTCATTATTTTTATTGTCTCAGGCCTAACCTTCCCTCTGTTTTAATGTTAGTAAATGGGGAAAATTAATTCTCCTGATTCTTTTTCATTATCTCCCTCTTGTTACCAAATGTTGGAATAAATGCAGAGCAGGAACTAGTTTTCGTTTTGTTTGTTAAATCTCACGCCTCTTCCCCTCTGAAGAACGCAGAGGGACATTTTTTAAAGAGTATTGCTTTGAGGAGTGAAGGCCGTAGGACGCCGTGGACACCTGATATCACTGACACGTCTCTCTGCAAACTGCATGTCTGCTTTTAAAACACCTCCCAGTGTTATTTCGTGCCCATCGTAGGTATGCTTCAGGTCTAATGCTGCTGGATCGTAATTGTTTTGTTTGGGATTTTATAGCAGGTTTGGGTTTCCTTCCACATTGTTGTTATATTGTCGATTCATAATGCTGCCTATTTCCACCTAAATGCTCACAGGATATTCTCCAATGTTAACCTTACATCTTGATTGGTGTTCGTTAGTTTCCTTCTCCGAGTCAAAACTAAGCCTTCAATGTGGTCTTCCAATAATTGGTTGTTGTTTTTCCCTTTTACACAGACTAGGCTCTACAGGATTGATTTTTACATACTCGTGAAAAATTGGCTCTCTCATTTATTCTAATGCAGGTCAATTTTTTGAGGATGCAAAGTGTTAATTGGACCCGTATCTGTAGTATTCGTTCATTTTACTGCCCAGTCGGGCTTTAAGTGGGGTTGAAACAAGCTGTATTTCCAAGAGGCATGGCCTATGTAATTAAGGCCAAAGGCACAAAATACCATAGTGTGCCATGCGACAGGTATTTTGGTGCCTGTCTACAAACTTTCTGCTATTGCATCCAACAAAATGACACAGTGAATAAAATGCACCAAAAACAAACTAGTCCTATTGGCTTTGCCAATGCTTGGTACTAGCATCAGATAAATAACAGTGATTTTGTTCTGAATAATTGCAGTTGAAAATGTTTCAGTTCTGAAAATATAAAACTGTGAAATAGCCATTACTAAAGTGTCTCACTCACTCCTGTCTTTCCCTGCCCCTACCTGTTCATCTGTAGTCTCCCTATTAGACATGCCATTCTCTTCCCACATCTTTCAGAAATCCTCCATATGCAAATATCACACTTCATCTAAAGCACCCTCTCCTCACTCCCTCCTGCCCGTACTTCTGTGCGTCACCTTCACTTCTACATCCCCCCACACCAGCGGTGGAAGTGCATTAAAAATAAGGGAACTGTGATGCTGTGCACAATTGGGGCGGGGCTAGTAAGCATGGGGGAAAGGTCAAAGGCGTGGCTACATCTGATGTTGTCAGGATTATCCTTTAGGACTACATGGTCTTCTTTCCAATGAATGTAGGTGGCTTGAGTGATTAAGAATGAGTGGAATATATTGATTTCATAGGTGATATTTTCTCCAAAGGATAAAACTTTTGTGATACTTTTTTAAAAAAAATGCTGCAGCTTAATTTGGTCTTTCATCTTCAGGTATGTACATATAAAATAGCACAGTTTAAATGTAAAATTATTGCAAGTTAAGTTGATCAGTGGGAAATGCACTATCATACTTTATGAAACCTCTATTAGTTAATGAAATGCAGAGGTCTGTGTCTGTAACCAGACAGAAAAGTCGCAAAATTTTCCCTTTGGAATCATAGATCTTCACAAGGACTCATTAATTGTTGTTCCATCTCACATAGATCTCGGACTTATCCACAACTCATGCACAAAGCCCCAGACCTAAGTAAAGTGCCACAACAGTACTGACTGGATCAAATATTTAATAAAAAAGGAATTATTGCATATACCAACATACATATAAAATCATCTAATCCTACATGTGCATATTAAGACATACATTAAAAAGGATTTTCCTACTTCTCTGCTGTTAAAAATACATATCACAAACATCACATGCAATTAAAATGTGTATAACGAGAAAACAAGGAAAGAACACACAAGACAATACTATGTCTTAATTGTTTGCTAAGTCGTACAAATAATCAATGCAGGCACATGATTGCAACCAGGTTTTCATCTAATGTGCCAGTATGTTCCACAAATTTAGCACTGCATGTGAGTCGACGCGTTTCAGTGGTTTAAAGCCAGTTCTGATCACCTTCTTCAAGACAACAAAATATCTCACGAATCAATGCTTAACGTTAATACCTGTGTGCAAACATATAAATATTGCTATAACCAGTCATATAATCGACATATGTATCCAATTCATATGCATGAATCCAATAAAAACATCTAATCATCTTATCGATTAGGAAAATATATGCATAATTTTAAAATTATATTACTATGACTGCACAGTGGCTTTGTGTTTTCATATGTTGGGCTGTACTGCACAATGTTGGACCTGTTCTTATGGCTGCCCCCCGACCGCCTAATTGTCTGTTGTTTATTACTGCATTTATATACTGGGCTTACTGGCTAATTTTTTGATATCTTGCATTGACTCTCTTTTAGTCTGCCGATAGTTTCGGCTTGGCCACCCTGCTTTTTCTGGCAGGGGTGTATGCTGGGCGCTGCCATGCCCCCGCGGGATGATTCCCACCTCTGCTATTGACTATTCCCTTCCTAGTTCGGGTTCCCTGGGGAGGCTGTGGGTGGATGCTCAACCTGTTTGGGGGGTTGGAGCGGGTGGGGGGGTTTTGGGTTGTTGTGTCCTCCTTCTGAGGCGCTATTGTGGTTCATGGTATTCATTCTGTTCTCACACTGTAAGATTCAGGCTCACACACTTTACCTTGGGTGGTGGGTCTGTCTGGGAGGGGTGGGGGTTTCTCTGGGTCGCCTTGTTTTTTTGAGGCGTTATTTGTGTTTCCATTGTCTGTATTTTTCCTGTATGCATCACATTACTGCTATGTTTGATCACTGCACTGCTTTTCTACAATGTACCTCACCCTCCCTTAGGCGGTTGCTCTCTGGTCCGGTACCGACTGCCTCCCCTTTCTTGCCTATTTGGGTTTTCCCCGTTGCTATGCCATCTACACTTGCAGGCTCTGGTTGGCTCCAGCTCATGCTCCATGTGTCTGTCCCGGCCCCTTTCGCTCCAGGCATGCTCGCCCCGGTCTACGCACCAGCTTCCGGCCACAGACCGTACTCGCTGCCCTGCGCCCCATACCTCCTTGCTTTCTCACAGTATGACTGACACTGTATGCTGGACTTGGAATATCCGAGGTCTTAACGACCACCGCAAGGCCCGGCTTATTCACTCTCACCTACTTCGGCACAAAGTTGACATTTGCATGTTACAAGAAACCCACCTGGTACCCGCGACCGCTGCCAGGCTCCAATCGCACTACTGGGGGGAATCGCACTCCTCTTTCTATTCCACTTACTCCCGGGGAGTGTCCATCTTGTTACGGAGGGGGCTCCCGTGGCATACAACTCGGGTACTTACTGACCCTGATGGACGGTATGTTATTTTACATGGCTCCCTACTGTCCCAACCTATGACGATTGCGGCTGTGTATGGCCCTAACTCGGACGACCCGGATTTTTTCACTAATATATGGTACTTAATCTCATCCTTGGGCCCTGCGGCACTTCTCTGGGGGGGGGGGGACTTTAACGTTACTCTTTCTGCAGTCCTGGACCGTTCTGGCCCCTATTCTTCTCACCCTAGATCTACGGCTCTCCTTCAGTCCATTCTGGCTGACAACTCGCTATATGATGCGTGGCGTCATATGTGGCCCGAGGCCCGCGAGGGAACTTGTGTCACCGGTGCCCGTGGCTGCTGGTCCCGTATTGATCTTTGGCTCACTTCCCCTGATGTCCTCACCTGGGTAAATTCCGCTACTAATATGGCGCACACTTTTTCCGATCATGCGCCAGTCCAGCTTTGTCTTCGCCTTCCTCATTTTCCACAGCGGGCCTTCACCTGGCGACTCCCTCCGAACTCTCTCCGTGACTCCGTCTTCTGTGCCGAGATCCAAACCTCGATCTCGAACTATTTTGACTTGAATGTCGGCTCTGTCGACTCGCCGTCCACTTTGTGGGAAGGATTTAAGGCTGTGATTCGCGGCGAGTGTATCTCTAAACAATCGGGAGTCCTTCGCTCTATCCGTACCACTCTCGCTAAACTAGAAGCGGAAATCAAGGCTTTGGACTCCGCTCAGGTAACCCACCCCAGCTCTGAGAATCTCGCTCGCCTGCGTGGTAAACATTCGGAATTCGCTGCGGAGGCAGATAGGGAACTCTCCTTCCTTGGTAGGGAAGCCCGGGCTCGCCGCTTTGGTGAGGGCGATCGGCCAGGCAGGAGTCTGGCCAACCTCCTTCGTCCCCCCCGTGCTGCATCGTATGTCGCGGCGCTTCGGGACGGCGGCCCTGCTAGATCCACCTCCCCTGAGGAAATTAAGACGCGCTTTCTGGATTATTACACGCGCCTCTACACGGCTGGCTCTTCCCCTTCGCGTGAGGACTTTAACCAATACTTTGACACTCTCGCACTGGTTTGGCTCGAGGACTATCATCGTGACTTTCTCGATGAGCCCTTTTCTAAAGAAGAAATCCTTGCAGCCATTAATAGTTTGCCCGGTGACTGGGCTCCTGGCTTAGACGGCCTCCCGGCTTCCTTTTATAAGACTTTTGCTTCGCTCCTGGTGCCGCATCTGGCCGCCATGTATAATGACTCCTTCGACAATGGCCTTCTTCCACCATCGCTTCGTGAGGCGATGATAACGCTTCTTCTTAAGCCGGACAAACCTTCTGACTGCCGCGATTCCTACCGCCCTCTTTCTCTAATCAATACGGACAACAACATTTTTGCAAAGTTGATCCCCTCCCGTCTTCTCCACCTCATGCCCCTCATCGCCCTTCCTGATCAGTCCGGTTTCATTCCAGGCCGCGCGACCTCCCATAACCTCCGAACCCTATTCTCCGTCCTACATCAGATTAATCCTACCCTCCCTGCAGTGGCTGCTCTTCTCGATGCCACCAAGGCATTCGACACCCTGGAGTGGCCCTTCTTATTCTATCTCCTACCGCGCCTTGGCTTCAGCAACATCTTTATTCGTAAGATTTCCCTCCTCTACACTCGCCCTTCTGCCCGCCTCCGCATAAATGGGCAAATTTCAGATCCCATTCCGATTGAACGCGGTACCCGGCAGGGGTGCCCGCTTTCTCCTATGCTCTTCGCTATTGCGATGGAGCCTCTCGCTGCCAGACTCCGACAACATCACACTCAGAAAGGCATCGGCTTTTCGGCCCGTGCCCTCTTGGTCTCCATGTATGCGGATGATATTACACTGTATGTCCGCCACCCTCAAGAAAATCTCAGCCCCTTAGTGCGCGAGATAATACGGTTTGGTGGTCTCTCCGGCATACAGGTGAACTGGGGCAAGTCAGTGTTGTTCCCTCTTACTGATGCCACCAAGCCATTCACCCCGGACTTTCCTTTCGTGTGGGCCTCCGGCCCCACCCGTTATCTCGGTATTTGGCTGAGTAAGGACCTGGATGACCTTTGGAGGGCCAATTTTGGACGTGCGGTGGACTGGCTTGAGTCCAGGATACCCCAGTGGAACCGGCTCCCCCTGTCACTGGCGGGTCGCATAGCCATTGCCAAGATGGTGGTCCTCCCGAAATTTCTTTACCTCTTCCTGAATATCCCCATACCACTTACTGCTCATTTTTTCCGTAGGATCCGATCCCTGATCATATCTCTTGTCTGGGCTGGCAAGCAACCCAGGATTGCATACGATATCCTTACTCTCCCCATGTCGGCTGGCGGCATGGGCGCCCCTAACTTCAAACTGTATGCCTTAAGTGCCCAGGCCAGCTTTCTACATTTCTGGATTCACCCCACCCCTTTCCAGCCCCACGTCGCGGTTGAAGCGGACCTTGCTACCCCTTGGCCGCTGAACACCGCCTTGTTTGCCCCGGCCAGTCGCCCACAAGACGGGGTGGACACGGTCGAGACCTTGCGTTGGGCCTGGTTGGGTCTGCGTCGTCTCTCTAACGCTCCGATGTTATCGGCCAATACTATGCCGATTGTGCGTCACCCTGCATTCCCTCCCCTCCAACCATCCGGCATGTCCAAACATGCCGCCCGTTTGGGGCTGCAGACACTGGCGGATCTTTACCCCGGTAATACTTTCTATTCTCTCCCTGCCACTGCTGGCCCTATGGACACACTCCTCTTTTATCAGCTGCGGGCTATCTGCAGGGAGTTGCACTCCACGTTTCCCCAACCTCCACCTTCAATGCCTACTCTTGACTTCATATATTCCTCCCCCACCCCCCGGAAGCTGGTGACCAAATTATACGCCCTTACGCTGTCGACCTCCTCTGTCTCCACTGATCGCGCCCGTGGGGCGAGGATCTCGGCATGGTCATTTCCCAAGCCGACTGGCTCTATTGCTGTAACCAGACGAAGAAACTTTCTCCCAACTATCGTCTTCGTCTTATACATTTCAAATACTTGCATAGGCTATACCGCACCCCCGTCCAGTTATTTAAAATGGGACTCATCCCTAACGATAGGTGCTCGCGTTGCTCTGCCCCTGCTGCGGATTTTGCTCATCTTGCTTGGCTATGCCCAAAGGTGTCGGACTTCTGGCGGGAGGTCTGCGCCGCCCTCTCTGTGATCACCTCTGTACCTGTCCAGCCCGACCCACCATTATGCCTGCTGGGCTTTGTTAAGTTTTGCCCGGACGCCTCTTGCCGATTGGTCGCAATGCTACTTGTCCTTGCGCGGCGCAGGGTGTCCATGTGCTGGGGGCGTAGGCCGGCGCCTAAGTTCGCCTACTGGCTTGAAGATGCATCGAGATGTCAGACCCTACTGTCTGAGTTCTGGGACCTTATGCCTGCCAGATCTCGCCCTCTCGACATATGGGGCCCCCTAGTCACGTACCTACACACTCGTTCCCACCCGAGCCAGTCTGCCTCTCCCGCGTTCCCCGCCGGCACTCCGCCCGCGGCAGCCGCCGGTGCTGGTCAGTGATCCCCTCCCTTCCGGTTTCTATCCCCCCCTGGTCGGACCCGCTCTTTCCTCTGCAGTGCTGGTACCCTATAATACAGCTATGTATAGCTCTAAGGTGCTACACCGTGTTGTACAAAATGGTGCCTCTGTTAGATTGGCTTTCCCTATTTGCAATGTACTCCGTAAATGTCCTACTATGTACGATGCTCAGTTTTGATGCAACATTGTATTTTGGTGATGCTGAACTTGTCAATAAAGGTTTTGGAAAAGGAAAAAAAACAAAAAAAAACATCTTGATGAGATGAGGAGCCAGCAACCCAGCGTTTTGTTTAAAAAAACTCAGCAGGAAGTCCATTTGGCCCTGGGGTTTTCCCTGGTTTTTGTTTGAGTATGGCGTCTTGCACTTCGGTTATAATGATTTCTGCCTCCAGAGCTTCCTTTTCATCTTGTTCTAGGATGGGAGTCGGTATGTTATTAAGGTAGGACATTATCTGTGTGGGATCTGCTAGGGGTCTAGCTTTGTATAGCTCCGTGTAAAAACGTGCAAAGGCATCTGCTATAGCGTGTGCAGTGGTGTGTTGTGTTCCTTGCTCTCGTATTTGGGACACCCAGCACCTCCCTTTCTCTTCTGCCCAGCCAGGCCAGGAGTCTCCCTGCCCTATCCCCCCCATAGAGTCTATGTTGTGTGGACTGGATTTGCTTCTGTACCTCCCGCTCAGTCAGGCCACGAAGTTCTCTACGCGTGATTGCCAGCTGCCTTAGGTGGGCGGTTTCCGTTTCTGGAGTTATGTTGCTTTCTAGCTCCAGGAGCCTATCTTCTAATATTTCTATTTGTTGGGTTTCTTCTCTGCGTTTGCGCGCTATAGCATCTTGTATATTACCCCAAATTACCGCCTTATAGGCTTCCCAGAGAGTAGTGTGTGATGTTACCGAACCCTCATTATCTTGGAAGTATGTCTTAGTTTCCGTTCTTATTATGTCCCTGATGGACTTGTCTCGGAGCTCCCATGCATTTAATCTCCAGTCTAGTCTTTGCCTAGTACCCTTGCTTTTCACTGTCAGCGAGAGGGGTGAATGATCTGATATGCCCCTCGCCAGGTATGCTACCTTGTCTACTATTCGTAATTCCCCCGCCGGGGCAAAGAAATAGTCTAATCTGGAAAACACTTTATGGGCTCTAGAGAAATAGGATTAGGTGCGCTCCAACGGGTGGTGTTGCCGCCAGAGGTCAGCGAGTCCCAGCGAATCTACGAAGTCCGCCAACGGGGTGGGAACACACGTCCCCGTGGCAGTGCGTGTTCGGCCTATATTTGGGTCGATCACGTCATTAAAATCGCCTCCAATAAGGTGTGTGGGTGCGTCTGATTCTAATAGTATCTTGGCAATAGCCTCTAGAGTTTGAGTTTGCAACCGTGGCAGGGCATAAACGCTGATTAATGTGATTTTGCGTCTGCCCCAGAACCCCTGGACAGCAACAAAAGTCCCATTGGGGTCCGTCCAAGATTTAGTTGTGTGGAACGGTGTTTTTTTTATTTTTTAACTAATATGGCAACACCACGTGCCCCCGGGGAAAATCCCGCGTGGGCAAGGGTTGTGTATGTCCCTCTTCCGATGAAGGCGCATTGTGTACCCCTCAGGTGTGTTTCCTGTAGTAGGAAGATATCTGACTTAAGTCTCTTGAGATATCTGGTGACTAATCCCCTTTTAATTTTACTGCCCAACCCATTAACGTTCCATGTCAGTGCGTGTAAGTTCCGTTGTTTGTATGCATGGTGCCTTTTTGTCATTGTGTATCCAGGTGGGTCTACTCGTAAGCCACTTGATCTCCGTTTCTGCTTGTCAGGTGGAATGCTTCTGCTTCCGGCTATTCTGGGAACTTGCCTACTAAACAATCTATGAAACCTTTTCATCTTAACCCTAACCCCCCCCACCCCACTCTCTCCCACTCCCTACGCCTATTCCCAAAACTATCAACATGACAACTGTGTCTTAAGATTTGAGAGCTCTGTCGTCCCACCCTCATCTCAATCCCACTACGTTTTAATCAACACACTGATGGATATAAACTTCGGGAAAATAAAGAAAAGGGGGGGGGGGGTTTCGCTCGCAAACGTGGAGCGCAGTAGTGTCTGGGGGGAGTTCTGCAGCAGTTCTTCCCTCTGCCTGCCAGCATCTTGGCCCTTATCTCAGCCTTCTTCACCACTTTTCCTCTGTTGTTGATCTGCTTCCTCTCGGTTTCGTTTTTCGGTGCCCTGCTCTTCAAGACGGTTGATGTTCCTCAGCAGTGGATGGTCGTTGTCCGTGTCCATGTGGGATTCCCTATCGGATTGATCTGTGTGGGTGCTGTCTCTCTGGCCCGAATGTTTTTTCCGTACTTTATCTTGGGGCGAGTCTTCATCTGTTTCCGAGCGTGCCTGTATCTCTGTTCTGCGTTAAGTTCCCTTCAAAGGGGTCTCTGTCCATTTATTGTGTCGTCACCTAAGTATACGCTGCTTTTTGACTCTCTGCGGCCTGGGCTCCCACTGTGTTGTCATGTCTTTAGGTTGTGTCCCACTGGTTCTCATTTCTTTTTGTCGTATCACGGGGCGTTCTTCTATCCAGGCCCATGCCTCCTCTGGGGACTGGAAGAATTGCGAGGTGCCTTGAAAGATAACCCTGAGCTTAGCAGGAAAGAGGAGCATATACTGGATCTCCATGGCTCTCAGTTTGACTTTTACTGAGTTAAATGACCTCCACATTTTCTGCACTTCTCTGGAATAGTCGGGAAAGATCATAATTTTGGCATTAGCGAGTTTGAGCTCCCCCAGACGTTGCGACTCCCGGAGGATTATATCACGGTCCTGATAATTTAGGAAGCGTGCAATCAAGGGCCGCGAGGGGGCTCCAGGCGGTGGCTGCACATTCGGCATCCTGTGAGCTCGTTCAATGATGAAACGGGGTGAAAACTTGGCCGCGGGGAGTCGCGCAGCCACGACAATAAGAACACCGCCGGGTCAGGGCCCTCTGTTCCTTCCGGAAATCCAATAAAACGTAGATTGTTCCTGCGTGCCCTGTTTTCCGCGTCATCTACTCTCCATGCAACCTCTCTCATGGTTTCCTTCAGGTCTTTGACGTCCGAGTGTAGTTTGTGCGTTGTGTCCTCCACCTCTGAGATGCGAATTTCAGCATGGGTCACCCTTTCCGCAATGTTACGCATATCTTGGCGTAGAAGGGAGACCTCCGATCTGATTTCTGCCATTTTGCCCTCAATGGCATCTCTAGAGGCATGAATCGCCTGGAGGATGGCCGAGTTATCTGGTGTTCCCGGGGATTCCCCCTCAGTTTCCAGCAGTTGTTTATTCAATGTTAATCCAGGTCCGCTGCGTTTACATAGGCGGTCCGGAGTATCTGTTACTGTGTGGGTACTCTCATCCCCCGCTGAATCAATCTCTGAGGGAGATACAATCGTACATTTTGACAACACTCCCTCTATACTTCAAAATTGGCCAAAATGTATATTGTTCCTTAGTCTTCATTGAGATAGCTTACAATATTCCTTCCTTTATCATAAAATGAATCTCTTTTTTCCGTGAATATACAGGAGTCTCTTTTGAATTAATAAACCTCCAGGTTTCCTGGCCAGTTCATGCACAAGAACAGGGTTACTGGTTGGCCTTTCTAAAAAGTAAAATTGCATAACTAAACGAAGCCCGAGCATGGCCATGTCCGACAAAATAGAAATAATTTACAAAAAAGAAGAGATAGAGGGCCATTTTTTAGAAGGCCAAAGTAGAGGGATTAATAAACAAATAATAGAGAGGACTGAGCTCTAGTAGCCTAAAACAAGAGTAAATTGTAATTAGATTCTACGATCTTGGAAAATAGGACTGTATCAGTAACTATATATCTAATATTGATTTACATACATATATACACTCAAAAAAACAAAAGTGTACAGGGACGTTACAGTTAGGTTCAGATTTTACACACACAAACAATAGAAATTCAGCAGTTATAGTTAGAGTTATCTCAAGTAACTATAACTTGTGCTCTAAGGTAACTATAACTCGCGCCTCCGCCAAGTTGACACCTTGGAATGGCACTTGTCCAGACTTGGAGGAACTTTGCTTGAAGACACTAAGCTAGAAAACGAGTTCTCAAGGTAATGATCAAGGTCAACGATAAAAATAAATGGAAGATCGAACTCAAAGTCAGGTGGCACCATACCCTAGAAATAGGTAAGGAGAGATATGCAATCATAAAAATACAGCAAAGGCTGGATTTTGCCTTAGATAGCCTTCTTTTGAGAGTTTAGCACAGAGCTATGCAGTGTGCTATTGCAACTGGTCCAAAACTGGCATCAACGATTTACTGAAACGAAGATTAGGATCAGAAAAAAAGGTGTTGTGTCCAGAAGTGCAAACCATAGTAAAATGCAACTGGTTGTGGGGCAGTCCGAGAGAACAGTGCTCATTCTCTCCAAAAAGTGGGCAAAATCCATTGAAATGCATCAGTACTGTTTTGTGTAGCATTCTAGACAGATGAAAGCATCTTGAAATAGTGCATGAGTTCCTCAGATTCCCGGAAGCAGCAGTCAGCTCAACATCTGATTATGAAACAAAAAAAAAATCCTATCACCCATGGGATGTTGCAAGCGCAGATTGACGATGGTTTTTCCTGGCAAAGGTCAAAAGTTTCATAAAGACACTTGAAAAAGGCAATCAATATAGTAGAGAAGCAGATGACGGTCTTAGACATGCTAATTTTGTTTCTCTCATTGCTCTGCTTTTCAGAGATTGATGAACTGTTCTTTGCCTGGTCTGCTGATGGACACAATTCCTTATAAGATGGCCATCATCCCATCTCTGCTTGTGCTATTAGATGCTAACTGGTGTAGAGAAGGTGGGCACATAGCTCTTCCTGCTCCATTAAATGTTATGTGACTCGAAGTCCGACAAGCACACTTTGCTTTACAATGCTGTTGCACATGGCATTTATTGGGGGTTTACCCCCAGACATTTTGGCGTCCTGTTTTTGACCTATTTTTCATAGGCTTTAGGACTCTGGGCACTTTACCACTGCTATTTAAGGCTAATGTGCATATGCTCTTCATGTAAATTGTGTTACTGATTGGTGCATCCATCATTGGCATATTTGATGCAAGGTAATCCCTAGTAATGTGCACAGGTGTGCCCAGGGCCTGTAAATCAAATGCTACTAGAGGGCCCGCAGCACTGGTTGTGCCACCCACACAAGTAGCTCTTCCAGTGTGTCTCAGACCTGCCACTGCAGTGTCTGCGCGCACAGTTCTAAACTGTTAGGTCGACCTGGCAAGTGCACCCACTTGCCAGTCCTATCCCTTCCCTTTTATTACATACGAGTCACCCCTAAGGTAGGCCCATGGTAGCCCTATGGGCAGGGTGCAGTGTACTTAAAAGGTAGGACATGTACTGGTGTGTTTTACATGTCCTGATAGTGAAATACTGTGCATTTCGTTTTTCACTACTGCAAGGCTATCTCTTCCATAGGTAACATGGGGTCTGGCTGGAAACCCCTTTCCAGTGCAGATTCCCATTGGAAGATTATAGAAAGTTGGAGTTTGGGATGTCTGAACTCACAATTTAAAAATCTACCTTTTAGTGAAGATTGTTTTTAAATTGCGCGTTTGAAAATACCACTTTTAGAAAGTGGGCATTTTCTTGCTTAACCATGCTGTACCGGTCTGTGGAATCCACGTCTGGTCTAGACTGACAGGGGCTGTTTGTGCATTCATTCCAGACACTCACACAAAGGAAGCTGAGGTGTGCATATCCTGATGACTTATCACCAGGCTGATGGGTCTTCCTGAGCAAGAGTGGTGGGAGGAGTGGTCACTGTTACCTGAATAGGGCTGTGTCTGCATTTTACAATGCGGTCTCCACCCCCTGTAGTGTGGCTGGACCAGGGAGGACAGAACTGGCTCTAGTAAGCAAGAGAGACTTTCTTTGAAGTATTCAGACTTCAAAGGCTGAAATTAGTATAAGTAGTGGGGCTCTGACCCCAGAACATTAGATTACTGCGGGCCTACGGAACATGCCAGGAAGAAGGGCTGGAAAAGCTGTCAGGGGGGACTGCCACTTTGCTGTGTTGGCCTGCTGCTTGCTGCTTCTCTCTTGGGCAGTGAAATGACTGGACTGAACTTTCTGCAATTTATTCTCTAAGTTTCTCCAAGGGCTTGAAGTAGAGCTTGCCTCCTGCTTGAAGTCTCAGGAACATCAAAGACTTCAAGTTCATCTGCCAACAGCACTGGGAACTGTGGGTTTTGTGCTGCTACAAAAGAAAAACCGCTCCGGCGCCCTCAACAAAGCCGCCGTCGGCTCTATGACCTGAAGGCACTGCCCGGAGCATCACCCCACTTCATTACGCAACCCTAGTCTCACCGCCGGCACCACACAACACCGCTGCTTGCACCGTGACCTGTGGGCACCGCACCTCGCATCACATCGCCGCCCTGGTCTCACCGATGACAAAGCTCCACACCAACATCAATGCCGCTGCCTGAACTGACCGGCCGACCCGTTGCCGACTTGCTGCGGACCGAGATTTTTTTATTGATCGTGGAGGTCTCACCTCCGGATTAAAATTTCTCTGAAACTTAGACTTTTAATCGGGTCCCGCAATTTGAGAGACCTTCTGTTGAGAAGGCTTTCTGCCTTTCTTCATATTTTGAGCTCTCCATTGAGATTGGGCAATATCCTGAAACTCTCTCTTATTCCCTTGAACAACTTGTGAGGTCCTGTATACCACCTATGCAAATTTGTTTTTGATCTTTCTGGACTCAGTCCCAATATGTGATGCTACGGCTTTACTGCAAATAACTATGGTTTAAATACCTGTACCCTCGTTGAAGTGGTTAGATGTAACTAGATCAGTTCCTAAATTTACTTGCGAGCTTCGTAGATATTTAATTTGTTGTCTATCTACTCACATCAGTTGGCAGATGCCACTGTATTCTGAATACAGATAGCGCCCTGATGAAGGTTGTGTTCTCCTATTCTTCCAGAGTGACTTTACCGAAACGCACATTGGCGCATTTCTGTCTCTGTTATTTTCATTGAACAAATACCTGTGTACATTAAATGAAATGATTATATAATCAGTTGAAAAATGTTAGTATGTAAAAAAATGTTAATATGTAAAAAAAAAAGTGAAAAAATATTTTGTTCATACAATTGTGTTTTAACTTTCTGTCTGGATATGTACTCTTGGTGTTAAGTATGTGTGGGTGTGAGTGTGTTGTATTTCTGTTTTTGTAAACAAAAATTTGTATAGTTTTTTCATGTAGGCTTGTACTTTATGTTTTATTTGTCTTCACGATGGAGCTCGCGTATATATGAAAACTGTTGTATACAATGTAAATATAAATATTATTAGCTGATCATGTACATTATTAGAATAACTTGTTACTGATTATGAATAAAATACAAAATGAATTGATCTGACTTATGGTTTATTAGTGTTGGAGATGTACTGTCCCATTTTTAAACTATTGGAGAAGTTGTGTTGTTTCAGTTCTGTTACTGCTGCCTGAACTGTGGCCTGTGGACACCACTTGTGAGGTACATGAAGCATCGCCCCAACCCACACCGCAGCCTTGGTCCACAAACGTTGGCGCCATTGATTCCAGCATTGTCAACCGACGACGCTGATTGCACCGCGACCTGTGGGTAACGCTCGAAGCATCGCCCAGCTTTGCATCACAACCTTGGGTCTACCGATGACAGCGCTCCAGCAATGCCGCCGCCTGCACAGTGACTTGTGGACACCACACGTCGCATCGCCCCGCTTCACACCACAGCCCTGGTTTCGATAATGCCGGACGGAGTCACCGAGCCGCTGCCTGCACGGTGACCTGGGAGCACTGCATTTTGCATCACCTCGCTTCGCGGCCCCCAAAGCCACCGACGCCGGCGCTCCTGACTTCAGCCTTACGGGGTTCGATCTACAACGCGTGTAACTTCAAGGGCCTGACTACTCCTGCACCGACCTCCAGAACAGCCATCTGCTGCCGACACCGCCTCTTCAGGGCTCATCGCAAGTTCGATGCCCTGCATCTCCAAGGTGCTGTTTGCGGGTCTACCTGACACCATAGCTGGCCTGCGACCTCGCTGTTGGCCTCAACTGTTGGATTTTGTTGTTCAGGATGTCGTGATAGCCTGGGACGGCGCTATCAACTTCAAGCAACTGTTTTTTTAAGTTGATTCTTGCAATATTCATATCCTTATTACTGTATGTTGGATTTTTATCATTTTGGTATTGTTTTACACAGATAAATACTGGCGTGGTGCCCTTTTGTAGTGTTTTCACTGCATTACTGTGTGTTACGTGCGAATATATGACGATACTTAGCATGCCATTACTACGCATGCTTTTAGTGCAATGTTTTTACATCGCAAATGCCATTAGTACGCATATTTTTACTGCGCATACCAGTACATCGCAAATGCATTAATAATATAACAATTGTCTTTTACAGCGCAGATCATTACTTCGCATACCACTACTTCGCGTACATGGACCATTTTTAATATTTTAAAAATTAAATAACCTAACCCTAACACACTACCCCCAGCACGACACCCTACACTACACAAACACCACTACACTACCCTAAACCATTACCCCCAGCATGACCCCCCCGACCCCCACTCCTGTCCCTACACTCATTCACTACCCAGCACGACCCCCCTACACTTCACTAAACCCTAAATCACTACCCTACACTACACATGCACCACAACACTACCCTAAAACACTACCCCCAGCACGACCCCCTACACTACACAAACACACTACCCTGAATCCTAAAACACTACCCCCAGCACGACCCCCCTACACTACACATACACCACAACACTACCCTAAACCCTAATACACTACCCCAGCACGACCCCCACTCCTGTCCCTACACTCAAACACTACCCAGCACGACCCCCCTACACTACCCTAAAACACTACCCTACACTACACATACACCACAACACTACCCTAAACCCTAAACACTACCCCCAGCACGACCCCCTACACTACACATACACCACAACACTACACTCAACCCTTAAACAGTACCCCCAGCACGACCCCCTACACTACACAAACACTACATCCCCCTTACCTCACTCTCCTCGTGGTTCCTCTCTCCTCGTGGGACCTTCTTCACGTCGTCTCCGAGGGGCGGTGCACGTCGTTGTGAGGAAACAGCCTCAGTTTCCTCACAACGACATGGATCGTTTTTTTTTTAGTTCGCATGCGAATACCTTGCCTTTACAATGAATTTCTTTAGCGCATACCATTACTTCGCATGCGTTGTAACAACGCTTGCGATGTAACAACTTGCGTACTAATGGTACGCGTAACATAGCAAGCTTAGTAACGCTTGCGAAGTAATGGTATGCGCAGTAGCAGCCGCGCACTAAAGGCTGTTTACCGTTATGTGCACACGCTTTACACATTGCCTCTGAGATAAGCCTGCCTGCTTGTGCCAAGCTACTAAGAGGATGAGCAGGGGTTATTTCAGAAGTGTAACTCCCTTATCCTGACTAGAAGGAAGGGTCCCTACTTGGACAGGGTACAAACCTGCCAACTAGTGACCCCCATTTCTAACAAATGCTTACAGCTAAGGTAGGGTAAGCACTATAGGGAGGTACGTGCAGGGATTGGGAGCCAGCTGCTAAACCTATGAAGCACATTTCAATCCTAGAAGCTACATACAAGTACCACCCTCTCATTGAAACTGAACTGGAGGGACTTCAGCCATAACAAACTTTACAGATTTACACCGGAAGAGCTAGTAGGCAGTAAATTAAGTATATAACCATGTAGAAGGGGTTTAGAGGAAAAGACCTACATCCCCTCAAGGGAAGAAAGGTCCTGTGAAGTGAGAGCGAAGGAGTACAGCCTACCTAATGTGAGTTATCAGACACAAAAGTGGATACCGTCTCCTTGAAGGATAGTGTAGAACCTAAGATTCGCCTTGGTGATACGCCACCTCTATTGGGGTTGGAAAGGAAACCCTTTTGTTTATATATAACCCTCATCCACTCTAGAAGTGGCATGCTTCATCATCGAGTTCACCCTGACTCCTAAATGTCAGGGTGGGCTCAACCATATTTCAGGGAGGTCTTATGACGACGTTTTTGTAAGGGGGCATAATTTTAAAGATTAAACTCCTTACCCACATTAGTGGGGTGGGTGGGAAAGTAAAATTAAAAGACTCTGAGGGTGTGAGGATATGATGGTCCTATGACCCTATGTCACCAACATGTTTCAGCCCTGTTCTACTGGCCTATAAGAGGTCCTAGGCTTTTGTCGGTGACCCTATGCACTTTTTATACCGAGAGGTGCCCCCTCCACATACACCCGCACAGCCTTACGGTAGCAGGAGACTCAAGCAGAAAGTCTCCGTCAGGAGCTATCATCTGCTAAGGCTTTACTATTTTCTTTTGTAAGCTTTGCGGTCCAAGTGTCCTCATTGGAACCATATGGCCACGTCTTCGCATGACATTAGGTTTGAAAATTTAGTTTGAAATGATGAGGTGGAGATGGCAAGCGTCCAGGAAAAATATCGGTGTCTTTTATTTTGTATCTGACATCCAGGTTTTTTGGTGGGAAGAGGGCAGCTAAAGAATCACACAGATTTTGGGAGGGAGGTGATGAGGAGCTCAGCTGCGTGTTTGGTGATGCAAGCTCCTTATATGTTTTGAGTAGCTTCCCTTGGGACTGATTAGAGGAGGCCATGTTCTCATTGTATTACAATCTCTTGGCTATGGAAATTTCTCTTTTGTAGAGCATTTAGTGAGTTTTGCATGCTAGTTTCAGACTCATCACAGGTTCTTTATTAAAAAAAATTTAAAAAGCTATGTTTCAGTCTCCTATCCTTTTGTTTTAGCTTGGTAAGGCGAGAGTTAATCCAAGAAGTTAAAGACTTATTACGTAATGCCACTTTACTGATTTTTAGTGCTGCTACGATTCCCAGAATTACACTATATTTCTGGTAGAATTGGCTAGTGATGTCATTAGGGTGTTTGGGGATATTCCAGGAAATGGGGAATAAGGTATAAACAAGGGCCAGAGCCTTATTAGGAATGTGCCTCAAATCACTAGTTGAGACAGGCTTGTAGGAGTAAGTGTGCTTGACTTCACTTTGTATAATGGTGCAGGGATGGATAATTTAAGCATTATATGGCCTGCCCAGGTCAGAAGGCTGAGTGTTGGGAGAGATGGTGGTAGAACATAATCGAACATGAGACCTTTGGAGTTTACATAAATTCTAGATATAGATATCCTTTTGCTATTGTGTCAGTTGTATCTAACTGTATAGTAAAGTCCCCCAGTATCAGTATGTTGTTGCTTAGGTCTTGGAGAGATGAGAATGTACGGCAGTGTGTAGGTGGGTGGTACAGTATGTTGTTTGCTGTAAGGACGTAAAATCCAGTGGTGCATTTTCAATAAATGCTCACATGAAAGAAAGGAGAGCTCAGGGATTTATCTAAATGTGCAGGAAATTAATGTTGAGATGCCGATCCAAAGGGAAACATGGATGACGTTCCTGAAGCAGCGTGACGGCAGCACCCCAACCATACTCTTAAGAGATAAAAGGAGAGGAAAACAAACTAATTCTCCATGAGTGATGATTTTTGAAGATGTTCTCTGAAGAACAAGCTACTTTCCTTCAGTATGTCTTATCTGGTAGAGACTATCTAGCCGCAGATTCCTTACCTTAGAATATTCCCCAAGCGTCAAACTGGATACAGAAATCTTTGACCAATCCCCTTGTGCGCCAGTAGGTGGCGGTGTAGGGCTCTGCGTGGCATCGAGGTGGAATGAATAGTGTGCGAAGGTGAGGTCCGGAAGGATCTCTTTAATATGAGATATACAATTCACAGAATGGGGAAGATGCGACAGTCGGAAAATAATTTGTGGCTAGATAGTCTCACCACCGGAAAAGGTGTTACCCGAGGTAATTAAGATGTTCATCTGATAGAGACTTCTATCTGCAGATTTCTTACATTAGAAAAGACACCAAAGGAATCTCTTCCTGGAGGTAGGTCTGAGGACTATGTTATACAGACAGGCTAAGTTAAGCCGGCAACCGCAAGAAAGCTTTAACAGCAAAAGGTACCCTTTGACTGTGCCCAAAGCAAGGCCTTACTGGGCAAGGGTCAATGCAAACAACAGAACTTCAACCAAAGGTGCAGACAGAGGATCAACAGATTTAGCAGTACACCAAACCACAAACTTGTTCAATCGGCAGACGTAAATTGTTTTAGTGGAAAGAAGCCTGGCTGCCAGAATGACATCACATATTTTGGGAGGGAGGTCAAACACCCTCAACTGTTGTTGCTCAATCTCCATGCAGGTAGATGGAGAATATGCAGGTTCGGGTGCAGAACCCTGCCCTGTCGCTGCAACAGGAGGTCCTCCCGAATAGACAATCTGATAGGAGGTCTGATGCTCATGCTCAGGAGTTTGGGATATCAAACTCTTCTTGCCGAATCTGGAGCCACTAAGATGACTTGTGCCCGGTCGTTCTTGCTCTTCTTGAGAACGCTGGGCAGGAGTGGTAATAGCAGACAGGTGTACAGGAGTCCTGAGCTCTACTCTAGACAAAATGCATTCGGAGCAAGAGTTGCCTTGGGAACTCCAGCGCGCAGAAGTGCTGACATTGAACGTTCTCAGCGGTGGTGAATAGACCTAACCAAGGCTCTCCTCAATCTGTGAAGAGCCCTTGCACCACCTCCAGATGGAGAAGCCATTCGTGATCTGCGACGCATCAACGGCTGAGTTAGTCTTCTCTGGCATTCAGAGAGCTTGCCAAATGTTGAACCACCAGGAAAATGCCCCGACGTGCCAGCCATGTCCAGCGACGAAGGGATTTTTTACTCCAGGTCCACAATCCCACCCTGTCCTGCTTGTTGCAATATCACATGGCTGTGGTGGTCTGTGAACACCTGAGCTAGCCTGTCCTTGAATGAAGGAAGAAAGGCTTTCAATGCCAAGTGAATCACTTTCAGTTCCAATAGACCTAGGAGTGACACATCTGTCACCACTGTGAGTGCTGGGTGGGGAGTGTAGAAGGGCCTCTGAGAGGGAGTCAGGTGTGACTTCGGCACGGTGATAGTGAACCCCAGCAAGTGCAGGCGGTCCGCCGTAGTCTGGAGGTGGAAGATGAATGCCTGGGGCAAGCCTGCCTTCAGCAGCCTATAGTTGAGGTAGGGGAAAACTAGAACCCCCGGCCTCCGCAGATGTGCTGCAACCACTGCCATCACCTTGGTGAACACCGGAGGGGCACTGAAGAGGCCAAAAGGAAGCAGAGCAAACTGATAATGCTCTTGGCCTATCGTGAACCGCTAAGAACGCCTGTGGGCAGGCAGGACAGGCATAAGGAAGTAGGCGTTTTGCTAGTCCAAAGCTACCATCCAGTCTCCAGGATCGAGGGCAGATCGGACCTGAGCCCAGGTGAGCATCTTTAATTTTTTCTTTTTCAGGAGGTAGTTGAGAGGGTAAAGGTCTAAGATAGGACGGAGGCCTCCATCCTTATTCAGCACTAAAAAGGACTATCAACCATGACCTACGTCTGCTCTCGGGACCCTCTTGATGGCTCCTTTGCCCAACAGAGCCTGTGCTTTCTGTCGTAACAGCAAAATGTTGTCCTCCTTCAGCTGATCAGTGGACAGTGGCACAGGTGGAGTTTTTTGTTGGAAAGGTAGGTGTTAGCCCACTGAATAATCTGAAGCAACCATTTGTCTGAAGTAATTTCCCTCCATTTGGACAGGTGTGCGGAATCCTGCCACCAACTGGGGCCTCTGGTTCCAACAAGGCTTGTGGGAGTCATGTCAGCAGCCACAAAAAGACTGTTATCTGCTGGCCTTGGTGACTTGGGGGTAAGGGACGCTAATGATAGCACCTACTGTAGCCACAGATGGGGCAGAAGGTGGAATGCAGCTGTCTCAGGGAGATGGTGAGCCCCCAACGACATAGTAGTGGTCCTGCTGTCTTTAAAATGCTCTTATGACGAATCGACCCGATTGCCAAAAAAACAGGGGCCAGGTCCCGGCTCAAGCAGGATATCAGTGAGGGCCTCATTAAAAGGGAGTAGTGGTTCTGAGGGGGACAACCCAAGCAGAAGCACTACAGTAAAGACATTGGTCTTGAACTCAACCATGGGCAGCTGAGGATCCAGGATCTCAGCCGCCCTCTGGACCACCATTGCAAAGGAAGTCCCGTCCTCAATAGCCAATGTGGGAGGAGAACGAAAGGCAACGTCTGATGAGGTGTCGAGGCCACTGGCATCAGCCAGGTCCTCAAACCAGGTTTTGTCAGTCATGGACTCTGCTAGGGGGTCAGAATAGCCACAGGGACATCAATGTAAAGCTTAAACCGACGGATTACCTCTAAACATGAGGACATTAAGCGAAACATGGTATGAAATGAGAACGCCAAAACCTGGATTAAATGGAAGTACATCATAGTCTATGAACAGCTGATACTTTCCATAGTTGTTAAATCTTTAGGGAGGACTTCACCAAGTTCAATGACCTGCTCAGACTGAATATAAGTAAGTTTAGCTGAAGGAGCTCAAAGGAGAAAACAATCTGTTCAGCAAATTGCCTATAAAAGATGAGAACATCTTGAAATTTTGGGAATGCAGTCACTGATCATCAGTTTGGTAATGAAGTTGGTCTACCGAGCTCCGGTGAAATGGCTGTAATCTGTACAAAACAGTGTTTTGCCCACCACAAATCTCAGAAAAAGACATCAGATGGGAGTGTAAAGGTTAATATGATTTATGTCAAGGGTGCAGAACTAGTCCCAAGGATAAACAGTTTTGAGAACATGGGCTAAAGCAACCATTTTTATTGTCATCATGAGCAGGAGCATGTTAA
Organism: Calotriton arnoldi; assembly: GCA_963921515.1. NCBI lineage: Eukaryota > Metazoa > Chordata > Amphibia > Caudata > Salamandridae > Calotriton > Calotriton arnoldi. Next base: position 1,759,412 of record CAWUFW010001300.1, read on the forward strand.
AGAGTTGCAGTACTCCACAGAGACCTTCATTCTTTTTGTTTACTGCAAACTAGACTTACCTGATGTAGTGAGAGACATTTCAAGACCTACCCCCTCCCCATGAGCTTCTGTGACTGAAAAGATGTAAGGAGGAAATTAAGTGGGGTTCAGTGAAAGGTGAAGGAGTCCCCTTCCAACTTCACCTTCCTTGAGGAAGACAAGAAATTTGCCCTCCACCTTCAAAAGCTGTTGAAGAATGCTCCACTGTGGAAAAGGGAAAGAGAGCCTCTATTACGTCTCACATGGAAATAAAGCTGTGAAGAGCTAGGATTTCTTCACAGAACCTTGGAAGGGATGGTATTGACAGACCCTTCTCCACAACCCTTTGAAATACAAGATAAATTGTAAATTAATCCAGGCATACTGGTTTGAGATATTTGACAATACTACAAAACATACTTTACCATAACTGCCACCACCATGCACTAACTGAGAGCTTAATCAGTGGAGAGGAACTGCTTCTATAAAAGAAGTTTATTTTGGCGTTCTGAGAGAAGGAAGACGAGTACAGTCAAATATGCTTATGTACTGGTGTCCCCAGGGCCATTGTACCCACATGATCACAGAAGCATCTCAGCATATGCAAGGCTGTAAACCTTGCATCTCAGAACTGTACCTTTTACTTTATCTGGGATAAAGTACATATCCATTTGTTCATTTAATTTTTCTATATCCTTTCACATCTGAAACTGGCTGCTCTAAATCTGGCAACTGCTTTTAACAGAAGCAGATAGGTGTTGTGAATTCTTCATGAAGGAGGCAAGATACTCGGACTTCTAATCAGACATGGAAGGGTAAAAACTACCAATATTCGGTTCTCATCCTTGCACTGGGCAGCTGCAACTACACAAAAGGGCTGCCAGAGCAAAATAAATTGAAAAGGCCTTTGCAAATGTGACTCTAGAATTGGTATCCATTTTCTTTGAGTACACCAATGCTACATGGAACATCTGTTGCATCTCTGCAGCTACCGTTACCAGATATTTATGAAGTGGAATGAATGAAGAACCTCCGAATATCCGTTTGGGGGCAGGACATAATCAAGAACCCTTCAGGTCATGGAAAAAATAGATTTTATACAGATTAATCTTTTCACTCCCTCTTCAGAATCTAAAATGGTGTATTGATTTATATGAACGGAAAGGTCAACAGAGTCCTCCGCAGGGGAACTGGAAGGCCCAATGCTAGGAAGTGGTAAAGTGGCAGAATGCAGTATAAAAGTGAGCTGTTAGATTAGTGCACTAGCCTGATCTAAAGTCCAAGGACAGTCAAAGGGCCACATGCTTCATAAACCCACCGGATACATGAGGGAAGTGAACCCTGGGAAGGAATAGACAGAGCTTCAGTGGCATGACCTCATGCAAGATCTCTGATTCCCTTTATGATGTTAGGCCTTCAGCAGATCCTCTCTGGACAGAAAGAGTACATCCTGAAGAGGTTCCCGGGTAAAGTTCATGGTTTAGGCTTCTTAGGTTTCAGTGCGTCTTTGGACCTGTCTGACAAAATGTCAGCCATTAAGTAAATGGGGTAACAGAAGTCCTTGGACCTGGGTCTCAAATGTTACAGAAAACAGTGGTCCTGGACCAATTATTTTGTATACTTAATTAATTTTAGTAACAGTGTTAATGTTCATAAATCCGAGCTGCTATCAAGTCAGCTCACGGTTACGAGAAACAAGTACAGAAACAAGTACAGTACCCGATATGCACCAAACAGTAATCTCAAAGCAATTTTTTCTCAAAAACGGGGGCATATATTTATTTGTATATACACAACACAGTAAAAACAATCATTGAATTCCAAAGGATCAAAGAAAAGAGGGTTGCTCCGAAGGGAACGTGAAGAAACAGTGGTGTTCTAGTGTAAGGAGATTTGAAAACGGGAAAGGTTCCAAAGAGATTAGAGGGCATATATTTACACAATCAAACGTAGGACTGGTGGTTAAGAACCAGTCATCAAAAACCTATATATAATTTGCACTAAGGTAACCGAATCAGAAATATGAATAACTAACAGGTGTGGTATTTAGGCTCAGTGCATCTAGAACTGAACTATGGAAAATGCAGAATATGTTGAATAAAAATGTATACCTTTAAAGTTCTGGTCTCCGCAGGTATATCTGGAGCCATCTGGAAAGAGTGGTTCTGGTCTTTACAGATCAGTCTACATTCAAATGTATCACAGCTACATGGATGAAAGAATAGCCACTAAATGCCATAGTGTCTTTTTGAGTATGATTGGGAGTAGGTACCTTGTGCTGTTAATGAGAAATTCTTTTGATCAATGTATTATGTTAAGATATAACGTGCTGTGGCAAATTTCATGAAATCATGAAATTACAATAATCTGTCCTCAATCAAGGTCAAGACAGTTCTAGATCACCATGGAGAAATATTTTTATTCAAAAAGATGCATTATTGCTTTAAAAGCTCGTTTATTGAAAGTGGAGTCCACATTGTAACTAATACTGATTTTACACCATTAAGAACTGTGTGATCTTGCCTATAATTATTATGAGTGTTAAGCTTTTATTTTAAAATGTACACTCATTCGTTTTGTAACATTATACAAGCTACCTAAACTAAAAGATAATTACTTTAGATGCTCTACTACCTTGGAACAATGAATTGAAGGCAAAACCTATTAAATGAAAATCACACCATTGAAGATAACCAGATTGGTGAAAACATTATGGTGTGATAATGTAATGATCTTTTGATCTTTAACTGACAAGATGGCCCATTCAGCTGAGCCCTTGCTAACATGATAAACTGAACGCCATTATTTTGAACATCATAATGCTACAAAGAAGGAAAACTGCAGCACCAATGCAATATATAAGAAATGCTATTCGCTATCTTTTCTGATTGATCATTTTTTCCAGAATGGTATTGACTTTCCATTCATTTTCAGATGGCAGATCACATTTCTAAAAGGGAAACTACACATTCCAATTTGCAATTTAGTTCTGCATGTTCTCTCTGTTGTGTCTCTTTTTTTTAATGCATCAAAAATACCCTGGAACCACTGTTCGGGCGGACCGCCAGGTAGGCAAGTGGGAAGACTGCCAAAAAAAGCCCACTCTGTCACGGTACTGCCAACACCTAAATCAGGCCCCAAGTACAGTCAGTTCATGCCCCTTCAACGGCACCTACAGCCAGACAGTCCTTGATAAAGTATGCACAGACGCCAAAATCTGCTGCCTACAATTATCAACAGCTCTATAAGCCCTCTAAACGTAGAGTGCTGAACATACACTGGTCAAAATTTCCTTTAAAAAAACTTAAAAGCTAAGTGAATGTTCCGAGCAAATCAATGTAATCGTTCATATATTTTGTGTTTCTACTCAAACATTTTGACATCACTCACACATGCTTCTCAAAGTTAACCGAGAATGAAACAAAAGGCATAAAATATAAACACTGATAACACTACTGTGTGATAGCAGAACAGACCACCCAGCAGAGGTTCCTTTATTTAAATAAGGACCTTTTTTATCAGACAAAGTTCATTCACATTGCATGTCCTCCTTTTTTAGCACATTAAATAATGAGTCATGAAACTAAGAGCTTGGCGTGAGACAATGGGATGTATTTGTTTCTTTATCACTCCGTCTCGGTTTTCTCATCTGAGGAGGTGATTCAACTGGTCCTGCAAGTTTGAAGACTGTCTGACACTAAAAATGAAACGAACATATTATTCAGATTAAATAGGTGTAAACGGAGATCTAGCCCAACTGCTAATTTTGTGGTCAAGGAAAATAGGCAGCTTGTAAAATGAAGACAAGAAGTCACAGAATTTTTACAACGCTTCAACAAAATAATGTTACCACCACTGAGAATATAGTAACCAGAACCAATCAAAACAAAACAGTTTGAAAATAAAATAACACAGTTAACATGTGCTTCGTGGAGCATTTTTTAATAATTAACATAACCGAAAGTTAGAATTAAGGTTCATTAGTCTTTACACATTTTCCATGTCTTCATAACTCCGCCACATATTCAATAAGCTTCTTGAAATGGTGGATCTAAATATCAACTTGCATGCAAGAATAACAGATTTAACATCTTTAGTTCCTAGTCAAAATAAAGTTGCGTACATAAGTTTAATTTCAGCAGAGTGTTGCCCTGTATATGTTTCACACTGAATAATTTACTGTGAAAGTGGGCCCAAACATTCCAAGGAATGACTCTTGTTGAATAATATTTTGCATTGTGCCAGCTAATGCACCAAAAGCCTGTTTGTATCAACAATAAGCAAATTAAAATGTGACAATGCTTCGAAATTAGTGCCACAGAGTATGCCAGATAAGTTATTGTGTATGTAGTCTGGTTGCATCTCCCAGCGCTACTGCTGCTGCGCCTTCCCCAGAACTGAAGGTGTGCAATCTGCCAGTTTACAGGCACACTCCTCCACCCACCTTACTCCACCCCACACTCAACACACACCCAAACATCTACTACACCACACCCCTCCCTGTCCTACATACTCAACACTTGCTCCCTCACTAAACACGCAACCAAACTTTGTGGTCTGCTACACAATCGCTAACAAGACTTGCTCTTCTGGAATGAATTTTGGCTGACTCCCTCGCCGGCCCCCGCCATCACCTCGGCAATCTACGCTGGATACAAGATTTCAAGACAGGACAGGACAAACAGACCCAGAGGCAGAAAGGCTACCATCTCCAAAGAATCCATCCAATGCGCCACAACCTCGGAAAGCACCACCAGCAACATGGAACACTTGAACTTCAAATTCCTCATCACTGCTAACTACATCCTCATCTACTGCCCCCAAGGGACCAAGTGCTAACTTCAGAAGCACCATCACAGCCTTTGCCCCCCAATCCTCGATCCAGTGCCTTCATCCTCCTTGGCAACACCATTTACCACCTGGAGGACCTCACCCATACCAACACGACCAACTTCCTCTAGGACCTGTCCAATCTCAGACTCACCCAGTGAGTGGAAGGACCCATACACGCCGCCAGACACCTATTGGAATCCATCTTCACCAGCAACATCAGAGTAGACATGCCGACAAGTTCACCTGGACAGACCTATGCCCTTGTCAACTTCAGCATACCTATCCCACACCACCGCAGAAACACCATCGCCATATCTTATTGACGGGACTGGAACAAGATCTCAGAAGCATTCTGGTCTTATGAACTCCTATACCACAAGCCTCGATACAACAACAACCTCCCCAAATTTTTCTCAAACTTTAACACCTGGATCACTGCAAGCGCAGACACCCTTGCTTCGCTCAAAGCCAAAAAAGCTATGAGAACCAGACTGCAAGCAAGCTGGTACACGACAGAGCTCAGGCTCACCAAACACTACTGCAAGCAACTTGATCACAGATGGAGACAAAGTCAGAATGACACCGACAAGAGCATCTAAAAATCCGCCCTCAGATGCTACCATCAGCAAATTAGAGTAAACAAATGCTCCACACTCTCCGACTGAATTGAAAGCAACACCTATAGCTGCAAGAAAATCTTGTAGGTGTACTAGATGCGTCATCCTTCTAAAGAATGTGTGACTGCGAAGGTGACGCCCCCCACAGTCTGCCATGAAGCCGGTAGTATAGTATATCTCGGTTCGTGCTATTAGTACAAGGGACTGGTAGGGTTTTATAATTTACCCTGCATGCATGGTGTGATTATATACCACTTTTAAGTTTTCCTTTACCCTGAAGAAGACCCAAGACCTATATGGGCTAACATAGAGGTCAAAACATGTTGGTAATTGTAGTATCCTTCTGAGGTCTAGTGATTCATTGCTTTTCACGTTATGACCGGACTTCCGTGATTTTAACCATACCAGAGGTCCTCAGCAGTAAAGTAGGTTTCGAATATACCCCTAGGAATTTTTAAAGCTTGTTTTCCTGCCAAATCAACAGGACCCAAGGCATTGTCCTGGCAATAGATTTCTAAGAACTCCCAGGGTCAAGAATAGCTTCCCTCGGTTGAGTCCGCTGGAGTGGCATTGCTCCTACTCCATTCTGAGAGGTCGTCAAATGATGAAGCATGCCTTGATAAGTTAAGGGTGAGATGACCTCTCAAAAATCTTTTGATGACCCTCTCCAAAAAAGTCTGAATTGCGAATGGATAGCAGTTACTATATTAACCTCAAGTAGTTTCGTGTTTTGCAGGGCTGCCATATGTGACAGTGCGAGCATGGTCTGTGGGGATGTATAAATATGTGTGTGTATGAATGGGTTACCTGTGTCGCATGTACTTATGGCACAGGACATTCCTTCCTCCATATGTGACACCGTTACATGTATAACACAAACATAGAACTATTTTTTTAAATGGGAGAAATTTTAGATGCAGAAAAATGTTCTGCACAAATGTCATAATGTGGAACATTTCTCTGCACTTTAAATTTCTCCCATTTAAAACGAAATAGCTATATTTTCACTTATGAATATGGCACTGTATCTACTAGCCACTGTTAGGAAGATTCCTGCTGTGTGTAAAAAGCAACACTTTGAAATTAAAGAAATTTAAACTAAAGAGTTAACTTTCTATTTATATGGATTCCTTAAAAACCATTTACATGTTCACCCATTTCAAAGTGTTGCATTTACAAACAGCAGGCATGTTGCTCCCAGTGACCTGTAGACAAGGTGACATATTTATATCAACAAAATACAGCCACTGGTTTAAAGGGGTGGAATTTAAAGTGAAGAAACATGCTTCTTAAAACATTAAGATGTAATTGGCTTAATTGAAAGTGGAGAAAAACATTAAAATGTAATGTTTTATAGAAACATTTTCATTCACCTTAAATTTCTCCCATTTGAAAAAAAAATTACTATATTTTTCTGGTATACATATGGGAGCAAAATACCTACTACTTGTAAATGCAACACTGAAATGGGAGAACATTTTAATGAAGAGTTAACTTATTCAGTAAGTTAACTCTTCATTTTCATTTTCTCGCATCTAACAGCATTCAGAAACATTATTTTGTTCTCAGATCCAATATCGAGACAAGGACTTTTATTTAAGAGTTAAATACCTCAGGGCTTCAGTTTTCACCTCTGCCCCACCCTGGGTCATAAATCTTGAGCGCTGATCATTATCAAGCTCCGCTATCTGCAGTCTGATGATAATAATGTAAAATAAACACAGCACTCCCATAACTTTGAAAGAAAAACACATCACTTATTTATTGACCTTGTGCTGATTTACTGTGAGCTACTCTGAAGGTGATTGCTAGCTACTAGTAGCTTGCAATCGACCGACTGGAGACACCTGCTCTGGAGCACCCTTGGACCCCAGTCCTCACCATGTCTTCATCAAAGGACTAGACCCCTTCAGTGCAGCCCTCACCCTGATCCTGGATGACTTAATCATCACAGCCAAGTACCTGGAGCACCTGGAAACATGCCACAGTACTCCCCCCTCCTCAAGAAACCCTCAGCAGATCTGAAGGCACTGGCCAATTGCAGCTTATTTCCCTGCTACCGCACCCGGCAAAAGATAGGTGCTGCTTCCAATTTGGTCAGTGAGTGTGGAGCATTTGGTGGCTTTGATTTGCTGATGGTAGCGTATAGGGACGGATTTGTAGGTGCTCTTGTCAGTGTCATTCTGACTTTGTTTCCATCTGTGTTCAAGCCTTGACAATCCGGATTCAGTCCCAACCACATTACAGAAACTACCCTCCTCGCTGCCAAGGGTGGCATCCGGATCATCATGGTCAGAAGTGACACTACAGCCCTCATTCTACTGGACCTTTCTGCAGTCTTCGACACAGTCTTCCACTCCATCCTTATCCAACAACTGCATGTAGCCAGCATCCAAGGATCTGCACTTTTCTGGAATTCCTCCTTCCTAACACACTGCACCCAGTCGTTCAGCCTGGTGCCCCTCACCTCGGACACCATCAACCTCATCCACGGAATTCCACTAGCATTCTCACAATGCCCAACCCTGTTCAACACCTACATGACTCAACTTATCAGCATTATCCTCACCCACGAAATCAACATTGCATCCTACGCTGGCGACAACCAGCTCTTACTCTCCCTCTCTGACAAGACGGCAATTACCCAGACCAGTTTCTGCAAACTTCATGACCGAGGTCTCCAGATGGATAAAAACCAACTGCCTCAAACCCAATACAGATAAGGCTGTACTGGTAATCTTTGGCAAAAACACCTCATTTTGGGACTTCCAACTGGTGGCTTGCCAAACTCGGACTCACACCCGTCCCGGACACCCACAAAGAACCTAGGAATAGTAATTAACAGCTAACTCACTATGACCGGTCAACTGAATGCAGTCTCCATCTCCTGCTTTCACACACTTCAAATGGCTCCCTACCAACACTTCCAGGACCGTCACCCAAGCCCTCATCATCAGCAAGCTGTACTACAGCAAAGCACTCTATGTTGGAATCAATGCTCACCTTACCAGAACACGTACGAACATACAAAACTCGGTGGCCATGCTCACCCTCAACCTCCCACCCCAAAGAGCAGCACTGGCTCCAAATTCACAAAGGAGCACTCTTCATGCACAAATAAAAAGTCGTACACAACATTGTATAAACTGCATAAACTTTCACAACCCTACCAGGCACCTCCGCTCAGCGGGACTCCTACTCATACGCATAACCTGAATACACTGTACCAGATCCGGCGGTTGTGCACCCTCCTACCTCGCTCCTAAAGCCTGTAACAACCAGCCCCTGCAAATCAGAGTCAGCTCTTCAGTTCTTGAATTCCGCAAGAAAGTTAAGACCTGGCTCTTCACCTACCCCAGGCCCGGCCCATAAAACTCCTGCTTTAATGCCAGGATACCCTCCTGGGTGAGTTGTGTGCTATACAAACACACATAACACTGCACTTAGCTTATGAAGATGGGTAAGAGATAAAGTGCAGACAGTTTATATTAATCAGTTGCAGTGGGTTACTGCGTAGGTCAATCATAGAATTCGAGGGGGGACAACTGAAACCACACCCATATCCTTTCCTCGATAAAGCAGTCACAACTGAAGCTAGAGGGATTGAGTAGGGTCAAACACTTACTTCTTCTGAATTGCTTCTTGTCTGCATAAAGGATAAAAGAGAACAATTAAAACATTAAAAAAATAAGACAGCTCTTCAGGATGCACAATAATGGCCTTATTAAGAGAGAAAATGTCCCAATACTTGTTACCCCATCTTCTAAATGAGAACTTTCAAGATGGCGTGAAAATGTACAAATTATCAAGGGAAAATGACATATGATATAAAATATTAATTTGTACATTCTGGCAGAGGGTTTTAGGTCAATTAGTAACAGTGTCCAAGGTTCTGAATGTGTGCAAAATATTTAAAGGTGGAAAATTCACGTTTTTGGACTAGCTTTCGCAATAGCTTAAAAACTCAGAAAGGCATGAGATAAGAGCTTTTTAAGAGGTCACGTGCACCCCACCTGTCAAACATCTTGCCTTGAAAGCCCTCAGTATTAAGTAGCATGCCTCTATGGCCTTGTTTGGGTACATGTAGTCATTCCTGCCTATAACTCTCTGAATTCAATGACAGATTCACTCAAATGTGAATCTTACACAATCACTAACAAGTGGGTACAATGTTTAATGCAGAAGCTTTTTAACAACAGTTTAAAAGTAAATCATTACCTCCCCCCACAAATGTCACTTACTGGTACTGAAGATGAGTTGTTATAATGGCCATTTTTCTTAGACTCTGTAAAGAAGGTAAAGATGTATTCAGAACCATGTAGCTGTGTTTATTTACTATTACATTGTACAAAAATCAACAAAACAACCTATGCCTGTATCTAAATAAAAGAAGGAAACTAAGGTGTGAGAGAGACATACGTTAATAATCTAGAAATGAAACATTGTTCACAAATAGTGTTATTGTGGCCCCATTATTGTAATCCTGGAACAACTAAGGAGGAAAGTGCCCTAATTGTCATTATTATAACACAGAGGGGGGGGGGGGCCAGGGAGGGGGGGGGCGGGAGTCAAGATGGGACATCAGCAGGCGCACCTTCTCCTTCTTTGCTCACCACACTGCCACATTAGGGTGGAGGCCGGCTCATGGGCGTCCGCAGGGGGGGGGGGCAAGGAGGGGCACTTGCCCCCCCTGGAGCGCCCCTCCTTGCCCCCCCTGCGGACACCCATGACCATCACCACGCGGCGTCTTCAGTCCCTCGTTCACCCCTTTTTTAAACCTCACGTCAACTCGTCTCCCTCCTACCTCTACTTTAAACAGAGGTGCAACTAGAGTCAAATTTCGGGGGGGTATAATTCATCCAGCCATATGCCGAGGTGAGATCCAGGGGCTCTAAGAAGGGGTGAAGACACAACAAAGCCTCGTTAGCAAGTAAATGGTCTTTTAAAGACCTGTGAAGTACTCGGGCGCGGCTGTGTGTATGCCCGGGAAGCTGTCTCAGCCGGGCTCACACACACGGGGGGGCTGCTGAAGCCCTTTGAGCGCAATGGGCGTTGCGTGCCTGACTTTAAACACTCTTTGTGCTAAAATCTGCGAATTTGTTTGTTGCTAGTTTAGTCTCCGATGGCAGCTTTGCTGGCGATAACAATTCAGGCACAAACTCCCATTTGCACCTGATACAGCATTATTATTTGGGTGCCGGCAATGGGGGTATGTATTTGCACCCAATTACATGTGCCCTGAAATAAGGAACAACATGAATAAACGTTTCCTGTGGCAAGTTTTCAATGTTATTACTCCTAGCGTACAGATTAGTACATCAAATATCCTCCAGTTAGGACCCTTTGACAATTGCATGAGCAAACACAAGAGCAAACGGCATGTATGATCAGCTCATAACAGGAGTAAGAACAAAAAATATAACCATTTGCCTTTGTTCTCTCCACCCACCTCAGAATTAGGCCTGTAAGGTGCGGTTTCCTCTTAAACCCTCGGCGTAAGAACCAGACCAAACTAATGTAACTGTTTGTGTAATTGCGTATTTGTTGGGCAACCTGTCCTGGCACACATTGTTAATAGAGGGTAGAAACCATTTACCACTTGCTTGTGAGCGTTACTATTTATTTGAGGTAAACCCAAGCCCTTCAGAGATTGGTGCACTTTAAAACGGGTGATTTACCACACACCTTTACAGTATATTGAGAATGACCTCATGTGGGGTAATACTGACATGTGCTCAGTACAGTGCAGAACATGAGGGTGACCCTGCCAGATCCCGGGGCTGTTAATAAGCATGGTCCAGGATCCAGGGTGCCCTCCCTGAGGTAATGCTGATTTTGGCCTGGCTTAATTTGCCAACACCATGATACATTCAGCAACACCCGCCACTGACAGCTCTTTATTCTGAGCATCAACCTGCAGGAGGTGAAGGGGCTTTTTTATTTTCACTTCCAGGTGGACCCAAAACAATGGACTAATTTAAATGGCCATTAGCCCTCCTTTTGTTCGAGTATCACCTGGTGGAACCCCAAAACAAGGGCCTAATTTAAAGGGCCATCAGCACCCCTTTTGTTCGAGTATCATCATGGTGGGTACTACCTGGAGCCTAACACCTAAATGCTAATGCAATCGAGGGAAACTAAGACCCACAGTTTGTGATCTGTACAAGGAAAATATGATTTGGATGCAGGTTTTTGACGTTGTTCAACCTCTGTGTATAAGAGATGAGCACACACCGTAAGTATGTCAGATCTGGATAATTACACAAATTATGATTTTAAAAATGTTCTCATTTTTTAATTGAATTGTTTCATAGCATTTCTCATCCCAGTGTAGGGTGTCAAAGTATGTTACATCACACGCACACGTTAAACAAAGACAATAAATCATAAGTGTTCAAATCAATCTACAGTATGTTACATAAGACAATTTGGATTACAAATTGTCAAGAGTGCCTGGTCGGGAGAAACACAAAGTCATGATTTAAAACCCCGTTAGACTTTCTTACTTCTGAATGACCTCTTTTAGCAATCTTGCTAACAGACAGATTTTGAAAATAAGGTTCTAAACCCATGCCTTGACACTTGCATGTACCTCCTTGATGCCAATCCATAGCTCTCTGTGATATATTAGAATTATTGCAAGTTATGAACAGCAAGTAACAAGAGGATGTCAAAAGCAGTAACCCGCTTACCTTGATACATAAAATACAAATTTTAAATTTGCATGTTAAACTTCATAATTCTTAACTGGGTGTAGACAAAACACAGATCTTTGCATTAACCACCAGAGAAATCTTACTTTATTAAAGAAAGAGATGGCTGTGGCACAACAACCCTATGGTGTATGAGATCATATGCAGCCTGATTCATGTCCCCCATGGCTCCTCCAGCGCCCCAGTGTTTTTGTGCCCCACCTGGCACACATCATGTCGGAGGATGGTGATGACGTTAACATTTTGCCCCCCCCTGGAAAAATTTCTGCAGACGCCCATGGGCCGGCTCCTGATGCGTCATTGAACTGCCGGGGCTGGGCCGATGCAAAAGTGAAGCAAAGGTAACAGGAGGCAAAAATACACGCCTCAGTTGGCACAAGAAAATGGCACCCGGGCAGTGAAGCAGCAAAGGAAGTCCCACATGGACCAGGCTTACACCTGAAGGTAGGGAACAAGGAAGAGGCACCTTCTGACCTACTACATAGGGACAACCACAAACCAGAGGAACGGCGGGGCTGCCATCACCCGCTGTCCATTGAAGTTGAGATAAAATGGTAACCACTGCCACACATCGAAGCTGGGCCATGCTTATACAGAGCAAGTAATGCTAGAAAATTGGGGGAAGAGGGAAAACAGCTGGCAGTCTCCACCCAAGAGAACTGCAGGTGAGGGACGTGGAGGAATGCAGTCACACCATCTAAATCATCCTGAGCAGCCCTGGGGTTTAAGGGGTAAAACAAGGCTCGTGTGGCAGAGTTGTTCCCTGAAGGAAGTTGGTGATTCAAAAGAGCCTCACTTACAAGGTGGGACTGTGACCCGACTTTCAGAAGTCACAGATGGGAGGCACACAGGCCTGGTGAGGAGAGTCTGCAGCACCCTGTATCCCTCTGAACCGTCCCAACAAGACAAACACTTGGAACAGAATTAAAGGGCTGAGCCACATGGTGACAATGTTGAACACCGGGGGCACCACTGACAGAGTGGGATTTTGTGACCTCACCACAGAACAGTGAGACCCCAGTCCTACTGCAGGAATCCCTATCTAGTGAAAAGAAGCTGGGTCATCCATGGAGTCAGCCCCCAGGACATGGTAGCAGGGATCCTACACTACACATGGAAGCATCAAAGGCAGGGGAGGCCAAACTATAATCGGCTGAAAGGGCCCTCTGCAGATTCTGGGGTGTTACCCTCAGCTGTGAACCTTTGCTGAGAATAAGGGGTGATGGGGCAACAAAGAGTCTGTGGAGACTTTTATAAACTCTCCCCGTCGTGCAGCCCTGCACACTAGGAGAGGAATGGTGTCTAAGAGCAAAAAGATGGCTCCCTTAAAGATATGCTTCTTCAATCCATCAATACCGATCCCAACTTCCAGCGAAGGATTAAAACAGATGACGCTGAAGAGATCTCCGATGAAGCAGGAAGAGGAAAGAATGGAAGAGCCCTTCATACACCAATATCTGGAAAACCTGCTCTCCAACATCAATGAGGAAACAACTGGTTTGTGTACAGACCTGAAAAATGAAATCCGATATATGAAGAAAAAGGCAAGATGGATGACCGACTCGGACTTGGAGGTGCATAGAGACTGCAGAGAAGAGGTTTAGGAGTTTGTAAAGCAGGAACTTCTCACATTAAAAGAACAGAATGTCATCCTCCAAGACACGTTGGATGACCTGGAAATGACAACATGCCATAATAGTATAATATACAAACTTGAGGGGTTCCACTAAGCAAAGAAGAAAGAAATGTAAAGGAATACGTGGCGGGTCTCTTTAGACATCTGCTGGATCCACATTGCTTAAGCAACACTCAGCTGGACAGAATCCAAAGGGTGGCAATCTCTCTCCAGCAAGATTGCCCACCACCAAAGGAAAACTTGGGAGAGACCATCCATCACTATTCAGTAACTAATAGTAATTGTGGCTCATCCATTGAAGCACAATAAGATGCCCTGAAGGCAGTGGCTAGGGAATACGCGATAGCCACGTCTCCAGCCTACGATAAGGACATAAAACAGATGATGAACCAATTGAATAAACAAGTACAGGAACTAGAGGGGGTGCACTAGATGACCGAATAACGGAAGGTATGGAGGCAACTGGTGACAACTAGGGCCCAACTTAACACCTTGGATCTGGACAAAGCAGAGAATGTTCTGTTGCGTACTAAGTAAATGTTCAGTGGGAGCAATAGGGCAGGTAAACTATTGGAATGCAAGCTTCAGGCACTGTACACATGCATGAGAACTGGGCACATACAAGATGAGAGAGGGCATACATGCACCTCATAGAAAGATTTTGGAAAGGCCTTCCATACCAATTACTAAGGCCTACAGTAGGCTGAGGATCCCCAAAAGATGCTGTGTGAGCAATACATAGCTAACATGCCAATCCAACCTCAGACTAGAGACCAAGCAGAGATTATCACTTCAATGGCTAAGCTAAAAAATGATAAGGTCCTGGGCCGCATGGCCGTACTCCTCTGTTCTATGAACTATTCAGTAAACAAGTGGTTCATTTGCTTATGAAGTGGTTTAACATATACGCAGAGAAAAGGCAGGTCATGAAATACATGTTAAAAATGAGATTAATGGTTATTCCGAAGACCGGGGAAAAACTCCCTTAATCGTAGCTCCTACTGTCCCATCTCACACCTGAACCCAGATGCCAAATTGTTTACATGGAAATTAGTGGCTAGATTAGAGCAGTTTGTGCCAGAGCTCAGGGATCTGGATGACTAAAGGTTTATCCAAGGAAAGAGTAACCAGGGACAATAGTAAGAAGATACTACACATAATCGATAATATGCACAGAGCTGTTAAGAACGCCTTAACGCTGTTGCTAAATGTAAAGAAGTTATCTGACCCAGTCAAATGGAAATTCTTCTTGCAGGACAATTGGCATTGCCCCCAGGTATAGGCATTGGGTGAGGACTGATGAGCGGCTACTGGGCCCCTTTTGTATTGACACTTATTCAAGAGCTGTAGTGATAGGATGAGAGACCTAGCAGGAATGTCCCTTTTTTTTGTAAAATCTTTTTATTGGCACTTCATTGATATACAAGGTCAATACATCGTGATAACGTTGATACAGGTGTTCCGTACAGCACTACAGGACTGAATGCTCTTGGGTGCAGTTACATTGGGTGGAAGCAGAAGTCTTAACACAAAAATCTACACTGCGCCTGGGGGCGGCGCGCAAATGCCGCCCGTGTGATCTTGTGTTGTTCCCTGTAAGGCGTGCTGTTGCTCGTGTTGACCTACTGTGTTGTTGTAGGGTATCCTCACCTATTGTGTATTCTTTTAATATAAAACATAACTCTTCAACATGGGTATTTTTGAACTGGGACTCACTGTGCAGACGTATGCGCGCGCAATTGAGGGCTAGTGGGTCATAGGGACGGTGATAGTTGCTGGGCTTTGTGGCGCAGGGAGTGGGATGCGTTGGGCTACATTGGGGGTACTGACTGCCTGCCGTGTGCGGGTTGGGGGTCGCTCCTCTCTGAGCATCTGTTTTCTGGGGGGGTATGCTGTGTACCCTCGCGGCGTGCTTCCTCTGCGGGGGTGTGGGGGCCTGCGTGGGCGGCTCATTTGTTGCTACCTGTTTGAAGGCATGAAGTAACGTGGCCCAGTGCATGGAAATGTGGTTTTTGCGGGTGCCCTGAATCTCTTCCAATCTAAGCGCCTCCTCCTCCGAGGCCCCCCACTTGCAAACCGTCCCCCGCCACGCCCCGATCGATGGCAAACCCAGCGCCCTCCAGTGCATGGCTAAACTCCTCTTCGCTAAGAGGATGCAGAGGGAGGCAAAACGCAACTCCACCTTTTGGTGTTTACGGCGCCTGGCTATGCCCAACGCACAGACCTTCCATGTATTGAGATCGCTGAGCCCTGTTACTTCGAGCAAAGTGGCGTGTATCGTGGTGCAGTATGCGTGGAGTGCCGGGCAAGCCCAGTACATATGGAGGAAAGAAGCACCGGGCTCCGGACATCTAGGACAGGTGAAGTGTGTGTTGGGGTAATAGCACTGGAGCATTTCTGGGGTCAGATATGCGCGATGCAGCATGTGATACTGTATGTTTTTAAAACGATAGTTACGAGACACCTTCTTCGGGAACTCAAGGGTGTGTTTCCATTCTTTATCGTGGAGGGGCCTTTGGAGCTCTGCTTCCCATTTGTCCCGGAGTGGGTTTAAGGTGATCGCGCCGAGCATTCGCACCGCTTTGTACAACCATGTTACTATGTGTCGGCCCGGGCCCATCTGCAGGATCGCATTCAGTACTGGGTGTGTGGGCGCCTCCTGGTCGATTGTGCTCCACATTCTGCGACCCTCTATCAGCAGTTGCCTGTGCTAGAGGAATTGCCCGTTTGGAAGGCCCGTGTCGGCGACTAGGTCGGCAAAAGCCTGCAGTTGCCCTTTGGTATACAAGGCGCCCGCTTCTGTAATTCCGTGTTCGGTCCAGATGTGTAGAGCGCGTTCTGTGTAATGAGTTCGGCCTCTCGGAAAGCCCACCAGTGGCTGTATGGGAGAGTAGAAAGGGGTTGAGTGGCTCTTTTTATGTATGCGTTTCAGGCATGCTCGTGCTACTGCTATCTGGAGGGGGTAATCTTGTATAAGCTCGGCACCTGGTAGCAGCATGCGGTGTATAACTGGGGTGGTAACTGGTGTCGCCATAGTGTGGGTTTCGGTCAATGCACAGCCTGCAGTCCAGCGCGACACCCATTGCAACTGAGCTGCCAGAAAGTACGCCTCGAAGGAGGGAGCACCCAGTCCTCCCTGATCCATAGGCAACTGTAATTTAGCGAGGGCTATCCGTCTGCGGCCCGATCCCCCAGATGAGGGAAATCAGGAGGGTATCCAGCTCGCGGAAAAAGGAGCAGGGGGGGACCACCGGGAGATTGGCAAAATAGTACAGCAGCCGTGGGACCAGTATCATCTTGGCCACTGCTATCTTCCCTATAGGGGCTAGTGGGAGATCTTTCCAGAAGTTCACTGAGGCTCGAACCCCGGCCAGGACCCCATGGTAATTTCCCTCGTACATGTCCTGTGGCGTGTGGTATAGTCTTATAGCCAAGTACCTGACTGCCTGGGCACTCCAAGAAATGTGTTGCCTGCCCGCTAGCAGCGGTTGGGGTGGGAGGTCGCCTGTGAGTGTGTATACCGTGGACTTGGCCCAGTTGACTCTCAATCCTGCCACCTTCTCAGTCACTCAGGGTGTTTAGTATGGGGGCGAGGTCTGATGTGATGTCCCGGATATATATGAGGACATCATCGGCGTATAGTGACACTGCGTGGACCGTGCCCGCGATCGGTATGCCCCATGCCTCTCCCTCCTTGCCGAGGCGGATCGCAAGCGGCTCTATCGCCATCGCAAAGATTAAGGGGGAGAGCAGGCACCCCTGCCTTGTGCCTCTAAGAATGGGGAATGATGAGGACATATAGGGCAAACGGCGATGAGTCCAAACTCATGCTTGAAGAGAACTGCTAAATATTGGAGGGGTGGCGTCGCGCAGCTGCCAGGGAGCTCTCGCTGGGGCATTTGCAGGATCATTACGTGCTCAGTGGTCTAGTGAAAAATACGTAAGCGCTAGCTGTGCTGCTCGGTGTGCCGTGTGCCTCATCCTGCTTTATAGAGTTGCTTACCAAGTTGCCTTATGCACTTGAACTGCTGGTTGCTAGTCATATCAGTGTATCGGCAGTCTGTGGTGTGACTAGCGGTGGGGTTATTGAGTCCACTCTGGAAAGCGTCCCTTCACTGCTCTCCTCCTCTTCTGACGTGAAGATGTGTGGACCTGTATCTAGGTCCGTAGCCGGCGAAGACGGATGGAGTTCCGCAGCCGCCTGCAGGGCTTTTCGACGTTTAACTATGATTTGCTCCAGGTCCAGGGACCCCCGGGACTGGATGCTTGTGCCGGTGATGACCCTGCTGCTTAGTCGTTTCGGGCGGTGCCTGTTGCCCGGTTGGGTTTTCGGACGCCTGTTGGTCTTGTCGCTCACTTGGGGGGTTTCCGGCAGTGATGATCTGCCTAGTCTCGGGCCTCCTCCGCGACCGTGAAGAACATGGCAGACCCCTCGTGTATGATTTTGAGCCGGGCTGGGAATAGTAAAGAGTATTGTATTTCCTCCGACCGCAGGCGGCGCTTGACATCCAGAAATGTAGCTCTTTGATGCTGCACCACTCGGGAGTAGTCCGGAAAGAGCATTATTTGCTTGTTTTGACTTGGATGGGGCCGTGTTGTCTGGCAGCCCTGAGCACCGCATCTCGGTCCCTTAAGTGTAGCAACTTCGCCAACATCGGGCGGGGGCAGGTCCCCGGGGGGGGGGAAGTCTGCGAGCTGGAACTCTGTGAGCCCTTTCGATGAGAGAAAAAGGGAGTCTGGTCTGCGGCTGGCGTAAAGGACTTGCTCCAGGACTCCATATACGCCACGGGATCCGCGCCCTCTATTCCCTCCGGGAGTCCTAGGACGCGGATGTTGCACCTCCTTGAGCGACCTTCGAGGTCATCAATGCGCTCTTCCATGGTTGACATCCGCCCGAGTAGGGCCTGTAGAGACTCCTGGTGCGTTTTGATTGAGGGCTGCATGGAGGTAATTACTTTCTCACCATCTGACACTTGCGATGGTCATCCCTGAGCAGGGAGATGTCTGTGGTGATAGTCCCAAGTCTCTCCTCCATCGAAACCCTCAAATGTTCAATGGCTGCCAGCACTTAGTCCATCTTCTCAGAAAGAGTCAGTTCTTGCTGGGTCATGGCTTCTTTCGGCGGCGGCCTGGCATTTGAGGCGGTGTCTTGCGTTGTCGCGGGCGGCACTGGGCCTGTGGCTTTCCCATGTTATCGGGCTGAGTGTTGCTGTATTCAACTGAGGGGTCGTGTCTCCTCACTGGGGGAGATGGGGGGGGGGGGTGGAGAATAGTCGCTGCTCGTTGGCTGGACAGCGTGGTGTGCACCCTCGCTGCGCTGCGTCCTCTCCCGCTATGCTCGCTGCGGCATGTCCGATTCACAGCTGGCTTGTCGTTACAATGGCCCCCTCTGGTCGCGCCCAGGAGGGAGGGGGGCGGGCTGACGTCCCCAAGGTCCTACACCTACAGGGTGCCTAGACCTCACCTAGGCAGTAGTGTGGACCACGCTCACCTCAGTGTTACCATGCTTGGCAACTTGGTTATTTTTTAAACTAATTCCTCTTCTCCCCCATTTCCCTCAGGGTTTACAGTCCGGTTTCAGCGCCAAGACACCTTAGGGTATTCGCGTGCTTTAGAAATCATATTAACATAACATGCTCATCAGGTGGATGTCTGTACTCCTACGCTGGGGTCGGTTGCGCCGATGAGATGGAGGACGGGGGGGTAGCGCTCACCTCGCCTTCCCGCGCCGGTTGATCCGCCGTGCGGCCTCGTTTTGCCTCATACGTTTGCTGGCGCTCCTTACACCCTCCTCAAGAGTGTACTTCGGTCCCAGGGTTGCAGCTGCCGTGCGGTGGCCACCAATTGAATTCCTGGCGTACAAGTTACTTACCTTCGGTAACGATGTATCTGGTAGAGACGATTCTAGCCGCAGATTCCTTAACGTAGAATTATCCCCAGGCGTGAGACTGGACCCGGAAAACTTTCTTTGCCCCAGCATCCCTACCACGCGACTCCACCCTGACGTCGTCCGCGGGCGTGACGTCAGCGAGGTCACATAAGCCCCGCCCCGGCGCGCTGACCTCAGTTTTCTTCGGAGAACTTTTCCGCGCCACAACGCGGAGCCATCACAAACAAAACTGTGGAGAGTATGGGAACAGTGTGCGAAAAATCAGTGAAAAAGAAAAGAGAGAAACGAAAGGTTAGGAACAGCACCAATTGGAAAAGTGCCAAGCACTAAGGTACCAAAAAAGTCATAGCAGCGAAAGCCATAGCAGGGAAAGAGCAGAGCCCCGAGGAGCAACCTTGCAAGCCAAGGCGACATCCCCCTTGGAGGCAGAACACATGTGAAAAACGCTATAGCAGAAGAGAGAGAGAATCTGCAATCACAATCCACAACAGTGAAGGGGCAACAAGCCCGAAACAGAGGAGTAACAGCAATTCACCACCAGACGACACCAGCAAGGAGGGCCGTATCCCCTGAAAGGAGCGAAAGGGCCGAGGTACAAGCAAAAAAAAACCAACGCAGAGAACTGCAAAGGAATCAGAAACCCCAAGCCAGTAAAAGGAGAAGAGTCAAGGAGGCCCCTACAGTTGGAGAAAAAAACAAGTGGAGGGAGGCAGAAGCACCCATGAACCAAACGACATCAGATCAGAAAGGAAGGGGTGGAACAATCAAGCAGAACGAAGCATCCTGCCCGGGAGGAGGCGAAGCGTACCCCCACAGAAGACAAGCCACCCGGAGGGAGGCGAGTGCAGAAGACCAAACAGATGATCCTCGCAGAACGGGGAGGAAGGGCGGGTCGTGAAGGAATCTGCGGCTAGAATCGTCTCTACCAGATACATCGTTACCGAAGGTAAGTAACTTGTACATCTGATAGAGACTACTAGCTGCAGATTCCTTAACGTAGAATAGATACCCTAGCCATACCCAGAGGGGAGGAGGGTCTGCGAGAGGATCTCACCAGCTTGGAAGAACACAGGGCCCCAGCAGGGGATGTGTCACAGGGACAAGAAGGGCGACCCAGCCCTCACCAAGCAGAAGTAAGCAAGAACGAGGCAAAGGGAAGGCCAGGAAAACCCAAGCCCAGCCAAGGTACAACCGCCAGAAAACCCCGTAGGGGCAGACAGCGCCAGAGGAGCACCAAGGAAGAAAAGAACCACCCCAAACTCCAGGGAGAAGAGGTAGAACCGGAGGCAGAGCCTGCCGTAGGAAAACACAGACACAGCGATAGGGGGCAGCTGAACAGGCATCAGCCTCAAGGCAGCGGACAAGGCAGGAGCGGCTCTACAGCCAAAAGGCGCAGGCGAAGAAGAAAGGCACAGGTGCGCAAAGCCCCAGCAGAACAAGAGGCAGGGGCACAAGGGAACACACCAAGGGCCACGGCGGTGGACCTTAACGAGCAGGCATGCGCAGCCGGCAACACCATGGAGCAGTGCACCCAGAACAAGCCAGGCGCAAGCCGAGGACAGCGGCCAGGGAAATCCAGAACAATCCCCAAAGGGGGGCCGTGCCAGAGACACACACCGGCCCACGAAAGAAGTGGGACCAGGCAGAAGAGAAAGAGGAGAGACACGGAGGACGGACCAGCCGGCAACCAGAGCACAGGAAAGCCAGAAGAAACGTAGCCCCCCCTGGAACACCAGACAGAGGACAAGGCCGAAACGCCGGACAGGAAGGCAGAAACGCCACAACACGATGCCGTAGATGGCATGCCAGGCTGGCCTAGCGATGTAGCGAACACTGAGAAGGACAGACGTTGGAGCAGCGTAAGCTGCACCAAGACAAAGGCAAAAGAGACTGCACCAGCGGCATACAGTGATGCCAGGAAAGGCAAGGAACCCGAAAAAGGGCATCCACACCTCCCCAGCGTAGGACAGAGCTATGTAATAGCTACAAGTACCCCACTTAGGGCATGATACGTCCCAAGGAAAACATGGGAACACCTCTTAGGAAAAAATTCCGCAACAGAGGACAAGAATATAAAGGACCTGCGGGTAAAACCACAGACGGCTTGTCAATCAGCCAAAAAAGACACAGAAGCCAAAAGGGGGCTGTACCAGCAGCCAACAGTACAGAGGGGCCAACCTAAGGACCCCGAAGGCACGCCAAACCACACGGAACACACAACCGGGCCAAGCGAAGCACTAGACCCCCGAAAAAAGGTGGGGTAACGCCTCCCAGAAGGCACCAGAGGACCGACAAGCCAAGCTTACGGAGGGGGAGGAGGTCGGAGCCCCGCAAGAAGCCGCTGAATGGCGGAGTCCGCATGGGTGTTAAACAAAAGAACCCCATCAAAAGGCAGGTCAACCAGACGCTCCCTAATATTCTCTGGAAAAACGCTATCCCTCAACCAAGCATGGCAACGAAGAGCTACTGAAGTTGCCATGGTGCGGCCGAGTGCATCAGAAACATCTAAGGCCGAACGAAGAATAAACTCGGCCAACTCCCGGCCAAGCAACACATGGGACCGCAGATCAGCGCGGACACCTTCGGGCACCAGACAGAAGGGACTCCACGGAATCCCACAGACTGGAAGTAGCCCTGGCCAACACACAAAGGGTGTTGAGCGCTCGCAAAGCAGCACTAGAGGAAGCGAAGATGTGACGCCCCCATGAATCCAAGCTCCGGGCCTCCTGTAACGGAGGAAACAACACCAAGGGCAAGGAAGGAAAAGCAGTCTGCAGAAGAGGGCCCTGTGCAGAAGAGGGCCCTGTGTAGAAGGGTGGAAAGAAAGGCAGACGGAATCGTGCAGAGCAGGGCGATGGCGATGTAGGAACGGCTGAGGCACGGGATCACCCTTGGCAGGACGCCCCCAGGCCCCCAGAAGAGAAGTATGGAGCGAAGCTTCGAATGGCAGAAGCAGCTCCTGTCCACCAGAAACTACTATTGTTGTGGGTGTATGAGTTTACATGGAATACACCACTTAATATCTATTCACTTAATTTGTGCGGTGCTCTTGAAGGGGAGATAGACCCCACTCCTCCCAATTATCAACCCTAAGCATTGAAACAAAAATGTATCCAATACAAGGCACACGCAGAACACAATTTCAACTGTAGTTCGTAGTTATCTAATAATAACGATGCTGTAATTCTTATTCTTCTCTTGTTCCTTTATTTCTTTTTTTCTTTATAGCCTTGCACCAACGCGTTTCGTCGTAGCGGGAATGTATCCCTCACGACTTCCTCAGGGCTACAAAATAACAAAAATAGCTGCATTGTAATATATACATCAGGACTCGTAGTCCATGCTCATCACTCAAAGCACCCAGTGCAAAGACAACTATAAATATTTATAGAAATTCAATTGTGACCTCCTACACCACCACCTATCATTGGTTCCGTCAAACATTCCATGAAATTAGAAACCCTTCCGTTGAAACAAAAAAACACATTAATTTTTCTCTAAGCTCATGATATCAATACATTTCTTTAGCGTATCCCTTAACATGTTATACATAATAAATGCTTCTTGTTCTTTGCCAAATATGTATTACTGAAAATAGTCACTTCAAAATTCCAAAAATAGTGCACTCTTATGTTACAAGTGTAGTCATCCACCTGTGATTAACCCCCATGCTAATACAATCATAATAAAGACAGTACCTTCTAGGCTTTAGGTGCTAAACACCTGGAACCCTATAATGTTACAAAGAGAGCAAGAAATATCAGCATAATGTAAATATCTGACCTGATTAAACTTCACATCAAGATTGCAATATCAACACCATTTAGCTATATCTTATGGCTTACCTCCTGCTCTCGTGTACAAAGAAGGAGGGAAACCTGCCCGCTGTTGTGCTCCAAATAATTCTGTTCTTTTAATTCTAGTGCTCTCTGCAATTCCCAACGGGGTATCTAAATGACCAAAACAATAGTCGCAATTGGAAACGAATCCTAATTGGCTATCCAACGTGTAAAGTTACAAAATCTTTGAATATAAATCTCCATCGATTCCAACTTAAAAAGCACTCACCCACTAATAAATGTGCCGTGTTTGGTACTGCTCACAATCCTCTTCTCACATTAAAATTGCTGTTAGGCAGGGGAGCTAATAACTTCCTCCCAGTGCACGATCTTGCTGCCTATCGGGTTATGAAAACAAAACGAACTGTTAACTACTCCAAATCCCAATGCCGATAGCTCTGCTGCTCTCTACTACTCTAAAAAAAAAAAAAAAAAAAAATTCTTTGCACCCTTACCGTGAGTATAACCGGCTCCTCAATGTAACGCGTCCTCGGCCCGAATACAGGTTCCGAGCTAGATCACACTACTTCCTTATAACGCATTTCCGGTAAAGAAATCAACGCTGGACTCTTACGGCAGACAAGTGGCAAAATCGGCCGCCATCTTAGAGTAACTTGAATGGCCAGCCATCCTCTTGTTATAATATAATCAATAATTCCTCGATTAAGGATGGAGAAAGGTTGATCACTCACCGTTCAATTAATGCACGAGTGATAACTATTCATAGCTACATAGCCAGGGGTTACAGATGCGGGCATGAGAATGACAAAATGTCAGTCGCCATCTTTAAACTGGTCAAATCGGCACGTTTTCCACTGGTCGCTTTTTTTATTATTAAGGCAGATCCATCACACACGGCTATGAAGGATTTAAAAAACAAAATTAAAAATTACTGCAGCATCCCCTAATCTATTTAAGTTATTTCTTAACACATAGATGATAAATCGGCTCTTAGTCTGCAGTTACTCACAACCCCACACTATTTCTAAAGACATAATATTTTTGACCCACTCGTACTTTATTAAGATTTTACTGTTTAGTCATTCTTTCCCTCTAAATAAATAGAATGGAAATAATGTTCTTTCCTACAGTGTTGGACTTGAAGTCTAAACTCATTTACAGTATATGTTACATTTTCAATCTCAGAACCCTTCAGTGACTCCATATACTACATGCAAAGTCCATAAATCTCTGAATATTGGATAATAAATCAGTTACCTAATAAATATTGCAATTCTTGGTCGAAGTTCAATCCGTCCTCAAGCGCCCTCAAGCGCATTATCCATTTATCTTCATGCCTGCGCAATTTCAGTTCTCGATTTCCGCCCCTCGGATCTTTAACAATATGTTCAATACCCAAGAAAGTAAAAGTCTTGTTGCTTCCTTGCTTTTCACAATTGTTTACATGTTCTGCAATAGGGTATTGTGCATCATTTTGTTTCATTGCTCTCCAATGTTCACTGATCCGTATTCTCAGGGGCCTAATAGTGCTGCCTACATATATTTTCTTACATTTACAAAAAATCACATAGACAACAAATTTCGTGTTGCAGTTAATGTTGGTAAGTATTGCATGAGTCATTTGCAACAATACTGAATTCTTTGGTTTTGTCTTGTGCCCATCTGCACATTCCACAATTACCACATTTGTAGAACCCTTTAGACAGCTGTGTTAGCCATTGTTCCTTTTCTGCTATTGTATTATAGCTAGGGCTAAGCATGGACCCTAGTGTCCTGCCTCTACGATATGTAACTTGTGGTGTTGTGGTGATGCATCCCTCTAGGCTTTTGTCTGCCATTAGACTGTTCCAGTGTTTACATAGGCTCTTACGCAGAACATGACTCAAGTGTGTGTAGTATGTTACCAATCTTATCTGTGTGTGAGAATGTTGTTTAATATTCTTCACTTTAAGCGTATTCACACGTTTGATCCCCACCGCTTTTTCTTTAGCTTTAAGTACATCTTGTTTTGAATATCCCCTCTGGGTAAATCTTCTTTCCATGTCTTGAATACAAGACATGAAATGTATGTCCTCACTACAGTTCCTCCTAGCTCTTATCTCCCCTCCAGGGATAGCCCTAATTTGATGGCGAGGGTGCGAGCTATCTGCATGCAGGATGGAGTTGCAGGATGTTGGCTTTCAGTACATTTTACTGTGTATTTGTGTACCTTTAATATACAGTGTCAGATCAAGGAATACCACTTCAGTTGTGCTACTGGTTGTCGTGAATCATATATTGGCATCGTTATCATTCAAGTAAGTACAGAACTCATCTAACTCTGACTGTGGGCCTGTCCAGATCATAAAACAGTCATCAATAAAACGACCCCAGTATAATATATGTTCCATCCAGTGTCGGCCACCTGGGCCCCAGATCATCACCTCCTCCAGCCACCCCATGAAGAGGTTCGCATAAGCAGGCGAAAACCTGGAGCCCATGGCTACTCCTTGTATTTGCCTGAACCATTCATCCTTGAATAGGAAGAAATTGTTTTGCAAAATTAGTTCCGTCATAGCTAATAACATTTGTGTATGTTCCCAAAGGCTAGCAGATCGTTTGGCTAGAAAATGACATAATGCTTTAAGACCCAGTTCGTTCCGAATACTAGTATATAGTGCGACTACATCCAGTGTCACCATAATCATTCCAGGTTCCCAAATCATGTCTCCCAATATGTTGAGAATGTGGCCCGTGTCCTTTATATAGGATGGAAGATTAGTTACTATAGGCTGGAGAAAAATGTCCACAAATTGTGACATTCTTTATGTTGGACCCCCAATTCCCGATACAATCCGTCTCCCTGGTGGAAATGGCAGGTCCTTGTGAATCTTTGGCAGGGTATAAAAGCACGGATACCTCGGCCGATCAACTTTCAAATAAAGGTATTCATCTTCATTAAGTAAGCATTTATCATGCCATCCTTTTAATACACCATTGATCATCGTCACTAGTGCTAATATGGGATTGTGTCCTACCCTCTCATAGCACCGAATATCCTGCAACTGAGAGTATATTTCACTTTCATAATCTTTGCGGTTCATCACCACTATGTTCCCACCTTTGTCTGCTTTTTTTATGGTCAGATCATCATTCCTCATTAGACTCTTTAGTGCTTTACGTTCATTGTGGGTCAGGTTATCTCTCCTGCTCCCCAATGTAGATCCATGTTTAGTGATATAATCGTCCACATCCTTAGTTACCAATTTGTGAAACACCTCCACATTATTACCACTTGTCAGATTAGGAGACCATCTCGATTTGGATTTAAGCCCACTAGCAAGTGTCAAGTCTGCTCTGATATCTAAATGATCCAAAACTTTACCTATTGTTATGGGGTCCTCCTCTAGTTCAGTGATGGATAACAAAATCATAGTGTCATGTATTTCTTGAATAGTGGATGTACTCAGATTTACACCTTCTGTAATTGTGTCACCAATTTTATTTTGTTGTGGATACAACGCAAAATGTTTCTGCAATTTCAAACATCTGATAAATTTAAAGAGATCTATCTTTAAATCACAAATATCGCCTTTGTAGTCCGGACAGAAACCCAATCCCTTTTTGAGTACAGAAATCATATCATTACTAAGAGTCTGATCAGAAATATTTACCACATGGGCAAGATGGCGGCCGTGATCATGGCCGAGTGAGCGGACCTCAGCCCTCTCCCAACTCCTCTCCCCCTCCAGGCAGTAATTTGAGGGGACGTGGACTTACCGGTATAGTCTTCAGCAGTATCTCGGCTACGTCGTTGTATGGATGATTTGGCGGTCCTGGCTGTGGTTTAGGGCGGCTCCATTTCCCTTCCGCCTGGTGGTCCCGGGAGTCTATATTGATAATTCACCGATGCCTCCTAAAGCAGCCATCAAGGCTGGGAAGGCCCGGGGACCGCCTACAATTCCTGGCAGTCCGGGCAGGCTGGAGCAATCTCGGGTCAGCCCTGATGTAGCTGGACCCAGGACCGGTAAAGCAACAGCAGTAACTGGGGGAATCATCCGATCCTCGTGAGAAAAGGAGCTCTTCGATCCGCGGGAGGCAGACGGTCCCCGCGCTATTCAAGGCACAATCAAGTAAGAATAAGAACTTGCGGGACCTCCCGACAACAGGACAGCAGAGCGGAAAAAATCCCGCTCCCCCGCTGACTCTCGATCCTCATCGGGAGCGCTTGGTGTCCATCCCCCCTTCAGGTGAGCCTTCAACTGTTTACGAACAGACAGCAGCCCCGCAAGCAAGCGGCAGTTCTCAAAGTTCCGACCTTGGAGCAGCAGGGGTTGGTGATCTCATCTCTATCAATGGTGGCAGGTCTGGTGAGGTTTTCCAGGCAATGACAGAGACAGTGGATGAATCCATAGGATTGAAAGGGTTCAGCATTAGTCCAGGACTTGTGCATTCTGGGGGATGTAGTCTCTCTGGAGCAGCTAAAGGTGAATACAGTGGTGCTTCCTAGCGCTGCTGCCTCCTCGGATTCCATTCCCCTATCATCGAGAGAAGAGGAGTCTGCAGATAACTTCTTTTCTCTTTCAGACCATTCCAGCCAGTCAGGGGATTATTGCACTAGGAAAGACTGGGCTGCGCAAGAAAGTGATGATAGCAGCTTACAGTGGGAGGAGGAAGGCAGCGTCACAGACCAGCCTGGTACAGTTCGCAAGCTGAAAGAGCCAGGCACCTTTCCAGATCAGGGTGTAACCGGATCACTCACCTGGGATTACTCTTTCTCTACTCAATTAAATGGCAATGGGGATACACCTGATGTAGCCACGGCTCCGTCTATCGTCATTGGTGGTAGTACGTGTGGCCCTGAAGATATTACACTGGCTACAATTTATCAGAGCATCATGGCTCACCGTTCTGAAACCAGAGCAGAGAGCTCCCGGACACAAGGAGCATGTCGCAAATTGCAGAATTCGATGCGCCGGATGGCGAAAACATGCTCAGATTTTGCTGTAAGAATTAGTGAGGCTGAGACACGGATCTCACAATTAGAGGATGAATTGGCTGCACAGAAGGAGTTGACGGAAACTATTAAAGCAGGGAAAGATGATACAGTCTGGAAACTTACTGATCTGGAAAACAGAGCAAGGAGGAATAATCTGCGGGTTCTTGGTATCCCTGAAGGGAAAGAGGCAGAAGATGTCCGGCAATTTGTAGTAGAACTGTTTGAAGAGGCATTTCCTGAACTGCAGTGGGATTGGAAAGTTCAAATTCAGCGGGCACACCGGTTCCCCTTCCATCAGCGTCAAAGGACAGGCCAACCGGATAACCGCCCCCGGGCTATCCTGATTTGTTTGAACAACTTTTTAGTGAGGGAGGCATTTGTATGACCTGGCAAGGCCGGATAGGAAACGAGTAGCGAAAGATTGTAGTTTCTTTGTAAGGCCTGACTTTTGTCAGGCCACTGTGGAAAAGAGGTGGTTTCTGCGCCAATTAATACCAGTCTTCCAGGTGAAGGGGGCGCAGGCCTATCTCCTTAATCCTGCTAAATTAAAGGTGGTCTATCAGGGGAAAACCCACTACTTTCAATCTGAAATCCAGGCTAAGGAATTCTCATCCTCATTATGATGATAGAAAGATCAGTATAGTAATGTCTGATGGGGCGAGGTGGTTTTCCTTTCCTCTTGGTTTTTTTTTTCTCCTCCCTCTTTTTTTCTAATCCTTTTTCCCCTCCTTTTTTTTGTTTTGTTTTTTGCATAAGGGTTTAGCCGGCTACTAATAGATGAGTAATTTAGCTGTAGAGTAATGAGATGTACTGCCTGGTTGCTGGAGGGGGGGTAGCTTAGTTGGGGGGGGGGGTGGCGGCTCAGCTCAGCATCACCTGGGATCTACAGTCCCTACGCCCTTTTTGGTGGGTGGGGGGTGGGTGGGGTGGGTTGGTGGAGAGGGTGGTGAGGGTGAGGGGAGGGGTCGGGGGGTTGGAAAGTACAGATGTTGTTGTTTTTGTTTTATTTTGTATTTTTTTTTAGCACATTGGTTTAATGAAATCTGTAGTTATCGACAGAATGGGGATTTTTTAGATGTTTTTAATCTCCAGGACAAATGAGAAATTTGGTTATTTACTAAATGGCAGGTAGCAGTAGAGTAATTTCATTATGCTCCTGGAATATTTGTGGGTTGAACGATAGGAGGAAAAGGGGATTTCTGTCTAAATGTGTACAGCTCATGCAGATTGATATTCTTGGTCTTCAAGAAACCCATATACCGTGTAGTAAGATCAACTGGTTGAAAGAATGTGGGTTAGATCTTGTAGCATATACACGTCAGAGTACTACTATAAGGGGTGTGGCTGTACTCGCTAGACGTGGGATAGGGATTTGTCGTAGAGTCAAAGAGGACCAACTTGGTCGATGGGTGATCGTCGAATTTATAATTAACAATGTCTCCTATACAATATGTTCTGTTTACGGATCCAATCTGGATGATCCGGCTATCTTAGATTTCTTGAGTGTGGAGCTTGCGTTGTGGCCACAGCCATTAATTCTCTGTGGGGACTTTAACATCCATTTGGAGAGCAACTTTGATTTGATGAGCTATTCCCAATATCCTGGGCATAAAATCCGGACTTTTAAGGCCTTACGGGGGCTGGTTAGTGAGCATGGGCTAATCGATCTCTGGTATAGACATAAACGAATGGATATGGGCTATACCTTTTATTCAGCCCCCCCACAAGAAGATGGTTAGGCTGGATTATGTTTTTGTCTCTTGTCAGAAAGCAGAGGACAGGAGTATCCGTATACCCCCCAGGATCATATCAGACTATAATCCTTTAATAGTTGAATTCACATGCAGGAGTGTTTTGACATTACCACGCCCTTGGACTTTCGAACGTAAATGGTTACTAGATCAATCCTACTGTCAGTATATGGCCAAATGGATTGTTGAATTTTTTGAATTTAATAGAAGGTCGGCCCCTGATAGTGTGGTTTGGGACGCATTTAAAGCGGCAGCGCGGGGAGAGACCTTCAACTTTTCAGGATACCGGCGTAAGATACTTAAGGAGCAGCTGCGTGGGTGGACGGAGCACCTTAGGCTGGCAGAGGTACGCCTGATGTTAGAGATCAGTCTGGGACAGGACGTTACGGAATGTCAGCAGCTAATCACTAATATTAAGACTAAGATACATCAACAATTTAGTGATGAGATGCCCTTAAATATGTCCAATTTAGAACCGAGGCATATGAATTGGGGGAAAATACCAGTAGAATGCTCGCCAAAAGATTGCAACAGCGGGAGATCTCACATAGGATTGATAGGATACAAGATCAGTCTGGAACAAGTCATGATTCCCCAACAGGGGTCTTGAAAGTATTTCAAGATTTTTATCAACAACTGTATACTGAAGAGGATAGTGCCGGGGTGGACGGAAGTGGGCACCAGCCCTTAGGGGGATTTTTTGAGGGTCTCCGTACTACTAAAGTCACACCAGCTCAAAATACACTTCTGGAGGCCCCAATTACGTGGGAAGAAATAGAGACAGCTATCACTTCTCTTGCAGCCGGGAAAGCTGTGGGTCCGGACGGGATCCCTCTGGAATTTTTCAGATCGTTCCGGAATGTTTTAAGGGCGGATTTAATATCCCTATTTCAGTCGGTACAAAAAGGTCAGATCCCCGATTCTTGGAGAAGAACTACTATTGTTGTTTTTAAAAAGAAAGGGAAGCCAGAATTAAGTCCTTCATCATATAGGCCTATTTCACTTATTAATGCTGACTAAAAAAAAAAAAAATAGAAAAAAAAAGAAAGAAATATTTACCACATTCATTACACTGTTATCACCAGTACTCAATTCTTTTTGTTCCAAGATCTTGTTTTCATACCCATCCTGTCTCCTTGTGCCTCCCCCTCTTTTGCCTCGCCTGACTTTCCTATATTTTGTCCTCTCCTTGTCTGTTCCCTGCTGCCCCTCTTTATACGATTTACTTCCAGCAAGAAAGGTTTAGTGCCTTTGCCGAGGTTCCCAATCCTACTTCATTGTCACTCTCACTTGTTGGTATTGTACTTAAAGATATGCTACTCGAACTGGTTGATAAAGGGTCTGAGATTTGTTTTTTCTTATCTCCTTGAATTAAATGATCATACTTTTTTGAAAAAGTAAAAATTCTGCCGCTGTTGTAGTCTGCCTCATCCCTCTTTAGTTTACGTGCTTTTCTCTGTTTTACATCATTCTGATGGCTTGATAATATGCCTTTCAAAATATCATAATTTTTAATGGTTGCATCTGGTAGATTCAAAGCAGAAATCTCGCTCTCCAATAGTGCAATCTCAGCTTGGAGTTTTTGGACCTTTCTATCTCGCTACGACGAAACGCGTTGGCGCAAGGCTATAAAGAAAAAAATAAATAAAGGAACAAGAGAAGAATAAGAATTACAGCATCGTTATTATTAGATAACTACGAACTACAGTTGAAATTGTGTTCTGCGTGTGCCTTGTATTGGATAAATTTTTGTTTCAATGCTTAGGGTTGATAATTGGGAGGAGTGGGGTGTATCTCCCCTTCAAGAGCACCGCACAAATTAAGTGAATAGATATTAAGTGGTGTATTCCATGCATAGCGCCATTAAACTCATACACCCACAACAGTAGTTTATGTATTAGAGTGAGGCAGCGGCATTGGCACATTACTGTAAGTTGAAAATGAGTGAGAATCTTGATCGTGAGAAACATGCTGAGGAACTGTTTGAAAATTTGTGCAAAGGCAGTACAGTTTTTGAAGCCGTGAAAAGTGGTAACCCGCAGAGGAAGGAAGGATTACGTGAGAAGTTTATGAAACTAGAGAAACTGAAATGCAACGAGATGTCTAAATGGTGGGCTGGGGCTACACTTAGGCAATATATTAAGTTAAATAGAGTGCCCAGGGGATTAAGATCCCAACTAATCCCCACCTACGATGATCTTGATGAAGACCTTTTAAGCATTTGGGAGAAGGAACTGACTTCCAGTTCATTTAAATTAATTGACATACTGATTGAAAATTCAGATAGAAAGGTCCAAAAACTCCAAGCTGAGATTGCACTATTGGAGAGCGAGATTTCTGCTTTGAATCTACCAGATGCAACCACTAAAAATTATGATATTTTGAAAGGCATATTATCAAGCCATCAGAATGATGTAAAACAGAGAAAAGCACGTAAACTAAAGAGGGATGAGGCAGACTACAACAGCGGCAGAATTTTTACTTTTTCAAAAAGTATGATCATTTAATTCAAGGAGATAAGAAAAAACAAATCTCAGACCCTTTATCAACCAGTTCGAGTAGCATATCTTTAAGTACAATACCAACAAGTGAGAGTGACAATGAAGTAGGATTGGGAACCTCAGCAAAGGCACTAAACCCTTTAGGGAATTCCTCTTTCTTGCTGGAAGTAAATCGTATAAAGAGGGGCAGCAGGGAACAGACAAGGAGAGGACAAAATATAGGAAAGTCAGGCGAGGCAAAAGAGGGGGAGGCACAAGGAGACAGGATGGGTATGAAAACAAGATCTTGGAACAAAAAGAATTGAGTACTGGTGATAACAGTGTAATGAATGTGGTAAATATTTCTGATCAGACTCTTAGTAATGATATGATTTCTGTACTCAAAAAGGGATTGGGTTTCTGTCCGGACTACAAAGGCGATATTTGTGATTTAAAGATAGATCTCTTTAAATTTATCAGATGTTTGAAATTGCAGAAACATTTTGCGTTGTATCCACAACAAAATAAAATTGGTGACACAATTACAGAAGGTGTAAATCGGAGTACATCCACTATTCAAGAAATACATGACACTATGATTTTGTTATCCATCACTGAACTAGAGGAGGACCCCATAACAATAGGTAAAGTTTTGGATCATTTAGATATCAGAGCAGACTTGACACTTGCTAGTGGGCTTAAATCCAAATCGAGATGGTCTCCTAATCTGACAAGTGGTAATAATGTGGAGGTGTTTCACAAATTGGTAACTAAGGATGTGGACGATTATATCACTAAACATGGATCTACATTGGGGAGCAGGAGAGATAACCTGACCCACAATGAACGTAAAGCACTAAAGAGTCTAATGAGGAATGATGATCTGACCATAAAAAAAGCAGACAAAGGTGGGAACATAGTGGTGATGAACCGCAAAGATTATGAAAGTGAAATATACTCAGTTGCAGGATATTCGGTGCTATGAGAGGGTAGGACACAATCCCATATTCGCACTAGTGACGATGATCAATGGTGTATTAAAAGGATGGCATGATAAATGCTTACTTAATGAAGATGAATACCTTTATTTGAAAGTTGATCGGCCGAGGTATCCGTGCTTTTATACCCTGCCAACGATTCACAAGGACCTGCCATTTCCACCAGGGAGACCGATTGTATCGGGAATTGAGGGTCCAACAGAAAGAATGTCACAATTTGTGGACATTTTTCTCCAGCCTATAGTAACTAATCTTCCATCCTATATAAAGGACACGGGCCACATTCTCAACATATTGGGAGACATGATTTGGGAACCTGGAATGATTATGGTGACACTGGATGTAGTCGCACTATATACTAGTATTCGGAACGAACTGGGTCTTAAAGCATTATGTCATTTTCTAGCCAAACGATCTGCTAGCCTTTGGGAACATACACAAATGTTATTAGCTATGACGGAACTAATTTTGCAAAACAATTTCTTCCTATTCAAGGATGAATGGTTCAGGCAAATACAAGGAGTAGCCATGGGCTCCAGGTTTTCGCCTGCTTTTGCGAACCTCTTCATGGGGTGGCTGGAGGAGGTGATGATCTGGGGCCCAGGTGGCCGATACTGGATAGAACTTATATTATACTGGGGTCGTTTTATTGATGACTGTTTTATGATCTGGACAGGCCCACAGTCAGAGTTAGATGAGTTCTGTAATTACTTGAATGATAACGATGCCAATATATGATTCACGACAACCAGTAGCACAACTGAAGTGGTATTCCTTGATCTGACACTGTATATTAAAGGTACACAAATACACAGTAAAATGTACTGAAAGCCAACATCCTGCAACTCCATCCTGCATGCAGATAGCTCGCACCCTCGCCATCAAATTAGAGCTATCCCTGGAGGGGAGATGATAAGAGCTAGGAGGAACTGTAGTGAGGACATACATTTCATGTCTTGTATTCCAGACATGGAAAGAAGATTTACCCAGAGGGGATATTCAAAACAAGATGTACTTAAAACTAAAGAAAAAGCGGTGGGGACCAAACGTGTGAATACGTTTAAAGTGAAGAATATTAAACAACATTCTCACACACAGATAAGATTGGTAACGGACTACACACACTTGAGTCATGTTCTGCGTAAGAGCCTATGTAAACACTGGAACATTCTAATGGCAGACAAAAGCCTAGAGGGATGCATCACCACAACACCACAAGTTACATATCGTAGAGGCAGGACACTAGGGTCCGTGCTTAGCCCTAGCTATAATACAATAGCAGAAAAGGAACAATGGCTAACACAGCTGGCTAAAGGGTTCTACAAATGTGGTAATTGTGGAATGTGCAGATGGGCACAAGACAAAACCAAAGAATTCAGTATTGTTGCAAATGACTCATATGCAATACTTACCAACATTAACTGCAACACGAAATTTGTTGTCTATGTGATTTTTTGTAAATGTAAGAAAATATATGTAGGCAGCACTATTAGGCCCCTGAGAATACGGATCAGTGAACATTGGGGAGCAATAAAACAAAATGATGTACGATACCCTATTGCAGAACATGTAAACAATTGTGAAAAGCAAGGAAGCAACAAGACTTTTACTTTCTTGGATATTGAACATATTGTTAAAGATCCGAGGGGCGGAAATCGAGAACTGAAATTGCGCAGGCATGAAGCTAAATGGATAATGCGCTTGAGGACGGATTGAACTTCGACCAAGAATTGCAATATTTTTTAGGTAACTGATTTATTATCCAATATTCAGAGATTTATGGACTTTGCATGTAGTATATGGAGTCACTGAAGGGTTCTGAGATTGAAAATGTAACATATACTGTAAATGAGTTTAGACTTCAAGTCCAACACTGTAGGAAAGAACATTATTTCCATTCTATTTATTTAGAGGGAAAGAATGACTAAACAGTATAATCTTAATAAAGTACGAGTGGGTCAAAAATATTATGTCTTTAGAAATAGTGTGGGGTTGTGAGTAACTGCAGACTAAGAGCCTATTTATCATCTACGTGTTAAGAAATAACTTAAATAGATTAGGGGATGCTGCAGTAATTTTTAAATTTGTTTTTTAAATCCTTCATAGCCGTGTGTGATGGATCTGCCTTAATAATAAAAAAGCGACCAGTGGAAAACGTGCCGATTTGACCAGTTTAAAGATGGCGACTGACATTTTGTCATTCTCATGCCCGCATCTGTAACCCCTGGCTATGTAGCTATGAATAGTTATCACTCGTGCATTAATTGAACAGTGAGTGATCAACCTTTCTCCATCCTTAATCGAGGAATTATTGATTATATTATAACAAGAGGATGGCTGGCCATTCAAGTTACTCTAAGATGGCGGCCGATTTTGCCACTTGTCTGCCGTAAGTGTCCAGCGTTGATTTCTTTACCGGAAATGCGTTATAAGGAAGTAGTGTGATCTAGCTCGGAACCTGTATTCGGGCCGAGGACGCGTTACATTGAGGAGCCGGTTATACTCACGGTAAGGGTGCAAAGAATTTTTATTTTTATTTTTTAGAGTAGTAGAGAGCAGCAGAGCTATCGGCATTGGGATTTGGAGTAGTTAACAGTTCGTTTTGTTTTCATAACCCGATAGGCAGCAAGATCGTGCACTGGGAGGAAGTTATTAGCTCCCTGCCTAACAGCAATTTTAATGTGAGAAGAGGATTGTGAGCAGTACCAAACACGGCACATTTATTAGTGGGTGAGTGCTTTTAAGTTGGAATCGATGGAGATTTATATTCAAAAAATTTGTAACTTTACACGTTGGATAGCCAATTAGGATTCGTTTCCAATTGCGACTATTGTTTTGGTCATTTAGATACCCCGTTGGGAATTGCAGAGAGTACTAGAATTAAAAGAACAGAATTATTTGGAGCACAACAGCGGGCAGGTTTCCCTCCTTCTTTGTACACGAGAGCAGGAGGTAAGCCATAAGATATAGCTAAATGGTGTTGATATTGCAATCTTGATGTGAAGTTTAATCAGGTCAGATATTTACATTATGCTGATATTTCTTGCTCTCTTTGTAACATTATAGGGTTCCAGGTGTTTAGCACCTAAAGCCTAGAAGGTACTGTCTTTATTATTATTGTATTAGCATGGGGGTTAATCACAGGTGGATGACTACACTTGTAACATAAGAGTGCACTATTTTTGGAATTTTGAAGTGACTATTTTCAGTAATACATATTGGTGGGCAAAGAACAAGAAGCATTTATTATGTATAACATGTTAAGGGATACGCTAAAGAAATGTATTGATATCATGAGCTTGGAGAAAAATTAATGTGGTTTTTTGTTTCAACGGAAGGGTTTCTAATTTCATGGAATGTTTGACGGAACCAATGATAGGTGGTGGTGTAGGAGGTCACAATTGAATTTCTATAAATATTTATAGTTGTCTTTGCACTGGGTGCTTTGAGTGATGAGCATGGACTACGAGTCCTGATGTATATATTACAATGCAGCTATTTTTGGTATTTTGTAGCCCTGAGGAAGTCGTGAGGGATACATTCCCGCTACGACGAAACGCGTTGGCGCAAGGCTATAAAGAAAAAAAGAAATAAAGGAACAAGAGAAGAATAAGAATTACAGCATCGTTATTATTAGACAACTACGAACTACAGTTGAAATTGTGTTCTGCGTGTGCCTTGTATTGGATAAATTCCTGTCCACCAGAACCCTGATGGAGAATCTCTAATAAATGGTCCGTAGGGAATGGGGTGCCGGGGTCGCCCATGCGCAAAATGCCAGTGGCCGTGGAAATGGCCCGGACAAAAGCACTTGTGGAAATGGCCCCGCCTCCTTAGGGCGTCGTGGGGGAGAGAGCAATTCCTCCGTGGGCGATGGCTGTAAACTAAGCCGGCCATCCCCGAATCCAGCTGGAGGAAAAAACGGCCAGCCCCTGAATGGAGGACCCATGGATGAGTGGGGGGCCTGTGGCGCCTCCGGGGAAGGCCGAGATCGCGGGGACGGCGAAGAGCCCTCCCAGAAGACGCCGGAGAAAAAGCAACGACGCCGCGGCCCGTCTCCGGGGAAGAGGAGACCAAAAGGTGACAAACCTCCGGAGAGGAGGGGACCTCTGGAGACGAGTCGACTAACCGACTCCGGCACGGCGCCGTGGAGTCCGCCACAGGCGCCGGTGCGACGTCGACCGGCGCCGGTGCTGACACCGGGGACGCCAAGTCGACCCTCATCAGCACTTGCGCCCCAGGAGAATGGGGCGGGGTCGGAGCCGGGGTGGCTAAAGAACGGCTCCGACCTCCGACGAGGCAGCCGCCTGCACGGAGGACCGAGAGGGACCCGGGGAAAAACCCCGGCCCCTAGCCAGCACCCGCGGCGCCGTCAGGGCCGACAGCCATCGGTGCCTGAGCGCCGTTGGCTCGGCCTCTGGCAAGGCCGCCGCCTGCCCAGAGGACCGAGGGGGACTCGGGGACGAACCGCGAGTCCCGGCGACCTCCTGTGACACCACAGGGACCCCCGTGGGGGTTTGCGGCGAGGCAGAGGTGCCGTGGGCCAAAGAGGGGAACCCCGTAGGGCCGCACCCAGACGACACCACACCCCCAAAACCTGGAGCCGAACCAGTCGGCGCCGGCGACTCCGCGGAAGGCCCCGCACGTGGCAAGGGATCCGCGGACGTCTCAGGAAGAGGAGGAGGGGCCAAGGAAGCCTGCAGAGCCGCAGCATAGGCCCCCATTTGGGCCCTCGTCGCCCCAACGCCAGGAAACGGCCGGTAGGGTGGCAACGATCGAGGCCGCATGTCCCCAGGAGAACCCGCGCCCTCCGCTGAACGGGGACCAGGCCTCGGGGACAAGCTATAAGACTTACCGGCGGGCGAGCGACGCCCCTGGGGCCTCGGTGAAGGATGATGTCGGAGGCGAAAGCGGCGGTTCCTGGGCCCTTCCGCGGGGGACGGACGCGGGGACGACACCGATCTGGACAAGCGGGCCGACAGGAGCTTCATCCGGCGCTCCCGCCGGGACTTCGGCTTCAGATGCTGGCAAGCGTCGCAGTCCGTAGAGTCATGGTGCTCGCCCATACACCACATGCAAATAGGGTGAGGGTCCGTCGCCGACATCTGACGCGCACAAGAAGTACACGACTTGAAGCCCGAAGGCATTCGCACACTGTTCCACAACGCAAAAGCGTAAAAGAAGGCCTGAAAACAGGCCAGGGACACGATTCCGGATCCGCGTTGCACGCGGAAAAGAAGGAAACTGCGGTCAGCGCGCCGGGGCGGGGCTTATGTGACCTCGCTGATGTCACGCCCGCGGACGACGTCAGGGCGGAGTCGCGTGGTACTGCCCCCCCGGCGCGCAGGGATGCTGGGGCAAAGAAAGTTTTCCGGGTCCAGTCTCACGCCTGGGGATAATTCTATGTTAAGGAATCTGCGGCTAGTAGTCTATCAGATTCAACTGGCACTGTGCGCGCAGGGATCCTGCCGTGGTTCTTGCCCCGTGCTGTGGAGGTCTGCCTAGCATGATGTGCGGTCCTCGATGTGTCCCACCCGTGCCCCGATGTGATGCCCCCTTTATACCACTCTGTATACTATCTCGGGGGAGGGGGGGGGGGGTCAGAGCATCCTCCCAGCAACAGGTCCTTTCGGTTACTCCTGCATCTTCCGCTGCTTGTGCTGGTGGGTCCCACCCAATTCCAATGCTGACTTTGAGGCTCTGCGGTGAACGATCAGCAGCCCCGGGAGCGCCGACTCCGCACCATGGCTGCCATGTTGACATCAGGCGCGCCGCTCTCCTTCACCGCCCTGCCCCTTCCGGGTGTCTCAAATCATGCGAGTGGAGGGGAAGCCGCCGTGGGCCCTCCGCGTTGCAGGACAGCTCTATGCTCAGCTCTGCGTGTCCCTTTCGCCGCGCCTGCTATCCGCCAGCATAGGGGGAGGGTTTGTACTTTTGGCGGGCTCCGACGAGCAGCTGCCGCGGGGCTAACGATCCACCTCCGCCCACCTCGTAGCCCCTGTGGGGCAGTCATCATCTTGGGGTGGTCTCCGCAAATCAGAAGGCTGATGCGCTCCGGCCCGACTGGTGAACCTTAGACCCAGAGTCCGGCGCCCTCCATTTTGAGTCCGGGGCCGCCGCGACTACAGGCTCGCTTTTCACTGGGCTGCTCGGTTCTGAGTTGGTGCAGAGTCCAGCGGCGATCTCCCAGGGGGTTCCGATGGCCGTAGGTCTAATTATGGGCGCGTTTGAGCACGGTGTGGCAGGCGAGATTCGTGCCCGCCAGCGGAGCTCTACCCTAGCACGTCCGCCATTACAGCCTGCTTGGCCACGCCCCCACCAAGCAGGAATATCCCTTATCGCACTTTTGTTTTCCCTAATGACTGAATTATTGGCTGAGAACATCAGGCACAATGCGAACACTAAAGACTATAAAAACTGGAAGAAATGCATACAAACTGTCCCTATATGTGGACGACATGCTCCTGTCACTGATGGTGCCTGAGGCCTCTGTACCCGCCCTTTTACGGGAGCTGCAACAATATAGCAAGGTGTCAGGGTTTAAGGTCAATATG
Source organism: Calotriton arnoldi (assembly GCA_963921515.1). Lineage (NCBI taxonomy): Eukaryota > Metazoa > Chordata > Amphibia > Caudata > Salamandridae > Calotriton > Calotriton arnoldi. The sequence goes on from CAWUFW010001300.1 coordinate 1,799,680, forward strand.
GAGAAATTGCAGGCCCTAAACTGGTCGCTCTCCGACGAGGCCCTAACTTAGCACCAATATCATGCCTATTCGTCCGGGCTTCTGATGGTTTAGAATAATTCGGTATTACCATGACAAAACAATGAATTCACTCATAGATGCCAATATCAACCCCCTTCTGTGGGAAGTTCATAGGGACTTGCAAATCTGGCACAACTGTGGTCGCTTCTGTCTGGGCTGCATAGATGATGACCATGCTGCTTCACCCCCTTCAGACCATAGCCCTTCTGTTATCAGGCCCATACACTCTGCCCTACAAAAAGCCATAGTAGACTTCATATGGGTAGGCAGCCAACCCATGATTACAAGGCAAAGGACTCTTAGACACATGCAACAAGGCGGACTGGGGATTCCAGACTTAAGTAATACCAGACCACACAACTCCGCTACATGGTGGAGTGGGGAAGAAGGGAGTCTCAAAAACACTGATGCTACATAGACCAGGTGATATCTGGTACACCCATCAGTAAGGAATCTTGGCTGAAGAAGAGGCAAAGAGCATGGGGACTGTACTCGTCTCCAGTCAACAGGGCACACTTGCCCTGTAAAACAGGATCTCTCAGAGGAAAGGCTGGTCAACTTTCCCCTCAGCTTTTACACCAGTAATTGCTAACCTGCAGTTCCCCCAGCTCAAGATCCTCAATCGTTTAACTCATGGACGAAAGTTTGGTGCATTCAAGTAGGGGACCTCTTTGAAGAGGGGTTAAATCAGAGCTTTCCAAACTCTGTGTCGCGACACGGTACTGTGTCGCCTGCCATGTGCGGGTGTGTCGCGCGATGACGCGCGGTCTATTCATCGTTAGTGACGCAGTACGGCCGCGGAGAAAAGAGAGGGAGACCGTTAGGCGAGCGCGTGTGCGCGCGGTCTCGTTCACTTTGCCTTGGGTGACGCACACGCAGTCCGGTCTGCAGAGTAAAGTATGTTGGCGGCGGATTGTTCCATGAGGCAGAGGTAACTGAAGCCAAATGAATGCTCCTTTGCTGAGCGATAACGTCAACACAATGGAATATGCACCCACCACTAGATGGCAGCCTAACAGTGATGAGTGCATTGATCGAAGACTGCCGTTCTCTGATCGCGGCAGGTTAGAAAATGGTACCATGTTTAGGAAGAACGGTGATGAGCAGGAGGCTAGCGGTAAGAATGGAGTAGTAGTAGTTAGTATCACCTCAGATTATCAAAACGATAAGAATGGCTTGTAAACCAAGCTCACACCCGCTCCGTGTCCGATTCCTCCGGCCCGCACAGCTTCCTCCGAGACCGCCGCACTGCGCCGGGCTCTCTCTGTCTGTAGCCCGGACTATAAACTCGAGCACCGCCTCAGTTTCTTCGTCCCCCAGGGCCCAGGTTGCCTTCAACCACCTCTCAGTCCTCTGCGTCAGGCGAGGCCCCTGCTTTCAAGCACCAGCAGCACCCGCAATTCCAGGCCGCAGCATACACAAGATCCAACCCCCAGGCCCAGATAATCATTTTGGAAAGAAAGGTAGATCTTCGTTATTGCCTCTTGTGTAGTCCAAAATTTTTGTTTTAGCCATACCGGCCTAGTCAAAAAGGTTACAACTGTGGATGCACATGTTACATACAAGTAAGAAATGTGGCTAGGAATTATTTTTTACATCTAAAAAACCCAAGTCAAGTCTTTCCAACTCGCAGCAAAGGAGCGAGCACTTGCTGTGGAGGCATTGTCTAATTTTGGTTTGGATTTTTTTAATGCCAGTGAACCAATAAAGGTCTCCTCACCTCAAAAACGGACCAACATCAGAGGGTAAGTAGCAATGATAAGATGTGCCCCACCCGGCCCACAAGCACACCAGCTGGTGACTGGACTGTCCAAGAGCCATAGGCTGCTACCGCTATTGAAAAAAGCCTGTAAGAGCGCTGCTGCCTCTGTGGTGTTGCAGGGGAGTCGAGCCCCCACAGCCCTCTCCACAGATGGTGAGGTAATCCACCCCTCACAATGCCATAATGTGGGAAGAATGTGGGTGGGGGGCGGATTCCATCAATGACGTGCTCAGTGGCCGTGGGCGAGCTCCATTGGCCACTGTGTGCGCGTGGATCCATACGCTGACATACATGCCGTTGGTTTAGAAATGGACATGTTGCCTCCAAGTAACACAGAATATATTGTTAGTGTTCTGGGAATGACGAGGGGCACAAGTGGAGGGCTTTGTGCGCCGTGAATGTCGTGTTGTGCGTGTAATGTACTGACTGGGCGGTACTGGATGGAAGGTGTGCCTGAGCACTTAAATCACTGGCACTGCCAAGTTCATGGGTCAGTTGACGTCAGCCCATGCGGAAGGACTGCTCATCACTTCCCATGGACATGTTTATCTGGTACAATATTGATAGAACAAGATTTAGTTTTTCCTCAGTGTGGTATTACCTCCAAGTTCCGCAGGACGGAATGGGGGAAAACGCTGTAATACTGTATGTATGTTTTCCCTTTTCGATGCTTAAAATCTCAGAATATTGTGATTTTTCGCAACACTAATTTTGCCTAGTTTTAATTTACCTGGTCGACTTTGTGCAGGAAAACAAAACAGGTCAGTGCAATGCTTTCCAAACTTTCCGCAGCCAGATGCAATAATATGTAAAAAATAAGTCAAAGACAGAATGCAAAGGCCATAATATGATTGCTCATCTTTATTTACACATGGCTTAATTTATTTGCACATTCTAGTAGTATTGGTTATGTGCAATAGTTGCTCTGCCTGCACGCCTCTGCGTGCCTGTCATTACTCCTGCAAGACTGCCCCTCGTCTACTCCTAGCAGGGATACCCCTCCTGTCAGAATCTACCTCTCCTGCCCATCTCTCTGGCCCATCCCGGTCTATAATGAGACCGGTATCTCTGACCCTCCCTCCTGTCACTGCCCCTGTCAGTCCCTCCTGTTTTCAAAATCCCTGACCCCCTCCTGTCACTGCCCCTGTCAGTCAGCCTCCTCCTGTTAGTCACATTCGTGCCCCCTCATGTCAGTCAGCCTCCTCCTGTCAGTCCCTCCTGCTTTAAAAATCCCTCACCCCCTCCTGTCATTCCTTCCTGCCACATTCCTGATTGCTCCCCTTCCGTCAGTGCTCCTATCTAGCAGCTTCCTCCTGTTAGTCCCTCCTGTCTGCCGAATCCCTGACCCCTCTCCTGTCAGTACTCGTGCCTGACAGACTGCCCCCATCCTTGCCTGACAGGATCTGCTTCCTCTCCTCCCTTTCATCAAGTCATGACAGGCATACTCTTCCTTCCGTCCCCTGCTCTCTTTCTTCCGTCCTTTCCTATCTGCTTGTTGCTACAGCTTGTCTTTCACACAGTGGTTCACTCGGTTCAGTTTCTCTTGCCCGACTATACCTCCTGTCTGACGGCCTCTGCTACCTGTCAGACTGCCTTTCCTATTGCCCTGCAGACTCTGCGCCCTCTCCTGTCTTTCATTGAGCTGTAGTAGGCAGATTCTGCTTCCTACTGTCCTCCTTCCTCTTCCTGGCAGAGTCTACTGCACTCCTACCTGGACAGTTTTGCCAGTCACTGTCTTTGTTAGAACAGATTCACAATGGCTTTATTAACCTTCCTGCTTTCTCAAATTTGCTTGAAAATGCACCATTTGCCCACACTTTTTCAAAATTTTCTCGGGGAGAATCCCCCAACCCCCCGTAGGTGGTTTGGACTCGCTCGCTACGCTCGCTCGCTACACTGTATTACCGTGTCGCGAAATGATGCATGTCGAAAAAGTGTGTCACCAACATGAAAAGTTTGGAAAGCTGTGGGTTAAATAAAGGTTTTGTCGAACTAAAATTGGAATTTTGGGCTTCTGGAGAGAAAAATGTTTCACTATTGGCAGGTGACAATTTGGGTGATGCACCCAGCGGTTAGAATGGTACCACCAGAAATACCATCCCTTTCGAAAAGTGGCTGCTGTTGAAAGGAGACAAGTGTTAAGTATGTAAAATACGTCACAGGTATCTTCGTTTAGAGACAGCAGTGTATTCGTATCCTACTGGTACCACACTCCAGTGAAGTTACACGAATGGGGAAAAAATGAGAAGCTAGCTGTTCGACAGGCGTCAACGTGGGGGGCATACTAACACATTTATTATGGGAATGCTGAAGAATCTAGGTATATTGGGGGGGGGGAGGGGTTCACAGACGCTGACGATGTTATCTTCAACACAGTGATTCCTAGATTCCTGTTAGCATTCTGCTGGGTCTCCCAAACACAGACATTCTCACTAAATTCCCATAGGGGTAAACAAATGTTGCTGGCGCTATTGGGGGCTAGAGAAATGCTTTTAACCTGCGGGGGGATGGGGAGAAGTACCAGGGTTTCCTGATAGGTTACGAAAATACAGCTCTACCTAGGTATGGAAAAGATGGTGCTATCAGTTTAAATTACCTCAAGATGCTTTGACACATTTGGGAACCCTTTCTTAAAGTTTTGTTGTCGAAATTTCGGTAATTCCCTTGTCTTAAATAAATTGAGAGCAATAAAAATAATTAATCCACAAAACTCTTAACTGCCGCAAACAACTACAACTCATACGGTGTGCACAGAAGCAAAGTAACCCAGAAGGAATATGAGATTTCAGACCTGTACCACAGACTGTGATGCAACAAGAGAGGAGGCGAGTGCTGATGGCTCCTTCCCCTGCTGCCATTCTCTACCAGGCCCGAGACAAACGGAGCCGCAGGCGGGCCCCCTCCCTAACGGGAAAGTTGTTTTAAGGATTGTGGCGAAGAGTTGGTTAATGCATGACCAAGGCATCTTTCACCAAATGATTCCAACTTTCACAGGACTCAATGTGGAATAACGTGAGGTTTTCTGGTTTTACCCAGAAAGAAATACCCGTCTGACCTGTTTTCCGCAGGCAAAATACCTCTAGGAATTAGCTTGGGAAAATCCCCCAAATGCATGCGCCATTTGTGCCAGACTCGTAATGAAAAATCTGGAGCAAAAACTGTTTGATTCGAATTTAACAGTTACCATGCAGGTCAGAATGAAGACATTATTTTTTTTTATTGAGTAGAAGCATAAGATAAATCAATACATCATATATAAAACATAAAATCGGTTCCAACAATAAACACATTCATTTAAAAGATTGGGATCCATTATTCTTCAATCTAATATTGCCTGTTGTTGCTTTACCGAATGTAGAAGTGCAGCGTGCGGGGGAGACATTCAAGACACATCTTCCTATATTAAAAAGTAAATCAAGTATTGTGCCAATTCGCATTAATCGAGGGTGCATTATTAAACACATTCATTAATACATTTGGGCTAAGAAAGGTGCTGTTGTTAAAGTGCAGTGCTTTTGACTCCCATAAAGTGCATTTATCCCTGCCTCCCAATAAAATTACTCTAAAACTTACTGAAGTGCATCAACTCGGGTTCAGCATCAGACAACTCATATTATAAAGTGCGATTGTGGCTAAACAATTCCTTGAGCCCAATTTTTACCCCGCTTTCACACTTGTAGGCTTCAGCCATATATTTCCATACAGCAGTAAATCTTAATGGCACCAACCTTTTAGCGTAGGCCTCTTCAAATTATTTGTTCGAATCATTTTACTGTGCCATTCTAGGTAGGCTGGTACTTTTGTTGTCCTTCAGTTCTGGAGAATCAAGGATCATGCCACTACAGAGGCGATTGCTATAAAGGTTTCCTCCCCTTTAGACATTGGCAAGTTTTGTCTCTGCCTTGCTAATCCAACAAGCATTGGCATAGCCAATAGGTCTCGCCTTTGGGGCCTTATAAGTGTTTAGCCAGAGCTATTGACTTTGCCAATGTCTTCAAGCTGTGCTGTAGAGAAGTGTGGCTGCTGTGCGGCATGCTGAAAAGTTATAATAAAAAAGTGTCAGAAGCATTTTTGTTACTTTATATATGACCAAGAAGGCATTATGTAAAACTGAACGACCATATTAAAAAAAGTATTTACAATAAAAAATGTCCTCAGTTTTCTTTTGTTCTTGCAATGCTGGCAATGGTTGTTTGTTAAAGCTTTTTTTTTGAGGGGGCATAAACAATCGGAGGGTGAAGGTTGGGAACTAGTACCTGTATTATAACACTAGCAGCGGCCAGACGCTAGGGGAGAATCAACAGATGCTAGATTCCGAGAGCAGGCTGAGGTGGTGCTGAGTGATGCTGAGGTGGTAGTGGTGGTGGTGGTGACTGTTGCGGAGACGATGCTGAGGTGATGCTGAATGATACTCAGGTGTTGCCGAGTGATATGGTCTTGGCGCTGAGTGATGCTGTGGTGGTGCTGAGTGATATTGTCTTGGCACTGAGTGATGCTGTGGCGGCGCTGAGTGATATTGTCTTGGCGCTGAGTGATGCTGTGGCGGCCCTGAGTGATGCTGTGGTGGCGGTGCTGAGCGATGCGGTGGCGGTGCTGAGCGATGCGGTGGCGGTGCTGAGCGATGCGGTGGCGGTGCTGAGCGATGCGGTGGCGGTGCTGAGCGATGCGGTGGCGGCGCTGAGCGATGCTGTGGCGGCGCTGAGCGATGCTGTGGCGGCGCTGAGCGATGCTGTGGCGGCGCTGAGCGATGCTGTGGCGGCCCGGAGCGATGCTGTGGCGGCCCGGAGCGATGCTGTGGCGGCCCGGAGCGATGCTGTGGCGGCCCTGAGCGATGCTGTGGCGGCCCTGAGCGATGCTGTGGCGGCACTGAGCGATGCTGTGGCGGCACTGAGCGATGCTGTGGCGGCGCTGAGCGATGCTGTGGCGGTGCTGAGCGATGCTGTGGTGGCGCTGAGCGATGCTGTGGTGGTGCTGAGTCATCCTGTGGTGGTGCTGAGTGATGCAGTGTTGGCCCTGAGTGATGATGTGGTGGCGCCGAGTGATGTTGTGGTGGCGCCGAGTGATGTTGTGGTGGCGCCGAGTGATGTTGTGGTGGCGCCGAGTGATGTTGTGGTGGCGCCGAGTGATGTTGTGGTGGCGCCGAGTGATGCTGTTGTGGCGCTGAGTGATGCTGTTGTGGCGCCGAGTGATGCTGTGGTTGTGCTGAGTGATGCTGTGGTTGTGCTGAGTGATGCTGTGGTTGTGCTGAGTGATGCTGTGGTTGTGCTGAGTGATGCTGTGGTTGTGCTGAGTGATGCTGTGGTTGCGCTGAGTGATGCTGTGGTTGCGCTGAGTGATGCTGTGGTTGCGCTGAGTGATGATGTGGTGGCGCCGAGTGATGATGTGGTGGCGCCGAGTGATGTTGTGGTGGCGCCGAGTGATGTTGTGGTGGCGCCGAGTGATGCTGTTGTGGCGCCGAGTGATGCTGTTGTGGCGCTGAGTGATGCTGTGGTTGTGCTGAGTGATGCTGTGGTTGTGCTGAGTGATGCTGTGGTTGTGCTGAGTGATGCTGTGGTTGTGCTGAGTGATGCTGTGGTTGCGCTGAGTGATGCTGTGGTTGCGCTGAGTGATGCTGTGGTTGCGCTGAGTGATGCTGTGGTTGCGCTGAGTGATGCTGTGGTTGCGCTGAGTGATGCTGTGGTTGCGCTGAGTGATGCTGTGGTTGCGCTGAGTGATGCTGTGGTTGCGCTGAGTGATGCTGTGGTTGCGCTGAGTGATGCTGTGGTTGCACTGAGTGATGCTGTGGTTGCACTGAGTGATGCTGTGGTTGCACTGAGTGATGCTGTGGTTGCACTGAGTGATGCTGTGGTTGCACTGAGTGATGCTGTGGTTGCACTGAGTGATGCTGTGGTTGCACTGAGTGATGCTGTGGTTGCACTGAGTGATGCTGTGGTTGCACTGAGTGATGCTGTGGTTGCACTGAGTGATGCTGTGGTTGCACTGAGTGATGCTGTGGTTGCACTGAGTGATGCTGTGGTTGCGTTGAGTGATGCTGTGGTTGCGTTGAGTGATGCTGTGATGGCGTTGAGTGATGCTGTGATGGCGTTGAGTGATGCTGTGATGGCGTTGAGTGATGCTGTGATGGCGTTGAGTGATGCTGTGATGGCGTTGAGTGATGCTGTGATGGCGTTGAGTGATGCTGTGATGGCGTTGAGTGATGCTGTGATGGCGTTGAGTGATGCTGTGATGGCGTTGAGTGATGCTGTGATGGCGTTGAGTGATGCTGTGATGGCGTTGAGAGATGTTGTGTTGGTGCTGAGTGATGCTGTGCTGGCTCTGATTGATGCTGTGGTTGCGCTGAGTGATGCTGTGGTGTTGCCGAGTGAGTGATAGAGTGAAGATATAATGCCCAATTAGAGAGGGTGGTGTGAGAGAGAAAGAGAGAGAAAGGGTGTACATAGAATAAAGAGTGGAGCGGGATAGAGAGAGAAAGAAGGGGAGAGAGAGTGAATGAAGGAGTTTGAAAGAGAAACAGATAAAGGGGTGAGCGAATGAAAGGCTAAAAAAGATAGAGAGGGGAGAGTTAATTAAGTAGAGAGAGAATTAGAGAGGGGAGAGAGAGAGAAGGAGAGAGACAATAAGAGTGGGGGGGTGGAGTTTAAATAGAGTGAAGAAGTGACGCGGAAAAAGTAACCTTAAATATAGCTTTGTGCTTTGCGCGAATAAATATAAAAAAAAAAAACAGTGAGACAAAAATACTGGTAATTAGGCTGTGACTCCCAATATAAAACAAATAGCGATATAAAGTGAAATCAACCCACCGAAGCAATATTTCTAACTAGACAAAAAAAAGCTTGCATTTCAATGCTAATCGCTGTTGTTTTTCATGTGACTGTAGTCCAGGGCCCTCAGTTGGTAATGTGAGCTGCTGCTGCGATTGAAACATCAGAGTCCAGAGAGTTAATGAGCCATGATGAGGAAATGAGGAAGAGATAGGAAACCCAGATGCCAGCTGCGCGTGCACGCCATCGTGAACTCAAGCTGGTCGCCAGCCGAAAGCCAGTGTTTGCACTTCCAAAACCCGCTTACTAAAACTCTCGGCCAGACCAGCGCAAGCGCTGGTGCAGGCAGAGACCTAAAAAGCACTATTGTCGTCTCTGGTTCGAGTCTTCTCTGTAGGCCAATGCTAAGAGCGGCAAAAACTCTCTCCTAAAACTGTGTTAACAACGGGCAGGTAAAAAGAATATGAAAAACACACAAGATGATGGACGGAATGCTGCACATTGGCAAACATTCACCCCCAGTCACAGATCTGGGTTTAATCCATCGTTATTTTGCTTCACCACGCCACCCCAGTTCAGATATAGCCATATGCAAATCAGTCTTGACCCTGTGCCTCATGGGAACAGTCCAGACCGAACTGCCAAGCCACGTCTTCCCTGGACCGGAATCAAGCATCCTAGGACCGTTTTCTGGCTATCAGCCTTCATCAGCCAGGATAGCTTGACTCCAGTGGCGCAGTGAGCACGGGACCCACGTCTGGGCATACCCTTCCCACATAGGGCGAAATGCAAAACACACAAGATGATGGACGGAATGCTGCACATTGGCAAACATTCACCCCCAGACACAGATCTGGGTTTAATCCATCGTTATTTTGCTTCACCACGCCACCCCAGTTCAGACATAGCCATATGCAAATCAGTCTTTACCCTGTGCCTCATGGGAACAGTCCAGACCGAACTGCCAAGCCACGTCTTCCCTGGACCGGAATCAAGCATCCTAGGACCGGTTTCTGGCTATCAGCCTTCATCAGCCAGGATCGCTTGACTCCAGTGGCGCAGTGAGCACGGGACCCACGTCTGGGCATACCCTTCCCACATAGGGCGAAATGCAAAACACACAAGAATATGAAGCCAGCCTCCTGCTCCCAGTTACTAGCAACGAAGGCACCCATCCTCTACTTCTGGATGCATTTTATGGAGCGCTTTGGGAGTATAGTATGCCATCCAGAGTGACAAAAATTACATTCTTTTAAAATTTGCCGCTCTTAATGCTTTGTTGCCAAATTGCGAGGTTGCCTGCCACTCGAGCTCAGAGAAAGTACATTGCGTTGCCTGAGTAATCTTGTCTAGGAAAACTTTTACTAAGAGGCACTCCCCTTGACTCCGTAAAAGTCTGTACCAATTTCCCATCCCTCTTAGCTTTGTTCTAAAAAGAGCAGCAATTGTAGATGTTGAACCTGAGCTAAATGGGGGACAATATTTTTTCAATAGATGTATAATCTGAAGATACACTACACACCCCCCTCCCCCCTCCAAAAAAAAGCTTTCACCGGTCTCCACACCTAACTTGGATCTCCTGCCAATTAATACTTTTGCCTCCCACTATAAAATGTTCCAGCTCTTTAAAACCATTTGCTTTTACATTCTATGAGCTGCAAGTACTCATACCCTGCCGAATGAGCCTTCATAGAGTAGAATTCCTGAAGTCTGGTGCAATACTCCTGTAGTGTCTTATATCTAGTTTTTTTGTGAGTTTAGCGGTCTTTATGATCCAGCTTCCTGTATCATCTTGTCGAAAAAGAAACTATCCAAGGATCCCTTACAATCAATTAAACGAACTATCATATCCAAGAAAGAGGCTTCATAGTATGTACGAACTTGGGGGAGTGCCAACCCCCCCTGTTTAATAGCCAGTTGAAGCACTGGAAATTTGACCTTTGAAACCTTCTTATTCCAGATAAACTGTCGAAAAATTACTTCTAGTTCTTTAGAATATGTTGTGTTAATTTTTATCTGGACATTTGTAAAAAGAAAATCAATAAAGGTAAAATAAACATTTGTATGAGAGCTACATGGCCAATTAATGTAAGAGGAAGAAGTGTCCATCTGTCTAGTAGGCTTTTGATTTTTTCCAACATTGCCTCATAATTCAATTTATATATTTCCGCATAACGATTGTTGACATATCCCCCGATATCGAATCCGGTCGGGGGAGAGACCTTGCCGTTGAAGATTACACAGGAGAATATCACAACAGGTATTAAGCAACAACATTTCTGTCTTGTTGCGATTGATTTTATATCCCCCAATTAATTCAAACTGCACGAATTCTGTCAACGTTGTTTCGATATTCTGCTCTTCAGGTCTAAGATAAAGAATTAGGTCATCCGCAAACAATTTTAATTTGGACATTCCTACTATTGGTGCTTTTAGCTCCAAATTTGCCCTAATCCTGACAGCCAGTGGTTCAATAAAGAAAGTAAACAGCATGGGGATGAAGGACAGCCCTGTCGGGTTCCCCGATTTATCTCAACCGTCCATGCTAAGTTAGAATTCATAAAGGCCTGTGCCCCTTGATATATATTCCATGGCATGTTAGTGATTTGAGAAGAAAACCCCACCCTTCTGAGGCCGTAAAAAAAGAGCGTCCCAATTCACGAGATCTGATGCTTTCTCAGCGTTGATCATCATTATAAGCGCAGGTATTTGATTTGTGTTAAAGAAATCAAGTGCAATGAAGTAATTATTGTATGAGGTTTTAAGCCACAAAGATTAATTTAAATTATAACCACTAAGACCACCTGCCTACTTGTATGCACGTTGGAGAGCGATTCAATCAAGGATATGCTTTAATAATGCTATGATTACTGATCAACTATCATCAACAGTCTTAACTTCATGTCCAAGAAGCTGGCAACTCCAAAGGCTTTTTAAATGACCACAGGATGTACACTTCTATTCCCCTTGTGAAGACTGTCATAATTCTGCACATTATTGTGAAGTACACTGTAAATACATACACATGTGATTTAGAAAGAGATCCAACAAAAGATGCCTTACATCTTCAGAATGTAAAATTGAATCTTCCTGCATCACCATGTTTCTAGCAGCTTGACCAAGGAGCTGTAGAATAAAAAAAAAAAAACAAGTTAAAGCACTTTTAAACATTCTATGCCACAGGATATTTACGTCATAATATAGATTTTTGCATTAAATATAAAAATAAATGTTAGAAGATGGGCATCCCATTTCCAGTGGATATGTACAAGTTTGTTATTTATCATTTGTTGAACACTGATAGATTAAGAAAATATTTAGTGTTTCTCAAAACTCTATATCTTCAAGCCCACCAAACAAAAATAGTTTGTACACTATATGGTATGAATCTAAAAGGAGGCAGACTATACTGCACAAAAATGTATAAGGAGTCAACTACTCCAAAAGGTACATTCTCAACCTGAAAATAATTCTTGGCCTCCCTATATATGTGCCCTGATTTGGTTTGTTATTCCTCAAGCTTACAGTGACATAAGCAAATTACATAGTGACACAGTACCAAGAGTCTGTGTGTATTTATGCATGTCTGAGTTTGTGTACATTAGCACATTAAAAGCCAGACCTGTGGGGTCATGGACGGGGGAACAATATAGCGGACATATCCCACTGAAACACCTGGCTGGTACCCGATATCCTGCATGAATCCTGCCTCCCTGAGAAGCATTGAACCAGGGGAACTGCAACACTGCCTACTGAGCTGGGGGGCGCCTTCAGAAGGAGCCGGTGATCACTGACGCCATTCGGGGTGGCTCCTGTGCCTGGTGCAGCCTGCTGCGGTCTTCGCAAGCTGCAGGGAGGTGGCGCCTGAGCTTCTGCAGCCCAGGAACAGGGTCGCTGACCCCCACTGTGAAAGCCTGCTGTGCCCGCGGTCACCGGGTGACCTGGAGGAAGTTGGGGCAGTCATTGACACTCAGAGTGACACTCAATGTGGTCCAGGGGACTGGAGTGGCCTGGACGGGACCAAGGATGAGATCCGACAGCAGGCAGTGTGGCCTGAACCAGGGGGCACCAGCCCCTGTGTGGAGTTTTGTCGCACCAAGATCTGTTTGGGGACATCTCCCAGCTTCTGTCCGATCTCCGAGACACCTGGAAGGAGCAGAGAGGAGGCGAGCGCTGCCGGCTCCTTCTCCTGTCCCCATTCTCTGCCTGGCCTGAGACAAACGGAGCTGCAGGTGGGCCTCCTCCCTAATATCTAGACCCTGAGAGACCTCCCCCACATACTTGGCTAGCAGGGGTACGGGAGGGCCAGGAGGACACGCTTACGCTTTCACAGTAATCTGGCCCCAGAGGCCTTTAATCATCCGCAGCGGAACCATGCTGCAAATGTATCCCCGTTCTGGTCTCGTCATGGATGCACACTGGGAGACACCTCTATGCTGGGGTGGCCCCCCCCTTCATGGACTGAGGCCTATGCTATACTCCTGGCACTGATGAAAACAGTTCTGGTGGCCCACCGGTGCTCCCTGTGCTATTATAGCACGCGTCCTCAACTACCGTGACAGAGATTTGAGTCTATGGATTGTAAGAACGCTGGGGGAGACGTTATATCAATCGTCTAAAATCCTGCTCTTCCCAGACTGCACTAGGTTGGGCCAGTTAAGCAGATGTTGTGTGCCATGAACACTAAGTACATGCTCCTGTTTAAGGGCAAGCTCAAAATAACCTTCCGGGGGAAAGCCCTGTTCTTCGAGCACCGGGACAGGGTGTGGGAGTGGGTTGAGGAGCGCCCCACTAGGTGCCTCGCAGAGCTGTCACGAACTATAGGTGAGACGATGGGGCTGGCGTTAAGCGGCACAGAGGGACCTCGGCAAGGGAGGTGCAGACAGGCCCATGGAGGTGCCTGCAGTAACAACTATGGGTACGACATGGTGGTATTCGATGCTTCGCGACCCCAGACATCCTCAGACTCAGAAGTAGATTGAGACGAGCCACGGCTCCAAGGAACAATAGGTCACCTGCAATAGAACTTCCCCGGAACCAAGTCGATGAACAACCACCGGCTTAAATAGGGGCCTCAGACCTTGTTTCTAGTTTCTTTCTTGCTGGGAACACGTTAGGACGAGAGTTGCTTCTGGGTGGGAAATGTAGGAAGGGTGGTTGTTGGGGGGTGTTTGGTAACTCAGTTGTTTGGTTTCGCTTTTTTCTCTTTTCTTGTGTCTCTTCTTTACAGGGAATGCATCTCTATTACTACCTAGATATAAGACAACCATGTCCCCAAGGCTACAATAGACTCCCAAATTAGGCCAAAATGTAAGATACTGACCTGGAATGTCAACAGGCTACTTGATAAAACCAAGAGGGGTGCGGCTCTCAGATAATTTAAACGGGTGGCACCCCCCGATTTTCTCCTTCAGGAGACATACTTATAGGACACTAACTGTCCCTTCCTTAGCCGATACGGATACATAGGGTATTCCATGCTGGATTCACATGAGGCGCTAGAGGAAAAGCTGTCTTACTGCATCATACTTGCCCATCTGGACTCTCCGGGTAGATACATCCTCTTGAAGGGCACTCTGGAGGGACGGCCATGGACCGTGGGCAGTGTCTACATGCCCCAGCCTTGATTGACACCACGCTAAGACAATTATCAGAAATACTGCTATCTACCCACCCGGGCACGTTGGTTTTGAGAGGGGACTTTAACGCCATCATGGACAGATCACGGACACAACTTCCACTGCCCCCTCCTGTAGAACCCTGGCCCACATCCGATGGGTGACATTCTTAGGACTGGTGGATGTTTGGTGAAAATGGCATCCCCCAAAAATTTAAATTTACACACTGCTCCGCATCACACAAAACCTATTACAGACTCGACTATTTCTTTATGCCAAACAAATCCCTACTCGATGTTCAGACCACTCACATTCTCCCCCGAGGCCTTTCAGACCATGAGCTAGTTGACCTCCAGCTCAGGACAGCACTACCCAGAGTGGGTGATGTCTGGTAATTCAATACGTGGTGGCTCCGAGAGGACACATTTTTTGATCTCCTAAGGGCTATCACAACAGAATACTTTGATATGAATCAGCACTCTATAGATTCCCCGCAGTGCCTCTGGGAGGCCTTTAAAACAGTGTTCTGAGGAAAAGTGTTTGCCACAATTCGTGGTCAGGAACGAGAGAAAGACAAAGAGGTTACCCGTCTAAAAACCCAGATCCTTGCACTACAACAGGCAGCTGTCTGTCTTCCCCACAGAAGCTTTCAACCTACGCTCTGTGAGTATACACTCTATGTTAAAGATTTACACCTCACATTATAACCTGTTTGTTCTGAACTATGTCTATTAATCTTTCTTTCAGCCCTTGTTATCCTTGTTTCAGGCTCCTCCTTATCTTATGAGTCTTGATGATGGTACCCACATCTTCTTGATGGATCGAAACGTTGACTACTACTATGGACCCGAGATAGATTATATTATATATAAATGAGCCTTGTTGTTCTTACTTTTGAAAATACGCAACTTTGATCACTGAGTTTGTTCATGTGTGCACCACTTTGATGAGAGCACCAAGCGCATTTCTCACTACACACCCGCTGCACCATCACAAAGTAAAAGTTTTTTTTATAAAAGTTCTATATATATGATTTATTATAACTAATAATTAAAAGAACCATTTGGTTAATTTTTATTGATTGTATTGTTTTCAACTGTGGGACCAGTGTTTCTTGTACATGTACTTACCCAAGGTCCCCAGAGATCCTTGGGTTCCCTTGTTAACTGCAACTTTATAGCCGGAAGAGGCATACGGCACTGCTTGCGCAGACTTCAGGTTGCCCTCTCCCAACTCGCCAAACTGCAGGACCTGGCGGCCCTGCTTTTGGTAGA
Organism: Calotriton arnoldi; assembly: GCA_963921515.1. NCBI lineage: Eukaryota > Metazoa > Chordata > Amphibia > Caudata > Salamandridae > Calotriton > Calotriton arnoldi. The sequence goes on from CAWUFW010001300.1 coordinate 1,815,155, forward strand.
CTATGAAAAAGCTTTTGATACTGTACAATGACTCTTCCTCTTTCAAATACTCAGACGGATGAATTTCGGCCCTAAATTCCTTCCCTTGGTCGAGGCCGTGTGTGACTCTCCAAGCACGAGAGCGCATGTGAATGGATTGCTCTCTTCCTCCTTCCCAATACAACGAGGCATGCAAAAGGTTTACCCCCGTCGCCCCTTCTGTTTGGCCTTGTGATCGACCACTGGTGTGCTGGATCACAATAGGTGCCCAGTTGAAGTGTTTTCACTGGTCCACCCATCACGAAGACAGAGTGTCACTTTATGCCGACAATATGCTATTGTACATGGGGCCCCCCCAGACAATCTACCCTGCTTAATACAGAAACTCGACATCTACGGTGATTTAGTAGGGCTACAGGTCAACTGGCAGAAATCTTGTTCCATACACCCGACAGGTCAGCTTCCTGCACCAATGCCAGACAACAGACTACGGGTCACTCTGGGGCAATTCAAGTATCTAGGCATTACTATCACCCGGGGCCCACAGACAGCCTGGGACTTAAACATTGTGCCCATCCTGGAATGCGTATAAGACAACCTTGAGTCCTTAGCAACCCTTCCGCTTAATCTTCCTGGGTGATTCGTCCCTTATAAGATGATAATCCTTTCTAGGTTCCTATATGTACTACAGAACTATCCATATATACTTCCCCCATCGTTCCTCCTGGAACTGCAATCTGCAGCAATGAGGTTCTACTGAGCAAGCAAGACGCCCAAAGTGTCATACTCCAAGTGCACAGCAACACAAATGGAGGGAGGATTGGGGGCACCTGATCTTCGCATTTATTACTGGGTGGCTCCCATGATAACCATGGGAGATAAACTATTGGGAGAGCTCCATGACTCCTCATGGTACCTGGAGTTAGCCATCCTTGAGCGATGAGAAATCCAAGGGCTTTTAGAGGAGAACCGCCACCCGGTCTCCCTTCTGCAGGTTTCTAGGATCTCCTTACAGTGCTGGCATGCAGCCCTAACAGAAATTGGATGGCTGAAGAAGCCTCCAGCTCAGACCTCCTTGTGGTGCGGGGCGTGGTTGAGTCAGGTAACCAAGCTGGAGGGCTTACGATGCTGGGACCTGATAGGGATTTCAACAATGGGGAATTAATGGGATCACAACCACATGGTCTCGTTGGACCACCCAAAGGCAGAATACAACCTCCACAGACCTCGGTTTTTCAAATACCTGCAGGTACGCCATGCCCTCAGGGCCAAGAGGCATTAGAAGGAATCCCCAATTACAACCCACTAGAGGCACAGCTGATGATGGGTTCGCTGGGTAGTCAGCGGATCTAAAAGCCCCCATTACTTAATGCCCATGATCGCTTAGCGAAACTTCGTGTGAGTTGGGAGGTGGGTGAGCTTTACACGGATGACAGGTGCAAGGCCAAAATCGCCTCACAAGTCTGTCACTCCTCCTAATCTTAGACTTGTACAGTTCCATTACTTCTCCAGAGTGTACTATAGCCCTGATAGGCTATTGAGAATGGACAGGCAGGATCATCATGCTGCACACAATGTGGAAACCGCCGGGGATCCTTCTTTCACGTCATATGGTCCTGGCCTGTCATAGCAACCTATTGGACCTTGATTCATGACCCGATTATCAAACTACAGCAAACAACGGCAGACGTGGGCCCCAAGGTGACCTTTTTAGGGGTCATGGAAGGTTTTGCCATACTAGATATCAAAGGACGTTTGCAGAAATTGGCTATTTAATAGCCAAACAAGACACTGTCAGGTACTAGAGGTCCCCAGAGCCTTCATTGGCATCCATGTGGCACAAAGGAATTGACTTCTGCTGCAAAGCTGAGAACGAAATAATTATATATGGTGCGCTGCTCTGCAAATTATCTGAAAATGTGGGGCCTGTGGTTTTTCGACTCCCTTCAAGACAATCATTAATATGACTCAGACACGGATTTCATTGCTATGCCTCTCGCTTGGTTTCCTTCTCCTTTTGGTTGCAATTGGTGTTGAAGCCTCCTATATTTGTTATTGATTATGCTAAAGGTAGTCATTGCATGACCTTGTACGGTTGTTATATCTGTATATCACAAAAATCAATAAATACATTTTTTTTTTTTTTTTAAAAGCCAGACTTGTTAGTTTTTTTGGCCTAAAGCTTTGGAGGCCTCCAGCCTCCGAAGGTTAAGATCATCCGATGTAGGTGTTATGGCTGTGTTTCTTGTAAGTCAGTGTTAGATGTGCAAGGCACAGGGGTAGGACATCACTGTTTCTGCTGGAACGTTTACATATATAGGCTGTGACCATATTCAGTCTGCTAACTAATGGGATCCCCCAGTGTTCCATTTGCCTCAGCATTTTACCAATGTTGTATGAAAGGCATTAACAGTGTCTATTGGGTGAACAGTCTCAGGACGTGGGCTGGGCTGCCATAGAATAATCATGCCTCGTCATGCTACCCGCTTTTTCTGGAGGGCAGAGTATTTTCAGAGATTCTGGTATTTTTGTCATCCTATATGAAGTTAATTATTGTTAGGACAGGACTGCCCCTTGCATGCTAAACAGGCATGTACCTCTTTCTTTTATGCTGGACAGCATGCAAAACTGATATGCTGCCTTATTTTGGCCCGGTCATCACACTAATCTGGTGTGTGTGCAGAAGCATAGACCTGCCCCATATGTTGTGAGGTCTAGGACTTTTCCTGTGAACTGGACTGGATACCGAGTGTGCCGTCATAGACAACAGAATACTGCTGTATCCGTCCTAGGTTTAGCACATAAAAAGGTGACTGCAATATACCGTGTTTTATGATCTTATAGTTGACTACTAGCCTCTCTTCCGTAAAGTTCAGCTAATATGTAAAGCCTAGAACCTTGCAGTGACATTCAGTGTGCATGCAAGTCCATGTGTAGTGTGCATGTGGCATGTGTGCAGTAGTAGGATTGTGAGTGAGTCTGAGTACTGAAGTGTGTACAGTGAGCCTGTGATACATGTGTGGTAGTAAGACTGGGCAAGAATGAGTCTGAGTAAGTAAGCTAGATGGATCCGTTTAGATGCCTTGGTTTGGCATGGCATAAGATGGAGGATGAGGAGAGCTTCAGATGTGTACTGTGTACATTTGTGCGGCTTGAGGATGGAGATATGGACACTGTAGTGAGGAAAAAGGCGTGAGGGACACCTTTACAAATTACATGAAGACTGCTAGCAATGGGTTGCGGATTGGTTTTTCTGAAGCACTGCCATTTGTTTGATGGTAGGGGTGAGGGACTCGACAGCAGTTTCTGCTGTTCAAGGTGAGGAGATTTCTAGGTTAATCCTGCCCTAGATTAATGCTTCAGAAAAGAAGATTACAGCCAGGTACAGAAAACTGGACACTTCACTGCACCCATTTTGTGGGAGCTCCTGCTTGGAGACAGACCTAGCTCTATATTATGTGAGAAGCATCAATTTACACAAAGGATGTTTCTGGATGAACAGAGATCCAACCCAAAACCAGTTTTGAAGTTTGAGATAGTGGAGTCACATCCCTTGTCTGGGAAATGGGCACACCATGGCTATCCAAAGTACTCCACTTTATTCCAGCTACATGTTCATGTCCAAGGAAGGAAATGTTCCGCTGAAATCTTGAAGTACTGCTGTGTGACCAGGGCTGGTGTCTGTCGGACAGTCTCCCAGCGCAAAGGGGACATCACCTGAAGTCTGTACTTTCTGCTGGAGGAGCCAATGGTCTGCATAGTGGCTGGAACAACCTGCCTGCTGAGAGTAGGAAGGAGTCTGCCTAGTCCTGCAGGAAGAGAGACTGTCCAGAAGATGCCCGGCCTGTTCCCGTCATAAGGAACACGCAGAGAAAGAGGTTTGCCTGAAACAGCACAGTCAGAAGAAACCCATGCTACAAGTGGGTTTCCCAGACTCGCTCTGTGGTGCACGTTGAGAACTGCACCTGCAAGTTAAATTCCACAATCTTTGTGTCCCTGTGGCAGCAGTGTGGGCCATGGTACTGCTACTGCAATTGGCAATAGAAGCTGCAGGGGACAGTAGAACAGCCTAAGAAGTCTGCAACTGCTGGGAACATACACCTGCAGCCTCATGGGCCGGGTGGGGGCCGCAACTGTCTTGCTGTATGATTAGTCTGTAAACTCCCAAAGGAGGGCTGTAACTGCTGAAGACTTTGTGATCGCAATGACCGGACCAGCCACGCTACAATTGCCCCATAACATTGTTCATAAGGAAGGTTGCCCACACCAAAGTTGCAGGCTTCTTTATCCCCACCCCACTATCCACTACAGAACCAACACAGAAGGACTGCAGGCTGATGCCTGTGGTCTGAACAGAGAAACGTCAATGCACTGACTCGCAATTTGGATTGTATAGTATTTAGCTCTGCAGTGTGACTACAAGGTCTTTCTTTAACAAAAAGACAGGCCCTGTGTTGGATATTAAGTCATTGTGTATGCTGGTCGATTGTGGAGTTCTGAGCTCTTGCCACCCGCACCACCTTAATGAGACACTTGTAACTGCTCGCCCTCGCTACCCTGACAGCCAAGTGCAGAAAGGGTTGCACTGCCTAGTTTGCAGAGCCATAGTAAGAGGGACCTCGGGACACCAGTGGCAAACGACGTAACCCACCAAAGTGGATGAGCTCAAAAGCATTGCTTCCCCTCTATCACGGCTCTGCCTATAGGCCCTTTCCACAATATTTCCTGTTGAATGTTTTCATTTTTTTAATCCTGTTGCAGACATACTTTGTTTCAGCTCCTACGCTTAGTAAAATGAACTTGGATCATGTCTAACTGTGGGAACTCGCTCGCTTTGACATCGCACCAGAAAGCGGGATGTCAGTTCTTAAGCATTTTGAGAACGTCAGGTGGCTTGTGTGTGGATAAGATATGCTCCACTGATTTATGATTTCAAGTCATTAAACTACTTACCAAAATGATTTCTTTTGATCTTTTAAAACACTTCTGTAACAGTGCAAAACATAAACCTAAAAATAAGTGTAACTTGTCAAAACTGATTGCCATGAGGGAAGACATGGTTAAGCATTGTGAGTGCACTGTTTTAACCACTAGGTGTTGTCCTTCATGTTCCTGCCAAAAGGTAACCACAGCGCCACATGCAGGTGGGACCTTAGGTCATACTCTAAGAAAGCCTTCAGTAGTTGGGGTCAGCCTACTGAGGTGCTTAAGCTTTGTTAATTCTCTACCCACAACAAAAGGACCGTCCAGTCATCTTTCTGGTAAAAGGAATGTATTTCTAACTCATTTCCTGACTTGCGACCTATGATTTGTAAAGTCAGTAGGCCAGGCACTTGTCATCCATCAGCTGTAGGCATCCAAACTAATATTAATTTCCCTAACTCAAAATTACATTCAACAATCCAACATTTAAGGAGCCAGGAATTTCAGATAAGCTGAAGCTAATATATAACTGTAAACATAAACAGGTAGCATACTTTTCTAGGTCATAAACCAATAAACATGCACCTGCTCTCTCCTGCTTCTGATCAACTCTTCCAACTTTACCACCTTCTAGCGCTCATCCACTCTCTTGTCGTCACCCCCTCTCTCACCTTCCCCAAAATACAGCCTTCATCTATGACAACACTCCCATCCGCATCAACACTTTTACATACACCCAATTGACTATCTCATCTCTTTCACTCTCATCTTCTCAGATCCATTTCTACCGACACTACTTACTCTCCCACCCTATTTGCACTTTGTAAGGATATGCCATGTGTTCACAAAAATATGAGTCCTTTGCTATAACTATCTCATAGAATTTGGAACTTTGTACATTTTATTTGTGTTTTCTGCCTGTTCATCTCATCACATTCAACAGGTATAAAGTGTTCCTCTTCCTGACGGGTGGCTGGACTTCACATTCTGTTCTTCTTTGTTGCTTTCATTTTATTGTTCTTGCCCCATCCAGTTCTCTGCTTCAGCGCACCATAAGAAATACGGGGGTTTACACTTTTACGTTCAAATATTAATTGGTAAATAAATACAAGGATGAACAGCCAGGCTGAATTCTAGGTCATTCCAAAGATTTCTCTATACACGGACTCCGTCCGATCACAATAAAAGAGTCCGGAGGAAATGGTGCATAAATCTAGAGTTTTATTGCTACTTTAAGTTCTTCTTTAGAAGCTGAAAACAACATACATTTCCAATGAATGACAGTGAGAGTAGTTAAAAAGTAACATCACTGGTTCTAGTCTAAAGGAAACAAGTGTAAACGTGCAATATTTCCTCAAACTGTGTCTGTAGCCTTGAGCAGAATCTTGAAAACATAACCAAAGGGTAATCCGCAATCAAGGTTTTCCAATAGTATTTCTGGAGACTCTCGAAATGCCCTCATTTGTGGAGCTACCCAGGCCCAAGAGGTCCACTCTAACAGAATGCAAAGAGCTGAAGAAACTCAACGTAGAAGAGATATATGAATTTTCCAATTTTCCGTAGCTATTGCTGTGCACAGTATATAAGAACCTCACGTTAGTTTGAACATTACTAGTAGTAAAGTCCAACTCAAGCCATGTCCCTAGCCAACACCACACATAGGATTATGCCACAAATATTACAGTATCTCATCTGGCAAAGTTTTTAGCCTACTATAAAAACCTATGTGCTTCTCCCACAGAGGAAGGTTTCCTCCAAGATATAGGTAAACGTGTGGACCTTTTTCATCTTTCTAAAGTCAGTGTTACTAAGGCTCACTCAATAGAAAATATTAAACTTATGATAAAGTCCAGCTTAAGGAGATGGCTATAGGCCTAAGCATACTTTTGGGGAATTAGATCAACAAACAGGAACTATAATTCTCAGCTGGTACATGAAGTTGCATGTATGATGCATCACAATAGTGCAGGCTCATGCTAAAATGGCTTAATTCAGCACAAAGTGTTGGACACTGCCAATTATGGGCATCCTCTGATTAGTGTAGGTGTACTGCCACTATGATAGACCAAAAGTGAAGAAAATATACAGCTCTATTCATATTGTTCAACCCGTGTCCGTCTTGATTTGTGTAGCCACATTGCAAGATTGCGTCTGTCTGGCCTTTAGGATAAGATTTATTTTCACTGATTTATGGTTTCAAGTTATTGCACCATTAATCAAAAAGTTTATTTCAAACACTTAAAAAGATTGTGCAATTATGGGAAACACATCTCAAAATAACTGCAATTTAAGAAAACGTTTTTTTCATTGTGGAGAAATGGCTAACCATTGTTGTTACTGTCTGTGTACACTAGTTCTGACTCTCAAGGGAAGAGAAATACAATTTGCAACTATAGAAGGTGAGGTTACTTGCATGGTATATCATACTGGTATGACCTAAAGATCTAAAAGGCCCAAACACTTGTGTAACAGTGTAAAACATAAACCTCAAAATAAGTTTAATTTGTGAAAACAGATTATTACCACTGGAAAGACATGGTTAAACATTGTGTTAAACTTCCACGCATGGTAGTTCTGACTCAACAAATTGCAACTACAAATCCTAGTAGGAATACGAGGTTACAAGCATGTGTGTCAGAATGGCACAACCACGTGCTCAAAATATTTGCGTAGGCACATTGCTCCTAGATGTAGCTCTTTGTGATTTTGGACAGCATGGGCAGCAAAAGATTCTACCTGTTTTTATCCCAACACTACATTGCCACCTGGCAATGTAGTGTTTCTTTTTGTTTCTACCTGTGTACAGACGTGAGGAAAAGTTGGGGCTACAACTGCATCCACAATCTAAAGGATAAAGCTCAAATACACCTACTAAAAATTAGAGTTCTCAAATTTCCCAGGTCCATGTGCAAGTAGCCAATCCACTTCAGGTTTTTGCTTTGCATTCTAGAATTTGCAGTCTGTTTATACCATTTTAAAATCATAACTTATTGTCCTGGAATGTAAAGAATAAACCTGGACTGGATGAGCTACCCAGGAATGGGCCTTATAAATTTGAGAGCTCTGATGTAAGCAAGATAATAAATAAGAAAAAACTCTGATATTTTGTAATACCGAGCACCTGTCCATCTACAAGTAAAACAGTAGGGTTGATTTAGGATTAATCGCTAGGAAGAAAGAAGAGATGGGGTAGCTGTATGGAGTAAACGAATGCCCCCAACCTTCAATGCTGGGGAATGTGAATTTACTACTCATAACTGGACACTTGCAGCAAACAGCCCCCAGAGTGTTTAGGTTAGTTGAGAAAATCATTTGGAGCATTAATGTCGCCACAATTCCCGCTTGCTTTTAATCTCATGATAGTAAGCCACTTTGACTTTTAGATGGACTCCCTACGTAACCGCAACCTAGAACACTGAAGGAGATAATTAATACTCAAAATTGACATTGTGGAGCAAGACGACTTCTCATTCGAAGGGGCAATGTATGGATCGTATTATTTTCAGAGAAATTGTGATGAATAAAGAGGACTTCCACCCAGTATATTGCACATATTAACTATTCAAATACTCCACTTATGCCACTCAAAGCGTTCAATATGTACTAATATACACGAATATCTCCAAAACAAATTACTTGTCACTAAAAATATGAAAACTGAATTAAAGCAATTAAGAAACTTTGCACTACATATACTTTCATTTCAATTGTGCTTCACATTTTTTTAACACAAGTTGGAAATGGGAGAGCAATGCAATTCCTTATTACACTGGATGCTTACAGGAAAGCTGTCAAAGACAGAGTCGTGATTGTGAAGACCCTCATTGAAAGGTGTCAAGGGATCTTGGTCTGGTGATGTAAGAAGAGTATGCACAGACAGCAAATGGCAAGCTACACAGCACAGGTCGCGGAATGCAAGGTTTAAACTCGTACAATTCCTCGATATACAAACATCGCACCTACCTAATGCCATAAATACTTCATAAAATTTACAACATCCACTCAAGGCATTGCCTAAGAAGCAAGTCTGACGATGGAAGCTTTCTCCATATAGTATGGCAGTGCCCAGTGATACAACAATTCTGGGAAAAGGTAACAGATGTAATTTCATATCTTGCAGAAAGACCAAGTATACTTTGACTAGAAGTTTGCTTACGTATGCTTTTTGAACATCGCAAGAGGGAAACACAAGTGCAAGTTCTCTGGCTTTGCTCATTTCTTTGTAAAACGAAGAATAAAAATAGCCTGGAAGTCAACATTTGTCACAAGATTTTGAGATATGAGGGGTGATAATACAGCTGAAAGTGGAATATTCAGCATTGTAGAGCCCTAGTCCCAAACAGGTGCAAGTGACCCAACATCATTATCGGACGCAATCCTAATGAAACTGGCTAGCGATTTTGAACCTTTTGACTCCTGTGGATCCAGCTGAATCATTACTGTCATCTGTGGACTCCCACTGAGTCATTACTGGAAGCTGGGGACACGGCCTAAGCAATTTCTATGATTTCAACTTCAAAACAATACACAAGACACAAAATAAGTATCAAACAAATACACAAATGATAAAATGTTTTATTTAATTCACATATACATACTGCAAAATCGAAATTGTTTTTAAATTGGAGTGGAGCTTTCTTAAATTTATTTTTTAAATCTACAAGATGAAGTAAGATCCTAGATTCTAGCATATCACTTTGTCTTTTTGCTCCTAATTTAAGGTCCTTTTGTCAGCACTTCAATTAAGGATACCCATTGTGCATGCTATAGTCGGTTTGCTGTACTTGTGCTGTTCCCACGAATCAGTTGGTCCCAACGGGAATTCTTCAACTTAAGTATTACTTAGTGCCCGATATCACAAATTACAAAAACACTCAAAGATATGAATATCAAGTTTGTTTATATAAAATATTAATAAATCACCTTCCAGACACATTAATTCATGTGACACAGAAGCTCCACAGTGAGTGGAAAGTTGGTGTAGATAGGGGTGCTCGTGGATAGATCAGAAAAGAATAAGGATTACAAGTGAAATTATTACAGTGTAACCAATGGTTTCAGATTAAGACCGGCTGACAATGTTTTTTCTAATCAGATTATCTACAAGTCATTAGATACACTTTCTGAATGCCGTCTTTATCTAAATGTGGAGAAGTTCTCAGTCACGGTCAAAAGGGTTAAAATGTCGAAGCTTCTACCCCGGAGAGAGCGAGGGCCAATGGAACCTTGCAGTGGGGTCTTCTTCAGGATAAGAAGGGAGCAATCTGAAAAAGGGCAGGGACACCAATCAATAACTAAAACCGTTGTGGAAGGCAGTGATATTGGGTACAGTAAAGTGTGAGGCCTTGGCTCACCTTAAACCCACTGTCGACTTACATGTGGGGCAATTGTAGGAATGGGCTAGGTAGCTCCAATGGGAAAGAAGGACCTCATCAGGGTCCAGGTCAGAGAAGTGCTGGAAATGAATTGTCCATCTGGGATTAGGAAATTGGGCTCAAAAACAGCTGAGGCACTAATAAAAACAATTCAACCAGGGTAATAGTGTGTGTAACCTACCCACACGGTATCTATGGTTCTCGGAATGAGATAATTATGGACTGGGTACTTCAATTACGGAATTCTGATTTCATCGGCTTTTAGTTATCCTGAAAGATAAAAAGCATCCCAGCTAAGGAGGAAAACCCCAATGGATGGAGGTAGAAAAGACTGGCCAAAGGGCATGTGAAATTACCTTGATTGGATTGTTGTAACTGGAGCGCCTCGAGCCTGAGCGAGCGGGCCGGTAGCCGTGTCTGAAAAAGACACGAGTGAAGCGTGCACGCGGTCACTCCAGAGGTACAGACGCGGACTGCTGTCCGTCTCAAAGTCATCGCGGGTCAGCGCGTATGCTGTCCATGAAAGAAACAAGCGTCTGGAAACCCAACGCAGCTTGTGGTGCAACCTGCAGCAAGAATGGGTTCCCATCAGAGGACAAACTATCATTTAATATGAGCAGAGCACAATTAGAGCATCTCAAAAACAACGGGTTGAAATATGCAACAAATACGAAGGCTCAAAGGTGGCAGTAACATTTGTAAAACAATAGGATATACATAGTGCATATGGAAACAGTTGGAGACAAGGACATCAACATCAATGTTAAAACACAAAATAAATTATGGATAATAAAAATGGCAAATGATGGGTAACTCATAACATTCCATTAATAGCGATTACAAAAAATCAACTGCACAACATATATATAGGTCTTTATGTTACATTGTTGAAGAGTATGCCATATTGAGGGCCTTCGCAGCATACTCATATGGAGTACGATATCTACATTAGGAGGCATAAATGGAAGACGGTGGAAAAAGTCACAGACAAAGACAGAATTCATCCAGTGTTGAGGAGACAGTTGTCTTGTAATTTCCTCATTCTCATTCAAACCCCGGTTCACAGTATCCAAGAGGTGTATCCATTTACACTCTCGCAAGTTTAGGATATCCATCAGATCACCCCCTCTAGGACCCACAGTAACCTTTTCCAGGACAAACCATCTAAGGCTGTTCACTGGGTGATGAAGTGTGGCGAAATGTTCAACTACTGGTGCACCTTGGACCTTGCATCTAATGCGGCTACAGTGCTGTAGTATGCGTGTCTTAACTTTTTGTCGAGTTTGGCCAATGTATAGTAAGTCGCAGGGGCATTTGATGGCGTATATAACGTTTATGCTGTTACAGTTAGTGTGTTTCTTAAGTTCAAAGGTATGATCTCGATGGCAAAAGGTACTATTTTCCACAGTGAGGTCACACACCTTGCAGTGTCCACATTTATGGTGACCAGTGATTTCGGGTGATTTCCACATAGATTGTATAGTCGGTGGGGATCGTGTTGCTAGAAGAGAACAAACTTCATGGTTCCTGATATTCTTGCCCTTCCTGAAGGAATGCATAGGAGGATCCTATGTGTCCAATTCATATGAGATCAAATACCATTGTCGGTTGATGATGTGTCTTATTTCGTTACTGCGTGTGCAGAAGGTTGTGACACAAATCAATCTATTATTGATCTTATCAGAATGTAGTTTAGGCTCTAGTAATATTTCGCGGGGGTTGAACCAAGCTCTCTTCCGCGCCTTTTTAAGTAGACTTCTGGGATATCCTCGTTCTGCCAATCCGTTGCGTAAATCTTCAGATTCTCTAAGGTAATCTACCTTATGTGAGCAGTTTCTACGTATTTTCAAAAATTGCTCATATGGTAAACTGTCTCTAAGATTTCTAGGATAGTGACTGGAGTAGCGTAAGAGGGTATTACGTTCACTATCCTTCCTGAACAGTGAGGTGTATAAATGCCCATTCTCAGCTTTGATGGCAATGTCTAAAAAGTCAATACTGATGGAACTATGTTGAACTGTGAATTGAATGTCCTGAGATCTACCATTGAGCCAGCCATGGAAAGCTTTAAGGTCAGTTTCAGTTCCTGTCCAAATCACGAGGACATCGTCTATGTAGCGCCTCCAAAGAGCTATGTTATTCTGATATGTGTGATCTCCTTTGAAAAGGTAGGTGGTCTCATAGTGGCCATGTACAGTATGGCTAGATTTGGGGCAAAGCTTGCCCCCATCGCCACACCCTTAGTCTGTAAAAAGAATTCTCCCTGAAAGAGAAAAAGTTTTTCATCATTGCTATTTCTAGTAAATTCAAGATGAAGTTAGTGGGAACTTGAACTGGTTGAGGTCTATTATTGAGCACAGTCCTAATGACCTCCAGGGCCGGTCTTTGTGGGATGCTAGTATATAAGAAGGCAATGTCCATGGTGACCAATAGTTGTTGTGTAGGATTAAATGCAAGTTCGTCAACCAACCTAATGGTTTCCATGGTGTCTTTCAGGTAAGTCTTAGTGGATACTGCACAAGGTTGGAGAAAGAAGTCTACATATTTGCATATGGGTTCCAAAATGGAGCCACACATTCTATGCCTCACAAAATAATCAAATATGAACAAGTTGTACTGAGGGATGTCATGCAAGTAATTTCTCAAAAAAAGTACATCAACTACAACATCTCTAAGGCGGAAAGAGATGCACTCAAATCACTGAGGGAGAATAGGGACATTGTCATCAAGTCCGCTGACAAAGGCGGTGCCATTGTCATACAAGACACCAAGGATTATAAAGCGGAAATAGACAGTCAACTCACTGATGGTGGCAGTTATTCCAAGTTCGCATCTGACCCCACTAAGGAGATCAGTAAACTCATTAAGGCTGCGACGGATGTCGGCCTCCGTGAGGGTTTCCTTACGGAATCCGAACACGATATACTGAAGAAGAAACAACCCCGCTTACCCACTATCTATACCCTCCCAAACGTACACAAAGATATGTTCCACCCACCTGGACGCCCAATAGTACCTGGGTGTGGCTCCATTTTGGAACCAATATGCAAATATGTGGACTTTTGTCTCAAACCTTGTGCAGTATCCACTAAGACTTACCTGAAAGACACCATGGAAGCCATTAGGTTGGTTGATGAACTTGCATTTAATCCTATACAACAACTATTGGTCACCATGGACATTGCCTCCTTATATACTAGCATCCCACAAATAACGGCCCTGGAGGTCATTAGGACAGTGCTCAATAATAGACCTCAACTAGTTCAATTTTCCACTGACTTCATCTTGAACTTACTAGAAATAGCAATGATGAAAAACTTTCTCTTTCAGGGAGAATTCTTTTTACAGACTAAGTGTGTGGCAATGGGGGCAAGCTCTGCCCCAAATCTAGCCATACTGTACATGGCCACTATGAGACCACCTACATTTTCAATGGAGACAACCCATATCAGAATAACAGGGCTCTTTGGAAGCGCTACATAGACAATGTCCTCATGATTTGGAAAGGAACTGAAACTGACCTCCAAACTTTCCATGGCTGGCTCAATGGTAGATGTCAGGACATTCAATTCACAGTTCAACATAGTTCCATCAGTATTGACTTTTTAGACATTTCCATCAAAGCTGAGAATGGGCATTTATACACCACACTGTTCAGGAAGGATAGTGAACGTAATACCCTCTTACGGTACTCTAGTCACCATACTAGAAATCTTAGAGACAATTTACCATACCGGCAATTTCTGAGAATACGTAGAAACTGCTCACATAAGGTAGATTACCTTAGAGAGTCGGAAGATTTACGCAACGGATTGGCAGAAAGAGGATATCCCAGAAGTCTACTTCAAAAGGCGCGGAAGAGAGCTTGGTTCAACCCCCGCGAAACATTACTAATGCCTAAAATACGTTCTGATAAGCTCAATAATAGATTGATTTGTGTCACAACCTTCTGCACACGCAGTAACGAAATAAGACACATTATCGACCGACATTGGGATTTGATATCGGATGATTTGGACACACAGGATCCTCCTATGCATTCCTTCAGGAAGGGCAAGAATATCAGGAACCCCCCAGAGATTGCCCAATACAAACAACAACGATAGGTTTTAAATACCTAGGGATATTCATTACCACAGACTCCAAACGCCGCTTTGATTGCAATCTTCTCCCCCCACTACAGAGATTGAGGCGTGATATTGCAAGCTGGAAAGGGCTTCCGCTCTCGATGTTGGGGAGGGCAGCCTCTTTAAGATGATGGCGTTGCCACGTTTCCTCTATGCTCTGCAGAATTCCCCTGACTTGGTTCCTACAAGATACTTCAAGGAGATTGAGGGACTGCAACGACAACTATTATGGGATGGGAAACCCTGCATAGCACTGACCAAACTGGTTTTAACCTGGTACGACGGAGGGATAGGTCTTCCTGATCTTAAAAAAATATTATTGGGCTGCCCATCTAGCGGCTATTAATCAGTGCACTTATCGTAGACCTGATGACCCGGGATACGCCATGGATAGATGGATATTGCCTGGGGGTAGTTACAACAGGGTCATATACTCTAATCCCAAGAAATTCCCCCTAACCGGGCCGACGAAGCATTCAGCACACATCTGGCGCGCAGCGACTAGAAGTCTGGGGTGGGAGCAAAAACTTACACTGGCAACGCCACTGTGGGATTAGGAGCAGCTGGGTAACCCGAGGACCACGAAGGGGTTCGACAGATGGGACACGATTGGGATCTCGAAGATAGGGGACCTCTGGGTGAAGGGCGATATGTTAACGTTCGCGGCACTGCAGCGGGAATACGAACTGGCCAACTCTGAGTACTTCAGATATCTGCAGATTAGACACGCGCTGAAGGCACACTTGGAGAAGGGCTCCACTCCCCCTGAAGCCTCGCCCTTAGAAGACAGGCTGTTAGACGAGTATCTATCCAGGAAAGCGATCTCCCCGACTTATAAAAAAAACTAATAACACCCCAGATCCCCTTACGCAGACAAGGGAGAATTGGATGAGAGATGGGCTGGAATTGGATGACGAAGACTGGCAGGAGGCAGTAGCTTCCCCGAAAGAGGTGACAATTTCGGCTAGACTGCGCCTGGTCCAGCTCAAAATATTACACAGAATCTATGTTACAGGGCCACGTTTGGTTCGCATGGGAAGGGTGGAGGGGGGGGCGGAGTGTGGGGGGGGAGGGATTGCAGAAGGAATTGTAACCAACTAGGCACCCTCATGCACATAATATGGGAGTGTGAGCATGTCCAGAGGTACTGGCAGAAAGTACATGACGTCATGAGTGAGGTGCTCGAGGAGGCCATCCACCCGGAAGCTAAAAGGTGCCTCCTAAACGTATGGGAACCAACTGACTTAATCAGCAAAGACAAGCTTTGGGCTACCCTGGGTCACATTGTAGCAAAAAGGAACATTGCACAGTTGTGGGGGGTGGCCGCACCGCCCAAAAATGGGAAACTGACATGGACTGGTGCATGTTCAGGGAGAAAACTGTCTATACAGCACGGGGTTGTCCCCAAAAATGGTCAGCTGTTTGGAATAAGTGGAATGTTTATCGAGGAAGTATATGTAGCCCCCCTGTCGTTCCCTCAACTGAAGAGTCTTTCGTATCTTAAATGTGCTGTCTCAGTATGTTAGACCTATTACCAACTGTCGTATTGAGAACTGTAAACGCGGATTTGACTTCATTCCTCTCAACTGTGTGTATTGTCGATTATTAAATGTTAATAAAAAGAAACGTAAAAAAAAAAAAAAAAATGAATATCAGGAATTATGTAGTTTGTTCTCTTCTAGCAACACCATCCCCACTGATTATATAATCTATGTGGAAACTACCCGAAATCACTGGTCACCACAAATGTGGACACTGCAAGGCGTGTGACCTCACTGTGGAAACTACTACCTTTAGCCATCGAGATCACACCTTTGAACTTAAGAAACACACTAACTGTAACAGCACAAACGTTATATACGCTATAAAATGCCCCTGCTACTTACTATACATCGGTCAAACTCGACAAAAAGTTAAGACATGCATACTACAGCACTGCAGCCACATTAGAGGCAAGGTCCAAGGTGCATCAATAGTTGAACATTTCACCACACTTCATCACCCAGTGAACAGCCTTAGATGGTTTGTCCTTGAAAAGGTTACTCTGGGTCCTAGAGGGGGTGATCTGATGGATATCCTAAACTTGCGAGAGTTTAAATGGATACACCTCTTGGATACTGTGAGCCGGGGTTTGAATGAGAATGAGGAAATTACTAGACAACTGTCTCTCCTCAACACTGGATGAATTCTGTCTTTGTCTGTGACTTTTTCCACCGTCTTCCATTTATGCCTCCTAACGTAGATATCGTACTCCATATGAGTACGCTGCGAAGGCCCTCAATATGGCATACTCATCAACAATGTAAAATTAAGACCGATATGCTGTGCAGTTGATTTTTTGTAATCTCTATTAATGGAATGTTATGAGTTACCCATCATTTGCCATTTTTATTATCCATAATTTATTTTGTGTTTTAACATTGATGTTGATGTCCTGGTCTCCAACTGTTTCCATATGCACTACGTCTATACTATTGTTTTACAAATGTTACTGCCACCTTTGAGCCTTCGTATTTGTTGCATATTTCAACCTACTGTTTTGAGATACTCTAATTATGCTCTGCTCATATTAAGGGATAGTTTGTCCTCTCTGACGGGAACCCATTCTTGCTGCAGGTTGCACCACAAGCTGCATTAGGTTTCCGGACGCTTGTTTCTTTCACGGTCAGCATACGCGCTCACACGCACTGACGTTGAGGCAGACAGCAATCAGCGTCTGTACCTCTGGCGTGACTGTGTGCACGCTTCACCCGTGTCTATTTCAGACACGGCTACCCGCCTGCTCGCTTAGACGCGAGACGCTCCGTTACAACCATCCAATCAAAGTAATTTTACATGTCCTTTGGCCAGTCTTTTCTACCCTCCATTCATTGGGGTTGTCCTCCTTAGCTGGGATGCTTTTTATCTTTCAGGATAACTAAAAGCCAATTAAATCGGAATTTCGGAATTGAAGTACCCAGTCCATAATTATCTCATTCCGAGAACCATAGATACCATGTGGGTAAGTTATATTTTAGTGCCTCAGCTGTTTTTGAGCCCAATTTCCTAATCCCAGATGTACAATTCATTTCCAGCACTTCTCTGATCTGGATCCTGATGAGGTCCTTCTTTCCCATTGGAGCTACCTAGCCCATTCCTACAATTGCCCCACATGTAACTCGACAGTGGGTTTAAGGTGAGCCAAAGCGCCACACTTTACTGTACCCATTATCACTGTCTTCCACAAGGGTTTTAGTTATTGATTGGTGTCCCTGCCCTTTTTCAGATTGCTCCCTTCTTGTCCTGAAGAAGACTCCACTGCAAGGTTCCATTGGCCCTCGCTCTCTCCGGGGTAGAAACGTCAACATTTTAGCCCTTTTGACCGTGACTGAGAACTTCTCCACATTTAGATAAACACGGCATTCAGAAAGTGTATCTAATGACTTGTGGATAATCTGATTAGAAAAAACATTGTCAGCCGGTCTTAATCTGAAACCATTGTTTACACTGTAATAATTTCACTTGTAATCCTTATTCTTTTCTGATCCATCCACGAGCACCCCTATCTACACCAACTTTCCACTCACTGTGGAGCTTCTGTGTCACATGAATTAGTGGGTCTAGAAAGTGATTTATTAATATTTTATATAAACAAACTTGATATTCATATCTTTGAGTGTTTTTGTAATTTGTGATATTGGGCACTAAGTTATACTTAACTTGAAGAATTCCCGTGGGACCAACTGTTTTGCTATACCAATTATTACCCAGGTCCTACGGCTTACTGGGTTGCCCCATTGTTTTGTAATGCTGCTCCCACGAAACAAGCTAACAATACCAACTTAATATTTAGCCTCCAAATTCAAATTTCTTCACATTTACAGAACATTTAAAATGTAAAATTAAGAATTTTACATTTTGCTTTTTAGTTTACATATACTTTAATAATTTGCTAAAATTATTTAATTTTCTTAACTGTTGCAGACTCTCTAAATTGGTGTTGTGGACCACAGGTAAATAACCTAGGCAAGGCATATGCACTACAGACCCTGTGAACCACTAGTACCTTCACATTGGGTTAATTAGATGCTGGGAATGTCCACTGTAGGAAGTTAATCTTAACCCTTTGTGGAGAAATGCCAGCAGTGAGCATGTACAGGGTGATGTATTTTACGATATGGATTGATTATCCTGACAGGTTTTTTAAGGGGTTGACAACAAATAACTGCACGAATCCAGGACTTGTTCATTATGTTTGTGTATGTATTTAATTTTCTTGTGGATGTGAACTAACTACATACTGAAAATGCACACTTGATTTGTTTGCAGCTGGGACCCAAGGATCTATAAACCGTGCACAGGTTGACAGTGCATTTGAACAGCAGTATTGGCACTTTAGATGTTTATACATCTTACTAATGTATGCTTGTAGTCTAATTAAAATAATTCCCACTCTTGAGTCCACAATAATAAAAGGAAATTTAAAGAACTCAACAAATCTGGAAGAACATTAGCTAATGACCTTCAATTTAAAAACAAGAATAACCTCACCACAGCCATCAGAAATAAATCTGGTAGTTCAAACTCGACCCCACTGAAATAGCAAAAACTTTTCAGGAGTACTAAGGTGAGCTATGCAACAGAAATTCAACCCCCCCACTAAGTAAATCCAGAACAAACTACAACTACCACTACTCTGTGATTAGAACAACAAATTTTTCAACCAAATCATTACACCTTCAGATATCCGACAAGCAATCAATGCTCTCAAAGCTGGGAAAGCTCCAGAGCCCGATGGTTTCGTAGGTAGCTTCTATAAAAACATCAAAGATAGTATACTACCCCATATCGAATCCCTATTCACTCACTTTGAGGCCTGTGGGAAGATCGAAGGCTTGTCATCGGAGGCTACAATAGCTGTGATTCTGAAAGACAGGAAAGACCCCCTAAAGGTTAAAAATTACAGACAAATCTCCATATTAAATGTTGATTGCAAAATCTACGCAAAACGTATGGCATTAAGATCGGAAAAAGCCCTCTTCCTACTAATACACCAAACCCAAATGGGCTTTGTCAAGGGTAGATTCGCATCTGATAACATAAGGCTTTTCTGTGACATCATTAAAAAAGCAAAAACACTATCCTAACACTTGATGGCCATGTTTTTTGATGCAGGAAGGCCTTTGATAAGGTCTATTGGCCCTTCTTGTGTTCAGTAATGCTCGAACTGAACATGGGCGACAAATTGGACTGAATGTTTTTTGCCCTTTACATCCAACCTTCGGTCTGTATTCAAGTCAATGGCTAGCTTTCCAGGAAAATACACCTTTCACAAGGGACAAGACAAGGCTGTCCACTATCATCCACCCCATTTCTATTCCTGTTAGCCATCGAACCCTTGTTTTCAGCAATCAGAAGGAATACCAACATCAAGGGAATTCATTTTGCTAATAACTCGTATAAAGTCGCTGCACATGCCAACTGTGCACTAAACTTTTCACAAGAAGCAGAGGCAGAGACCGCTTCTCTGCAATACTAGACACAATTAAATCATATGCGGAGGTATCAGACTACTCACTAAATCTAGATAAAACTGAAATTTTCCCACCAAACAAACAATCTAAGCAACTATCAATAATAAACAATACAAATCTGCGCTGACAACCAACCCAAATCAAATTCCTAGATAAACATTTCTGGAATAATCTTGAAGACACAAAAAAGCAGGCTGAAGATAGCCTCATTCAAAAAGTTAAAAACCTATTCTTCACATGTTCGCCTAAATTTATGACTTGGTGGGGGAGAGCAGAATGCATCAAGATGAGGATTGCCCCTTGAATCAACTTTGTTACTTCAATGCTGCCCCTCCAATTTTCAACCAACTTCTTTAAAAAGTTAGATTGCTTGATATCGGCCTTCATGTGGAAAAAAAGAGAAGCAGGTTTGCTTTTAACAAACTAAAAATGAACAAACTTGAAGGCGGTCTTAATATTCCCAACTTTTTAAATATTAGATGGCCTTTTTAATTTGACAAGCCATGTGGTGAACTCGCCCCACTGTTGACGATAACCCCCTGTGGACATACATTGAAGAACATCTCATAAAACCTTTTCTCCAATATCCATACTAACAATGAAAAATTTAAAAATTCAACATTCCCAATCCATTATCAGAGATGCCAACTGGACCCTTAAAGTCCTAGATAAAAAAAATCTTGCCAGTAAAATTCAAGGATCAGAATTTGCCTCTCTTTGGAGAAATAAAAAATTTTTTTAAAAAAAGAGGGAAAACCCCCAATGTAGGTGAACTGGGCAGAAAATTATATACTAACGTATAACATTTGCTGAGAAACAAGCTACTTATAACTTAAACAACATAGACGTTTACAACTTCTTAAAACTCAAGGTGGCTCTGAGCAAATGCAACAGAATGCATGACGCTGACCTTATTAAGCTTCTAATAAAACTATCTACCCTACCACATGCAGCAGCCAAAATTTATAGAATAAACTCTAGCAGAGCTAACATTAAGAGGACATTAGAGACCCAAAGAAAATGCCGAAATGTCCCAACACCTGGCCTTTCCAAACGAGTTTCTGAATGTTCCTGCAAAAATATCTGGAACTTCTCCTTAATTAACAAAATATCTAAAAATTATCCCAATGCAAATTTTAGACATTACATAAAGCCTACTGGACATCTGAAAAACTCTTCAAAATGGACCTAACCAAATCTGAACCATACTGGAACTGCACAAAGCAACAGGCTCACTTGATCACATGCTATTTCATTCTAAAATACTGAGACCATTCTGGAAATTAATAGAAACCATAATAGAGCAGATATTTGAAACTGAAAAAACCTCAACCACTATGCAGTGACTTTAGGACCATGGTCCCTTACACCTACTGCAGAACAAAACGCTAAAGATCTGTGTGTCCTTGATTTACTTTTAACATTAGGGATTAAAATTATGCTATGCGCTGTTGGCCATAATGTATGAGGTATTGATGCTTTTCCTTGGGTATTAGTATGAATTGTATCCTGTTTGCCGAGGTGGGTGGGGTGGGAGGGTCTGCGTAAAGTTCTCTGTTTCCTTTTGTTGGTTTCATATAAGAATAGTCCACATGGGTGTCCCCATGTCTTGTAATATGCTCCTATATTGTTTTCAATTGGATTATGTTGGGCGATCGACCGAATGGTACTAAATAAATGCAATAAAATATGTTTTCAAAAAAAGAAATTATGCTATGCGAATGGAAATCATCCCAGAATTTATCCTACCACATTTGGTGGGCGTGAGTCTGTTTTGCAGGAAGTGCAGACAACTCAATACTTAACACATACTTTAACTCTCAAACTCCACATAAACTGTGGAATAAATTAGACCTATATATTCAAAAGTGAACCCACTTTAGTCTTACCCTTGTCCATCCACAGATACAAAATAATCTTAAACCTCTCATCTCCCCCGCTTTGTACATTTTCCTCCTGCTTTTTTCTTTCAAAGGGACCCTGTTCGAGGCGACCCTTCAAAAGTTACAATACAAAACTCTTTTGACACCCTCTGATAACTTGCTCAGCTTCGTTCATTCCTCTCTGTTCTTTTCCCCTCCATCTTCCTTTCAATCCCCTTGTTCCCGTCTCCTTTTTTATATAAAATATCCATCAACAATGCTTTGAACATTATTATTGTGTAACCATGTATATCACATACCTATGCCTTCTAAAGACAACTAAGATAACCTGTACAGGATGTTCACAGTGCATGTGCTATGTGTGTATATTTACTCCTTGGAAAAACTCAACAAAAAATATTTTGAAATGAAAAACAAAAAAATGGTTTAATTCCACAGTAGCAAGAATGAACCAATGTTGCAGATGCTGAAGACTAAGCTGCAGAAATGTAAATTTAAGGACGCCCACTTTAAGTAAAAAAGACAGTAATGAATTATAAAAAAAAGAGAGAAAAAGGGATGTTTTCATAAGAAAATCCAAGTAGCTTACAACAAAAAACGAACTGTCCCAAATTATATAGTCATTTGTAAACATAGTATGTCTGTGACTACGGGAAAACTCCTTCTGTGAAAAAGGAATATGCAATCAACAGGTAATTGACAGCAAAGAAATATGATCTCCAATGATAAGTAGTGCAGGACATGGGTCAAGGTACAGCGACTATCGCTAAAGAGCATAGGACACATGAGCGAAATTGGAGTGATGGGAATTCAGTGAAAGAAATATCTGTCCTTTAACAGATCAAGGCAGTGGTAGAAATAAGCCCTGCATATTGTGAATCTGATGTGCAGAGTGGAAGCCAACAACAGGTCTACCATCAGCATTACAAAATTGATGACCACGTCATTAAAAAAGGCTTGATAATAACCAGCCTAAAAAAAGAAAAAAAAAGAAACCCAACTCTTACTAATCAAGAAGGATTCTTTAGATTAGGATATCTTTCAAATTCAAAATATCAAATTAATTAAAAATATAAAAAAATAAATTAAAAAAAATGATGTTCAGAAAGGTATGCTTGATAAAGTTAAATTTACCCCTGAGCCATCAAATGCCAAAAGTCCATAGAGTATTATTTATAGGATGCGCTGCTCCTCACCCACCAAGGTGGCATGCTTCATCATTGGGTGGGTGGAGATCTTTTCTGATGATCAAGGAACGCTGTACCTCGGATCTTTTTAATAATTTTTAGACCAGGCAATTTGTTAGTTATGCCTTAAAATTACCTGTGGTTAGGCCTTAAATGATCATTTTCATCTTTATTTTGTTCTCTACCCACAGTAAGATTAAATTAGAATATAGGACTTAGCAGGAAGTAATTATCCAATAAGTCTAAAACTGATTGTGGCCGATCCTATTAAGGATACTCTTTGATTATTTAAATCATTCTTATCACGTCAAATACACTTTGTCAGGCTTGGTATTCCTAATCTTCCAAAGTTAAGAGAGAGTGTAGGTAAACCCTTACCATTGCTACTAGCAATTAAGCCATTTTTCCAATCACTACAGCTGGAAGTCTGCAGTCTCACTCTTGCTATCAAAAGGGGTCTGGAAGGGATTGTTTAATGGATGAACAATCGTGATCTTAAAACTGTGCTGGGACTCAAACTTCATCTCAAATGAACCTTTCCAGTCCCAGAGTTATTCAGGATTGCTCTCTCTTACTCATAAAAAGCAAGAAAACGTGTGGTCATCTGCGATGTGGAACTGCATTTTCTGGTGCAGCCTTCTTACTTTCTTAATTTTAATGCAATAGACTGGGTCCCGTGCTCACTGTACTACTGGAACCAAGCTACACCCGACTGATAAGCCCCAATAAGGGCAAATTCGGTCCTGGGTTGCTTGGGTTCCAGTTTAGGGAGGACCTGGCAAGGGAGGTTGGTTTGGCATGTTCCCACTGGAACACAGTCAAGGCTGATTTGCATATAGCTGGTCCAAACTGAGGTGGCATGTTGGGCTAAAAAAGACGGATTGGGATGCGGCCCAGGCGATTGTCAGTGGCCAGTGATTAATTCAAGTATTCCATACATCACCCTGTTTTAGATACCCACATATTAACAAGAAGCACCATTAAATCATAGTTTGAACCTCTTAAATTTCAAATTGGGCTACACCAAAGCATTAAGGCAGTCTTGCTAAAAACCAAATTGAATGTTGCAACAGATACAAAATAGGACAGCAAAGCTGGCATTCAGTCTTGACAAGTTTTCTAGTATCACAACAGATCTAAACTCTCTGAAATGGCTGACGCGTGCTAAGTGAATTATATTCAAGGTGGCCTGGTTGGTATTTAAATGCACCAAGGGAGCTGTCCCAATGTACCCAGAGGAGAAAATCAATAGATACTACTTTACTCTCAACCTCAGGCATATTCTGCCTCCTAAAGGTATCAAGAACCAGGCTTCACTAAAGGGAGATTCAGAGATTTTCTGTATTAGGCTCAATGATCTGGAACTCTCTGACTTCAGACATCAAAGAAAAGAATACATTGTTAAATTTCAGAAAAGCTGTCAAAATGTTTCTGTTTAAAAAATATTCCACGGGGGCGTGGCTTAGCAGCGCATGGAGTAGGACGTGCTGCGAGAGGTTTCCGTGCCACCGCTGCCTATCAAAGCTATTATCACGGCACCGAGGCATTGGGGCGCCCCTCCCGAGGGCACTTCAACCATCCACGGAGGTAGAGAGCAGGTCTGTTGTGCAATTTCTCCAGTTCTAGCTCTTTGGCCGGACATTGCGACCGGGACAACTGTGAAGCCGAGGTCATCATCTTAAGACACGCAGCAACGCTGCCGTACAGGGAGCACTTTGAAGGCCCTGCTGCCCGATATTGGCGGGCTGCCTGAGTGCAGCGGGCAGCTGGAAGGAGAGCGATCGAGGCAGCACCATAGGCACAGGCGCAACGGAGGGAACCTGCGCCTTCGCAGCAAATAACGCAGTCTCCCAGCCGCGGTGTGACCCGAGGCCACCATCTTCAGCTACGCGGCAGCGCTGCAGAACATGGAGCGCTTGTGACCCTGCCTGGCCGCTGAGGGCTCTGACCCCCACTGTGCCTAATGCATTCAGAACTAACCTGAGGCTACCGCATCATCTGGCTGTGTAAGTGAACAGGCTATATCTTTGGGGGGGGCACAACCCATGGAATATGCCGTGCACCAAGGCGGATAAAGACACTGCTCCAAGCCTACCCAAAGACAATCCAGTTACTTCCCTGTGGCACAAGACTGGCCCTCCGACTCCTGCTCCCATGGCATCCCTATCAGAAGGAACAACTGAGCCACTCACACAAGCCTACATGAATACCTTCACTCAAGAAATCAAATCAGAGATTGGCTCTCTCAAAACCGAATTCAAATCATGTCTCAAAGAACTGAAGAAAGATATTATTGAGATTGGCGATAGAGTCGATGACTTAGAACGAACTGTAGATACCCGGATGGAAGAGCAAGAGAACCTTTGGAAACGAATGGCCACGCTAGAAGACCTAAGCATATGTAAAGTAGCGAGTGCACACCTTCCCTTCATGTAAAGTTTAATTTTTGCTTATATTGTCAAATGAATGCGTGCATACAGCTTGCTGTGACAGTCCCCACACAGCATATCAATGATAATGCCAAAGAGGGCGACCATTTCGCCCCCAGCTGCTGCACTGCTTGGGTGAGGAAACTCTCCTCTTGAATTGAACAAAATTTTTGACCAAAGTACTCCATAGTAATCAATAGTAATCCAATGACTTTATAAATGTCGAGTAATCCATATATTCCATCCTCATAAAATCACTCCAGAGACAGCGATGTAGAACTAGAATGTTTTATTTCACATTTTCAAATGTCTAATGCTGCCGTTCAAGCTTAAACATAGACACGTGTTTTCAACATTCCTTCGAGCCGGCACTTGCAAAACAACCCAATGCTTTTCGAACTGTTTAAGTTCTTCGTCAGGGGTACTGAAACAAACCAAAAAGAACTGCATAAAGAACGATACTGTACATTTTAAACCTGTAAGTAATAATACAAATTGTGCCCAAGTTTTTTCATAACCCACCCTCTGCTTGTCTCCCCTCGTGAATATTACTACAAACACAATGAAAACTAAAAGAAAACTGCTATTTTTATTATTACTTACAGGTTTAAAATGTACAGTATCGTTCTTTATGCAGTTCTTATTGAATGGAGTCATTTGAAAGTACCACTTTGGAGACAGCATAACATCTAACTATCTCGAGCGGATGGCTGACAGTGTTATCAAGTTTGGACTGCATGTATTTACGATCCAGAAGGAAGCTGCTTTGTTAATATACGATGGATTTTCATTTTGTTGAAAGTGATTTATTTATCACGAGTGATTTTACATGTTTGTTTCCATTGTTTACTCTGATTAGTTTAATTGCTCACAAGCGATTATTAGCATCTGTTTTAATCTAGTCGGGTTTACTGTTTCTGTTTACAGGGTTAGTGCATTATGGGAATGTGAGGCACCAGTCTTTTTTATTAGTAAGCAGAGGACATGGCAGGTCACGGGGTGTGTTTTAATTAGGGAGTTACAGGGAAAACGTGTGCATGAGTGGGTTTTAAATAAGGTCTTAACGGGCGGGAAGTCGACGACTCCCTGAATACGCAGGATGGCATGCACACTTTAAACTGCTGGTTGCGGTGAAATGAGGTAAATTAGCATAGCGTGCTTTCTATGGACGTTAGGTTGAAGGGTGGGAGAACGTTTTCCTGTGTCACTTTTCTTTTAGTTTTCATTGTGTTTGTAGTAATATTCACGAGGGGAGACAAGCAGAGGGTGGGTTATGAAAAAACTTGGGCACAATTTTTATTATTACTTACAGGTTTAAAATGTACAGTATCGTTCTTTATGCAGTTCTTTTTGGTTTGTTTCAGTACCCCTGACGAAGAACTTAAACAGTTCGAAATGCATTGGGTTGTTTTGCAAGTGCCGGCTCGAAGGAATGTTGAAAACACGTGTCTATGTTTAAGCTTGAACGGCAGCATTAGACATTTGAAAATGTGAAATAAAACATTCTAGTTCTACATCGCTGTCTCTGGAGTGATTTTATGAGGATGGAATATATGGATTACTCGACATTTATAAAGTCATTGGATTACTATGGAGTACTTTGGTCAAAAATTTTGTTCAATTCAAGAGGAGAGTTTCCTCACCCAAGCAGTGCAGCAGCTGGGGGCGAAATGGTCGCCCTCTTTGGCAGTACGCTAGAAGACCAACATATCGAACTCCAGATAAAGCAGGAGTAGAAGAAACAACCTCCGGATCAGATGCATACCTAAGGGAGCAGAGGGCCCAGACATCATGGCATTTACAGCGGAATGCTTTACGGCATTAGAGGGGGATGATGATGCATCCCCGCCAACTCTGGATAGGGCTCATCGAGTAGCTACACCCCCAGGACGTCCTGAACTTGTGCCAGACATCCTAACTAGGGTACACTTCTTTACAGAAAAGGAAGCAATACTGCAGGCCTCACGAAACAAATCAGAATTGACGTGCAAGGGATACACAATTCAACTCTATCAAGACATTTCCCCAGTAACGCTACGAAGGCACAGAGACTTTAAGCCAATCACAGATAAGCTCCGCTGCCTGGACATTAAATATCAATGGGGCCACCCCTTCGCCTTAATATTCACCTGAGAGGCAAACGCCGGGTAATGCGCTCCTTACAAGACGCCAAGCAACTCTTACAGCTCCCCATGTCCTCTAGTGAGGTCAGTCCCCCCTCTGTGCAACTTCCAACTAGGGAACCTACACGCCCTGAATGGTCCACGGTATGTAGGCCGCCACGGGGGGCCGGGGCTAGGGAACAGTCCTCCGCTCAGACTAAGCAAGACACCATAAAACACTTCCGAATCTTGGAGGGTGGGAAGTCGCTCACTCTTTCCTCAGCAGCCTCTGAATAACACCATCTACTCACCAGAAGTACCTGAAGCAGACACTTCAAGCCAATCTTGATCGAATCATTATCTCAATAAACTAGTCATAAATATGGAGAGGCAAACTTAAAGTACCGATCCAAAAGTGAACAACCACATGGGTGGGACCCGCATTTGAACTCTGACACTAGCCACTGTCTGTCTGTATCCTAGCCTAACTTCCAACGGAGGCTCTATGATTGCATGCTATGAGGGGCCGCTCCACTTGCCCGGACACAGGCTGGCAGCAGAGTACGGGGCCTTTGAACTTAGACGTATACTTTCGTCTAAGCCCGCCCTAACCAACCCTACCCCTAAGAGTGTGACATCTCTGGAATTAACCGTACACTGACATTGGATTCATTCTTGGACTGGAATGGAACTTGTTGGCCCAGTTGGCCTCTTATTGTTATTAATCTTTCTTTTCTCCCTTTCTCTTTTCCCCTTTCTCAATTTAGTGGGGGATGGGAGAGGCACATAACCCTGAATCGGTCAGCCCTCATGACGGGATTATGCGGAGTGTGGGGTCATATTGAGGATCTTACCTACTGGAATAGACCTAGCTCCTATTATTGTGGACTCAGAAATAAACTCCGGGTGGAGATGGCTGCTGACTGGGATTAACTCCTACATAGACCAACTCTACATCTCTAGAAACCACACCCCACACTAACAATGGCCACTACTCCTTGTGTAAAAATTCTTTACCTCAATGTAAAGGGTCTTAACGCCTCCAACAAACGAAGCCAGATCTGGCGCTACTTATTACGCCAGGATCCAGATATCATTTTCTTGCAGGAGACGCACCTCCTGCAATCTGACACCCACCGAATGGTCCACCCCAGGGACCCAATGCAATACTGGGCATCCTCCCCAACTAAGACAGCCGGGGTCGCAATATTATGCAAGGCAGGAATAAGTCGAGGTAAACCACAGGTGGTAAGAAGCAGGGAGGGTAGATACATCCAACTTGACGTACAAATTGGGGCACGATCACTCACCATTCTCAATGTATATGCACCCAACCAAGCACAAGATCTCTTTCTTAGGGATCTACTGAGAGGCCAGGTGATGCAGGAAGGAAACCAACTCATACTTGGAGGAGATTTTAACTTAGTATGGAACCCAGAATTGGACCGTAGCGCTAGTTCCTTTCAGGGTACTGGGGCCATGTCTGCTGCACTGAAGCGAGCTATCACAGACCTCGGACTTATAGATGCCTGGCGCTACCACTCTTGCAATGCGTGAGATTAGTCTTACTACTCACACGTACACCGCTCATATTCCTGCATAGGTTATTTGTTCCTTTCTCATTCATTAGCGCGGGACATAACTTCTGTCTCCATGTCTGACATCTCCATCTCAGACCATGCCCATTTGGAATTACTATTGCAAAAACATACTCACCCATCCCGGCATAGCCCTCGTTGGCGACTTCCCCCTCATATCTTGCGCGACCCTGTAGACGTGGCAGGACTCCGGACGGCGATCTCAGCCTATTTTACATTCAACGACCTCCCTGAAACCCCATATCCAGTCATATGGGACGCCTTCGAGGCGACTACCAGGGGAGTCATCACGTCTATTGCGATAGTGCGCGGTCGGGAGGCTCGACTGGTGGAGGCCAAGCTGGCTAGTGACATAAAAGCTCTGGAGAGACTAGACCATTCAACACCCTCCCAAACCAATAAACAATGTCTTGATATGCTACGGGGTCAATTAAAAGCACACAGAACAAACGGGGCAGAACGCACATTACTGGCACCGAAACAAAAGTATTACGATGGGTGGGACAAAGTGGGATCTATCGTGGCGCGCAGGCTGAGACGGAGGGCGGCAAAGGCACACATCGCTAAAATCAAAATTGACGAAGACACATGGGCAATTACTGAACAGGATAAACTGAAAGCCTTCCACACGTTCTATTCTACCTTGTATGATAGAGGGCCCACCCGGGCGAGACATTCAATACTCTAACTGTTCGTGGAACCCCCTAGACAAACAACATGCACAATTCCTAGAGGAGCCAATCACACTAGAAGAGCTCCAACGAGCTCTGAAAGACCTACCAATAGGCAAAACACCGGGCCCAGATGGCCTGCCGGTCCACTTCTACCGCATGTTCCTACCGCAAATTCAAGATCAACTATTGCATCTCTTTAGCTCATTTACAGATATTACGGGCTCGACGCCTACAATGGTGTAAGCAATCCGAGACAGTTACGGTGAACTGTCCCGAGAACTCCAAATGGCGACCGCGCTGCCCTGGCCCGGAAGTAGAGGTAGCGTTCCACACAACCCTGCAGAGCCCGGAGGTCAGTTTCCGGCAACCCGAGTGCAGGAGGGCGGAGCTATGGCTGGATAAGGAGACGCCGGCAACAAAGAAGGAGAGGGAGGAAGAGAAGACGGACGAGTCGACGGAGACGCGGAAACCCGGAGGTAACAGAGAAGTGGACCGATTATGGGAAAGACCAAGCGCACTGAGGGACGACGGAACCGGTTCCCGCGAGGAGGAGAACTGCGCTGGAGGAAACCGCTCGGGGAGCTACACGCTTGAGTCCAGTACTCCCATGAGGGAAGTAGAGGCTGAGACTCCCCTCCCCATGGCCCTGGATGGTCGTGGGTTCAGGCAAGTGACCCGCACACCTTTACTTTCACTAAAGGGCTGGTGGGCAGGTTTACGGGCCGCACCCCGTTAGTGTCACAACTGTACTCCTGCACTTGGGCATGACACAGGACAGGGCACTGGTGAAGGGTACACAATAACCCTCCCCCCCCCCAGTTTGGATTTTAGTTAGGGCCATAACTTGACCCCGTTTTGTTTCATTTTTTTCCGGTTCCCTCGTGAGGAGACAATTCCAACGCCGTGGACAACAGGAGTAAGAGACGGGACGACAGCAACAGTCACTTCGTCGGACTTTGCCCTCTGTTCAATTGACGCCCAGGATAGAGACTGAAGCCTAAAGACAAGGCGCACCTCCTTTGGTTTTGATATAACCACAATTCCCCCCACCCCCCACCAAGAAGTATTGGGACTAAAACAAACACAAATAAACAACCCTGTCCCTGAATCCAGCGTCTTGTATTATTAAGTAGGAAGGGGTTCAGAGACGTCCAACAAGACCAACCCATTACAAATGGCCATGGCAGATATAGCGCTTATCCCCAAACCTGGCAAGGACCATGCCCTATGCTCTTCGTATCGCCCTATTGCACTTCTCAATACAGACGCAAAACTCTACACAAAGATTCTGGCTAACCGCCTAGAGCCATATCTCCCGGGTCTAATTGACCCCAATCAAGTAGGATTCATTCGACAACGCCTAGGGACTGACAACATGCGACGGATAGCCCACTTGGTAGAAAAGACACACGTCGGAACATCCCCGCCTGTCTATTATCGCTAGATGCTGAAAAAGCATTTGATCGGGTAGATTGGGACTTCTTGAGGGCGGTTCTCCAGAGGATAGGACTGGGACCCACAATGGTCTCCAGAATAATGGCATCATAAACCTCTCTCCAAACGCAAACTGATACACATACACAGGGACACTAGACCGGGCTGCCCACTCTCCCCCTGCTCTTTGTTCTTGTAGTAGAGCCATTAGCCATAGTTATTTAACAATCAGGGGACATCAGCGGTATCCCTTTCGGGGGCACCGACCACAAGATAGCACTATTTGCGGACAACCTACTACTTTGTCGAAAGCCAAAACATCTTTGCCGGCCCTTATAAAAATCCTAAAATCATTCGAAGAGGCCTCCGGCCTTAAAATTAACCTCACTAAATCTTGGGCAATGAATCTAACCAATCCCAACGAAGATATCCCGGAACTACAATCTCTCACTCCCTTTCAATGGGCAGAACACTCGATAAGATATCTCGGGCTTACTCTAACTTCCACATTGTCCATGTGGACACAGGCAAACTGGCCGGAATATAGAAGAGCAGTCCTCGAGGACCGGAGAACCTGGAAGTCACTGCCGATATCATGGCTACGGCAGCTCAATACAATCAAAATGTCCGACCTACCGAAAATACTATATTCATTTCAAACGCTCCCCACTCCAATACCGCAAGCTTCCATACAACGCTTACAACAAGACCTAACCACTTTCATATGGGGAGGAAAACGGCCAAGACTCCCAAACAAACTCCTTATGCTACCTCGAGATGGAGGTGGGTTAGCGTGTCCCAATCTTCTAGAATTCTATTGGGCGTCACATCTCCGATATATCTCGGAGTGGGTAGTCCGCAAGGGCGAGAAGCATTGGTTACATATGGATCGGGCTGTAGCCTGCAAACCCCTGTGGGACTTAGCATGACTTCCACAGGGGTCTCGACAGCGCAGAGCATACATAGCCACCCCCACGAAGACAGTGTTGGAAATCTAAGACAGGGTTGCAATCTCTAGGGGCCTTACTTCCTTTCCATCCCCCAATACACCCTTGGCACCCAACCTGAACTTCCCACCAGCCCTTCAACCACATTCCTTTTTAACGTGGGCGGAAGGGGAGTGTCGTACAATTCGGGATCTTTTTGGAGGCGACCATTTTAAATCATTTGATCAGTGTAAAAAGGAATTCCACCTATCTGAAGAGGCTAGACTACAATACTTCCAGATCCGGCACTGGCTGCCCACACCATTGAATACCCAAGGGACGACTCGGCCTTTTACCCCCTTTGAGATGCTTGTGTGTTCCTATGATGGTTCCCGAGGTCTGGTTTCTCGCACCTACCAAGTATTACAACACGCTGCTCTGATTAAATTCCACATGTACCAGACACAATGGTAAACAGACAGTACAGATGAGGTCACCCCTAAGCAATGGGAGCAACTCTGGCGAGACATACCGAAAATATTTAAAAGCATACCGCAGTGGGAAAGCGCATACAAGCTCATGACAAGGTGGTACTATACCCCCCCCCCCCCCAACGACTACATAAACTGCTCCCCACTTCTTCACCCACTTGCTGGCGCTGTCAGCACGCGATTGAAGACTTCCTGAACATATGGTGGTCCTGCCCATTGTTGACTATTTATTGTAAAGAAATCCTAAGTCACATAAAAGACGTAGTGGGCTACCCCATACCATCAGCCCCTGTTGTGGTCATCCTGGGAGTTAGTCCCTCAACTCTTCTTGCCATGACTCATGCAGACTGGCGCATTATATCCCATATGCTCGGAGCAGCCAAACCGTTAATAGCTTTTTAATGGAAGAAAACATCTACACCACCCATCGCCATGTAGTTCACCCGCTTATGGCATACTATGGCAATGGAACTTCTCACATCTAGAATAACATACACTAAACCTACATTCACAAGCACATGGCAACCTCTAATAGATCATTTCTCCAAATTAGAATACAAATGCTTCACCCCACCAAAGCTTCGAGCCCTACAACTATTTGAGGACACCCCACCAATCTAGAACACCGACATATCACATGAGACGCACCAGTCGGACACCAGAGGGAGCCCACTACCTAGGCCTTAGCTTTAAAGGGAACCCTTGGGACCCCTTCACTGGCAGTATCTCCCACCCCCTCTCACCTGCCCTGGAATCCCCCTCTTTCATGTTATTACATTTCTTATTTACTGATGTTCTCTCATGTCCACAGATATATGTTGAAAGTAAGATATAATCATATGCATCACATAACGACTTTAAGCAATTTGATATACAAGAATGACGTAGACGCGAAATTTATGTGAGCTTCCGAGGCCAATGTTGTGTAATATTGCATTTTGTCTCAATGCCTTCATCTTGCTTTGTACAATTCGAAAACCTTTTCCTTTTGTTCCACAATAAACAGATTTGAAACAAAAAAAATAAAAAATTCCACCATGTCCACAAAAACTCTCCATCATTGTTAGTAATTTCTTTGCTCTTTGTCACATTTTTGCTGTCTAACTTAAAGATTGTTAATTCCATTGTCTGTGCTGCGTACAGATCCTAAAGTTTGTTGTGCATGCCCTACAAATAACAATACATGAACAAAAAAATTAAATAAAAGTGGACCTTGGCTTTTCCATTTCTGACCGCGGTGCAATAAATAATGTTTGGTGGCCCACCATTCTCTTCGTGGGGAAGATAGAACAGCCATATCCTTGGAAAAACAAGCCCTCACAGGAGAATAACTTGTACCACCCGTATAATTTTTAAAAGTGGAAGCAAAACATTATGCCAAGCTCCCACTGGGGGGACTGGCAAAAGTGATTTTGGGATAGGTAATCCTAGATAGCATGGTATAAGGGGCAAGTGTACCACATCTCCTACCAATATAGTATTATGGCACAAGTTCTAAATGTACCCTTCTCAGATCTAATTTAGGTGGTAATAAGATTTTCAAATGGATGTCATGCCAATAAAATTGAATGGTAATAACCTGGGCTAGTACAGGCAAAAAGTTTATTCGTAGGACAATGGACTTAAACAAGACCCCTATCCTTCAATCTAGTGGGATTGAGGGGCTACCGTAAATAAATTACTAATACAGCTTGGCACCATTCAGGGCTGCAACTCTTACACTCTTTGTATGCACTACATATGGAACCCTGTTTGACATCCCTGTTTATGTATATCCAAATAGTACTAATAATTTGTTCTACTATCGGAGCATATATGTCAACATATAAAGTCTGACTGAATACACAGTACTGCCTACAGTCCGTCAGCCCAACAATCTGGGTGATTTTAGGCTGAAAACTGAAAACTTGGGTACTGCAATGGTTTGATTCACCATAATTTCTGATTACTTCCCTATTGAACATTATGTGCTTGCATTTTCCGCTAACGACACCATAACTCTTTCAAAATGTACTGACTTACTTAAAATATGGGCCAACATTCCAATCTCATCAACAGCACGACTGAACTTGGTTAAGATGATGATCATTCTTAAAGTTTACTTATGTAGCAATGTACCTCTACATATACTCAGTTCATTCTTTCTAAAAATCAACTTTGTCATAGATTGTCTTTTATTTAGGGGCAGCAGCTTGCACTGACAGAAGGGGTTGGGCATTCCGTGACATTTGTTTATATTGTTGGGCAGCGTAAGGCATCCCTATGTTGTTTTCCTCCCAGAGCAGGCTCTTTCAAATCTCGTTTTTTTAAATATATTTCCGGATCACGAAAGACAAATTATTCCACTCACATTTGGTGATCCTGAGTTTTTTTTAGAGGATCTAGGTTCAAAGTAATCATTAATTTTATAAGTGCTTAGAACCATAGCATGGCACACCAACACATACCCAAACTTTACACAGGCTCTGTAGTCTGCGATAACCCCTTTCAATGGAAGGCTGTGGCAGCAAGTACAAAATCTCCTGGTTGACTTAAATTGTACAGTTAAACCAAAGCTCAGTTATCACAAACATCAGTGAAATAGGAGGTTTGGGACCTTTTTCAGATCTCATCTAAGACAGAGAATGTACTGCCTGTTGCAAGATGTTTTGTTAGCTTACTTCCTCTTCTTGGGTTTATCCTTACCCTAGAGTATGAACCAATTACTTATGTAATTCCACTGCTCTGTTTTCAGGCACTATTTTCTTTCTATTTAAGCACTCTACAAGTATAGGTATCTCCCTCCTGTCACACTCGCTACCCATGTGCTTCTCGTGCCTTTTTGTGCTAATCCACCTTATTCATTTTCACCATGTGCTTTTCTCCCACCTCCATGTTGTGCTCTCGTTTGTTTGCTCCCTCAAAGCTTCTCTCTCTGTTTGCACCACCCTGCATGTTCCTTCCCTGCACCCTCATGTTGCTTAACCCCCTCTTTCAAGTTGCACCTCCAAAAGGTACTCCACCAACCTGTGCTACTTTTTTGTGTTTATCAATTCAACTAAGATTGGCAAAGAGAAAAAAAAAGGGTCATTTTGAAGGCATGTGTATGGTTCATGCGCATGCCTACAAAATGACGTGACCAGCCGCGCATTGCTTGTTTTTTTTGTTTTTTTTAAATAACAGCAGGGATGCTGTACAACACGGCTAGAACCACTGGCAATACTATAGATCCTAAAGGCCCGATCTACTGGCTTTGCCAATGCTTGTTTTCCAAATGCTCCTAACCCATAAATATTTTTCAACTAGCATGTTGGCCAGCTACTGATAAATCACAGATGGAAAGAAAATCATCTAGATTACAAGGAAATGTTGAATAATTTGGTACAATTTTCTATCTATGGACAATTATTATAGAATGCAGTCTGTTTCCAGGAAATTGCGGAAAATTTGGAATTATTTATGCCCGATATAGCCTGGTAAAATTGACTTGGACTAATTTGTCCTTCTTTATTACTCTTCCCCATCTCCTTTTCTCCATTGGCTTGAAATTTGTTGACAGGGAGACCATATCCCTCCAGGTCATCGTGGACACAGTTTCCAGTTCTGGACTTTCGTGTGAAAACCTAATGCATTACAGGTGTAATCTTGTTTTGCTTCCACTGAACGGATTACTCTACAATAACGGAAAATAATGATTTGTAGGTGAAACGTTCAGGACTCGAGACAGTATCAGTAAAGACCTGGTGTGATGTGGGCACCCTATTTGTAGAACTACCCTCTTTACTACTGAGTTCTGAATAACTACTTTGTGTCTGTAGGTGTCACACTTCCTCTGTCGTTGCCCATAGACAGAATAAACATTGAGAGAAAACAGTGAATTGTTACTGCAATAGTTTTTATTCTTTCTTGAGATCAGTGCTGATAACCGTAATATGTATGCAGTGCACGGTACAAGTGTGCATGCGCATCATTAGTGTATAAAACTACCAGACAATTGCAGGTGGGTCACAGAGGAGGAATGAATCACCACAACTTTACAAGCACTCAGTTCTACTACATCATATAAATATATTTATGCACGTTGTTTAAAAGAATTATATTACTGTTTTTTCATGTTGTACACTGCACATTTCTGGTGAAATTCGAGGGCTAAACGATTATGAAGACAAAAGGGAATCAATACACCTGATGAGCATGACATCATTGCCTTACAAGAAACCTTGGCCTTGCAACCAATACCTTGGCAGGATTACACAGTCTACGAACCAAATGCAATAGCCTCACAAGTAGGGGGTCATGCCTCGAGAGGTGTGTTAATTTATGTTAAAAACAACTTGGCAGTACATGTATCATTACTGTGCAAAGGCAACGGAGACTATATATTTCTCAAGGCAAGGATCCTAAAATCAGAGACGTATAGCCCGGAACAACAAGTCACGATTTTAGGCTGCATTTACCTTCATCCATCTAGGATCAAACGTGAAGCAACGTTAAGTAGAATGCTACCAGCAATGAGGGTGTCCAGACGACCTGTGGATAATAACGGGAGATTTCAATGCTAATCTAATGGAATCAGATCTAAACTCTTCTCTGGTAACACTGGATGGTCAAATTTGGGCCATTCCAGATATAAGAAGTCAGCACCAACGAAAAGATAATCATGGACTAAAATTAGCAGCTCATTTTAACCAACTGGGTCTCTGCATCTTAAATGGGAGATCAGGCACCTATTCACCTGCAGCTTACACTCACACATCGTACTTCAGGTTGGCCACATTGGATTATATCTGGGTCTCGATTGCTCATTTCCATCCATCGAAAAAATTTGTAGTATCATCATCTACGGCAAGTGATCACGCAATCATTACCTGTAAAATCCCGGTTTCAAAGTGCCTCCGTCCAAAAATCAACCCGATTGGTAATGAAGACAATTTAGAACCAGTAAAAAAAGTAAAAAGTGGTTGACAGAACATCAAAAGAAGATCGACAAAGAGGTGGAACATTTCCTGGATAAATTAACCCCAGAATATGGTGAATCACTGACCACAAAATCTTGGGAATCGATTTTGGAAGAACTGAGAGAAAATAAAATCATTTGTTTTAAAAAAAGAATAGCTCCTATGACACCATGGGCCAGATGTACTAACGTTTTTTGTGGGCGCAAATGGGTTTTAGACCTGTGTGCGACCGCAAAAAACGTGTGACCCATGTACTAATCCTATTTTGCAAGTCGCAAATCAAATTGCAACTCCCAAAATAGGATTAGCGACTCGCTATTAGGAAGGGGCGTTCCAAGGCGTTCCTTCCTAATAGCGACTCCTGAAGCTATGTATGACTGTTTTGAAACAGTCGCAGTTTACCACCCTTCACAGAAGGGTGGTAAACCACTTGCAAATGGGAAGGGGTCCCCAGGGAACCCCTTCCCCTTTGTGAGTGCCTCTCAAAATATTTTTTAAGGGCAGGCGTCCCATAAAAGGAGGTCAGCCACCTGACCATTAGAGTCACTCTGGTAGTCCTGGGTTTAAAGAGATAGTCCTCTCTCTTTCAAGCCAAAAGGCAGGCCTCAAGAAGCAGGGCAGTCTTTTGAAGACCAAGGTGGGCCTCATGCAACAGGACAGTCCTCTGGAGAACAAGACAGGCCTTAAGAAGCAGGGCAGTCTTCTGATAGTAGTAGGACAGTCCTCTGTGAAACAAGGCAGGCCTCAAGCAGCAGAGCAATCCTCTGAGGAACAAGGCAGGCCTCAAGCAGCATTCTGGAGTACACAGCAGCCCTTCTGTAGTGTTCCACAGGTCCAGGAGTGTGCTGAAGAGTTGGCCTGAAGGTCTAATAAAAATATATATATATATATATATATATATCTTTGAAGGGGGTGAAACGTCTAGACTTTCCTCACATCTGGTTCTGGAATTCCTTCCTTCCCCGCCAGGCTCCATGGGGTCTGGGGTGTCTCACTGTCTGAGAGGAACACATAATGGCCAACTACACCCAGTCATGTGACCCAGGACACAGGCACCAAATGCTTAGGACAAGAAAATGCCAACTTTCTAAAAGTGTTATAGCTAGAAGTGGTTTGGCCCCACGCGGCTGGACGGGGCCATAAAATAGAACAGGAAACAAGTTGTCCTAGCCATCACATTCATATGCTGTTAAAGCAATTTAACAGACTAAAAGTTTCTAAAAGTGGCACTTACAGAATGGTTTACTTCAAATCCAACTTTACCATTAAAAATAAAAAAATGTATTACAATTCTTTAGACTACAAACTCTACCTTCCCACCAGTTCCCAATTGACAGTTATCACTTACTAAATGCAATATGGTAACCCGCTGTTATCCTATGCGAGAGGCAGGCCTTGCAGTAGTGAAAAATGAATTTAGGAGTTTTTCACTACCAGGACATGTAAAACTTAAAAGCACATGGACAACATTTTAAATACGCTGCACCACACCGTATGGGCTGTTTAGGGCCTTCCCCAGGGGTGACATTAATTAACAAGCATTGGCATAGCCAATAGGTCTTGGTTTTGGGACCTTATAAGTATTTAGTTATGCAGTTATGCATCCTTGGTGCAACAACATCAACCGTTGCATGGCTAAACACTTATAAGGTCCCCAAGGCGAGACCTATTGGCTATGCCAATGCTTGTTTTTTTTGCAGTTATTTTTAGATCGCACAAACTCGACCTGAAGGTATTGGAGCGCTTTACATGAGTACCAGTTACATTACACAAAGACACATTAATTTTTTAGGTCGCATTGGCGAGATTAATTGATCTGCTCAGAATCACAGGATGTTGAGCCGACGCCGAGATTGGAACCTGGTTACGAAATTCCAAATTCGGCTGCTGTGGCCGTTACGCCACATCCTCTCCTACTTTAAAGAAAGAGAAGCAGCATGACCCTCAAAGCAGTG
This sequence comes from Calotriton arnoldi, assembly GCA_963921515.1. Classification (NCBI taxonomy): domain Eukaryota; kingdom Metazoa; phylum Chordata; class Amphibia; order Caudata; family Salamandridae; genus Calotriton; species Calotriton arnoldi. The sequence continues at coordinate 1,854,688 of CAWUFW010001300.1, forward strand.
CTTTCTCACCCTCTCAATGACTATGCTGTGGCAGTCTTATCTGAATTTTCTTCTTTAACTGCATTATAGCCGCATGGATATCCAGTAGAACATTTCTGGGCTGGAATAACTGGACACTATCAAACAAACATGCTTTTACAAAATCATTAAGTCTGGTTTGGCAAGCTGGTGCCATGGTTATTTTTTTTTAAACTTTTATACTGCATGCATATGACTCAAAAAAAAGAAACATGCCACCATTTAACGTAGGCAACCATATGCTTGCAATAAAATTTGAAATGAAAAAAAAAACCTTAGATACATTTCCAAGAGAAGTACCAGTGTCTCCTAACATTGATATGTGTTATATAAACTATTTTTAGTTGTAGTGCATACTACAGGGAAATATGAACTTTTTGGTTCAAAGGAAGTGTACTGTTGACTTTGAATTACTGTCACCTGAAGACACCATTTAAATGCCTATGGATGTCTAAAAAATTAAAAAGGATAAAGAATGGAAAGCAAAATATCACCAAAGAAAAGAATTGGCCTACCGTTCCTTGTACTGAGGTGCACATCTTTTTAGGCAGATATGCACATCTTTTTAGGCAGATGTGCACGTGAACAGGCAAAATGTATTACTCTGAATCTGCTGAAAGGGCAGAAATGTGCAGTAAACAGGTTAATTCGCAGTTTTGCCCTAAAATCTGTCAATCCTGGGACTCCAAATACTCCAGCTGATGGAACGTTGCACCCCCAAGAAATATAGGCCTGCACACTCCTACTGACCTTTCCAGAAATTCCTTACAACACGGATGTCCTGTTGACATTCTGTACTCATCCATTCTGACGTCCTGGTCTGCATTGCACAGTGAATGGTTTGCAGTAAGTGCTCTCTGAGAGTATAAAATTCACATGCAAAATCCGCGGGAGACTATGCAGCAAAGCGCGTAACTAAAGTTAGAATATGCAGTTAAGGCTTTTATGGACAGCTATGTGAACTCACACTGAAAGTGACATCAGACATCTTGAAGGCCCCTCCTCAGCATCGTTTACCCAGCAACCAGTGGTGTAAAGCCAAAGGTGGGGGAACCTCTACAAAATTAAGCTCCTAATATTTCATCTAGGCTGGGCACTTTATCTAACACATATGGGTCATGGGCCGAGGAGCTGCAGTGGCCTTTGTACCACGCCTGTCAGTATCAAGTAATTCGGGTGGGGCCCTGTCCAACCTCTTGCTTGATACTGAAAATGAAGACGTTTGTAGTACAGAGCCTGTAGGCACGGGCACAGACAAGTAAAGACATGTGGCCTTATTTAGAGGCTAGCGGACAGACTTCCAGGCAGTCAGGTCGGTGGAGGCACTGTTCTATGCCCTGCCTGACCGAACCACCAGCCCTATCTAGGGATCAACACCTGCCTAGTGGGGGATCAGATCTCTGTTCTGTCAATGGATCTGCTGGTGCGGTGGATGCACTTTTGTCATCAATGAGCGCCAACCGAGTACCCATAGTGATCTGGCCCATAAGGCATTCTTTTGTGTCTCGTCAACAAACCCCCAAAGTGGAGGTTTGTTAGTGAGACACAAAAAAACACAATGGTCTGGAATGGTAGCGAGTTTTTTTTTTCTTTGCACCAGCAACGCTTTTCTGTTTTTCTGTCTGAATGCCCCATGCATGGCAGGCTGGGGCAAGAAAAATCAATGAAATTAGCCCTGCCCTATTCCAAAAGGCTGTGAGTGATTGAAACATGATATGATATGTTGTGCAAGTGGAATTCTTCATCTCCTTTATTTTTGTTGTAGGTTTTTCCAGACAGAAGTTAACGAACGCAGGAAGATGAAACGAGCTGGGACCGCAGGCGAGCTGCTCCCTCCCGGCTTCCGTAGGGGTCGCAGGCGAGTCCTCCCTGGCGTAGGGGCCGGCGGGAACAAGTCCGGCACTTTCTGAACTTTCGGAAAGTTCAGAGCGGCGCGTTCACCTCGCGCCATCGGATTTAAAGTTTGCGGCACCCGGGCACCGACCATGGTGGTGGCCTCAAGGACAGGCACTCACGGCATGGCCCCGGGACTGGACCCTTGAGGCTCGGGAGAAGGAGCTCTGAAGCTGCCAGGTAGGCACGCCACCCCCGCGCCTGTACACATGCGATGTGCGTGTTATTTGCTGCGCGATAGCCTGGTTGACTAAGGTACCAGCGACAACGCAGATGTACGTGTGTGACTCTTAAGGGCACAGGTCCTAAACCTGCCAAAGCAGAGTCAGTCACAACTTAAAAGGTACACGTGAGGTAAACATGGACACGTTTGTGATACAAACACCCCGGGTTGCAAGACGGCGGCATTGGTCGCTCTTCAAAAACGCACTCTTCGGGTTTGTTGTGCTTGTTTCGCACATGGTGGGACTTCGGTCTTTGATTTCATGCGGATCATACATACCTCAGTGAGTCGCGACACTAGTGCAGACACAGCGATACATGCGAGCGGAGGTAACTTATCATTCCGCCCTTCAGCAGCAGGTTGTTTAATAACGAGCGCTGCAGCCTGCTGAGCTGACCACACGCTCGTGCACAATGGCCATGTGTTTCCAATTATCGCACCCGCGTCTGGGCACGATAATTGGAAACAGATGTCTGCCGTGCGGGTAACCGCACGGAAAAGGCCATGACGCACGAGCGTGTGGTCAGCTTTCAAAAGCCCCTTACTTAAAGTCTCGCAGAGAAGCGCTTGCGCGCTACTCGAGGCTCGACCTAAAAAGGAAGGTTTAGGCCTGGCAAAAGGTTTATTTCACCAGGTCGAAATGGCAGTTTAAAACTGAACTACAGTCTGCAGTGGCAGGTGTGAGACATGCTTTAAAGGGCTACTTAATTGGGCAGCACAATAAGTGCTGCAGGCCCATTAGTAGCATTTAATTTAGAGGACCTGGGGGACATGTAAGCCGCTTTACTAGGGACTTATAAGTAAATTAAATGTGCCTATTGGATGTAAGCCAACTGTACCTTGTGTAAAGGAGAGAGCACAAACACTTTACCACTAGTTATCAATGGTAAAGTACAAATAGTTCTAAAAGCCAACAAACACAGGTTCGGAGAAGAGGAGGGGCAAAGGCAAAAAGTTTGGAAGTGACCCTGCATAGAGGGCAAATTGCAACAGAAACTGTTTTTTTTTTTTATTGGTGTCCATTTGACTAGGAATACTCTACAATTCCAAATCAATAAGCTTTTATACAACTAACTCTCAAAGAGTAGCACCAGTGGGCTACCAAGGTTTAGTCGTGGTAATAGAGGGATGGTGACTTAATTACAGCATGATACATTAATCACACACATTAAAATTCAATGAGTGATTACAGCGGTCTTTCAAAAAGACGGAGGGCTTATGGTACAGAATAGAGGTATGGACTGAAACCTCAAAAATGGGCACAGAGGCACACACAAGACACCATTGCTCAATACCAAGACATTTACAATCCACTACCCTCATCTCAGCTAACTGTATTATCAAGTATGTTGAAGTACTCTTTGGGGCCAGAACTTGCAGTCATACTTTGAGAAAATGCTTCCAACAGAGAGAGTTTTGTTTTTTATTTTTTACATAGGTTGGGAAGCTACAACAGATTATCTTAGTTATTCCAGTATCTTTGAGGCTGAGAGAAACTTCATTGGTCTATACCAACTTAAAACTTGGTTAAGGTCAATTATGTCCCAGAAAAGACCGAATCGTGGCATATGCAATATATATATAAAGAGATGATGGAATATTTGACATACAAACAATAGAAAAGAATTTATCCTCCAGACTGAAAGCGCAAGAAAATATTTGGTTTTTCAAACTAAAGTTCAGGATTCTATTATAACTGACTGTAGCAAAAACAATGGTTTCCGATTAGCCCAGTTCCATTTTGAGGTTTATGAATGCCACTAAAAAGATTTTGTTTATTCTTCCTTATTTATCTCCCACCCTTGTTTGCTTGGTGCATGAAGATGCAAGGTTCAGATTTTTTCCACATATTTTCTAATTACTTTCCAGAATGTAATGAACAATAAAGCATCATTACAGACTGTGCTGACATGCCCTCCTTCTTGCTATTTTACTTATAAACTATGTAACTGTATACATTTATCGATGCCTGCGGCTCTCAGACGATGGCCACTTTCAATAGGGTCGGGCCCAATTCAAAACAGCCTGCATTACCCACAGAGCGCTGCACTCCTCTTCACCCTCCTAAGTGAGAAACTGAAAATATCCGAGCAAATAGGAGTTCTACAAATGCCCAATCCCTGCTCCTGGAACCACTCACCTTCAGTCAAGAATGGTGCATGAGCCAGTCATTCTCTGGTAGTGCCATAAGAATCTTGAACTCCTTACCTCCACCCCTTTGCCTAACAACCTGCATAGTGTTACATTCTTCAATTATTATCTTATTGTTCATATTGCTATATGCTTGATCTTTTATTATGTCTTTGTATAGTGGTATATGCTGTATCCTCTATTCCCCCCCCCCCCCTCCTAGTTACGTGATAGTGATATCTTCCCTCTGTCTCTGGGAGGCTACCTTAGAATGTTCAGGTGAGGCAGTTGCTGCACTGATGGTGAAGAGAGGAGACCGGTAATAAAGAGTTAATCTTACCTGCTTGGAGTTTTCGTCTTTTTATCACTGGCGACGATCTGTGGTAGGGGACAGACGACACTGGCTCCTCCCCTTTTGGCGTGCTACTCCACCAGCTCTTCATCGTGGTTGCACTCATATTCTACGTGGACTTAGGTACTGATTTTATCACTTGGTGTACCCCAGAGAGAAAATCTACGTTTTCCTCAAACTTTTGCCACCTGTTTCAGCGTTCTGGATCTTTCCATGGCTTATCACCAGGTCGAGTTACACCCAGATTCCAGACGCCTCACTGCATTTACTACACCTATGGGCACATATATGTTCTGCCGCATGCCTTTTGGGTTGGCTTCTGCGGCAGCAGTCTTTCAAAAAATTATGCAACATGTGTTAGAGGGTGTACCCAAGACATTATGTTTTCAAGATGATGTGTTGATTAAAGGGACTACCATTGAGGAACACGACAATATTTTGAGGGAGGCTCTTTCCAAATTCAAGAATGCAGGACTCACATTAAAGAAAGAAAAGTGTCAATTAGGTGTGGAAGCAGTGGAATATCTGGGACACTGCATTTCAAAGGAAGGTTTCAAACCAAAATACTGCTTGCTAGAGGCAGTGAAAGATGCCACCGCACCTGCAAACAAGGACGAACTTAACTCGTTCTCAGGGCTAGCAGAATATATGGCAAAATATGTAGATCATTTTGCAGACTTAACCTCTAACCTTAGAGAACTCATAAAGAACCACACACACTTCCAGTGGTCAGGTGAAAACCAAGCCTCATTCTTGAAAGTAAAAGATGCCATTCTTTCAGCTCCATACTTATGCAATTTTGAACACAATCGTAAAACAATACTTACCACTGACACCTGCAACAAAGGCTTAGGAGCTACCCTGTCCCAAATAATTGATGGTAAGGAAAGAATTGTCGCTTTTGCATCACGCACCCTCACTAAAGCTGAAGTGAACTACTCTGTAGTAGAAAGGGAAGCCCTAGCCTGTTTCTGGGCAGTCAAACATTTCAAATTTTTCCTATGGGGCATACAATTCTGCATACGTATTGACCACAAGCCTCTAGTCTTGATGTTCAATCCCAAAAGCACTTCCTGCAACACTCCCCGCATAGCTAAATGGATCCTTGGGTTAGAGGGTTTCTGCTTCAGAGTAGAATATGTTCCTGGCAATCGCAATTCTGCAGCAGACTTTCTTTCCAGAGCTCCTTTAGATAATGTGGAGCAATTTGAGACCCCTGAATACCCCATCCTTCAACTTAATCACTCTACCATCACTTCCGAAGAATGGTCAGAGTGTATGAGCAAAGACACCACCATGAACCAACTTTTAACATACACTGTTCAGGGTTGGCCCACTTTCACTGGGTCAATGAGTGAAGATATCAAGAAATTCTGGGAAGTTCGTCATGAGCTCAACACTGATCAGGGCGTTCTATTGAGGAATGACAAAATAATACCACCCGAACCCCTTAGATGCAAAATTGTTGATCTTGTACATGAGGGTCACCTCGGCAGAAGCTTAACCAAAGCTAGACTGCGTGAATGTTACTGGTTCCCCAACATGGATTCGATTGTGGATGACAAGGTAAAAAAACTGTTTAACTTGTGCCAATAGCGATAAATCCAAAATAACTAGAAAAGCCCCCATCTCTCCTGTGTCAGTCCCAGATAAACCATGGGAGAAGGTTGCCCTCGACATAATTGGTCCCATAAATCTCAAAGGGGTGTTTAAACGATTCGCCTTGGTTTTAACAGATTACCAATCCCACTGGACTGTAATGAAGATGGTCAATCAAATTACCACAGACTCTGTCATCCAGTTTCTCAAAGACGCCTTTGTCACGGAAGGTATTCCGTCCACCATAGTCACCGACAATGGTGTTCAATCTACTTCATATATCATGACCGAGTTTCTTAATAATTTAAATATAGTTCACTTTAAAACACCCCTTTATTGTCCCAGGGCCAACGGCCTGGTAGAAAGGATGAACCGCATGATCAAAGAGTGCTTACAATTAGCTAGCGCTAATAGGATTCCAGTGGAACAAGGTGTGCAAGAGATGTTATGGGATTACCACACCACCCCAAACCAAGTTACGGGCATTTCCCCTTTCTCTGCTCTTAAAGGAAGGAAACCCTACACTAAATTCTTCCCCAACTGGCTGGGAGGTTGTACCAGTGTTATGCGCAATATTCAAGCCACCAGAGACAAAATCAATGCACACCAAGCCAAGTACAAATCTCGTTATGACCTCAAACACGGAACTAAAGTTCCGCCATGGGTGGTAGGAGATTGGGTGTGCGTCAAGATTCCTAGGATAGGTAATTTCGACTCTAAATTTTCCAAACCCATGCAAATCACAGCGATCAGAAGAAACATAGCCATAATGAGCAATGGCCAGACTTGGAGTATGGACAGATTGTCCAAATCTCAACCTATACCTCGCGAGGCGTCCAATCACAGATCGACCATCAACACACCCCACACACAACTTGCCTGTAAATCAGAGGATCCGCAAAGTACCCATTTGGCAACAAGACTATGACATGTCCAAGTGATTTGACACTTCACCACTATACCCTCCTCTTGGTTGCTCAATGTTCAGAAAGCATTTTGTTTTTAATCCTTCTTCCTCTCACCTTGTTTAAGGGGGAAGATGTGTTAAATTCTTCAATTATTATCTTATTGTTCATATTGCTATATGCTTGATCTTTTATTATGTCTTTGTATAGTGGTATATGCTGTATCCTCTAGTCCCCCCCGACCCCCCTAGTTACGTGATAGTGGTATCTTCCCTCTGTCTCTGGGAGGCTACCTTAGAATGTTCAGGTGAGGCAGTTGCTGCACTGATGGTGAAGAGAGGAGACCGGTAATAAAGAGTTAATCTTACCTGCTTGGAGTTTTCGTCTTTTTATCACATAGCCACCTTCAAAAAGGACCTCAAGCTCAGTGGCCTAGCTAGGGTGGGCGGTTCGCACGCTGCTTCACTTTTTGGGGAGCGGCGGCAAGCCACGAGGGCAAGTTAAGTTTTGTTTATTTTTTCTCCCTCGTCGGTGTCGCTAAATGCCCCCCCTGGTCCTTGTCGTCTGTCACTTGCAACCCCCCCACCTGCCCCCGGTTGTGGTCTTTTGCCAGCACCCCATAACCCGCTCTTACCGGCACTGGGCGGCAAACTAAGGGATCGCCAGGGCGCCAAAAGTCCTAGGTACCCCACTGCTCAAGATCCTCCATTTTGGCTGACACCTGGGTTAATTCACCCTTGACCATACCCAAGAACTCTATACAGGATACAAACTACCTTCACTGTGTATCCCCACCATCCTAATCGATACTTGAACCTTGTACCTCCCTTGTCCAAACAAGGGATGCATTTGTCCTGGCCGCAGCTACTGATGCAAATATCTGAACCTAATTATTGCAACTATAACTTGCCTTACCCTTGTATCATGCTACTGTTGTAAAGCGCTCTGATGCCTTCGGGCCATGTCCGCGCTATATAAAATTGCAACAAAAAAATACATGACAGGAGGGCTGCAGGGTAAGTGGCAATGACGGTTATAACTTACAAATCAAGATAACCCACGGAGATCAAATGGGTCTAATAAACAAGGGAAGTCGAGAGTGACCGAGATTCGGAATTTTTTGTGGTTGCAAAGTTAATGTAGCGCGTGCATTTAACATCCACAGTTGATGCTAAAATGCCGCTGTCAGCGCCTGTACACGTGAATGGTTTCGTATGTATCTTCTTAAGATACAGTGCCGCCAGCTGTTGACGCGCTATAGCGCTGCGCGACTCACCTCAGAGCTCCGCGATCCCTTCAGCACCTGCTTGGTGAGGGCGATGACGTCAACGCTACAGGTGTTCACCTTCTCGGTCAACAGTCCTTTTACTGACTGCCCGAAACGCGCCTGGCCCTCGGCGGTCGACATCTTGGGAGCAGCGTCCTTCTCCATGACGGCGAACAGACCAGGAAGAATGACTGAAGGAAAAAAGACTAATGCGAACAAAAGTGGCTGGGAACGGCAGAGTGATAGACATAGAAGAAAGAAAAACCTTTGCTCTTCTGGTTTACTGTCCACACTTACAAGGCATTTCTCAGTGCAAGGTATTACTCTTCCTTGTTTCCGAAAAGCATTGTTTCTAGAACATGAATAACAGAATGGAAAGTTTTCAAATTTCTAGCTTTTTGTCTGAGAATAGCTTTTCCAAGCAAGTCTGTTGTGAGCCTTTTGGTAATTGTAGTCTTGTATTCATATTTGGAGAACATGGACTACAAACACTAGAATGGGAAGAAACAACCCGGAGTGTATGAGTTACTGTATAAAGTAAGGATATATGAAGCGCAAAAATTATAAGGGATTTATTGCCCTAATAGAGAGCACAAAACTCAGCAGTGGAGGAGGAGGAGGGGAAGTGTCAACGCATTTTTTTGCAGTTATATATTGCGCGTACAAGACCCAAAGGTATTGGAGTGCTTTACATGAGCACCAGTTACATTACACAAGGACACATTCATTTTTGTTTTTTAGGCACAGAGAGATTAAGGGCCTGATTTAGATCTTGGAGGACGGGTTACGCCGCCACAACAGTGACGGATTTCCCATCTGCCGAAATATAAATCCTTTTATATCCTATGGGTTTATATTTCAGAGGACGGCTTATCCGTCACTGTCGTGACAGAGTCAGGGTCGGATTGGGAAGGCGGGCAGTCGGGCATTGGGCGATGGGCCGGTGCCTAAGGGTGACACGTGGGCTGTTTTTTAAGGGCCTCTACTTTATTCCTGCCCTGCCAGGCCATCACACTTCAGGCTATGGTGGGCGGGCGAATGGTGGTAAGTGTAAAAATCGGCCTTACTGGGGGCCAGGTGTTGCTCCATTTGTTGAGCCATTCTTACCTCTTCCCCCCCATGGGGCCGGCTTGGCCCAGAAGCAGTGTCTTGCCCCTGAACCCCTCCCCTGCCAGGCCATCACATTCAGGCAGTGGTGAGTGGGGGAGGGTGAGAGTATGCAGGGGCCTCACTGCCCTTGGGGGCAGGATTTTCTGGCAATGGACCATCTACACGTCAGCCCTCACTGGAGCAGCAGTAGCTGTGACCAAGCATATTAGGAATTTCCTGACAGCCTCACTTCCAATGGCCATTAAAAGTCCAGTGGTGAGGAAACTTAGGGAGCCCTACAGGGACGGGAACCAGGGATGGGAACTGCATTATGTGAATCTGTGGGATCCCTGAATGATAGAGAGTGGTCCAGGGCCTTAGATTAGCCTGGAAGATTTTCAGGAACTCTCATTTTAAACTAATTAAATTTTACATACTACAGAGGGCACAACTCTCCCCAAAAAGAAGGATAGATAGGATCTTTCCTGATGCCCTAGACACTTGCACCTGCTGCAGTACCCTGGCACTGGACTTCAAGCATGTTTGGATGCATTACCCTCCACTGAATATACACTGGGCTGAGGTGACACTGAAACTCTCTGCTGTTACAGGCATTAATGGGTTACAGACCTGGTAAACCAGGGCCTTGGTCCTCAATAAACAATTAGAAAAATGTAGAACAGCTTCTCGCTTCCTGGACATAGCCTTGCTCCTGGCGTAACACACCATTACCATGCAGTGGAAAAACCCTGTGCCCCCAAGCAGCGGGACATGGCGGTGGGCCTTGGTCCAATGGGCACGGGCTAAAGCTGTGGCCCTGCACAGGGAAGAGATTAATTGTCTTCGCCGCCACCTGATAGTCTCTGAAAGGGATATGTTTATGGCTAAATTGCCACAATCTCACAACGGATACACCTTCTCCTCCTGAGCTCATCACCTGCACTCCCTTCCCCCCTTCTTCCCCACCCCACACTATAAGGCCCATGACGCATGAGCCCAATTTGGGTATACCTGCACTCACATACCCTGGCTTAGCTATAGGAGAATTCCACTCCAGTCCTCCCAGAGAACCTCTTGACCCACCTCCTAAGCCCTATGCTGGAGCCTTATTCCTTCATCACCACATTGACTTACACCATCACTTCTCTTAGCCTTGTCGTTTTGCTCCTCAGACTCACTCGGTCACCCAAACACATCAGAATCTTGATCCTTAACCTACCTGCCAGGGCATTCTCCCCTGCCCCAGTGCTCCCCCACCCACGGCTCGTTTGCCACAGTTTAGCTTCTTTATACACAGGCCATCATTCACTGTTTTATCTGATGATAGCTTTTGTAAGTTTTGTTCTAGAAGCCATGGACTTACCCAAACTTAACAAGCTTCTGCTGTAGCCTCTTGGTATGAGGTTTGTCTTGGCGAAGTTCCTGTATGCTTTGATTGTCATTACCCTGTATTTTGTGCACTTTCAAAAAAACTAAATAAAAAAGGAATTTAAATTTATGTGAATCTGTGGGATAGTGTTCGATACTGTGATTTCAGAAACTGTATCGTTCTTTCTTTAACCTGATCGGTTCAAACCCCGTCACTCTTGCGCAAATGTATTGTATGTATGGCTCTGATTGTATTTTGCAATATAAAAGAAGCCCTTTTCCAGAGGGTGTTGGACTCAATCTCCCCTGATCTTTAGGAGGTTATACAATGTCAGTCTGACCTCTGATTCATGGATGTCATTTGGGGGTAGTCATGGCAAAACTTTACCCCCTCTGAAGCCAGGGGTCGCAAAGGAAGTGCCATGAGTAACAGGGAGCAAGCTAGAGGTCACAGCTGCGACCCCTGACTATCCCCAAATGACTTCCATGCTCTGATTTATGACTTATTTTATTTGAGTTGAACTATACTGTGTTGTACTATTTTAAGGTCGAGCCTGGGCAGCGCATGCGCTGCTCTGCGAGGCATGCTGTAATATACACTGTGGCTTGAAGCCCCACCTATTTTTTATATTCGTTCCCGTTTGTGCCTTTTATAAATGCATGCTTCTGTTTGGTCAGCATGTCTAATTCCTCCTGCCTTTTGTTGTTTTAGATCCTCCCTGCTGACATGTAGTTTTTCACATTCTTTAATTAATGTGGATTTGTGCGCACTCCTTTTTAGGTCTCGCCTACGCAGCGCGCATGCGCTGCATAGGAAAAAGACCTTTAGCCATCGAGTCGGTTTTGAGGCCAAAAACGTGCACGCGTTGCATTGCTTTCAATGGCAACGCGTGCACGTTTGGCGATTCCCTTGCGGGAGCGAGCAGCGGCGCCATATGTTCACAATTATCGCGCCTTGCTGCTCGCTCCCGCAAGGGAATCGCGCAGGCCCCCTCCGCTCTCCCCTCCCCCTGCTGCCGCGCGAGGCGCGCGCGCTTGTTTTTCAGAGGTGCTGTCTGAGGGAGAATGGCTGATATCAGTGATTTGGACCGACAAATAGAACAACTGAGACGCTGCGAGCTCATCAAGGAGAGCGAAGTGAAGGCGCTGTGTGCCAAGTCCAGGTGGGTGATTGTTGGCTCACATTCAGCAGGGAGAGACTGCAAGTCTAGCAATGTGATGATGGCTGTGGGATGCGGGGGTCAGGCTTGGGAGTTTAGGAGAAGGCAGAGGGAGTGCTATCTGTGGTCTGCATGTTTATCTTTGTGAATGATGGCTAGGAGGAGTTGCTTCCTGTTGTGTGTCACAGGCAGATAGGCGATAAAAACGTGGAGGGATTTACTAGCTGTGTCCGGAGTAGGTGGGTAATACCTCTGGGCACGAGCAGGCTGTGGCTAGCAAACTTAAACCGGATCAGGGTTGTTGAGCGTTAATTGGCTCTTGCTGAGCAAAGTCTGAGATCCAACAGTTTCAGTATCAAAATGCTTGTAATCAGTAGATTATGACGCACCCCATATTTCAGAACCAATTACTTTTTTATCGATGTTTGTGCCAAGACTATTATGACTGTTATTTTTACGCTCACTTTTCATATGTCATCCCAAATGCAATGATCATTCTGACCTGTTTTTTGGTGCCAAAGATAACGCGGCCCATTTGTATGCCCATGTAAAATCTGTTCAAGTTTGTTATAGAAAACAGTGCGATATCACTGTGCACAGCGGCAGCAGTTCTCCTGCATTTATTGTGATCACCTCATGCTAACCTATCCCGATTTTCATGACCATTTCGTAGGTTTCTTAACAAATGCTTCAAGCGAGAGTACCCAAAACTGACAGCAGGCGCACATCGAAAGAGGACCTTGAAAAGATTCAAGGAATGTAAACTTCCAGCTGCTGAGCTAGTCGTTTGTGAATTCTCGCTCAGCCGTGCCAAGTGTGAAGGTGAAGTTAAATGTCAGAAGTGGAAAAACAATATAAGCTGTACACAACACGCACAAACAAAGAGGCAGTAAATAATCAACACAGTGTTTGTTATTATGGTGATTTCACAGCAATTTTGTGCAAGTTCCTAGTGGTCATTTGGAAAAGTGCCATTATAGGCAGCCTTGATCTAGGGAGTCTTGGGTCTCATCTGGGTTTCCAGTTTGTAAGTGTGCGACTGCTGTGTTTAATTGTTGTGAACCGCAGCTCCTCGGTTTTCATCGAGGCTAGTGGCAGCCGGTGTCACTTTGAATGGCCTTTCTAGTGAGCCTTTCTGTGCATTGTTGTCTTTCTGCCCTCGCTCACCTCTGCAGTCTGAGTGCAGCCCTAGCAGGAGTATTTGGTGTTTTCTACATCTTTGAGCAGCTCTAGCAGGAGTATTTGGTGTGTCCTCCATCTTTCGCAGGTTTGCTGCCTAAGCACAGTTCTGGTGCTGCTGCCTGACATCTTGGAAGTGTCTGGCTGAGACAGGAGAGCATAAATAAAAGGCATTGTCATTTACAATGCCAATAGCTTAAACTCGTGTAAATGCGAGACCTATTGCATTGCAAATGCTTGTTTCTTTGGGTGATGTCTTGTTAAAGGAAGCATGCGTTTACATTTTGCATTGAGCCTCACAGGTGCTACTTTTACATTTTGCAGTGAGCCTTTTTTTTTTAATTGTAATGCACACAAGTGTTTTTTTCTTTGGGTGTTGGCTTTTTTTTGCAGTTTTATAAAGCTCGAACTCGACCAGAAGGTATTGAAGCGCTTTACACGAGCACCATTTTCCGTTACACAAGGACAAATTCATTTTTGGTAGTCACAGGGAACTGACTTCGAGACTCGAACCTGGTTCCCCAGCTACAAAGTCGGCAGATCTGGCTGTTACACCACATCCTCTCTCATTGGGTATTTACTGTAATTTGCCAACCAGAACAGTAAGTGACATTAGTAAGAAAGCCATTGTGGGTTTCCCCATAGAACAGGAAACAACCCAGAAGAAGGAACGAGTCTGACACTGAGTGGAACAGCAGAGGGGTCTGAGCATGGTTTCTTAAGTTGACTGCAGGGAACCACCACCGGCGCGGAGTTCGCAGTGACCGACCTCCCCCCATGACAGTAGTTTGGGACTGACGACAGGCTTCTGGTATGGATAGCTTTAAGTTATTTCGGTTTTAGTTACGCCTGCAGAATGATCTTGGAAGGCACGCTTCAAAAAACGCAAGAAAATGAGTGGAAATGAAAGACCATATCCCAGGTGCGATTTGTATGTTCATCCCTTTGCATTGTGGAATTTCTGTGTGTACCTTTCCACTATATATGCGTACAAATGCCAGAAAAAAAGAAAAACTTTCCAGAATGTTCACTTGGCATCAGCGTGAGTGACATTGGTCACACAGGCATACTCGGCGAAATGTTCTGCATACACTGAGCACATCGGACACACCAAATCGAGATGGACAGTGTGCCTGCGACCAGGGCTGTTGAATAGGGTGCCCTGGTAAGGACGTCATTCACCAATGGTGGAATAATTTACTCTAGCAACAAACTGAATGTTAATATAGTTTAGGGAGGTGAAGTTACTCGTCTCATACCGGTAAGATAACTTAGGTGGTTAGAACACTTGCTCAAGAGATTTGCATGCGATATCTTGTTATAGCTTTGAATCATTAAGTAGCTCAGGGGGTTGATGTGCCTACTGCAAACATCTGCATGTATCCTGCATGGCATAATTTTGAATCCTTGCAGGTTTTTAACTTCATTTTTCTAATGCAAGTTTGATTTCATTAAACACACTCATCCGACGGATTTTTGTTCTTGGTACTTCCTTGGTAGTGTTGCTGCGAGGTGTCTCCAGCGACATGGAAAGGCTCTCTCACAGCTGCTGCCCCTGCCTTTTGATTTAAAGAGCTCAAACCATTGTAAATAGGCCTGTAAATCTTGTTCTTTGTTTTGCTCATGCTTTTATGAGCTCTATCTCCTCCCACTCACCCTCACTGCTGGAGCTGGCTCCGAAAGCACTTTTAGACATTGACAAAGCCAATAGCTCTGGCTAAAAACTTATAAAGAGAGCCCTTCTGTAAAATTGGAAGGATTATTTCTTTCCACTCACATGTTAGTTTTGGAAAACAGTGTGTTTCCTTTAAATAACCCTCAGCCACTAGGGTTTCCCCTTGGTGGCATGCTTCATCATAGGGTTTCTTCCCGTTCTGCTGCGGAATGGGGCGTGCTACAACGTGCGAGCTACGAGGGAGCACTTATGGGTGGTAAAAGATCTATTTGAGGATGAAGTATATGGGAGAGGAAGTGGGAGTAAAAATTAAAAATACCAGGCGTAGTAGGAGGAAAACCCTTTAATTTTTACCTCTTGCCGGTATAGTTTAAAATATGGGGAACTATGGGAACCGTGGGGGTATCAGTGAGCCCTAGTTCCACATGGTCAACATGTTTCTAGCCGTACCTCAAGGCTATTCTTCAAGACCACATAGGATACTCCCTAATACCACTCTTAAGTTCTCTCTTAATAGGGAGAAAAACACTGTAGTGAGAAAAATGGAAAATACATACAGCACCGCAGGAGATAATGACATGTATGTGTACGCTTAACCTGAATTACCTTGACAACCTAATTTTTTCGTTTTCTTTCCCATACAGTTTCTCAACAGAATATATTGATACAAACACCAATCAGTGCTGTATGTATTTTCTATTTTCTCACTACAGTGTATTTCATGTCACCTCTCTTGAGGTCAATGTTGTTCTAGGGTGTGTGACATCCAGTATTAACTCTCCCACCCGTCAGAAATTTGGATTAATTTGGAGAGATACAAAGGGTTATTCAGGTATCTTGCTGGTTACTTTCAAAACAGTTGGTTTGGTCACACTTGAGCTGAACCCTTTGCATAATGTTATCACTGGTTTATTCAACAGTTGATTGGAATAAATATACTGAGTTAAATTATTGAGGAAAAAGTTTGAAAAACATTACTATAAATGTGCCTTTTTTTTAGAATATCCTCCCATCTTTCTTGTGAAAATGTGATTTGTGATGCCCACATCGGCATATCTGATTTCAAACATGTAGCTCATTCAAAATGGGTGTGTGAATTTAAACAGTAAGGTTATTCTCGTTTCGTCCATATTTAATAAATATCTGGACAATAAGGCGGCAATCCAGTCTTAGTATGAAAATCCATTTCAGGTTGTCTGATATGGAATAGGTTGCATGTATACTGACAATGAACTGAACGTCAGGGAGAGTTAAGCCTTACTAAATGATCTCGTATCTCCAAGTCTTGTGTCTGTGGGTAGAAGGTCCCTCTATTAGGTCAATGTGTTTCAATCCCTTGTTGGGACTAGGTGTGCCTTGATGTCTTCGCTAGGATGGGGCCGCTATGATGCCTGCAAAATGATCAAAAGAGAGCATGCATCTGCCCCAAATTCACATTTGCTAGCTGTAGATTTTTCACACCTGCCACCTCACAGCTGATAATCTAGCTTGTGTGCTTTAGTTCAAAGATTCAGACCCATAGCCCAGCTCTTTAGGTGGAGGGGCACACGGTGTGGTTGGAGGGGCACACACTATGCACCCTCCTTTTTGATGAGCGAGGTTACTCTCAGCTGTAGAGGATTGGCAGTGGTGGCAGAAATATATTTTTAGTAGCATGGTGTGAAGAAAGTGGTATATTATATGATGTGGTTGTGTGGCCTCACTCTGTAATCCACTCATGATAATGCCTTGGGTCCAGTCAGGCTCTTTTGTTAAACCTTAGCTCATCCTTGGGTAGCTGTAGTTTGAGCAATCAGGCTTTAACAAAGGAACAAGTGTAAAGCATTTAGAAGTACCAAAACAACTAAATAAGAAAGTCATACAACACAAAAGAAATTCGACACCAATTTATAAAAACAGATTTTATTTTTATGAATTTTTAGATAACAAAATGAACAAAATCAACCAGAGAGTTCCGGAGATATAGATGTTTTAAGTAAATCATAAATGACAGCTTTTTATACAAAATTCCAACAAGCACTAGTAAGTGGAAAGTTTGGAAACATTTGTAAAACTTTTATAAAGTTCTGTTTGGCTATTCTGGCTTGCTTTGGGCAACCAACTCCAGCAGGGAGGAGGTCAAGAGGGCCAGTAAGGAGTTGTACTTTGTCACCAAAGCAGTCTTAAGTCCAGTTCCAGGCTCTAAGGCCGTACCGCCATAGATTTCAATGGAGTGATGCTGATGCAAGGGATACAGGATGCTGAAGATGCTTAGGTGCTATGCGGTTGATGGATGGGGCTTCCCGGGGCTAATCCTCAGTCCATGGTCCAAGTGGGGCGTCTTTGGCCACAGAGCTTGATGTCCCGCAAAGTCACCTTGTGTCTAGCAAAAGTCCAGTTGCCACTGGACTCTTGGGGTCAGATGTACGACCCTTTTTTGCGGCCGCAAACGCGAGATCCTCCCCTTTGCGACCGCAAAAAAGGGTAATGGCATGTACAAATGCTATTTTGCGAGTCACTGACACGCAAAATAGCATTTGCGACTCTCGCTATTAGGAAGGGGCGTCCCTTCCTAATAGCGAGGCACCATGCCATGTACTAATGTTTTACGACCGCAATTGCGGGTGCAAATCACTCGCAGTTTACCACCTACTTCAAGTAGGTGGTAAACCACTTGCAAATGGGAAGGGTCCCAAGGGGACCCCTTCCCCTTTGTGAGTATGTGAGAACCAGGGACCACTGCCTGCCCTTAAAAAAATGAAACTGAAAAGTTTCATTTTTCTTTTTTAAATGCATCCTGCTTTTCTTTAAGGAAAACGGGCTGCATTTAAAAAAAGAAAAACTGCTTTATTAAAAAGCAGTCACAGACATGGTGGTCTGCCTTCCCCAGCAGGCCACCATCCCTGTGAGTGCTAGCCATTCCCAATGGGGTCGCAAATTGCGACTGCCTCATGAATATTAATAAGGCATGCAATTTGCGACCCCATTGGGAATCGCAAACAGTGTCTGAGACACTGTTGTACATTCACATTTGCGAGTCGCAAATTGCGAGTCGCAATTTGATGCAATTTGTGACTTGCAAATGTGAATGTTTGTACATCTGGCCCCAAGTCTCCGGTCACAGTGGAACCAGCAGTTCCCTTTGATGAAAGCTAGTGTCCATCTTGGGTGCCAAATTTTACTCAGACCAGACGACTCTCCCAGGTTCAGCAGACTCGGGTGCAAACGTTTGAGAGGTGGGACTTGGTCTCCCAGGCTGCACGTTGGCGGTCAGCGGAGATCAGACGATTGTGGCTACTGATTAGCCAGGACAGACTTCCTCAGCTTTTGTGGCACTGGTGCTGTAACAGGAAGTCAGCCAACAGACTCTCGGAGTTCACCTCTTCTGTCAGGGGCTTAAGAGTGACTTTTCACAAGCCAAGCCCCAAAGGCACAGTCCTTTCTTTTCTAGCCCAAGGAGCAGCAGATGCAGTCCATCAGTTTGTGCGGCCACTCTGGCCAGGTCTAGGGAACATCAAGGCAGTTCTTCTTTGGTCCTCTGAGTGTAGCAACATATGCAGCAAATACCTCACTAAGTTTATTAAAGGATTTTCAACTCCTATTTGACACAATGAAAGAGCAGAAAGTTACCACAGAGATTCTAGCGAATATGGAACTTTTATCCTAGTTTCACACCGATGTATCCTTTGATTTTTTTGTGGTCATCAGCGACGGCAGCATGGGCTTCCTTTGCAGCACTCCGCTTACTGTGGCTAAGGGTATAGAAATTAGACTTGTTACAATAAGCCTTTGTTAGACCTGACAGGGCTAGGGTGGTCTTCCCCAAACTTTCTGCCTCTGTGCCTCACCTTTTTGCTTTATTCTTTTTGTTGGCCGTGGCACTCTGAACACTTTCCCACTGCCATCCAGTGCTAAAGTGCATGATCTTCTCCTCTAACAATGGTTTGATTGACTTATCCGCAATTGGCATATTTAGTTTATCTATAAGTCCATAGTAAAGTGCACAACGTGTACCCAGGGCCTGTAAATTAAATGCTACTAGTGGGCTGCAGCACTGAAAGTGCCACCCACACAAGTAGCACTTTAAACATGTCTTAGTCCTGCCATTGCAGAGCCTGTGTGTGCAGTTTTACTGCCATGTCGACTTGGCATTCAAAACCTTTTTCTAAGCCATCAGCTCTCTTTTTATTACATATACGTCACCCCTAAGGTAGGCCCTAGGTAGCCTATAGGGCAGGGTGCTGCGAAATTAAAAAGTAGGGCATGTACTGTTAAAGTCTGCATGTCCTGGTAGTGAAAAACACCTACATTAATTTTTCACTAACATGACGTCTACTCCTCTCATAGGTTAACATTGGGAATTCCTTATTTCACCAATAATATGTAATTCCTGATTGAGAAGGAGTAGCTCTGTCATGTTTCGTATTATTGGAAGGGTCATAATAAATCCTCTTAGCTGGCAAATTTGTATTTATCATCATTATTTTAGAAATGCCACTCTTAGCTCTGTGTGCCCGCAGCCTGTCTTCAATACAAGTCTGGGGGTGAGTGACTGATGGACTTTGTGCATTCCCTCTAGACAGCCCACATAAAGGAAGGTTAGGTGTGACTGAGTGGCCATGCACATCCTGATGGGTCATCCTGGGCAGGATGGGAGGGGAGTACTGACACTTACACCTGAATAGTTAGTGTCCTGTCCCCACACAATGGGCTTCATACCCTTCTGTAGTGAGTCTGAAGCCAGAGCTGGGAGGAAGGACCTCTATGCACTTCAAAGTCCCTCTTTGAAGTCACCTTCACTTCAAAGACACAACTGAGTATAAGTACTGGGTCTTAGACCCCACCAGGTCTGACACTACTGGACCTGTGAAGCAACTCTTCCAGGGGGAAGGACTGCTGTGCTGCTACAAGGACGACAACTCTGCTGGCCTCATGCTCTGGAAGAACTGCTTTTCTGCTGTGCTGCCCTGCTGCCTGCTACCCTCTGTCCTGCTGAGGTAGAACTGGACCCTTGCTTGAACCCACCGTGATCTCCAAGGGCATGCTGGCTTGCCTCCTTTTCTAAGACTTAGGGATATCAAAGTCTTACCTTTTGCTCCTGGAACCGATGCATCCTCTGCTGCGTGAGGCAGAATTGACTCATCGCAGCTGTTGCTAGAACAGAACCAGCGCATTGCACTTAGAACCAGCGCATCGCATCAGAACCGAGGTATCAGAACCACTGCATCGCCGCCGCTGCAGGAAAGATAATCAAAACATCCCCTCCATTGCATAGAGAAACCCAGCGCATCGCACTCAGAACCAACGCAACTTAGAACCAGCACTTCATCTTCAGAATCAGTGCATCGCCATTGTTTACATGGAGAAAATCAATGCATCACCTCGACTGCGGGATCAACACCAACGCATCGCTTGGCTGCACCCCACATCTCGCTGTTGCAATCAGGATCAATGAACTTATGTTCAGCTGGCCTTGCGTGGCTCCTGTCCCTGGCCCATGCTCCATTGCGGCCGGCCTGAACACTTGACTTTGCCCCAGTCCAGCGTGACCAGATAACCCCTATATGCGTTTATTGCTTCTAAATGCTATTTTTACTTTTAATCTTTAGAAATTCATATCTCGGCTTCTATGTAATGGTTTTTTGTCATTTTGGTCTTGTTTTATTTATAATATCATAATCTATTTTTCTAAACTGGTGTGGAGTCTTTTGTGGTATTTTCACTGTGTTACTGTTTAAAGTGTTGCACAAATACTTTACATATTGCCTCTTAAGTTAAGCTTGACTGCTCTGTGCCAAGCTGCCAGAGGGTGAGCACAGGGTAATTTATGGTGTGTATCTGACTTACCCTGACTAGGATTGTAGTACCTGCTTGGATAGGGTGCATACCTCTGCCAACCGGAACCCCAGTTTCTAACATTGGTAATCAGCTGTGAGGGCAGGATTTGTGTTTGTGAAGTGCCATACACTGACTTGGTGTACACTACTACTCCATATCTAGACCAATTCCAATCAATTTTTCCTGATTGACATTTTTGATTTTTCCAAGGTTTTCCCAATTCCCATTTTTACTGTTGTGTCTGTGACCTCACCTGCAAGATGGAGTTTGAGCAGGCCAACCTAAAGAGCTACACTGTGGCCCAGCTCAAGGCATTCTGCTTGAAGAAGACGTTTATCATAGGGACTGCTGAGAAAGCAGAGCTCCAAACAGCTTTGAGAGCATGGGCAGAAGCCGCACAGACAATGAGGAGGAAGGGTCAGGATCTGAGGAAGAGTTGGAACAAGACCTGTCTGAAGGTCTTGACATGCGACCTGTTAGGGAGGTGGGTTACATCCTCCCAGGACTGGAAGTCCATCTACATTCAGGGAGCAGTGTGTCATCTAGGAACCTGTCCCTGGAGGAGCTGGGGGACAGGAGGGAGGAGAGAAAGTTGAAATTAGAGTTTGCAAAATAAAAATCAAGAAAGAAGAAGCTCTGGAGGAAAAGAGGCTAGCCATGGAGAACATAACGGCCCATGAGCTAAACCTTAGAGTGCTGGACATTAGAGCCATGCAAGTGGAGTTCAGCAGTAGTGGTAGCAACATACCTGCAGTGTCTGCTGGAGATGGGAGAGTTTGCATCCCAAAGGATTTGGTGCCTAGTTTTGTTGTGGGGGGTGACATAGACAAGTGTTTCTCCTCCGTTGAGGTGGCTCTAAGGGTGCACAAGCTTCCCGAGGAGTCCTGGGGGGGGGGTAGCTTGTGGAGATACATGCCCACGGCTGGGAGGGACATACTCCTGACACTAGAGATAGAGGATCAAACACAGTACACCCCCATGAAGGTCATACTTGTTAGTAAATTTAGGCTGACCTCTGAGGGGTATAGACAGAGGTTCAGGGGCAGCTACAAACTCTCTACACAAACATGGGTGGACTTCCTTGATTATGCTAGCAAGGCACTGAAGGGCTGGGTGAAGGACAGCAAGGTTGATGATTATTCTGAGCTGTGCAACTTGATTTTGAAGGAGCACATGCTAGATATTTGTTTTCCAGAGCTGCGCCAACAGCTAGTTGATAGCAGGCTGACACCAGGAAGCTTGCTGAGGAGTCGTACATCTGGGTTCAGCACCCAAGTGTCTAAAAAGGCATCTGGGGGGACTCTCAAATGGGTGGCCAGGGTTCCCACCAGAAGAAGGAGGGGTGGAGAAAAAGGAGTTCTCTCATGGCTCCCGAAATAATTCACAGGGCAAAGGGTCTTATTCCCAATCTGGTCACCAGAAAATTAGCTTCCTTGACAAGAGTCAGCCAAAGAATCCCAAATGCTATAAGTGCTTCGAGTATGGGCATTACAAGGGGGATCTCAAGTGCCCAAAAACAGCACAACCTCCCACTGGAGGTAAGACACTGGAGGTGGCAAGTGTATTGCTTGGGGAGGAGCTTGTCCCAGTAAGTGGGTTGGACCTCAGTGAGGTTATCCTAATGTCCCTGGGTGACATGGCGATGGTTCCTAAACCCGATGTGCCATCAAATACTGCAAAGTATAGGCAGTGATTTACCATCAATGGGCAAGGTGTTGAGGCTCTGAGAAACATGAGGAACACAGAAGCCAACAAGACTATGGTAAGGAGTCAGCTGGTGGCCCCCGATCAAGTTATACCCCATGTATTACACCAGGTTGTAGTGGCTGACAACCGTGAGAGTCACTATCCAGTGGCCCTTGCTCCATGTGAGTGGGGAGGGGTTTCAGGACTTTTTTTTATTTAAATGTTTTTATTAGTTAAAAGTAAAATCATGTGCATAAAAAGTACGATAATTTTTAACTTACACAAATTCCAGAGCTGGACCGTCAGTAAACAAGATTTCTACATTACATACAATCTACACTGTCTGTACGCTTTTTCATTTCCAATTCCACCATTGGGGACACTACCGGATCATCTCGATATTTATTCCAGTTCGCCCATTTCCGGTCCCATTTTTTGGGGCACCCCCTTGCTACGAAGACTTCCGTTTCCGCCAGCATGCTTCTATCAAGCTCTTTCGCCCACGTGTGGACGCTTGGTGTGGTTGCTCTCCCCCACCCTCTCGCTATCTCCCGTTTAACTAGTGTGTATCCTAGCGTCGTGAACTGCTTTTCCACTTCCGTCAGATCAGTTGCCACCCAGATATTCAACAATCCCATTTGCGGCGTTAGGACAATCTCCTTATGTAAGGCCTTTTGCATGTGTTCCGAGGCCCCCTCCCATAGGACACGTAGCCTTGGGCAGCTCCACAGAGTGTGGTAAAATGTGGCCTGTTGGCCACATCCCCTTAGGCAGAGATCATCAGATCTGGAACCTATTTTTACTAGGGTCTGTCCCGTCATATATGAGCGGTGCAGTATCCTAAGTTGGATCAACCTAAATTTTAGTGTAATGGCTGCCTCCCGAGGGGACATCAGGGCCTCCTGCCAGTCCTCGTCGCTAATCATTCCCAAATCGTCTTGCCATCTCTCCCTGAGTTTCGGAAAAGTATCTGGGAGGTTATTGCATAATTTCTTATATGTGAGAGATATTGCTTTCGAATTCAAGGGCCCGTCTAACAGCCTGTCTTCAAGCGGTGAAGAGTCTGGTATATCTGTAAAAGACGAGAAGGCCGTCTTAAGAGCATGTCGAATTTGCAGATATCTATACGTTTCTCCCCGAGCCAGGTGATATTGTTTCTGGAGTTCCTCAAATGTCCCCGCACGCCATGCCCTCCGCCGACTACATCCTCCTAGGGGACCTCAACTTCCACCTGGAGAACAACAACGACAGAAACACCACCGCCCTGCTGGACAACCTCGCCAACCTCGGACTCAAGCAACTGGTGAACACGCCCACCCACTACGCCGGCCACACGCTTGACCCCGTCTTCTCTTCCAGCAAGCACATCTCCTTCAGCCACGCCACCGGACTC
Source organism: Calotriton arnoldi (assembly GCA_963921515.1). Lineage (NCBI taxonomy): Eukaryota > Metazoa > Chordata > Amphibia > Caudata > Salamandridae > Calotriton > Calotriton arnoldi. The sequence goes on from CAWUFW010001300.1 coordinate 1,878,442, forward strand.
CACTGGACCGACCACAGCTGCGTCCACTTCAGCTTCAGAAAGACTGCGACCCACCACCACCCGCAACAGGCTCCCCGCCGGAGCTGGAGCAAGATCACCGCCGAGCAGCTCACCGCCTCCCTCAGCCAGAACACACCCACCAACACAACGGACCCAAACGAAGCAGCCAGCAACCTCGCCAAGTGGCTAACCGCCTGCGCCGACGACCTCGCACCACTAAAAAACCCTCCCAGCAGACCCGGAAGCAAGAAAACCCCTTGGTTCACCAACGAACTCAAGGAATCCAAGAAGAACTGCCGCACTCTCGAGAAAACCTGGCGACTCGACCAGACCACAGACAACAGGACCGCCCTCAAGCACGCCACCCGCAAACACCACCAGCTGATCCGTGCCACCAAGAAGTCGGCACTCAAAGAACGACTGGACAACAACGCCCACGACAGCAAGGAACTTTTCAGCATCGTCAAAGAGTTCTCCAACCCCAGCGCCGGAAACAACGACATCACCCCCTCGCAAGACCTCTGCAACTCACTCGCCGCGTTCTTCCACCGCAAGATCACCGACATACATAACAGCTTCGACGCACAAACCACGCACCCTACCGCCGAACCAACGCCCGCCACCACCACCCTCTGCAACTGGACCCCGATCAGCACCGAAGACACCACCCGCACGATGAACTCCATCCACTCCGGATCACCTACCGACCCCTGCCCACACCACGTCTTCAACAAAGCCGACGCCACCATCGCACCCCATCTCCGGGACATCATCAACTCCTCCTTCCACACCGCCACCTTCCCGGAGAGCTGGAAGCACGCCGAGCTTACCGCCCTCCTGAAGAAACCAACGGCGGACCCCACCGACCTCAAGAACTACCGTCCCATCTCGCTCCTTCCGTTTCCGGCCAAAGTCATCGAGAAGACCGTCAACAGACAGCTTGCCGCCTTCCTCGAGACGAATGGATCCCTCGACCCCTCGCAGTCCGGGTTTCGGGCCAACCACAGCACCGAGACCGCCCTTATCGCAGCCACCGACGACATCAGAACCCTAACCGACAACGGGGAAACAGCAGCCCTCATCCTCTTGGACCTCTCCGCGGCGTTCGACACCGTCTGCCACCGCACCCTAGTGAAGCGCCTCAGCAACATCGGAATCCGAGAGAAAGCACTGGAATGGATCATCTCGTTCCTCGCCGGAAGAACCCGAGAGTCCGCCTCCCCCGTTCAGATCCAAGGCCACCGAAGTCATCTGCGGCGTTCCACAAGGATCTTCACTCAGTCCAACCCTCTTCAACGTCTACATGAGCCCCCTCGCAGCCATCGCACGCCAACACAACCTCAACATCATCTCCTACGCCGACGACACCCAGCTGATCCTCTCCCTCACCAACGACCCCACCACCGCCAGAGCCAACCTACACGACGGGATGAGAGACGTCGCCGACTGGATGAGGAACAGCCGCCTTAAACTGAACTCAGACAAGACGGAAGTCCTCATCCTGGGCTCATCACCCTCCGCCTGGGACGACTCTTGGTGGCCCCCGGCCCTGGGCACCGCGCCCAAGCCAACGGACCACGCACGCAACCTGGGCTTCATCCTGGACTCCTCCCTGTCGATGACCAGACAAGTCAACGCCGTCTCATCTTCGTGCTTCAACACCCTGCGCATGCTCCGCAAGATCTTCAGATGGATCCCCACTGAAACCAGGAAAACCGTCACCCAGGCACTCGTCACCAGCCGACTGGACTATGGGAACACCCTCTACGCCGGAACCACAGCCAAACTTCAAAAAAGACTCCAGCGCATCCAGAACGCCTCCGCACGACTCATCCTGGACATCCCCCGACACAGCCACATCACCGGACACCTGAAAGACCTGCACTGGCTCCCCGTCAGCAAGAGAATCACGTTCAGACTCCTCACCCACGCACACAAGGCCCTCCACGACCTGGGCCCAAAGTACCTCAACGACCGCATGACCTTCTACACGCCCACCCGCCAGCTACGATCAACCAGCCACGCCCTCGCCACCGTACCACGCATCCGCAGAGCCACCGCCGGAGGAAGATCCTTCTCCTACCTGGCAGCCAAGACCTGGAACTCCCTCCCCACTCACCTTCGGCGAACCCAGGACCATCTCTCCTTCAGGAAACAGCTCAAGACCTGGCTGTTCGAGCAGTAACTTACCCCCTCCCCCAGCGCCTTGAGACCCTCCCGGGTGAGTAGCGCGCTCTATAAATGCCGTGATTGATTGATTGATTGAAATGTGAGTATAGCCCCCTTTTTGACCAGATCTTTTACTGCAGAGATACCAATTAGGTCCCACTTGTCAAACCCGGGCTGATAGCATAACATACCCAGTTTCTGCGTATACCAGAGTGGAGCAACCTTCGTGAGGATGCCAGCCCATCCCAGGCGAGAATGCACTGTACGCCAGATCTCTAACGTGTGTAGGGTGGGCCCAAAAAATCGCCCCTCGTTTTTCTTATCACTAACATACAGGGCCCCCAAGTAGCCGGATCGGTCAGTTTGGTATCGGTCAAGAGCGTATGCAGGGTCCTCCGGAGGACGGTATATCCATTGATTGACGGTCACTAACTGTGATGCCCAATAATAAAGTTGCAGGTCGGGAAGCGCAATGCCTCCATCATACCAACTTTTAGTCCGCTTCTTCAGTGCCACCCTTGGGGTCTTCCCATCCCACAATAACGTACGGACCTCTCCTTCCACCGCTTTGAAATATGAATCCGGAACTTTGTACGGGCAATTTTGAAGGATATACAAGAAGCGAGGAAGGGCCAGCATCTTAAAAAGCGCAGCCCGGCCAAGCAACGAGAGCGGAAGGGACCTCCAATGTTTCACGTCCGCTCGCAATCTAGCCAGCGGAGGGGCCAAGTTGGAGCTGTAAAACAGATTGGAATCCGACGTGACATATACCCCCAAGTATCGAAACCCATCATCCGCCACCACTATGGAGCAGTCAGCCGGAAGCCTGGGAACCTGTCCCCGCAACATAAACAATACGGACTTATGCCAGTTTATCGCATATCCAGAGTATTTGCCGAAATTTGTGAAGATGTTGAGCACCATCAATATAGATTTGTATGGGGAAGCCAGGTACAGCAGTATATCATCTGCATATAGGGATATTCGATCTTCTACGTCTTCCGCCCACCTCATCCCTCGTACCATAACATCTCGGCGTATCCATGCCGCAAGGGGTTCCAGTAGAAGGGAAAATATCAACGGGGACAGAGGGCATCCCTGTCTGGTACCTCGTTTTAATCTAAATGTCCTGGATGTATGACCGTTTACCCTCACTTGCCCCAACACATCTGTGTATAGCAACCGAACCCAGGCGATAAACTTGGGACCTAGACCCACCCTCTCTAAAACTTCAAACATGTATGGCCATTCTATGGAATCAAAGGCCATAGAGGCATCAAAAGACAACAACGCAGCATCCTCTTCAATGTATTTCCTACGGGCCATCACGTTATGTAGGCGCCTTAGATTTAGGGCTGTATTTCTTCCAGGCATAAACCCAGACTGATCTGGGTGGACTAATGTTGTGATAACCTCCACCAGCCTGTTGGTGAGGACTTTCGCTAATACCTTTGCCTCTACATTAATCAGTGAAATTGGCCTGTAAGAGCCACAGAAGTCCGCTGGTTTGCCTGGCTTGTGAATCACTACTATAGTGGCCAACCTTTGATCCACTGGTAGCCGGCCTACCTCTAGGCTCTCCTCGTACATGGCCTTCAAATGCACTATCGTGCGAGAGGCAGTGGCTTTTAGGAATTCAACCGGGATGCCGTTGGGTCCCATCGCCTTCCCCGATTTAATCTGTCCTATAGCTTTACCAATTTCCGCATCTGAGAGATCTTCGTCTAGGGTCTCCCTATCGGCCCCTGAGAGGGTCGGAACGTCACTATCCCGGAGGAGCTGGCGTGATTCCTCAGCCGTGTAGAGAGTAGAGGGGGAATATACCTGTTCTAGGTGAGCAGCAAATTCCTCTGCTATTTCCCGCGGATGTGTCACGGTGTCACCTCCTAAATTTGTCAACTTATGTACCCATCTCGATCCCTGTTCTCGCCTCTCTAGCCAAGCCAGTGTCTTGCCCGCCCTATCTCCCATTTCATATATTCTATGCTGGGTGTGGCGATACTTAGCCAACATGTGTTCCCTGGTTTTTATCCGATACTCATCCTGCTTCAGCTGAAGCATATGGGCGGTGTCAGGCGAAGGATTCTGTGCATGTTCCCGCTCTAGGTCAAGAAGGTCTGTTTCCGCCTGCACCAAAAGCTTGCGTTTCTTAGCGCTATATCCCATCTTCAAAGATAAAGCCTGTCCTTTCAGAACTACCTTGTATGCCTCCCATATTGTCTGAGCGGATGTGACCGAGCCCACATTTTCGGCAAAGTAATTCTCCGTTTGTGTATGAAGTTCCTCTCTAATGTCCGGTATGTGTAAAAGCCATGGATTAAGAACGATAGTGGTGCGTGCCTGTCTTTCCCAGTGTGTGTACTCCATCCAGACCGGGGAGTGGTCAGATATACCCCTCGGTAGAACCTGGGAGTTGACAAAATTTCCTACCGATGACAGGTGTGTAAGGAAATAATCAATACGTGATAAGCTTTGGTGCATGTTAGAGAAAAAGGTGAATAGTTTGTCCGTGGGCTGGAGCGCCCGGCCCACATCCACCAATCCCAACGCTTTCGTAAAGTCAGCCATTAACGTATTGGATTTTGCCTTTGACCTCGGTGGATGGCGGTCGACTGTGTCATCTAGCGTCATATTATAATCGCCTCCAATAATCAATGCGCCTTCCAGTAGTCCCGTCAGCTTCCCACCCAGATCCTCCAAAGCTATTTTACCCAGCGCAGGCGGTAAATAGACTGAAATTATGTTAAGGTCTCTACCATCCCATTGGGCCTCCACTCCTGCGAACCTCCCTGCCGAATCCGCCCATACCTTACGGACCATGAGGGGTACAGACCTCTTTACCAGAATTGCCGTCCCCCTTGACCCGGAAGTGTACTCAGCATGGACCAAGAGTTTATACCCCCACTAGTGAGGGCCTTAGTCTTCTGCCCCACCAGGTGTGTTTCTTGTAGCAGTACCACGTCAGGAGAATGTCGCTTCAAATACTGTTGCACTATCCCTCTCTTAATTTTGTCCCCCATCCCATTAACATTCCAAGTCAATACAGAAAGTGTCCAATCTCTATCCCCCCCATCCCAAGTCACAAAAGGAGCAACAATTAAACGGATCAGTGCGGTCAGCGAGAAACGTGTAAACATCCTGTCCAGTAGTGACCGTCCCAGCTGCACAATTAAACAGTGAACATTCAAACCCCCCATCCCTAGGTCCCCGACCCTCCACCCCCTCCCTGCCCCCCTGCCCGTGGATTTAGAACTACCCACTCCCAAACATGGCAGAGTGCCTCTCTCCCCCCCCGAAATGCCGAAAATGCACGGGGTGTTCCAACCCTCCCTCCCGCATGTACACATCACAATTAACTCGTAATTTAGCCATCCACTTATGAATAGTGTCTACTCCCTTTCAAAGCACAGCAATAGAACCCATCAGTCTGCTTCATTGCAATAGGTCCCCTTTTTTTAGGAAGTCTCTCTAAGATGGGTATTTCCACCCCTCCCCATTCCCCCTTCTTGCGCTTTCAGCTGGGCGTGAACTCTCGCTCTATGTAGCCCCGGTCGGTCAGTCCTGCTCCTTCAGCTGGCTTTCTGCCTCTGTTGATCCGTTGTTCACCGTCTCCGCACGGAGACCTCTGTGTTGACCAGGTCTGCCCGATCTGTCTCTTCTTTGGCTTCCCACCGAGCTCCAGCCTTCCATCCATTCCCATACTGCCTCTGGAGATTCAAAAAACCACGACTTGCCGTCCGACTCCACTCTCAGCCTCGCCGGAAAGAGCATTGCGTATTTTACTTCCCGGTCTCGTAGTTCCCTCTTCACCGCCTGGAAGCTGCGACGTTGGGCCTGAACCTTGGCCGTGAAATCAGGAAAGAAAGCCACCTCATAATTGTCTATCTTCAGGGGGGGATTGGAGCGTGCAGTCTGCAGAACAGCGTCCCTATCTCGATAGTTGAACACCCGAGCAATAAGGGGCCTCGGGGTGCTCCTGATTTTGGTCTACCCCCTGGTACCCTATGGGCCCTTTCAATAGAAAAATAGCTGGACAAAGTCTTAGGCTTTAGGTGCTTCGTAATGAGATCTTCCGCATATAGGTCTGCTGCCGGCCCCTCCGTTCTCTCCGGGACCCCTAAAATACGGATGTTATTACGGCGGGCTCGGCCTTCATACTCATCGAGCTGTTGCGACATCCTCTCCTGCTTCTTCTGCATTTCAAGCATTTGCGTTTGGAGTTCCGACGTATCCGTCTGTAGGGCGCTGGTGACTATCTTGAGCTCTTTGACCTTCTCGTCCATCTTCCGGAAGTCGGCCCTGATTAGAGAGACCTCCACATTGACCGAGTCCACCGAGGCACGCACCCCATTAATAGCCGCCATGACATCATGTAGAGTTGGCTCCGGGCCTTGTCCCGCGGCGGCTGCCCCACCGTCCTTCTCCGATTGCGGCAAAGCTCCTCTTTCTCCCGTCTTAGCCCATGCAAATTTAGCCAGCTGCTTTTGGCGCTGGCCTTAGGACCTCTCCCTCCCGTCGCCATGGCTGCGCAACAACAAGCGGCCTATTAGGTGAGGGCCCCGGGCAACCCCGCACTGATAGCCGCAGATCGTTGGCAGGAGTGACCGAGTTCGTGCCCGTTACTTCTGGAGCCGCCGCCCGTTATCACTGTCTCCAGGCGTTAGTTATAGAGGCTGGACTCCACCACTTGCAGCAATGTTCGTCACTTTGGCGTACTTATCTGCCCCACCTCTCTGCGTGAGGCTTCACCGCCTGCTATTCGGGCCGCTCAACTGCAATAGTCTCTTGGGGGGCCAAAGCTCTCAACCCCTCTCCCCGACAATAGAATCTGGGCACTTGAACGCCCTTGTGGCTCCAACTCCAGCTACCGCAGCACCCATCCAGCCGCAATTTGTACAGGAGGGTAATTTGCCCAGGCACTGCTCCTCCGGTCCGGTCCTGCAGTACCCTCTGAGCCACTACAATGCCACCAGATGAATTAGCTGTTGTCCCCTGCACCAGCACCTTCAAATAATATGGAACCTTCAGGGCTACCTGCCATTAATCGAGAGCGCCTCTCACAGCCTTCATTTGCCGCAACATACAAGGCACACGCTTTCAGTGCTGGCCCCAGAGCTTCATCCGCTGAGCAATGTCGGCCCAGTCCTCCCGCCAAGTCTCTTCTGCCGGGCCTCTACCACGTACCCTCGGCGTTCATAGGCCCATCTGGTCACTGCCACCTCAGTGCAAACTGGCCCAGGCGTCAACTTCAGTTCCTTCTCTTCCACACCTCCCTGCCCACCGGGCCTTAGGTGCGGCAAGTCTGCTGAAGGCACTCTTCCAAAAGGCGTCCGCCCTTACCTCTCCTCCGGGCATCAGCACTCCGTAAGGACCTCCGGGCACCTTTCGCCGCCTAAGTGTCCAGAGGCAGCAACAATCGGCGCTCCGGCCTCAGCGCCGATTGTTGCTGCCTCTGGACACTCTTTTCGCACTTGCGGAGAGGCCGCACGCCGGGGCCTCGATTTACCTCTTGGCGTCTGGGGCAGCGTCCGCTGGGTCTCTCTAGGCTCCTCCCCCGCGGGCCTCCAGATCCAGCCACGGAAGCCAAAATTACCCAAGCCGCCTAGTCGGGTCTTTCCCTTCACCCGACGCTCATCCGGTGCAGCTTCACGGGCCTCCGAACTGTTATCTCCCGGTCACGGAGTCCGCAACAGCGCTTCTCATTTCCGAGGCCCTGAAGCCGGGGCCTCTGGTAGTCTCGCCTCCCACCGGAGCTCTCTGTCGCCTTCCTCACTGCCAGGCGTTTCCCCTCCGTGCCGCAGCCTCAGGCCCTCCTCGCCCACTCCCTGTATTAGGGACACCTTGCAAGTGGCCTCGGAGCCCTCCGGGTCCGATCTCCGTCGCGCCCCGGGGCCACCCCTCACTCCGCTCTACTTCAGGGAGCCGCCATTAGTGTGCAGGACCAATCGTCGGTAGGGACGGTATCAAGCAGCATTACCTCCGCCAGAGGCTCAGAATTTCCCCAGGGGGTCCGGGAGTGAATTATATCCGTTGCTGTGCAATTTTCTTCGTGGATGGCACAGGATAGGACAGGATAGGTGTCGGGAAGGTAGGAGCTCGATTAGGCAGCGGCCATTCTCGACGGCTGCTAGCCACGCACCCTGGGTTTCAGGACTTTTGAATGTTGCTGTGAGCCCTGCCATGCCTGTGGACTGTTTGTTAGGGAATGACCTTAAGCACACCAACTGGAAGGAAGTGGACTTCAAGTCACACCTGGAAATGTTAGGGTTGCCTGAGTGGATATGTGTTACCTCCAGGTCCATGGCTGCCCATGAAGGGAGTCAAGGAGATCTGTAACCTGGAAGAATGGCCTAGACAGCTGCCAAAAGAGGAAAGGGCAAGGGGCATGGGAAACCAGCCCCTGAGTGTCTCCCAGCTGAGGTAGATGGCTTGCCAGAGGAGGCCGCTCCGGAGCCCACTGAGGAGGACATTGCCTCCCTTGGTGACCTGCCTGAACTTGCTAGATGATACCAAAGGGGATGATGGACGGAGCGCTAGAGCAAATCAAACACTCACCCCAGTCAAATGATCTGGGTTTAATCCATCATCATTCTTTAGCTCACTCCACCACCCCAGTTCAGACATGGCCATATGCAAATCAGTCTGACCCTGTGCCTCATGGGAACAGTCCAGCCCGAACTGCCAAGCCATGTCTTCCCTGGACCGGAAACAAGCATCCTGGGACCAGTTTCGGGTTCAAAACCCTCATCAGCCAGGCTATCTTGAATCCAGTGGCAAAGTGAGCAAGGGACCCACGTCTGGGCATACCCTGCCAACTTAGGGCGAACAAAGCGATACCAAAGGGGATGATGGACGGAGCGATAGAGCAAATCAAACACTCAGCCCCAGTCAAATGATCTGGGTTTAATCCATCATCATTCTTTAGCTCACTCCACCACCCCAGTTCAGACATGGCCATATGCAAATCAGTCTGACCCTGTGCCTCATGGGAACAGTCCAGCCCGAACTGCCAAGCCATGTCTTCCCTGGACCGGAAACAAGCATCCTGGGACCAGTTTCGGGTTCAAAACCCTCATCAGCCAGGCTATCTTGAATCCAGTGGCAAAGTGAGCAAGGGACCCACGTCTGGGCATACCCTGCCAACTTAGGGCGAACAAAGCGATACCAAAGGGGATGATGGACGGAGCGCTAGAGCAAATCAAACACTCACCCCCAGTCAAATGATCTGGGTTTAATCCATCATCATTCTTTAGCTCACTCCACCACCCCAGTTCAGACATGGCCATATGCAAATCAGTCTGACCCTGTGCCTCATGGGAACAGTCCAGCCCGAACTGCCAAGCCATGTCTTCCCTGGACCGGAAACAAGCATCCTGGGACCAGTTTCGGGTTCAAAACCCTCATCAGCCAGGCTATCTTGAATCCAGTGGCAAAGTGAGCAAGGAACCCACGTCTGGGCATACCCTGCCAACTTAGGGCGAACAAAGCGATACCAAAGGGGATGATGGACGGAGCGCTAGAGCAAATCAAACACTCACCCCCAGTCAAATGATCTGGGTTTAATCCATCATCATTCTTTAGCTCACTCCACCACCCCAGTTCAGACATGGCCATATGCAAATCAGTCTGACCCTGTGCCTCATGGGAACAGTCCAGCCCGAACTGCCAAGCCATGTCTTCCCTGGACCGGAAACAAGCATCCTGGGACCAGTTTCTTGCTAGATGGCAAGGAGAATGGGGACCTACCAGGAAGGAGTACTGCAAGGCACAGAAGGAGTGCCCAACCCTGAAGGGCATGAGGCAACAGGCCGAACCCCAGGCAGCAGGTGATGCCTCTGAAAATCACCGCATTTACTGTGAGGGAAACCTCCTGTATAGTGAGCCTAAGGCACCTATGCATGGGACAACATGGGCACTGGTCATTCCCCAATGCTACAGTGCCTTCCTATTGGAGATGACTCATGAGATACCCCTGGCAGGACATCTGGGGCAGAACAAGACCTTTGCCAGGCTTGTCCCCAACTTTTATTGGCCCCGGATGGAAGAATTCCTCAGATACTGTCTGTAGGACTTGCTTAACCTGCCAGGACTGAGGCTGAAAGCCCTGCTTAATCCCTTGCCTGCCCTGGGCACCCCTTTGAGAGGGTGTGCCTCAACATTGTAGGGACTGTGGCTCCCCAGACAGTCTCTGGCAACAGGTTTATTTATTTCAGAGAAATTGGTTGTGGACATTGTCGATCGAGGTCACCAACTTCTCTTAGAAAACCCCCTCTCGAACCACATTCCTTTCTGACTCCGCCTCCCAAAGACCTGCTGAAACTACAAGCAATTTAATTAGGGGTGATAAGCCTCCTACAAAAAAATGTGATAACCCAAGTGCTGTAACACCAGCATAGGCAAGGTTTCTATTCAATACTTTTTTGGGGGTTCCCAAACCAGATAGCTAGTTTCATCCAGTATTAGACTCGAAGAACCTCAACAAATATGTGAAACATATAAAATTCAAAATGGTGACTCTCCAACAGATAATCCCAGGAATATATCAAGGGGACTGGATGGTCACATTAGCCTTGCAGGGCACATATTTTCACGTTCCTATTCACCACAGATTTCAGAGATTTGTGAGCCTTACTTTGGGCAAAGAGCACTTCCAGTTCAACGTATTGCCTTTCGGACTGTCATCCTTCCTGAGAGGCTTCACCGTGGCTCATTTACATTTGCTAAGGGTGCATATGTTTCTGTATTTAGACGACTGGTTAATTGTTGCATCTTCTTTTCCCAAGTCTGAGGAACATGTCCAACAAATCATGCAAGTGCTGTCCCCTCTGGGGATGGTGTCACACAAACAAAAATCACAACTTCTCCCATCTCATCAGAGAAAGTTCATCTGAACCTTCGACTTGGAGCAGGCAAGGGTTTTTCTTTTGGTAAAGAGAATGACAACTTTACACTTTGAACTCCGCCAGCTACTTCAGCAATCATCGGGTTCAGCCAGATGATGATTGAAATTCCAGGGACTAATATCTTCCTGCATGGCAGTGGTTCCATAGTCTCTTCTCAATCTGAAACCACTAGTTCATCATATTCTAAATTACTGGCCCCTCTAGACTACAAGTTGAAATCACAGGAACTCCAACCATAGTTCAACAGTGACAGTGGAGACTAGCTCCCCAGAATCTGCAACAGGGGGTTCAGATTTTAGACCCCCTTCACCTGCTAGTGACAACAGGTGCCAGTCAGTGGGGCTGTGGTGCTGGTTAGGGGATCAGGAAGCCCCAGGTAGATGTCTGGAAACGGAATTGCACATCTCATTGCACTGCATGGAGTTGGAGCCAACAGGGAAGGCTCTAATTGCTTTTGCAACTTTTCTGTTCAACAAATCAGTCCAAGTCAGGGCAGACAATCAAGATGCCAAAGCTTATATAAACAGACAGGGAGATACAAGGTCCAGGTACTGGCAGCTCTGGCCAATGAGATTCCGACGTGGGCAGAACGGCATCTCCTGTCTGTCTGGGCAGTTTACATCCCAGGGTCATCCAGTCTTCAGGCAAAAAGCCTGAGTTACAACATTTCCTCGTCAATTCACTTTTACATGAGTCTCCATGCCTTCCAGTTGGTGATGGGTCAACTTAGGCAACTGGTGCTAGACCTCTTTGCATCCCCATCAAATGCTTTTCTTCCAAAATTCTGTATGAAGGAGATATGTCTGGAAGCTTGAGGAATAAATGCATTGTCTCTCCTGTAACCTCAGGAAATACTCTATCCTTTCCCTCCGTTTCTCTTCCTCCAAAGGGTGCTTCAGATGATTTGGGGGAGAGGATAGTGATAATTCTCTTAGCCAGCATAGCCAGACAACAGTGATTTTCTCTGTTATCACAACTAGCGATGGGACCTCCTCTTCATTTCCCCTTTTCTCTGAACCCCCTTCAGTTTCCTTCTCTAACGTTCACTCAAATTTGTCAGTTGAAATTGATTGCTTGGAAGTCGAGAGGTCTGGGTTAGAGCAACTTGGATGCTCAAGAGAATAGGCATGCAATATTCAGTCAGTGAAGAAATTCTCCACCTTGCAAGCTTGTCGAAACATTGGAAGCATTTTTTCTCTTGGTATTCAGTTATGGTAGTAGACCTGGTGTTGGGGGATCCTTCAAATGTTTTTGATTTTTTTTTTTTAAGGAATAGATTTGCGAAAGGTATATTTCCGTCTACTTTAAATTCCCAGTGGGCAGCAATTAAGTCTTACAGAGTATCAAGATATTTAGGAAACAGTGGTTCAGGTGTGGCCTAAATGGTCCAAGCGAAAGTGACCCAACAGGGAACACTTGGTTCTAAGATTTTGAAATTAATTTCCATGAATTAATTTCAAAATCTTAGAACCAAGTGTTCCCTGTTGGGTCACTTTCAGCTTGGACCATTTAGGCCACACCTGAACCACTGTTTCCTAAATATCTCGCCACCCCAGGTTCACATATTGGGGTACCCTTGTCTTCTCAAAAAACTTACAGAGTATCAAGGCGCAACCTTTCAGGTATCCTCCTTCTGGTTAAAAAGCTTCTCAAAAGTTTCAGATTTTAAAGAAAACATTACTTTTCACTCCAATTCCTTTTAGGATCTTTCCACTGTTTTGGAAAAGTTGCAGAAAGAACCATTTGAGCCATTGGAACAAGCTGACATTTCTTGGTTGTCATCTAAGATTGCTCTTTTAGTTGCAATCACTTCTGCAAGATAATTGGGTGATTTAACCTCTTTATTGATTACTTTTCCATATCTCAAAATTTTTCCTGGAGGAAATTGCATTGAGACCGCATTCACATTCAAACCAAAAATTCAGGCATCCTTTCATACTAACCTGGAGATTGTTCTTCCACTTTTTAATGTTTCCAATTATATTTCATCTTCTTTAGATGTACGGAGAGCATTATTGATCTCTTTGGACAAAAAAACTTTCAGATCCTCCCAATCCTTGTTTGTTTCCTATGGCTCAGCTTGTAAAGGAAATAATCCTCTACTACCATCATTAGCAGATGGGTGAGATAAACCATTTCCCAAGTCTATGCTTCGTTAGGGTTGAACGTATGGGCAAGGCAGTGGCAGCTTCATGGGCAGAGGCAGGAGAAGAAATTTGTAGAGCAGCCAACATCATATAATACCGTTCTGTCCCACCACAAATTGGATTTTCTAATGATACTGAAAAGGTTGGTTATTCAGTCTTAAAACAGCAATGAGATAAATTGTTCAAATATTATTTCTACATCATATAATTCTCTTTTGTATTCACTGCTTTGATATATCCTCATATGTAACTGCTAGGATGAGGACAGACGTAGGGGTAGGGGAACCCTTAGGACAGTCCACCTTGTCCTAGCAGCAAACCACCCTTCCCTCCTTCCTGAGACAAAAGTATGTGTGGCTTAGATAACAACAAGAAGAGTTGGGAGTGGGAGAGGCATCTATGCTCATTGGTTGTGACTATTTTAATAAAACTAGAAGAAAGCTTGGGTAGCGTTTCTGTCTCAGGAGGGGGGACGGCCTCATACGTAACTGCTAGGACGAGGAGGACTATGATAAGGGTAATGAATATTACCTGTAAGTAATTTGTTCATTCCTTACCAAAGGGGGCATTCCATTGTAAGCCTGTGAGGCAGGGAATAGTGATTAGATCCGCCTGCCTGAGCCATCAAGTAATCTAGAAAAAAAAACAAGTGTTCATCTCTGGATAGAAAAATCTTTCTTAAGTCCTTTATTAAGTCCCAGAGCTTTTAGATCTGTACAATTTACATTAATGGCCCAAACCATAAGAATGCCAGGACTAGGGGGCGGGGTGCAAGACTCCTTCATTCAGGCTCCACAATTATGGAATTACCTCCCACCAGATCTCCAAGTAGAAGACAGTCCTACCTTCCAAAAGTGGTTAAAACCTAGCGACATCAAGCAGTGACCTGAGGCCAGGGTGATCACTGTGATTTTATGTCTGTGTGTGTTTTTCAGCGGCAAGAGGCCCGCATTGTGGTCTAAGGTGCTTATTGAATGGACTAGGGTAAAGGTTTGAAATCTTCTCCTCAATGAAGTATAAGGAGTGTGTTAATGGACGAACTGTGAGCTTTACAAGTGACACTCCAAAGTGATTCTGTTTTTTCTATCGAATTGATTATGTTTGTACCTTTTGTTTTGGATTCCTAATAAAAGGAGATGCCGCCATTCTGCAGATCACGTGCTTGCTCTTGCCTACAGTACCAGAGCCTTCTTTAAGGATTTTTTAAACTCGGGCCGCCTGGACCACCCGGCATGAAACTGGGCCGGTCTCGATGAGTGACACGGGCTCTCAGTTCTGATTATCTTTGCTCCCTTGATTGGTCGCGAGAGGGAAGTCCCGTGTATTTATGGGGGCCGCTCTGCCGCTCGCAGCCTGCAGGAAAGCACTCCTCCTCGAGGCGAAAGATGCAGGGAGCTAGCGGCGCCACGCTCATCCTGGGAGCCGCGCTTTTCACGCTGGGGCTCGCCTTGTTCGCGCTCTGGAGGGCCGCGGGCCGCAAGGTGCAGCACGCCAGATACCCCACCAGTCTGCCCAGCCTGCCCATCATCGGGAGCCTGCTGCACCTGGGCAGCCACTCGCAGCCTCACATTCTTTTCTGCAATCTACAGAAGAAGTATGGCAGCCTGTACTCCCTGAAGATGGGCTCCTTCTATGTGGTGATGGTGAACAGCCACGAGCACGCCAGGGAGGTGCTCTTAAAGAAGGGGAAGGTCTTTGCAGGAAGACCACGCTCGGTGAGTTCACAAGCGTCCTTTTCCTCGTGCGCAGGTTTTAAAAGTGCATCCTATGTTGCACCACAGAAACAGCAAGGAGTTTAGGGGTATATTTACTGAAATGTCTCAACGCGGCGCAGCATCCAAAGTTACTCTGTTGCCTTGCCTGAGAGAGAGAAAGCGGAAAGCACCATACCTGGAGAGATGTGCCACTGTCCTGCTCCCTGCCTGGCTCTGGCGCACATTCAGGCGGACAGTGCTGTGCACACACCTTGCACCTTAGTGCAAAAGCGTGTCAAGTCTAGCATAGGTTTTGTAGTAGAAGGCTACCCTTCCAGCAGTGGCGTGACGAAACTTGAAAGCCCCCCGCAAAGATCATGGACCCCCAGCCCTCACGGCACTGCGGGGACCATTGTTATGCCACTGCCTTCCAGTACAAAATGCTATGCTTAGGCTAACATTTAAACGGGTGCTACTTGATATGTGTGCTGTACAGTGCAGCACACATTCAAAGTAGGAAAAGACTGGAGAAATAAAAGGCTTTCTCTTCGATAACAGTGTCAAAATGGCATTATTTTTTTATGGAAAACCCGGTCTATTTTTCTAGTAGTCAGGGTTTTGCATCAATAACCATGGGTGGTTGCATGTGAATGCCCACATACCTCCCATGGAATTTTCCTTTATACGAAGTAATGCAAAGCAGCGCTAGCCTATGCTGCTTTCGTTGCTTGCCGCTTACTTCTCTGTTCAAATTACATTTTAAATAAACAGTGCGTGCCGATTTGAGAGCGACACAAAATGTTAGTAAATATTCCGCTCTGTGTGAAAATATCAAAACGCGCAGATGTACTGTGTTCTGGAAGTGTTCAGGAACAAGCACACCTGTCAGAATAGTGAGTGCTATTGGTTACATCCCGAGTGATCGATGTGTTTCACTATGCGAGGTTCAGTGGTGTGCCCATGTATACTGGGATATGTGTATCAAATGTCAATGCTGCCGAGGTATCTCTTGAAGTACACTAGTTTGGTCTGCTGAGAGGAGGGGGCGCTGTTGCGCAGCAGTTGCGATCTCTAGACGGTTGAACCAGAGAACAGCCGGAGCTGCCGATTTTGGAACTGGGCAACCCGGTTCAATCTCAGCATCGTCTCAATATCCTGTTAATCTGGTCAAATCACTTATTTTCCTCCTGCCAAAAAAGAATGTGACCTTGTGTAAAGTAAGTGATGTTCATAGAAAGCGCTCCAATACCCTTGAGTCTAGATCTCTCTATATAAAACCGCAAAAAAAATCCGGGGTACAATTTGACTTCAAAACTTTTAAAAATAAAATCGTGTTCACATTTTTCGAAGCTAGATTAGATACAGTGTAATTATTACTCCATTGATAAGATGTCAGCACTTTCCCTTTTAGCAAGAAACCACTGGATTCAAGGGTAGGCTTATATTCAGAGCAAACATGCAATAGAAACCTTCAGCCAGGCGATATTCAAATTGAATAGCTACACTGCAAGTCAGCAGCAAAACTTGACCATGTTGTGTGACCCTGGGCAAGTGCTACATTCCCCGTTGGCTGTGTAAAAATAGAACACGTGAAAAAGGCTTCAGTCTTCAGTGATGCATCAAAAATGCATTTACATTCATCAGTTATCCCTCAGACACTAAAAGGCTAGGTGAGCTTCACCCTGGACCAAAGAGCTCAGTGAGTGCCTCCTTCATTGCAGTCGTTGGTTTTTCATCTCAGAATGTAGCATCTTTATTTAGTTCTCTGGTAGCACTCACTCACTCACCATGCTAACAAAGTCGAATTGGGTAAGCAGCCAGGTGAAAGATGTTGGAATCCTTGCTCAGATTCTGCCTCTTCAACACGAAGAAACGTTGTTGCCCTGGGCAAATGTGTTTCACTTCCTCTGACTTAGTTCATGTGACCATCAAAAGCTGATAGTGTCTAGGCTGTTCAATTACCAGCGTGTGCTATCCAAGAACATCAGTCCATAAATATGTAGGCCTGGACTCGTTGACACACCGAATAGTAAAATCAATCCGGATTTTCACGATTTGGAAAATTAATATGCATGAGACGGATTTACATATACGCGTAGTGACTTTCAGTGAATATTATGCGTTTGTTTGTTCATTATTCCCAACGCCAGAGACTGGACTGTACTGACGAGCTCTGTAAATAATAAGCAATGGAAGGTTTGTCATCGGAAATCTGTTAATATTGGTCAGAACGTCTATACCCTGTCATGATGTCCTCTGATGGTCAATAGCCTCATGTGATATAAAGTTGTTGCTACCTCTGAACATGTGTGCTACTCTACTGTGCAGTCGCAGGAGTGAGCCCGTTCATTTAAGTCCAAAATATTGTAGAACGGATGTGACATTTCACATTTGCACCAAAACACCACCTCAGAAAAACACACATGCTTTACAAATCATTGGTGGGTGGGGGACAAAAACACCAGCTAACAATACACATAAATGTCCATTTACTATTCGAGTTTTTTTTAAATATTTGACAAACAATAAAAATACATATAAAAACGTGTTGAGGACATTGTTCTTCAATTTCAAATTCAATCGCCAGTCAGCAGAGATCGAAGAAAGCAAGAACTAACAGGAACATAATTCCACTGCTTTTTAAAATGTTACTGAATAATACTACTACCTTTAAAGACATATTTTTTGCAGTTCAACACATTTTTCTTTTTAAGCAATCGTACATTATATAATATTCAGTTTTGTAACAACTGATTCCCCTTGTGCTCCTGCTGAGCTGGCAGACGTGAGCCATGATGCGTTTCTACAGGGGAGAGCAACATGAACAATCGTTGAAAAAGCTAATGGGGTTGTCTATTTGTATAGTGTGTGCACACAATGGGACCCTAAACGGGCACACAGACACCCACACATGCAACAACAAACATAAACAGACACCTATACAGGTCAATTAGTGGCAGCTCCTCCGCTATGGCGGAGGAGCGTCGCCTACTGCTTTCAAGCAGTCCGAGAAGTAGAAACATAAAATGATAATAACTTTCAGTTATAATCATTTTGTTGTGCTGCTTTGTGTGTGTGTGTGGGGGGGGAGGCTGCTCTGCTCTCGGAGCAGGGCAGGTGAGGAGTGGTTTGCCCACCCCTAAGTGCGCAATGACTGTTTGGTTGGCCTTCTCGGTTTAGCCCTTTCGGGCCGCCCAAACCAGTCATGCGCACTTTCGATTACGACCAGGCTAAAGGGATATCCACGTGCGGCCAATCACGTCTGGCTCGGCCCCACTGCAGTGACGCAAAATGATCTGGCCCCCTGTAGAATGTGAGGAGGGGCCCTGAGACTCCTATATGTTACATGTATAGTATCCTTGGGCTGTATGGAGGCCCTTTGAAGGGCGCCCTGAAGGTTTGATGCCCCCTGCGCAGGGGCATGCGTTACCACCCGTCTAAGTGGTAAAATAACTTAAGGGCAGGATCGGACAGGTGCTGAGGCAAATGCATAGCCCAACCCGGACTAACCCATTCTGGCACGGGGAGCATGAACTAAGCCCCTGCCAGCCCACTGCAGGACCTGCTCCACACCCCATTCCTCCGTCCAACACAGCCCCCTTCCGCTCCCATTTATCCCCTGCTCACGTCAGTAAGTAAATGGGGTTTAACTTGTAATTGCACAGCACTGACGTGTTGGTGCTGCACAGCACCGGCAATTACAGGCGTGAAGTTTGCACCCTGCCCGTACCACGCAAATCGTACCCCGGACCACCAGGGACATCTAAAAGACTTTGGGGGCCCTGGGCCAAACGTATTTTGGAGGACCTGGACCAAACGTATTTTGGGGGCTCCTGTTCGGAATAGCTTTAAATTTATGATTCAGTTTCAGCTATTTCATGCCCTCTTTGCCCAGGTCACTGACAATGCACAGGCACACTCATCCAAATTCTAAATGTGTTTATAACTAATATTCAGGGATAGTCACGGGTGTTTTCAATATTGTAATACAGCAGCAGTTTACTAATATTGCAAATAATCTCTGTGAAACCCTCCCATTTCTCATATGTGAGGTCCTTTTGTGATCTAAAAGAAACTTTTCATATGGGTGTTGCATGAAACATAAACACAACATTTCTCTGCAAAACGACTGTAATAGACGTGAGAACACATCACCCACATTACAAATAAATTAAAGGAAAACGGTATTTAAAACAAACTTAAGAATGATTCAAGGCCATCGGGACAAGACTCTGCAGAACAGAGCTGGCTCTATCATGGGGCCCTTGAAAGGCTGGGGCCCTGGGCCACAGCCCACTTTGCCCAGGCCTTAAAACGTCTCTGCGGACCACAGAGGTACCAATGGACACAAGCAAGCAGGCGTAGAGAGCGACAGACAAACGGACATTGATGCCACCAATGCAGAGACCCACAGACACACAGCCACTCTCGCACTAGAGGTGCAGTCACCTACGAACACACAGACTAACAGACATAAATCATGTTGTTAGCATGGAATCACGCGGCAATCACAGCAGCAGTGGGGGAGATTTGCAGCTCGTGGAGCACACAGCAGTGTGTCCAAGAGGACCAAGAGTGGTGCCCCCAGCAGAGCAATTGTGAGTGGGGCGCCTCGGAGGAGCACGGGCGGTGTGCCGCCGGTGGGCGCTGCACGGTGGGACGCAGGGGCGGATTGCTTAATGTGCTTTAGACCAGGAGCTCTGGTTCCCTGTGTATCAAGGTCGTACTGTGTTGTGCAGTTCAGGCGCAGCGGCGGTGTGCAGAAGTGCCCAGAAGAAGATCTGCACCAAGGGAACGCCTGAGGTATATTGTGGCGCAGGTGATCTGCAGTAAGGGGCACAAGGTTATGTGTAACAGGCGGCCCCTGGAGATGAACTTTAGGGGGTACAAGTCGACGTTCAGATAGAGGGCAGAAGTTGACATGCAGCTAGAGGTCACAGGCTGACCTCAGCGAGGTCTCATGTTGAAGGCTAGTCACCCTCCCTGTCCTGTTTTAATTCTTCGCACTCGGGTACTTGAAGAATTCTTCCCATCGTGTTTTTCAGGACTGCAAGACACAGAACGCATAGAAAAACAGGCCCTTAAAAAGGCTTACTCCCGACGTGGGAAACCATGAATATTTTGGAATCTAAAGAAGGGCATTTCAGTCGTTCTTTGTAACACTTTTCTATGGTTTATTTAGAGGTTGAGAAAGGTCACATCTCACACAGGGATTCCATAGCACATGCGGTTGCTCTTTGCTATTGTCAAGCAAATCCAGCATTGGTGTATTTCTCTTAGACTGTTAATTACAATGAAGCTACATTGAAAGAGGCAATTACCAATCCAGAATGTGCTTATATCGGTTTCAGTCTTTTGTAGCGAATAATGTTTCAGGCCTATCTCAAATTGTATCTCAGTTTTCCATATATTTATTGTTATATACGAAATCACTGGCCACAGGATTCTGCTTAGCACACAAAACATACATTTGTTGTAAATGTTGTTAACAATTTTCCTTATTTTGATCCTCCTTTCAGAGGATATAAAGTGTTTTACTGTGCTTGGCTCTCAAGCAAAAGCCAATGTGTACATTTGAATACAGACATGAAAGGCCTTAAGTAAATAATTGTCATGGGACATGAGAAAGACCTACCCAACCACTGGGAAATTGCTGACATTGCAGGCTATTACAGAAAATTCATCACTATGAAAAGATTCTGTGAAGACAGAGCATCTTTTTTTAACAAACCTACAAATGAAAGTAGCAGATGCAATATTAGCATGGTGTAACACCTGAACTCAACATGTCATGCATGACTCTTCCATATCTCATGGCCCAAGTGACTTATAGACCATAAGGCCCCTCTCCATTTTATGTAGGCCAAGACTCACTTTTCTGTACTTTTGCAGAATCATCAACATGTCTGCCTTTGACGCAGATGCCAAAACAACAGTTGATGGACAGAATGCAGAACAATGTCATACATTCACCCCAGTACAGAGATCTGGGCCTAAATCCATCGTTTTTGCTCACCATGCCATTCCAGTTTGAACCCAGCCATATGCAAATCAGTCTTGACCCTGTGCCTCATGGGAACAGTCCAGCCCGAACTGCCAAGCCAGGTCCTCCCTGGACTGGAAACAAGCATCCTAGGACCGGTTTCGGGTTTCACCCCTCTTCAGCCAGGATAGCTTGATTCCAGTGGCATGGAGAGCACGGGACCCAAGTCTGGGCATACCCGTCCCACTCGGGGTGACAAATGCCAAAACAACAGTTGATGGACAGAATGCAGAACAATGTCATACATTCACCCCAGTACAGAGATCTGGGCCTAAATCCATCGTTTTTGCTCACCATGCCATTCCAGTTTGAACCCAGCCATATGCAAATCAGTCTTGACCCTCTGCCTCATGGGAACAGTCCAGCCCGAACTGCCAAGCCAGGTCCTCCCTGGACTGGAAACAAGCATCCTAGGACCGGTTTCGGGGTATCACCCCTCTTCAGCCAGGATAGCTTGATTCCAGTGGCATGGAGAGCACGGGACCCACGTCTGGGCATACCCGTCCCACTCGGGGTGACAAATGCAAAAACAACAGTTGATGGACAGAATGCAGAACAATGTCATACATTCACCCCAGTACAGAGATCTGGGCCTAAATCCATCGTTTTTTTGCTCGCCATTCCAGTTTGAACCCAGCCATATGCAAATCAGTCTTGACCCTGTGCCTCATGGGAACAGTCCAGCCCGAACTGCCAAGCCAGGTCCTCCCTGGACTGGAAAAAAGCATCCTAGGACCCGTTTCGGGGTTTCACCCCTCTTCAGCCAGGATAGTTTGATTCCAGTGGCATGGAGAGCACGGGACCCACGTCTGGGCATACCCGTCCCACTCGGGGTGACAAATGCAAAAACAACAGTTGATGGACAGAATGCAGAACAATGTCATACATTCACCCCAGTACAGAGATCTGGGCCTAAATCCATCATTTTTTTGCTCGCCATTCCAGTTTGAACCCAGCCATATGCAAATCAGTCTTGACCCTGTGCCTCATGGGAACAGTCCAGCCCGAACTGCCAAGCCAGGTCCTCCCTGGACTGGAAACAAGCATCCTAGGACCGGTTTCGAGGTATCACCCCTCTTCAGCCAGGATAGCTTGATTCCAGTGGCATGGAGAGCACGGGACCCACGTCTGGGCATAGCCGTCCCACTCGGGGTGACAAATGCAAAAACAACAGTTGATGGACAGAATGCAGAACAATGTCATACATTCACCCCAGTACAGAGATCTGGGCCTAAATCCATCGTTTTTTGCTCGCCATTCCAGTTTGAACCCAGCCATATGCAAATCAGTCTTGACCCTGTGCCTCATGGGAACAGTCCAGCCCGAACTGCCAAGCCAGGTCCTCCCTGGACTGGAAACAAGCATCCTAGGACCCGTTTCGGGGTTTCACCCCTCTTCAGCCAGGATAGTTTGATTCCAGTGGCATGGAGAGCACGGGACCCACGTCTGGGCATACCCGTCCCACTCGGGGTGACAAATGCAAAAACAACAGTTGATGGACAGAATGCAGAACAATGTCATACATTCACCCCAGTAGGAGATCTGGGCCTAAATCCATCATTTTTTTGCTCGCCATTCCAGTTTGAACCCAGCCATATGCAAATCAGTCTTGACCCTGTGCCTCATGGGAACAGTCCAGCCCGAACTGCCAAGCCAGGTCCTCCCTGGACTGGAAACAAGCATCCTAGGACCGGTTTCGGGGTATCACCCCTCTTCAGCCAGGATAGCTTGATTCCAGTGGCATGGAGAGCACGGGACCCACGTCTGGGCATACCCGTCCCACTCGGGGTGACAAATGCAAAAACAACAGTTGATGGACAGAATGCAGAACAATGTCATACATTCACCCCAGTACAGAGATCTGGGCCTAAATCCATAATTTTTTGCTCGCCATTCCAGTTTGAACCCAGCCATATGCAAATCAGTCTTGACCCTGTGCCTCATGGGAACAGTCCAGCCCGAACTGCCAAGCCAGGTCCTCCCTGGACTGGAAACAAGCATCCTAGGACCGGTTTCGGGGTATCACCCCTCTTCAGCCAGGATAGCTTGATTCCAGTGGCATGGAGAGCACGGGACCCACGCCTGGGCATACCCGTCCCACTCGGGGTGACAAATGCAAAAACAACAGTTGATGGACAGAATGCAGAACAATGTCATACATTCACCCCAGTACAGAGATCTGGGCCTAAATCCATCATTTTTTTGCTCGCCATTCCAGTTTGAACCCAGCCATATGCAAATCAGTCTTGACCCTGTGCCTCATGGGAACAGTCCAGCCCGAACTGCCAAGCCAGGTCCTCCCTGGACTGGAAACAAGCATCCTAGGACCGGTTTCGGGGTATCACCCCTCTTCAGCCAGGATAGCTTGATTCCAGTGGCATGGAGAGCACGGGACCCACGTCTGGGCATACCCGTCCCACTCGGGGTGACAAATGCAAAAACAACAGTTGATGGACAGAATGCAGAACAATGTCATATATTTACCCCAGTACAGAGATCTGGGCCTAAATCCATCGTTTTTGCTCACCATGCCATTCCAGTTTGAACCCAGCCATATGCAAATCAGTCTTGACCCTGTGCCTCATGGGAACAGTCCAGCCCGAACTGCCAAGCCAGGTCCTCCCTGGACTGGAAACAAGCATCCTAGGACCGGTATCGGGGTTTCACCCCTCTTCAGCCAGGATAGCTTGATTCCAGTGGCATGGAGAGCACGGGACCCACGTCTGGGCATACCCGTCCCACTCGGGGTGACAAATGCCAAAACAACAGTTGATGGACAGAATGCAGAACAATGTCATACATTCACCCCAGTACAGAGATCTGGGGCTAACACCATCGTTTTTTGCTCACCATGCCATTCCAGTTTGAACTCAGCCATATGCAAATCAGTCTTGACCCTGTGCCTCATGGGAACAGTCCAGCCTGAACTGCCAAGCCAGGTCCTCCCTGGACTGGAAACAAGCATCCTAGGACCGGTTTCGGGGTTTCACCCTCTTCAGCCAGGATAGCTCGATTCCAGTGGCATGGAGAGCACGGAACCCACGTCTGGGCATACCCGTCCCACTCGGGGTGACAAATGCAAAAACAACAGTTGATGGACAGAATGCAGAACAATGTCATACATTCACCCCAGTACAGAGATCTGGGCCTAAATCCATCATTTTTTGCTCGCCATTCCAGTTTGAACCCAGCCATATGCAAATCAGTCTTGACCCTGTGCCTCATGGGAACAGTCCAGCCCGAACTGCCAAGCCAGGTCCTCCCTGGACTGGAAACAAGCATCCTAGGACCGGTTTCGGGGTATCACCCCTCTTCAGCCAGGATAGCTTGATTCCAGTGGCATGGAGAGCACGGGACCCACGTCTGGGCATACCCGTCCCACTCGGGGTGACAAATGCAAAAACAACAGTTGATGGACAGAATGCAGAACAATGTCATACATTCACACCAGTACAGAGATCTGGGCCTAAATCCATCATTTTTTTGCTCGCCATTCCAGTTTGAACCCAGCCATATGCAAATCAGTCTTGACCCTGTGCCTCATGGGAACAGTCCAGCCCGAACTGCCAAGCCAGGTCCTCCCTGGACTGGAAACAAGCATCCTAGGACCGGTTTCGAGGTATCACCCCTCTTCAGCCAGGATAGCTTGATTCCAGTGGCATGGAGAGCACAGGACCCACGTCTGGGCATACCCGTCCCACTCGGGGTGACAAATGCAAAAACAACAGTTGATGGACAGAATGCAGAACAATGTCATACATTCACCCCAGTACAGAGATCTGGGCCTAAATCCATCGTTTTTTGCTCACCATGCCATTCCAGTTTGAACCCAGCCATATGCAAATCAGTCTTGACCCTGTGCCTCATGGGAACAGTCCAGCCCGAACTGCCAAGCCAGGTCCTCCCTGGACTGGAAACAAGCATCCTAGGACTGGTTTCGGGGTTTCACCCTCTTCAGCCAGGATAGCTTGATTCCAGTGGCATGGAGAGCACAGGACCCACGTCTGGGCATACCCGTCCCACTCGGGGTGACAAATGCAAAAACAACAGTTGATGGACAGAATGCAGAACAATGTCATACATTCACTCCAGTACAGAGATCTGGGCCTAAATCCATCGTTTTTGCTCACCATGCCATTCCAGTTTGAACCCAGCCATATGCAAATCAGTCTTGACCCTGTGCCTCATGGGAACAGTCCAGCCCGAACTGCCAAGCCAGGTCCTCCCTGGACTGGAAAAAAGCATCCTAGGACCGGTTTCGGGTTTCACCCCTCTTCAGCCAGGATAGCTTGATTCCAGTGGCATGGAGAGCACGGGACCCACGTCTGGGCATACCCGTCCCACTCGGGGTGACAAATGCCAAAACAACAGTTGATGGACAGAATGCAGAACAATGTCATACATTCACCCCAGTACAGAGATCTGGGCCTAAATCCATCGTTTTTTTGCTCACCATGCCATTCCAGTTTGAACTCCGCCATATGCAAATCAGTCTTGACCCTGTGCCTCATGGGAACAGTCCAGCCCGAACTGCCAAGCCAGGTCCTCCCTGGACTGGAAACAAGCATCCATAGGACTGGTTTCGGGGTTTCACCCCTCTTCAGCCAGGATAGCTTGATTCCAGTGGCATGGAGAGCACGGGACCCACGTCTGGGCATACCCGTCCCACTCGGGGTGACAAATGCAAAAACAACAGTTGATGGACAGAATGCAGAACAATATCATACATTCACCCCAGTACAGAGATCTGGGCCTAAATCCATCGTTTTTTGCTCACCATGCCATTCCAGTTTGAACCCAGCCATATGCAAATCAGTCTTGACCCTGTGCCTCATGGGAACAGTCCAGCCCGAACTGCCAAGCCAGGTTCTCCCTGGACTGGAAATAAGCATCCTAGGACCGGTTTCGGGGTTTCACCCCTCTTCAGCCAGGATAGCTTGATTCCAGTGGCATGGAGAGCACGGGACCCACTGTTCCCATGAGGCACAGGGTCAAGACTGATTTGCATATGGCCAGGTCTAAACTGGGGTGGCATGGTGAGCAAAAGAATGATGGATTTAACCCAGATCTCTTGACTGGGGGTGAATGTTTTGATTTGTTCTGCAATCCGTCCATCAATTGTGTGTCTTTTGACGCAGATGCCGTCTTTCCTTAACTTTCCAAGAACCCGTGAAAGTGTGAAGTCACACAGACAAAGACATCCACAAGACATGATACGGCATCAGTCTGGAATAGCTGTATGTCATTACAACACATGCCTTTATCACGCAAGCCTTTACCATGCATCATTTACCACGCATTGCCTTTACCATGCATTGCCTTTACCACGCAAGTCTTTACCACAGATATGCCTTTACCATACAATATATATATATATAATATGTTTATTTGGAATTAGGGTAGGGCGTTTTAAGGGTATAGGGAGGTAAGGGTGATTTTAGGGTTTAGGGGTGGGTAAGGGTATTGGATGGTAAAGGGGTGGGTGTTGGAACACCACACCAGAATTTACTGGGCAATAACTCCGCCCAGAAAAATAGCATGAGGAGCTGCCGCAGCAGTAGCTAAGCCTCTCTCCATGTTTATTCCTGGGGGTGAGGGGGAGCTATTTGCATGCCAGAATTTAGCTTCCCCTTTCATCCTCTAGCCCCCACAGCCCTCCTTTCACCATCACCCAATACAGAGGCTGCAGCATACGTTTCCCACCTGCTAGAGCAGGTGAAAATGTGTGCGTAACACCTCATGGAATTGGGAATTCTGAATTGTTTTCCGATTGGTAAATCTGGTACCACAGGGTAATTCCCCATTCCACTGCCTTTAACCTGTAATTGCATGGTACTGGTGTGGTGTTATAGCATGGTAACATTATTTTTGCATGCGGATTTGCCACCTTGGCAGTACCGTGCAACTCGTCATCAACTCCTGAATGTTTTTCCTCATTTCTGTGTTAAGAAATATTTATTATATTAATGTTTTTCTAAATCACTCAGACGAGTCTACTTCAGACTCCTAATAAAACATAATATAAACAAACCACATGCACCTCGTCACATAATCTGTAAGAGTCACAAATATAAAATATAAGACCATATATTTTTAAAGCAATATCTGCATTTATTAAAAGGTGCCTTATTGCATGACCTGCATGTGTATTTAATCATTATTTTGTGCTATGTAAATAATTGAAATTATACAAATGCATGTATGATTTTTAAATGTGAGTTTGTGTCTCTTGAAATATGTACTGCTTTGTATTGGCAAACAGCTATTTATAGACAAGAACGTGTGGTTCAAAGGGGAATACATGCATTGTAGACTTGAAACCAGACCCCTGATTACTTTTGTGAGGAGTACGATAGTATAGTGATGTCACTTCCTGTGGGTTCATTGTGCATGCCTATGTTCATGCGTATCCCCACGGATTTTGTTGGGCTTGTGCCATGCATATAGCTCATTCCGATCCCTTAAATATCATGCTACAAAACGATTTGAATTGAATGAATGCCAGAATCTAGACCTAAACCGTAGCCAAAAGCACTGCATTAGCACCTTCTATTCTGCCCTTTACTGTCTCACTTCCTGCATACCCCATTCCCTCCTAATCTCCAATCTCTCTTGACCCTGAACCTCTCAACATGCCCCTCGTACCCCATTCTCTGTTCTGTTTTTGTTACGCTCCTTCTTTACTCTAATTGGCAGAGGCACCCAGAGTAAAGAATGGTACAGATAGAACTGTGAGTGGGTGGGATCTGTCAAGGTCTCAGGCAGAAGTCCTTGCCTTTTACTCACAGCTGTGCCTTTTGTTTGATTTTTTTGTCTGACCCACTATTTTCTCCATTGGGCTCAACCAGTGGCGTAACGAATGATGAGGCCCCTCCCTCCCTGCAAAGTACATGGAGGGGCCCCCCCTCTGGAGTCAGTCAGGAGCTCTCAGGCCAGGGTGCTGTTCTGAGGGGGCCCCCTGGAACTCAGGGCCCCCCGCACTGCGGGGGCTAAGGGGGCCATCAGTGGCGTAGCAAGGGGGGGGGTCCGCCCCAGGCGGTACGAGTTCTGGGGGCACCCCCGCTCTTTCATGCTGCTGCCGCGGGCGGCAAATGCACTGACCACCAGCACCCCTGCTCTTTCATGCGGCTGCCGCAGGCGGCAAACACAGTGACCGCCACGGCTGGCACAAGGGCTAGCTACGCCACTGGGGCCTATGTTACGCCACTGTGCTCAACAATTGTGATCCGAGCTGTCTTGAGGTATTCATGTGATCTTTGTGATGCTGGACGCAGAGCAGGCTGTCTGGAGGAGGTGGATGAAGGATTTGAAAGCCAACCAGATGGCTCAGTGCGTTAGGTGCTTTTTGTTGACATCTGTGTCTGACCTGAATGTAATGCCGTTCCTCCTACTAAAGAGGATACTGTGATTTACAGGGCTTAGAAACGACCAAACTGCAGTTGTTAGTGTTCTACAAACGACAAGTTATTAATACCATGGCACATAACCTGGTAGCATTTAAATATCACATTTAAGAGAACAGAGGGTGGGTGCAAAGTTATCCTGTTGTATCTTAGTAGTAAGATTCTGGTATGGATGAGGATTAGAGCAGGTTTCTGTGAGTTCAGTAGCCTCAAGGTTAAAGTTTCAAGAGGCAAGGTTGGGAAATAGCATTGGAGACTGCAGACCTACTGTTTAGAAGGGCAGCTCTGATGTTATCTGTAGGAGATAGGTCACTGGGTTGGAAGGAGGGATTCATTTAAGATTGCCTGGGTAGGCTAATCTTTGATTGTGTTTATGGTGTTTAGCTTTGGAGACTTTGCTAACAGGATGCATTTTGTGATCTGTGATCAGAGAATATTCGGGTGTGTGGAGGATGTGTGGTGCATTGAGGAAAACTCTGAAGCATTGGGGTTGGTGTGCATGTGGGCCCTCTTCAGAAGTACGTATGTTGAGTGAGGTGTAACAGAAGTAGGGAGTAGGAGGGCAGTCCTTAAAAAGAGATTAATTGTGAAAGTGAAAGGGAGAGTGTGGTTTGCAGACTTTATATCATCTCATTCAGATAATGAAGCATCAGTTTAATGTCAAGCAGTTATTTTGGGGAGTGGATAAGAAATTTGTGTTCTGGCCAGTAGCAAGTGTCTGTAATGAAGTATGAGGCAAGTAATTGCACCTCTCATGTGATACAAGTCCATCGGCAATCAGGTCCTTTTGTGGAGAGTCAGCTTGGGTAATGTTGCTTTGATGTAGCTGTACTGGACCAGGAGGTTGGTAGACAGAGCGAGGGTTTTATTAAAAGACAGTGGTAACTTCCAGGAGGGTTGCAGATTTACTCCTTTGTATATGTCAATGTAGGAGCAGTTTTGCTCCAGATTCAGTTCCAGACCACTCTGTCATATGCTGATGTTATGCTTGCTTATTTCATTCCCTGAGGGGTGTGTGGGTGATATTGGAGGGATGGGGAGTGGAGAATGGTGAGCTGGTGTTTTCATATTTAGTAGAGATGATAGGCATGGTATCAGTGTTAACATCCCATGCCACGGTAGAAACTTCTCAGACCTTTAGGATTTCAAACAGAGGGGTGAAAATGTGGAGGTTGATATCCGAGGATTGCATCATGACATTGACATTTTCAGAGTAATGTGTAGCTCACATTTCTGGTTATGGTAACCTCAGATTGTGAGTTTTTCCATAATTCAATTTTGTGATCTGAGAAGGTTTTTATTAAAAGGGACTTTTGCCTTCTTTGAGACTAAGGAGATAAAGTAGTCTATTTGTCCATAGGAGTAAGTCTTTAGTAAAGAAAAATAATAGGCCGATTGATGGAGACTATGATATTTGTCACTGTCTAAGGTCTCCAGGTTGACCATCAGCGCTAATTGTTTGTGTTATTTAAGCTACATTTTGGATAGGCCCAGCAGAATAGGGTTTCTAACATATTGTTACCTATATCTGGAAAAAGCTATCTTTTTTAAGATATGGAGGCCATAATAAGATCCAACTGAAATATGCAGGCTTTTGATCTTCAGAAGCAGCTTCGTTACGGGACATCCACAATACACAGCCAGGGTTATCAGTCAATACAGAGAGAAATGCAGAGGTAAGATTTCACAGTTGGTGTAAAAGGTGTGCTTCTTTATGAACTCACATTTGGTTAGCAAGCTACTTAGGTGACAACCCCTATTGGTGCCAGTGGCGTAACAAAGGCTCCCACAGCCCCCACGGTGCGGGGGGCGAGCTCCATGGGGCCCCTCAGCACAGTATCCTGGCGTGACAGCTCCTGACTGAGTCCGGAAGGGGGGCCCTCCGATAGTTTGCAGGGGGTTCCCTCAAGTTTTATTACGCTAGTAATTGGTGCAACATCAGCATTAGTGTGGAAATCATTCAGGAACAAAATCACATTTATGTGAAAGATCACTTTTAGATGCAAAATCACACTTGGTGCAAAGTGGGCAGGGTGGTGGAATTACAGTTAGGGGCATAATCACATTTAAGTGCAAAATTACCCTTGTTGTAGCATCACCAAGGGTTTGGAATCATCTTTCCTCCAGGATGCATCTCACACTTAGGAGCTAAACACATTTAGGTGCAAAATTACAATTGAAACAACACCAACAAGATTGTAAAAACACTGGTATGAACGTAAATCACATTTAGATGTAAAACACATTTAGGTACAAAATCATACATGATGTAACATCAGCAGCAGTATGGAAACAGTTTTGAATGTCAAAACGTTATGTGGAAAATCACATTTAGGTGAAAAAACACATCCACGGGAGTGTGGAGACGTGTTTAGATGAAAAACTTATTTAGGAGTGATAATCATATTTATGTGCACAAACACATTTAGTGTTAAAACTTCCTTGGTGTAGTCAGCAGGAGTTTATCAAATGCACACATACAGTCTCAGTTCAGAGATAAAATGAGGCAGGAAGATGTCACATTAGGTGTAAAAGGTGTGCATCAGTGTGAGAATCTAATTTAGTTGATAGCACATTGAGGTGCAAAGTCACCTTTGCTGATAATGCACAGGGCCAAGCCACCCAGGCAGATGCTTCAGACCTTCAACTCACCTTTGCCTCCATACGATGTGCAGAGAGCACCTGCACCTCCAAAACTTGGCATCAGTAAAGGTTGAGTCTTCCAATTCCTGAGTGCAGTCCAGTCTTAGGACTGGCATCACCGGCATTTACTGGGCCAGGTCCAGCCAGGTTTGCCAGGTAGAGAGAGGGCGAGCACTTAGTACACATGCCAGGTGTGACTGCATGGCCCACCGTGTCCCAGCACGAATCAGCCAATTGGAGACGGGACGGGCTTAGGTGGGACAACACTGCAGCAGCCTTCTGCATTGATGGTGCTACTGCTGTGTGTGTGGTGTCATAAGCATGACATAACATCCTTTGTCACGTGGCGCAGGATTCTGCCTGCATTTATTATGTTTACTGTACAACCCTACTGACCTGTGTTGCTGAGCAGTCACCAGTGGTCCCAGTCCTGTAAACTAGGTGCCAGTGCTTATAATCAGCAAACGCAAGCTCGAGTTAAGCATTGCACAAAGTGTCACAAGTATCTGACTACATATGGATGCAAACAGTGGTCACTATCTGACACCCAAACAATTCCAGTTGTGAAGCTGCTGATGGTGTTACTGGATATGAAGACACAGCTCCATAAAAGTGCTACCTGATACATATGTTAAATACATAAGTCAGCTCTTGTGGTGACTGTAGTGGCATTTTATAGACTGGGTTACATACAGAGCTACAGCTGTAAAGGGCAATTGTAAAGTGTGTGTGCAATGTGTGTGCCAATGTGTGTGTGTCTATATATATATATATATATATATATCTTCTCCACACTCCCCTTCAATCAAGAGGACAGAGTACACGCAGGACCCCAGGTAAGCTGCTCACTTGCTTTAATAATTAGACATAGGCATGACGCGTTTCGTTTTTTCCAAAACTTCCTCAGATGCCGTCAGGATTTTGCAAGTGCTGTTCCCGCCAGGCTTTTAAATCTGCATGCCCCTCTTCGATTGGTCGGAGCACCGATAACATTGTTAAGGTTGGGAATGCACGAAACCAGGAAACTGGATCCGCGCGGAGCAGACACCGAATCGTAAGTACTTGCCCCAGTGGGCGGTGTCTGCTCCCTTCACCCCAACACAACTTGCCTGGATTATGATGTCTTTGTGGATGGTGTGGCTGCTCTCTGGATCCCTCACCCCACCGCTAGAGTCCCGACATCAAGCCCGTGCACACTGGTTAAGTAACCGGTGCGTACATGCGGAGTCGCAGTCCATCATTCCATGGCCGGGCTGGTTCCGGGTATGCGGCGTAACCGGCGTTTTACCAAGAGGTAATGTCCAAAGTTGCCACCAAAAGCCGCCGGAAACTTTGGGGGTGGGTACTCTAAGAGGTGTTCGTGGCTGCACCTCAAAACATCTTCTCCACACTCCCCTTCAATCAAGAGGACAGAGTACACGCAGGACCCCAGGTAAGCTGCTCACTTGCTTTAATAATTAGACATAGGCATGACGCGTTTCGTTTTTTCCAAAACTTCCTCAGATGCCGTCAGGATTTTGCAAGTGCTGTTCCCGCCAGGCTTTTAAATCTGCATGCCCCTCTTCGATTGGTCGGAGCACCGATAACATTGTTAAGGTTGGGAATGCACGAAACCAGGAAACTGGATCCGCGCGGAGCAGACACCGAATCGTAAGTACTTGCCCCAGTGGGCGGTGTCTGCTCCCTTCACCCCAACACAACTTGCCTGGATTATGATGTCTTTGTGGATGGTGTGGCTGCTCTCTGGATCCCTCACCCCACTGCTAGAGTCCCGACATCAAGCCCGTGCACACTGGTTAAGTAACCGGTGCGTACATGCGGAGTCGCAGTCCATCATTCCATGGCCGGGCTGGTTCCGGGTATGCGGCGTAACCGGCGTTTTACCAAGAGGTAATGTCCAAAGTTGCCACCAAAAGCCGCCGGAAACTTAGGGGTGGGTACTCTAAGAGGTGTTCGTGGCTGCACCTCAAAACATCTTCTCCACACTCCCCTTCAATCAAGAGGACAGAGTACACGCAGGACCCCAGGTAAGCTGCTCACTTGCTTTAATAATTAGACATAGGCATGACGCGTTTCGTTTTTTCCAAAACTTCCTCAGATGCCGTCAGGATATATATATATATATTGAAAAAAATAAAACCTGCGAACAACCCCCACATGCAGCTAACCGGAAGTTGCCCACGGCTAAGACCACAGGCCCTGTGGCCAACCTCTGTAAAGGCAGCCAACCCCACACTGTGCAGAGCCTTCAGTCGGGCACAGCAGAGGGTTGGTCGAAGAAGCCAACCCCTGCATGCAGCCAACCTCATGCTGTGCACGGGCAAAGTCTGTGTACAGTGGTGGCTGGCCACAAGGCCTAGCCTGTAGCCAGAACCTGTGGCCAGCCCCACCAAAGACAGCCAACCCCACACTGCACATGGCCTTCAGCCATGCGTGGTGGGGGTTGGCAACAGGGCCTGACCCTTGGGACCACATCCTCCAGGGCTTTTTTTTAAAGGGGAGGGGGGCCCACTTCCCAAGCCATTATAGGCCATGGGGAGCCCACTCCCGGGGCCAAAACTTACAAAAAGGGGAGGGCCCCTCCTCCCCGAGTCTCTTCAGGCACTGGTGCCCCCAGGGCCTTTTTTTTATTGAAGGGCATGTGGCCCCACTCCCGAGTCTTGTTAGGCCCTGGGGATCACATCCCCAGGGTCGCTTTTAATTAAAGGGGAAGGGGGACGCATGCCCCCCCTCCTGAGCCTTATTAGACCCTGCTGACCCCATCCCCCAGGGCCACTCCTTAAAATAAGGGGAGGGGGCCATGTGGCCCCTCTCCCCTAGCCTTGTTAGGACCTGGGGACCCCATCCCTCAGGACCACTCCTTCAAATAAATGAAAATATATATGCATGTTTGCTTAAAGTGGTTGAATTAACTGTTTATGGACATGTGTATATATATATTTAGCTACAATTGTATTTATAAATATTACCCAGTAGTGGTTGCCACTGGGTAGTTATAGTTAGGTCAGCTGTTCCATAGGAAAATCGTTTCTTGTGTTGCAAATAACTTTGGCCCCGTTTAATGAATCCCAATCAATCAGGGAATTATGAAGCGCGCTACTCACCCGTGAGGGTCTCAAGGCACTGGGGGGAGGGAGGGGGGGTGCGCAGCTCCCTTCAGCCGAAGAGCCAGGTCTTGAGGGTCTTCCTGAAGGTGTTCAGGGAGGGGGCGCGTCTGATTTCTACCGGTAGCTCGTTCCAGGTCTTGGCTGCAATGTGAGAGAACGATCTTCCGCCTGCTCTGGCTCTGTGGATGCGAGGGGTTTCAGCCAGGGCGAGGTTGGCTGATCGTAGGTTTCTTTTGGGTACGTGGAAGTTTATTCTGTCGTTGAGGTATTTGGGTCCGTTGTTGTGCAGGCATTTGTAGGCGTGAGTGAGGATCTTGAATGTGACTCTCTTCTCCACGGGGAGCCAGTGGAGTCTCCGCAGGTGTTGGCTGACGTGTTCGTGCCGGGGGATGCCGAGGACGAGTCGGGCTGCGGTGTTCTGTATAGTTTGGAGTTTGCGGAGTAGGGACTTGTTGATGCCGGCGTAGAGTGCGTTGCCATAGTCCAATCTGCTGGTGATGAGTGCGTGGGTGACTGTCTTCCTTGATTCGGTGGGGATCCATTTGAAGGTCTTGCGGAGGATGCGTAGGGTGTTGAAGCAGCTGGAGGTGACGGCGTTGACTTGCCGGTTCATGGTGAGTGACGAATCGAGTACGATGCCGAGGTTTTTTGCGTGGTCTGAGGGGGTGGGTGGGCTTCCGAGGGCGGTGGGCCACCAGGTGTTGTCCCATGCTGAGGGGGTGGTTCCAAGGACGAGGACTTCTGTCTTCTCGGCGTTGAGTTTTAGGCAGCTGTTGGTCATCCAGACTGCGACTTCTTGCATTCCTCTTTGGAAGTTGAGTTTTGCTGTGGTGGGGTCTCTGGTGAGGGAGAGTATGAGCTGGGTGTCGTCGGCGTAGGATACGAGGTTCAGGCCGTGTTGTCGGACGATGGCTGCGAGGGGGCCATGTAGATGTTGAAGAGGGTCGAACTCGGAGATGACCCTTGTGGGACCCGCAGGTGATCTCTGTGGGGGCTGATAGGTAGGGCAGTAGCCTGATCCTCTGGCTTCTTCCGGTGAGGAATGAGCGGATCCAGTTCAGTGCATTTCCTTGTATGCCGGCGTCATGGAGTCTGGCGACTAGTGTGCAGTGAGAGACGGTGTCAAAGGCTGCAGACAGGTTGAGGAGGATGAGGGCTGCGGAGTGGCCTTGGTCCAGGATGGTGCCAATGTCGTCTGTGGCGGCGAGTAGGGTGGTCTCTGTGCTGTGGTTGCTTCGGAATCCGGATTGGGACGGGTCGAGGATGACGTGCTCTTCGATGAATCGTGTCAGTTCCTTGTTGACTGTTTTCTCTGCCACTTTGGCTGCGAAGGGGAGGAGCGAGATGGGCCGGTAGTTTTTGAGGTCGGTGGGGTCAGCCGTGGGTTTCTTGAGCAGGGGCCTGACTTCTGCGCGCTTCCAGTCGTCTGGGAAGGTGCCTGTTTCGAAGGTGGTGTTGATGGTGCGTTGTAGTTCAGGTGCGATGCTGTCCGTGGCTCTGTGGTAGATGTAGGGGGCAGGGGTCGGTGGGGCCCCCGAGTGGATGCTTTTCATGGTGTGGCGGTGTCCTTGGTCGTGATTGGTGTCCAGTTGGAGATGATGGGCTGGTTGGTGTCTTGCGGAGACGGGGGCCAGCTGTGGCGTCGTGTGGCTGGTCGACGAAGTTGTCATAGAGTGTTTTGATCTTGAGGTGGAAGTATGTTCCAAGTTTGTCGCAGAGGTCTTGGGACGGGGTGATGTCTGTGGCTTCGCTGCGTGTGTTGGTGAATTCCTGAATGACACTGAAGAGTTCCCTGGAGTTGGTGGAGTTGGTGAGGATTTTGTTGTGGATGAAGTTCCTTTTGGTTGTTCTGATTTGGTTGTGGTAGTTTGTCATGGCGTTCTTGTAGGTGGAGTGGTTGTCGGGAGTCTTGGTGTTCCTCCAGTTCTTTTCCAGGCGTCTGCAGGTGCGTCTGGCTTCTTGGAGATCGGTGGTGAACCAGGCGGCTTTCTTGGAGCGT
This sequence comes from Calotriton arnoldi, assembly GCA_963921515.1. Lineage (NCBI taxonomy): Eukaryota > Metazoa > Chordata > Amphibia > Caudata > Salamandridae > Calotriton > Calotriton arnoldi. The sequence goes on from CAWUFW010001300.1 coordinate 1,914,550, forward strand.
TGTTTGCCGGGGTTGCGTAGCGGGGCGAGCTCTGTCTGCGCAGTTGGAGATCCACGTGTGGAGTCCTCTGGCTGCGATGTTTGCGTCGGACGCCCAGGTGTGATTGTGTCGGGTGAGGGTGGAGTGCAGTTGCTCATCGGTGATCTTGCTCCAGCTCCTTCGCAGAGGACGGGGGCTGGTTTTGGTGCCTTGGGTTTGTTGACGGTGAAGTGCACGCAGTGGTGGTCGGTCCATGGTGGTTGCGTTGTGTGGCTGAAGAGGACGCTGTTTCCTGCAGCGAAGATGGGGTCGAGGGTGTGTCCTGCTCTGTGTGTGGGTGTGGTGACGAGTTGGTTGAGTCCGATGTTGGCGAGGTTGTCACGAAGGATGGGGTCGTTGGGGTTGTCGAGGTGGAAATTGAGGTCTCCGATGAGTATGTAGTTCATTGATGCGATGGCGTGTGGTGCGATGAAGTCGGTGATAATGGTGGCGAAAGGTGACCGGGGACCGGGGGTCTGTAGATGAGAGTTCCTCGAAGTGTGGTCTGAGGGCTGGTCTGGATCTGGAAATGCAGGTGTTCGGCGGAGGGGAAGGTTTCGCTGGAGGTGGTGAGGCGGAGGGCGCTCTTGTGGGCGATGGCGAGGCCTCCTCACGGGTGGTTGGGGCGGTCCTTCCTCTGGATCTTGTATCCGTCCGGGATGGCGGTGTTGATGTCGGGGGCAGAGGTGGAGTTGGTCCAGGTCTCTGTGAAGAAGGTGATGTCGGGTGAGAGGGAGTCTAGTAGGTTCCAGATTTCCATGGCGTGTTTATGTACGGAACGCATGTTGAGGAGGATGCATCTGAGGGTGTCGTCGGTGCTGGCGTAGGTGGTGTTGGGGGTCTGGGTCGCGGTGAAGGTCCTGCGGCAGTGGAGGCAGGAGAACTGGCCGTGAGTCGAGTTCGGTGAGGCCTGTTGGCAGTCTCTCGGTCTTCCGGGGTTAAGTGCGAGGAGGGCGGCGGAGTCGTAGTGATGGACGGTCGGAGATCCAAGGTTTCTGGCGCGGGTCGCGGTCGGGTCGCGGATGGGCTTGCCTTAGGCGCGCCCGCTACGTGCGTCGCGCAGCGGCCGCCATTAAGTAGGGGAGGGGGAGGGACGTGCAGCTGGGAGGCGGGAGCGGCACAGGGGAGGGGATCCCCATGAAACTGTCCAAAAAGGTGCTACCTTTTATCTAGTTTGTGCATGGAAAGTTTAGGGGTGATCCGTCAGCAGAGGGCCGAGAAAAGGGGTCCCAAAACGCATACTCCAATGCATTTTCCATAGACTTATTTAAGAAGGGCTACAGCAAAAACTGCTGGCTGGAATTACACCAAATTTGTCAGGAAGCTAGATCTTGGTCTACAGATAGTCCTATTTGTGATTTGGTGTAAATCCATTCAGTAGTTTTTTAGAAACTTAACGTGAAAAATAATTGTATATTTGGATGATTGGATCTGCAAGAGGCTTGAGAGACTCTCGCGGGAGTGCCAATTTAAAAATAGAGAGTTCTGATTGGACCAGGGCCCTGGGGCAATTTTGCTTCCCGCTGGAATGAGCACTCTGATTGGCTGCCAGCAAGATGAGAAAAATGTTGCTGGCAGCCATTACAGGACTCGGGGACTTAGTACCCTGTCCTGAACATGTAAAAAATATATAAGGGGGCAAAGTAGAGATACCCTGACCTCCTAGCCCCCAAAAAATTGGCAAAACTTGCCGCGATCCCACGAAACTCCTGCAGGATTGTAATAAAACTAAAATAAATGGTGGCCGGGGCTGCTTTGTTTTATTAATGGAAGGGGGTACGCAGCCCCTCCTCTAGCCTTCATGGGCCCCGGAGAGCCCATCCCCAGGGCGAAATTATTGTATATGGGTAGAGGGCACGCGCACCACTCCTCACTGAGCCATCACAGGCCCGGGGAGCCCACCCTGGGATTGAAATTACTCAAAATGGGGAGGGGGCCACATGGCCTCCCTCCCTGAGTCTCTAAAGGCCCCAGGTACCCCATCACTTGGGACTGCTAAACTAATTAAAAGGGGGTGGCACACGGCCGCCCTCCCTGAGCCTTCTATGGCCCCGGGGTCCCCATCCCCTGGGGCCGGCTCACTAGCTATGTCCCGAGGAGGCAACCCCCAAGACATAGTAGTTTTTCCTGCCTGCACCGAAGCAGGCAAGGAAACCTGTGTTTGCTCCCGCCTGGTGGGAGTATTTTTAAATCTCCCCTGAAATGGGAGCAAACACAAAGTCTGCTCCCAGCAGGAAGGAGCTTTGAAAATGCTCCCGCCAGCTGGGAGCAGACTTTGATCTGTTCCTGTGCCTGCAGTGATGCAGGCAGGGAAACAGATCAAAATATTGCTCCCGCCCATAAGTAGCTGCTCCCTCTGGGTGGGAGCAACGGCAGTTCCTGCTGCATGCAGGGAGCCAGCTGTGGCCACGGGGGCTCTGGGGCTCCCCCAACAGGCTCCAGCGAATATGGTGAGTGCCGTGGGTGGGCCTTTAATGATGCGGGTCCCTGTGGCGGGAAAAGGCTCAGAGAGTGGGGCAGAGCGGCCCACTTCTCTTTTATTTTAGTAGTGGCCCTGGGGGATGGGGTCCTCAGGGCCTTACATGATTTGGGGAGGGGAGCCGTGCAGCCCCACTCCCCTTTATTTTAAGCAGTGGCCCTGGGATGAGGTCCCCAAGGCCTAATGAGGCTCGGGGAGGGGGCCCACTTGGCCCCTTCTCCCTTTCATAAAAAAAATGCCCTGGGGGTGGGGTCCCCAGGGCCTAATAAGGCTCAGGGTGGGGGCCACTTGGTTCCCCTCCCTTTAAAAAACATAAGGCTCTTGGGGTTGGGTTCCCGGGGCCTAATAAAGCTCGTGAGGGGGCCACTTGGCCCCCTCCCCTTTAAAAACATAAGGCTCTGTGGCCAAAGCCCCTCACGGCGGGAGTGGCTTTATATATGGTAATAAAATATTACTTAACATTAAAAAAAATCCTAAAAATTCACTGAAAAAACCAAAGGTTGAAATAACGTTATAGTTAGATAAGCATGTCAGTAACAACATTAATGTTTTGAACTAAAAAAAACACAGAAATTCACCAGTTATAGTTAGCAGAGTTAGCAGTTATAGTTAGCAGAGCTAACGATAACTTGCGCCCCACCATGCACTGCTTCTGACCTCAAATATTGCATCACTCATGAATGTTCTATGAGATAATTTTATGGTCACTGATGAAATTTCAAATGACATCATTGATGACATCTGAAAAGATATCATTGATGACATCACTGATGACATCATCCAAACTTCTTTTGTACACATTGCTTTATAAATGGGTATAGCATTAGAGCTACGAAAGTAAGTGCAAAGTAGCTGAGAATAAGAAGCATCATTACTGCTATCATACATACAACCCCCAAAGGTAGGGCAAGCTCGTGTGATGTGCAACATTTACCCAATACCATATACTTCATGGGTAGCCGAGTTCATGTTGACTATGAACACAGATGAAAGAGTAGCCTATCCTGCACACGGTGTTCAATCTGTATACAACTGTTCAGGGAAACCAAGTTCCTCCAAATGCTAAAGCCGTGTTACATAACTAATGCACTACTACAGACAGTCTTTACCTGTATCAAACTCCAGACAGTCACTGAACCTACATTGAGAAATATACTTTTAGAAGTAGAAAAGTGGGTACTGTTAAAACTGTTTATTATAGGGAGAGAGTTTACTCTGTACCACACTGTTTGCAGACAGTGAAACTCTCATGAGAAATACACCACAGAGTAATAAAAAGTATCTACTAAAACAGTGTACACTCTATGCGAAACTTGTCCAAAGAGCGACTATTCACTTAAAATAACCAAGGTCTGAAGGTGCTAAAGATCATCCTACCTGCAGCCTTCATACTGTGGTGAAAACTTTACAGATAGCCCATCTTCTGAAGCAAAATAAGCACATGTACATAGGTTAGTACTTGGTGCACACAGTCTTCTATGTTAAGTACAAATTGTGGTGCTGAGACGATTCTGTCTAATAACTCAAGGCTGCTTACAATGCTTAGTATATAGTACACAGAATCTGTGCCCTGCTGGAAACTTTTTCTGCAGTACCAAAAACCTTGTTGGATCATAATGAACATAAGTCATCAACTGTCACCTGCACACAGAGTTACTCTTCAATACAAAGATTTATAGCATGTTCAATAACTCTACACACCTATGGTGCATTAGGAGCAGATGCATTTTGTAAACACTTACATCGATTTGCTGGACACAGGCTGTACTAAATTAGGTAGAAAAGTAATATGGTAGTTACCCGCCACTATGTAAACTATAACTCAAACACAGTCAGTGGATGATGTCAACAGTGATGTCATCAATTATGTAATTTGAGTTGTCATCAGTGATGTCATCAATGATGTCATAGAACATGTCATGAGTGTGTAATTTGTGAGGTCATAAGCAGTGCATGGCGGGGGCACAAGTTATAGTTAGCTCTGCTAATATATACATATATATAATACATATATACACACATACATAGACAGTCAAATTCAAATATTTTAAGCAAACATGTAGACTTGTGTATTGTAGTGAAATGTAGATGGACAAATAAGTGTTCGTGGCAAGATGTAGTCTTTTTTTCTCTGTTGCCTCTTGGCAAATTTGGTAGCTGTGCTGGTGAGGCACAGGTGGGGGAAGGACAGATGCAGCTGTGGCCCTATCTGGCCCCCGTCTAGCGACGCCACTGCACAACTTACCCCAATGAGAGGTGACTCTATTGTCTGTGGTTAAATCAACACTCCGTGGCCTGTTCCTTTTGCCAACAAATGCAGCTCAAGATACTGCAGGTATGACAAGCCAAGCTTTTAGCTGCCCAGTGCTTGGTTCATGGACTTTGGATGCCCTCTAAATCAAGAGACTGAAAGAGGGTAACTCGCCTCCACATTCTTCAGAGAAGTATAGGAATAATAAGTGGAAAAAAACTTATCCTGCTTCTCCACCTCATCAAAGCATTGGAAGAAACAGCACTGATGAAATACTGTTCTGTTTTGCGTTCTTCCTATATCTTCTGAGGAGGTTCCCCTAATCTCACACAAGTACTGTAGCCTTCAGCTCTCGGGTTAAGCATCTACAAAAGAAAATGTCCGATGTAATAGGGACAAAGTAGTGCAACAAGCTTTTGCGGGATCCGAGGGAGGTAACTAGTGTAGTGTAGAGAGGGCCGGCTTTAGTGCTGGTGGTGCCTGGTGTGACAATCTTTGTTGGTGCCCTCATGACCTCCTTCTCCAAGGAGTCCCTCACTACCACCCTCCAACTGTGCTTCTCATTTCTCCATAGCACCTCTCCCATGCATATCATTTGTTTTATAGTGCTACTCCTACCAGTATAGGGTGTCAGAACACTTTACATCACACACACATTATACAGAGACAATGATTAATACATGTGTAAAACAGTCAAAAGGAAATGTTACATAAAACAATGAGGATTACAAGGAGTAGGAATCAGATGCCATCCATACTAGTAGGCAGTATATTTTAAGAGTGTTTGGTCTGGAAAACCACAAACTTGGGATTTAAAAAGGTACCACTGTGGTTGGGGTTGGCTTTACTAATAAGAATGCATTTCTACCCAAACTAACCCTTTTTAGCAACATTAGGATGATGGAAAATTAGGAAAAAACATAACTTTCTAACCTATACCATGCAGCTTGCATGCAGCTCTTTGATGACAGTTAATAGGGCACTGTGTTATATTAGGATTGTAATTTATGAACTGCAATGTAACAAAAGGATCTCTGTGACCAAAGTAGTAACCCATTGAGCAATCCACATAAAATACAGTTCTGTAATCTGCATGGTACACATTCTTTGCAGCAGGCATATTAACACTCTGTGCTACTGTGTATGAGTCAAAACTCCCACTAGACAAAACTCCAATCTCTCTGCAGCAGGTACATTAATCACCAGAGTTATCTTGACATTTTTATCACTGCCTGAAAACTGCTGGACACACAAGGAAATCTGCAGCAGGTGCTTTTAAATCGGTAAGGTATTTCTAAACACAGTGCTCCCAAGCTCAGCACCAGGTGTGACTGCACTGGTCGCACCACCCTAAAGCCGGCCCTGAGTGTAGGTGTGTTTAGAGACAGGCTTAGAACATTTCTGTTCTAGCACACAATGGAACTAACTGGTGTCAAGGAATCTTGTTTTATGGCTACGGTGTCACCTCAATACCTTTGACTTATGGTTCTTTAGAAATCCTCCTGAATTGACTTGACTTGCCTTCTTGATCATTTAGTAGCTTCCACAGCCACTGAGATACTGACCTCTGCTCTGGTCCTGGTGGGGTGCAAGAGCAGGCCTCCCATGCCAGAGGTGCCACCTGGCTACTTAGAAACAACTTTAGGCCTCAAGCTGGTTCCTGCCATTGGTATGATGAGCGTCTGACTTCAACACTCAAATTTAAAATTCACCAAGTGTGACACGCTGATCTGACAAAGGCCCTTCTCCTCACCTTCTCCTTACTGGTCGTGCACTTGCACAAACTGAATTAGATAAGTCTGGAGCATTAGGACCAATACAAATAGATAGTGTCTTGCGCACACACTCAGTGGCTCACGAAGGAGAGTGGGTATGTGTTGCTCTTATTTACTCGTTGCATACTCATCTTTTGTATACATTACTTCAGAGCCCTGCCAAAACAGTGCAAAAGTATTACCACAATCAGAACACACAAATGACAGAGAGATCTTGTTGCACTCCAGTTTAGCACATTTTACTGCGTTGATAGAGGATTTAGTTTTGTCTTAGAATTTAAAGAAACGTATGTAAACTATCATTGGTATCATGCTGCAAAACTGAGTTACTACGTGTTTCCTGTGTTCTTTCCTACTTCCAGGTGACTACAGATATCTTGTCCAGGGATGGAAAAGATATTGCATTTGCTGACTACAGCCCAAGCTGGAAGTTTCATCGAAAGCTGGTACATTCTGCCCTTTCTATGTTTGGAGAAGGCGCACTCGCTCTGGAGAAAATCAGTACGTACCAACTCCCATCATTCACGTTTACTGGAATCTCAATTTCATCCTGTGTTTGACAGCATTCATTCGATCACGCCTTATTTTTTAATGACCATAGTATTCAAATCATAATATTTTTTAGACATAACGCTAACTTTCCCAATTCTTGGACAATCAGCCAGCACACATCCATTAGGGGCTAACTAAGGTTTTGTGGGAAAACGAACATTAACGCTGTAAAGCAATTAACAGTGGACACACAAGTCAAAATGAACCCAAGACGTCATTGGTGAGCCAAGATAAAATATACACAATCCATACAATGTATAGACTTTCTGAGTCATTTAATTCCTGAAAGTTTTCAAGGAGTTCATTAAAAGTAATATAATCATTTCTTAAATTTTTATTTGACATTCCAGAATTCCGCATTGCTCTCCTAGGCGTAATTTAGAGTGGCGCTTTATTTTCAGAGGTACGTACTAATGACAGCGGATGGTATATTTACCTGGTGCACTATTACCTTTGCGGTATAAGTTTTGAACTGCTTGTCGGATACAGCTCTGTAACATTGGATGTTTTCCACAATTCCGAGCTGCAAACCTAGGGACAGATTTACTAAAATTTTGAATCGGGTTCAGTGGCGGCTCCTCCGCAATGGCAGAGGAGCGTCGCCCCACTGCCTGGCTCAGAGCCAGCAAATAGGTTTTCTCCAGCCCAGCTGCATTGAGCAGCCAGGTTGAAGGAACCCCACAGACTCCCTGGTCTGAGCAGGGCGTCTTTCCTGCCTGCTCAGACCAACCCCCGCACTGCTCTGCAGCGTGGGGATTAGATGGGAGTCTGAGTCCCAGGGGCTGCTGGACCCAGGAAGAAGAGGAGAGGCGGCATGACGAGACGCAAAAGTTGGAGGCGGCCGTCAACAAAAGGTAAGCTTTGTTTTCTTTTAAAAAACAAAAAATGATTTGTAAACTCCCTTTCCCTGCGCAACCCCCAGCGTAACCCCACCCGCCCCACAACCCTTTATATATGGTGGCCGCCCCTGATCGGGTTTGTGTAAAAAAAAAACTGTTACAAATTGGTGCAAGATATTTTGTGTGATTTACTTTCCAGCACACAACTTATTTGCACTGGAAAGTAACTTAAAGTAATGCAAAGTAGCATCATGCGCTGCTTTACATCAATGATGCGTGCCATGGATGTTACCATTCAGTCACCCATGGTTTTCGATAAAGGACAAATGTTTTAATTTCGCCAGAGCTTCTGATACTGCATGTGTTCAGCACTATACAGCATATATCAAAAGTGGAAAAAGTTTTAAGGTTTGTCTAGGCATTGCTTTTCCTACTGGAAAGGAATCTGAGTACAAAACCTATGCTAGACATCACACAGACACGTTTGCATAAAGGTGCCAAGTGGTGTGCGTGGCGCTAGGTAATCTGAAAGTACATGAGCGCTAGGGTAGAGAGGAGGAGCGCCATATCTTTGTAGACATGGCCCTGGCCTGCTCTCTCTCTCCCTTGCACACAACACAGTGCAGCAACCTTGGTTCGTGTGCTGCGTTGCTTGACAACTTTGTAAATCTGCCCCGTAGAATGTTGGGGTTTTTCCTTGCACAAAATGCACCAGGTTCTACTTGGAGAAATGTATACAGAAATACCTTTGCAGTTCACAATCTATTCTTTGGATGAAATTGATATGATTGCTGTGGTATGAACTGAATACTTTAATTAGATATCTGTAGTGCTGTTTGGGACACAACTTGTAATTAAGATATATACTGCTGATTTTCCTGCGTTTCAAAAAATGGCCAGGTTATCACTTAGGAGTTGAGATTTATGTTGGGGATGCAACTAACACCTACATTCTCTTTATCATATGTTTTGATTCTGAAAGGGAGGTCTTTGAAAGGGTAGATTTAATTGGTGAGATTGCATAACTAAGGTTTGCGACAACAGCATTTCATTATTTATTTGCTATGGATAAAGTTCCTGAAATGGTGACTAGATCACTCTTAGCCTTTACACTCTTTCCTCTGTCAGGTCTGTGGGTAATCTGCGACCTAATGAGTGGACCAGAAGTTATGATACAGCTGTTAAAACATAGGCTTACATGTTGGTTCCGCACATATATCCATGTGTCCAGTGCAGCACATCCCCACCTCCAAAGGTAAGGGTCCTCCCCAGTGCCACTAACAAGTAAACGGCCAATTGGTGTGTGTTTTCACCAGTGGCTGAGGGTTTGGTGTTGGGGCTTGATAATGGGAAGGACACAAGGCATTAGAGTAAGAGAGTGGTCATAAGGGTAGTGTTATTCTACTGTTCCATCCTCGCTCTTTCCCATTCACAACCTTGTGAGCAGATTGTGCAACAATTGAGAATGACAGTGGGAGGAGAAGGCAGCACAACGTAGTGTAGGCCAACCGATTCCGTAGAACCTCCTGGCTAATTTTGGCATTCTCTCAGTAGAACCTTTGAGGGTGTAATGACTGCAGAATGTAGGTGGAGTATCCCATATAGTCACACAGCGTATGTCTCTAACAGTTAAATGCCAGGAGAATGCCACCAGTGGCTCATTAGCCCTGGTGGATTTTTCCCAGATCCCGGATTGTGGTTGGACTGCAGGCAAAGGGTAACAGTGGGTGATCCACAATGTTATCCATCTGGAAACGATGACCTGAGAAGCTGCTCATCTAGCTTCATCGACTCAAAGGATCACAAAAAAGTTAGACAAGGGGACGCAGATCCCTGGTTTGACAAGACAGAAGTGTGGAGCACAGCTGCTGTGCAAATTGTGCAATAACTGTGCTAAAAGAAGAACGGGGACATGAGAATAAAGTTGGAATAATGACCGATTTGTTCAGAAGGAACTTAGCAGCATTTTTGGAATGAAAGAAGGTAATACTGTAAAAGATTCAGACATGCAAAGGCCCTGTCACTCAGCTATGTGCCTTGTCATTTTTATGGCCTTTAAGAATGTAGTCATCCAAGAAAGACACTTAGGGGCTGATTACGATGTCAAGCGGAAACTTTCCACCCGACACCGTCTTGGATTCGGAACTGACCGACGCTGTTCGGTCGGAGTCCCATTGATTCCTATGGGAGCCCATGTTCCGCCCAACAACTCAGGCTCCTATGGGGAGATGGGGGGTGTGCGGAAAACTCTGCACCCTATCGCAGGCACCACATTGTGTCTGCCACACAGTGCAGGGTTTTACAGGGGGGTACCCTTAGGTACCCCCTAGGCCACCAACTGTAGGCCGCAGGTTGAAGGGGGGCCTGCCAGGGCCCCCAAAGTCACTTTCTGACAGCCTTTTCGTGTCGGACAGGCCGACTCGGAAAGGCTGTTTAAAACCGACATCGTAATCGCTCGGTCGGAAATGCTGTCCTTAGAGCTGTACAATGCGGTTCCGACCTACATGGAGGCTCCCAGAGCCAGTCGGAACCGATTCGGAAAGACCGTGCGGTTCACAATCCGACCGCGAACATCGTATTCGGTCGGTCGGATTGTAAACCGACCGAGTTGGTCGGAATGGTCCGACACGGTCTAGGGAATTCGACTCATAAGATTTGTTGGGACAGAACCAGGTACATGCCCCAAGAGTCAGTGGGTGCATAACTAGAGGAAATAAATACATTACGCACCAGGTGTCTCTTGGCAACTTTTTTGACCATGGAGAAGGACCCTCCAGGCACCCCATTACAGCTACGTGACCAACTAGGATATGTCATCATTCAGTGAGCATGGAAGCAGCATCTTTGCTAATGTCCAGTGACAGAACTTCAGTCATCTGGTGGAGTATTTCTTGTAGCCACAAGGACCTCTAAATTATCCAAGGAGAAATCTAGGAATTCAAGCATAATCTCCTCAGGAACCATATACCAAGATGAAAATGGTACGGCAGTAAACAGACCTTGTTTACAAATCCTATGGTTTCGGATTTTCCCATAGAATCTCAGCATAGAACAGCATGGTATTGCAATGCATTTTGCATTGTAGACATTAGTTGATCTTTGATCCCCTCAGCCTTAAGTTCTAAATGCAGTACATCTTTGGAACTTGCATCTTCAGGTCTCTCAGCACTGATTTCCACTGCCTCACCCTTCTAATCCAGTACAGCTTCTACCTTTCGTTCAGTCATACTCAACCCGGGGGCGTGGCCAGCAACATGGCCGAGTAGCCGCGTTGATCGCTAGCTCCGCTGGCCCCGGTCTTAACTTAATCCTGGGATAATCCTGTTCCTCTTCGCCGCAGCAACACTACACTGGCGCTTACTAGGTGCCGGCAAGTGGTGGCGTGCCCCGGCGAGAAGTGTTGCGCCGTCCTTTGCCTGATATCGAGACCTTTCCGGCGCGATGTTCGGCGCGCGGTCTCCCCCTAGATGGCGACTGCAGCGAGGTAGCTGAAACCTAGGGCCGGAGCTGCGGTGCTCCCGCCCGACGTGGCGGCCAGAAGCGTGGAAGAACAAAGGCGGCGATCGCCACGTCAGACACCGCGCACTGCTCTGATCCCGAGCCGCGACATCAGCAATCCACGGCTGACTCGGGGACTCCGGCGCGGATGCCGAACGGCTGCAGCTGGCGGTGTGGGAGTCGGGAGCACGGGTTACTCCCCACCCCCTGTTACTGAGGGGAGAACTTCCGCGGCTGGAGTGGCTGCCATCGTGCCACTACCCGTCTGCTGGGACTGAACGGGAGACTCTGTGGTGGAGTGATCGGCTCGCCCCTTCTCCAGTCTCCGTGATCGCAGCCCCAGGACTGGATCCCGAAGGACGGCGCACTGGAGGCCTGTTAAACCTGCTCTCCCCTGATGAGGACTGTGCCCCGTGGCTGGCCCGACGGTGAGTTTCGCCGATGATCGGGCGGTGTGGCGTTGTGACTCCTGAGGGTGCCCCTGTCCCTGCCTCTCTGCCACTAAGTACCGGGACACGTGTTGATTTTCTGGCAGAACTGAGCGGAGGATATTGAGGTACGACCCCTGGGCCCACTGCGTGGGACAGTACACCACCGGAGGTCACTGTCTTTCTTTTGGGGTGCCTGTTGATTCGAGGGACGCGCCGGCCTCCTAAACTGGGACTCACACCGCTGGGTGAGTGGTGGCCCTTCCTGCTCCTGCTCTCAGCGATACCTCTTATCAGTGCTGGGATCAAGGCGACATCGTGGAGTGGGGTTCGGTGGGGCCACAGGTACACTACCTCTCCTCTGTCTGACCCACCCCTCCGCAGACTTTACTACCATAGGAGGGATCCAGTGGGCCACAACCAATACAGAGGGCCGTGCTTCTTTGCCTTGATGCGCGCTCTGGGCCCTGGCGCTCCTACTGCGACACTCGGCTGTGCTCCATCCACCTCCTGCTACCACCTGCACATACACTCCACGATCCGCCAATCCTTGAAGCTGGTCATACTCATAGAGGTGCGCTAGTGGTATGTAGACTGAGACCTGGGACCTGCGCAATTAAATTCCCACGCACGGTGACCATCGGAAGAAGTAACCAAGTGGCCCAATTGGCCAGGAACGGTTCACTACCTCCTCCCCACTCTGCCCATCGCTATTGTACTGACGACGCCTACTGGAGACTCAGGCAGCGCTACTGAGTAGTGACTCCCTCCTTGGACCTCCCTTAGTGTGAGTGCGCCCCTGGATCCCTGCACCGACTTACACGACCTGCCCGGTGTTGCTGCGGCTGTCCCGGGAGCGCCGAGACGCTCTGGGAACGAGGGGTAGTGGAATCACCGAAGATACAACGGAGGTTGAGACTGTGAGAGGCCAGACTGAGACGTACGCCAGCGCCAGGTCGCCCGCGATGGCGAAAGATAAAGAACCTAAATCATCCTGACAGGGGAAACTGGACCGCTATACTAAAGTGCTCCCTGCGTCGACAGGTGCAGAGGGAGGCCCTGCTCCTCTTCCAGACAATGCGACCATACTACAAGCCATACATGCATCCAGGGAAAGCTTGGAGGGGAAGATGGCGGAGATCCGCTCGGAGGTGACGCTGCTTCGCCATGATCTCCGCAAAGTCTCTGAACGAGTGACCGAGGCGGAACACCGCATCTCAGAACTCGAAGATGCCTCTCACACCATGAGGAAAGATGTGACGGGACTCTTGGCTTCTATGAAGGAGGTGGCCTGGAGGGTAGACGATGCCGAAAATAGGGCCCGAAGAAATAACCTGAGATTTATTGGTTTTCCGGAAAAGCGGAGCAGGCAGATCCGGGTCAGTTTCTCCTGACGTTCTTGAAGGATACCCTGCCGAATGCACCCTTCTCGACCTGTTTTGTCATAGAACGGGCGCATAGGATGCCTAATGTCCCCCGCCGCCGGGGACCTCTCCTCGACCCTTGATAGCTCGTTTCCTGAACTTCCAAGATAGGGATTTGATACTGCGTGATCTGCGATAGAAGGGGGAGGTCCAATACGAGAATACTCGAGTGATGGTTTTCCCAGACTACTCACGTGATGTGCAGAAGCAGAGACGGACTTTCGACCCGATGAAGGCAAAACTACGGGCGCTTCAACTTCAATATATGTTATTGTTCCCAGCTAAACTCAAGGTCATTTTTCAAGGCTCCACGCTGTTTTTTCAAACTCCAGATGAAGCATGGTCCTGGATTGAGGAGCGGCCCCAGCTGCGACGTGGGACACCCAGTGCTTCGGGCCAATTAACGGAAAAGCGATTGGGCTCAAGCCAAAGAAAAATGTCGGAGGCGAGTGTTGAGAATCCGGAACTCAGCTGGGGGCACACCGGGAAGGACGTTGAGATCCAGAGACACTAAGGAACACCTGTCGGAGTCTGAGGATGAGGTGGTGCAGGTACGCCCATCACGAACCCTGATCAGATCGGATGACACTGTCTATACTGAACTGTCGGAGAGGGAAGACTCAGCGGACGCAGACAGTGAGCACCCTCTACTTGAAAGCATTCAACGACTGGATTCACCGGAGCTGACCTTGCCTGACGCCGGTGCACAGCAGCAGCAATTACCCAGCAATGGCGAAGAGGACTGAGATAAGGGGCCAGGTGGCCGCCAAAAGACAGTAAGACTACCCTAGGGCTTAGTGGGCATTGCAGGACTTAGGCCCGTGCCAGGGAAGTATATTGTGCGTTACTGCATTATTATTGTGTAGTTAATTGACTGGGGGAAGGGAGGGCTACAGACCTCTTAGTGGATTACCCGTGCCTGAGTTGTCATGTTGACGAATTGGGGGTGGTGTGGGTACCTGAAGAGTGTGGGGTGGGGGGTATTTTGGATAATGTTCCACGTTGTGAGTTGAGATTGTTTTATGGGGAAGGGGATTGTTTTGATCAATTTGTTCGAATACATACTGGGGTTGAAAAGAGAGGGGGCAAGATGGGCAGGCCTCTGGTGGAGCACCGGGCAGGTGATGGACCGAGACTTGTTTCACAATGGCAGAAGACAAATATATGGTACTGACGTGGAATGTCAACGGATTAGGCAGTAAAATCAAAAGGGGTCTGGTGTCTCGTTAACTCAAGAGGCTTAAACCCGACATCATATTTCTACAAGAAACGCACCTGATAGGCTTCAGTTGTTCTTTCCTGGGAAGGGGACAATACACTACTCTGGCGCATGTAGGCTTCACTAAGGGCTCGAGAGGAGTGGCAATCCTCATTAAAAAGTCTCCTCCCTTTCATGTCACTCAACAGTGGGGGATACAGATGGGACATACGTTGCAGTGCAGGGCATTTGGAAACGCAAGACGTTTTTGCTTATTAGTGTATATTCGCCCCTGCGACTGCAGCAGCGTACACTGGATAGATTAGCTCCTACTACACTCCGGCCCTGCCATACACATAGTAGGGGGGATTTTAACGATGTAAGTGATCCCTCCTCGACCAAACCCAACTGCGACCTGGGTCCCACGGGCCCACAATGTTGGCTCGATTCCAAGAGACCCTGGGACTGGCCGATTTGTGGCGAAGGCACCATCCAAATCTACGTGCATATTCCTATTTCTTGGGGGCCCACAGGGTATTCTCGAGGCTGGACTACCTCCTCGCCCCTGCAGGAGAGGTCAGACAGGTGGAAAACATAGACTACTTAGCTATGGGCATCTCCGATCATTCGCCCCTCCTAATGGCGGTGGAAGGGGTGGCCACCAGGTAGCGCAGTGGAGATTGAACCCATGGGCACTACAGGACAAGAGAGTTGCTAAGGAGCTTAGGGTGGACTCCGAACTTTACTTTCAAGAAAACGATGGTTCGGTACAATCGGCAGTCACCTTGTGGGAGGCATTTAAGACGGTACTCCGCAATACAGCACAAAATATAATTGCCCACAAAAAAAAACGAGAAACCCAGGAGATCGAGGAATTAGAACGCACAATACTAAGTTTAGAGGGACGTGACCGCACCACATTGACTGACCATACCCTTCGCCAAATCGAAATAACTAAAAGAGACTATCTGGCGCTGGCGACCAACGAGGTGAGAGCCCAACAATTGGCAACACAACATTGGCTCTATGAGACAGGGGATAGGGCAGGGAAACTGCTCGCGTGGCTAGGAAGGAAAGAACTGGAGACAAGATGGGTAATGTCCATTAAAGAACGCAATACCACACATACCACACCCGAAGCTATTGCAGGTGCCTTTGCAAGATACTATACTGAACTATATGCAGCCAAACCTCACACAGAGGAGACGCAGATACACCAATACTTAAATGCAATTGAGCTACCCTCACTTTCGCAGGAGGAGAGAGACGGTCTAGAGGGGATTTCACGTTGGAAGAAGTGACCGAGGCCATTGGCCGCCAAAAGGCAGGTAAAACCCCGGTCTTCCGGGTGAATTTTTAAACTAAATAGCACACTGTTAGCACCACACTTGCTCAATCTGTTCAAGGAGTCAAAAGACCAAGGGATTCTGCCACAGGATCTCCGTATGGCCACTGTGGTGGTCATCCATAAGACGGGGAAACCCCGGATGACTGTGGGTCTTATCGCCCCATATCCCTGCTTAATATTGAGACGAAGATTCTGGCTACGATACTTGCGATGCGTCTCCTGACAGTTATCACCCCCTGATACACAGAGACCAGTCAGGTTTGATGCCGAAGCGTGCCACACGTTGTAACCTATGCCGTCTGGCTAACTGGATGGACACGGTACAGAGCCGAGATAGCCCCCACCTGCTCCTTTCGCTTGACGCCGAGAAGGCGTTCGATACGATTCATTGGCCCTTCATGAGATGCACCCTGGAAAAGTTGGGCTTTGGCCCAGTATTCCGTGACTGGTTGGCACTGTTATACAATGCCCCAGAGGCTAAAGTCCGGGTCACTGGGGTCGTTTCTGCGAGTTGGCCGATCCAACGAGGCACTAGACAGGGCTGTCCCCTATCTCCCCTATTGTTTGCCCTTATTTTGGAACCTTTGGCCTGTGTGGTTAGAACCCGCCAGGGACTGGGTGGCTTCGTGGACAAGTCCCGAACCTTGGAGGAGGAACGCATATCGTTATATGCGGATGACATTTTGCTCTACGTCACACACCCGACTGAGACACTCCCCCAAATACTGCAGATTTTTTAAGAGTATGGCAGTCACGCTGGCTATAAGATTAACTGGAGTAAATCCACCCTATATCCACTGAGTGGGGTGGTAGAGTCCCAAACCTACCCGAGCTGTTTACGGCTCTCTACAGAGGGGTTTACCTACTTGGGACTTTATATCACCACCGACCCAGTAGCTAGACTAGAACATAATACCAGACGAGTTCTTTCGAACTTTCAGGAGGATGTGAAGAGGTGGAGGAAACTCCCTCTTACCATTATGGGGAGAGCCGCTATGTATAAGATGATAACCCTTCCCCAGCTCCTCTATATTTTACAAAATACCTATTACAAACTAACGGAAACTGTATTCACCACTATTAACTGTGAACTACGTTTACTCCTGTGGGATGGAGCCCATCCACGGTTAGCACTGCAAACGTTACAACGCAATCCGTACAATGGGGGTTGGCCTTACCGGATATTAGAGCCTACTATAGAGTGGCCCATCTCATAGTAATCAACGAATGGAACCATGCGCCGGGAGACCATCCTACTTATAGACTGGAAAGATTACAATTCCGGAACCGCACTCAACTGCACTACATATATGGAGGAGCAGGTGGTGCGCGTCTCCTACCGGCTACCCAACGAGTGCTGGAGGCCTGGAAAAGTGCTGAAAAGCAAATGAAATGGGATGGGAAGCCTACGCGGGAAACCCCTTTATGGAAGGGTACTAGATTGCCCGAGATTAGAAAACTGAGGGGCTTTAAGCAGTGGGATTTAATAGGGATTTCCAAGATAGGAGATATACTGGAGGCGGGCTCCTTAGCTCCGTTCGCCTCGCTTCAGGCTACATATCAGCTTCGGGATTCCCAAGCTTATGCCTACCTCAGACTTAAACATGCCTGGCACGCGGAGGGGTTGGACACAGGGACACTGCCGGAGTATGCCCCGTTAGAAGGTAGGCTTCTACAAGAGGAGATTCTGACCCAAGCCATATCATTGACATATAAAACGCAAATAAATAATATGCCTGACAAACTTGGTCCGCTTCGAGCCAAATGGGAGCTTACCACTGGCCCACTGGATGACATTGATTGGGAAGCAGCCCTCATGCACCCGCGTGAAGTAGCGATTAGATTGAGGCTACGGCTCATACAATACAAGATCCTACACAGAACCTATTTTGATAGGGCGCGCTTGCACTCTATAGGGAGGGCAGATAACCCAGATTGCCTTAGATGCCACACGGAACTCGGTACATACATACACACCCCCTGGGAATGCAGACGGATTCAAATCTACTGGGGCAAGATAGTGAATGAACTAAACGATGTACTTGGAGCCCAACTTGGGTTAGATGTAAAGTTCCTCATGTTAGGCATCCCAACGGATGTCGATCTGCCGTGACACAAGCTCATGTTGGCCAACTTAGGGTTAGTGGTTGCTAAGAGAGACATAGCTAAATGTTGGGGGGCTCAACGACTTCCTACGCTCCGGAATAGAGGTCAAGTATGGATCTCTACATGGTTGCAGAGAAGGTGACCTACAAGGCAAGAGGGTGCCCCCGGAAATTCCGGAAAAGTTGGGCGCCATGGATAGAGTATTACGGCTTAGACCTAGACATGGAAGAGGGAGGGATGGACCTATCCCAGGGCAGGTCAGGGACCGGACCTTGATGATTGTGATATATAACCTACTGTTGACAGATGTACCTGTATTAGAAGTGAACCCATATATATGCATGTATATACTGTTAGCCTCTGACCATGTGTTCTTTTTCAGAGAAACTGTTGCTACACCTTCTGCCTTGCATCACATACTACTGCCCACTACTCAGCCCACATTGTGTATTAATGATCTTTTTGATTGTATGTTTCATTTGTTAAAAATCAATAAAAACATTTTTTTAAAAAGTCATACTCAACCCAGAAGGACTCAGCATTACTCCCAAAAATTCCACGTGCTACACGTGGAAATCACATTTTTTCAACTTGCAGTACAACTGGTGGTCTTTCTATTTCTGCAACACCAACAAAACATGACGTACATGCACATCATCCGACACCGAATAAATCAGGATATCGTCAATGTATACCACCACAAACGTGTCCACATATTCCTTCAGCACGTCATTCAAGAAATACTGGAAAGCAGCAGGGGCATTGCATAACCCGAGCGGCATGACATTATATTCATATAGCCCATACCGTGTCTTAAAATCGGTTTTCCACTTATCCCCCTCTTTAATCCGCACCAAATGATATGCACCCCGTAAGTCCAGCTTAGTGTATACAACTGCTTCCTTAACTTGATCAAGTAGAACTGATACTAAAGGAAGAGGATACCTGTTTCTGATGGTGTTCTTGTTCAGCATGCGGTAGTCTATACACGTTCTTAAATCGCCATTTGCTTTGGAGATAAAAAAAAGTGGAGACGCAGCTGAGGAACGGGAAGGTCGAATAAATCCTATATCCAGATAGTGATCTAGATACTCTCTTAGATGTTTTGTCTCTGACTCAGACAATGCGTACACTCTACATGATGGGATTGTGGCTCCCGCAACCAAATCAATTTGACAATCATACTCCATGTGAGGAGGGAGTGCTTCTGCCTGACCTTCGCTAAATACTTCTCTGTACTGTGCATACGCTTGGGGCAGTTCTACCTCTTTTTCAGCTGCTGTGGCTATGCACCATGGATGAGCTAACGCCATTGCCTGTGAGGAGACCTCTACCAAACACGTCTTCTTACACTCTTCTGATTGGAACTCTACAGTTTTCAGTTTCCAATTGATAGTAGGGTTAAGTCGCCATTACCACGGCATCCCCAAAATGATTTCATACTGAGGGGCCTCGATGATATTCAAAGAAATGGTTTCTTCGTGCCTCTGTGTGCCATTGACAACCATCAGGGAGACCAGTTCTGTTTGTTCTGTAATAGGGCCCGATTTTAAAGGTTTACCATCAACTGCTAACACTCTCTCAGGATTCATTCTTGGAATGCGATTCAATTCTAACTTTTGCACCAGTCCTTGTTCGATAAAATTACCAGTGGCTCCTGAATCCACCATAACAGTTACTCGAATGGTTTCTTCAGTAGCTTGCAGCATCATATGAAGAACTATATGTGGTTCTGTTTCTCTCGCTGCTTCTACCGACAAAGAAGGCACCTTCCATGCTTTGTTATCCATGTCTGTTACAGAAAGGGAGGATCATCTACTTTGTCTGTCTTGGGTTCAAAAACCGATATCGCCACTTTTTGCTTACAAACGTGTAGGAGGTTTTTGGTTTGAGAGGGCATTCTTTTACGAAGTGCCCTTTTTACCACAATACATGCATTGACCATTTACCCGCCGAGCCTCTCTTTCTTCTTTAGAGAGAGGGGATCTAATAGCTCCAACTTCCATAGCCTCGACTTGAACTTCAGGACTTACGGAAGGCTTTTTGTAACTTCTGTCAAATTTAGCATACATTCTGTCATGTCTACCCTTATTACCTGCTATTTCAGAAAGTCTATGATCCAGTCTGAGGGTAAGGTTCATTAAGTCAATGCAAGTAGAGGGTTGAGGTTCTATCTGGGCAAGAATGTCCTTTATTTCTTCTCTGAGCCCATGATAATATAATGACATCCTCTTTTCCTCTGGCCACTCGGTTTCTGCTACTAACCTATTAAAGGAGGTTAAATACGTCACCAAATCTTTTTTTCCTTGCTTTAGTTCTAATAGTTCTTTGTCAGCACTAAAGGTAGTAGCCCTCCGGTCAAATACTCTTTCAAACTCCCTACGAAATGCGTTCCAATCAGATAAAATGGGATCATCATTTTTGACTAAAGGCACTGCCCAATTGGCCGCATCTCCTGCTAAATAGGAAATAGCAAATGCCACTCTTGAATGGTTGTTCGGGAACGAGGCTGGTTTACAAGAGAAATGCAACATAACCTGAGTCAGAAACACCTGGATTTTATGTGGTTCTCCTGAGTATCTCTCAGGCGTGGCTAAAGGTATTGGGGGTGGAACATGTACTTGTATCGGTGAGGCAAAAGCTGATGCATCAAACGGATTTCTAGTTTGTCTATCTAGTCTTTATTTCAGTGCAGCAGTTTCAGCCTTAGAGGCTATTAGCTCCTGCTGTACTAGCGCCAATGCCTGCATTACATCGTCTAAGGTAGCCATACTTATGCAAAACACCGATCGGGAGGAGTTTTTATTTCTTGGGTGCGTAATTCTGTCAGATCAAGACTCCTCAGGATCGGAATGATGCACAAGGGGTCCACCTCCTGTTATCCCCAGCTCTGATATTAATAACACACAGAGCAAAAGGGTGAGCAGGCGAGGGAAAGGGTATATGGGAGAGGGAACAGCAGGGATTTAGAATCTGTAAGAGACAAGAGAATACCCATTAGCTTATTGCTCATGAATGTCTACTCAATTATTTCTCGCTAAACACAAAGGCATACCTTATGAATAAAGACGGTCCATATTCCATAAGTTTCATAACATAGGTGAATACATTCAAGACTTATTCCCTGCCAAGGCCTGTAGAGAGAAAGCAAAACAAATCAACTTCTTTCCTTCTCCCTCTGAACGCACATTCATTCCCAACATAGTATAATTCACCAATTGTTAAGTAGCCGTTCCACATACCTCATAAAAACAAAAAGATAGACATAACCAATAGAATGGGAGAGTCTTGAAATGGAATGTTTCAGTCACATAACCTGGTTACTCCATTAGAAACAGATCACCCAAAAATGAAACTTCTGGTAAATGTTGAATCTTTACCCAATGTACTTTCCAAAGTCATAGAACCAATACTTCGCGCTCGCAATTGAACGCTAATCCAAACGTAGTATGAAAAATGCCAAAAACAATAGTGAAACAAAATATTGAAAGAACTGTCACAATACTTCCTACCTGGAAGCTGTTGTGATCCTTTTACTGTTGATAGGCTTCTTGCGTTCTTCCTGAACGATCTGAACCCAATTGCTTCGCAATGCGCTCCTTGCGCTGAAGCAAAACGAATGCCGGCTTCTCCTTCACAAATCAGCCAGTTTCACTGTATCGTCGGGGTCCTCTGACCTCCGACCTTTGATGTGAGCAACCTTCTCACACCACGACCACAACCCCTCCTTCCATCCAGAAGAGGGGGCGAGCGAACCAAAGGACGTCAAGAAAGTATGAGACACCGAATTGCCTCACCACGATATTTAGCACCCGGAGAGAGCTTCGAAACAGCAGCCCAGGAAAACACGGATCCCCCGGCAATCCGGAAACGAACTGGAATTACGCACGCAGCCCAGCGTGCGACGTGTTCTTTATCCCATGAGCCTCTATGCCTAGGGATCATGGGAATTGTAGTTGTTTGCCTCAATTTCAGCAACGCGGAAGGCGCTGTCCTCCGTTCTTTCTGACATAGTAGTTGCCAGACATCTCCTAAGTGGTCCTTTAGACGTTAGAACCGGTTGGGTGGTTTTTTGTGACTCTCATCATGACAGTGCTCATTGGGTTCTTGCACCTAGTCTACCTTTTGAGGACTAGTGCATCCCACTCTAACCTTTGAACAATGCTAACATGCCACAAACCCACACCTTACTTAAAAAGCAGCTTGGTAGTGAATATTATTTCTGAATCAGTCACCAGAAGATGGCAAGTAAGGTAAGGTACGTTAAGCAAATATGTGTAAATGTGACTGTGTTTCTCATACATCTCTCTAATAGCTCCCCTTCGTGCTTAAGCTCAGGCACAAGCTTCCCATGAATAGAGCAAACCTCTGTGTTTCACACATGACACCAAATATATTACACGTCATGATTAACCGACTAGCATGCATAACAATATCTAAGCATCTCACTCATCCTCACAGGAGGCATTTAAGGGTTATGAGAGTATTAGAAAAGCACTAGCGATAAAATGCAGAATACAAAAGACAAATAGATTATGTTTGATAAAATAGATAAGATTGATTTAGCAACAAATCCCATCCATAACAACACAACATCCCCACCCCCTCTTAAACCCACATCGTCATATACGTACAAATCTGATGCATGATAAGAAACCCACAACCACCACCTCCCTGAAGCTGACAAATCAAGCCCACAAGAATGCAGTCAACCCTTCCTAGAAATTGCCACAACAAAAACACCCAGCCAATCAAAACAATATTTCCAGAGTTTTCTAGAGCCACAACCATGCTGCTATCTCCCTCAGGTCCTGCTGCTGTGCACCTGCTTCATCCCCCTGGCCCTCTATGGCAGCAGGCTGTGGTGTTCCTAAAGAGGGAAGACAATTAGGCACTGAACCTACTCCAGTAGGCACATGGTTTTGAAAAGGGAAGTGGCTATTTACCCAACCGCTGGCCAAATAGTACATAATCTCTGTTATTTGCCCGGCTGCGGGCAAAATAGTGCATAGTAGCTGGTCACAGGCTAAATAGTAGCGAGGATGTACAATTTGACCCTCTGCCAGATAAATAGGGTGAAGCAGGTCTTTATTTACCCGGCCTTGAAGAAAAAAGCATCGCCAGGCAATGTTAGGGTGGTGGCCATTTTGTAATGGGAATACAACATGAATGAAGCATTTGAAAATAAGTGCATATACAAATGTACAATACTTTGTATAAAGGTAAGTGCAGGGATTAGGCTAATCTATTTATAGATGGAGAACAGTAAACTCAATTTTGAATTAAAATATTTATGTTATTTTAATATTCAAATAGGAAATACAAGAATCCAATTTTTGTTCTAGGAGCTTCAGGATATGGCACACAGATATTTTGGACTGCAGTGTAGGACTATTTGGCTGTCTGCAAACAATAATGAGAATGGTTTTAAAGCATGTTACATACATGTTTTATTCACTCATGCAAGTGCATTGTTTTTTTATTGTTCATGATCCTCCTTTTGATGTTTCTTGAATGCTGAGCTCTTTTTAGACTTTTTATGGAAGGCCTTGAGCTGGCCTTTGGTTTCTTTTTAAAGGGGACTGTGCTTGTCTAGTATTTCAAACCTGGTAACACAGCAGCAGTTGGCAAGCAGCAGCCAAAGGAGAATGCAGAAAGATAGGCTTTATCTGGGCCTCACAGGGAGGGATACTTACAGAAGACAATTAGTGCTTGGGGGCACAGTGCTTTGGGACACCTGCAGGAGGTAAATTGAGCAAGACTCAGTAATGAGACTTGTTTGGAATGGCAAAGTGAAAGCCAGAGTCATGTAAGTAATGCATCTGGGTAATTCACTCATCTGTGTGCTGAATAAAAACTCTTTCCATACTATCCACACAGCAGGATGGGTTTCATGCTTATTGGCCCCATGTCATGAGTGGCCATTCTGCCACACTGACATTTATTTCACGAGAATGTATCTTGCGAATGGTAATGTTGATTTGTAACATGCTAAGCAGTGTTTTAAGTGGGCAGCAAGGTTATGTCTCTACTGGGTGCTCATTTCTGTCCTTGACAGTGCTGTCTCAGTTACAGAAATCTGGAAGCCAAAACAAAATGAGTGGCGAGCTTGGAGGCTGTACCTGACTAACGACTTTGTGAAGGGGTCTGGGGAAGGAAGCAGTAGGACCAGTAGTAGGATGATGACCAGTAGGAGAATAAGTGCCAGAAAGTGGACCACCAGGTTAGTTAGGAAGACCAGAGCCACGAGGACCAGGACAGAAAAAACAGGCCTAGGGAGACCTAATCCTCGAGACAAGGGTCAACAATGGCAGATGGGATCGGGAACAAATAGATGAGAAGGAACAGAACAAGGAAAAACAGGACTAGGAAACAGGGTGAGAAGGATCAGGAGGGCCAAGAAGATACAGAGGAGGGAGATCTACACCCAGTGGATAAGGGCCCGAAGGAAAAGAAGGACCAGCGGTAGGAGAAACAGATAGCCCTGAACCGTAACAACTAGAGGGGCTAGGAGGGCCTGACTGCACCGATTAGGACCAGAGGGACGAGGACGACCAGGGCCAGGAGTAGCAGACCCAGCTAGACAGACCAAAAAGGACCAGTGGCAGAAGACCAGTGGAAAGGAGGATCAGACACAGAAAAACCAAAGCCCCAGAGATCAGATCAAGGTTGACCAAGAGGTCAGAAGTGAATGGACCAGGATCGATAAGACCACAACCAGAAAGAACTAGAGCTATCAGGACCAGGAAACATTAGAATTACCAGGATGGACTTAAAGGACCAGGCAGTCCAGCCCCAGTGGGATTAGGATCAGGAAGTCTATGAGGGTCAGAATCACTGGGACCCTAAACCACGGTGGCAAGGACTACATGAACCAGGGTGAGACACAACATGGGAACACAACATGGGAACTAGGAAGACGAGTGTCACAGGGATGAGGAAGACCAGACCGGGGAGGACCATTGCTAGGAGGACCATGATAGAGGCCTCAGATGAGCAATAACAAGGAAGAACAGGCTAACCAGGAGGACTAGTAGGACTAGGATGAGGCAAGAGGAGTGGGGGAATAGGAGGGCTAGGGAAATCAAGGCCAGTGGGACTAGCACCAGAAGCCCAAATACTTGAGGAAAAGGCAAAAAACTACCAGAACTAAGACCAGCACTACATGGACCAGGGGGACCAGAATTGAAAGGATTAGGAACAGGCAAACCAGGGGACTAGATAAACCAGTGAGCAGGACCGAGAGGACTGATGGGCGAGAATTGGGGTGAGGAGGATGAAAAGGTCCAGGAATAGGAGCCTGTGAAACAGGAGTCCCAGAATCCAAAGACTTGGGGCAGGAGTACATGGGAATGGCGCCCAGACAGACCAGGACAGGAAGTACAGGGCCAGGAAGTTCAAGGAACATCAGAAGTAGGAAAGGGTAGGATGATCTGTGACAGTGCAAGTTATTGCAGAATCATGCGGGCAAGGAGCAGAGAGTGCCAAGAGAATCAGCACAAGATTGAAGCGTACTACGAAGATCAGGACCTGGAGGGAAATGGTCAATATGTCCAGGATACTAGGGTAAGCAGGATAGGGACTAGGTAGACAAGGAGGGGCAGCACCAAGGGCATCCAGAAGACCAGAGCAAGAGGACTAGGTAAACTAAAAGGATCATGACCAGGAGGACCCAAATTTGACTAGGAGGGTCATGAAGATCAGGACCTTGGGGACCAAGGTTCGGATTACCAAGTGGGGCAGATAAATCATTATGAGTAGCAGGGCCAGGGTGAGTAGGATCACATATAATAAGGCCAACCAGAATCCTGAAGACCAGGTGTACTGGACAGTGGTGACCAGGTTCAGGAGAACCTGAACAGCGAGAAGAGACGCCCTCAGACTACTAGTATTCCCACAGGACCGAAACGAAATTATTTTACTGTATATATGCCTTGAGAAAGCCCTTGGCCAGATAGCCACACAGGCGAAACACGTGTCGGCTGTTCATTTCTTGCACCATTCCGATCATTTGATTAGAAATAAATTCATGGATTGTTGCACATGATCTCTGGAATCTGGGGAATTTATTCCAAGAACCAAGTTTTACAAACAGGATCTGTCACCTTATTCACAATTGTTCCTTAATATTGGTGGACCCTAGAGTGTGACCACCTGACAAGTTATCCTGCATCCATATAGTGAGTTAGGGTCTTGACTGGTTGCACGTGAACCCCATCAGCTATACACCCCCACAAAACAATATCTGTCCCAGACCATTGCGTACAGTGCTAGAAGGACCATGGAGACAAGACTGAGGGCCAGGAAGACAAGAATGTTCCAGAACAGGAAGGCCAGGGCAAAGAGGGCAAGAGATCAGGTAGACCAAGGGGACCAGCAGGACAAGGAACTGATGTACTAGGAATCAGATGAGCAGGGTAAGAAGGATCAGAAGGACCAAGTCAAATGGACAAGGGCCAAGAGGATCAGAAAAGAAAAGGAAGAGCTAGGAGAAGAGGTTCTGGAGCAGATTCGACTACAGCAACTCCCTCTATGTAGGAATCTCTGCCCAACTCATGAGGAAACTCCAGACCATCCAGAACACAACAGCCAGACTCATCCTCAACCTCCCCAGACAGACGCACATCACCCCTCACCTCAGGAAACTCCATTGGCTACCAGTCGCGAAGAGATGCCAATTCAAGCTGCTCACCCACGCTTACAAGGCACTACTTAACTAAGGACCGGCTTACCTCAACAAACAAGTGAATTTCCACCAACCTACTAGGGAACTCCGTTCCAGATCACTCTCCCTAGCAGCTACCCAGTCCATCCGTCAACCAAATAGCGGAGGCCACTCCTTCTTCCACATGGTGGCTAAGACCAGGAACACCCTCCCGCTGCACCTCAGAGCCTCACCGTCGCTCCAAAAGTTCAGAGAGGTCCTCAAGACCTGGATGTTCAACCCATATGAACATGCAGCATGATCCCGAAACATGACCCCATAGCGCCTCGAGACCCTCACGGGTGAAGCAGCCACGCTATACAAATCCTGATTGATTGATTGATTGAAGGACCAGGATGGCCAGAAGGATCAGAACCTATAGGAGTATGCATACAAGGACCCAAACAAGCAGGGCCAGAAACAAAAGGATAAGGTCTAGTGAGCACAAAACCAGGAAGAGACCACAGACTTTGAGGGCCAGGAATAAGAAGACCACTGCTAGGCAAACCAGACTGAAAGTGAGGAAGACTAGAAGAACAGGACCCGAAGAATCAAGAGGAGATGGCCAGGCAACCAGAGCCAGCAGGACAAGAGGACAAGGGCAAGGAGGACCTGTGGGACCATAACCAAAGGGAAAAGGAAGCTCAAGTAACAGAGGCCAGGAGTATTAGGACCTGGCATACCAGGACAAGGAGGAAAAGGAGGAGCAGGGCAAGGAAGGCCAGGATGACTGGAGCCATGATGACCAAGCTGAGTAGCTAAGAACAGGATGACCTGAACAAGGAGGATCAGGACACATTGGACAAGTTAGTCCAGGATTTCAGTGAGCAGGAGGATCAGGGCAAAGAGTATCACGAATTGTTGGAGAAGGACCCAGAGATATAGTCAGACCAGGAGGACGTGGACTAGGGCTATTAAGACCAGGGACCAGCTGGGGGTGGATTAGGTGGACTGTAAGGATCCAAATAAACAGGACCAGGATCAGGGCTAGGAGAAGCAGAGAGGTCAGAACCAAGGGGACCAGGACCTGAAGTTCCAAGTGGAGCAGGAGGCCTAGGAACTGGGGTATTAGGACCAGGCTGGTGAGGATCAAGGAGACTAGGACATCCAGAGCCACAAGGACCAGTGGGACCAGACTATAACCAAAGTGATCAGGCCCAGCCCAAGAAAACCTAATAAGAAGGACCAGGACAAGTGGGTGGACGCAGTACCAGGTGCACCACAAGGACAAGGACCAGAGCAAAGAGAATCAAGATATCCCAAGCCAGGAATGCTAGATGTGCAATCCTTAGGAGAACCAGGACAACAGGGCTAGGTGGACAAGGACCCAGCAGACATGGAGGATCAGGGTGAGGATCAGTAGTACCAGGACCAGGGTCAGGAAGGACTACAAGCAGGAGCACCAAGTTCAGGAAACCAGTACCAGGGTGATCGGAACTAGTTAGATCAGGGCCATAATGAGGTTCAGGAGGACCAAAATAGCCCAGAAAAGGAGGACTTGGAACAGGACTAGGAGGAGAGCCAATGCCTAAATAGAAGGACCTGGAAGAGAAGGAAGAAGACCGGGAACAGTAGGACACTATCTGAATCAAGGCCACATGTATTAGGATATCCCTTTTGTAAATGGTTCTTATTAATGCTGCCGACCTCGTGAATCCCCCACCTCTTCAGCCCACGTATAAAACTGGTAAGTATCTGCTGAAAAATCAGAACATGCAAAGTGAGTAAAAAGCCATGACTGTGACATTCTGACCTCTTCGTGATAGAAGACGCTATCTGATGCAGGCACAGTAGTCTGAGGGCATAGAGATTGAAAATTGGCATAGGAGTTTAAAAGTGCAGGGGTGAAAATAAGTGTGGTCTGTGAAGGATGGCAGAAAGTGTTTAAGAAACACAGATGGCTGAAATCAGCAAAAATGGTTAATGGCTGATAAAGGGGTCAAAGGGCTATGGCAATCAGCAAAGTTGAGCTCAGGATCATCAGAAGGCTCTGATGAACAGAAGAAGTGTGATAAAGCTTCATATAGATTGTATCAGATGGTCCAAAGGGGACTCTGTGTAACTCCTAGATCTTTGCGCTGAAATTACATGTGTGTGTATGTGCAATGGGTGTAGCAAGTGTGTAGTAGTAAGACTCTTTGTGTGAAAGCCTAAGTGCATGGACCAGTGTGATGCATTTCACATGACGTGATGGAGAGTAGATACAGCTTCCTTACATAGTGGGCATGTATTAACTGCATCCCTGTGGATGGAGGGTGTCTACCCAGAACTGAAGTGAAGGAGAATGGAGAAAACACTACTCAAAGAAATTCTGTGAGGTCCTTTTAGCAAAGGGCTGCTGATTAGTTCTCCTTGAGTGATGACATAAGGTCGATGTTATGAGTAAGGGGTAGGTCATAGGTTACTCTTGTTAAAGGTGTCAACGCTTCTAAGCAGGACTGCCCTTTTGTCTGTGCCTGATGACTGCCAAAAAGGCTGATGACAAGTGTTGAGATCTCATGCTTCATTGTGTTGTTGTTTTGGATACTTATGTTTGGAGCCAGTAATATTGCTACTGCTTTCAGACCCGTCACCTAGCAGAAAGATTGTGTGTAAGCTAGAAAATGATAATTGAAAGAGAATCACGCCAAATCAGTTCTGAAACCTCAATAGAGGAGCCACAAACCCTGCCTGGAAAATGAGTATTAAAGTGCAACTGAAAAATTATCGATTCATATGTCTTTCCAGGATACCCTCACGAATGATAGTGTACTTTACAAATACACATAACATTCAAAGTGTCTTATATCTCACAATATTTGTAATAAAGCCAATGAATAAAAAGCTCTGCATCTTTTCTTCTGTGTCTTTGATGCCTATATGTATTTTTCTGATTTACTGGAAAATTCGTTCTTATTCCAATCACAATCAGTTCAATTATTTATAGTCCAATTCCTTTGCTTGTGGCTCCTCGAATTAATACATCCACTGATGGCCTGACATAGTAGAGGGCCATTGAAGGAAGGACTTTATACTATTTAGAGTAAAACCTGACTGTAAGAGATAGTAAAATAATAACAATCCCGTCGCCCAAGGAGGAGCAACCAGCATGTGGGACCATTAGCTTTTTTGTTTTTCAAAAACAAACTCCTGCTTTGAAAGTTTGTATTTTTTTAAAAAATATATATTTTGAAAGGTTTGCTGGCAGGCCATCACATCTGATGGTACGGCCCTTCAAACGTTTAGTGCATAGACAGGAACTTCTATGACAGCAGTTCCTGTAAATGTAGACAGTTGTCCACAGGGCCAGCGGACAACTCTTAATTAAGTGATTTGGTGGGTGAAGGTTCCTCAGGATCGTTGAGGATTTGACCTCCCCAACCTGACAGAGTTAACTTCGTCCTCGAAACAAGCCCATAGATTTTCTTCCTTCTGTCATAAGATTGGAATAAAGCCTCCCAATTATACTGTGTTGATTACTTCACAAGGGGTTGTATGCAATTGTTTCTATTTTGATAAAAGCACCCTAAATATTAGATGTCTCTATGTCACTGGGATACAACATATTCCAGTTCTGGTATTTGCTTTTACAAACCATTGTTTGCAGGAATTTTAGTCTGACTTGTTTAATTAAACTGAACCAGAATTAATAATTTTAGAATGCACTAATTTTCTGCTGAAACAGAGGTGTTCTGATAACATGAAGCCTTTTGGTAATCCTATATCTGGCCCTGGTACATTCCCATGTTTCTGTGAGGTAGCGCAAGTACATAACTTTAGAAGTGTAAACCGCTTTAACTAGTCTTGCAAAGGTTCTAATAATCTTTATCATTAGTCACCTCCACAGGTAAATGTAAAAGAGTAGGAGCATTTGTGGAGCATAAGACAGCTCCATAAAGGGACTAACAAGTCGCTACGTCTTGGCCCATGGTGTAATGGTGAGGCATTCTGTGCCATTTATTTATTTTATTTAAAGAGTGTTATATAGCGCTGGCACGACCCAAGGGTATCAGAGCGCTTTACAGACATAGTCCAGGCAGTGTTAGAAAACAATTGATTGCCAAATACAAACTTGTTGAAGGTCGGATTAAAGTAATTCGTAAGGAAGATTAAACAAACAGTAAATATTACGACGGAAAGAGTCCAGTAGAGTGCTAGGTGTAAGAGATGCCTGTCAAAGTAACTTGAAAACATTCAAACAAAAATTAGTAATTGCATCTAACCCAGTTTTAGCACTAAAGGCCTCCAGTTGTAAAATCGCAGGGTCTGTGATCACAAAAGTACAAAACCCTTTTTATGAGTTGGAAAATTCTTGCGAATAGTAAAAGGACTTTTGCAATTGTTTTCAATTTTCAAATAGGAGGGTTCATGAAAGTGGTTTCCTCCCTCCCCTTTCCAATTCGGAATGGATTTTATTTTTAGTTTGTGACTGCAATTGCTGTCGCAAACCACTGATGAGCTAACGACCCAAGAGTTGGGGGTGGTAACTAATTTGCAAAGGGGAAGCAAACCCTTTCCTTTTGGGGATCATGTTGCCAGCTGCAGGAGGGAGAAGTATTCCAAAAACGGAAACTCTTTTTAACCCAACACTGGTTCCTTTAAGGAACATGGGCTGCTTTGAAAAAAAAAGTTTTCCATTTTGAAATGCAGTCATAAAGATGATGGTTTGCTGTCCCCTGCAGGCCATCATCTCTGTGATTAAAGCTAATCAAAGAGGGTCGCAAGTTGGCATCTACCTTATGAATATCAATTAGACAGGTCGTCCTGCAATACTCTGCAATTAAGAATTTTGTGAACCTACCGAACAGTACACATATTGGTTTGCAAAATAGTATTCCATTCACAAAAAGTATGTACGTAATTTGTGACCACTTTTTGAAAATGAAATAATAATACATCAGGACACTAACTTTCATAAGGAGATGGATGCCAATTGTGTTCAATCCTTGTTTGCAGTCCTACCCTCAGGACCGAAATGGGAACCCAAAGCAGCCCTGGCAGTTTTCTCGAACCAGCCCCTGGGGAAGCGCTGGCAGGCCCCGGGAGGCTGAAAACGCTTCCAGACTGCTTTTGTCATTGCAGGCAGACATTGCAGCACTGCTGCAAAACAGGCCCCCAGTAACACAACCAGCACCCAATGCTACAAAACCGGCCCCCACCCTTCCAGCCTCCCAGGGAAATGCCCAGTATAGCCAGTCTGCCTACCTGGTGAAATCTCCGTAAAGCAAAATAAAACAAATTTTGAGCTGCTTAGATAGCAGCTGGGTAAATAGTGAAGTTCCTCTGCTATTTGCATGGTTACTGGCAAGTTGTGTACACTGTCTACTATTTAGCCAGCCACCAGGTAAATAATGCTGTTTCTTTTCAAGTTATTTGCAAGGTCACTGGCAGGACAGTACATCCTTTCAGCTATTTAGCCAGCTGCTGGGTAAATATTGAAATGTTATTTGCTACTTGCCAGGCTACTGGTCAAATAATATAAAACGTCTGTTATTTATCCAGCAGCCACATAAATAATTAGGTTTATTTGCTATTTGCATGGCTGCTGACCTAATTGTACATGTCTGCTGGTGTGCCAGCAGCTGGGTAATGATTGAAGTGTTTTTTGTTTTTTAATGCTGGCCAAAGAGTATAAATCCTCTCCTATTTAACCAGTGGCTGGTAAATAGTGACGTTTTTCTGCTATTTGCACGGCTGCTAGCCGAACAGTGCAGAATCTCTACTAGTTAGCCAGAAGCCAGATAAATAGGGACGTTTTCGGCTATTTGCATGGCTAACGGCCAAACAGTGCAGACTCTCTATTATTTAGCCAGGGGACGGGTAAATAATGACGTTTCTCTTCTTTTTGCAAAGCATCCCGCTAAATAGTAAATAATTTCTACTATTTAGCAAGCAGAGGAAATTCAGTATTTAACTAGCAGCTGGATAAATAGCGCTACCTTTCTAAAGTCACTCAACGCTACTAGATGACCCATTCTATAAATGCCCTACTTTCATTTATTTTATGTATTAACCTACCAATCGTCCAACAAATATTATTCCTGGCTTGGGTAAGGGATGGGTTAAGGGAAGGTGTTATATGGTGAGGGTTGATAAGGTTTCCTAGGGGGTAGGTTTCGTATTGGTTAGGGTTAGAGTAATGGAAAGTGTACGTGATGGTGTAAAGGACTGTACATGAAATTTAAGATGAAGAGTGCGAGAGAAGGGTGGCGTGAGAGTTGGTACTAGATACACTCTCTCCTTTTAAAATGGAAGAGAAACAACATAGTTTAAGGGGTAAAAAGGTTACAGTATAGGGTTAGGGTCATGGAGGGAATGTCTAATAGTTATCTTTGTACAATTTACAAATGTAATTGTAAAAGGTTTGACCTTTTTAACTCTACCATTTTGCATTTTCTCTAGCCATATGTCTGCTGTTGTGCCAGCAGCTGGGATATGATTTTAGTGTTTTTTGTGTTTTTGTAATGCTGGCCAAAGAGTACATAACAGCTGCTATTTAGCCAGTGGCCCGTAAATAGTGACGTTTTTCAGCTATTTGCACAGCTGCTATCCGAACAGTGCAGAATCTCTACTAGCTAGTCAGAAGCCAGGTAAATAGTGACGTTTTCTGCTATTTGCTTGGCCGCCGGTCAAACAGTGCAAAATCTCTATTATTTAGCCAGCAGCCGGGTAAATAGTGAAGTATTTCTGCTATTTGCACTGCAGCCAGCCAAAAAATGCTGAATTTCAACCATTTAGCCATGGGGTCATGGAGGACATGTCTAATATCTATCTATGTACAATTCACAAATGTAATTGTAAAAGGTTTGACCTTTTTAACTCTACAATTTTGCATTTTTGTAGGGATCCATGTTTTATACATCTACATTCATTTGTATCATCTACAATCTTTTGCTTTTAATTTTTTTAGCTACATTCACCAAATCACTGGAAGGTGCATGTCACAGAAGAGGAAGAATCAACCTGGCTGGCCTGGCTGCACATTTCACTTCCTACTTGTGAAACCAATAAAATGAGTGAATTTTACTGTCCTCCTATTCACAACTGTGACAGTCTGCAGTGCACACCAAGACAAATTAGACATGAACATAGACATTTACTTGCAGTCTGAGGTCCTGCAGCAGGACTTAAGGCTGTGGAGAATTACTTTTACCGTTGGTCACTGAAGGCTTCTATTATCTTAGCCCCCAGAGTGGCTATGGGGAAATACATTTGGCAAAACCAGTGCACAAAAAGCAGACTATTTCCTACTCCTTGCCCCCATCTTGAGGAATTTCTTCGGCAGGTAGGGACTTTGGAAATATATTGTTTATTCATGAGCTCCTCACTGGGAGCCCATGAGCTGCAGTTGCCGAGCAATGTTCTCTCAGCCCTAAAAGGAGGCAACATTTTCTTTGCTGACTTTTTAAAAAGGTTTTAAAAACATGCCAACTCTGCAACTGCAGTGATAAGTAGTATTGACCGCAGTAGGAACATGTGAAAAAACAAAAAACACACGCAATCACACAAATCGGCCTGTCAGTAGCCACCCCAGTGCTACCTCCCGCTCTTCCCTTATTCTTATTTTGCCAAAAGTTCCTTGTCCTGCGTGCATTATTACTCCTTTCCATCTTCATACATTTGTAAATGTATAATGAATATGTCTAATAAGCGAGATCAATCAAAAACATATTCAGTGATAACATAGTGACTATTTAGCTCAGACATCATTCCAGGAATGTCATACATCTTATGACTGTTTACTTCCTTAATTCTATCATTTTAATCACTTGCTTTAGGCTTCTTTCTTTTAGTTTTAGGTTCTTAAATACATACAGGACAAGCTCCATTTAGCTATGGTCTCCATTTTAGTTACCCTGTCCAACTTGTTTACCTTTGGCCCCAAATGCATCCTTGGTAATGGAGGTTGCCATTTTAGACAATGGAGGCTGACATCTTTGGCAATGGAGGCTGCCATTTTTCATCAAATTATGCGGAATCATCAACATGTCTGCCTTTGACAGATGCCATCTGTGCCTCTCTTTCCAAGAACTGTGAAAGTGTCAAGTCATTTCTATATAGACATCAACAAAACCCCCAGAGTGAAATCAGTCTGGGACAGGCACTTTTTTCAAGGTCAACCATAACTCTACTAAAGTAGTCAAACTTGACGTATTTTTACCTTATTAGTACATCCACTGATGTATATGATTATGTCAAAACATTCCAAAGGTGACATTGCAAATTCCATCTTAGATAAGCTACAATGTATAAGGACTACCTCTTGACCACTTAGTTAGGCGAGAAACTTTGCACAGATCACAGTTCCAGATGAGCACAGCTCCAGATTCCATTTTGACCGAAGAAGCCTCCAGCAAGACTCCCTAAGGCTCTGTGAAGCATTCCCTTCTACCTTCACAAACTGGTGTCAGAATTGTGTTCTCTTGTAAATACAATCTCCAAACTATTGGCCTGTGCTCAAAATAGCTGACAAGCTATTCCAAACAGACGACAAATCCTGTCCAGGTATGCGCACCACCTCGGAAATTCAGGCTTATTTATTTATTCGCTAGAAGAAGCATAGTGCTTAGAGATAGCACAGTGAGGGTTTAAGGGCTGTAAACTGTGATGTTACAATTTGTTCCCTGTTTTCTCTGTTATTGAAAAACGTAACTGCTTTTTTTATCTTCTGTGATGTTACCAATATTATGTGCACTATATCCCGGTGAAGCAAACACTAAGCAAGGACTTAGCAGCATCACATAACTTTTGTGACGGAATAACAGTGAATAACTGGATTTAGAATCCACTTTTGAGACAAAATAGCAGTGAATAACTGGATTCAGAATCCATTGGTCACACTAACAGCATTCAAATGAAGCTATACAGAGCTATTGCATTTTGTAATTATTGCAAGTAAGAAACATTAAACATGAGGTAACAGATAGTCTCTAAACCTCTATCCCAAAGAGCATCAGGAGGTTTCTCTTCCATCTGACGGCATCCACCCAGCAGTGTTGGACCTGGGACTGGGCTACCAGTTCTTCAGCGTATGTAGTGACACATACACCCCCAGTGAACATGACTCTCTGATAGAGGTTACCCTTTCATGGGCTTGCAGTCTTCCAGCAATATACCAGGTAGGTGATGTCCACATAGAAAATTAGTGAGTGCTGCCCCTCACTATAATTTTTTATTTTATGCAGCATGTCCAAATGGCGGTCAGCCCTTGTCTATCTCCTTTTGCCTTTGCTGCAGACAAATAAAATTAAACATAAAGAAAAAAAGAGATACAAAACAAGTAAAAAGAACGAAGAATAAGAAAAGTCTGCAGCAGCTAGCTGAAGCAAAAAATAAAAAACAGGCATAGAAGGCACAGTAGCAAAAAGTGGGATGAAACAGGAGCAGGCAGGATCATGAACAAGCCCTGGCACTCTCAAAATAGCTAACTCATGTGTCTTTCATACATACATTGCACGCAGACCTTACACACACCACACCCACAGACACTCGCTCTCTCTCTCACTTTTCGGTTCTATGGTAACATCAATTCCAGATGTTGAATAATGTGTTTCCAACAATTCTTATAAAGGAGTTTAGCAGCTTTTGAGTGTGACTTTTCTTTTGCAGTTGCTGTGGAAGCTGCTTCCTTGTGTCAGACCCTTACAGATTTGCACAACCAATCATTGAACATGGCCCCGGAACTGACCAGAGCGGTTACAAATGTGGTCTGCTCACTTTGCTTCAACTCAAATTACAAAAGAGGAGATTCCGAGTTTGAGTCAATGCTACGGTATAGCCAAGGCATTGTGGACACAGTTGCAAAGGATAGCCTGGTGGACATCTTTCCATGGCTGCAGGTGAGTCTGATAGGTTGCGCTGTTATGGCCAGGTAGATGCATTAGAGCGATTGCAACTGCTCCACAAACCTTGATGTTTTCTGAACGAGTTATAAGAGGAGTGTATATATATATATATATATATATATATATATATATATATATATATATATATATAACCAAAGTTGCTCTTTCCGGAGCGCAGGGGACCCGTGAAGAGTGGCGTACACGCCGGCAGAGCGTGCCGGCAAATAGTATTCCAAACGTCTCCAATAACGTACGCTCTCAGGACAATAAGCAGGTCACCAATGAATGAGCCAAGAGTTTATTACACAACGCGTTTCGACTGTAAACACAGCCTTGTTCATGTGAACGTTATTGGAGACGTTTGGAATATATATATATATATATATACACACATACATCTGGAGTGACTATTAAACAGATTTGATTTACTTCTGCCCCGGAGTGCCGCCTCTTTCACAAAAGTGGGAAGATGTTCTTTGTGTGTGTGTATATATAACTATCTATCTATCTATATATATATATATATATATATATATATATATATATATATATATATATATATATGCTTGAAGTTCCTTGCTAACGCAGCCGCGCCGCGCCACAAGAAAAGTGCCCGCACTCCAGGTAAGTCCAAGAAAGATTTATTTAGATAGCTGACGCGTTTCGACCAGGAGGTCTTTGTCAAAGCTAGGGAATACACATTGTGGCATTGTATTTATGGCATACAGTGAGACACAGTGGAGGGAAAATTAAACATAGGAAAAAGACTTTGGGCACAAAAAGAAATTTTTGCCATCTCATCAGTCACAAAGTAAAAAGACTATGCAAGTCAAAAACTTTCTAAAGAAAAATAAAAAATAAAAAGTCGTTGTGTTCCAAAATTGAATAGAGGGTGCCTCACCCTAACAGAAAAATATATAAATATATGTATATATGTAAGGTGAAAAAATGGAAAATATGCAGTAAGAAGGGAATTGCAAGTGCAAGTGGATCAGATCAATACATAATCCCTTCCAATGCCCAGAAAGAAAACATCCCCACAAAAGTCATGATTTAACATTTTACAATTGTTCATTGGTCCAGTGACCATGGAAATCAAGTGGCATTAGGTGAGAGAGAGAGAGAAATTTCATGATTTAAACATTTCATTTCATTACAGTGAATGGTCCAGTGACCTAGGTAGTCCAGTGGCTTCAGGTAAAAGTGAGAGAGAAAAAAGAGGATAGATGGAGAGCGGCTAGTGGAAACAGGAGAGGGCTTAGGTAGTGTGGAAGGTCATACAGCCATTGCAAGAAACGGCACACCGAGCCCTAGAGATGGAGTGAAAGGCAGTGAAAGATAGGCTACCCGGGGACAGATGGCATTATCCTAAATGAACATGAAGCTCTTCGTCCTGGTTCAAACCTCCCGGGTGTTTGGTGTTGAGGCTGATTATGTATTTGGATTCGAGTCTTCTTAGTGCTCGTTCCCTGTCTCCACCCCGACTCTTCACGGGAATCCTGTCAATTCCAAAATATGAGATTTTTAAGTTCTCAGTTTTGGTGGAGCTATGTACAGTGTTGCAGTGTCTGGCCATGGGATATGTTACATCATTATTTCTAATGGCCCTGAGGTGCTCTAAGATACGTTTTTTCACCGGAAAGATCGTGCTCCCAACATACCTCAAACCGCATACACACAACAGAACATAGACAACAAATTCCGTGTTGCAGTTGATGAATGGTCGAATTTTGTGTTGCTTGCCATTGGGTAGGGGTACTGTCTTGACATTGGTACTATTGGCGCACGCCTTGCACTTCCCACATTTATGGAATCCTGGGAGTTCCCTCAACCAAGTGCTGCTGTGTTTCTGACTGGGTTCCATTAAACTGTGGACCAACATATCCCTCAGAGAGTTACTTCTGCGGTATGTGATATTGGCGCTCGGGGTGACCAATTTGCCAATAATGGGGTCCAGTTTGACTAGGTGCCAGTGTCTCCTGATGATAGCCTGGACCTTGGCACAGTCCGAATTAAAGGTGGTGATCAATCTAATCACTGGTTCGGTTTCCTTCCTTTGTCTGGGTTTGAGGGTTTCTCTCCCTATTCCACTCACCTTTCTTCTAGCCTCATCCACAACTTTCAGTGTGTACCCCCTCTGCAGGAATCTTTCTACCATTATGCCTTCCTCTCGAGTGTATGCTTCTGGTGTGCTGCAATTACGCCTGGCTCTGAGCAGTTCACCGTAGGGGATACTATTCTTCAGCTTAGGTGGATGGTGACTTTTGGCATGGAGGATGCTATTCCCGGCTGTAGCTTTCCTGTGTAGGCTTGTCTGTATGGTATCATCCGGTACCTCTACACTAACATCAAGGAAGTCTAACCTGCTCTTACTTGTGGTGCTTGTAAACTTTAAGTTCAGCTTATTGTTGGAGATAGCCAGAAGGAAATTGTCAAGGGCATTC
Source organism: Calotriton arnoldi (assembly GCA_963921515.1). NCBI lineage: Eukaryota > Metazoa > Chordata > Amphibia > Caudata > Salamandridae > Calotriton > Calotriton arnoldi. Next base: position 1,953,438 of record CAWUFW010001300.1, read on the forward strand.
TGAGGACCATCCCAAATCAGGAAGATGTCATCAATGTATCTGGTCCAAAGGACCAGATACTTGGTGTATTCAGCAAAGTCATTTGCCCAGACACATTCACACTCCCACCACCCCATAAAGATACAGGCGTAGCTCGGCGCAAAGCAACTGCCCATGGCAGTCCCGGACAGTTGCTTGTACCACTGCTGGCCATGTAAGAAATAGTTATTCTCTAGACAGAAATGGAGCATCTCAAGCAGCATATTGGTGTGATCATACGTGGCAATAGGTCTGTCCCTAAAATAGTGTTTGCAAGCTGTGATGCCTAGGTGATGGTCGATACAGGTGTACAAAGACACCACATCCACAGTGGCCATGATGTAACTAGATTGCCACGGGATGTCCGTGACCTTGGATATAAAATCCATACTGTCACGGCAGTAAGAGGGCAGGCTACACACATAGGGAAATAAAAAATGATCTAGAAAGATTGAAGTGTTCTCAAGGAGGCTGTCATTAGCAGAAATAATCGGCCTCCCAGGTGGATTAGTGGGGTGTTTATGCACTTTCGGTAACATGTAAAAGCATGGGGAGACAGGTTTTTTAAGAGTTAAAAACATTAATTCGTCATTGTTCAAAAGCCCAAGGGGTGGGGGCGTGGCCGGGCAAGATGGCCGAGCGGACGTAGCTCGTCTCGGCTCCCGGTCCACGCGCTGATCCGGCCCAGCTCTAGGCGGCTACATGGCTTCTACCGGGCTGACATTGCTCCCTCCCTGAAGCGGAGTGTCTGAGGCACCGGTGGAGCAGCTTTGGCCGTCCCTGGGACAGGGAGACGCCTGCTGTCCTCGGCGGCGGTGGAGGCTGACGGAGCGCAAAATGGCGGCCGGAGTCGTGCGGGAGATGCTGCGGACTGAGGCGGCCCCCGAGAGGTAGGACTGCTGCCATGCTGCTGCATCGCGGGTCCCCTCGCTGACTCTTCTGGTCTGGGAAGCACAGGACTGACTCCTGCTTTGGTGGAGGGTCCCTACCCTCGCGACAAGGCATTGGACGAATGCCTGACCCTAAGATGGCGGCCGTCGGCGCTCTTCGAACGGCGAGTGGCGCCACACTCGGTTCATCCTGACCTGGCCTGGCTCCCTACACAGATAGCGGTCTTCCCGCACATCGCCAGTCTGCCTCCTGGTCACCCTCCGGTCTGGGGCGGCTCACCCCGCCGAATTGCCCCTCGGGGTCCTGCAGTGTCACCGGATCAACCTATGAGTCTGACCCGACCCCGGCAGCACAGATGGCGCTGAGATGATTGCGCCCTGGGAGATCCCAGCCTCTTCACACCACGACGCCGGCGGCTGTCGGCGCCTGAAGGCCGGACCTAGCCTACGTCTAAGATGCTGGGTGGACAGGCGTAAATCTCAAGCACGAACGGTCGGGCCACAGTCTACGGCACCCCTCCCTGGTCCTTAAACACAGGTTGCATCTCAACAGGCCTTGCTGGCGCCAACTAGCTATGACCTACGCTACGGGAGGCACTTCGGATTGAGGGAGCGTGCTTCTCCTCACAGAACCCCTGTCTGGGACCCTGGCAGCCCTCCCTCTACCTCCATTCTCCATTTCAATCACCGGTGCTAGGGAACGCTGCGACTACAGCTTCGTCCCCTCGGACAGCTGCACGGGACCTGCCTGGTCCGCGCCCTATGCCGCCAAAGAAGGATCTGAGGAGGACGACGAGTAAGCAGCCGGGTAAAGTCTCCGACTTTTTCCTTCCCTCGGATAAGCGCCCGACGCTGCGAGGAGACGCAGAAACCACAACGATGGCTCTTACGAAGGCGGACATGGCGGATATGTTCAAGGACTTCAAAGCGGACCTCCGCAAGGACCTGAGACAGGATATTTCCACCTCCATAGACCAACTACGGGCAAATCTAACGGACCGGCTGACCTCCCTACAACAAGATGTAGACTCCGTGGGCACTAGGGTTCTCGACCTGGAGACACACTCTCAGGAGCAGGAACGACTAACTTCAGAGCTGAGGGGGATGTCCGCCAACTTCAGGAACAGCTCCACCAATCTTTACTCAAGTCGGAGGACCTAGAGAATCGGTCTTGAAGAGAGAATGTACACATTAGAGACCTTGAAGAGGGCGCGGAGGGGCCTGATCTGGCAGCTTTCGTGGAGGGCCTGTTCGCAGAGATTTTGGCTCCCCAGACACTTAAAATTAAACTGGACAGGGTACACCGTGTGGGCATCACACAGCCTGGTGAGAAGAGAAGACCATGCGATGTCTTAGCGAAATTTCATTCTTTCAAAGTGAAGGAAGCAGTCCTCCAGGCGGCCAGGGCAAAGAGCTCCATTGCATTTCAAAATTTTCCGTGCTCCATCTACCAAGATTTAGCTCCGGCAACGTTGGCACGGAGACAAACGTTTAGAGGCATTACTACTAAGCTACGTGAGGACCACATTCGGTACAGGTGGACTTATCCATTTGGACTAAGCTTCGATTATAAAAACAAACGCCACCACATCACCGACTTGAAGGAGGGTCAGGAGCTCTTGGGTCTCTCGCTGGACGAATCGGACGCCACATCAGATAAAAATGGAGCTCCATCACGAAGATCGTCAACGGCTTTTGGATGGTCGGCAGGCACGCGCAGGGGCCGACGATGACTGGTTTAGGCCCTCCTCTGGATCTAGGGTCTGCCGTTCTCCTGACCTCACCGGGGGTCCTGGCCCTCTGCGCTTCTTGCTGTTCATTGGTTAAACTCCTAGGCGCTGGTCGGGGGCTAGGACGGATCACAGCCTTCAATGACACACTCAGGTTACATGCCATGAGCGCCTACACCAGGACTTCCGGGGGTCCGGCCTTATTGGAGACCCCGATTGGCTGAGGAGAGACTCGAACGATTACGGACTGCCACCACCTCACAGTAAGAACTATGCCTCTGGGTTGGGGGCTCTTTCCCTTTTCTGCCACACTTGTCCAGAGCGAAAGTAGGCGCTCTCTAGGAGTGATCTCCCTTGCAGGTATAGGGGTTGACATCACCAGGGTGGGCTACATTCCTTGGCGCGCCTTGTCCTCCTTTGCTGATGGCCACTGCGGACTCTCATTGTGGGAGGGATATGCATGTCACTGTTTTCTAGTCGTCACTAGACAATGTTAAGTTTTCCTTTTAGGATTATGTAGCCGGGTGGGCGTGGACGGGGACCTCGGACCCGTTGTTCCCCCTGGCTTCCGTGGGAGGCACGTGCTCCCGGCGGAACTTTGTTATTCAATCTTGGAAATGTATTTCTAATTCTGTTTGGGTTTTTTGGGTGGGGGTTTGGGGTGGGGACTTGGTGGCGGCTTTTTATCATGTAGCTCTGGCGGGTCCCGGGGTATATGTACTGCTACGGTTTTGATGTATGAGCAACACACCTTTCTTAGGGAGATGGCGTCGTCGCAGTACACTCAGGGGGCTTTTACAGAGTTTGCACATCTATTACTGACACTATGTCAGTTACAATAGGAACCTGGAATGTCAAGGGGCTTAACTCCCCTCAAAAACGCCAGAAAGTGTGGAAGTATATTATCGATCACCATCTAGATGTAGTGGGGATCCAGGAGACACATCTCGCTAGAACCGAAGACACGCGTCTCAGACACAAACAATACCCCTTGATCTACCGTTCTTCAGCACTTACGAAACATAGGGGAGTAGCAATATTGTTTCGCTCCTCCATACAATTTCAACCCCTAGATGTTCTTAACGATAGGGAGGGCCGCTGGGTCATGGTGAAGGGCCGTCTCAGAGGGAAGTTGTGCACCTTTGTAGCATTATACGCGCCCAACTCTGGTCAGACCTTGTTCCTACATACACTGCTGGGGAAAATGCTGGACTTTGCGGAGGGACAGATAGTACTCATGGGAGACTTCAATTTGACTTGGCATAAGGAAATGGATAGCACACACTGACAGCGCTCTGAATTGGGCTCTTTTTCCGCTGACACTCAACAACGAATCCAGGACTTAGGCTTACTAGACTCCTGGCGTACTATGTATCCACAAACACGGGATTATACCTTTTATTCCCATGTACATCGCACGTACTCCAGGATCGATTACGTTTTTATTAGTCAGTCCCTCCTGGGTTCCCTTCAAGCCGCCAAAATCTTCCCTCTTTCCGTGTCCGATCATAGTTTGTTCTCCATCTGTCTGTCCTGGCGCGGGGACGCACCGGCTGCGCCCAGGTGGTACTTTCCGGCATCATTAACAAGAGATAAAGACTCCTGTGCTCAACTTAGAGACACGATTAAAGATTTTTTTGCGGTTAATAAACCAGAGGATACATCGGAGTTTATCACTTGGGACGCACTCAAAGCAGTTTTCCGAGGGAAGTGTATTGCGCTTAACGCGGCATTAAACAAGCAACGCACTAGGGAAAGAGAACAACTAGAGCGGGAGCTATCCTCTGCTGAAAATGCCCACAAACTGAACCCCACTCGACAGACTCTCCGGCATCTGACAACTCTCCGCGGTAAGCTCTGCGCCATTTATAACAATAGAGCTGAGTTTAAACTCCTTAAACTTCGCCACTTATCTTAATCCCAAAGCAATAAAATCGGCAAATATTTAGCCAGACAACTTCGAGGTAAACAGGAGAAAGAGTACATAGGAGGCATGGTGGGGCCTGATGGGGTTGCCACGCACAAGGAGGAAGACAAAGCCGAACTCTTTGGCTCCTTCTATGATGCTCTATATACGGGGGAGGAACTGGAGGTTGCCAACCAACGGGATTATCTCCGCGAGTTGCCCCTACCTCAGGTCTCCAACGAATGGAACGAGCTACTCTCTGCTCCCCACCTATGAAGAAGTCAATGTAGCGATTCAAGCCCTTAAGCCCCACAAGGCCCCAGGTCCGGATGGGTACACCGCTCTTTTCTATAAGACCTTCGCCCCAGACATCTGCCCCTACCTTACGCGTCTCTATAATAAGATGGCCGAAGCCGGGGAACCTACTGTATCTATGACTGAGGCCATGATCTCCGTGATACCAAAACCCGGAAAAGACCCCCAATATTGTACCTCCTATCGCCCTATTGCTCTTCTTAATCTAGATGCCAAATTGTATTCCTCCATCTTAGCTAAACGATTGAATGATCTTATGCCTGACCTTATCCACCCGGATCAGTCCGGATTCATCAAGGGCCGCCAAACCCACGATAACACCCGTAGAATTATACACCTCATTGAAAAGGCCAATAGGCGCAAGATCCCTGCCGTTTTAGTGGGTCTAGACGCTGAGAAAGCCTTCGATCGTGTTAATTGGGAGTTCCTGTTTGACACCCTCCAGGCATTCGGATTTTCAACTAAATGTTTAACTATGATTCAAGCCAATTACCGACAACCTCGCTCCAGAGTGATAGTCAACGGGGTCAGCTCAGCCTCCTTTTTCCATTCCAGAGGCACCAGACAGGGGTGTCCCCTCTCACCTTTACTCTTCGCTCTTAGCATTGAGCCCCTGGCAATGGCACTTAGAGGTAATCCCAGTATCCGGGGTATTCCATTTGCTGGTGAAACTCATAAAGTCTCCCTGTTCGCAGACGACGTTCTCCTGTCACTCTCCGAACCGGACATCTCTCTCCCAGCCCTGCAGAAGGAATTTGAGCGTTACGAATTAGTTGCAGGCTTTAAAATAAATGTTAGCAAATCCTATATCCTTAACCTCACTTTGCCACCACCTGAGGTCCACAGGCTCCAACCCCTTACCCCTCTTGCATGGGCATCCTCTTCCATACAGTATCTAGGGGTTCAGCTGATGCCGAGGGTCGAGCGGTTATATGAGGCCAACTTTCCGCCCATCCTCAACCGCATCCAAGTGGAACTCACAAAGTGGAGGCCCCTCTTCTTATCCTGGCTGGGCCGGATTCACGCAGTAAAAATGTCACTCCTCCCTAAGCTTCTCTATTTATTCCAGGCCCTACCTATAGAGCTCGACAGGGACTTCTTCCGACGAGTCAAGACTATGATCTTGCGGTTTATATGGCAGGGGGCGTGCCCGCTTCTCCTTTTCCATGCTACGTCGCCTTCGTTCGGAGGGGGAGTAGGCCTCCCTGACATCCAGTTGTATTACAAGGCTGCGCAGCTAAGAGTCTTGGTCGAGTTGTCGAAGGGGGAATCTGATAAACATTGGCTGCACATGGATCGTAGTGTGTCTGGGAGAACCATCTGGGACTTGATCTGGCGCCCTAAGAGAGATAGACCCCCTAACACCTACATAGCGACGCCCACGCGCACCACTCTGAAAATATGGGATACACTGGCGGGAGACGACAGATGGACCTCTTTCCCCTCCCCGTTTACACCACTACACTTTAATCCAGCATTCCCACCGGGTACCCAAGAGGGGCCTTTCACTGCCTGGAGAGAGGGGGCTGTCTTGCTTTAACTCACCTTTTCCATAACTATGACCCGCTCACCTTCGACAATTGCCAGTGGGACTATAACTTGGGAAACAGAGAACGATATCACTATAACCAACTGATGCACTGGGCCCTCACGCCGCACATACGCGACGCAGCTACCCGACCCCTCACTAAATTCGAATCCTTCCTTACTAAGACCACGACTATGAAGGGAGTGATTTCCTTTATATACAAATTTCTTATCACCACTACAGTTTCTCCACGACCGCGCTACATGTCCATGTGGGACGACCTTATACAGCGTCCTATCTCGGATATTGAATGGGAACACCTGTGGACAGACATTACACGGTTTAATCACTCCTCTGACCTCCGGGAAGCCCACCTAAAAAAATGATGGACTGGTACCTCCATCCCTCTAGACTTAAGCGAATCTTTCCCAACACTTCTGATAGATGCTGGAGAGGGTGTGGGTTATTAGGAGATTTTAAACATATCTGGTGGGATTGCCCGACTATTCGGCCCTTCTGGGAGGAAATACTTGCGCACATTAAGGAGATCTTGGGGTACCCTATTCCAACCACTATAGAGGGGGTTCTTTTAGGTCTTCGCGATCCTGCACTAGAACATCAGACACGAGCAGACAAAATGATCTTGTGGCTTTGTATAGGCGCAGCGAAAGTTACCCTAGCGGCCGCCTGGAAAAGAGGGAAGCGCCAGCGATATCCCTGTGGCACTCTAGATTGTGGAAACTTCTCAGCCTGGAACGCATGTCTGAAATCTTTCGAGATAACTTTAAAAATTTTGAATTCAAATGGGGTCCTTTGGTGGCCTTCCTTTCCCGAGGCCTACCGTCTGCTGTTTGCCCGTCGTCTATTAGAGCTCTGCATCTTTTTTAACTATGATCTGCCCTATTTGGCCATAGTCAGACTAGAGGGTTGTACCTCGTCGCCACCAATGTCGGGGAGGGGGGAGGGACGGAGGGGGTTTCTATTTTCCTTTTTTTTTCCTTTTTTGTGTTGGCTTTTTTGTTTCACCCCTGGTTGGGGAATGTTGAAACACAACTAAGAATTGTTTGGATGCCTTCGGCAGTAGGTGTCAATGCTCCTCCCATCGCAAAAGAAAGATGGGACACATACGGACACTCTGCCTATCACTTATAGTTCCTGCCCACACCCCGTCAATACAAGGAACTGTATCGTTTTATTAGCAACCTAGTAATACCGGGGTGGGATAGGTATAGAATGGTAAGTGTTATTTGCTGCTTACAGTCTCATGGCACCTGAGGACCCCCTGCGAGGGGTGATTTGATAGTTTTGTTATATGATGTAATTTGTACAAAAAAAACCATAACTAATAAAAATATGTTTGAGAAAAAAAAAAAAGCCCAAGGGAATGCCATTTGGACAACATGTTGTGGAAAGAGTCAATAGTGGAAAGGTATTGGCCTGCCGTTGTTTTCATGTAGCTGCCAGAGAAATCAAGCTGTTTCTTGGTTTCGGCCATATACTTTTTGACATCCCACAAAACGACATTCCCGCCTTTGTCTGAAGGCTTGATAACAAAGCTGGTTGCTTGCTTCAGGGATTCAAGTGCCGCTTGTTGGCCTTTAGTTAAGTTCGTCACTGCCCCATTGACATTCCCAGTTTTGAGTTTGAGTATGTCCCGTACTACCGCCTCCTGGAAGGAATCAATGTTATCGTGTGGTGTGTTGGGGTTGAACCTGGATTTGGGTTTAAAATTATATATATATAAATGTCTTGCCAATGAAAACTAAACAAACCACTCTTAGTGAAGCAGAAGGGATTCTGGCCCAACAATGCAACCTAAAAATTATAGCGACTCTCTTGTTTTTATAACAAGTAGACACATTGTTTCTATAACTCACTGCAACTAGATGAATACAAAATTAGAGCTGTGTTTTTTGGAGACATGTATTTCACCAGTTAAGTGATCTAGCAGTAAGAGTGAGAGTCCATGGTGAGAGCACAACATCCCTCTGGTTATCTGTACTATAGTTTCGGATAGAGCAACTCAGCAAGAGTAAGATATATTTCCAGCGGTGACACCTCTGCTATGACGGAGGAGCGTCGCCCCCCTTTCCAGCCTCCTTAAAAACTCGAAAAATAAAACGATTATAAAAACGGGGTTAAAACCCATTTTATTATCGTTTTTTTTTTTTTTTGTGCCAAGTAGTAGGAGAGGGCCAGGGTGATGACAGGCTGGAAGGGGGAGTGTTGAGCACTGCCTTCTTTGTGCATGTGGGTTTGGCCGGCCGCCTCACGCCGGCCAAACCCACATGCGCAGTGAAGCTCTCTTCAACCCCAGCTGCATTGCTGGGGTTGGAGAGAGCAGGCACAGACTCCCAGTCTGTCCTGGAGTGCAACTCATCGGCGCTCAGGCCAATCCTGAAGCTGCTCTCATGCATGAGAGCAGCATCAGGATTGGCCACAGGGTAGTTTGGGAGCCTGTGCCTGCATGCAGTGAAGAGAAGAGGAGCCGAAGAGCGCAATGCGATGCTGTAGGGCAGCAGTTAAGTTTTTTTTTTTTTTTGTGTTTGTCTCCCTTGATTTAATTAAACTCGAAACACCATTGCTTCAAAGTGCTGTTTGGGAAGAAGCTGCCCGAATTGATGCAAAACTAATTTCGTGATACCTGGGCATTGTTTTTATTCAGTTGAAGCAGTCTCAGAGGGGCAATCACAAATTACATTTTAACTCACTTGCAATGTGTGCGTTGTAGAAGTAACTCCACATGTGGAGTATATTCACGGTATTCCTGGTGATTAGTGACTTACATTGATTTCTCTAATCCTTCCTTGTACTTATTTCTACTTCAATATTTTTCCAACAAAATGAATATTATTTTGTGAGCTGATTTCCAATACTACTCTCAATTGTACTGTTTGTTGGCTCTGCAATGTACTTATGGTACACTAAGTATTCTGCCATTTTCACCAAAGTTTTAGGGTCAGATAATAGTCAAGTGGTGGAAGAGATTTCATACACTTTGCACCTACTTACTTAATTTGAAAGACTAAATTATGCTTCTAAAGGAAGGAATGCGATAAGTATGTATATCTTATTGTAATTAAATCTCCACAACCAATATCTCTGAATCTACGGTTTTCTATATAAATATTCCATTTTTAATGGTCCATGGTGAACTCAGGATAGCCAAAAGAACAGCTTTGGTGCTCAAAATGTAAATCTGCTTTATCTGCTGAACTGTATGTAATAGTCAAGAAATCCCTGCGGTGAACTGTTCACAGAGATTGTGTCTGCCTCCTAGCTTAGGGTTAGACACTTCTTTGTATCTTAGATATATATGAGGTCTCCAGCAATGCAAAGACTCCGGATCAACAGCTCTGGGTGCAAGCGGCATTGAAGAAGGGGATCAGGATCCTTGGAATAATTTATGGTGTGCTGAGAGGGCACAGAAGGGGACGTGGTGATCCAATCTAAGAGCTCTGAATGTGGGTTATGAAAGGGTCAGCCAATTGCCTACCCACTACACTGTCCGGTAGTGTCAGCAGGAAGCCCAGCTGTGGATTGGGAACACTTTTGGTGCTCAGGCCAAAGATGCTAGTGTTAGGCACATGCTCACACCACACTGGGTGGAGGTAGGTGGCTGCCAGAAATGGAACAACGGATTGGTGATTCCACGTAAATGCAAAGAAAATGTTGGTACTGCCGTTCTCGCCAGGCAAAATGATCCCTCCAGGGAGGCTCATCCGCATAGGCAGAAACAATTTTTTTCAACACTTATACATCCCTGGTCAGGGGAGTCTTATTTACATGGTTAGGGAATGCGAGGTACATGATCTCAGGTGGACACTTCACATAGGCTGTCACTGGATCAGCAGGGCAGATAGCAAGGTGACAGCAAGATAACAGCCAAAGGGGGGTTACCTATCAGTGGTGCAGCCAAAGTAATGGCACCAGGCCCCAGAGGGGCATGGGGGTACTGTCTGCTCTGCATCAATTGCAGTTTGCTTAACAGGCAGAGTGCACATATTTTTTTTCATTTAGCGCCTGCCTATTTCTTAGTTCTTTCTTTGGTGGGGTGAGGAGTGGGAGAGGTGCTGCTGTCAATCATAAGAGTAAAGAAAGAGAGAATGGATAGATAGCACCTGGATACCCTCCCGGGTGATTAGATGTGCTATAGAAATCACTGATTTATTGATTGATAGATACAAACGAGAAAAGAGAAACAGATGAATCAATAGAGAGATAATGGTGGAGAATGTAACATTTTTCTAGGTAACAAATATCATTTCTATTAAGGACTAGGAGGATAGGATTATGCAATTTATTTTTTGTTTTATTGATACAGCAATGAATCGTATTACACTAGTATGAAAAACTAACAATCCATCCCAATGAAATTAGCAAAAGAACTGCATGTACCATGAAACGTAGTAGACAAACAGTACATGCAATCCTCCATAATAGTATTTGAATCCTGGTGATGTCCTCTTTGTTGCAGCAAAGAAGAAAAGATGGGAACCAACCTTGTAGCACGCAACACTATTTCTGCTTTTGTTCTAAAACTAAAACAGATTAACAACGTTCAGAAAAAAAATCCCTATTTCAGTCTGTGACATCATATTAGAAAAGGGCGGTGACAAGGAAATCAGTCATTGTGTCCACAAAAAACTATACAAAGGGCATTGTAAGACAATCTCTGCGCACTGTAGTAACACAGTTATCCCTTAAAGCTAGGGGAGTGGGATAATCTTCACCTTAATAGAATTGGAAATCCCTTTTTGTGGGAGATGCAAAAATTTACATTCTATGGCAGAACCAGAAGTGAGGATTATGTAAATTCAAAGACTACCCACTACAACACAAAACAAGTTACTCATTGGTTTAAAATGTAAATGTTTCAAAGTAGATGTACATGACCAGTCTGCAGCCTGGATAATGTCTTCAAATCTAGCCCAAAATGAAAGACGTAGATACTGTAGCATTTCTGATCGAGCAGGCGCCAAACGTCTATCAATACCTGATTCATCCATGATCCTTATGAGCCATCAAGCTAGAGGGTGTAAAGAAACTGCAGTGAATGGTTTCCAAACAGAAATTAGCAACTCAGCTAAACTGTCTGGTTACAGATTCATAAGTGCAAAAGCAATGGACTGCATAGAGTTTACTATCCTTCTTTAGGGCAGCATAAACAATAGACCTCATGCTAAATGTAATTTTTCTGGTTAAAGTGGATGAACAGCAGTGGGAAGATGCCCAGCAGATATGTCTGAACGATAAGTGTTGACAGTTCTGTAAGGGATGGCTTTGAATGCCAAACTATCCACAAAGTTTAAGACATACGTAATATCACCCCTCCTTCCCCTGGGATTAAGGTACTGTTCCAGACACCAATATGACCATATTTTCCATGAAGAGTTATAGCGTCTGAGTTTGCCATCAGATCATACCTGGTTGATATAGATGGAAACCTGCGGTGAAAGTCCTGGCACTGCCATTGACTCTACTCCACCAAAGGGTAGATGTTGCCGGCTGGATCCCGGAGATCTCTGAAAGATTCTGCAGATATCTCTAAGCTTCTTAAAAAGATTAAGAAGAACCATGAAACATACCATGGTCTTCTGTTGAGATGTTATTAAAACCAATTACGCCTTCTTAATCCTGAGTTGGAGTGTCACCCTGAGAATCATTACGAAAAGAGGGAAAAGCATAAATTGTTCCAGATCTAAAAGAAAGTATCCAGGGCAGCCACCAATGGATCCAGCCTCCAACTGTGTAACAAAGGAATCTGAACCTTTATGAGGTTCTCATATAGCACTGGTTCCAACTTCCAGTCACTCGTATCTCATAGGTAGCATGAATTTTAATCTACTACCAAATCCTACTTGCCTGAAAAAGGGACCGCTATTACTGAAAGTCTGTGGAAAAGGCAGTAGCAACAAAATTCCGGGACAATTTCTGAAAGAATTTGAAACCTTTTGCCTCCTAATTGGTTGATATATTGCACTGTTGACACATTGTACATTCAGGAAAGGAGACAACGGTGAGTCTCCTGAACAGTTAGAGAGTGGATGGCAAAAGAACCTGCCAAAAGCTCCAAACAGTTGATATGGAGCAGCTGCTCATCTTTTGACCATCTGCTGCCCATGATTAAGTCACCGCATTGAGCTTCCAAACCCCATTGGCTGATGGCTGACTCAGTTACAACATCGAGAGTAAGACCAAAAATGTCTCAGCCATTCCAAGGAAATATGGAAACATCTGTAGAGAGTGGAAAGAAGGGAAACTGGAGATATACAAGTGGGAACGACGGTGAATGAAAGGTGGAAAGTAGCAATGTATAGAGGAAGTGAGAGAAGTATAAAGTGCAGATACCAAGGAAGCGTATGCAGATATGGGAGGAACAGGAAAGTGTAGGTGAAGGTGAAGAGATATGAGGATTAGGGAGATGCAGAAGAAAAGGGAGAGAGAGTATCATGGGGATTATAACCATCATTCAAGAGGGGGGGGGAAGGGGTGAGTGGAGAGATACAAGGGCAGGGGAAAGAGAAAGATCACAGGTAGCCTGACACAGAGGGAAAGGAAGAGGGGAAGGGGCTGGGGATTTTCAGGGAATGGTGTACGGTTATGGTAGAGTGAGAGTTACAGAGGAGAATGAGCATAGCTATCATTAATTTAGAAGGTTCAGTGATGCCACTGGCTAGGGGTGTGTGAGGCACGTCGCCCCAAATTTTGCCTGTCTTTTTTTTGTTTACTGTAAAACAACCTGGATAGCTGGCCTGTTTTCTTTACTTTTATTAGGGCCCATGGCAGCCTTGCTAAACCAATACAGGCAGACCTTCATGCTTGGTTTGAACCATAAGTAGGTAGCTCCAGAGATTTAAAATAGGACCAGCAGGCTGGACCGGTTGTGTTGAGATTAAGTTTTCTGTGAGCTGCGGGACTCCATCGACCTCTATTTACAGTGAGTTTTAGTTAGGCAGCGCAAACCGCCAATCACGAAAAATGCTATGTTCAATTTTTTAGGGGCCAGCCAATCAAGTGACCTCTACGGAAGGAAGGGGTGTTGCTAGGTGGACCATGTTTGTCCTATTCCCAGCAAGCACTGCGTATTGCCATGACTATATGCCACCAAGTAGACTTTTTTGGTAGAAACTTTTATGTATCCCATCGAGATAACTTTCTAGATCGAAAGGAGTTTGAGGCTTTGGAGCTTGGGATGACTGGTGGTTTCCTACAGACAGGGCCCATTCTCCATGTTAGCAACTCTTTCACACACTGGGTGTTTGCAATCATGAATAGGGTACACAAATATTGTCGACAGTCATCGCTTGTCTGCAGTTATTGGGTTATTCTCAGTCCCTATATTACCATGATCCCTTTTCTGGGAGAAAGGGGTTCCCAATACATAGGGGCTTGTGGACTTATGTTTACTCGCAGCCTGTAGGTTTCTCCTCTGGGTGCAGCTGCAGTTCAAGGCAGTAAATCCTACTGCACGCAGAGCAGGAGCTGGCAGTAAGGGAGGTTGTAGTAGTGCCCCTTCAAGAGGGGTGGATACTCTTCCTGTGTCTTCTAAATGCAAGGTGGTTTCAAATGTGACCTGGTGGAGCTCGGGGTGGTACTAGGAGCCGCTTAGACTAGGAGCCCCTAAACCTAGCCAAACTGCAAAAATAGTTGGGAGCCACGGAGGACAGGGGTACGATAGATGGACAAGGCAGCTGTGAACTGTAGTCCTTTCAAGTGACCTAGACATTTTTAGGTCGAGCCTAGAGTCAGTACGCATGCGCTGCTCTGCAAGACTTGTTCTGGAGTATGGAATGGAAGCCCCGCCCACTCTCCGTCCATATTTGTCATTGGCTTGTGTCATTGACATTCTTAAATGCTGGCTTCTGATTCGTAAATAGGCTTGTTAGTCCCTCCTTAGTACCGCCCTGTCTTCATTTGTACCCTCCCAGGGCAACCGGCCCTTTAACTTGGCTTGTTACACGGTCTCCGTTTTAGGTCGGTGAGCACTATTTTGTTTATTAACTAACTAATGGGGACAATGGCAGCTTCTTCTTGCATTTGCAGCACGCCCACACAGGACAATGGCGGCCGCTTTTCACATCGAGCGCTGGCGACGCTTTTTTTTGTATTATAATACTTTTGAGATGAACGCGGCGTCCGCTTCAGGGACACCACGTTTTCTCTCAGCTTTAATTTATTTTTTTATAAAATTGCATGCTGAGCGTGGCGCCCGCTTTAGGGACACCGCACTCTGTTTCATTTTTTTTTAACTATATTGTTGAGCGCGGCGCCCGCTTCAGGGACACCGCTCTGTTTCTTTTTTTTTTTTTTACTTTATTGGTGAGTGCGGCGCCCGCTTCGCGGACACCACGCTCTGCAATACAATAGGTCACCCTTTTGCAAAAGTTTGATCTATTGGTATTGTAAATGACAATGCCTTTTACTATTATAAAAGGCATTGCCATTTACAATGCCAGTAGCTCAAATCTCGCAATTGCGAGACCTATTGCATTGTAAATGCTTGTTAGTATCCTTAATCCTATCGACTCACTCCAAAGTAAAAACATAAACAGATAAAAAAGCTAGCGTGAAACCAACAACCATTAACACTGCATAATTCTCAAGTACTACACACCAGTCAGTAACTTTCAGTGATTACTTTGTGTTTTTTAGATCTTTCCGAATAAAGACCTGACATTGTTGAAGAGATGTGTGGCCGTACGAGACGTACTGCTTCAGAAGAAGTTGTCAGAACACAAGGTAAGTACTGAGAAGAAGAAACTATAAATAATATCCGTACAATTGGATGTGGCTCATAGGCTGCTGATAACTCAACGAGTAAATTTATTGGTGTATGACAGGCCAGTTTGCTTGCAGCTAATTAAGGCCAGCATTTCTTCGGACCGAAGAGTGACAAAATAGTCTTGATTTCTTACAATGTGCATCTTCCAATGAATTATACAGAATATTGTTATATAAATTGTAGGCAGGTAGTGCTCGGATGGTGCGCTGAAGGCACAATGCGATGTGCCATGTGGACCCCCGAGATAGGCATCTTCTCGATGTGCGGACAGTTGTAGGACTGGACAGCTAGGACTGGCTGGATGCGAATGAGGCGCTTTATGGAATAAAGCATCTTTAACTCTATTGCCTGTTTCCTCGTGGGCTTTTGAATTTTAACAAAAAAAAGATTACAAATATAGGCCAGAAAACTGCTTCAAAGTAAATGCACTAACGAGGTGATTTTTTAGAAACTTTTTTCACCATCCTATATTTTACCACTCTGAGGCCATACTTTATGACACCTGGTCTGCTCTATAAAACCACGTCCAGAATGAACCTCTGCTGTAATACAGTGTTTTAGCATGCTGTACTTAGGATGTAGCAAGATGACTGGTGTATATTGCTTATGTGATGGCGTTTGTCGCGCAGCGTTTTGTAAGTGCAGGTTTGCTTCTAAGGATGACTGTTGGACAATGAGCTACATCTTGAGGGACTAAAGGCACCTGGGAAGGCTGCAGGTCTTGATTATAGCAGCATGCCTTGCTGTGCCCAAAACAGAAAAGCCTCTTCTTTTCCAGGCCATCTATTGCTACCAGCAATTGATCGTGATTGTGCTCAGACCTGTTGTAAGCGCCTGTTTGGTAAGGTGGTGTTTGTATCCAGGATTCACAGTTATGAAACTTATAAAAATGAGTTTTTTTTAACATGAAATTGGATAAAAGGGTGTTTATTTCACCAACAACCGTTCTTTTGTAAATTGAACATATTCTCAGTTTCTACTGTTTACGAATTTGGAGATGCCCACAGTAAGGATCACCAGGCGGGTGTATTGTTCAATATGACCTATGACGCTGCTTCCCTGCAGGCACCCCAAAGAAGACTGAGAGACTCCGAAACTGCAAAAGTCCAACGCTGCAAAGCATCACTGCAGCTGCACTTCCCAGCCCAAGCTGAAGTGGGCCAGTGGTGTCAGTGTGGTCCCCAAGACCTCAAGAAACAGAGTCTACTTTGGTTTTCCCCCCTGAACTCTCCGACGCTGCCTGCAGCCTCTGTTTGCAGGCCCCCTCTACCGGGATTGCTCCGGGTGATGAAAATCTGACACCTAAAGACACCTCTGCACCCGTCGCCCCTGGCCCGAGGAGAAGAGGACCAAGAGTGTCCCCACGTCCCCTAGCATCGTGAGAGCCGAGCCGACTTTTTGGTTCAGCTCGACTCGTTTCCCAGTCCAAACCTGCAGCCTCTTTTCAACAGGAACCAATCCCATTGGATAGCATTGGGCCCCTGACGCTGAAAAGCACCTCTGCAACTGGCCACCCCAGTGCCTTCCGAGGTGAGCTGTTGGTGCTGCCTCAGACCTTGCCCCATACTCACTTTAAGTCCAGGAGATTGGTCCTGTAAGTAGCTGTGAAGTACCCGAATGCAGTACATATTTTGCACCATTAGGATAACTTTGGGCACCCGACGCTGAATTGCACCTCTGCACCCGGCCACCCCACTGCCACCTGGCGTGACCTCTTGGTGCTGCCTTGGACCCTGCCCTATACACACCTGAAGTCCAGAAGATTGGTCCAGTAAGTCTTTGTTAAGTGACCTTATGCAGCGTATGTTTTCTCCCTAGGTTAACATTGCTGCATATCAAAAATCTGGTTACTACTGGGTGCGCGTGGAAAACACTGAAACTGCTTTTGTTACAGGGGGCCGATCTTGCAGATATGCTGCAAAACCGCCCCCCACCCTGGCGGCCCACCGGGGAAACGCCCGGTGCCCGCTACGGCAAGACCGGCCCTGCCCCCAGATGGTAGATCCTTCTCTTCTTTCACATCTCAGCTCTCACCACTTTGCTGGCAGAGGGGGAGGGGGGGGGGGGAATCATAAAGCAACCTGCCCCATGTGATGCTACTTCTCTGTGTTCACCTCACCTCCGCTCACTCAGTTTAATGGTCCTCCCTGCGCCGAGGAGGCACAGGTTCTCGTGAGTCAGGGCTACATTTTGGAATCAGAGGGGTAACACAGTCCTGGCTTGGTTTCAGTTCCTCTGCTTTCAGACATCCACACAAGGTTCTTCGGCTGCTTGAAGGCATAACGGGCCACAGATTCACAATTATAGACTTTAGCAGGGGCATTATCTGGTCTCTTTCATGTCTAGCGTGACAACAAAATGGAGTGGTGCAGTGGAGCTTTCACTACACTGACATCTTTGACAGAAGTCCCCTAGCTCCTTTTTAATCCCACCCAATCCCATAAACTGGTGTTGCTGCCTGCATGAGCTTGGACGTCCCTGTAACAACTTTCAACTAACTTTGGAAATAAAGGGGCATTTTTACGAATAGACCACGCAGCACAGCACTGCAAGGCAAGTTGCTGACCTGCTTTGCATGAATGGGAGAGAGTTGAACAGTGCCATATTTACCAAAATATGGCGCTGTTCTGACCCTCTATGCTCTGACACACTTGTGGTTGCCTAGTGCTAACGCAGGCACTCTTGACCCACGGTGCATTATGGGCAGGATTGTTTTTGTGTAGGAAGGGATACCTTTCTGCACAAAAACAATTCTTAGAGGTTTATTCCTCTTTCTATATGTGCTGTAAAATGCAGCATATATAGAAAAGGAAGTAACAAGGAGAAAAGAAGATATTTCTCCTCGTTACGAATCTATCAGGTAGGTGTACCATTGTGGCGCAAACTAAGTCTTTGTAAATCTGGGATTGCATTAAAATGCATGGGTGGATGCGCAAGAATGTCCATGGTTCACCCATGTAAAGCCTAGTGACACAAAGTAACGCAAGGCAGCACTATGTGCTGTGTTATGTTACTTTGTGTTTACTAAACCACGCTAAGCCAAACAAATCAATTTTGCATGGCTTAGTAAATGCCAAAATGGATTTTGTGTCTGGTGACTGGGCTGCGCCACAAA
The DNA here is from genome assembly GCA_963921515.1 of Calotriton arnoldi. NCBI lineage: Eukaryota > Metazoa > Chordata > Amphibia > Caudata > Salamandridae > Calotriton > Calotriton arnoldi. The sequence goes on from CAWUFW010001300.1 coordinate 1,971,725, forward strand.
AGTGATGTAACCGCGACGCAAAATCTTAGTATATCTGGGCCAAATGTGTTGGCTGTCCCCATATAATCTCACACCACACTTTACTGAGATTGTGATCTGGGAAGGCCATTAAGCATTATTCTTATTTACGGTCCACAAAATTTGAAGCATGAATTTAGAAGGGATGATTAGACTCTTCTTCCGGCCAGTGTGTTTGAGGTTTGGCCTCCATTAGCCCAATGTGTTCTTCAGAGAATGGACTTTATAATTGAGACATGGAATTCTCTTCTGACTGGTATGGCCAAGGAGTTATTTGCTCATTAGCAGAGATAGCTTCTGTAGTGAAAGTTGTATGCTATTTTTTGTACAGATAAGGAGAATGGTCAATCTTTCTTTAATAATCATATCCCTCGAATGAAGTCTCAAAAGCTTCATATTTTCTTCAGAGGCAGAAGTATCTTTTTGTATAGTGCCAATGATGGTAGGCAATATTCTATCCCGGGAGTCTCCAACAGGTTGTTCGTGAGCTACCAGTAGCTCAGAGCCTGTCTTGGAATAGCCTGATGCCTGTTAATTGAGTTTGGGAGAATGCAGCTGCCTCTCAGCTCATGCTGCATTTTAAAACTTTGTACACTTGTCCTCTAAGGATGGGAAGGGTGACCAGAACAGCAGGCAGCCCCTCTTGTTAATTAATCAATGCCATGCTACTTCCTGAGAAGAAGCATGACCATAACTACATCTTAGATAGTTTTTTTTTAAAACATACTTTATTGGTTTTTGCTATATCCGGTGCATCCATTGAGAACATTTACACATTACATTCCTTTCAATCTTTGTGTTTTACAGCAGTCAGTTGCATGTGCTACATTTCCAGTATTTGAATTAACACAGTTGTCGTATTGTCATGCATACATGCAGTACATCACTTTAATTGCAAAAACGTCAATATTTAAATTGGGTTTACTAATTAGTAACAACTACCTCTCCCCCCGCCCCCTCCCCCCGTTCTGGCCCAACATGTCCTCATTCAGATGTGGTGTTGCGTCCTAGGCTAACTTGGATGATGCACTTAATGCTGGTGGTCGTGCATCGGAGCTAGTCCTACCGTAGACTGCATCTCAGGGCGCTGCGACTAGTCAATGTGTTTTACTGTGCATTCGGGGTGCTAGGTAGAGGGTCGGGGTCTATGGCTTTGAAAGCCTCTAGCATAACATCCCACTCCATGGATATCTGGTTTTTACGCAGCCCCCGGGCCTCCTCCCGTCTTATAGCTGCACTTTTGGCCCCGCCCTATCGCACTACCTCGCTGTGCCAGGTGAAGATCGCAGGGGGTCTTACTGACTTCCACCTCATGGTTATGGACCGTTTTGCTATTATGAGAGCGAGGTCTTGGAATCGGAGTTGGACTTTCTGGGGGGCTGTGCGTTTGCGGAGGCCTAACAGGCACTCCGCGATGGAGTCCCCAATGTGCAGGTTTGTGGCTGCCACTGTGGCGCGCCGGACCTCTTCCCAAAACCCCCTGAGGCGCGGGCATGACCATAACATGTGGATTAAGTCTGCCTCTTCCGATTTGCATCGAGGACAGTAATGCTGTGTATTTGGGAAAATCCGCTGTAGGCTGCTTGGTGTTAGGTAGGCCCTGTGGAAAACCATGCATTGTATAAATTTAAATTTTGCATTGTGAGTCACTTTTTTGGGATGTTCTAGGATGTTGACCCATTCCTTGTCGGACAGTTCCCGCCCCATGTCCCCAGACCATTTGGCTCTTAGGTCGGTGAGGGGCACCGCTGCATGCACCCGGGTACCGACATATAGCCATTTGATGAGATGGCGTCCCTCTCCCATGTGGTATAATGAACAAACTAATTCATGTGACAGGGGTTCGTCTCGCTGAGGGGCCCAGTGTTTCCTTACATATTGCGATATCGCAGCATGTACCTTATATAAGTGGTTTGGAACCCCAGTTTCCCATACAAAATTTTCATGGTCTAGGAGGATTTCATTGCTAAATAATGCTCCTACCGTGTCGATCCCTTCGTCAGACCAAGCCCGTATCCTGCGCCTCGTGAGCTTTCCACTGGGTATTGGAATCCCCAACAGCGGGATGTTATCAGCGTACGGAAGGCAGCGGGACGTGTACTGCAGCGCTTTTTTCCAGCACTGTAGTGCTGTTTGCAGTAAGGGCGGTGCCTTTGGGGCAATTTTGCTCTTTGGTAGTAGTAATGTGTGCAGGGTCCCCTGGCTTATGTCTTGCACGGTGTACCCTAGCTCTTGCAAGTTGCGACCCGCAGTCCAGTAGGATAGCCATAGTAGCTGGCTCGCATAATAGTACGCTCTGTAGTCCGGTGCCCCTAGCCCCCCTTTGTGTGTCTCTAGCTGCAATTTTTTAAGGCTCACCCTTCGCCATCCGGCCCCCCATATAAGGTCCAGGAGTATGGTGTCCAGAGTTCGGAAGATAGATGGCGGGACTACTATTGGCAGATTGGCAAAGTAATATGAAAGGCGGGGGAGGACCACCATTTTAGACACAGCCATGCTGCCCATTGCAGACAGAGGCAGCGATGTCCAGAAGGCCATCTTAGATCGTATCGCCCTTATCACTCTTGTAAGATTACCTTCGAGCATATCTGCATGAGACCTGTATATATGTATGCCTAGGTACTTAAACGTATGGCACGCCACCGGTAAGGTGTACGGCCCAAAGCTGATCGCATCTAGGCGGGCACTATCTTGGAAAAAGAAGGCATTCGACTTTATCTCGTTAATGGCTAGGCCCCATATGTGCTCGAACCTGGAGAAAATACTAGGGATTGGTTCCAACTCACTCATGAGATCATGCGCATATACGATGATGTCATAAGCATAGGCTGATATCAGGTGTGTTGCGTTGCCCAGTTGAATCCCAAGTTGGCCTGCCTCCTGACGCAGCCTAAGTGCCAACGGCTCCAGCGTGAGCACGAACAATAGTGGGGACAAGGGGCATCCCTGCCTCGTACCCCTGTGTACTAGATACTCTTGCGACATGTACCCTCCAGTACGGACTCTCGCAGTAGGGACCTCATACAGTAGCCGTATCCACTGGAGGTACTCAGGAGGCAAGCCAATCTTCTCTATGGCCTTAAACATGTATTCCCATGTGAGGGTATCAAATGCCTGTCGCAGATCTCGTGCGATGCAACCGGCATTTACATAGTTCTCGGGAGTGGTTGCCACTATGTGGTGCAGTCGTCTAATATTTACCGACGTGCTGCGTGCTGGTATAAATCCACATTGATCCCTGTGTATTAGTGTGGGTAAATAGGGAAGAAGTCTGCTTGCCAGTATTTTACTTAGAATTTTATATTCTGTTGCCAGAAATGACAATGGGCGATACCCCGTCAAGTCTGCCGCATCCCTCCCCGGCTTGCTTGCATGGTGGTATGGGGAAGGTGTCCCAGCTCTAGTGACCTGTTGTACAGTTCCTCCAGTTGGGGGATTAAGGCCTCAGAGTATGTATCAAAAAACTCAACTGGCAGGCCGTCCAGCCCCGGCGCTTTGTTGCGTGGAAGCCCCTTGATAGCAGCTTTTATTTCGGCTCTCGTGATAGGGCCTGCTAGGCTTTTTTGTGCTTCTTTAGTGAGCTGGGGGTAGGGCAGGTCCTCTAGAAATTCGTCTATGAGTGTGGTGTCTATTGGGGGTGGCTTACTGTATAATGTGCCATAGTATGTGCAAAAGGCTTCGTTTATGTCCTTTGGGAATGTACCGTGTCTCCCTCCGGTGTGGTGATGTTGCAGATTACAGTGACCGGTGGGTCATCCCTCAGTATTTTTGCTAGGAGTGTCCCCGATTTATCTGCCTCTGTGTGCTTCATCTGGGTGTACGCCCTGTGGTCGATAACCCTGAGGGTCTCTAGTAGCTCAGCATGCTGTAGGCGCGCCTCCTGCAGGGGAGCCTTTATCGCAGGGTTGCTCGCCGCTTCCTGCTCTAGCACATTCATTTTATTCTCTACCGCTTTTAAGCTTTTGTGGACTTCCTGCCTTGCGCCCACTGAGGCGCTAATCGCTGTGCCTCTTTTGACTGCTTTGAGTGTGTCCCATTCGACTAGGATCGAGGACGCAGTATTCCCGTTCTCTGTGAAGTAGTTTGTGACGGTCTTGGACAGGGTGTTGCGGAAGGCAGCGTCTTCCAACATTTGGGGCCATAACTTCCACGTGAGAACCGGTGTAGGGATTCTGCCCCAAGCGATGGAGATCTCTAAGGGGTTGTGATCTGAAAAGGTTTTTGCTAAGTATGTGTTATGGATCACTTGCGTGGCAATGGGGAGCGAGCATAATATTCCATCAATGCGCGTATGCAATTGATGGACTGGGGAATAAAAGGAGTATTCCTTGCTTACCAAATTCTTCATTCTCCATACATCGCCCAGTGCCCACCCATCAACCCATCTACAGACGGCCCGCGCTTGTTTAACAGTTCCCGCACCTTGGAGAGGGGGGTGCGATCTGTCCAATAATGTATCCATGACCGCATTACAGTCACCTCCTAATATCCACAGGTATGCCTCCCAGTCCGCAAGTATCATGTTCAGTCCCTTAAAGAACATATCCTGATAAAAATTTGGGGCGTATAAGTTACCTAGCACCACGTGCGAGCCATCAAGGGTCCCACGTAGAAGTATGTATCTACCCTGCACATCGACGCGCCTTTCTAGTTCTACAAACGGGACCCCATGCCTGATCCAGATGGTCACGCCTCTAGCAAAGGCCGAGTAGTTGGTGGAGAATACCTGTCCCTTCCATTTCTTGCGAATTTTCCCTGCTTCCGACTCTGTGAGGTGTAATTCCTGCAGGAACACTATCTGCGCCTTTCGCCTAATCAGTTGTGCATGCACCCTATGTCGCTTTTGCACCGAGCCTAGTTCCGTACATTCCAGGTGATTAAGTTATAGGAGCTGAGCATGTGTGGGTGGTGGTAGTAGGTATGTGTAGTTTCGAAATGGTTGTCGAGCACCTCGATTTAGGACGTGCCAACTGCTGTGTGCCAAAACCCCAGAACGCCCTCTGAACTATGAATACAAGGTCCAGCCGTTGAACTATGCTGGTCCAAACGAAGAACACAACTGTGCAAACATTGCTACATTTATATAGTGCATACGCAATTAGGGGGTTGTTGCTTACGCCATCCATGGTGTCTTACACACATATATGAGCTCTACAGACTCTACAGAGCCCGGGACTCACACTAGTGTTATCACATTACCAGTTACCAATTTAGCTGCATAAAAAAGGATATGCATGTCCGTGGGAGCATGTGCCAGTCCCGCTGTGCAGTATGTCCGTGTGGTCGGCGAGGCCGCCTCCCCTGGGCCACACTAGCCCAATAAATCGTCTGCAGTCTGAGGCGTCACTGTAGGGAACAAGGCAAGACTGTTCTCAGAGTCAGAGTGCACAGTACTTCCCTCCGAGGATTCAGATGCTGTGCGGAGGCCACATTCTCTGAAGGTGTTTGCTGTAGCCAGCACCTCCTCTTTGCTGCGTTGGGCCTGCTCGTGGGTAGGGCTGAGTACTTGCGATTATTGGTCAGTTTTCACATTGCGGCGCGGTTGTCATCCCTGTGTTTGTTTGGGACTACTTGGCAGGCTTTGGGACGTGGTGCCGGAGATCGAGGCTGGATCCATAACCTCTATCCATTCTTCTACCTCCTCTGCGCTGTCGAAAAAATATGTTTTTTGTTCATGGATGATTTTCAAGTGGGCGGGGAACAAGAGTGCATATTTTGAGATCCATGGCTCGCAGTTTCTTTTTGACTGTTTGAAAGGAGGACCTTTGGCGTTGAACCATGAGGGTGTAATCGGGGTACAGTGATATCCGGCGGTTTTCAAACTGTATCTGGGACCGCTCTCGCGCCTTCTGGAGCAGTACATCTCGATCCCTATAGTTTAGGATCCTGGCTATCAATGGTCGCGGTGGAGCGCCCACCTTAGGCCTACCGGTAGGGATTCTGTGGGCTCTTTCTACGCAGAAGAAGTCCGATAGTCCGTCAGGGGCTATATATTCGTGGAACCACTGCTCTATAAAGCTGGCAGAGTTGGAACCCTCACTGCGTTCCGGGAGCCCAATGACTCGCACGTTATTCTGGCGAGCTCTGCCTTCTGCAACCTCGACTCTGTCCTGTAGGCCATTGACTTGCCGTTGTAGTTGTTGAATTTGTGACGCATGCTCCTTGTGTTGAGGTAAGATCTCCTCCAAAGTGAGACTGTGAGACTTCACTGTAGTTGCTAGCTTGGTGTGGTCAGCCTTGAGTAACGTGAAACCTGTCGTGAGCGAACCAATCTGCTGCTCTATGGCCTTTCGGGACTCCCTGACCTCCTGAAGTATTACATCCAACTTGTCTGGGGGTGCCTCTGCATTCGTGGGTGGTATAAAGCTGGGCGAGAGCGGGCGAGTAGAGTGTTCCGGGTCTTCTGCGGGCTGCGTATTGGTGGAGGTTGCCTCCGGTATTTTTCCTTTGGTTCGCCCTATAGTTCGTGGCGGTCTCCTCCTTGGCGACAATTGCTGATGTATGGGTGGCTGTTCGACTGTTGGTTGTGTTGCTGCGAGGATTGCGCTCAACCGAGCCGACTATAGTTGCGCGATGGGCTGGATTGCTTCAGGGCTCTATTGATCAGGTCCCCTCTGTGTGTTCCGGTTTCTCGTAGGGGCTTTAGGCCGCGTCGCACGGCGAGTATACAGGTCCCTGCCACTCTCCGCTGTCTCCAGATATGCGTGTATACGCTAGATCTTTACTCGACATTCCTGACCCTCTAGGCGCTGCATTGGAGGTGGCCTGTCAGGCAGTTACAGTCAGGGCCCCCTTTATGATGCCGCTCCGCAAGCCTCAGGCAATGGTGCCTTGCTCCACTCTCGCCTCACTGCTTGGCTCAGTACTGTTGTATGTGCCAAATCGGGTGGCAGTTGTCTCGGGCCCCACGTCGGGACACTTTTCCCCTGGCGGGCCACTTGTATCTTACAGGGGGCACCACGCGGGCCGCTGTCGTGTTAAGCCAAGGGTAGGCCGCTCCGGGGGTCACTGCCCACTGCGTGTCATGCTCTGGAGCTCGCCCATGCAGTCTCCAATATATGGGATTCTCTTCATTGTAGTGTGAGGGTGGGGGGAGGCGAACCGGGTGGGAAGGCCCGTTTAGAGGCCGCGCTCGCCTCGTTCTTGGCAGCTGGTAGTTTCTGGGCCCTCGCCCGACTCCCGAACACAGGCGCGCTCTTCACTCCAACACCCCTGACAGTGGGCGAGCAGGGGGGGAGAGGGAGAAGCGGTCAGTGCCCCCCACGGCCGCTCTCACCTGCTACGCTGCAGCGCTCAGTTGGTGTCCGATCAGCCTCATCGTGTCGGACGAGGGCGCAGGCCAGCCTGACTTTCCGTAGTCCTTTCCCCGGCAGCGATGCAGGCCCGGCCACTCATCAGTGCGGCCCGTCTCGTGCACACCACTCTATCTACAGCGGCCAGCCCGGGGGTAACTCCACGTGCAGGGGGGTGACAGCCAGTCTCTGCAAGTGCCAGGTAGGGGAGGCCTTCAGTTTGGATGCACCTGGCACTCGCTGCGCACGTATGTCCGCGCCGGGGCACGGCCTCCGGCGTGCTCGCCAGTCCAATCACTCGGGCATTAGGTGGGCGGCGGGGGTGTCAGGGAGGCGGTCACTAACCCCACAGCAAGCCCGCAGCTCCTCACTAGGCGGCCCCTGGCTGCATTACGCGGTTTCAGGCTGCCCTCGGCCCACAGGGGCCATCCACCGTGTAGGCCTCCCGTCAAATTTTGCGCCCCTCGATGGCGGCTCCAGTTGCACAATTGACCAGCGGGCATGTCCAGATTGCGCCGCAGTAGTAGCTTGGCGGTGTGGCCCCGATGAGTCGCGGCTTATGGTAATATTTCAGGATCGCGTTTCCCGGGCTCTGGAGCTCCGCTAAGCTGCGTCCGCCATGTTCGGCGGTTAGCCACGCCCCCCTACATCTTAGATAGTTAACACTGATTGAAAGCTTTCACTCTGAAAAATATGACCTTAAGGAACATATGTTTCATTAAACTCAATGTAAAATATTTGGAAACAATTTGTGTCAGAGATGCACTTTAAGTTTCTTTCTTTTCTAGTTCCTATGTCTTTCTTTTTCCTTTGTCTTCCCTTTGTATTTATTTCTCTTCTTTCCCTATTTGTTTCTCTCTTCTGTGTTTCCTTCTTTCTTTCTTCTTTTGTTTTTTTCTCTCCTATTTTGTTTCTTCCTTTCCCTCCTCCTTTTTTTCTTCTCTTTTCCTTTCTTTCCTCCTTTCGCTCTTCCTTTTCTTCAGTTTTCTTCCTTTCCCTCTCCCTTTCTTGTTTCCTTTCTTCCATTATTTTCTTCTTTTCCCTTCCTTTCCTTCTTTCTTCCTGTTTTCTCCTCATTTTTCTTTCTCCCCTTCTTGCTGTTTCTTTCTTTCTCTCTGCTTCTACCTTTCCATTTTTGTCCCTCCTTTTTCCAATCACCTTTCTGTCTGCTACTTCTCATTTTCCTGTTTCATTCACCCTCCTTCAACATTAATACCTTCTCTATTTTTACTTTCTCCATTTGTTTTCCTTCTCTTCTGCATTTTTCTTTCCTTTCATTCTCTCCTTCTCCTCATTCCTTTCATCTTATTCATCACAGGTTTATTTATTTTTATCTGTCCTTTTTTCTTTTTCTCCTACTTCTTTCTTCTGTCTTTTCTTTCCTCCCTTCCTTTGTTCTTCCTTTCCTTTTCTCCTCGTTCATTTCTTATTTCCTTTTCCTCCTCTCCTCTCCTTTCCTTCTTTTTTCTTTCTTTCACTCCTTCTTTTCTTCGAGAAAGCATAAGTTACTAAAGCAATAGCTTATTTAATTCATTTCTTGTTCATTTTTGCCTAACATATATACCCATGGGCATAGGTATAGCTGCAAAGATATGCTTGCAGTCTGCACTCACATATCACTAATGGTCAAGGTTGATGAGAAAATGTATAGTTAAAAAATAAGTTTGTTTTATTTTTTGTGTGTGGATTTGTGAGCCTGAGAGTACTTGGGCATATTCACATATAAAAGCAAAAACTCTAAAGCTGACCTTGAAAATAGCTGTACCATTCCTGCCACTCGTTATTGTTTTTTTTAAAGATCTTTTCATTAAACAGTTGCTCAGCATACACGGACAGGTTTGTACATGTAAAATCAAGACTGACAGTGTGATAATAGAAATACACCATGTTTTCAGTGTCCTTCTTCTTAAGTCTTTATTTCGATTATAAAACCATAAAAGACATACAAACAATTAAAAAATAGGCAGGGTAAAAACGTGGTAACAGAATAGTTGGGTGATGCCAGGGTTACATTGATCTGGGACAGACACAGTGAAATATTTAAAAAAGAAACATTAATCCATCATTTCAGCGGACACTAATGTACTATTAAAAATTTAATTAGGAAAGATATGAGAAGAGATTTCCGCTCAATTGTAATTTGTAAAGGGAGCGGAGAATGGTAAAACCAAACAACATACAATCTAAAAGATAAAAGCTACCCGGTTCTTACACAAAATCAATCGGCCCCACCACAATTCTCGGCAGTGTGGCAGACACAGGCTGCCACACAACCCACATGATAAGGATAGAACAAAATAAAACAGATCAAGTTAATAGGCCCTTGAATTTATTTGCCCGAATCACCCATGCCCAACTCAGAAATTTTGCCGTAGCGATGACAATAGGTTCCTGGGTACATGTCTGTAGGATCCTCAGGGCCTCTATAGCGTCTCTCGTGCCTAGGGTGGAACAGATGGGTTTGAGCCATTTCGTCCTTGGTGGCCTGTAGGCCGGACAAGCAAATAGGATATGAGCAATTGATTCAGATTGTGCTAAGCACAGCGGGCACAATTCAGACGTTGACTTGGACCATTTGCTAGAAAAAACTCTAGTTGGAAGGGAGCCCACCCTAAACTGATGGTAAAGCTTCCTATCCAACGGTTTTGAAATAATATCCCAATATTGTTCAAATCCAACCTTATGTTTGATTGACAGGAAATCCCTAGTCAAAGTAGGCCCTGTGATGGAAGAGAAACGCTTGGACTTCACCATATCCATATAAGCCGCTTTAAGCTCTTTTTTGTCGGCAGGGAGTCGTTTCTGGGTTCTCCCACAATGTACCCATCCCCATATCTATCAGGGTTTTTTTATGTGCTGAAGCCACTTAATCTTACTTAGGCACCCTACCCCCTAAAATCCAATAGAGCTTTGGCGTACAAAGAGAGCTCGGGGGTGGCCCACAGCCTTCTCCACAATGCTATAGGCCTGAATCGGGCCAGGTCCTTAATACAGACACATCCCAGGTCCAAGAACAAAGGCACCAATGGGGTCGATTGCGGCAAGCCTGTTAATGCCCGCATAAATTTATTTTGGGCGATAACAATGGGAGTAATATCCTCATGACCCCACAATTCAGCACCGTATAGAATTGCACTGGTAACCTTTGAATTGTATATTTTAAGAGCGGGAGCTATGGGTTTGGTAAAGAGAGCCTATGCTCTTTTAAAAGAGCCCCAGCCAACTGCGCATGCTTCAGAGCGAGCATGTCGATTTGAGGCTTCAATGCAGTTTCCTATTTAGGGTTACCCCCAGGTAGGTAAATACATCAGTCTGCTGTAATGGAACATTATTCATGTGGACCACGCTCCTCTTAACTTTTTGTGGGTGGAGAACCATAAACTTAGTCTTGTCCACATTGACCACCAGCTCATGATCGCGGCAGAACTCCTCAAAACGGGACAGGGCCACCTGTAGACCAGATTGAGTCTTAGAAAGAATCAAGGTGTCGTCCGCGAACATGAGTAGGGGGTTTTCAGGCCCCCAAGGTTGGAACATCGGTAGGACATGTGGAATAATACTGTACAACCCTGTCGATAAATAAGGAAAACAGGGTGGGAGCAAGGACGCATCCCTGGCGCACACCCTTTAATACCGGGAATCTGTCAGTGACGTCACCATGTGTGCCCCATCGGACCTGAGCATAATTACGGTCATGCAATTTGACTATCATTGCTAACAGCTCCAAAGGCATCCCCACTTCCAGAAAGGCACTCCACATTTTATTACGAGGGACAAGGTCAAATGCAGACTTCAGGTCTATGAAGGCCGCATATAACGTACCCCCACCTAAGATAACAACCCGCCAGTATATCATCACAAACCTAAGCACTTGATCGATTGTGCTGGTGTGGGGGCGGAAACCTGCCTGCATGGGTGATAATATCTTGGATTCCCCTATCCACAGCTGGACTCGACTCAATACTAGCCTGGCAACTATTTTCTGAATAGAGTCTATAAGGCTGATGGGCCTATAGTTGCCAGGTAATGCACGGTCCCCCTTTTTATACACCGGAATGATGACAGCACCGGACCAGGTATCGGGAATACACGCACCACTGGCGATGGCGTTGGCCAGATACTTAATATAAATCACCCAATTATCCTTGTCATGGATGAATAGGTCCGCCGGTACACAATCAAGACCCGGGGCCCTTCCACTCGGGACCAGGGAGAGGACTTTCGCAACCTCAGATTTGGTAAATAGTAGGGTGGGTATCGATGTAGAAATTTTAAAATCTTCCAGGTTATTGGCGGACATAGAGAACTGGGCCATATAATACTGGGCCCACTGTTCCGGTGGAACGTAATTAATGGGTGTATTAGATGTCCCACCGCTCCCCCGCTTCACTAACTGCCAAAATTTAACCATACTTTTCTCATTGCTTGCCAGAAGCAGATCATGCCAGCGGTTGTCGTCCCACTCCTTTTTAGCTTTTAATTGGGTTGCTTTATAATTAGCCCTGGCATGTTTAACTTCTCCCACATCTTTCGATCTAATAGCCCTTGTCAGTTGCCGGTACGCCTCTCTACAGGTTTTATTGTACCAAGTAGCCATCGATATCCCTTTGCCTTTTTTTTACTGGTCTTAAGGAAAAAGGTTTTAAGATTTAAAAACAGGTCTCTATGAACCTGGGGGGTGATTTGATTAATATCTCCCTGGGAGGAACAGTTTTGGAGACAAGTTATTGAATGGGCAACAAAGCCTTCATCGCACCCAAATCCCCTTCATGCTCAGTAATCCAGGGCCATCTTACTCTCCTCATATCATTTGAAAGCGATACTTCAGATCGTGTACCCTCCTCTGCCTTATTTGGGATGTTTAGTGTACCTGGGGCCTTAATTGTCAAGATTAGGGGGTCATGGTCGCTTTCAGTGCGTTCCTGGACCAACATATCGAGAAGGGAATGCCACGATTCGATGTTAAGCATGATAAAATCAATGCGGCTGCTCCTTAGACCATTATTAAATGTATGTGCACCCTTCCTATCTGATTGGGACCTCCCGTTCGCTGCTCGCACACCCCTTTCCAGGCATAGCCCCTTAAGTTGCAAGGCAGCTTCTGTCCATTTTTTAATAGGGCACAGATCTAGGGACGGAATGTTCCACTGCGAGTCCTCATCGGAGCTTAAATTACCGTCCTCTGGATCAAGCGGTTCAAAGGTGCAATTAAAGTCCCCCAAAATTAACAAATTACACCCACCCCTCTGACTGTCCAGGAAGCTGTCAAGGAGGGCAACAGTCTCCGAGCGCCTCCCGCCCGGTTGCCCTCTGGCGTAGATGTTAATTATCAGTGTATCTCGAACTTGGTCCGTCCGAAGCCGTAGTACCATAATGTCCGGGCTATCGATAGGGACCGCCTCATACCTGTACCCCATTTGCTGTCTCACCCAACAAGTGAGGCCGCCTATGGATCTACCTTTCTGACCCCGTTGGGCAGATTTAGAAAAGTTTAAAAAACCGGGGTGGTATACCGGATCGATAGACCAAGTCTCCTGGAATGCCAGAAGGTCAAACTGATCGATAAAAACCGCCCAATCGCAAGATACTGTTTTGGACTGAAGGCCTGCAATGTTCCAAGAGCCCACTGTCATAACAGACCTGGCATGCCCTTGGTGCAGGCTTCCGGGAGGAAGATAAAAAGGAGGAACAATCTCCTCCACCTGCATATCAGGACCATGATAACAGATAGGTAGGGTGGAACCTACTGGGTGGGCATCGCCCGGGTCAACCCGCCCTTCCATTCTCTGTTTCACTTGGATGGTGCGTACTCCCCCATGCTGGCCTGGTAGTTACGTATAGCATCCCCCTCTATCATGATATCCCGAGTTCTTTTGGGACAATTGGGAGGGGTACATATGGGGGGGCAGTTACCAACAGCCTCAGACTCCCTAAGCAAAGTAGACCCAGATGAATCTATGCGGTCGGTCTCGGCGAGTCAATCAATGTCTTCTAAGGAGGTGAGGACATCAAAGCGGTTGTTAAGGGGGACAGGATGGTTAGTATAACCATGTGTTTGGGAAAACCCACTCCTTCCAACCATTATTGTTTTTTTTAAAGATCTTTTCATTAAATAGTTGCTCAGCATACACGGACAGGTTTGTACATGTAAAATCAAGACTGACAGTGTGATAATAGAAATACACCATGTTTTCAGTGTCCATTAAAGTCAACTAGATAACAAAGGCTTCCTACTGTACAATAGGCACATCTCAGCATAGTTCAATATACTATTTAAGCCTCTTTATGAACATGTCTGTGATCCCCCAGGGTGTGCCTTCAGTAGCCTCTATATGCCTCCCATGCCACTGGTTAATGTTATTCTTTAGTATTAAATCAGTTTTTATTAGCAGAACACTAAGCATGAAAATACATTACATCGTCGCCTACAACCCTGCGGGCCGGCTACTGCACAGTCAGACTGGGAAGGCGGGACAATGGAATAAAGGCTCACCCATTCGGATAGTTAACACAGCATGTCGCCTACAACCCATTCAGGGCCGGCCGCGTTTGTTAAGGGGAGATAACAGACAGTCCTAGCTCCACGAAAAGTGGATAGTAGCAAAGTCCAATGTGCTGCTGGCATGCGTGTGGCAACAAGCCAAGAGCCTGTTTCTGACGGCTGAATGCTAATGAGCCTGCCTTTTAAGAAATTGAAATAAAGGGGGCCCAAATCTTGGCGTAGTCTGATTTACTCCCAAGGGTAGCCATAGACAGCCTCTCCATACCCAAAAGATACCACAATTGATGCAGCCATTGTGTATGCTCTGGGATCCTTTCAGACTTTCACCCCGCCAGAAGCACACGGTGTGCGGCATTCAGTGCCAACGCCATCTGCCTGCCTTTGGTAGAACGCAAGGGGAAGGTCAGCGCATTGGGCAACCCCAAGATCGTATAAGCAGGGAGTCTGGGAATGGTGCTGTCAAAGGCCCTATCAATTTCGTCGAGTATTTCCTCCCAATATCTCGTGAGCTTTGGGCAGTTCCATAGCAAATGGACAAGGGTACCAGGGCTACCGCAGCCGCGCCAGCAGAGACCATCACGTTGAGAGTTCCACTTGGCTAGGCGGGCAGGGGGTGGTACCAGTAGGATACGATTTTAAATGCAGTTTCAGCGTTGCCCATGGAATGCGCAGTGTGATGGGACCTATAGAAGACATCCTCCCACTCCTTGTCTGATAGAGTGCATCCTAATTCTGCCTCCCAGCGTCTCTGTCCAGCTGTGTGAGCTTTCTTGACGCCCTGAGTGAGGAACGAGTATATTTCAGAGATAAGTTTGCGGTCATCCTTCTTAAGGAAGAGCCACCTCTCGAACGGCGCGATACCAAAGGGGATGATGGACGGAGCGTTAGAGCAAATCAAACACTCACCCCCAGTCAACTGATCTGGGTTTAATCCGTCATCATTCTTTAGCTCACTCCACCACCCCAGTTCAGACATGGCCATATGCAAATCAGTCTGACCCTGTGCCTCATGGGAACAGTCCAGCCCGAACTGCCAAGCCATGTCTTCCCTGGACCGGAAACAAGCATCCTGGGACCGGTTTCGGGTTCAAAACCCTAATCAGCCAGGCTATCTTGAATCCAGTGGCAAAGTGAGCAAGGGACCCACGTCTGGGCATACCCTGCCAACTTAGGGCGAACAAAGCGATACCAAAGGGGATGATGGACGGAGCGTTAGAGCAAATCAAACACTCACCCCCAGTCAACTGATCTGGGTTTAATCCATCATCATTCTTTAGCTCACTCCACCACCCCAGTTCAGACATGGCCATATGCAAATCAGTCTGACCCTGTGCCTCATGGGAACAGTCCAGCCCGAACTGCCAAGCCATGTCTTCCCTGGACCGGAAACAAGCATCCTGGGACCGGTTTCCAACCACCGCGAGCCGACCCCTTTATCCATCCCGGGCGGGAAGTCAGGGTTTGACAAGATCGGTGTCATTGGAGAGGGGAAAGTAGTACGGACACCCAATCCCAAGCGAGCAGAGTGGGGCGAGTAACCGGCGAGGAATATAGTCCCCAGGAGCGTGCGGAGCTAGGCAACCATGCCTCCCTCCAGATATGGTGACCCGCCACTGTCTGGTCCATGAAGACCCAATACTTCTCCGTCATGGGACGGTTCCATTCCACGAGGTAGCGCAGCAGCGAGGCTTGAAAGTAGCGTGTGATGTTGGGCAGGGCAAGGCCGCCCTCCTTCTTAGAGCGCTGCAGCAGAGTCTTCTGCAGCCGGGGAGAGATCGGGCCCCAAATAAAACGCTCAATCTCGGTTTTTATGTGTAAGAGCGAGTTCGATGGAGGCTGTAAGGGAAGCGTTTGAAAAAGATATAAGGCCCGGGGTAGTACATTCATTTTAACAGCAGCCAGCCTCCCAAACCATGACAAAGGCAAGCGCCGCCAGTGGGCCAGGTCATTGCGGATGCGAGAGAGCAGGGCCGTATAATTCACTTCCGCTGTCTTAGCCAAACTTTTATAGAGAACCACCCCGAGGTATGTTATACCCTCTGTCTCCCAGTCGAAAGCAAATTGGGCACGCAAGGCGTCTACCGTCTCTTGTGTTGCAGTAAGATTCAGCACTTGAGACTTCTGCATGTTTATTTTAAATCCGAAGACCTGGCTAAAGACCTGCAGGTCGTCCACGATCGCTGGCATTGAAGTCAGAGGATGGGCTACTGAGAAAATGACATCATCGGCGTAGAGGCTAATGAGATGGTGGTCTGCCCCGAACGGGACACCCTGCGCCTGCGGGTTGTCCCTGAGTCGCTGAGCAAAAGGCTCCATATATAAAGTGAAAAGTAGAGGGGAGAGAGGGCAGCCTTGTCTGGTCCCCCTCCCCACCGGGAAATCGCTCGAGAGTAGTCCGTTTGCCCGGACCGCTGCCGACGGAGCGCTATATATGCTCGCCACCCAACTGCGAAACCTGACCCCCAAGCCGAAGCGTTCCAGAGTGGCAAATAGGTATGGCCAGTGCACGCGGTCGAAAGCCTTTTCAGCTTCAACCGCCAATAGTAAAGCCTCCTCCTTAGAGCGCTGTACCTTGTCAATTAAGTGGCAAATCCTTTTAGTGTTGTCCCCGCATTGCCGATTCGGGATGAAACCGGACTGGTCCGGGTCAACCAAACCGGGCATGAGAGGGTTCAATCTATGGGCAAAGATGCTAGAGAATAGTTTTGCATCAATATTCAGGAGGGAAATCGGCCGATAGGCGCTGCAGAGCTCCGGGTCCTTCCCGGGTTTGGGGATGACCGAAATAGCTGCCCGCAGCATGGAGGCCGTAAGAGTGCCCGTGTCCGCAAAGAAGTTAAACAATCGGGGGAGCAGCGGGGCCAGTTCGACACAATAGGTCTTATAAAAAAAGAGAGCTGAAGCCGTCGGGGCCCGGTGCCTTCAGGGGCTTCAGACGGGCAATAGCAGAGATCACTTCTTCCATCCGTATGGGGGCCTCCAGCCCGTCCGCCTCGCTGGGTGGGAGAGGAGTGACCGCTGCGTCAAGGAGGTACCCACTGGGGTCAGCCAGATTAGAGGAGTCAGCGGAGTACAGGTTCTCGTAAAAGGATCAAAAGGCCGCCACTATCCCGGCATCATCTGTGACCTCAGGCCCGCGCTCTCCCCGTATCGCCTTAATAGCCTGGGCCACACGTTGACTGCGGAGACAGTGAGCTAACATGCGACCTCCCTTATTAGAGCCCACATAATATTTGTGCTTCATCCGAACCACCGCATATTCAGCCCGATCGAGATCTAAACGCTTCAGTTGGAGCCGCTCCTTCTCTAACTGGCGCCATATTCTGGGGTCACCTGTGCGCTTATGGATAGCTTCGGGTTCCCTTACTTTAGTTTCTAGGTCCTCTCGCTTAGTCTGCCTAGTTTTGTTCTCATAAGCCGCTTTGGCGATGAAGGCCCCTCTCACGACCAGTTTAAGTGCCTCCCATACAGAGGCCAGGGGTGTGGAGCCAACATCGTTAAGTGCTAGGTAGTCGGTCAGGATACGCCTGATGTCTTCCACTATCAGCGGGGACCGTAGCAAGGAGTCTCTCAGGCGCCAATGCGATGGGGGTGAATGTGTGGGTGGTAAGCGCAGTGTCAGGGTAATGTGCGCGTGATCTGAGAGGGATCGGGCCTCAATGGTGGAAGCTTTGGTACATGCCCATGCGGCCTGGATGACGAGGAAGTGATCCAGGCGGCATAGGTCTTATGGGCCGCCGAATAGTAGGAATAATCTTGTACATCAGGGTGTAAGCAACGCCAAGCATCTTTGATCCCACCATCGCTCAACCATTCACTACCGCTCTCTGATATAGCTCCAGCCGCCCCGGATAGTGAGCCAGAATGGTCCAGCCCAGCATCCATAACCAGGTTTAGGTCACCCCCACCACCACCATGGGATTGGGCGTGTGAAAGACCTCAGCCAATGCATCCAGCAGGAATTTCTCTTGGTGCACGTTTGGGGAATAGATGGAGGCTATAGTGATATATGAGGACCCTGTATGGAGACGCCCCTTGATCCCTGAAACAGGACCCACCACGGAACCCCTAAAGTGTTTGGAAAGCAGGATAGCCACCACGCCCCTCTTACTTTTCCCCGAGGGCCAGAACTGCAGAGGAAATCCTCTATGCTGCATGCGGTGAGTGTCGCTATGGAGAAGGTGGGTTTCCTGAAGGAGGCACACATCAACTCCCGTGCGCTCAAGCAGAGAGAGGACTGCCTTCCGCTTAGTGGGGTTGTTAAGACCTCGAACGTTAAAGCTAACTACCTTGACTTCCATTGGTTAAAGAAGAACCATCTGAAGCTGCTACTAAAGCTGCGAGGAATGCGCTGAGGAACAGAGCTCAGGAGAGACCCCTTGGACACATGCAATCGGACATAGCCTGATAAAAAGGCGTTAAAGAAAAAGCTCACCGGAGAGAGGACCCCCCCCCCATCCCATAAAGAGAAAAACAAACCCCGAAACAACAAAAAATGAACCCGGGCAAGCCCATGAAGTCCATCGTGAAGCTAGTCAGTAGAAGGTGGGGTCCGCCAAGGGAGCGAGCGCGCTCCTTTCCAGTGAAGAGAAAAAATTCCCCCGCCCCCACCGGGCCAAAGGTGGATAAAACAGTCCCAAAATCACATCACACCGCTCTTTAATAATTGTGGCGGGATCAGGGCGAAGACGACGCAAGCCACGACCCCCCCGGGGCCCCCGCCCCAGAGGCCCCCGTGTGCCCGACTCCATGGCATCTGGTTGGGGAGGTAGGTCATCGAGGTTGAGGCTTAGCACCTTACAGGCTTCGGTCAGGGAGGAGACCTGGTGTAGCTTCCCGCCGGCGCGGAAAATGAGGCGGAATGGGTGGCCCCACGCATAAGAAATGTTCTGTGAGCGCAGGTGGTTGGTAATGGGGCGGAAGTCCCTTCTCTTTTGCAGGATACTGGCAGCCAGGTCCTGAAACAATTGGGGAGAGTGGTCCCGGAAGCGTAGAGGTTGGCTCGAACGAGCCGCCTTGAGGATCTCTTCTTTCACCGTGAAGTCGTGCACACACACTAAGATGTCTGCAGGAGGGCGGTTCGGCTGGCACAGTGGGACTACACGGGGGCAGCGATCAATCTTAACGGTGGAGTCCACCGGTGCATTCCGGTCTGCTCGGAAAAGGTCCTGGACGTAACCGACAAGGTCTTCCCCCTCTGCCCCGGTTGGGACCGCTCGAATGCGGACGTTGTTCCTCCTTGACCTATTCTCCAGGTCCTCAGTGTGCGATTGGAGGTCCAGATGTTGGTCTCGCAGCCATATGACTTCTTGCTGGAGTGCTGCGATCTCCTTGTCTCTGGCAGTTGCTGAGTCCTCCAGGGCCACCCACTCCCCCACAGCATCGACGTCTCTCCGAACCTCCCGCAGGTCTACCTGTAAGTCCGTTTTAATGGCCATGATATCCTCTCTTTGAGAAGCGAACAACGCCTCCAAGAACTCTCTAGTGACTGCAGCATCCGGGCCGTCACCACTTGGCGCTGAGTTAGGTCCCGAAGCGTCCCCTGCAGACTTTATGAGGAGGTCCCGAACGGACCTTTCTTTCTTGTTTTGGCGGTAGCCATCGTGGAGGCGCGAATTGGGAACGGACCCAGAAGAGAGGAGTTGCATGCACCAGAAAGCCGTCTGATGAAGGAGGAAGCACACAAGCTCCTAGAAGGGGCGCCGCTCACCCTCAGGTACTCCGCGAGGGATATTGGCGTTCCACTGACGCCTGACAAAACTCTGGCTCTCCTTCAGTGCCTGGGGGTAACAAAAGGTCCCTTGATGCTCCCAGGGGCAACCAGACCCCAAGGCGGACGGGATCGGGGATTACGTAACCGGCGACCACAGGCCCCGTCAAGCCTCCAGCCTCTGGAAGGGACCAAATCACCGGCAGAGTTCAATGTCTTCAGAGAAACCCCTCACGTCGGGCTCATGTGGTGCGCAGGGGAGGCCTAGCAGTTGCTGAGAGACCCCAGCGTTGCTGCCGTCTCTTCCCAAGGCCATCACAACTCGACCACGGGTAGCAGGATAGTAGGCCCCCAGTCACAAAGGTGTTTTCCCTGCACAAGGGCCCACACGGTGCACCCCTGTACCTATGCTTCTCCGTCTCCTCAGTCCTCTGAGTGCCGTTGGCCACACGTGGGCCCCACACCCGAGGCCTCGCAGACACCACCCCAACCAGGAAGGGGGCCCGGGGGAACACTAGTCCTCACCAGGTAATCTTCGATGGGTGTAACGTGCTGATCCAGGCCTCCGGGCAGCGGGAAGCCGAGTATCAGGAAGGGCCAAGAGGAATCAGCAGGGGGAAAGGCTCCAGTACCCTCCCTTCGCGGCAGGCCTCACCTGCAAGAAGGCCTGATGTGGCTCCACTTGCCCAGGAGCGTTCAAGCAGCCTCCTGTACTGCTACAACCCTCCGCTGGGGGCCCACCAAATCGCTCCCAGTTGCACTGTGTCACGCCGTCCTCACAGCGCTAATCAACGACGCTGTTGTACCTGTGCTCCAGCCCCACTCCGCAGGCCCCAAGTAGGCCGCCGCCGGTAATCGGGCGCTCCGGAAGCCTCGTCTGGCCCGCGATCAGGGCTGAGGGGCACCCGCTGCATCCAGGGCACACATTGAGTGCTGCAGAGCTTTAGGATAGACCCCTCTCAACTCAGGGGGCCAGATCGGGCGCCTCCAACGAGCCCGCAGGCTCGCGTGAATTCCCTGGCCAGGAGAGGCCGCGCTGCAGGCCTGGGGCCGGGCCCAAGCACCCGCCCACCGGTAGGCATCAGGGGCGAGGTGCGGGAGCGGGGGGCTGATCCCAAGCCTGCAGGGACGATTTAGTAATGGCACCCTCCAGGGGCCCGCCAGCAGATACAGCGGGGGTCCGCGGCACTCGGAGAGCTCTCCGGCGGTCCGTGCGGCAGGCCCAACGTCTCCTCGCTCTCCACTCCGGGGCCCCGGGGCGGCCCTCCAATCCAACCTTTCCAGGCAATCAGAATTCCCTGCTGTTCACGACCTCCAGGCACTGTCCCTTCGTGAAGCCACCAATGGAGGATCCGGATGCTGGGGATGCCGTAGACGATGCTGTAGGCCCAGCGGGAGCGGAGCTCAGGAACAACGCGTCCGCTCACTCCGCCATCTTGGCCACGCCGTTAATGTTATTCTTAATTTAGAATCATAAAGAAAGTGCCATTTTCTGTACATCAACGAATGGACTTTAGGACAAGTAGTAAGATGCTGGATGTCTTCCGGGCCTTTGCTCCAGGAGTACAGTGTCAGCCCATGCATTTCACAACAAGGAGACCTCAAACCCCAGTAAGACACTCCCCTCTCACAGGTGATTCATAAACAAGAGTAAAAGGATAAAACAGCTACTTGGAGATCCTTCAAGATACAGCCCTTATGCCACAAATAATATGTGTTCAATATAGCAGGACTGGATGCTGTAGAAGCAGCGTTTAAATTGATTGACATTTATGTGGCCTTATCTAATTCATGAATTGGGCAGTACCCCAGGATGGATTTCCTTGATCAGAATTAGCTATTGAGAAGGTTGGAGACCCCTCCCATACATTTCGTCCTCTGTGGGGAAAAACAATTGATCCATTCAGTGTAGAAAAGACCCATCCACCTGACCTCACACTCTAAGCCATAATATGGATGAACTTTCTGAAAATCATCTTTTGTAAACTGTAATGAAAGTATTCAAAGAGATGCAGTGAGCACCTCAGCTAATTTCAAGCTAATATTTGGGATCTTCATCAAAATTAATGTGTAGAAGGTAATCTGTCCAAAATGCGGGATGACAGCATTAGTAGGCTAATTTCTCAGTACAAAATATGTAGAATCTATTCATTTTTACAGCAAAATTATGTGCATCTCATTTTCTTTCAAGAGACCCATATTTCATAGAAGGGCTCGCAATGTTTTCAGCAGCATCGGGTCCGAATTCAAGACTACTTGTGGTTTCTCATGAGCAGAAAGAATCTTACTCACTCCCTAGGACAGTTCCCTCTCAGTGAAAGTAAAACACCCGATAAAAATGCTACTCTAGGTAAAAGACAGGTCAGGGAAGAAAGAGGGCGAGAGAGATTCCTGATGATTTAACAGCTCAGCTTCTCAGGAATTCATTAAGACTCTCTAGATCTTTGGGTTTCTATATCGAAAGTACACAACACATTAGCAAAAGATCTTAACAAGCATGCATCACTCCAAAGCTCACACTCAATATGGTGCTTACCAGAAATGAGTAAGGGAAGCTTTGTAACTACCCCCCAAGCTGCCAAGATACAACCAGAGAACCAAAAAGGTACAGAGCATTGGTTCAGTTGAGCGTCGGTCGTGAAGGTTTTGGTAAGCGAGCGAAGAAAGCCAGCTGTTAAGTATCATAGGGCTGTAGGGAATCAGAGTGAAAAGGAAGGATAGGCAAGGTGCTCTGCCTAAAAGGGCGCTAACTACAGAGGGAACCGTGGGACGGGAAAATACAACAAATGTGTGGGAACGCCAAACGAATCTGAACTGGGTCAAAAGTGGATACAACCAAACCACTGCTGTTGCCAAGCACAGTACTTCATGCTTGCATGCTTGCATTTTAACTGCCACTCCTTCTTAAAACTGTGAAGGGAAAGCATAGCTGACCCTTCACCTTGAGCTTTGCAGCCCCAGTCGTAACAGGCCTTCCAAGTTTCCATTTCTTCACTTTACAGAGCCTCCAAGTCTGTGTAAGTTTGTGCCATTGCTGTAACTTCAAAATTATGTCCTAACTTGCTGATAATGTCTTTCTGTAGTCCTGATCCCTTGAGATCTCCAAGTCTGAGATTGATTCGTGATACTTCAGAGCTCTGATATTTTAGAAACTAACTATAAAACAAAGACTCCGGGGAACAATATTAATTTTCAAACCTCTACTAGTATCAAATTAACTAGGTACAAAGATGATAAATGTTGTATTGATAGTTTCTGAAATTTCCTACATAATCAAAGATTGACTATCACCTAAGTGTACAAAGTGAATTATGACAATGAAGCTCCTGTCATACAGTAAATGGGAAATTGAATGTTCTGTACAAAGAGTTTAACAGTGCCCTCCATAACAACAAAGATACAACAAAAAAGGCAATTTAATAAATCTTAGCTGATTTGGGCTGATTCAGGAGTTCGATTTGGTTGACATCTAAAGAAAACAACACCCTTATAAGGGAAAAGGCTACTACTCTGGCAAATATAAACAATAGAACGACATCAGTTTATTTTTAGCTTTTGATTAGATAGGAATTCAGCAATACAAGCTACAGCTGGATCAATGCAGAAACCTTTTTGGATAACTCTACTACTGCTTTTGTGATTTCAGCAATTGAGCCTCTTGTAAAATTCTACGAAAGACTATGGAACAGGGGCTACTGAAAGAAACAGACTCTGTAGAAAATCTGGGGTTCCAACTTATTGAATATGTGTCTTTGAATGGAGATTTCTCTAATCTGCTCATTGATTCAGATGCCATAAATGGTTATCCATAAGTCATTGTTACAAATATGTTGTAATAAAAGTCGGAAATGCAAGAATGGGTTTAAAAATGTGATTACAAGTTATGATTGTTATACTCTCCTGATTCAATAATAAAAACCACAAAGAATCAACATGTTTATAAACACAATATTCTATTTAGACAAACTTACTAAGATAAAGATGAAAACGAGTTAGTAGATAAACATAAATCTAGTATGAGCATGGCAGTTAAACGGGGAAGATTTGTTTCTAGAAACAGTAAGCAGGAATCAATCCACAATGTTAGATATATTGAAAATGGCATTTTTAAATTGACTTCTGATCATCTGTGCATACCAGTGTCTCATTTTTGCTTGTATCTCAACCAACTCATTTAAAGACAACATAGAAATAGAAGAGGGCTAAATTTGATTATTATTATCTGAAAATGTTGTTCAGGGAACGGTCAAAACACTATTGCTTAAAATGTATCTCTTAAAGAAATAAAGAAATGACCTATAACTTAAAAAGTTATTGAAAAGCTTTTCGCTACTAGTTTAAGCAAAATCATCTAGTACTGATGTAATGCTACATTCATGAAATTCAGCAAAAGATGTATCTTTCTTAACAAGGATAAAGATACAGAATAGTACGGGTTGTAGTCACCTAGTTTGCCCATGAATGGAGATTTGATTATCTATTTTTCTTATTCTTTCTAGATGCATCAACACATATTGTCATCTTAGGTCGAGTAGCAAGACCTTATTCTGATTTAGAATATATAGGTCTGTGTATTTGATCTGAGCATGGTGGTAAAAATCTCAGTTTGACGCAGAAAACTTTCTGCTTTGTGCATGCTGAGCTAGCATCTGACTGTGTCAGGTGAGGGTATCTTTCAGACCTCATGTTCCAAATTATTATTTTCAATAAGGTTTGTATGACACATCTAGACTCTTTATAAAAGTCCTGCTACCACACGGCTAGATCTCAGATATTGGTCTCTGACATTTACAATCAGCTTTGTTGACTTGTTTGTATTGAGACAGTTGCCAAAATAATTTGCCACATAATGTATGCACAGAGCTCTTTGTTTAATATGTGGCAGCAGAATTTGGCAATGAAAGCTGATACAGCAGTGACTGATTTAACTAATTTGTATGAAACATACACATTCTGAGACAATATTGCTATTAAAGGGAAGTAGTGTCTTGATTTGCAAAACATGTATAAATCTACTCATTACAGGTCTTTGCCTTCGATGTGCATACAAATAAAAAAAAATCATGATCCCCAAAACCAGATTATTTTACATAAGAAATTCAAAGATTTCCGTGAGTATTCTTAGCTTTCCATATGCAGTCCTGCCTATTGTCAGCATGGAGTAAAATACACAGAAGCATACATGAGAAAAATATGCAAAAAGTAATTTTTTTCCAATGTAAGTTTTTTTCTTTAGTGGAAAATGTTTACCCCAAGGTAAACACTGTTTCAATAAATCCCCATGAACAGTGAGGATCTACCATTTTGGCTCCCGTCAAACAAACAGACGATGTGTCTAACAAAGCTCACCAGTGCCATTAATCTACAAGCTATTAAGGTATGACTTATTAAGACACAGAGGTGTGTTTACCCATGTTTCATATTGCTGTGAAGAAAAGGTTTAATTACATTTAGTGAAAAGCAACACAGCCTTTATATTTTGGGCCAGTATTACAATCAGAGTCTCTGTTGTTGTCTGAGGAAGTCATACCGCGCATAAAGTTCAGACCGCGCATAAAGTCTTTTGTTGGTGGTCCCTTGTTTTGGAAAGAAGAGAATCAGGTTGTGGAACCTTCTTTGTGTTTTGCCCCTTCCATATGAAACTCTTTACTGAAACCAAAAAGTTTCTACTTATGTGCTATCTTGAGGGATGTTATGGGGACACCCAATTGATAGAAATTGTATTATTTTCTCTTTTGCATCTCTGCAATACCCAGGAGGCCTGGTCCACGCTATAAAAACAACTTAAAATCCTATGATATCCTGACCTTTATGTCTCACTGTACCTACAATGTCTCGGATTTATCCAACCTGCACATGCCTTGCACATCTTCTACTTACCTTATGCAAGCTGTACTAGCCTCTCCCACAGACCCATATTACTTGTTTTTTTCAACGGGTCATCATCTAGACCACTGTATGCTTGATTCACCCACCCTCTATTTTCCTTGCCAACCCTTCCTTACATCATGCAAGATGTGCTTGGCTCTTCTACTCTGGACAGACCCACCATGTTTGATTTACTCAACCTTCCTTAACTGATCCATCCTTCCTCACTTCACTTAGTTCAAAGTCAAATCAATTTTATCCGAATTCAGCACAAATCATAAAAGCATACATTTATCATAAAAACAATAATATGCAGTTTTAACCATCATAAGATTAATCTATAAAAGCCAATTATTCCTTAATTATAGAAAGATTACATAAATATTTTGTGAAAAAAGTAGCAGTTCAATAAAAACCATCATAAAATCAATCTATAAAACAATTATTTTTCTGGATTGCAAAACTTTACACAAATAAATTGCACAGAATAGCAGATCGGTAAAGAAGGTAACATTTACAAATACAAAAACGCCAGATGACATTGCTCAAAATTCAGGTTACGTAAAATTGCTATAATGTAATGTTTGCTCAAGTCCTTAAACTTTTTTCAGAAGAATAAGGTGTGCACAGTGCTTTGTGTGGCAGTGCTATCACATGGGCAGTTAGATAACATTTTCGACCAATCATTCAGGAAATGTCACTAAACAATGGAAAATATCCAACCTAAAGCTTGTCAATACAGATTTGTGTTGAGTATTGTGCACATACATTAAATATGGTTGCAGGGAAAAAGTAGTCAAAATAAGTTGATTCCTAAGTACACTAGGTTTGGTCAATTCGATTGACAACCTGGCTTCCTTGAACAGCGCGAGGCACAACTTATACAGATATTTCCTTGACACAGTCTGCAGTGTTTCTGGGAACTCAAACAATTCCAGGTGCCCCAAATCACAACAGATCAGTTTAACATATTTCAACCAGGGTATACTTAGATGCAGACAGTTTAAGGCAGTCCTCAATCACCATCGATTTAGAATTGTGTCATCACTTGTCCAAACTTACTGCCATAATAGAATGGGGAGTGCCCATGATATGCCAACTAAAAAAGGCATCCCCAATTCTGAATGGCAAACTTAGGTCAAACAATCTAAAAAGGAGTTCTCCACTATCTGGAGTGAATTAGTATCACAAGAGCCCCAAAGCTTAGCCCCATAAAGTGCTATAGTTACACACTTGGCCTTATATATTGCAAGCATTTCTTTGACTTGTTTATTACAGAGTTTGTTTGCAAAGTTGGTCAAGGCAGCAGTTGATTTTACAAAATATAATTTCCTAGCATTGATTGCAGCCTTCCATGACCCACTCTGTGAAAACATAACCCCCAGATACAAAAAGGAGAAAGTGCAATTTAGCTTGGTGTTGTTAATAGATAAATCACGGCACCTCACTGTGCCCTTCCTGCACTTCATGACAAATGTCTTATCCAAATTAGTGATTAGGCCCAGCTCCTGCATGAACTCAGTAAAAGAGATCAATAGATGTTGCAAACCAAAAGAGGTACAGGCCATAAGTATGGCATTGTCCGCGTAGAGGAGGGCTGGGACCGGACGCTGACCAATTTGAGGGAGGTCCTTGCAATCTTTGGCCAAAAATGGTCCCAAGCTCTTGATATATAGAGTGAATAAAAAGGGGCTGTGACTCATCCCTGTCTTACCCCCTCTCCACAGAGAACGGTGCCGTACATTCTCCCCTGAGACCGTACCGCACTCTGGCTCTACTTCCTGAATACAAGTCCCGTAGGAACAAGATTGTAGAGGTTTTAACACCAAACTCTTCTAAAGTGGACTACAATTTAGCATGGTTAACGCAATCAAATATGCTCGATAAGTCTGCAAAGGCTACAAACAGATTGCCTTGCCTACCCAGTGTATATTTACCAATTAGCACACTCAAATTTAGACACTGTTAAATTGTCCCTAGACCTTTGCCGAAACCGTATTGGATGTCTGATAATATATCTTTGCTTTCTGCTCACTCCTCTAACCTTTCCAAAGTGATCCTGCTTACGACCTTAACCAGGGAGTCAAGTACAGACATTTTTTATAGATCGAATGATTAAGGATTCCGACCAAGTGCTCAAGAGCCCTTCACTTCCACATGCTTCCAGCACAATGGTTAAAATAGGGCCCCATAATGGATTATTCTCTTTATAAAGATCGATCGGAATGCTATCTGGGCCCGGGGACTTACCACCCTTGCTACGCATAAGAGCCCTATTTACCTTGTCTAGGGTGAACCACAAATTGAATTCAGATCCCCCCGGTGGGGTAACAAATAATCCACCTGCCGAGAGCCAGCGAACCGGGGTTGAAACAAATTTTAGCAAAATGTGCCACCCACTCTGCTTCAGTTATTGCTATCACCATACATGGGGCCCCCTCATCTCGCAAGAGCGGGAATTTATGCTGCGCCATAAATCAGTACAAGCTCGACATGTGCTGGCTTCAATTAGTGCCTCCCAAGTTTCAGCCTTTAAGGCATCCTTCCTAACCTTTAATACCAATCTGTATTCTTGCCTACACAACCTCACTTCACTGACACACCTGGGAACTTTATGAAGAGCGGCTTTTAGGTTTGTGTGTACTTTAGAACAACGGGAATCAAACCACCCATGCTTAGATTGCTTTACCCGAAGGTTCCTATCCAGCAGTAGGCCTTTGATCCCCCTCAAGATGTTAACAAAGACATTCACAACAGCCTTGGGAATGGTTACTTCAGCCAAGCAGTTATCAAAGTCTTCCCTATGTTCCGCTACCAATTTCTTCAAAAGAATTGTCAGTTTCATCTTTTTCAACTCATACATAGTCCCTTGGTGTGTGTATTAACATTGTATTAAGATTTAAACAAATGCTCTGGGGATAATGATCACTAAGGGAAATCAAGTGTGTGGTGAAATTAGTTAGAAAACACTGTGCTCTAAACGAAAAAGATATAATCAACTACCACATTGGTGCCCCTTCCATTAAATGTACAATTAAAAGGAGCCACAGGGGAACTTAATTTGTTTGCAAAGGTAAGGTTGGACTTATACACCAACTCAGGGGGCACAAACGAATATTGAAGTCACCTCCCCAAATCGCTAAGAATTCCTTCTACCTACTACAGCACTAGGACATAAGGTCATGATCCAACTGGTCTAGAACAGGCAAAATTTCCCTAGCAAATGCGTTATTATAAGAATCAATCAGGCCCAAATAGATTTTGTGTAATTGGTTGAACTCTATCATTTGATAAAAATTAGTGGTGGACCAGGTACTAATATTAGAACACAAGAAATAGTTAGAAATATAAATGCACAGGCCGTGAAAAGTTCTAAAGCCATTTAAATGGAGTGGTTCAACTGCCCAGGACTCTTGAACGCATAAAATGTGGACATTACATACAAAAATCAACCAATCTGGATTAGCAATTTTTCAACGTAGACCTGCCACGTTCCAGAAAAGTATTCCAATACTGGAGTGGTCAACATAGTCCAGGCTCTCCTGAGTGGATGAGGATCAGCTAGGCCTAGTGCTAGGAATGGAAATGCAGTTGGGCCAGTCCTCCAGAACACGTACTACACCTTCCACCAGACGTGCATGGTCAGGATTTAAAGTAAGTCAATCAACCCCCTCAAGATTCTCTAATGAGGCACAACGGTTCTGGACTGCTATAGGGGAACAGGTGTCCTGACATTGCATTGAAAGATATTTTGATGGGGCAATAGAACGAGTGAAGAGGGGCGCAGGGGAATAAAAGTACCCAAGATGTAATACAGTAATAAAGTGAGATGTCACCCTAGGTTCCCACATTCGTTGTAAAAATTTCTCCACTAAGCTTGGTGTCCTAAAACCTAGTACCACACAGTCTCCTGGAAGTTTCTTTGTACTCCTACCAACCCAGCCCACTCTTCTCGCCATCTTGTTAACATCAGAAAGTTGCCCTCTTAGCCCTGTTCTGGTACCCAACAAGTGCAGGGCTTTGTTTCTCCCAGAACTCTACAGATGTTGGAGTAAGGGGGGTTACGTTGGCTAATATCACGACATATTGTTTAGCTGCAGGGGGAAGATCAAGAAAGCCAGGGACATCCACAGGTCTAAACACTGCAGCCTCCGAATTACTATGTGGAACGAGTAATGGAACAGAAGGCATACTACATAAGGCAATTATCTGACCAGTGCCTTTGGTCAGAGTCTGAGGTGCACTATGCTATGTCGGAATATTAGATGAGGAAGGCATAATAATATCTGCAGACAAAACAGGATTGACGTTTGAGTTAACATTCGTATTAGAATTAGTGTTAACATAAGATATCAGCAAATCAAGACAGCTGGTAGATACTGTTTCCACATGTGTCAGACTTTCCCCCAGTTGCGTCCCTGTTGGGTAAATCGTTTAAAGCCTGATTAGTTTCGGCCTGTTCAGTGCTACGAGCATGAGTCCGAGTAGGTCAGGCAGTGGGGGTATCCTGCGAAAGAGCACCATGCACTACAGTCAGGACCGACTGACAGGAATTCATTTTTTCTTCCACAGTAGAAATCTCCTTATTTAATACCCCCATTGTGTTACTAATGTAATTTAAAATTGAGGAGCTGGTGAATGCTTAATTTTCCCCATAATGAAACGCAGATAGGTGAGATGACCCAATGGCACAACTAAGAGAATTGACCCAGCCTTTCCCGGGCTCTGACGGGCACAAATGTGCTGCCCTTGGCCCGGCTTAGCCCGGGCGAGTCCCGCACTGCAGGATGAGTTCGAGCGCTTTATAGCGTTGGGCAATAATGGCGGTAAGCCTGGTCCCTTCTCCTTGAAGTAGTGCACACTGGGGCTTAGATTCCCCAAAATTAGGGCAACAATACACTCGGAGGCCCACACCGTGAGACTATTTCAAGCGCTCTATAGCTGGGCAGCAATGGCGGGAAGCGGCAGGCCTGGCCCCTCCTCCTTGAAGCTGTTCACACTGGGGCTTGGAGTCCCCACAATCCCTAAAAGCAGGCCAACAATGCACTCGGCATCCTGTGCTGTGGGATGAGTTCAAGCCCTTTATAGCGCTGGGCGGCAATAGCAGGAAGCGGCAAACCTGGCCCCTTCTCCTTAAAGCAGTGCACACTGGGGCTTGGAGTCCACAAAATCAGGCCAACAATGCACTAGGCGTCCTGCGCCAAGGGATGAGCACTAGCACTCACTAAGTTCTCACCTGGCGCAGCCAGTTCAAGGCACATTTGCCCTGTGCATGTCTTGCTTACCCAGGTGTCTCTTATTCTCCATTTCATTAACTTTACGTTGACATATGCTGACTCAACTCATCCCATTTTGCTCATCTCAGCCATTTATTGAAGACCTTCAATACACGTGTTACCATTCTGGATCCCTGTAAGCACCTACTTACCCAGTGCTCACGTCAGGTACCTCTTGCTGCCACTGAAGGTGCTGTGGATGGTTTTGATTGACCATGGTGGGTGCATGCTGTATAATAGATTATTTGGTTCAGCGAGAACAAGAGCAATCCAAATGTCCATGTGAACATGGGTATCAATAAACCTTGGAACAAGTATTCTCATGGAACTCATTTGGAGAAAAGATTTGTAGTGACACAGGATTTTCTGTGTGGACTTAGACTATATAAACATTTCAATGTAAGCTTTTTTGTGTCACACACATATATAAAGACAGACTGTACTTTTGTATGGGTGGCACACTGATACATTTCTCTGTGTTTCCCATTGTATTGAATTTAATTGGCTGTCTTTTGGGTCAAATAACCAATATACCGCATATGTTCACATCATTCACCAGTGTGTTTCCTTCTGGTGTGGTTTTCTTTCACTTGGAGCTTATTTATTTTTATTCCTCTTTCCTTCGAGTAAAACCTGTTATCACTCACATTTTTGATGAATGTCTGCTTCTAAGAAAAATAAAATTTGGTTTGGCTGAATCGAAGTACACCACAAGATACTGGCTTCTCTCTTTTCAAAATAATGTTTATATTGATTTAATCAAGACAAGAACATTTCTGTTATAAAAAAGCTTAAATTGAAAAGTTTATTTAGGTTAAGTCCACACAGAAAATTCTGTGTCACTACAAATCTTTTCTCTAAATGAGTTCCATGTATAATAGATAATGACTGAGACAGTAGTGTAGTCTGCATTGTGTTGAAGACTGGGGGCCGTATTACACAAGGTGCCCCGGGAGGGGCAAAAGGCGTTTGCGCCCGCTTTGTGCGCCCGTGGCACTATATTACAGAGGGCTGCAGACACTTCTGCGACCCCTTCTGTAATACTGAAAGCGCTGGCGCACATACAGCGCCAGCGCTTTCTAAAGAAGGCGTTCCCTCATTTGCCTCTGCGCCATATTATAGATGCGGGAGCAGAGGCAAAGAAGCTGTCAGGAGGCGCACTGACAGTGCGCCACCTCAATGGTGGCGCACTGTCATTGTGCCCCCTGATAGCAGCCCTCTGGATGGGGGAAAGGGACCACAGACATCCCCTTGCAGGTGGGTGCAGTCACTGACAGCATCCGCCTGCAAGGGGATCTCTAATCCCCTTTAAAAGTGCAGACGGGTTGCAGCCTGCACTGCGAAACACGTAGCGGTTACTTTAAAGCTGCTCCGTATTTCACTTGAATGTGCTGCCCCCAGGGCAGCACGAGTACGCGGCTGCCCTGGGGGCAGTGGTTTCTGAGTAATAGGGCGCACTTTCTCTATTTGCGCCTGGAGCACCTGTTTTAAGGTGCACCGGGCGCAAACAGGGAAAGTGTGCCCTTTACATAATAGGGCCCTGGATTGAAAATGTTCTCTTTTGTTTGGGTTAGTACTGTGACTTCAGTTTTGATGTTTACTATGTGAAAAGTGGAGAAGGCAACAGCCAGAAAAAGGATTTGAAGCTGCAAGGTGGAAGGTGTGTTCTAAAGAATGGAGGCCAAAAGGGATAGGCCTATCGTTATCCAGGTTTCTTACTCAAATTGCCAACAATATCTGTTGTTGTGCACAATGAGAAAATTCATTACTTTTATGCAGTGGCGGCTGCCTCGGATCGGGGTGGTGGAGCGGGGGGGGGGTAGCGATGCAAAAAATAAAAAATAAACATACCTTCTTCTTCTTCTTCGTTGCACGTCTCTCCTCCATCTTCTTCTCTGCTGCACCGGAAGCACCCAGGCTCCCGGACTCTCCTAGCCAATCACGACGCTGCATGAGCAGCGTCGTGATTGGTCTGAGCGGTCTGTTTGGCCGCTCAGGCAGTACCTGGGAGGCTGGGCATGTTCTCCACTGGGCTGTGCAACACAACCCAGTGGAGAACATGCCAATTGTGCATGACTGTTTGGCCGGCCCCAGAGGGCCGGCCAAGCCATCATGCGCACTTAAGGAGGCAGGGCAAACCACTCCTGCTCCCTCTGATCGCGGGGAGCCCAGCCCCGCCCAACCTGGCTGGAGACGCAAAGAAAAATAAAAAGATAATAACTTCTTGTTTTTATCATTTTATTTTTAGTTTCCACTGCTCACCGAGCAGTGGGGTGACACTGCTTGTATGTTTCATATGTGCATAGGCTCAGAGATTATCTGTGTTGGTATGAAATTACCAAAATAATAAATGTATCCTTCTGCACCTGGTAGGAAAAAACAAATACTCTACAGATAGCAGAAATATTTCTGTTTTATCATGCACAATTGGATCCAAGAAAATGTGGCTCCCATTAAATGCTTGCCTCCTAGCTCCACCTCTAGTTCCTTCCACAATTACCCCTCCCCCAATCACTGCTCAAATTGATGAGTACCTGCACTTATTTCTTTCCATTTAAAACACTGGCTGTTCCCCCATCTCTAAATGTGCCTGGGACACTGCGAGTTTGGCGGAGTGAGAGCTCAGCTGGATTACAGCAGTTGTCTCATCTGGTTAAACTCAAAATGACCCTGTAAGTCTTTTGAATGATCCTTTATATTGTTGATTGATTATGTAAGGAACAGGACGAGGTTTCTAATACTTGCACTAAATTGCATTTGTTCCAATTAAGTCTAGATTGAAAACAATTCTGGTGATGGCTTATGGTGGCTTTCTGGAGTTACATCCAGCAGTTACCAACTTGCACAGTAGTTCTTTGTTCACAATGCAGACTGGAGCTACTTACAATTTCTGGTGGCATAGCAGTTAAACTATAATACGTGTTGTGGTTATGTGTCATATAGTTCTCAAGTTAAAGCCATTAGGGCAAAGTGCAGGCAGTTTAATGTGAAGACCTATTATTTTGGCCTTGGTGTTGTATTATATGATTTCTAAATATAAAGAAAGAAGTCAACAGAAAGAAAATGGAAACTGTTAAAAAACAGATAAAGTAAATGTCATTATTTTCCCAGACGTAAACAATGAAACATTGATCATGAGACCCAAATTCCAGTGTAATATCTCTTATAACCATAACTGATTAATGTAAGAGAGGTTCTGAGTAGAAAGTGTTTAAGTTCTGTTTTGAAGGATAGCAGCAGCAGAGCGTGCAAATGCTTGACAGTATGGGATGAAATGCCTGGTTACCTATTTCGCCCTTTTACCTTGAAAATTTCCAGATTAACCTCCATCTTGCTTCTCTTGCTCTGTATACCTCCTAGAAAAGTTAATGTGTGATACAGGGGAACTATTTGCAAGAGTAGTAGACAATGCGTTTATAATATAGTTAATTCTCGCTTCTTTGGGCCACTAGTTGAGATTGATCATTCCGATGTATAGTTCTACCTGGAGATTCCTAACCTGCAGAACAAACTGCACACGTCAGACTGGATCAAGAAAACTTCAAAGTAACGATGTCGCTGGTAGAGGGCGCTGGACCAGTTGGTTCTAGAAGTGATGTCAGGCAACATCACTGAGGTCATAAAGCTCCCGCCCCAGCACATCGACGTCAGTTTCCCTTTTTTTTGCACCTTTGACGTGGATCCAGAGCTTCAACCTCTGAAGAATTTCTTCACCAAATTCTCTAAAACAGTACCATGTCTCCTCCCAAGAAGTTGTGGTTCGAACCATGTAGGGGCTGTGAGGGAAAGATGTTCATTACAGACCCAGCTGTCGTCTGTCTGTGGTGTTTATGTTCCGACTATGACTCGAAGACTTGCTCCTTCTGCCTCTGCATGCATCCCAAGGCTATCAAGGAGTGGGAGGCCAAATTCCTCATGGCCCAGGTGAAGGATGAACACCGATACCAGCTATCATCTTTCATCTTTAGCCAAGAAGAAGAGAAAGTATAGGAGGAAGGAGAAGAAGCATCCCAGGGGTAAGTTTCTTTACTGCTCTCGTCTCCCACAGGACCTTCATCCTCAGAATCGGAGTTAGTTGACCTGATGCCAATGGATCCTCCATGCAGCCCTGCTCTTTCTATAGGCCTGGCTCCGGACAGACCACCATCCCCGGAGCCTTTCGCACTGGCACTTCTTTCTTCCAAACCTACTTCCCCGAGTTCCCAGCTCTGTGATCAGACATGGTGGTGTTCATGAACCCGATGTATTCGATCTTCACAAAGGCCTTAATGCCATGCAGCACATCTTCGGGCCTGGGGGCCCCATCGCATTTAGCAGTCTTCATGCCCTTTCAGCCTATGCCCTTCTGCATCACACCGTCGGACCGGTGCCTTCAACACATTGTTTTGATCCAGTGCTCCACTTCTCAGCATCACAACCAATGCTGTGAACGGTGCTGCTTCAGCTTCCTCCACCACCACCACCCCCACCACTGCAGCCTCCCCCAGCTATGGCACTGCCGACGCCACAGCCAGACATTGAGCCTCGCATCCATTCCCGCAGAGAGCCCCACAGATTACTGGTAGAGGAGTCTTATAGAGCACGCCGCCATGAAATATTTGGTTCGGATTCTGACCGTGTGGAATATTTTCCTAGTGGTGGTGACCAGGATCCCAGGAATTCCAAGGACTGACATCAGCCAGTTGCTTATATACCTCGCCTGAGCTGGTTATAACGTCCTCACTGGACCACCAACTCCAAAAGTCATTTTGTTGCACAAGGCCACAGAGGTTTTAGAGCTGCAGTTTCCAACAACTGAAACAAAGACCAAAATTCTCACTGAAGTTCTCCTGCCCTCATCGACAACCTCGGAACCCCTGCTCCTTTTTAATGACGCTCTCCTGGAACCCATCATGGCAGCATGGGAGAAGCCTTCCTCTGCTCCGGTGGTCAGTCACCTGTTGGCCCACTGTTATCGCTCCACTCCTGGTGACCAAGCCTTACTTTCCACGTACCCTTTTCCAGAGAGTTTAGTCATCCAAGCTTTCTGTTCGGGTCCCAATCGGGCGGTTCCTTCCCTACAGCCGCCTCTGACAGGGAGTCAAAACTTCTGGAGGCCTTGGGAAAGAAGGTCTTTTCTGCAGGGAGTATGGCCTTGAAATCCCTCAATGCCAGTTGCCTTCCCACCCACTACAACCACGCCTTGTGGTACATGTCCCAAATGATTCTTCTGTATGTCCCCACTGACATGAAGGATCACTTGCAGGAGCTGATTACAGTACGCCAGAATGCCTCCCAGCATATTATCAAGTGTGCACTGGACACCGCAGACTCTTGTCACCCAAGTCATGGGTACCTCTGTGATGGTACAGCATCACGCTTGGATCAAGGGTCCAATTTTTCATCTGATTTCCAGGCTAACCTGATGGGTCTCCCCTTTGACGGCATGCACTTGTTTGGAGACAAGACCGACTTAGCGCTGGAGCTATCTAAGGCCTGTAAAGCTATAGCCAGATCTATGGGCTTTCAGCTTCCACCTCCGACCAAGGACTACTGTTTTTTTTTTTTGCTGCTTTCGTGGCTTTGGACAAGCCTCCTCCTTTTGTTACGTGCAGTACAAACCGGTGCTCCTGCTGCAGCGAATCCTCTCGTCGAACAGTACAGAGGCCGTGGTAGAGAAAAAGGCTGCGAATCCGCCTTGCAACACTCCTCTTCTTTTTCTTCCTCATCAACAGGCCTAGTTTTTTTCCCCAATCCCACACGGATCCCGTGGGAGGGCGGGTGTCTTGCTTTCTTTTGGCCTGGAAGGCTTTACTTCAGACCAGTGGGTACTTCAAATCCAAGAAAGAGGTTACACCATTCCTTTCCATTTCTTTCCTCCCTCCCATTGCCCCCTCATTCCTCTCCACCTCCTGGGCATTAGGCTATTTTGCAGCAGGGGGTGGCAGCTCTCCTCCTCAAAGGAGTGGTGGAGTTAGTGCCAGAGACCGAAAAGGGCCAGGGTTGTTATGCTTATTACTTCCTGGTGCCCAAGAAGGACAGTGGTCTGTGTCCTATTTTAGCCTTAGGACCCTGAACTTTTTTCCCAAAAAGGAAAAGTTCAGGATGATGAACCTAGCTCAAACTCTACTGGCATTGGAGCGTGGAGACTGGATTTTGTCCCTCAACCTGCATGATGCGTTCTTCCACAATCCTATTCTGTGGCCCCTATGGCGAGGATCACATCTGGATCTTGAGATCATGGGCCCCTGGTCTCCAGAAGAGTGGGTGTTTCACAGCAAATTGTTGGAACTGCGTGCAATTCAGCTGGTGCTCAAAGCCTTCCTTCCCTCCATGATGGGTCAGTCCATTTAGATCTTGGTGGACAACGCAACTGCAATGTAGTATGTGGTCAAGCAATGAAGAGCAGGGTCTCCTCTCCTTTGTCTGGAGTCCTTGAGACTATTCCTCTTGGAATCTTCCTTGTGTTCTCAGGAAGATTCGCCAAGACCGGGCCTATGTCATTCTTATTCAGGGCGATACAAAAGGGGATGATGGACGGAACGTTTGAGCCAATCAAACACTCACCCCCAGTCAACTGATCTGGGTTTAATCCATCATCATTCTTTAGCTCACTCCACCACCCCAGTTCAGACATGGCCATATGCAAATCAGTCTGACCCTGTGCCTCATGGGAACAGTCCAGCCCGAACTGCCAAGCCATGTCTTCCCTGGACCGGAAACAAGCATCCTAGGACCGGTTTCTGGCATTTCAGCCGTCATCAGCCAGGCTTGCTTGAATCCAGTGGCAAAGTGAGCAAGGGACCCACGTCTGGGCATACCCCCGCCAACTTAGGGCGACCAAAGCGATACAAAAGGGGATGATGGACGGAACGCTTGAGCCAATCA
Source organism: Calotriton arnoldi (assembly GCA_963921515.1). Classification (NCBI taxonomy): domain Eukaryota; kingdom Metazoa; phylum Chordata; class Amphibia; order Caudata; family Salamandridae; genus Calotriton; species Calotriton arnoldi. The sequence goes on from CAWUFW010001300.1 coordinate 2,009,258, forward strand.
AACACTCACCCCAGTCAACTGATCTGGGTTTAATCCATCATCATTCTTTAGCTCACTCCACCACCCCAGTTCAGACATGGCCATATGCAAATCAGTCTGACCCTGTGCCTCATGGGAACAGTCCAGCCCGAACTGCCAAGCCATGTCTTCCCTGGACCGGAAACAAGCATCCTAGGACCGGTTTCTGGCATTTCAGCCGTCATCAGCCAGGCTTGCTTGAATCCAGTGGCAAAGTGAGCAAGGGACCCACGCCTGGGCATACCCCGCCAACTTAGGGCGACCAAAGCGATACAAAAGGGGATGATGGACGGAACGCTTGAGCCAATCAAACACTCACCCCCAGTCAACTGATCTGGGTTTAATCCATCATCATTCTTTAGCTCACTCCACCACCCCAGTTCAGACATGGCCATATGCAAATCAGTCTGACCCTGTGCCTCATGGGAACAGTCCAGCCCGAACTGCCAAGCCATGTCTTCCCTGGACCGGAAACAAGCATCCTAGGACCGGTTTCTGGCATTTCAGCCGTCATCAGCCAGGCTTGCTTGAATCCAGTGGCAAAGTGAGCAAGGGACCCACGTCTGGGTCTGCTGGACTGTTCCCATGATCCCCTTTTGTATCGCTTTGTTCGCCCTAAGTTGGCGGGGGTATGCCCAGACGTGGGTCCCTTGCTCACTTTGCCACTGGATTCAAGCAAGCCTGGCTGATGACGGCTGGAATGCCAGAAACCGGTCCTAGGATGCTTGTTTCCGGTCCAGGGAAGACATGGCTTGGCAGTTCGTGCTGGACTGTTCCCATGAGGCACAGGGTCAGACTGATTTGCATATGGCCATGTCTGAACTGGGGTGGTGGAGTGAGCTAAAGAATGATGATGGATTAAACCCAGATCAGTTGACTGGGGGTGAGTGTTTGATTGGCTCAAACGTTCCGTCCATCATCCCCTTTTGTAATTCTTATTCAGGGGCGCAACTAGACTCAAATTTCAGGGGGGTCGAACACATGGATTAGTGGAGACTGAGACATCATCAGAGCCGAATCAAAATTACTTGTGGGGGGCTCCCTTTGCTTTTCCAATGTAGTGCGTAAAACACTGAGTCATTCCTTGAGACTACATGTGGCAAATAGTGCATTTTACTATAGTAAACAGCTTTGTAGCTATTTGGGGGAAGATGACACATATCCTAGCTCTATAGCACAAAGAATGTTGAATATATATTATTTGGTACTTTGTGACAAATCCCACCAAATATTTTTGAATTTGAAATGTTTGGGTAGTCATTTAGCAAGAAACACAACCCATGTTTGATTAGATTTGCACTAATAACATACATTAAAGATAGAAACTGAGCACACAAGCTTGATTATAGATGATACCCCCACATCACAGATGGGTGTCAATCTGGGATTACCAAGGGTAAGAGGTGTTGACCTAGTTTTCCATTTGGCACTCATTGCACTGCACTCAGTACCCCTTGTCTAAGTGAAAGGATCAGAAAATAAACAGAGCTTTAAAAGTCTCATTTTTATTTACATTCCAGTCCCTCTACCTAGCCCCTGGGCAGCAAATAAGTAGCTGTGTGGAGCTAAGCATGGGTAAAGGGATCAACCTTTGATGCCACTACAGCTATTGCTGCCATTTTAGTGAATAAATGCCATGGCAGCTCAGGGCTGACATTCAAACCTGCAAAGTACCCCTGAACACAAATGGGAGCCGATTATTAAATAGCAATAACATTTGTGAAATAATTTGCAACAGTGCTCGAAGAATGAGAATGTATTTACTGATAACAATGTTTGCAGATTCTATTGAATTCTTGTGTGAAGCAAATGACGTATGAAATAAGACTTCTTGGGGTGGAAGCTTAGTAGCAGTGTGACGAAGTAATCCCAGAAAGAACTTTGGATGCGTGAGTCTGTCGTCTATTAAGAATGATGGGGCTAAATTAGAACAATTGCATAACATTTTGGAGTAATCATAGTGTGAGAAAAAGACTGGACTGCAGACAAACTAGTCTCTGCTTTGTTGTGGCAGGCAGGAAATTAGGCACAATCTCTAGGCCCTGCAAAACTAATCTCCACCTCATTTGAGTTAAGATATTGGCTCATCTGAGCAGGAAGCAATTACCGCAGAGACAGAAAATAAGTTCACAAAGTTTTATCCATTTTTAAGCACTGCCCCTCCTGCTAACATAGCCTTCTGCCCTATAAACTATTGCAGAAGACAAGACAACCATACTGGCCTCTGTCCTCAAAGAAGTCATCTCTCCCTTTCACATTCCCTCCTTCTGTCTCCTCAGCTAAATGTAACTATTATAGCCAGGATCATGATCGGTCTACCTTGAGGCCCTAGGTAGAAGGTGGGCAGCTCCTGCTTCCACGGGGTTCTTCTTGGCCTGCCCTAGTATCTCCTGCTCTCAAAATACTCTGTCAGATGTTCCTCTTTCAAATCACTTTTCATTACCAACAGGGGAATTTAAACAAAGCTTCACTGATACACACAGACTAGAACTCTGGCCTTAAAACTGGCATCCCAGCCCTCATTCATTTCCTTCAGGAAGCTACACACTGATGGAACTTCCTTCTCTGTCTACAAAGCAACATTTTATAACTCACTCCCTGCAAAGATAAGAAACATCCAAAACCACCTCAGATTCAGGGATGCAGTAAAGACCTGGCTATTCCGTAAAAGGTGACACTCCTACTGCAAAGCAGTCCCAAATCCTAACAACCACACAAAGTTAAGTCAGTCACCTATGTACTGGTGGCAGGTATTTGCATTCCTCTTGGCTCCGTTCCCAACATAAGTGTATCTAATAATATAGCATGCATCTATCTTTTCCCAAAAACGCATTAAAAATAATGCTCATTAGGACTGCACCTTTTGTACTGTGAACTACTTAATTCTACTTAGGCCCTGATTACAAATGCCTTGGAGGAGAGTGTGATATCTATTGCACATGTTAAGTTAGATACTAAGAGGGGGTCTCAATTTATCTGGTGTGATAAATAGCATCAATTGTGAGTTTTGTCTGAAAATGGGAAATAGGATACAGATTTTAGTTCATTCTCTGTTATTTAAAAGGCACTTATCACCCAGCAAAGTTTTTCCCGGGCACATTTTGGCAAGGGAAACCTGTTGAAATTTACCTGGGAAAAATATTGTGGCTGTGGAGCTTGCGATGTGGATATGTGCTGTACCAGGAGTTACCATACATTTCGAAATTAACTAGGCCAAACATAATCAGTGGCTTTAACCACTTAAGTTCATATAACAGAAAGTTTTAAGCACGGTACAAAGGTGGGCACTGCAAACTACAACACTTAAAAAATATATCTCAAACGTTTTTTGAAAAGCATCATTGATGGTGCTTTTAAAGCTGTACCTAATTCTGAATTACTAACCATTACTCCACAGCACACAACATAATTAAGATATCTGCAAGTGCTGTGATTTTAATTTAATTTATTTATAGGGGTTCTAGTATACAACACATTGTAATCTTAGCATTGCTTGAAAACTGTTTACGTTAAATATATAAATTTGTGTTCTACATTACAAAGACTACAGGATATTTTATAGTTTTTCAGGATTGGGTTAGCTATTTTATCGATCCCAGAAAGATGAAAAGGTAAGCTGCCTTTGTTGGAATTCAAATTCAAATCCATGTTTGGCGGGCTTTAGAGTTGGTTGAGGGACTGAAGGTTCAAGCCAGGCTCAAGATAGATGCCTTGCTCTGGCTCACCTTGAGGTCCTCTTAGACCCTTAAGACCAAAAAGAGCAAAGTTTGCATGAGGCTTTTCACTGCAACTCACACTCTAACCTCATGCAGCAAGAATTAAAAAACAAAGCATTGACCTGTGAAGCAAAACAGGAGAAAGTAATAGCCATCTAGTGTTTGAAAGTCACAATGAGAAACCAGAAAAACTGAGTTCAATCCCAGCTTCCTTGCTTGACTAAATGGTGTGATCCTAGGCAATATTTAATTTCACTAACCCTCCTTTTATTATTGCACATGGCAGCACCTTGAAATACATGAGCTCTGTATAAAAACGTCTTACATTTGATTTAATAGTCTACAATGATTCTACATGTATAATAAGAATCTAGGCCACATTTAGGGTGCACAAGACAACTGTCTTGCCTCTTAGTGGCTTATTTGTGGGATTTTGGCAAAGGGCAATGCAACAAGACACCTTGCTGTGCTGCCCTATGCCAAAGTGAACGGACAGGAATGCATCATATTTTTGCAATATGGTGCATTCCTGTCATTTCACCCTGCGCTGGTGCCGTTTCTGCAGCCTAGTGCCAAAACAGGCACCCTGTGCAAGGGTGCCTCCGTTGCATGCAGGATTGTTGTTGTGCAGGAAAGGGCACCTTCCTGCACAAAATAATGCTAATAGGTGTTTTCCTTTTTCTATGTGTGGTGCAGAATTCAGCACACATAGAAAGAGGAAACAATGAGGAGAAATGAACATATTTCTCCTCGTTACGCGTCATCTTGTGAAGCGTACGGATTTGGCGCTTCCCCAGGTTTACATGACTTTGTAAATCTGGGGCAGCATGAAATTCCATTGGTGTTGCGTAGGAAAACCCACTGCATCGCCTTAGTCATGATTTATGAGGCCACGCAAAGCCATGCAAGGTGGCTTTGTGTGGCATCTAAATCAAAATGAGAGCTACTCATCCGAAGTATGTACGGCAGGGTGTCGGAGTTCATTACATCACACACATATTATATAGAGACAATGACTCATAAATGTGAAAGTCAATGTATAGGAAATGTTACTTAAGACATTGAGGGCTACAAGGTGTAAGAGTGAGATATCATCCATACTGGTAGGCAGTGGCGTAGTGTGGGCGGAGCCACAGGGGTGGTTACCCCGAGTGCAATATTCTTAGGGGTGCAAACTTTTAAAAGAAAAAAACATTTGTGGTGGAAGGGACTCGAGTCACTTCGGTGCTGTTGTCTGCAAGTGCAGGTTATGTTGTCTTGCCCGCCTTTCCCCGCCCCCAGAAGGGCTGCACAGAGCTGTGCCCTCATGCATCCCTCATGGCCTTGGGGCAGGTGGGAGCTGCTTGCGCTGTTTCCCGGTGGCATGAGAGCAGCGCTGCCCAGTGGCACAACAGTGGAACGTCTCTTGTGGTACCACGACGCTGTACAAGTTATTCTTTTCTGCTTTTTGGCTGGCAGAAGGAGCATTTCAAGTCAGAGTTCCATGCTTGCTGCCTAATGTCATGTGTCAGTTTGGGATGGTGGGTTGAGTCACTCGGGGATGTGGCATCCATTCATTCTTTCATCCATTATTCAGTCTTTCAGCATTCATTCTGTCCTTCCATCTGTGTGCCCATCCATATCCAAACCTATTCAGCCATTTCCTAACCTATCTATCATCTATCCTTCCATCCATCATTTCACTCACCCATCCCTCCATCTACCCTTTCACTCATTCATCCATCATCCATTCATCCTTTCACCCATCCATTAATTCACTCATCCATCCAACCATTTACCCTCTCACCCATCCAGCCATCCTTTCACTTACTCATCTATCCATCCATTCACTCAGTCACACATCTGTCCATCCATTCACCATTTCACTCATCCATCCATCCTTTCTTCCAGCTCTTCACCGTTCCTTTCACTCATCTATGCATTCTTTCACTCATCCATCTTTACATCCTTCTTTTCACTCATCCATACACCCATTTGCCCATCCATCCTGTCAATCATTCATCCATACTTTCACTCATCCATCCATCCTCCCCTTCTCTCTCCATCCCCTTTTCACTTAGCCATCCTTTCACCCATCCATCCACCCAACAATCCATCCACTCATGAATCCATCCATTGACCCTGTCACTCATCCATCCATCCTTTCTCTCATCCATCCACCCTCTCACTCATACATCAATCCTTTTGCCCATCTACCCTCCCTTTCATCCATCCATTCACCCTTTCACTTATCAATTCATCAATCCATCCATCATTTCACTCATCCATCCGCCCTTTTACCCATCCACCCACCTATTTATCCATAACTCCACCATTCCATCCATACATCCACCATTCCACCCATACATCTATTTATTTACCATCTCTCTCATGCATCCTTACAGTCACTCACTCATCCATCCATCCTTTCTCTCATTATCCAGCCATTCACCCTTTCACTCATCCATTCATCCCTTCACTAATCCATTCAGTCATTTAGCCATTCCTTCACTTACTTACTCACCCACCTTTTCACATTAATTATGAGCTGAGCCTTTGTCTGCAGAGTTGCAGACAGAAGAGGCCCATCAAGAACTTCACCCTTGCTGTTGTTCCCAAAGCAAGACTGGGGCAGAGGAGGGTTCACTATGACCCTGCACTTAGACAATCTGAAAAAATGGAAGTCATGAGCCATGCATGATGCCCAGTGCCGGGACCTGAGGTGACTGTGACATGGTGTTGTTTCCAGGGCTTTAAGTGGGTTGAAAAACGTGGGGGTCTCTCCAAAGGGCGTGTCCAATGTAATTAAGGGCGTGGCTTAAAACAGGTAGCTAAAAATCTGTTCTAAGCATAATGTGCTGCCCCACTGGTATTCTGCTACTTCTGTTATTGCATCCAGATATATAATACATCACACCTACAACAAGCCAGGCCTTTGGGTTTGTCAATAGTTGTTAGTTGCATAAAATTAAAAGCAGCAACTATGCTTCATTGTATATAATATTGAAAATGTTTCAGTTCTAAAATGATGAGACTGTGAAAGACCCCTTCTTTTATCTTCTTTCGCTGGCTTCTTTACATGAACTTGATTCTGTACATTTCTTTCATTTCGGGAGGTGCAACATTTTTCTTTATGTACTGTTAAAACTGAATGCCCTGCCCTAGACCGAAGCAGGAGGAGGCCACCACATGCTTTAACAGCCCAGACTGGCCCATTGTTATTCTGTATATGGCAATCAGCCGGCAGACAGAATAACAATGGGCGGGGTGGGGCTGCTCTTGTGCTCAGAGGAATAGTGCAAGGCGGCCCCACCAGGGAGATCCAAATCAGGGACAGTCCGTGAAATTTACGGACGGTTGGTCACCCTACTTGATGGTCAGGCTGGCAGGCACCAACTCCAGCCCGGCCGACGGCAGCTGGCGGGGTTTGAAGCCCATTCTGCCCAAAGGGTGTTGCGTGCCTGTTCTCATTGCCCCTGCTTTGCAGACCTTCTGTACTTTGTGTTCTCTGCTTTGCCTTTCGCTCAGGCTGGACTTTCTCTCCCAGTGAGGGGGATGGTCCTGCACCCCAATCTCCGAGACCTCCACCTACATGCTTGGAGACTGAGCAGGGACAACTGAGCTCCTTTTATCTGCCACCGGCCGTCATCCTGGCAGAAAATGGTGTGGATCCCTTGCAGGCCAGGATCTCTCAAGTGCTGCAATTTGCACTTTCCTTTGCTGAGAGGGAATGTACCATTGGCACTGTTAAGGGTTATTTAGCCACCTTGTCACCTTTCCTCTGTCTACCGGATCAGCCATCGCTGTTCAAATCCCCTGCTGTCATGTGTTTTCTTAAGGGCCTGACCGACCTTTTTCTTTCATCTCCCTCTGTAGTTCCTCAATGGGACTTGAATCTGGTTCTTACCTTTTTGAATTGGGACTGCTTTTGAGCCCCTTCACAGTTGTGCTTTTCGGATGTTGACCCTCAAATGTGTGAATTTGGTTGCTATTACTTCTGCTAGAAGGGTCAGTGAGTTGCAAGCCCTTAGCTGTCGCCCTCCTTTCACTTCCTTCTTTCAATTTACGCTGGTGCTGTGAACAAAGGCTGCTTTCCTACCAAAGTTGGTCATTGCTTTCCATCTTGCCCAATCCATCCCTCTTCCAATCTTCTACCCTCAACCTCATCCTACGAAAGAGAAGGAAGGATTGCGTCAGTTGGATCCTAGGTCGATAGCTAACTATTACCTGACCACACCAAGGAATTCCAGTCAAGTAACCACCTTTTTGTCAGCTATTGTGGTACCAAAAAAGGTAAGGCAGTACAGAGGAGGATTCTCTCAGTGGATCATCCTCTGAATCAAGACATGCAACTCCTTAGCCAAGATACAGCCAACTGAGGGAATCATAGCCCATTTCACCAGGGTTCAATCAATTCTGCACTCGCTTGTGGTGCTCCGATTGCACAAATCTGTAAGGCAGCAACGTGGGTGTGGATGTGGGGAAGGATTGAGGTCGAGACTACGTCGGGATAAAGAAGGTTTTATTGACAGGGTTCGTCTCCTTCTAACAGAAGCCAGAGTTATGCCGCAAAATAATGTCTCTTATCCTGGGGCTTCTTCACTCTTGTCTGTGTTTTCCCTTGTCTGGTCTCCGTCCTTTTCTGGCTTGTGCCGCTTCGGTGCATAGGAGGAAGAAGGGAACAGGGATCAGTATCACGTAACGCTGTATGAGGGGGAAGGGAGTGAGGGACCACCCGTTTGGTGCTCGGTGCTATATACAAGGTGAGGGTGCTCAAGGGGTAGGGGAAACAAGGAGCGGGAGGTTAGAGGATGAGTTAAGAAACACCTCTACTCGCCGGTCTTTCCCCGTGTCCCGACCCACCACGCAACCCTTTTCCGTACCTTCGAGAGCCACGCTTCTCCTGAAGCGTGGCTGGGCGCAGCGTGGAAACGTTGGCCTCCTGGCAGCTTCGGGTCGTCCACCCCCTCTTTGTCTCGTCGCAGCGATGCTCGTCCTGCTGTTGGGATCCTCGGGTTTCTGGTCTCCGCGTCCGTCTCTCTTGCGTCTCTCTCCTCGAGTCCGTAAGTCTCCCTCTCCTCTTCCTGGATTTTCTAAGCACTTATTGGAGCTTGGGAGCTGACGTGTAGAACGGAGGCGGTCCTTGCATGGATCTCGTCCCAGTTAAAGGGGCAGGTCTCTATTTCGGGTTCGTCCGCTTCGGTTTCCTTAAAGGAGCTCTGGTCCCATTTATCCTGTTGGGAAAGTAGAGGGGGAGTGGTAACAGGGGGCGCAGACCACCAGTCAGTTGTTAGCTCGGTCGTCCCTGGTTCCGGGGTCACACCTTGACAGTGGGCTTCCCGGCACACCTTTGCTAAGCATTACTGTCTGGGTGTGGTGGTGTGCAAGGATGGACACTTTGCTCGGCCCGTCTTGCAGGACCTTCTTGTGTAACCATCTATCAAACTTCCTCCTGGAAAGCGTATTGCTGTGAAATCTGTTCTTCAGGTGGGAAATCGGCAGGTAGAAGCATTCATCGGAAGAAAAAGTTGCTTAGCTGCAGTAAGTCTTTCTGGTGGATACACTACCTGCATATTCCTCATCGACCTGCCCATCTCCTGTTTGATGGAGAGGTTATAGGGAAAGGTAATAAGATCCCATATTACAAGGTTTTGGCATTGCAATTCTTCATCGATGTTAATATTCCTTTTGCCTCGAATAGATGGAAATAATGGAAGGAAACTGATATGGATGCACCAGGGAGAGCCCTTTATGGTCTCAGTGACATCGCCTGATGTCACTTCCGGCACCGACCGGGTCCAGCACCCTCTGCCATTGACATTGTGGCGTTGAAGTTTTTTAAATCCAGTCTGATATCTGGAGTTGGTTCTAAAGGTGAGGAATCTGCAGGCATATAGTTTATCCACTAGAAGGATAATTACAGCAGGTAAGTAACTTTTCTATACGATGTATGTGATTGTTGTTTCTGGCTGTCTATATTAATGTGAATGCTGCATGCAGGACAGAATTTAATAGAGCAGTGGAGAATTTGGGTTTTGGTCATTGTTAGACCTGGCACTATTGGCGTGGGTCTCCCTTCCATTTTGTTTGCTGTTGCCTCCTGTGTTTACGATGTTTTTGCTGGTCTAGATGCTTTGGGCACTTTGCCACTGCTATTCAGTGCCAAAGTGCAGGTGCTTCCTATGGCAAATTGTTGTATGGATTAGTGATTCCATGATTGGCTTATTTGATTTACTTGTCAGACCTTAGTATAGTGCACCTTGGGTGCCCAGGGCCTATAAATCAAATGCTGCTGGTGGGCTTGCAGCACTGGTTGTGCCACCCACAGAAGCAGCCTGTAAAGTGTGACTCAGGCCTGCCGTTGCAGAGCCTGTGTGCAGTCTGGGACTGCCATGCTGACATGGCAAGTGCACCCACTTGCCAGTCCCTAAACCTTCCCTTTTCTACATGTTAGTCACCCCTAAGGTAGGCCCAAGGGCAGGGTGCATTGTATGTAAAAGGTAGGACATGCCCTGATGTGTGTGGCATGTCCTAATAGTGAATTACAGCCAATTTCTTTTTTCACTATTGCAAGGCTATCTGTTCCCATAGGCCAGAATGGGCAGTTTGGTTATAACATCTTATAATCTTTAACTGACCCTAGGAACAAGATAGAAAAACGAATTTAGTATGCCTGAACTCAGAATGTTAAAATACATCTTTTAGTGTGGGTGATTTTTACATTGTGTGTTTGAAAATACCACTTTTAGAAAGTAGGTATTTTCTTGCCTAACCTTCCAGTGTGCCTCTGCTAAGGTTGTGTATTCACTGTCTGGTTTGTGAGTGACAGGGGACTGGAGAGGGTCTTGGCTCCAGCAGTCTGATGGGTCAGGGCTGGGCTGAATAGGACCCACATAGAATAGAGAGTAGGGGAGGAGACTTCCTTTCACTGACCTGAGCCCTCATAGAATAGAGAGTAGGGGGCGGATTTCCTTTCACTCCCCTGAGACCTCATAGAATAGAGAGTAGGGGGAGGAGATTTCCTTTCAGCTACCTGGGCCAGGTCTGCTCTCAAACAATGCTGTCTCCACCTCCTGCCAGGAAGCTGCACAGAACTGGTTCTGGTCAGGCACAGACACTCTCTGCCTCCAGAGAACAAAGACTTTCTGAGTATGAATATTGGAGCCCAGAACCCAGAACTTTAGATCACTTCTGGGAATCAAGACGAACCTTTGCTGAGGAGAAGAACCAGGAAACTGAAGGAGGAGACTGCCCCTGTGCTGTGTGCTATTGGGGTTGGCCTGCAGTGGTTACTTTATTGCCAAAGAAAGGAGAGAGGAACTTTGTGTGTACTTTCATCATCTTGAAGAAGATCTCCAAGGGCTTGAAGGTTGAGCTTGCCTCCTGCCTGAAGTCTCAGGGATACAACAACCAGCTCCCCTGAATTCCCTTGCTGGGAATTCTACCTGCAAAGAGGTGCCTGCTGTTGTGTTGGGCCCTTTTGAAGACTGCGTGTCGCTGGGAGCTGGAAGCGCGACTCAACGAAGGAGAAGCATGTCGCCGCCGCAGCAGTTGCCGTCGCATCATCACCGCGGCGCATCACCGGTGAAGCGTGCCGCCGCCGCAGAGGTCGCCATCACATCAGCGGAGAAGCGGGCCGCCGCCGCAGCTGTTCGCCCTCGCATCACCGCCGAAGCGCGGCGCATCACCGGAGAAGTGTGCCGCCGCCGCAGAGGTCGCCGTCGCATCACCGGAGAAGCGTGTCGCAGGGCCTGTCGCGGCTCAGAAGTTCACCGAGTCGCCGCACGGCCGTTGGGCGTGCACGCATCGCATCTACATTGTCGCACCGTAACCAAGACACCATTTTGTCGCATCGCACCGGATCGTCATCGCATCGAGGCACCATCTTGTTGCATCGCACTGGATCACAGTAAGAAACCGACGCATCAACTCCCCACACAGTAAGGAAGCGAGCCTCAACTCCCCTGCGCAGCAGTAAGGAACCGACGCATCCACTCCCCTGAGTGTAAGGAACCAACGCATCACCTTCCCTGCGACCCTTTTGTTTGTATTGCGTGACGTATCCAAGGTACTTTGAGAGTAAAGTGTCGCACTTACCATCTACATTGAACTAAGCTATTTCTACCATTTTAAAGACTCATTTTTGATTACAGTATTGTGGATTTTTGTCGTTTGACCTTGTGTTAAGTCTATTAAAGATTACTTATCTTTCTAAACTGGTGTAGTGTCCATTCGTAGTGTTTTCACTGTATTACTGTATGTGTTCACAAATGCTTTACACACTGCCTCTGAGATAAGCCTGCCTGCTCGTGCCAAGCTACAAAGGGGGTGAGCAGGGGTTATTTAGGAGTGTAGCCCCTTACCCAGACTAGAAGCAAGGGTCCCTATTTGGACAAAGGTACCTACCTCTGCCAACTAGAGACCCCCAGTTCTAACAATGGTGGTCAGCGGTGAGGATTTGGACTTGCATTTGTGATTCATATACAGTGATTGGTGTACACTACTAGTGAGTGCAGATCAAACGCAACCACATACTTATTGGTAGAATTTTTTTCCTTGGGATTTCTATTTTTGCTAAGAACTGCCAGTTGTTGTTACCATGGGTAGACCAGCATCCATTGCACCTGAAGAATTTGAATTTGAAGAAGAAATGTTGGATCATACACTGTGCCCCAGCTCAAATCCCCTTGCAAGAAATTTAAAGTCTCCCTGAAAGGCCTCACGAGAAAAGAGGAATACCAAAAGGCACTGAGGGCCTGGTTGGAAGCAAGGAGTGTCAGTGAGCACCCTGAGAATCAGATGGAGGATTTAGAGGAGCAGCAAGGGGGGCCCTTGGGTCCAGTGGGAGGGAAAGTACCTTCCAGGGCAGGCAGCAGTGTTTCTTCCAAAGGCCTGTCCCCAGGAGATCTGGAGGACAGGGAGAGAAGTAGGGTGCATGAGATGGAGCTAGCCAAGCTCAAAATGGGTGGGCAGTTAGAATTAGAGAATAAGAAATTGGCCCATGAGGAAAAGAGGATGCAATTGGAGCATGAGAGAAGTTTGAGGGAGTTGGAATTGAAAGCAAGAAGCTTAGAGATTACTCCCTCTGGTGGCAGCACACCATCCATGCCTAGTGAGGCACGAGTATATATACCTAAGGAGGTGGTCAAAGAATTTTACAGAAATTATGATATTGGTCAGTGGTTCAAGGCCTATGAGGTAGCTATGACCTCCCACCGGGTCCCTGAGAAAGATTGGGGAGCGGGGTTGTGGGGGCGGTTCCTCAGTGAGGGGCGGGATACCTTGTTAGACTTGCTCTCTGAAGTCCACAATTCTTATGAGCACATGAAAGAAGCCTTGATGAGTAGGTATGGGTTGACTCCTGAAATGTATAGACAGAGGTTTAGAAACTGCAAGAAACTGGAGTCAAGCACTTCGGTAGAATATGTGTCCTTTTTTGGCAGAGCATTGGATGGTTGGGTGAAGGGTAGCAAAGTGAATAATGATTTTCAGGCGCTCTATGATTTGATTGCGAGGGAGCACTTGTCCAGTAATTGTTTTCCAGAGCTGCGCCAGCACCTGATTGATAGGAAGCTGACTATCCCTAGGAAGCTTGCTGAGGAGGCGGACCGCTGGGTGAGCACCCGGGTCTACAAGGGTCATGTGGGAGACTCCGCCAAAGGTGGGCAGGGTCCCCAGCAGAGGAGTGGGGGGGACAAGGGTAAACAGAGGGAGTTCCAGAAAGTGCCCCAAAGTAATCCCCAAGGGAACCAAGGGAAGGGTTCTCAGCCTCCCCCTGAAAAGAAGTCAGGGGCCCCGACAGATAAGGCTGTTCACAGGGGGCCCAAGACCTGTTTCAAGTGTGGTCAAGTGGGCCACTGCTCCTATGATTCAAGATGTCCCATGTATGGGAAAACAGCACCCACTGGTGCACCACCCCGGCAGATCGCTAGTGTAGCCCGGGGGAGGAGTTGGGTGCCCAAGGTGGGTGGGGTCCCGCAGAGATGTCCCTAGTCTCTTTAGGAGACTGTGAGGTGGTCCCCAGGACCCAGCTGCCTGATAACACTAAGAAGTACAGGCAGTGGGTGACCATCAATGGCCAAAGGGTGGAGGCTCTGAGAGACACCGGAGCCAGTGTGACAGCTGTCAGTTGTCGGCTGGTGTCTGAAGAGCAGGTGATCCCCGATGCACTGCAAGGTGGCTCAGGTTCCCTTTGAGTGGGGGGGGGGTCTCAGGTACTCTTCAAGTAGCTGTGAGGCCAGCCATGCCTGTTGACTGTCTGTTGGGCAATGATTTGGAGAGCTCCCCCTGGGCTAAGGTGGAGTGTAATGCACATTTGGAGATGTTGGGCTTGCCAGATTGGGCGTGTGTGACCACCCGGTCTATGGCAGCCAGTAAGGGTGTTCAAGAGGACCTGGAGCCTGAAAGAATGGCCCAGGTGCCTGCCTTAAAGAGAAGAGGCAGGGGGTGTGGGAAACCGGCCCCCATGGTTCCCACGGTCCAGGAGGAGGCAGACCTTGAGGGGGATGCCCTGGAACCTACAGGGGAACAGGTGGCTGAACTGGGGGACCTGCCTGAGCTGACCCATTGGCAGCAGGAAGGAGGCCCCTCCAGGGAAGAGTTCTGCGAGGAGCAGAACAAGTGCCCTTCTCTTGTGGGTTTGCGGCAACAGGCCACAAACCAGCCAGCAGGTGATCAGTCTGGATCACATTGGATCTACTGGGAGAATGGTCTCCTGTATAGCGAGCCTAAGGTTGCTGAGCCTGGGTCAGCCCGTGTACTGGTGGTACCCCAGCGCTTCAGAGCCTTCCTACTGGGTTTGGCTCATGATGTACCTTTAGCAGGACATCTGGGGCAGGACAAGACCTTTGAGAGGCTTGTCACCCACTTTTATTGGCCCCAGATGCGCAAGAGTTCAGACACTCATTGCAGGACATGCCAGACTTGCCAGGCAAGTGGAAAGAGTGGGAGGAAGCACAAGGCTCCTCTCCAGCCATTCCCTGTGGTCAGCACCCCCTTTGAAAGGGTGGGCATTGACATTGTGGGGCCTCTGGATCCCAAGACAGCCATGGGCAACAGGTTCATCCTGGTCTTGGTGGACCATGCCACCCGGTACCCGGAAGCCATCCCTCTCCGGACTGTGACGGTCCCCGTGGTGGGACGTGCGTTGATGGGGATTTTCTCCCATGTGGGGTTCCCCAGACAGGTGGTGTCAGACCGTGGTACAAACTTCATTTCCAAGTATATGAAGTCCCTGTGGCAGGAGTGCGGTGTGACATACAAGTTCACCACTCCTTACCGCCCCCAAGGTAATGGGCTGGTTGAGAGATTCAACCGGACCCTAAAAGGCATGATTATGGGTCTGGAAGAACCCATGAGGCGTAATTGGGACGTCCTCTTGCCATGCCTTCTCTTTGCTTACCGAGAGGTGCCACAGAAGTCCCTAGGGTTCAGCCCCTTTGAACTGCTGTATGGTCACCCGGTAAGAGGACCTCTGAGTTTGGTAAAGGAAGGCTGGGAGAAAGCTCCCAGGAACTCCCAGGGTATATAGCTACATGCTGGCCTTCAGAAACCAAACCCGGCGTTTCAGGCAACTCGCTCAGGCGAATCTGGAAGCCAGCCAGGAGGAGATGAAGTGGTGGTACGATCAGAATGCCACTCTGATTGAGCTTCAGCCTGGTCAGAAAGTGTGGGTCATGGCCCCAGTGGAGCCCTGCGCGCTCCAGGATAAGTGGACCGGACCATTTGAGGTGGTGGAGCGCAAGAGTGATGTCACCTACTTGGTGAACTTGCGGTCTCCTAGGAACCCCTTGCGGGTCCTGCATGTCAACCGCCTGAAGCCCCACTTAGAGAGGTCCGAAGTGGGCATGCTCCTAGCGACAGATGATGGAATGGAGGAGGAGACTGAGCCTCTTCCTGACCTCCTGTCTGCGACAGAGCAAGATGGGTCAGTGGATGGTGTAAACCTCTCTTCCACCCTGACCCCTGAGCAGCAGGATGACTGTCGCCAACTGTTGGGACAGTTTCCTGACCTGTTCTCCCTGACCCCTAGTGTCACTGAGTGGTGCGTCCATGATGTGGACACTGGGGACAGTCCTCCTGTTAAGAACAAGACTTACAGAGTGACTGACAGGGTGAGAGCTTGCATTAAGGAGGAGGTCTCCAAGAAGTTCGCATTGGGGGTGATTGAGTCTTCTAACAGCCCTTGGGCCAGCCCAGTGGTCTTGGTCCCAAAGGCTGCCACGCCTGGTGCCACACCCGAACTCCGGTTCTGTGTGGACTACCGAGGACTCAATTCAGTCACCAGGACTGACGCGCACCCCATCCCCAGAGCTGATGACCTCATTGATCGGTTAGGGGCTGCCTGGTACCTCAGCACGTTTGATTTAACGTCTGGGTACTGGCAGATCGCCTTAATTGATGGGGCAAAAGAGAGGTCAGCATTCTCCACACCAGATGGGCATTACCAATTCCGGGTTATGCCCTTTGGGATGAAGAATGGCCCTGCCACCTTTCAGAGGTTGGTCAACCAGGTGTTGGCTGGACTGGAGGATTTCAGTGCCACCTACCTGGATGACATTGCAGTGTTCAGCGCCAGTTGGGAATAACATCTGCGCCACCTCTGGGAAGTGTTGATGGCGCTGCGGAGGGCAGGCCTCACGATCAAGGCGAGTAAGTGCCAGATCGGGCAGGGTTCCGTGGTGTATTTGGGACACCAGGTTGGGAGTGGCCAGGTGGCGCCCCTACAGCCCAAAATTGATACCATCCTGGCTTGGGAATCCCCCAAGACCCAGACAGAGGTGAGAGCTTTTTTAGGACTCACTGGGTATTACAGGAGGTTTGTCAAGGGGTATGGCAGCATAGTTGCACCCTTGACAGAGCTGACTTCCAGGAAGCAGCCCAAGAAAGTGAACTGGACTGACACGTGTCAGAAAGCTTTTGATGCCCTGAAGACTGCCATGTGCACGGTGCCCGTGCTCCTGGCACCCAACTTCTCAAAAGAGTTCATTGTTCAAACAGACACTTCAGAGCATGGTGTAGGGGCTGTTCTTGCACAGATGAATGAGGAGGGCCTAGACCAACCTGTAGCCTTCATCAGTAGGAGGTTACTTCCACGGGAACAGAGGTGGAGTGCGATTGAGCGTGAGGCATTTGCTGTGGTCTGGGCACTGAAGAAGTTGAGACCATACTTGTTTGGGACTCACTTCCGGGTTCAGACAGACCATAGGCCCCTCAGATGGTTGATGCAGATGAGGGGTGAGAATCCAAAGCTGTTGAGGTGGTCCATTTCCCTACAGGGGATGGACTTCACGGTGGAACACCGCCCTGGTACAGAACACGCCAATGCTGATGGTCTGTCCAGATTTTTCCGCCTTAGCGAAGAGAACTCCTAAGAGGTAGGGTAGTTCTCCCCACATTTCAGCTGGAGGGGACACGTGTTAGACCTGGCACCATTGGCGTGGGTCTCCCTGCCATTTTGTTTGCTGTTGCCTCCTGTGTTTACGATGTTTTTGCTGGTCTAGATGCTTTGGGCACTTTGCCACTGGTATTCAGTGCCAAAGTGCATGTGCTCCCTATGGCAAATTGTTGTATGGATTAGTGATTCCATGATTGGCTTATTTGATCTACTTGTCAGACCCTAGTATAGTGCACCTTGGGTGCCCAGGGCCTATAAATCAAATGCTGCTGGTGGGCTTGCAGCACTGGTTGTGCCACCCACAGAAGCAGCCTGTAAAGTGTGACTCAGGCCTGCCATTGCAGAGCCTGTGTGCAGTCTGGGACTGCCATGCTGACGTGGCAAGTGCACCCACTTGCCAGTCCCTAAACTTTCCCTTTTCTACATGTTAGTCACCCCTAAGGTAGGCCCAAGGGCAGGGTGCATTGTATGTAAAAGGTAGGACATGCCCTAATATGTGTGGCATGTCCTAATAGTGAATTACAGCCAATTTCGTTTTTCACTATTGCAAGGCTATCTGTTCCCATAGGCCAGAATGGGCAGTTTGGTTATAACATCTTATAATCCTTAACTGATCCTAGGAACAAGATAGAAAAACGAATTTAGTATGCCTGAACTCAGAATGTTAAAATACATCTTTTAGTGTGGGTGATTTTTACATTCTGTGTTTGAAAATACCACTTTTAGAAAGTAGGTATTTTCTTGCTCCCGCTCCCGGCCATTCATGGAAACTCATCCCCCATCCCGCCTGGCTCTGCTCTCAGCTCTCACTTCCAGTTAATTGCAGGCAAAATGTTTTCAGGCACTAATTTGCAAGTCCTGATGATGATCCGTTAATTATGTTATGGATCGAAACGCCGTCGACATAATTGTTAACCTTATACACTGTTATCTATTAGTTATATTATGTGTAAAGGTGATTTTCTCCTATTATTGTTTGCTCCATTATATTGAATTGACGCAGACAAGTACATGCTGCCTGAGCCTTCTTCTGTTTCCTTTGTGATGTGAGTTTTTGGATACAGGCTTGTGTCCTACTGTTATTTAATTTTATGTTGCGTATTTTATAATTGCATATTAAAATTACCTTGTTCCGGATGGAACAATGGTTACAATATAGTACTGATTGGGGCTATATTTATTTGTTGTCAATCAATTTTCTTCACAGGGACCTCTGTCTCTTAAAATAAGCTAGTTCCCGAGGTCCCTGACTGATCAAATTGGGTTCCCTTGTACTTTATATATATACTAATAGTGAATTACAGCCAATTTCGTTTTTCACTATTGCAAGGCTATCTGTTCCCATAGGCCAGAATGGGCAGTTTGGTTATAACATCTTATAATCCTTAACTGATCCTAGGAACAAGATAGAAAAACGAATTTAGTATGCCTGAACTCAGAATGTTAAAATACATCTTTTAGTGTGGGTGATTTTTACATTCTGTGTTTGAAAATACCACTTTTAGAAAGTAGGTATTTTCTTGCCTAATTTTCCAGTGTGCCTCTGCTAAGGTTGTGTATTCACTGTCTGGTTTGTGAGTGACAGGGGACTGGAGAGGGTCTTGGCTCCAGCAGTCTGATGGGTCAGGGCTGGGCTGAATAGGACCCACATAGAATAGAGAGTAGGGGGGAGGAGACTTCCTTTCACTGACCTGAGCCCTCATAGAATAGAGAGTAGAGGGCGGGGATTTCCTTTCACTGACCTGAGCCCTCATAGAATAGAGAGTAGGGGGAGGAGATTTCCTTTCACCTACCTGGGCCAGGTCTGCTCTCAAACAATGCTGTCTCCACCTCCTGCCAGGAAGCTGCACAGAACTGGTTCTGGTCAGGCACAGACACTCTCTGCCTCCAGAGAACAAAGACTTTCTGAATATAAATATTCGGGCCCAGACCCCAGAACTTTAGATCACTTCTGGGAATCAAGACGAACCTTTGCTGAGGAGAAGAACCAGGAAACTGAAGGAGGAGACTGCCCCAGTGCTGTGTGCTGTGGCCTGCAGTTGTTACTTTATTGCCAAAGAAAGGAGAGAGGAACTTTGTGTGTACTTTCATCATCTTGAAGAAGATCTCCAAGGGCTTGAAGATTGAGCTTGCCTCCTGCCTGAAGTCTCAGGGATACAAGACTTCACCAACCAGCTCCCCTGAATTCCCTTGCTGGGAATTCTACCTGCAAAGAGGTGCCTGCTGGTGTGTTGGGCCCTTTTGAAGACTGCGTGTCGCTGGGAGCTGGAAGCGCGACTCAACGAAGGAGAAGCGTGTCGCCATTGCAGCAGTTGCCGTCGCATCATCGCGAGGCGCGGCGCATCACCGGTCAAGCGTGCCGCCGCCGCAGAGGTCGCCATCACATCACCGGAGAAGCGGGCCGCCGCCGCAGCTGTTCGCCCTCGCATCACCGGAGAAGTGCGGCGCATCACCGGAGAAGCGTGCCGCTGCCGCAGAGGTCGCCGTCGCATTACCGGAGAAGAGTGTCGCAGGGCCTGTCGCGGCTCAGAAGTTCACCGAGTCGCCGCACGGCCATCGGGCGTGCACGCATCGCATCTACGTTGTCGCACCGTAACCAAGACGCCATTTTGTCGCATCGCATCGAGGTGCCATCTTGTCGCATCGCACTGGATCACAGTAAGAAACCGACGCATCAACTCCCCACACAGTAAGGAAGCGAGCCTCAACTCCCCTGCGCAGCAGTAAGGAACCGACGCATCCACTCCCCTGAGTGTAAGGAACCAACGCATCACCTTCCCTGCGACCCTTTTGTTTGTATTGCGTGACGTATCCAAGGTACTTTGAGAGTAGTGTTGCATTTACCATCTACATTGAACTGAGCTATTTCTACCATTTTAAAGACTCATTTTTGATTACAGTATTGTAGATTTTTGTCGTTTGACCTTGTGTTAAGTCTAGTAAAGATTACTTATTTTTCTAAACTGGTGTAGTGTCCATTCGTAGTGTTTTCACTGTATTACTGTATGTGTTCACAAATGCTTTACACACTGCCTCTGAGATAAGCCTGTCTGCTCGTGCCAAGCTACCAAGGGGGTGAGCAGGGGTTATTTAGGAGTGTAGCCCTTTACCCTGACTAGAAGCAAGGGTCCCTATTTGGACAAAGGTACCTAACTCTGTCAACTAGAGACCCCCAGTTCTAACAGTCATGAATTTCAGTCCGATTGTAAAGGTGCAAAACTACAATATGCCATCTACTGCACAGGAAGCTGGGCAAAGTTAAGAATACTTTCTAAAGGAGTCATTAAGTTAAGAGGAGGACTAATATGGAGATACAGTAAGATCAGCTTCTGAGCGCAAGGTTTTGTAGAGGAGGAAGTTAGATATGTGTGATCCTTATTTATATTTAAGAGACAATAGTGGCACAGAGAGGAATTTGTGCAGTGTGTGCAGCAAATGAAAAAGTAGTTTCGCCTTAAAGAACTAGATTATGGGCAGAAACCACTGGAAAAATGGAATATGGGTCAAAAGATTGTAGAAACAGGATTCAGTTGCGGATCTTACACCGTTCGTACTGTGCAAGAACCACTATGGTTCGATTGGGGTGATTGGGGGGGATGATCATTGTCTAAAGGGCTGTGGATGGACAGGCACATTCCTCCACATCCTCTGGGAATGCCCGCATATACACACCTATTGGGCTGTGAAAATTGATTATTTGAGGTCAATTGGAGAAGCGGGTATAGAGTTATCAGCTAAGCAATGTGTGTTGAATGTATGGGGGAGATGAATGCCACGAGGGCCACTAGACTGTGGCTGACGATGGGCCTGGTTGTCGCCAAAAGGAACATTGCGAAATCCTGGGACTCCGCTCAGCCACCAGACATCAATGCCTGAAAATGAGATCTGGATTGGTGAAGGTTAGCAGAATGGGTGGTTTATGAAAGTAGAGGATGCCCTCTGAAATGGGGGAAAATTTGGGCAGGCTGGAATGCCCATAGGGGGAATATGTGTGACCATAGACGATCAGGTACTGCTCAAGATTCTAATTCATGATGTGTTGCTCTGGGACATGTCCTTGGGGTGATTGAGGTGGGGGAGAACAATGTGCTGACATTACAAATTGTGTGTGAATTGGGGGGGTTTGGCCCTTACCTACAACCACCTTGGGCCTTAGACAATTGTATACACAAAACAAAATCAAGTGGTTGTGAGATTTAAACACATCTTTACTTATGCATGAGGTACATTTTACTCAATAATCATGACCTCAAATTGGTTTTAGTAATGATTGAACACAAACGTTTTTTAAACTTTCACATTTAGTGCGATAAAAGAAAGGACAATCCACATTCAACTCAATGGATATACAGTGAAAAATATTTGAAAAACATGTGTGAAATATGAAAAGATAAATCAAAAATACATTGTGATAACGCAAAATGTATACATGAACTAGGCTAAAATTGCATCTTCACAATCCAAGATTTTACAAGACCAGAGCATTGCATTCACAGAAAGTGTTCTTAGTACCGGAACGTATAAAGGGTCCAGAGGTATCTAATATGGGCTTCCAAAAGTTTCTTTAGACAAATGAATATATACGTCCATATTGATACTGGTTGAACTAGGATCGCCTATTGATCCCGGTCTACGCGTTTCGAACCCACACTTTCTTTGGGGGTTCTCTTCAGGACAAAGGTTTGCTGAATTCTTAGGGGGCACGACAAAAGGTTTTGATTTCCACTTATCAGCCCCACCCCACAGAACCATTGACCAGTCCTCTTGACCATGGGCATGTTTGGGGAGGAGCACAAACCTGCTCATAAGTTTGCCCTACGAATGGGGCCATTTTTTTCTCCTTTGACCCTGCCACATAGATGCTGGAGGCTCCCTCTTCCTACGTACACAGCCAATGAGCAGCTGGAAGCAGGTGATATATTAATATTTACCAGTGCTTAGTTTGAGCCAGTGGCTGCAGGTGGGGCTCACTGGCACTTATTTTTCCTCTCTGACTTAGGCCCAAAGCAACAAAGAATAATCACAAAAAGGTGAAGGAAAAAGGAAGAAGAAGAGGGGAAAACAGTGACAAAGAAAGAAAGCACAGATGAAAAAGAATCTGAAAGAATGAGCTAAAGAGGAAGGGAGTGTCTGGCGATGATGAAAGAGGGAAGAGGTGGAATCAAGATTACGCAGCCTTGGCATTTGGGTCCCCCGAAATTCAATAGCCACAGCTGTGGTCTTCTGAGCAAAGCTCTGTACCCCGGCACTCATTTTCTTACAAATTAAGCACTGGTTGTTACTGTCTGCTCAAACTTTACCTAACTCCCTCGATAACATTTTCAGCTGTGAAAATGCATGCTTTGGGTTGGGGAATGTGGAGAATTGCAGAGAATTAAATATTATTATCAAAATGAAAATACAACTGTCTGTCATTTGTATCGTAAGATAATATACAATATATTGTGAAAAGATGGTGGAAATTCAGGAAAGTTGTATATGATGGCTTGAAATAGTTTGTAAATTGAATTCCTGAGCCCATATTTACTTACATGGTTTGTTGTGTTATTGTTCCAGAAAGCTTACAGTGACAATACCGTGAACGACCTAATGGATGCCCTCTTGAAAGCCAAGTTGAATATGGAAAACAATAACAGCAGCATTCTCTCGAGGGAGGTCGGCATGACAGATGATCATCTCCTTATGACTGTTGGGGATATCTTTGGAGCTGGCGTTGAAACTACTACAACAGTGCTGAAATGGGCTGTTGCCTTTACAATGCACAACCCAGAGGTATGAAACAATTACCCACAGCTATCGGAATTATCAAAAGTAAATATAATAGAATGTGTGATACTGTTTCAAAGCTAGTCTTGTAGCTTGAGTTACCGCCTTCCATTTACTTCAAAAGTCTATGTGTTGCCCATTAATCACTTTGTTGAACAGATCCTGTAGAATTTGCACTGGGCCAAGGGACATATCACAGAAACATTTCACTAGCCCAGAAAAATAGTTCAAATCCTTTTGCGCCAAACACTTCCAATCTAAAGGCAACATTTCCTTTCTAGCTTTCATCTTTTCATAAAGTTAAAACACGCACACATATAAAATAAAAAGCAAAAAAGATGCTGACTGCCCTATAGGCATAGGACCTCACAAACTGTGGATGGCCCACAATCACAGAGTGTATCACAATAGCAGCTAGTTCTTCAAATGGTTTGATGGTCTAGTGAAGGAAGTAGAATGACAAACTAAAGCTCTGCTTCAATTCAGATGACACTAAAGGGAAAAGAGTCGATTGGTTGGTTATGAATTTGTTGAAGATAACCATGATGGAAAGCTAGTGTTACGGGAAAGTAACTGTGTATTCTCAATCACAGTATCTTTGTTAGTATTTCTGAACATTAGAATAGAATAGCAAGCTCATGCCTTCCCAAGGGAGGAAGAGCCATGATGATCAAGGTAAAATAGGCCACATGGCATAAGCACTAGCTGCATATATTATGAGAGGAAAGCTTATCCCTGTGAGCAAATATATGGAGACCATTTCAAGAGCAAGAAACCTGCCACCTTACTAACTCGTTCTGCGTTTTTGCAAACACCATCCTCCCTTGAAGCACAGCATTGATGCCTTGACTTTTCATAGTTGTACAACTCTAAGTTGTTCTAGCTCAACAATTTATTACTTGACCTTTCAGTGATTTATGGATTCCGCTAGAGATAGTCTGACAAATTATCACATGTGCGAGAGGTCCCCAGGAGGTTCAGCTAGCATTTGAAGTCATCAATACTTCATTGGTCATGATGTCAGTACAGATATCATTCAATCAACGGTCAAAAACCTTTTTTCCATGCACCACAAAATAGAGAGGGCATGGTGCTTACACTCTAGGGAACCGTCATGTAACCAAAGTGAAATGGCGTAAAAATAACTCAAGTGAAACTGCATCTTTACTTGAAAATTAGATGTATTACTGACAAGGCAAAAAGAGAGAAACATTATGTTGGGCACAGGAACGTTGAATAGTACAGTGGTGGCGAGTATACTTACAAAAAAGTAAAAATCTCTTTAATGAACCTTTCTTTTTTCCAAATTTGTCTCACCTTTCTGTGATTTATTAAAATAAGAAGAAAACTGTTTTTATGTGGAGAATTCTGAGCTGGTTGAAGCAAGTACAGAGATAGTAAATGCCCAACACCCTGTTGTATTTCACGCAACAGAGGGTAGTAGAGACAGCTCCTGCTCAAACGAAACTCCAGAGAGGCATGCATGGCAGTACAGAATTTTCCAACACTGAAGAATAGACAATTGTTTTGGAACTGAAAAACATACCACAGTATCAGCCCTTATTGAGGCACTGTACAACCCAGAGAGACATAGAAATCCTGCATGTGGAAAGGATGAGAAGCCCTCTCCCCATAGAATCACCACAGCCGCTAAGGTCACTTTTACAGACAAAAACATCTGTTCCGTAGATGAGATTTCAAACCTACTGAACTGTTGACTGGATCATTCCACAAAGGTTTAAATTTGCACAAGAATTCAGGGTGAATCCTAGGTCACAGATATAGAGGCTCTCCAGCCCGAGTATATGCAAATGATCACGCCACACCTGGACCTTGGTATTACATGTCTTTATTCCTCAGTGTGTAACTGTTAACTGAGCATTCTACATCATGAATTCCATCACCCACACCCACTCACTTACATCACTGTTCTACGGAGTCCGTCAGGAACCAAATGTGTCCTGTCATATCTAACTCACGAGACACTACAACTGATGCCAAGGATCAACATTTGGTCAATATGAGTGTAGAGGAAGCCAATGTTTTCCCATTCTAAAAAAAACCATGATCAATCCCAAACTCTTTTAGGAGGAACTGAAGAAAAATCTGTATATCTGCTCAAGTTATCAAATGAACTAGAAGACGGATATTATATTTCTCACAGTCTTTTTTTAAAAACTTTATTTAACATTTTTCTTTCATCTACAGTTTACCACAATTCGAATAGCGACTCTGCTGTCTTCGGACAAAGTACAAACATTCTCCAATAGGACGTACATCGGAAAAAGATGTCTTATAAAGCAATACCAAATTACAAATCAGATGAAATACAAATACAGCGGTGTTACAATCCAGTAATCTAGGAGCTATCTAATCACCAAGTGGCACATTTACCATCTTCCATGCTGTATGGCTACACAGGGGGACAGGATCAGCCCACTCTGGTCGGGACAACTCCTGGAGGAGGTTGAGATGAGACAGCAGACCCCAGTTCCTGTAAATAGTCCTTTAAGGGGCCCCAGATGTCTCTGGGCCGTGATGTTACAGGAACTGTAGATGCAAACAATTCCCCATTAGTATTACAGTAAACAAGACTGTTCAGTCATGCCTTGGTGGTGGGAGTAAATTTATCTCCCCAATGTATTGCAATCTCTCGCTTAGCCAGTAATAGTGCAATAGAAGTGTAACGGTGCAATGCCTTGGGAATGTTCTGGACATAGCCTAGTAGGGCCACTTCCGGTGTCGGGAGTAGGTCCAGATGCGTCATCTTAGAGAGGATTACATATACTGATCTCCAAAACTCCCTGATCTTTTCACAATTCCAGGTCATGTGGACAAAGTCAGCATGATGTACCTTGCATTTGGGGCAGGTATGCGGCTGAGATGGGTCAATCGAATTAAGTTTGGCGGGGGACATATAAGCTCTCCACAAAAATTTAAAATGGATCAACTTGTGGCGACTGTTTAGAGAGACTTCCTTCGTTTGGGTACAGCAGAAGGACCAATGGGAATCTTCTATGGGATGTCCCAAATCTCGTTCCCAGATCTCGCGAATTTTGGCGTCCCTAGTGGGAACTAGTTGCATGCAACAAACAAACCCCCCTGACTGACTGCAGGCCATATATAACTTGGAAATTATATGCTCCCCCCCGGCACTAGTAATTACCAACGTCAAGGGTGCAAATGACTCCGGCTCAATAGGGAACTCCGGTAACAAGGACCGAAGTGAGCAACGGAGCCTATTAAGGATGACGAGGTCCATAAATGAGGCGTCACTAAATCTAGAATCTTCTGAGCAATGAAAGATGTGCCCGCTTGGGAATAGCTCACCACAAATGTCTAGTGAATACTTGACCAGAGTGCGTTGCACCAGTTTCTCCTCGGTGGCTGCAGCCAGGGATTATTAAGCAAGGGGAGTGCTGAAGAGTATAACTTGTGGCCACCAGTAATCCGTGCGAGTTTCCCCTATGCCCAACAAGTGGTGGACACTGTTTGGATGTCAGTGGGATCTCTAGGGAACCCTTTGGGTAGGATTGTCCTTAGTGGAGTCGGGAGTACCAGGTCGGCTTCTAACTTTAAATATGGGATTTGTGCATCTGGATGATACCAAGAGTGCGCATAACTGCACTTCGCTGCCAAGTAATAAATCTGAAAATTTGGAACACCAAGCCCACCCCTATCGTATGGTAGTGTCAAGGTGACCCAACTAACTCTGGCTCTCTTCCCTCCCCAAACCAACCGGATAAGATGTGTACGGAGTGTGCGGAAAAAACTATTGGGTAAGGGAATGGGTATGTTTTGAAACAGGTATAAGAATTTAGGGAGAACAACCATTTTTATAATAGCCACCCTTCCCGCAATTGAGAGGGCAAGCTTAATCCAACGCTCTACCTGTTGTTCCAGGGTGTGCAGGGCCGGACCATAATTAAGCAGCACCACCTGGGCAGCCTCAATATGTATTTGAATCCCCAAATATCTGGTGGTGTCGGCGCACCACTTCAACGGGAATTCGCAATCCCACCTGGCTGTACTGATCGTGAGCGGAAAAATTTCCGATTTGCTCCAGTTTATGCCTAGTCCCGAATATTCACCAAACCTGATAATTGCTCGGATTAGCGGTTCCAGATTTTCTTGGGGACGACGGACATAAAGTTTCACATCATCCGCATATAGGGAGACTAAAAGAGGACCCGTCGTAAACTGCAGGCCTCTATGCAGGTGCCGCTCCTGAAACTGTTGAACCAATGGGTCCATGGCAATAATAAACAACAGTGGCGAGAGCGGACAACCCTGTCTGGTGCCCCGTGATAACATAAATTGAGAGGACAAGGTCCCATTAAGTCTCAGCCTGGCTGTGGGAGAGGTGTATAGCAGAGAAACAAGCTCGATAAACCCTTTCGGCATCCCCAACTTCCTCATTACTGCCAGGAAAAAAGGCCATTCGAGGGAATCAAAGGCCTTTTCAGTATCTAGTAACACAGCAGCGGCTGGGTGGTTGGGGTCCATTCTATTGATAGTGGCGAAGAGGGTGCGGAGATTGAGGGCAGCAGACCTTCGAGGCACAAAACCCGACTGCACCGGAGAAATAATGCAATCTAACAATAATGCAAGTCGCATCGCTATCATTTTAGCAAGGAGTTTATAATAGACGTTTAGGAGTGACAGTGGCCTGTACGATCCACATAAAAGCGGGACCTTGCCCAGTTTGGGTAGGGGAACGATCACCGCTTCTCGCAGCGTAGGGGGAAGTTCCCGCCTTTCAAGTGCCTCATTATACACTTCTATAAGGTAAGGAGCTAAGATATCCTTATAGGCCTTGTAGAAGCAGCCCGTGAACCCGTCCAAACCCGGAGCAGTCGAACCATTCATAGTGTCTATAGCGCTGATTAGTTCTTCTGAGGAGAGCGGTTCCGCCAGAAATTGCTGCATGGCTTTTTCCAGCCAGACAAGTGCCACCTCCTCCAGATAAGCATCTCGGGCAGCCCTCGCATGGGCCACACGCATAATATATAGTTGTGTATAATAATCCAGAAACTCGTTCTGAATATCAATAGTGCCTGTCAGAATTTCCCCTTGTGATGATCGCAAACTTGCTATGTAGGAGTTACCTACTGAGGGTCGCAACAGTCGGGCCAACGTGCGGCCCGGCCTGCCTCCCTCCCCATATCTACGTGCGATGGCATATTTGCCGAGGAAGTGCGCTTCGTGCTCCGCCGCCTCTTTGAACTCATGTAAAAGCGTCAACCGCCGGCCCTGCTGAGACGCCCTAGGGCTCGCCTGTTGCTCCTGATCCAGCCCAGCCAGTTTCTTCTCGACGTCGGAGAGAGTACGCCTCAAGTCACGCAACACCCCAGCGTGCTTAGAAATGCAAACCCCTCGCGTGTATGCTTTAAAAGCCTCCCAGAGGGTAGCCCAGGATTGTACTGAACCTTTATTAATGTCAAAGTATTCTATAATGGCATCATGAAGTTCTGAACGAAAAAGTTCATCTTGCAAGGCTTGGCTAGGGAATCACCATTGCCGTTCGCAGCTCTCTGGCCTAGGGACCTTAAGTGAAAGTGTTACGGGGGAATGATCGGAGAGAGTCCTAGGGAGGTGGAGGGAGTCATTATACCAAGCAGCCAGATTGGGGGTCACCAACCAGAGGTCAAGTCTTGTCCAGGTATCATACTGGGCGGAATAGTGTGTATACGCCGAATCCCGGGGCCTGCAGCTACGCCACACATCGATGAGTCCAAACGTTTCACGGAGTTCAGCTAAGGCGCAACGCGCACGAGGCTTCGTATCTGGAGATGTAGAGGTACTGTCTCGCGTGGGATCTATCAAAAGATTAAAATCACCCCTCATGGCAATGTAGTCCGCATCAAGTTGTAGGATTTGAGCATGCAAGGAATGAAAGAAATAAGGGTCATCCACATTTGGCGCATAAAGGCAGATTAACGCCATCCGGCGACCCATTAGCTGTCCCACTACCATGGTATATCTACGCTCTGCATCTATGCGAACTTCCGAGAGACAGAAGGGCAATCGCTTATGTATACGTATAGCTGTTCCCCATGCATAAGTGCTGTAATTAGCAAAATACCTGTGGGGACCCCAGGAGGATGCAAAGCGAGTTGTCGTGGACTTGGGCAAGTGCGTTTCCTGCAGGAATGCTATATCAACATGGTAACTCAATAAGTAGTTTAACACCTGTTTACCTTTTTTCGCATTATTGAGGCCCCTGACATTCCAAGTAAGCAGCGTAACATTAGAGAGGTAGGACATTTGACCCTTCACCGCCATAATCTAAGGTGGAAACCAAACTGTGTTCATGGACAGCAGAGCAACAAAACAGCGACATTGAGGGACCATAGATGAGTGTAAAATTAAACTACCCCAAAGAA
The DNA here is from genome assembly GCA_963921515.1 of Calotriton arnoldi. NCBI lineage: Eukaryota > Metazoa > Chordata > Amphibia > Caudata > Salamandridae > Calotriton > Calotriton arnoldi. The sequence continues at coordinate 2,038,519 of CAWUFW010001300.1, forward strand.
CAAACCGAGCCACTGTGCGACGGAGAGGCCCCCCGGAGCAGTGCCAGCCCGCGCGCTTACAGGGCCTTTATAGGCACGGCAGAATTCCTGCACTTCTGTGGGTGAATCGAATACTCTGGTTCTGCCAGCAACCTCCACCCGCAACCGCGCCGGGTAGATCATTCCGTACCTGAGTCCCAAATTACGGAGAGTGGCCTTCACACCAGTGAACTTCCTCCGCGCCTCCTGAACCATGGCAGTAAAGTCTAGAAATAAAGTAATTGTAGATCCTTGCCAAGTTAAGGTGCCCGCCTCTATGGCCAAGCGAAGCGCAGTGTCTCTGTCGTGGTAGTTCAGGAGGCGAGCCAATATAGGACGCAGTGGAATGCCAGGAATTGGTTTAGGCCCAAGCGTGCGGTGCTCTCTCCACTAGGAAGGTGGAAGTGAAGGATTCTTGACCGAATAGAGCCACAAGCAGGGCTTCAACAAAGGTGTCCATACGGCCCGTGTTTGTTGACTCAGCAACACCCAAAACGCGTATATTATTGCGCCGGCTCCTGGCTTCTAAGTCCTCATTTTTCATGGCAACTAATTTTAAACTTTTCTCCATCCGATCCAGCCGCTTGAGGGATTGTGCGGCCCCATCTTCCAGATCGGAAACCCTTCCTTCTGCAACATCTAAGCGGCGTTCATGACCATCTAATCTGGCACCCATATTGTCCAGCCGCTTCTCAAGGACGTCAAAGCGCCCATCAAACGCCTTGAAACCGGCCCTCAGCTCTACCATCAACTCATCTGGGCTAGCTGACGAGGGCCCCACTGGGGCAGATTCCAGGCCACCTTCTGCCATGCTAATGTCAGTGCCTCCCTGCGCGCCACTGGGTTTCGCAAATTGCAAGACCCGCTGTTTGGGATCTTTATGGACCATGACGCATTAAAACGCTGCCAGTGGGGCTCAGTTCGGTCATTGAAATGGCCATCAAGAGGTGCCAGCCAATAGTCGTGGGCCACTGTGGCGCAGGGGTGACAATCGAGGCCAGAGGCAGGGGGCCTATTAGCGAGGGAGGGATCACCAACAATCTGTGCCACTGAAAGTAGAGTGGGGGCCCCTCTTGATGCGGTCGCTGTAATCACTAGGCACCCGGTACTTCACTAACTGCTGGGCCCGTCCCAAGCTATGTCGCCAAGGTGCTGGCCATCCTATTTGTATGCCCCAGCGGATCGATAGCGCTGTATGACGGCCGGGCGGCCGGCCCCCAGGCTCACCCGCGGCCCCTGACGCCGCGGGGCCTCAAGAAGCAAGAGCACTCACCCGCTAGGGCAGATGTCCGGTGGGTCGCAGGGGGTGGGGCCGTTCAACGGATCGCGACGGCGGCCTACCTCGGCCTTTTCTGAATCGTTGGAGCCACAATGTAGGCTCAGCGTGCACCCCACTGTACGCCTCTCCTTCCGGCGGAGGCCACTCCGCCTGCCGGTCTCCCACTGGCTGCGCGCTCTGGTCAGGGTCCGCCCCTCTGGATGTCAACAGCGGCTGACCCAGGGGCGCCCGCCGCAGAGTGGGGCGGGCGGCCTCCACCACGCGGGACTCGGGGTCTGCAGAGGCTCGCGCGGCACAGCCGCGTCCCTCGTGATCACGCAGCACCAGAGGCCGGCGGCGGCGAAATTGCTCGGAACTCGGGAAGCAGGCAGCACCAGAGCCTCGGAGAGACCGGCAAACACACCGCAGCCCAGCAGTCACTCCAGCAGGTCTCCAGTGACCAGGATGTCTAGCTTTAAGGGCGGATGGTGGAAAGGATGTTGAGTCGGATGGCGGAGCTCCAGAGCTACGCTGCCATCTTGGTCGGTAGCCTGGCCACGCCCCCTATTTCTCACAGTCTTCAAACCCTCTCTCAAGCATAGAAAAATATGAAAGACTTCCTCAGGACAACCTTTGCAGGGCACTTTATTGATCTATGCTGTAGAGAGAACAAACAACATGGAAACCAAAGCCTGACAGAGAAATAATATATTGGTGTGCATATCAATATTGCTGGATATACTGTCCTTGTGGTATGTGACCTTCAAATCAGATAATGGCAGATATAAACACACAAGAGTGATGTTATTTTTCTACGCTTGACAAAGTGTTAGCCTTCCTTTGGACAAGACTTTTGACAACTGTCAGGAACTGGGTTTCTGATATGGAAGGGAAATTCACCAACTGACCTCAAAATGTGAAATATTTAAAAAAGAAAGCTGAACAAATTTGAAGGATTTTTTTCCCAGTCCAGGAAGCATACTTTGGCAATGTGGGTGGTGAGATGTTTATCCTATACAAAAAAGAATTGGACCAATGTGCACCTAACACATGTACGCCATCGACTGAACGTGCAAAGCTTTGCGCTTCCCAAATGTATTTGCCAAAAATTATGAAATTGCATGAAAGAAAAACATGGCAGTATATTTTAAAACTGTATTGTTTGCTTTGGAGTGTTCTGCCAGTGATGTGACCAGCAAACTTTCTTAACATGAACTACATTGATCACACCTAGGTGTGGCATGCCTATTAGCACATTAGCGGTTCACTTGAGTTTCGATGGTACTTTGTGAAAGGAAGAGTCTTTTCAGGACCTCTTGTTTAGTTACCTTTACACATGTATACCAAGATGATCAGTCCACAAACCAAAAAGGAGGCTAAAATCCTTTCTTTTTAAATAAAAGACCCTAGTGTTCGTTATTATTCATGTAATCTGAGATTTTCTGGATCATTAACTAGTTTGTCTTGTTAGATAAATATAGTTCAATGAGAAAACCTGGGCTTAACCCAGGTAGTTTATGGCACAACGTCACAGACTTTTCCTCAGAGAAATGTATTTAAAGTACTTAAGTAGCACTACAACAATGTTAAAACCAAGAAATGAATAAGTAAAATTCCCATTCCAATTTATTTAAAAAGAAGAAGAGAAATAAAATGAACAAAATTAGACCAAAGCAAAATAAAAATCAGATCAGGAGCTGCAGGAAATTTAGGTGCCAGATATCTCCTAGTTGACATCTTTCTAGCCAAGCCCGGAACACTCTTGATGCTGGTATAGCTGAAGATTTTGGAAGTGTGGATGTTGAATGATCTAGGGACGTGTCTAGTACATATTTAAGTTCTTCCATTCACACGGCGGTTTCGATATACCCAACTTTGAACTGTATTATACATGCGCCCAGGCACACTATGCACACTTTTGGTTCCACCCACCTCGTTACACACCCCACGTCTCCACTGAACACTGGCTTGCAGACCCTATCCCACTTGACGGGGTACTCCTTTCTACCATTGCGCCCCGGGAACGCTGTCCATCTTCCGTAGACTGCACGATTACAGCTTGGTCCCGTATTCGAGATCGTATGCAGGCGCCCTGTTTATACTCCCCCCTACTGCCGCTTACTTATCACCCAGATATATCTCTACTGCAAGAAGGTCTTTTCAAAAGAATTGCACGTACGCGGAACATCAAATGCTGGGGAGACCTATACACTAATGGTAAATTTCGCACCCTCCAACAGTTGTGCCCTGACCCCCCGCCGTCCACTATGGAAACGATTTTATATGCTCGCCTTCGCCATGGCATCCAAGCTTGTACCACTGCTTATCCTTCAGAGCCTGCAACACTTGCCCCTCTCCACCACGTCTTACGTGCTCCCACTGCCTCACACTTAGTATCCACACTTTACCGCACTCTATATACTGACGTTGAATATCCTTCATGCGCGGCTCGTATCAAGTGGGCGACGGAACTAGGCCAGAACCTTACTGATGCACAATGGCTCTTCTGCTGTAAACAGACAGAACAGATCTCCTCCAATAGCCGACTTCGCATCATTCATTATAGATTTCTACACCGCAGCTACTACACTCCAGTCAAACTCCACAATTTTGGTTTAAGGGACTCAAGTCGATGCGACAGATGTAAAATGGAGCATGCCGACTTCTTACACCTTGCTTGGGAGTGCTCAGACATACACACTTACTGGAACCACGTCCTCACAGCCCTTGATGCCATGATCTCTGTGCCTATCCAAAGATCCCCTATTGTGGCCCTACTGGGATATACTGAACATATCCCAGTACTGCACCGAAAATTTGTCTCTTTCAGCCTCGCCATGGCCAAGCGACGCATAGCCTGCAGATGGTGAAGGGGACGGGCGCCCAAATTTAAAGATTGGCTGTCAGATATGATACTTTGGCACGATCAACTCTGCACTTACGCTGAATTACTCCCACGCTCCTCCCGCCCGCGTGACATATGGGGCCCACTGCAGACGTACTTATTGGAACACCCTGGCAACGATGCAAACACACCCTAGAGACTAATTCTGCTTCCCATTGAATATATTTATCAGCACATAATATATCCCGCCCTTCTGATGGCCCTGCTGGGCCATGGTTGTTTTCTTATATAACTATGTACCCCCCTGACGTTCCCAGACTACTACAATTTGTGATGATGCATATATGATGTTCTGCTTGCTCTTTGAATCGTGTATATCCTGCTGTAATGTATAATTGTCCGCACTGTCTACTTATTTTCAAGCTTGCTGGCCCTTATGTACTGTATTCTATGTATGCCACATGATTTCCTATGTTCTAGCTGTATGCCCACCACGCATACTGATTTATGATTTGTATACTTTTGTTGGAAAATTCAATAAATAAATAATAATAAAAAAAATAAAAAACATATTTAAGTTCTTCCCCTAACAACTAGGGGATCGCGACCCAGTCTAGAAAACAGTCAGAGAGACTGGCCCAATCACTAGTCTGAGCACGTTGAAGCTGTAAATTCCCCCAAGTACCTGGATAAAGCCGCCCAACTGGCCCGAAGCAACACAATGTAGCCATCTATATCGATCCTAGTAGCTTTTACATCGAACGAGACTCCGCCCCGATCCAGAGTACCACCCCCCATGGCATATGCGGAGAAGCTAGTACCAAACAATTGACCCTGCCATGTGTTGCAAAGTCTGCAGACCCCCCAGAGCCAGCAGATGGGTTTCTTGCAGAACAGCGATATGCATTTTCCACTGGGCCAAAATGGAATGGATTTTGTAAAATTTGTGGGGAGAATTCATTCCCCTGACATTTCTTGTTAGCAATTTATACTGACTCGCGCATGGTACAGTTGGAAGTACAACAGGACAGCATAACAAATACCTGCTAGACCGAGGTGAAGCTAGACTAAACAAGGATAGTAGCCCTTACAGACTGAATCTGATATCCTGATGTCAGAAACAGTGTGTGTTAAAGGAGCCTTCAACAAAACAACCCCCAACAATAAAAGCGAGGGCCTAGGCCCATATAGAACCCCACAAAAGTGAGTTTCCCAGCAGAGGAGCATGGTGGAGAGGGGAGGCCTGACAACTGAGAAGCTACTGCGCTTGCTTAGTAAGAAATTAAAGAACAGGAAGATACAGCATCTAAGTAGAGACAAAGTCTGTGGAGAGAGATCCAGAGTACACAATGGGGAGGTCTGGACCACTCCGGAGGCAGCACAAGGATTAGAGGTGAGCCAACAAAAGGAAGTCTGCACCTATGCAGTAAAGATGAAGAGGTGCCACCCTCCCGGAAGGGGAAGCTCATGTACCCCCGAACCAGGGAATGTGTGTGAAGGAGTCAGAGTCAAGGATGCCCCATGGGGGATCCAAGGTAGGGGGGCTAAAGCAAGTCATCTGCCGATTGCACCATGATCACCAACATCTCCATCGTATCCAGGTCCACCACCCCGAGAAAGCCTCATCACAAGAGATGCTGGAACTGTACAACCACAATCGAGGGGTGGTGGATGGTGGATAAATCCTGTAATGATGCCGGTACTTCCACTGCGTGTTGGCGCTTCTGCCAAGCCTGGGAAAAGGGGGGGCCCTGCGAAGCTGGTATCAAGGCCACAGCCTCCAAACCGTCGCTGAGACGAGAAAGGGATTCTGAGATGATGGGATCGGTGAGGAGGGTGGTGCCAGACTCTCATGAGTCTCCAGCCAGTCCCAGGCAGACTCCAGGTCTGTAAAGAAATGTGACTGCTTATCGGTTGTGACTCTTAGTTCAGCAGGAAACAATAAAGCATACTTATATCCCAAGGAGTGCAGCTTCTTCTTGACCTGCATAAACAAGCTAAACGGAAAGAGTATAATCTGGAAAGATCATGACTTTTGCATTGTCAACCTGGATCTCATCTCTCTTCCAGGCTTCTGATAGTATCATATCCCTGTCTTTGAAATTGAGCAGCCACACAATCAGAGGTCTTGGAGGTGATCCAGGAGGCGGACGCCGGGGCGGGACCCTGTGGGCCCTCTCGACGATAAAGCAAGATGAGAAGGAGCCTGGGCCAGCTGTTTCCGCAACCAGTCTTCCATGAATCACAGGGGGAGTGGGGTCTTATCTCTCCATTCCCTCCAGGAGGCCAATGAGGCAAATATTGTTGTGGCGGGACTGTCCCTCTGCATAGTCAAGTCTGTTCTCGAAGATCTTAAGGCTGGAATACGCAATCGCTGCCAAGCTAGTGTCTAATGTCGCTGGCTGTGGTGGGGGATTAGCCTTGTGGGAGGGATCCAGAGAGGCTATGGTCCCCAAACCCAGTGGGAGCTGTGAGCGAGTATTTGGTTACCGAGCTTGCCTACATATGTTCTAACCATACAAAGTAAGGTCCTCCAGATATCAGGCAGCAGGCATGGCAGGACGTGATGCAGTAGAGTCACTGTCAAGTGGTGACCCAACCCGAATGAGAAACAGCTCCTGACCCACCTCAACCTCCTTCGACATACAAGAGCATGGCAGGGGCAATGAGTAGTCAGGGAGTTCTGGGGTGGATCAAGCCAGCAGAAGGCAATGATCATGTGCCAGTGGGGGCATTTGCCGAGGCCCCAGTAAAAGGTCCGATCACCACCAGCGGCTAGTCCACTGACTGCGGGTCACCCACGTCGACAGCCATACAGATAGCAGAATTAGAGGAAAACCATTTCTCCTCTGGGCCCGCCTCAACCGATGGGACATCCAGTAGGGGGGCACGAGCAGCCCAGAAACCCAGCTAGCCAGAAATGCGCAGTGAGAACACCATTCTCGGAATGATGTGACCAGGAGGGGGAGTCACTCACCCGGCTGTGTGGTGTTCTTGCCCCCCCCCAGGGCCTTTAACACCGGCAAGCTCTGTCAGCCACTGGGGAAGGGACACCGCTAGTGCTGCGCTTGGCTGCTCCACGCGGCATGCGTCCCAGAGGCCCATCGGCTGCAATCAGGCAAAGTCCAGGCCGCCATGAGCCGCAATGTGCAGGGTAGTCGCCACCAACAGCGCACTCGAGGTGTGTCCGCTGGACCCTTCGGCCGGCCGAGGAAGTGCACCTAGCCGCACAGTTGTGGGCTCCTGACCCACTGAGCCTGCGGGGAGTCGGGCCAAGAAAGCAAACAGCCCAGGCCTCAGTCCGCATCCCAGAAGTGCAGACGGGCAGGTCGGGAGGCTCAAATGGGTTTCGCTGCAGCTGTGTGTGACAGGATTCAGCGGGCCGCATGGAGCTCCCTCAAGTTGCGGCCGCCATGTTCTGCGGCTCAGCCATGCCAACCCCACATTCTAAGATAACTATGGAGGGGTTCTTTGTAATTAACTTCTCTATGTCTTCATGCCAGACATCTGCTGGCTTGCCAACGGCTTTTGTTCTTCCCAGAGTTATTTCACTCCTAATCAGCAGAGATAGGGAAGTTAATTACTGTCACGGGAGGAAGAGGATCATGTTATAACTGGTTTAAAGACAGTCCAGCCTTTACCCAGGGATGGAAAGCTTTTATTAACATTTTCTCTGAGCCTTACCTATCAAACACTCAGGATCACAAATGAATTAGATATTTTATGAGTATTGTAAGGATACTTAGACTATTATGCAATTCGTCCCTAAGCCAGCCTGTGTAAAGTATGACATTTATACCTAAGGAGGCCTTTGTAATAAGAAAAGGCCACTGCAGCCTATGCAGTGAGAAAGTACTTTGAAATGTGTAACAGCACACGTTTTCCATATTTAGCACACCACACATTATGCACTCAGGTTTCGTGGCGTTCAAGGAGCCTCTTATGGGTGACTTAGGTAATGTGAAAAGTAGGCATTTCCACCTGTCAAAAAAGCTTACTTTGACATGTGGTGGCTGCAGTTTTAGGCAACAGCTGTTCAGGTGTGCAGTGGTGTTCTGAAGCCATGCTGTCAAAGTCACATGTGGAAGGTATGAGGTTACTCTGCAGTCTACATGTGACATTTGACCTTCATCCATCAACGCCTTTGTGAACTATTATATGTGAAACAGTACGTAGTAAAGATTCAGTTATGCCAGTTAGAATTAGTTACATATTTTAAGAGCACAACATAATTACTGAGAGTATTTTTTATGGTGCCCATATTATATAATGTACAAGTGTAGCTCCTGGTTATGCTGGGATGGGCGAGTCAGGGGGTCCATTTCAAAGGGTTCTCAAAACTAGTAAGGTTTTAAGTGTTTAGACTTGGGGTTCCTCTGCTCTGTTTGTGCTCGCGGCAGCAGACTACCTCCCTGTTCCGGCCTCCCTGTACCTCCCTGTGACCGCGCCCAGCGCCAGACCCCCTGGTCCGGGCATCCCCCGCGCCCGCCACATCAACAGACGCCGATACGACGCCAGCACCCTCCACGCACTCAACCCCGGAAAAGATCACGCCTGCTACCAGGCCACCCCGAAGCGCACCCAAGGGCCCTTCACCTGCTGGAACTGCAGCTTCGCCAGCACCCGCCCCGCCAAACCACCGCCCAGGAAAGAACCCAACTACCTCAGATGCATCCTCCTCAACACCCGCTCCGCCCGCAAACACGCCATCGAACTCTGGGACCTTCTCGACTCAACCTCCCCAGACGTCGCATTCCTGACGGAGACCTGGCTGAATCCCCGACATCGCCATTGCCACCCCGGACGGATACAAGATCACCCGCAGGGACCGCACCAACGGAGTCGGAGGAGGCATCGCCATCGTCCACAGGAACACCCTCAGAGTCTCAACCAACACCGACGACACCCTCAGCACCGCCGAACACATGCACTTCCAGATCCACACCGATCCCAACACCACCCTCAGAGGAACCCTCATCTACAGACCCCCGGACCCCGACCACAGTTCAGCGATTCCATCGCTGACTTCATCAGCACACACGCCATCGCCTCCACGGACTACATCCTCCTCGGGGACCTGAACTTCCACCTCGAGAACAACAAGGACACCAACTCCACCACCCTGATCGACAACCTCGCCACCCTCGGACTCAGACAGCTCGTGACTACACCCACCCACGCCGCCGGCCACACGCTAGACTCCATCTTTTCCGCAAGCCCACACGTCTCCTTCAACCACACCTCCGAACCCCACTGGACTGACCACCACTGCATCCACTTCACCTACAGGAAGCGCACCACGCACCACCGCACCGAACAAATGCCTCGCCGCTGCTGGAGCAGAGTCACGGAAGACCAGCTAACCACAACCCTCGCCCTGAGCCCACCCGCCGAACCCTCCGACCCCGACACCGCCGCCCGCAACCTCAGACAGTGGATCGACGACTGCGCCAACACCCTCGCCCCGCTCAAGAATCCGCCCAACAGCCACACCAGCAAGAAAGCCACCTGGTTCACCGAAGACCTCCAGGCCTCCAAACGAACATGCAGAAAACTGGAGAAGATCTGGCTCCACGAACGGACAGCGGACAGCTACGCCGCCCACATGAGCGCCACCCGCAGTCACCATCACCTCATCAGATCCGCCAAAAGGGCCTCACTCAAAGACCGCCTAGACAACAACGCACACAACAGCAAAGAGCTCTTCAACATCGTGAAGGAACTCTCCAACCCCAGCTCCAACACCAACGACATCCAGCCGTCGCGAGACCTGTGCGACTCACTGGCCACCTTCTTCCACCGCAAAATCGCCGACATCCACGACAGCTTCAACACCACGACCGCCCCGGCAACCACCGGGACCACTGCCCCCACAACCACCAACCGCCTGCTCTCCTGGACCAACATCAACGACGAGGACACCAGCGAGATCATGAACACCATCCACTCCGGTTCACCGCTAGACCCGTGCCCTCACCACATCTTCAACAAAGCCAGTACAGCCATCGCGCCCCATCTCCGGAAAATAATCAACATCTCCTTCGAGACAGCAACCTTCCCGGAAAGCTGGAAGCACGCCGAGATCACCGCCTTACTCAAGAAACCCAAGGCAGACCCCAAGGACCTCAAGAACTTCCGACCCATCTCTCTGCTCCCGTTCCCCGCGAAGGTCACAGAGAAAATCGTCAACAAACAACTGACCCGCTACCTCGAGGAGAACAACATCCTGGACCCTTCCCAGTCCGGCTTCCGCAGCAACCACAGCACCGAAACCGCCCTCATCGCCGCCACCGATGACATCAGGACCCTGCTAGACAACGGAGAAACAGCAGCCCTCATCCTCCTGGACCTATCAGCCGCCTTCGACACGGTCTGCCACCACACACTACGAACACGCCTTCACGACGCCGGGATCCAAGAGAAGGCCCTGGACTGGACCACATCCTTCCTTTCCGGCAGAACACAAAGCGTCCGCCTCGCCCCCTTCCGATCCAAGGCCACCAAGATCATCTGCGGCGTACCCCAAGGCTCCTCCCTCAGCCCAACGCTGTTCAACATCTACATGGCACCCCTCGCCCACGTCGCCCGACAGCACAACCTCAACATCATCTCCTATGCCGACGACACCCAGCTGATCCTCTCCCTCACCAAAGACCCTCACACCGCCAAAGCCCACCTCCACGAAGGAATGAAGGCCGTCGCCGAATGGATGAGGACCAGCCGCCTGAAGCTGAACTCGGACAAGATGGAGGTCCTCATCCTTGGTTCCAACCCTTCAGCCTGGGACGACTCCTGGTGGCCAACATCACTGGGAACAGCCCCGCCACCCACCGACCACGTACGCAACCTAGGGGTCATCCTCGACCCCACCCTCTCCATGACTAAGCAGGTCAACGCCGTTTCCTCATCCTGCTTCAACATCCTCCGAATGCTCCGCAGGATCTTCAAGTGGATCCCCACCGAAACAAGAAAAACAGTCACCCAGGCCCTCGTCACCAGCAGGCTGGACTACGGAAACGCCCTCTACGCAGGAACGACGGCTAAGCTCCTGAGACGGCTGCAACACATCCAGAACGCCTCTGCACGTCTTATCCTCGACATCCCCCGACGCAGCCACATCACACCCCACCTGAGAGACCTGCACTGGCTCCCTGTCAACAAGAGGATAACCTTCAAGCTCCTCACCCACGCACACAAAGCACTCCACAACTCCGGACCAGCCTACCTCAACAGACGACTCAGCTTCTACACCCCCACCCGCCAGCTCCGCTCGACCAGCCTCGCCCTCGCCACAGTCCCCCGCATCCGGAAAACGACCGCCGGCGGCAGATCCTTCTCCCACCTCGCCGCCAAGACCTGGAACACCCTCCCCACCAACCTCCGACAGACCCAAGACCTACTGGCCTTCAGAAGACTCCTCAAGACCTGGCTCTTCGATCAGTAGCAGCACCACCCCCCTCTTCCCCCAGCGCCTTGAGACCCTCGCGGGTATGTAGTGCGCTTTATAAGTGACATGATTGATTGATTGATTGACCCAGTCATCGTTGGCTGGGAAGTGCTGGGTGACTGGTGATCCCCCTTGGGATGATTCCCATGTGGAAACGTATCGCTAGCCTTCTGTGGCTTTGGCAGGGGTGGGTGGTCTGTACTCAGCCCGATTGGGGGTCTGTAGTGGTGGGAGGTGGAAGTTGTTGGGGGCGTTTCAAATGTTACTCTTACCCTTCTGCTCTCCGTCCTTCTCCCTTTCCCTTCTATCCTCTTTGGCTGCACTAATTCATCCTAATGTGCTCGGGATGGCCTTCGTAGCTTATGGTATAAGGGAGCCTTTTTGCCCAACACCACGGTTGCACACACGGCGCCCCTGAAGTTCATTACTTGGAATACACGAGGCTTGAATGATAGGCACAAAGCGAGGCTGGTTCTGGCTTATCTAAGACATCACAGTGCAGATATTTGCTTCCTTCAGGAAGTACACTTGACCAGACACACTGTTACATGCCTGCGCGCAGGCTGGATGGGCGAGCAGCATGTAGCGTGCTATTCCAATTATGTTAGAGGGGTGGCAATTCTTATCAGGAAGGGACTGCACTGGCGCACGTGGGTCACTAAGTGTGACCAACAGGGGAGATATGTGCTGCTGGCGAGCACTTTGGAGGGACGCCCACTTAGACTTGTTTCTGTTTAAGGGCCCAACACCGACGACCCCGACTTTTTTGCGGAGCTCTGGAGACAGATAGACATGTTGGGGCCGGGTGCAGTAGTGTGGGGGGAGATTTCAATGTTATACTTGATCCACAACATGATAGATCGGGTGCTCCCTGTCGCCCTCATCCTAGGGCAGCTGCCCAGCTTTCGGCTCTCATGGCAGATAATGGGTTAACAGATGTTTGGAAGGTTAGACATGTGGACGGGGAGTAGGGAACCTGTGTGTCTTCAGCAAATTCTTCCTGGTCATGGATTGACTACTGGCTCACGTCCAGAGATGTGGAGGCATGGGTGACGGCTGTCTCTCACTTGTGAGAACCTTCTCCGACCACTCCCCAGTTCTGCTTGAACTTTTGGTCCCAGAATACTCTGGTCGGGCATTCACTTGGAGACTTCCGCCTGGAGCCTTGAGGCATCAAGCATTCTGCAAAGCCATTCGCGTAGCGTCAATTGAAATCTTCAACAGCCATTCGCATAGCGTTAATTACATTCTTAAACCATAATATGGGCACGGTTGAATCCCCGTCTGTGCTTTGGGAGGCTTTCAAATCGGTGATAAAGGGGGATATGCTTAGCAAAGCAGGCCGGAAACCTGCGAGAGCTTTGGAGGGACCTAAAAAGACTCGATGGTGAGATAAGGGCTTGTGAATGCGAATATTTTGCTACCCGGCGAACTGAGGTGCTGAGTAATATATGCAGCAAAATAGATGAATTTGAAGAGGCCGCTCTGCGTGTAACACACTATCTCGGACGGGAGGTGCAGGCTAGGAGATGCGGTGAAGGAGATCAGGCAGGCAAGACCCTTGCAGGCCTGCTTCGTAAACCCTGGGCTAATGATTACAATGCTTCACATCGAGGAGGATAAGCTGATCATTGGCCAGCAGGCAGTGCAGAAGGAAACAATGTCCTTCTTCACCTCTCTATACAGCGCGGCACAGGTGCAGACCCCCCAAACCTTACTGCATTCTTTGATTCGATTCAGTTGCTTTGGCTTGAGGAGGGACTTCGCCGTTTCTTAGATGAACCCTTTACCGAGGAAGAGGTCCTACAGGTTATTAATGCTCTCCCGGGAAATAAGGCCCCTGGCCAAGGCGGCCTATTGGCCGCGTTTTACAAGGAGTACGCACGCTTCTTGGCCCACATCTTATCAACATGTATAGCGGATCCTTGGAAAAGGGCGAATTACTCCAGTTGCTAAGAGAGGCACTCAGTGTGACTGTTTTGAAGACTGATAAGGATCCGCATTGTTGCAAATCTTATAGGCCTTTATACATGATTAATGTGGATAATAAAAATTTGGCCAAGTTAATTGCATCGCTGCTCCTCCCACTGCTTCCTCTTATTGCTCGCCCAGTTCAATCGGGCTTTGTCCCGGTAGGGCCGTCACGAATAATTTAGGCACTTCCTTTGCAATCCTTCAGCCTTCGATTGCAGCTGTGGCATTTTTTCTTGATGCTACTAAAGCATTTGATTCTCTTGAGTGGCCATACTTGTTTGCTGTATTGGCACGTCTGGGTCTGAGCCCCAGATTTATTCAACTGAATGGTCTTCTGCATGCTGGTCCCACAGTACGGCTCCGGATTATTGGAGTGGTCTCACCATCGTTTCGGGTCTCTAGGGGCAGGCAGCAGGGTTGTCCGCTCTCCCCTATTCTTTTTACTATTACCATGGAGCCCTTGGCCGCACGTCTCAGACAACATCAAGCCCACCGGGGCCTTTCCTTTGCCCCTCGAGTGGTGCTAATCTCCATGTATGCTGTCAGTGCCATATTATATTTTAAACATCCTGCTAGAAACCTGGACCCCTTGATTAGGGAATTTACTAGGTTTGGCGGGCTCTCCTGAATCTCTATTAGCTGGTGGTTTTCCCGCTACTGAGGCAACTGAGGAGTTCACCTCGGAATTCCCCCTTCGCTGGGCAAGGGAACCAATTAAATATTTGGCCATTTGGCTGAGTCCGGAAGTGGACATCCTTTGGAGGTCAAACTATGGACACTTTATGGAGTGGTTGGAGAGCCGAGTGGTCGCGCCTCCCACTTTCTATGTTGGGATAGCTTGCCATCGCTAAAGTGATCATTTTACCAAAATGTCTTTACTTGTTCCTCAATCTTCCCCTTCCGCGTATGAGTGGATTCAGGCGCAGGCTGCGATCGAGCCTGGTAACTCTTGCATGGGCCGGAGGGCAGACCAGAATTGCGTGGGAGATCCTTACGTTTTAGCAGGACAGACTGGGTGCGCCAGATTTGGATTTATATTACAGCTGCGCTCAGGCGCAGTTTGCGTTTTATTGGCTGCACCCTAAACAGTTTATGGCGCGTACTGCGCCGGAGCATGATCTTGCCGCGCCACATCCACTTCATATGGTATTATACAGAGTGCAGTCCCGGCCACGGGCGGCAATAGATATGATTGGTTGCACAGTTTGGGCTTGGCATGAGTTGCGCCTGCATGCCCATCTGGACTTCCTGTTCGCACCTTCCATACAATTGCTCAGGCATCCTGTTTTTCCCTTTGCCCAGGATGCGGGCGCGTGCGATAGGCTAAGGTGACTCCAGCTTACCACTATGGGAGCAGCGTTCCCAGATGGCTCGTTCATTGCCCCAAGCATGTGTTGGGAGAGGATGGGGTGACCCTGCTTGACCAATTTACCTACTTCCAGCTCCGGGCTGCTTTACGCGCCTATTATGCTTCATTCCTTGCAGCACCCCCCTCCTTGCAGGTGCTTGAAAGTTTTATTGGGAAACCTTCCCCGCTGAAGCTGATTACCAGACTGTACTTCGAAATGCAGCGTACAGCCCCTGCTCAAGTTCCTACTGCCCATCTGGATTGGGAGGTCTTGTGGAAGTGCCTATTCCTGAAGATAAGTGGACTTTCTGCTGTGCCCAGGCAAGGACACTATCGCCCAAATATAGGTGGCGACTGATTAACTTTAAGTTTTTGCACAGATTGTATCAAACTCCGGAGTGGCTATCCAGGCAAGGATTCATAGATGAGGCGCACTGTGTCAAGTGCCCGGCCCCCTGCGCGAACTTCCTCCATCTGTCGTGGGACTGCCCTGGGGTTAAGCGATATTGGGAATCCGTTCTGGATGCTATTGATGAGATGAAAGGCCTGTGACTTGAACACACTCCTCTTTTTTTTTTTTAACACAGATTTTATTGAGTTTTCAGTTTTGGTGAAGGTCACATTACAGCCCTTCATGTATATGCTAGATACTTAACAGTATATAAAAACCAAGGATGACAGAGGTTACACAGAAAAAAACAATGAGTTTGTAAGCAATGTAGTTAGAGGTTATCCATTCACATATATAGGTCACATATATGACCAAAGTGGAACAAACCAAATACATGTTACTCATGGACAAAAATACGATGACATCAATCATAACTAAACTATTCATCATCATGCAGCTCATTAATAAATCTGAGTCAAGAATAGAAAAAATTCCAAACAATAACAACAAGAAAAGAATTGTGCTACTATGAACTAAGTGTCTGGTCCAATCCTATGTCGGGCCAGGCAGGGTGAGGACACCGGGACCAAGAGGGGGGGAGAAGGAAAAAAAAGGGGGGGGGGGGAGTCCGTGCCTTCCGTAGTAAATCAGTCATCGGCAATAGTCTCATCTTGTACTTTGAAATGTTCTAATAATTGAGCCCAGTCCAGCGATATTGGTTTCTTCCTCAGCCCCCTGTATTCTTCGCGTTGCAGCGCCTCTCTCTCAGCAGTGGCCCATTTTATAACCTCCTCTCGCCACTTCCCCTCACGTGGTGCCCTATGTGATTTCCACCGCTGTGTGATAAGTCTCTTGGCCAGCATCAAGGTAAGGCTCGTAAAACGGCGCAGTACCTTTGCCTTTTTGGGAAGAGGAAAGAGACCAAGGAGGCAGGCCTCAGGAGTATTCCAGGAGGTGCAGTCAGTAAGATGTGTACGGCCCAGTATAACCTCTGCCCAGAATCCCACAAGGAAGGGACAAGCCCATAGCATGTGTATGAAGTCTGCTTCTGGGTTGTGACACCGAGGACAATCCGAGGAGGAAGTTGGGTACATACGCCTTATCGCCAGTGGTGTGAGGTAGGCCCTGTGCAATATGAACAATTGTATTGCTTTGAGTCAGGCATTTCGGGAGGCGTGCCTAGGATATTCAATGATCAGTACCCATTCCCTATCAGTAAACTCTCTAGCCACCTCCGCTTCCCATTTATGACGAAGGGTCAACAAGGATATTCCCAAATGGGGCCGTAAGCCTCGATACAGCCATCTGACCAGATGGCTACCATGGCCCATTATGTGTAGTGTCTGCAATAATCCAAAAGTCGGGGGTTCTTTCTGATCCACCAGCCAGTACCTACGTACATACTGTGTAATCGCAGCATGCGTTAAAAACAGTGTGGGAGGTGCATGAATATGTCTGTATGAATTCTTCGTGAGGCATTAAGTTACCGTCTAGGAATAAGTCCCCCACAGTCTCCGCACCAGCCTCCGTCCAGTTGCGTATTCTAGTAGCCGATAATACTCCCCATAGCATGGGTAAGCCGCACAGGGGAACATTTGGGGCATATGGTATAGGTGTGTTAGAATATTTTGCGGCCAATTTCCAGTAGTAGAGTGCAATATGTAATAGAAATGGGGGATCCTTCACCCTAGCTGCTCCAGGGCATAATAATGATTGCAGTGTTCCAGTCCGTAAGCGTTCGGGCGAATAGCCAATCTCAAATAAATTATGTCCAGCTAACCAATAAGACAACCACTGTAGCTGAGTCACTATGGAATAGGCTTTAAAATCCGGTGCTCCCACACCCCCCTCAGTACTTGTTGATTGCATTTTGACAAGAGCTAATCTGTGACGGCCCTGTCCCCAAAGTAAAGTGGTCAATAATGTATCTAGTGCTCTATAAATCCAAGCAGGAAGGACCATGGGGCGATTCGCGAATTGATACAGTAATCTAGGGAGCATAACCATTTTAGAGACGGCTACTCGGCCTGCAGTTGTCAAAGGCAGAGTGTTCCAAAACGCCACTTGGGTTCTAAGATTATTAAATGTACGGACCACATTCTCTTCTACGGTATCCGACGTGGTTCTTTAAATTTGAATCCCTAGGTATTTAAAGGTAATGGGCTCTACTTTGAACTGCATTGGGCCAAATTGAAGTGTGGGAATCGCGTATGTATCATAAAAAGAAAAAGCTACCGATTTGGAGGCATTGAGACACAAACCAGAAATTTCCCCAAATTGCTCAAACAGTAAGGCGACTGGTGCCATATCTGTTTGCATATCCGTAAAATAAAGCAACATGTCGTCGGCATATGCCGAAACTGAGTGACATAGCCGGCCAATAGGAATGCCATATGGAGCCATCATGCAACGTAATCGCTGTGCCAAGGGTTCCAGAGCAAGTACGAACAAAAAGGGCGACAAGGGGCAACCCTGCCGCGTACCCCGATACACGTTGTATGCTGAGGAGATATTGGTGCCAGTTTTTGCCCTCGCTGTGGGCCTAGTATAAAGTAGTTCCACCCACTTAATGAATGCTGGAGGAATCCCATATTTAACCAATGCAGCCAACATATACGGCCAGCTTAAAGAATCAAATGCCTGGCGTATATCCAAGGAGAGGCAACCCGCCCGGGGGGAATCAGCTCGGGCAGAATGCAAAAGGGCGTAGAAGCGACGTATATTCAATGAGGTACTGCGCTTAGGTATAAAACCGCACTGATCCGTGTGGATCAGAATGGGGAGTAGGGGAAGTAGTCTTGTTGCCAAAAGTTTACTAAGAATTTTATACTCCGTATTAAGGATCGATAGGGGTCTATACGCTGTAAGGTCCATCTGGGATTTATCCGGTTTCAACAAGGAGGTCACTACCGCTTACCTAGTCGTAGGGGGTAAGGCACCCCCTGACTGGGCGGTGGTGTATAGTTGTAGTGGACTATGGGCATAGCAAAGGTGGAGTAAAACTCGATGGGAAGCCCATCTGAACCAGGGGTCTTATTGCGGGCGAGTCCACGTATTGCACCGCGGATCTCAGGAGCGGTTAGAGGGGCCGCCAAATCCGCAGCCTGGGCCGCAGTGATGGTGGGAAGCACTACCGACTCTAAGAACGCTGCCATTGCTTCCGACATATCATGAGGGGGGCGGTGTAAAAAGCTTTATAGTAATCATGAAACGTTTTATTAATATCTACTTGTGTAGTGATCAAGGTGGTGCAGTTATTATGTATGGCCAGAATGGGTGTAGGGGAGGGCCGCGGCCTAATCAATCTAGCTAACAATGTGCCTGATCTGTCCAATTCTGCGTGAGTGCGCAGTGTGTATGCACGCAAATCTATCACACGTAAATGTTCCAACAACTCGGCATATCTAATCCTGTCTTCTTGGAGGCCCAAACTTTTCCCGGAATCAGACTGGGCGGCCACTTTCAGTGTTCGCAACAAATCTTCCTGGTCTGTAAGGTCCCGTATGGCCTCCTGTCGAACCCCCACCAACGTCCCCATAGACACTCCCCGGATTATCACTTTAAATGCCTCCAACCCAACACCCCTGGACGTCGCCGTACCCTCGTTTTCAGCAAAGTATGTGACAATGGTATTGGCCAACTTATCTCGGAACACTGGGTCCTCAAGTTGCAACGGTTGGAGGCGCCATGTAGGGATTGGTGTGGGGGTGCGACCCCAATTGAGTACCACCTCTAGTGGGTTGTGGTCCGAAATAGTCTTACCCAGGTATGTGCTGCGCACGATCATGGGGAACAAGTCTGGGGTGCATAAGAAGTGATCTAGGCATGTATGCAAAGAGTGCGGGTAGGAGAAAAAAGAGTATTCACGCAGACCAGCATGTTGCATTCTCCATATATCTAGCAGTCCCCATCCCCTAGCCCAGTTAGTCAAGTTAGTGGCTTGCACAGTAGCGGCCACACTAGATAAGGGTGGGTGTGAGCGATCCATGTGAATATTAAACACTGTATTAAAATCCCCCCCTAATATCCAAGGATACTGTGACCAGTCCGAGAGGGCCCGTGAGAGACAGGAAAGGAAGGCATCCTGGTCAGTGTTAGGTGCATAAATCGACCCCAAGACCACGTGTTTACCATCCAGTGTCCCTGCAAGAGTACATACCTCCCCTGATCGTCAATCCTGCTATCGGTCAGCGAAAAAGGGACTCCCGCTCGTAGCCAAATTGCCGCTCCACGGGAGAAGGCAGAGTACACAGTACCATACAATTGACCCCTCCATCTCCGCTGCACCTTGCTAAGTTCAGAAGAAATCAAGTGAGTTTCTTGTAGATACACTATCTGTGCCCGGCGGCGATGCAGCTGGGCCACTATCCTGTATCATTTCTGTATTGAACCCATCCCCCGTATATTCCAGGAGATGACAGTATATGATTTCGTCACTGACATGATATCAAGAACGTAAACTCTATCCCCCCACCCGACCCCCCCAGCACCCCCAGGCACCCACCCCCACCACCCCCAGGAACATTAGGAAACAGAGCAGTATGAACACACTCCTCTTACTGCTCTATTGGGGTATATCAAAGACTCCCCCCAGGATTTCGAAAGCTTTTTGCGCTGCTGTTGCTCCTAGGTAAGCGGAGAGTGGCAATATGCTGGGGTCACCGCCCTAACCCTCGCCTGAAGGATTGGCTGAGAGATTCTGCGTATTGCCAGAACCAGCTAGTAACCTATTGGGATTTAATGCCACCCGATCCTGTCCCAGGAATATATGGGAACCCTTCGAGGCCTACACGCGATTGCATGAGCTAGTTGGTGGTGCTGCCAATTACGTGCGGTGATTGTCATTTGCCTGCGGACTGGAGGCAGCTTCCTGATGATTGACGGTTTGCTAGGGGTGTGCTGTTTGCCCTTTCCCTGCATCATCCCATAAGCCTGTGGGTTTTGTGTCAGCCCATTTCCGTCTTCCCTCCCTTTTCCCTCTGTCTACTTCTCTCTTATCACTTTCCTTTTTTGAAGTTCAAAGATTATCAGTGAATGATATGGCCAAGTGAGGCTAATGTGTGAGGTAATTAAACTATTTGGTTTTGAGTTACTATGACACATAAATTGGTGCCTTCAGATGTATGACTTGTACCTGTCTCATCTTTTTTCTGATTACATTGACCTTGTATCATTGTGCGAAAAAAACAATAAACAGATTCAAAAAAAAAAAAAAAGACTATTTTAAGAGCAGAACATAAGCAACTGGAAGTGTTTAGCAGTCTCCCAGTGTTGAGAGTCAAAATAGGCCTGTAAATCCATAAAAGCAAAAAATCTGGGAGACCATACAGAAACATAAATTTCTCTACACAAGCCCATTACCAAAATCAAGAGGCAAAAACCAGTGGAACACCTAGGCATTTCCTTTACTCTTAGTTGGCATGCTGAGCAAATAAAAGGACAGGAAGACCTTTTTTGTATGAATGAAAGATCATACAAAGACTGTTTGTTCCCATGATATGGAGAAATATTAATTCCAGTCTCGATAGGAAGGGATCCTACTTTAAGGGTAGAAGCAGGTGATCACAGGGGCTTTCTGCCAACCACAGTCGCATATTTCACATGGTTTTAGAAACAACCTCCTGGTCATAAAGGAGATTCAGACTTCAGTGGAAACAGTGGCCTGAACGCGACCCCTTGGACCACTTGACCACAAAGATACTACATATATTATCTTTTATAATTAAGGATGAAAAACCCACTAGCAGGAAAGGAACACTGCACTTCCACTAATAAAGTGGGGATAATCTACATTAGTTGACAATCCCCCCATAAGTGTCAGATTAAAAACAAAAATACATCAAGAAGTATAAAAAGACTGCCATTAACGTAGCCACGAGTGTGAATCCATCTACTGAGACTAGCTAAAATGCCTTTTACATTTAATGTCTACGGCAAAGAACAGCACAAAACTTGACCTCGAACCCTGGCCCTATCTGGGTATGTATGAAGGGGAGGAAAATTGAAGCAGAAATATGGAAGTAAATTAATAGGCTTCGAGGGTGGCTCTGACTGAGTCAACACTACACAATTTGTAGACAAATCCTTTTCTGTTTTTTCTCAAATAGCGACTTTATGCCCTAACTAAACCATGAAGGGTCTGATTTTAAGTGTACAGAATGGCCCTTCCAATTACCAGTGTGGCAGAGAAAATACATCCACCACATCTGTGATTTAGTGTGGGCCCAAATCTGAGTTCACTACAATGTTGACAGCTGTTGTTTAACCCCTGTTTGAAAGAGTCAATGGGGTAACCCTGTGTCCCACAGAACATGGGCATGCATACAACAAACTACAAGTGGTTCTGTCGGGTAGAGCAATTGCTTTAAACTCATGTAGTATTAATCATGTAAAAACAAATCTAATACATTTCTTTATAGACTTCAGGATGGAACCCGCGTGACAAGAAATTATTTGACATGAAAGTAAATTTTTTTTTTTACTCTGTAAATCATATAGGGCTGTCAAATTCAATAATCATCAAATACCATCAGTGACATAAACATAAGGTGAATAAAGTGACAAGGTGATGTATGTGACTGGGTGGAGTTTATACATAAGTGGTAAGAGACATACAAATATGTACACAATATACAAAAAACAACTAAGAATAGAGTCTGTCCTTTTCAATTCTTAATAATAGTCTCTGGTGCCCATTGAATAGACTTTTAAATTCTTGGGGCCGGGAGACCTAATGGACATGGAATGAAATGTACGTCGATGTTTCGACCCTGACGAGTGCTCAATTGAGTAAGCGTCACGGCGGGTCTTCCTCCAGGACGAGAAGACAACAAAGAAAGACAGCCAATTCCAATAACAGTAAAACACTCCTGCAGCGGTGTTAGCGTTTGAAAGTGATTGAGAATTCAATGCATGCTTTTTATTATGAAGGGAGACCACCTTGACGATTGATGTCTCTGTGGGGTAAATCAGGGAGGCAGAGACCCAGACCATCAAGTCGATTTGGAACTTGTGGCTTTGTGTTGGATTTCACACAAATAGTAGCGATTCAGGTTTTTCAGTAAGTTTCTTACAATTCAGCTTCACAGTGAATCTCCTGGCAGCTCTCGCCTGCATGGCAGTGATTATCAGAAATTAAAAACTCAGTGGTACCTGTTCCTCACCCGAGTCCTGCCAATTGACACTTCTTTGCACAGTAGCACACTAAATCTGCCACTCCTCACCCACCTTGTGACTCCTGCCCCCATGTTTCTATTCCACATGACTCTGTTCCCCGTGTCTCCGTCCCCCATGACTCCACCCTCTCCAGCCATAGCCCCATGACTCCACCCTTAAACTTCATCCTTCAAACCACATGGGGCCTGGAAATGCATCAGCAATTATTTGAGATTCTACTTCCCATCCCCCAGCTTCCCAGCTCCTCCATGATGATGTTTCCTCCTACCCATACAAAGAGTGAAGCAGAGAGGGAAAGAAGCTATTCTGTTCTGGCCACCCCGACTTAGAGCAAACTTTGTTGGATCTGAATTCTTGTTTGTCAGTATTTAAAGCAAAACTTAAAAACATGAGGGCCTATTCACAAAATGCATTTTGTAGTACATTTATTTAGTGTTACTATGATTGCAGTCACGGCGGAGCTCTCCATAAGGTAAAATATATTGAAAAGTTAAAAGTTTGTTTAACTTGAAAAAGATTAGTAAAACATTTTTTATGTTACATATTAATGTAAATTAATTTTATATATGAAATTTAAATGTAGAACTAAATAAAAAATGCTACATCAATATTAACTCAATTTTGAATTAAATTAAATATCAAATTTAATTTATTTTTCAGAAATTTTAATTATATTATAAATTCCCACCTAAAGTAAAAACATTATATTTTTTATTATGCATGAATAAATATTACAATTTAAGAATAGGATTAATTAAAATTAATGTAATTATATTTTATTAAAGTTAAATGTTAACATTAATTGTTACATTTAGAAAAGGTAGTTAAATATTTTATAATCAAATAACAAATGTTATAATAATAGTGCACATATTATTATATGTATTTGTATTTTTAACTATTTTAAATAATTTAATTTAACATTATTTCCTATGGGATTTTATTTTCAGTAAACACTACAAGAAGGGGGGACAGGGAGCGTTAAGGAAAAAGGTAGGTCCAGTACCGTTGCTCCCAAGAACTAGCATGTACTCACTGACCACATGTCCGAGGCCAACTGTAGACTACTGACTACATTTGCATTGCCCAAATTTCCAGGGTACAGCCTCTGGGTGCTGTACAGTTTTCAACATGTAGAGTACTTGTGGGCTATTCACAAAGGTGACTAACACTTTTGACACTTGTGAGTAATTTAAATGTGTAAGTTTACTCTTACGCTTTTAAATAACTTTACTAGTTTTGGCTATTCACAAAATTCCAGTGTAAAGTTACTCAAAAGTGTAGACTTAAACGTCTCAACCCCATAAAACCGGGGGTGGAGCCAAATTTAGTAGTGTGAGTTACTACTGCCGAAAAGAAGCCGTAGTGAGTCCAGCACCACACATGGCCAACCACTGATACTGCAACACTCTCCCATAAAAACTGAGGTAGGGACTGAAAATAAAATGTACTCACTGACTGGTAACTGTTCCTAAGCGAAAGGCAATAACCTACTTGGTTACGTAGAAAGGGAAGATAAATATAGTCTCTATGTGTGGTTCCAACCTGATGAAAGTGGGGGAATTTCTCCTTTAGAAATTAGTGCCCTCACACACTCTTGCGAGTGTCATGCTTCATCATCGGGCGTTGCTCCTCGTGGGGGTGGCGCTGCTGTCCTCCACGGGCCCCGCGAGAGGGCTCTTTGTCAGAGATCTTTTAGGAGACGCCGCAGTTGTGCATGTGGGTGTGTGGGCCTTAAAAGGATTAGTGCAAGTGTATTAAAATTACCCCACCGGTACCCTGAAGTCAATTTTTATTCGTAGGTCCGAGAGGTAAAAGTAAAAGAATTATACAAGGGAGATGGAGCACCTCTAGTAACAAATATAGTAGAGGTAAAGGTATTACTCTGTGATGTATCTGCAGGTAAGTAACTGATACTGTAAGTGCTTTTGGCCAGATAGAAAGATCCATACCTGCAGGACAACTTAGTTAGTGTCACGAGATTCCATTTACCGATAAATGGGGAAGTCTGAATGGCGATGAAAAGTACTGTATGGCCCCGATTACAACTGCATCTCCAAATTCTGATACCTGCACAAATAGGAATTTGCAAAGGAATCGGAAATATGAGTAATGTGCTCATTACCGCATCAGTTATTTTCCTGGGGTTGGCTATTTATTGCATGCAGGCTATTTACCGCACCTTCATCAATTTTCCCCCTAACAATTTTATCTGATAGAGACATCTAGCCGCAGAATACTTAACTTTTGAATTCTCTGGAAGTCCACGACAATCGCGCCGTCAGAAGCTTCATGCGCTGCTCCTGCAGCGCCTTTGGCCTCAACCACTGACAGGCGTCACACTCGTCGGTGTCGTGGTGCTCGCCCAGGCACCACATACAGATAGAGAGTGGGTCCGTACCCGACATCTTGCGAGCACAGGACCCACAAGACTTATACCCAGAGGGCATAGAGCACACTGTTTCAGATGAAAAAAGTTAATCACAGCAGGCCGAAACGGTCAGAGATACGCTTCCCCAGATCTGTGTTGCAGCGCAGAAAAGAAGAAACTGACGTCCGCGCGCCGTAGGGGACTTATATGGCTCCATTGACGTCATATCTACAGACTACATCATCACGGAGCCGTACAACGCCGTCCCCCGATGCGCAGAGGTACTGCTGAAATTTTTTGGGATCCAGACTGGCACCTGGGGAGAATTCAAAGTTAAGGAATCTGTGGCTAGACTGTGTCTCTACCAGATATTACGTTACCGAAGGTAAGTAATTTGTACGTCTGGTTAAGGCTTCTAAACGTCCCGAGGGAAATGCTCAGGAAAGCAACAAAACATGCAGAATTTGGTACGTAAAAAGCTCATCCTCCTGTTATGCTTAATTTCTGAGGTGATAACTTGGAATATGAGGTAACTACTACACTTAGTAAATAACAAACCCATTGTATAGTCATTTACTCGATGTAGTAAATACCTCACCACATTCCATTCAGGCCCACTTATAATCAGGTCGAATGTGTTAACCAGTGTTTTACACAGAACATTGAAAAATAAGGGGCTAAATGGGAAGGCATTTTTTACAGTGGATCATTAAAAATACATGCCTTTTAATTTGTGAGGGCCAGATTTTAGTTTCTGAAATCAATAGAATAGCTAAGAAATGATGGGAGTTATTTACTATGGATGCACAGGCGCTCGTGCAGTGCTGCACAATTCTGCACTGTGTCCACAGCCTTCTAGAAGGAATAAGTAGATTGACTCAATGCTTTACACCGGCATGTCAGCGCCCGCACAGAACCTTAGCAAATAAACCCCCAATAATTCTTTGGCAGATGTCATTGCCACGACATGATCTTGAAACTTTGGCGACCAAAAGTAGTCTTTTGTTTGATGGATTGGTATTTCTCACAGTTTAATTGTTGATATATATGCAGGTAACATTTAACATCTGTAGTTTAAGAAGAATTAATTTTTATCGCCTGGGTTTGAAGTTTTTACTTTCTATTTCCAACCATAGGTGCAGAAAAAGATCCAGGAGGAGATTGACAGGCAGATTGGCTTTGACAGGCAGCCTTTGATGAGTGACAGAAGCAGGCTTCCCTACCTCGAGGCAACAATTCGCGAGGTGCTGCGTATTCGGCCCGTGGCCCCTCTCCTGATTCCCCATGTGGCCTTGAGAGACTCCAGGTGGGTGAGAGAGACTGTGCTCTGTGAATTCCTACTACCTGAATAGTTGCAGAATGTATTAAACCACCAGCAATGTTATATGCATTGCAAGTGTCAGGGCTCGGGCTATACATTAACTCTTGACCTCACGTCCGTCCTTCTCATCCCAGTCCTAACTGGATGAGGCATTTCCACCTGCAACAGACCTACACTTTCCCCCAAATTTTTCAGGAGGCTTATTTAGCATTTCAACTCCAATCCTGGAATATTTTGGTGAAAGTTAAATATACCCCAAGTATTTTTAAGAATGGTTGAAAAGTAGTAATTTTGAATGACAGAAAGTGCTGCCATGAATGAGCAGCTCAGGGCAGAAAAATAGGAATACCGACCTATAACCAACACCTATCCCATTTTTTAGTCTTCATTCTCTCTCCATAACATAGGAATAGAAGAATGTCTCCCGCCCCCCACCTCACCTCCTGTATCTTTTCTGTTGCAGATAGTCTACCACTCAGGTGTGTTATAATGTATTTCTTTATTAAAGTGCTTTGTATGTAATTTTATAGCGCATTTGCGCATATTGGTACTTACTACAAGTCGCTTGGCATGGCGTGGTCCTAATCAGTTTTCTTCAACCGACTGCCAATCCTCTCCCCATTCGTTTGCTGGGATGGGGAGGGGAGCTTGTAGTACCCCGGTGGCCAGACTGTTTGAGACCCGCAGGGCAGGGGATGTGAGGAGGCAATGGGATACCTTATTTATTATGAGAATTCTTGCAGGAATGAGAATTCTTACCAGGCTTCTCCCTATTTAAAGAGATGCTGCTTAGTGTGTCTAATCAGTCCTTGCTTATAATGGAGGGGAGAGAGCCTGTTTCTAAGCAACATAACATAGAGCCTGTTTCAGAAGAAGTATGAGGAAGTTCTGCAAATCTAGAGAATGGACTTACAAGTTCTCATTAAGGAAGCAGTTGATTCTGCCCTCTCTGAACCTCGAGCTAAGAAATAAAGAGAGAGCAGAAAGACGATCAGTACTCTGATTAAAGAGGGAAATATATTCAGGCACCTAGCTCTGTGAGCTCCTAAGAAATATCAGGGAGACTTTGAGGAGAAACCTCAGCAGGAAGAGGGTTTCTATTACGTATAAGGTGGACCCCAAGTTGACGATTTAACTGTGTATGACGTAAACAAACAAATACTATTCAAGAAATGGAAGGATGCAGACAAGGTAACCACTCCCCGTCTCCATACCAAGAGATACTCCCTTTAGATTTTGAGAGTAACTGCGCGCAAACTCCTAAAATAAATACTGGAAAAAGATCTCAAGCACTCCGAAATAATCAATAAAATTATTTTATGTTCAGTCTTCTTATGTTCTTTATTTGGATACAGTAGTCAGTAATTCTCTGTCATTTTAACCACACAATAGCCAACACGTGTTTTATCTTCAATCAATAGTGCTAAGAGGATTGCAATAGACTCCTTTTGAACCTTTGGAGGAAGCTGACCTGGGGTGGCTAACTGCAAAGACATCTTTTTTTGATAGTTATTACCTTGGCAAGGAGGCTGGGTAAGTTGGGGGCCCTGGTCGTATCCTTTCTTTAACTAAGATTTTTCTCTGATAGATAGTACTTAAGTTGGATCACAAGTTTGTTCCAAGGGTGAATTCTCGTTTCCATCTTTCTCATGAGGTCATTCTGCCAGTATTACAATCAGTCGATAACTCTCAGGTATCCTTGTCTTTAGATGTTAGATGTACTTTATCCATCTACCTAGGTTGCACCTAGCAATTCAGGTTGTCCAATTTGTTGTTCATTTATTTTGGTTAAGAAGGCATATTCCCAAACAATAAGTAGATGGGTCCGCAGGCGATTTCACGTCAAATAAATTGCTTGGGGTATCCCCTTTTATTTCCATTCAAGAGAGATCTACAAGGTCAGTGTCTGCATCCTGTGCAGAGCTGGGGGTGCATCCCTATTGGAAATATGTAGGGCTGCTACATGGTCATCTCTTCAGACATTTGAAAATCATTAAGGATTGGATTTAACTGATACAGATTAGCGTGCTTTTGCTTCCACTGTGCTAAAGACGCAATTAAGTAACTGATGCTTAAAATAAAGTTCTTTTGACTGCATCAGAGGATTTTCGGTGCAAGCTCAGTTAGGACTAGGATGAGGAGCCTGGAGATGAGGGGGTAATGAACCCATTGCTTACCAGTAATCTTCATTACCCTGACTCGTAGTCCTCCTCGTCCCAGCCCACATCCCTTCCTCCCTCCTGTGCTTGTACCTGTAGTCCAGTTATGTAATACACGGGAGGTGGGGTTGGGGGAGCAACAGTCTTCTACTACTATGTTAAGGAGAGAGAAGAAAAACTTTATAAAATGGGATCGGAGATCCCATAGCATGGTTAAAGGTCCATCAGAGGCAGAAATGCCTCATTTATTTGGGATTTCGACGAGGAGGACTACGAATTGAGGTAACGAAGATTACCATGAGGTTATGGGTTTATTACTCTGAAATTGGGTTTCCATGCACCATTTAACCAAACATTGTATTTTGATGGTCGCAGGTTTTGATGGCTTGAGCTTCTGCCAACATTTCTATCTTTTCTATGATTTCTGTTGCTCTTTCACTTTTGTATTTGGCAACCAGGTGACTTGTTGCAAGGCTAGTAGACTGTAAGACCCCCTTCCACATTTGTTCCCTCAAGAAAGTTGCAATTGAGAAAATTAAAGTTTTAGCTTTTCCTCAGCGGAGATATTTCAGGACATAAAAATCTAAGCTCTGTTTATTGACCAGGCTGATAACAAAAATTGCTTGTTCGTTTTGTAATACAATTAAGTGAATGCGAATGCATATCCTGTTAAAACTTCCCAGGAGGAAAAAACCATAATGTGATTTGCACATTTAGGGGCCGATTCCGATATGGGCCGGAAAACTCTCCGACCGAGCCGGACCCAGAGAGATTTCCGACCGAATCGGACTCTGGCAGTCCGACCGAACGAGTACGATGCGCACGCATGCTATCGGACTCGATTCGGTCGGACTCCCATTGAAGGCAATGGGAGCCGGTCGTACAACGCGTACGCGGGCTCTCATTGACTGAATGGGTGCGAGGCGAACGAGAGCACCCCCTACAGCGGGTTCGCGTCGATGCGGTTCGCGCCGCACACGCACAGGTAGGGGGGACCCATGGGTCCCCCCTGTGTGCGACTTGCGTGGCTATGCATACAGGGGGGTCCGACACGGACCCCCAAAGTCCAGCTCCGACAGCTGTTTTGAGCCGGACGGTGCGGGTCGGTCAGACTGCTCAAGGCGCGCATCGTACTTGCCCGGCCGGGGAACGTCTCCATCGCGCGGTGCGAGTCGAGTCCGAGCGAGTCGGTCGGTGTGGTTCGGACCCGTGAACGAGTCGGTCGGCGATTTCGCGTGCGCTCGCATCGTACTCGCTCGGCCGGACGCGCGTTCGAATCGGTCGGAAAAGAGGGCTCCGAATCGGATCCGGTTAAGCCGAATCCGATTCGGTGCGCTACCGGCCGAGATCGGAATCGGCCCCTTAGTGTCGATGAATTCAAGACATTGCAATGAAATAAATGCACTTTTTGATAAGTTTGCTTTTCAGCCGATTTCATGAAAGTTAAAACGTTACATTTATCTTGCTTGGGTAAGCTGTCCGTGGCCAGCTTTACCTCACTGAATCATTCCCTTATGTTAGTTAGGTTGTGCATTGCTGTTAACATTCCTGACTCTTATTTCAACTATTTTCCCTTTTTTACTTGTGTGATTCTACTCCCTTGCTTCTATAACAGATGAATAAGACTTATTTAAATTAACATTTAATGTACAGGTGTATTCATGTCACACATTTAGGCAACCACCCAACAACTTTGATTATGACCTGTAAGCAATAGCAATCACATTGATGCTTTTCTTGAAAAGGTTATTTCTCATTAGTTCCCTTTTGACATATAGTAATTCGCAATTGAAAAGTGACCACTGAACCTTTGCAGAGCATCTGCTGCTGTGTGATACCAGTGTAGCAGTATTTTTAGTAACTTTTGACCCGCTTGAGCAAGAAATAAAATAATTTTTGATGAAATTAGCAAATCAAGAGGAAAAGTGTGATGACATATTAGGTTAAAATGATTACGAGAGGAGGACATGAAACACTGGTGACACGCTGGGACACTGAGGAAGAAGGCACATTGTATCAACCGTATAAACTGCAGAAGTCCTGTGTACATTATTGTTGAATAGAGAGAACTAAACAGAATCTCAAGGACACTGTGAGACTTCACGTAAAACGGAACGAAGTGACATTACGAGGATAATAATGAACTTAGGATAGGCATTCAGCACGACACAACCCACTAAGCCAGGGGTTCCCAACCTTTTCTATGCCCCACACTCGTAGGAAATATTTCATTAATGTTTGCACCCCCTACAAAAGTCTCGCCGGATTCCTATTATACATACTGTACATAGTTTCCCTCTTTATTGCACACCCTGAAATGCCATCTCGCACCCCCGGGGGTACGGGTACCCCAGGTTGGGAAACCCTGCACTAAACTGTAAATACACTCCCTATGAAGGTGATTACAAAATGAATTGATCTGTTTGCCTCTTTACAGCATTGGAGAATTCAGCATTCCCAAAGGCGCCCGTGTGGTTATAAATCTCTGGTCCATTCATCATGATGAGAAGGAGTGGGTCAATCCTGGGATTTTCGACCCAAGTGAGTACTTACATAATCTTATTTCATAAATCACTCTAATAATGTTGGGTGTTTTTTGTTGAGGGACTGAGGTACCATTGGAACGTGCCTCCCTTCTACGTAATGTTACTTTGTTGGGGTTTGTACTTCACGTTCAGATTTTTGCTAGTTGCTGGCTCCTCTGACCTGTGTGGTTTTTTGGGTGGTTTTCTGCCATGTTGCATACACTTGTTTTTCCCACTTACTTCTTTCTAAGTGTTGGGCTTTACAAAGCGGCGATGACTGGGAGACCAGTCTCTCGGGGAAAGGCACCATCTTTCAACCATGATGCAGGAGCTTGGTCTGCATCTTCATGCTGTGGTATGCTGAATGGTTGTGAAGCGCTAGGAAGGTGCACTTCAATCCCATAAAATCATAAACCTGTAGTATGTGAAATGCATAAGTCTTTTGTCAGAGCTCAAATGCCTGATAAACCTGTAGAGCTTTTTGTGCGGAGCAATGGCAATGGCTGCCATAAGTGCCATGATACATTTCACGACAATATGATTCTTAGCCACAGTTGTTTGAAAAAGACAACAGCAAAGAAGTGAAAGAGAGATAGTTGTCCACAGGGCATTCCACTCTCTGGCTGAGTAAAGCATGCAACTATATGAAAGAGATATTTATTCAGAAGATATGGAAGAAGAGGTGAGAAAAGTGAGGTATGGTGAGAAGTAACAGTAAAGGGTAGTAAGCAGTACGAGGGGAGATAGTAAAGTGCTGGCTATATCACAGGTTTTCAGTAAATGTAAGAAAAGAAGATCCTATGCTCTTCTTTGATGTGTCCACAAGAGATGTCATTATGGTGAGAGGGTGATATAGAGGGGAAAATCATAAAGATGAGGAGCAGAGCTTTGTACATGGTGGACAGATCTTTTACTCTGAAGTTAAAGTTGAAGATGTGGATGCGACAATGCTGGCTGATTGAAGGTCGCCCTAACCTCTGGTGGATGATGAAATGTTGGGAAGATTTCCTCTTGTGATCCGGTAAGATTTGTTACTAAGCGTACTGATAGAAGTCCAGAGAAATAGTGGAGCAGTTCAGGACAATGTTAAAATTAGAAGTGAGAGGGTATTTGGCCGCAGGAGGAATGTCTCATAAGTTATAAACAACAGCAAGAACATAGAATCAAGATGTATCCCTGGTCTGTGAGGCACACTATTAGGGCTGTTCTTTGAATGTGATTAAATGTGATGAATAAAGGAGGAGAGGTATCCTGAGGTTTTGTTCAAGGTTTAGGGGAGCTCAAGGTTGGTAACTGCATAAAAAACAGTGATAAAGAAAGTGGCTTATACATGTGGCCCATTAAGTTTGCAGTATGCCACTAGCAGTCAGGCAGCTCAAGAAATAGCTCATTATGTTGTGTGATGCAGGGAGAGGATAAATGAGGAAATATGGAGGACATATGTTTTGATCTGCACAGTCAATTCTTGTAATGGAAAGACTGGCACCATTACAATTACTGGCTTTGTTTTATGATGCAGAATGTTTCTCTTGATCTTTCTCCAACTTTTCCTTAGACTGCATTGCACAAGCCGTAAAGGCATTTGGGGAAAGTACTGTGTCAATCCAACAAAGAACAGTAGAGATCCTTTTTAGGTCCTATAGAATATTATTCTTTAGTTTGCCCCACATTTTGCAGATAAGGCACAAGTCATACATAATTTGCTTATGAAGCTTGTGCATTTTATGTGGAGTGAAAAGTATACTTAGGGCGCTTGAGAGTGTAAACGGGTACATTGTAAATCCGGTGCCAGTTAAGTCATTTAAACCAAGGACTATGGTGAATTGATCATGTACAATTCTACTTATAGCCTGTTAGCCTTATATTATTATAGGTATTAGCATTTAAATCATTTAGAGAACTAAGGGCTACATGTATCAAAATTGTAAATTGCAAATACCTAATTGCGAATTTCTGAGAATCACAATTAGGTCATCGCAATTTACAATGTATGAAACTCAAAGAGTTTCATATAGCGATTCCTAAGGGTCACAAATCGCTCTACCTCATTAATATTAATGAGGTAGATTGCAATTTGCGACCCCCTAGGAATCGCTAAAATCACGGGGATGGTGGCCTGCTGGGGTCAGTAGACCACCATGTCCGTGATTGCTTTTAAATAAAGCAATCTTTTTTTTTTTAAATGCCACTGCCTGCTCTTAAAAAATGCTATAGCAAACATTCACAAAGGGGAAGGGGTCCCTCAGGCACCCCTTCCCATTTGCGAATGGGTTACCACCTACTTGAAGTAGGTGGTAAAATGCAAATGTTTTGCGACCGCATTTCGGTCACAAAACATTCCTACATACTGATGCGATTCAGTATTAGGAAGGGACGCCCTAAACACGCCCCTTCCTAATAGCGAATCGCAAACCCATTTTGCGATTCGGTAACATGTTACCAAATTGCAAAATGGGTTTTGATACATGTAAAAAACCATTTTAGTGTTCGCAAACGGGCCGATTCAAACGCTAAATAGCTTGACACATTTAGCCCTAAATTATATTGTCATTGAATGGTAGGGTTTAGCCTGTGGGTGGGATATTATTCACTTCCATGCATACTTACTCACTATGGAACTTGTTAGAAGGGTGGCTTTCCACAAAGAGAGCCGCAACACCGAGAATTGCCAAGTGGCAGCAACGCTTATAGGAATATAACCTCAAGGTGTAATAAATGCTGAGGAAAAGAGTGATTTGGAAATCTTTTGTGTAATTCTGGATTTTGGAGGAAGTGAAGAATGAGGAAGTTTGGGGAGAAGATGGTGAATAGGAATTGGTTGTTTGCAGTTTAGAAGAGGGGATGGATATGCGCTTAAGAAAGCAGACTGGTTTGCTACTATGGCTGAAGATAAGAAATGGGTGAAGGCAATGGAATCTGAGAATTAAAAGTTTCTGTGCAAGTTGAGGTGAGAAATTACTACCTTACTATCACATGGTGGATGAAATCATGATAGTAGGGATTTTGCAAGGCTTGGGTTTACTGGTAGTAAATAAAGTGTTGGCTTTGGGGCACAAGGACCAGGTTGGTATAAGAGCGGTTTAATGGAGGTTGAGGTTGGAATTTTTGTGGGTCTCATTGGATAGGTCCATGGAACATTGTGCGAACGATTGCTTGGTATGAGTGATTAGCGACAAGTTTCATATAACCTGTAAAGGGGAAATGGTTCCAACAGAAGGGCATTTGCAATGTTGATTTAAAGTGGCACTAGATACTGTTGTTTTGATTGGTAGTGCCAAGCATGAAGTGGTTGTCAGTGACTACCAATCTAAATGGCATTAAAGGAGGTGTGTGGGTACGGGGGAAAAACATACGATTGTTGAGTTTGGTGGAGAGGATAGTCCTTTGGAAATCATCGAACATAATGGTATAATATATTCTTCAATCAAAATATGATTGTTATTAAGAGGAAATGCAATCAAACAAATAAAAACCTAATTGTTTTATCAAAGGAGTTATGATATGGTGAAAGGTTTTAACAGGGTAATCAAGGAGAATGTACAAATATCTTTAGTTAATCTGATAATTTGCCATGAAAAGTTTGAGGGTTATTGTAGGCATATTGCACAACAACCCATGCAACTACCAGAGGTTCACTGTTTGTGTTGTTGCACAGTTGTGTACCAAGTTCCAAGTTGAATCAATCTTTTAAGGATAGGAGAGATGTAGATGAACACACTATTGCACAGAAAGCAAAAAGATTGGTGAAAACTGTGTGGGTGAATGTGATTGAGAGGGAATGAGAAAGGTATCAAAGGGAAATAAGTTATCAAAGAAAGACGTGGTGGGAGTGAGGTTAAGACTCTGGTGAAGATAGGTAGTTCTAGATATTCAGAGCCTTTGATTGTTAGAGAAGTGGAAACAATGTGGTAGGGTTCAGTGGTGGTAAGATGTGGCGTATGGATAGGAAGACAACCATTACTGAGAATGCTAGAGGTAAGGTTTGGAACTAGCTAAGAAGGGAAGAATTTGATGGAGATGACAATAAGTTGGAGAGTGCACCTGAGGCGCATACTCGACCTCAACTTTTTAGGACGACATCAATACATTTGTAGTCTTTTGCAGAAAGATGTTCTTGGTTTAGTTTGTATTTTTTGCCGTTGCCAACAAGTTTTGGAAGGAGAGAGATGCGTTGACTTCTTTCTGTTGTCATGTAGAACAGTGCTAGTTACCATTGGAATGTGTCAATGCATTGTTCCTTTCTAGAGGTTTGAGTAAACATTTCTTATTAGATGCTCACTGTGTTGGTCTATTACCCCACAGTGCCCATCAACTCTGTTCTACACCTTACTACTTGTCTAAATATACCTATGTCTGGAAATTCGACTTCACAGGAACCTTTCATTCATGATTACATGCTGCAGATCCCGAATGGCAATTTCCTATGAGTGGATGACTTTCTTTACAATATCTCTTGACACAAGGAACAAAAGTGCTGAAGAGGTTGCTTTAATAGGACAATATAATGGGAGAAAGAGAAAAAGAGAAAGAGGGAAAGAGAGATTCAGAGGGAGAGTGAGAAGGAGAGTGGGCAGATGTGAGGGAGAAAGAGACAGAATAAGAGAAATAGAGCGAGTAAGCGAGAGAGAGTAAAAGATTTTGGTAAATGTATGTTTTTTCACTTTCTAATGTCTTTACATAGTCAATACATAACAACCATAGTGACAATGCTCATGGCACCATGGTAAACATAATAATAGTAATAAGTCTCACAAATGTCACATCATTTATCACTCAAATATATGGTTTAAAAAATATTTTGGAAATTCAACCATTTTTCTCCAAACATCAGATTAGGAGTTCTGAAAATACACACAATTTTCGTCCAAATGTACACTTTTCAATTTTAGTATAAATATATTAATTCAGTCAAGCAAAAGCGTGTAATTTAGTAGGCTTGGCTGCACACAGGAGACCTGCTCAGAGAAGTATGTGCTAGAAGGTATTCAATGGCAGACATCCAAGCTGTTGTCAGTCTTTGAATACCCAGACTCTTGAAATGGATCAAGAATAATTCCATTAACAGAGAGATTGTAGAATATATTTAAAAAAAGAGCCAGTGTCAGATTCATGATCATGCTGGGGGGAGGTTAAAGAGGCTCAGCGGAGGATGCGGATGAAGGAGTTGAGTACAAATGGCAGCACCAGTTTGTTGTTTGTGTTAACCTGTTTAAAGATATATCTCACCAAAAACTGAGAAATTACAAAGACAAACTCACTATTCCTCTGAACAGACTGTTATATGAGGCCTAGATGTTAAAGAGTGATGCGTAAAAATTGGATACAATATTACCTATGTGAGGTAAGCTTGGAATATTGTATTTAAAATTGCTGTTTATTACTGACCAAATACAAAATGTAAACTATGGTTTCTAAAAACTGCAAAAAATTTTTTAAAAAGTTTCATGGTCTCTATCATGCCAAAGGTAGGGAAACAAAGGCAGGGATTTAACTGGATGACTGAGTCACAGATAGTACAGTAATCTATAAGGACACATGGGTAAGACAAAGAAGCTGTTAAGTTAATAATATGATGTAAAATGTGCAGAAATTGATGTTGCTGACATGAGCAGTAGTCATGCATCTTTTTTAAAGGAAGGGGATAGCGTCTACTGTAGGACAAGTATGAGTGAGAAAAGAAAGGGAAAAGCAAGCAAGGTTGGCAACCTGAACAGAACCTATGCAATCTTTAAAAGGCCCATATTCTACCTGGTTCTGCTAGGCCTAAGAAAGCAAAACATTTGAGCAAGGGTTTGTGCTCAATTCCCTCTGATGGTCCACCTAAACACTGACTCTAAAATATTGTTTGACCATAACGTCTTAGTCACAATGTTATGACTACAAAAGTATTGTGGGTTAAATATCCCAAGTAAGCATATCTTTTTTAAAAAATTTCAATCAATCAATCAAGCAGCATTTGTATAGTGCAGCACTGTCACCCCTAGGGGTATCTGGGCGCTGTGGTGCCACGTCTCTGTCGAAAAGCCACGCCTTGAGTTTCTTTCTGAAGTCTGCCAGGTAGGGTGGAGAGGCAGGTCATTCCAGTTCTTGGCATTGATGTACGAGAAGGAGCGGCCCCCATTGCGACGGATGCGGGGGTGTGCGCAAGGGCAAGAGTGGAGGAGCGCTGGTGTCTTACGGGTAGGTGGCAGTTCAGTCGTTGTTTGATGTAGGACAGTCCATGGTTGTGTAGAGCTTTGTAGGTGTGTGTGAGGATCTTGAACTGGCATCTCTTCTGGATGGGGAGCCAGTGGAGGTTTCTCAGGTGGGGGGTGATGTGAGTCCGTTTGCGGAGGTGCAGGATGAGTCTGGCTGCTGCATTCTGTGTGGCCTGGAGTCTTTTGCGGATCTGGGAAGAGATGCCTGCGTTGAGAGTGTTGCTGTAATCAAGGTGGCTGGTGACGAGGGCCTGGGTGACAGTTTTTCTGGTGTTGACTGGGATCCATCTGAAGATTCTGTGGAGCATGCGGAGGGTATGGAAGTAGGAGAAGGCAACTGCGTTGAATTGTCGTTTCATGGTCAGTTCACTGTCGAGGATGATGCCAGTCTGGCATGAGATGAGATCCTACTTGTGGTCTGTAGGTGTGGCTGTTGGTCCGAGTTCTGCTGACCACAGCTTTGGTCTTCCTGAAGATTAGTAATCTGTTTTGTCAGAGTTGAGTTTGAGGCAGTTGTCTCTCATCCAGTTGGCTATGTTGGTCATAGCGTCGCAGAAGTTGGTTTTGGCGTTGGAGGGGTCCTCGATGAGCAAGAGGATTAGTTGAGTTTCGTCAGCATAGGCGATTATGTTAAGTCCATGAGGGGGGTCATGTAGGTGTTGAGCAGGGGGAGCTGAAGGAGGATCCTTTGGGTATGCCGCATATGATGTCCGTGTCCTTAGGTTTGGAGGTGAAGGGAGGTAGCCGGATGCTCTGTGTGCGGCCTGTAAGGAAAGAGGCGATCCACTTTTTGTCAATAAAGTCAAGTTTTAAAATATAGTTTTGTTCAAGGTCCACTCACCTGAAAGAACAGGTACTGCGGAAGTGGAGAGAGCCCAAACCCTCCCTGAGTGCTTAACCCTCCACGCTGACTGGAAAAAGCAGCAGTGGATGGAAAAGAACCGAGGGAAAGGAGGTAAACAGGGAAACAAGGGAAGGATTCAGGTATCTGGAATGTTGACTTTGGAAAATAAATGAGGTGTGTTTGCAACTACTCGTCGTGAGTCCCAGCGACACGTCAGTGGGAATATCTTTAAGAATAGGAGAAAATAAAATAAACAAGGTTCAGCGTGTTAAATCAATGATACACCTCATACATCAAGAGCACACAAACTGAAGTTTTTGGTTGCTCACCAAAAGGTTCCTTGAAGGTCACTCAAAAAGGGTAACTCCAATTAATCACATACACTTCCATAAACCAGAAAAGCAAAAGGCAGAATTCCAATACTCAATAATGATAGGAGGTAAACAATGGCTATACGGAAGGCATTTCTTCAAAGTTCCACATTACTGTGTAGCACATGAGGAGATGAGGGCAAAAGATACAACAAAAAATTAAGAGGAAACAGTGCACTAAAACCCCCCCGAAGAAGGAAAAAACTAAAATGCCCACTGGAATTATCTGCTAAACGAAGTAGGAAGTTCAAAAAAGAAAACCTGGAGACCATCCAGCAGGAGCACGAAAACGAAGGGTTCTAGCGTGGTACAAGCGCCGTGAGGATGATGGTGGAACATGAACAGTGGCGGCTCCTCCATTGGGGTGTGGGGGCGTCGCCCCACTGTTTCTTGCAGTGCGAGAAGCAGAAACATAAAATGGTAAAACTACAAATTCATGTTTCTGCTTCTCGCACGGCGAGAAAGCAGAAGTGCCTGGAGTGCCTGGTTGGGGGCGGGCGGGCGTGCGTTCCTGCTCGAGTGCAGGGGAGGCGTGGCTAGCCCACTGTCTTGGGTGCAGACTGTTTGTTCGGCCCCAGGGCCGACCAAACCAGTCATGTGCAGTTGCGCACTCTCTCTTTTTCTCTATGTAGGCTGCATGCAGCCTACATAGTGAAAAGGACCTCCCTACAGGTGCCCGGCTGGGGCGCCGTCAGCAGCACCGCACCAATCACAATGCTGCCATTGCAGCGTTGTGATTGGCTTAGGGGAGCGGGTGGGAGGCTGCCTAGGTTAAACACAGGCCCGGCCGGGAGCAGCCGGAGCTGAGGCGGTGGCGCGTGACCCGGAGGAAGCAGTGGGAGGAAGGTAAGTTTTAAACTTTTATTTTGATTACTGTCCCGCTCCCCCCACACCCGCACGAAACCCCCCCACCCCGCCCGTCTTGACGGCCACGACTGCGTTATCCTCTCTTCCATAGCACCTGCTGCCTCCCCTCGATAGCACACCAGTCTTCTGTCCCTGGAGGGACTGGGAGCAATTATCGGATCACCCACTCGGCACAATCCGGATTCCAGCACATATCTCAGCCTGACACCGAGCAGACGGAGCCCCGTGCTCATGGCAGGGTCTGTGCTGTCATGCCACGAGCCACGCGCATTCCGCAAGCAGCCTTTGAGAATAACAAGCATGGGTTACTGGGGTGCACTTATAGCCAAAGTGCCTTACACACAGTCCTTCTGTGTTATGGAATTGTACGCTCTGTTAGAGGCATTTCTGTATCACACACTAATTATTAGCACCCTGTCAAAACCGTTACTCAGTTTTATCTATCTCTGAAGGATGAATGGCTAAGTGTACCATGCCGGGGCTTCAACCAGGGACCTGCAGGTCACACACTGCTCTCAGCAGCAGATGTTCAAGCCATCGACTATCTTAGCAGCTGAAATACTCATAGAGGGCACGAGCTAACCCACTCCATCAACACACCTTACCCACTGAACATTCACTAAACCCTCCCTCCGTAAAAAAGTAACCCTGTTCTAAAATACCAGCCCAGCGACTTGATCACACTATGTGATCTTTTACAAATCGCACTGGTTCCCTATTCTGTCAAAGACCAGAGGAGCTTAGAAATGGGCTTTAAAGCGCTACATAAATGACACTGCATCCTTTAAAGATACAGTCTACCTTTTCTTCCGGTGCGTTTCTGGCAAATAAGGCGCGTTGGGAATGTGCATTGTATTTAAAAGTCTCGACGCGGCTTATGTTTTGTGTTTCTTTGTGTCTTCAGCCCTGGTGGCTGTCAGCCATGCTTGTGCGTTTAGATGGCATCGTCGCTTTGGTTGATATATTGTTAAGTTTTCACTCAGTCTACAGTAGTCGTTGTCAAACTGCAGGGTTGTTCATTTATGGAAAATTTATTTTCTCTAAGTGCTCCCATTGTTTCCATATCTCGATACTAGACCACAGAGAACTGGCCCAGGGTCACAAACTTGTCACGAGTGGGTTGCTGGGATTACAATTTAGATCTTTTGATTCTGCAGCCCACAATTTGTCCATTATTTTGCGTCTCCCTTATTATTGGGTTAACTTTGATTAATTACAAAGTGAACCGGTTGGCCCATATATTGGTAACCCCTCCACCCTCCCAGAACTTGTTATTGCTGTTGCTTTGAGTGTGTCTGTAATATATATTTTTTTCTACGTCACAGTGACGTTCTATTCAATATTTTTGAAAATGTTTTCTTCATTTGGCACTGAGTTGTAAAATGATGTTGCAGAGGTGCAATTCCAGTGTGCTCTATTATGTGGGAAAGATCCTGTTTAAGTGAAAATAAAATCCTGTTGTGCTTTTTGAAATGATTTGAGTGAAAATGGCAAGGCTACCCCCGTACGGGTCAAAAGTGGTCTATGCTGCAGAGGACACTTCACATTGATACTTTCATCATTTCTTCGGTACTTGAAATTAAGGGAGGGCTGTTGGGCGCTTCAAAGGATTCCTTTTATTGTGAAAGGAAATGAGTATAAGTGCAGCCTCTGAGAAGTGACTTGACCCTGGCCAGACCCTGCAACGTCTCAGACCCACGTCCATTTCCCCTCCATTCTGTACTGGCTTCTGTTGTGTTGCGCCCTTAAGACTGCTCTGCTTACATGAATATTACGGAGCCGAGTTTGAAACTAAGGGACTCCCAGGAGACTACATTGAATGGATCCTTTCTTGTGGACTGTCAGGCGCTCATCAAACCTTGTATGTTGCTTATGTCCGAGTACTCCTGCAGCTCCTAGAAGATGGCTGGAGCTGATCATCAAGCTTATAACCCTTATGCCGCTGGATGGCGTTAAATGCAATGTATCGCAAATTGAGCTCCTGGCACGACCCTCACTAGACTGTCTTTTTCAGTGCATTAATAATGCTTGTCGTACCTTCTTGCCCTTCTGTTTAAGGAGCCAGCATTTCTTTTTTATTTATTTGTTACTACTTATAGCTGTGAGGGATGGGGTGCCTAGAAGTACAGTTATGCTTCTGTGAGATCTTCGGTAGTATACTGCCAAGGGTTTGAGGAGGCCACTACATTTTGAGGGCAGGTGAAGAGTGCTTTATGTATTTGGGTGTAAAGTAAGTAGCCTGAGAAGATCACTGCTTGTACTTGTCTTTTTAGCTTGCCAATAAGCATGTTCTTTGGGATTGTTGAGGCCTAAGTGAGTGCTTTCATGCTGACAGGAATCCTTATGCTAAGTCCTGTTTGAATGACCAAAAAGGCTGTACCATTTATTCTGAACCTCTGAAGAATGTATTATATTTTCAGTGGTGGCAGAAAATGTTATTTGATTTTAGTTTTTGTGGTGGCACGTTTGCCAGACCTTCGAAGGTCCTAGGGTGCGTTGTCCAGAACCTATTCTGAAGGCACTAAGAGGAGTCCAGTTCTTGAGCAGACTTCTACACTCCAAAAACGAAAATAAGTGGGTCTGTGATGGCTATATGTAACAAAGAATGTACAGTTATGCTACGAACTTAAGTTGCTGTGTGAATGGCGTGTATGGAGGTTAAGGTAGTGGATTGATATCTGAGTCGAAAGGCTCCAGTCGGATGAGTAATTAGGTGTATATATTATATGATGTACAGTGATCCTCTCTATAATGCCTTTATGAAATTCTTATGACAAAATAATCATGGACCCACACATGAAATGATTTCTTAATGCCGCAAGTGCCTTGAGATGGCATTATAGGAACTACATACGGCACTACACAGTATGTATATGTTAATGATGAGTGTGTACATGCATGCTATCCAATATTGTACCAATGTTGGCCATTCAGGTGTTTCTAAACTAGGCTAGCCCAGTCTCATTGAATACATTTTATACCGAGCCAATGTATGTCCTTCGCCACCTGATAGCAAGAAATGAGGGTCTTGTTGAAGCCAACAAGCACATTGTAGAGCGAAAGAAACTCAAATGGAATTCACGAAAAGCACTGAATATTAATCTGCTGCTGCTGGCTGCGTACTAAGGGTGTGTGATATTTCTCAGTTTACCCCAAATAAATCCTCGGGTAATAGAAAATGATATGTTGTCGCGAGTTTCTGAGGGTTGGAGGCCTAATTTACTACAGGTGACGAGGCCAAATGGATTCAGCTGCATCGATTTACTTTCCGGTTGTTTTCCGAGGTGGATTTGTATCCGCAGCAAAATACAAAATGCAGCGCAGTCGATGAGGATTGTTCTCTAGTTTCTGAAGTGTGCAGATAATAGCTTGGGCAGTACAGGATAGGAGGCCAAAGGAGAGTGAGATGATAACTGTTTTCTTGACTGTGAGCCGGGCGCCACTTCTAACAAAGACCCCGATTGGAAATGAGGTGTAATAACGGGTGCACGTTTTACACCCTCTCATTATTGCATGGCATGGCAAAGAGCGGATGTATAATTTGCACCCAACCCCGGTTTTCATAGCCCTGCTTGGAGAATTGTGTGGACTTTGTGCATGGTTGAAAGGGTTGGCAGTGCATGCACCCGCCCTTTTTGTGCTGTAAATCACTGGGGCATGTGTCACTGTGTGCATGATTATATTCTTGTTTCAGGCACAAACCTAACCTT
Organism: Calotriton arnoldi; assembly: GCA_963921515.1. Classification (NCBI taxonomy): domain Eukaryota; kingdom Metazoa; phylum Chordata; class Amphibia; order Caudata; family Salamandridae; genus Calotriton; species Calotriton arnoldi. The sequence continues at coordinate 2,081,341 of CAWUFW010001300.1, forward strand.
ACACCCAATAGTATATTGGTTTCTTTTTGCGCGCCTAGGATGTCAGCAGAACAAGCGATAGACAGTTTTGCCAGTCACTGTCTTTGTTAGAACAGATTCACAATTGCTTTATTAACCTTCCTGCTTTCTCAAATTTGCTTGAAAATGCACCATTTGCCCACTCTTTTTAAAAAAAAATTCTTGGGGGGACAACCCCCCCACCCCCCGTAGGTGGTCCGGGCTCGCTCCCTACGCTCGCTCGCTACAGTGCTGTACGACAATATTTTTACGCCTCACCACTTTCAAATGTCACCAGCCGCCACTGAACATGAAGCAGAATATACTTCCAGAGAAGAGGCAAACAGTCTTCGCGAGCCAAGTTGCCTCTGGCCGTAAAGACAAGGTAACCAGCCGGGATAGGCTGGCGGCAAGTCGCCTCCAGGCGAGAAGAACGGGTAACCAGCGGGGACGGGCTGGCAGTAGGTCGCCTTCGGGCGAGAAGAACAGGTAAGCAGTCGGAACAGGCTGACCGCAGGGAATCCTTCTAAGAATGAAAACCGGAAACAAAACCAGGCATCGAGGTCAAGAAAAGCGGTCTCTAAATAGTCCCCACCTTCTGAACCCATGCGCCCAGCTACGTGAGCACGTTACTCCCATGCGCATCTCTCTAGTAACCAGAAACACCATCGAGCACCCGAACACACTCACACCCAGGAAAAAAAGGTATAAACGGTATGGCAGAAAATTAATAAAGGTAAGAGTAAGTAAAAGGAAACCAAGGATGAATACATGAAATGTGGCAGAAAACGCGTCCTTGCTACAGTCGCATTTAGATATGCTGTATTGTGTCAAGAGAGCTGGTTGCCTGAGACGTAACAAGTTTGCTATAATATTGTTTGTATTACTTTATTTATCGTATTGTAACATGTTTTGATTTCATTATTTACGTTATTGAGGAATTTAGTTTTAAATATTTGTAAATAATATGATAGCCCAAAAAATATATACTTTTTCTATCAGGTTTATATCAGGATTGGGTGGGTTGTGTTTTTTTTTTTTTTTTATATCCTCATTCGCCTCCAACCACATTGGACAAACAAGCTGTCCGTACCCATACTCAATGGTCTGAGAAAGGTAGGCATTAAGTTGGATCTCGAGGAACGGCCCGCCTACAGGTACTTTGACGAGCTTAAATGTCACGAACCCCGAAAAAGGGGAAGAGGTTGCTCTTCATCTAGGCCCGCATAAGCCTGGTGGACTACATCATTGACATTCCGGATATCTGGGAAGTGCCCAACGTGGACCGAAGAGAGCCGATGAGGCATAATCATAGGACCCACTATTTTAACATGGATAACAACAACAAGAATATAGCTGCCCTACTGGTTAAGCCCTAGCCCATTTTAATAGTAAGTCCCAAAATGCTATCTTTTTCCTACTACAAGCTCGGGACAGATCGGTTTTAGATGTTTCAAAAAGCAAAGCCATCCAATCAGAGTGCTTGGGGGAGATGGATGCAGTCCATCGCTTGCAAATTTGTCTCCTGGCTAATAAAATAGCATAGAATAGAAGGGATCTGGCTGGTCCAGTAACTTGGTTAGAAAGCCCAAATATTATCAAGGCCAGATCTATTTGAATTGGGAAGCCCAAAATGTCCGCCATAGACTTCCCAACTCTATCCCAGAAAACTGCAATGGCAGGGCAGTCCATGAACATGTGTATATCTGAGGCTTCTACGAGACCACATTTCCGGCAGCTGACTGGAGCCCCCTCGTGAATTTCGTCAGCCTTAATGGAGAAAGATAGGCCCTGTGTGCAGTGAAGAGGTGGTTCCTCTTTAGCCAAGCAGGTTTTACGAGGCCAAAAAGAATCTTGAATGAGTTCTGCCATAATTGCTCGCACAGTTCATTTGGTAGAAGTTCACCCCATAATTCGTCTGCGAGTTTGAATTCACCATCCACAGCCTCCTCCATGGACCAATACCAACAAGACACCTCCCTCTTCCCAGCTTGCCTGGTTACTAACTGATGTTCTAAAGTGTTACTCCTGCCTATGGGATTTTTCAGGCTTTGCTGTGTTTGAGCCCAACTCTGCAACTGAATATACTTAAACTTTGACAGGCCTGCTCCGACTCTTTCTCTGAGTTGCTCCCATGAAATGAGTATACCCTCATAGACTAGGTCCCCCCAGACCATCAGACCCGCTTCTCTCAGAGGTAATGCCCGCCTATCTCTTAAGCATTCCGGTGCTCCCGGTGAGTCCCAGAGTGGGGCTAAACTTGAAAAATAGTTAAGACCAATGAGACGCTTTAATCTAGCCCACGTTCTGGCCATTGCCTGGAGGACTTTAAGCTTAACCTTTTTGAAGAACTTTGGTTCCCCAAATTTAAACAAAAAGCCCTCCACAGGTAAGCTGGCGCCCCTTAACATAGCCAGGAACATGCCTCCTGCCCCTATGTTTACTGGCATTTTTAACAGCATCCAGGAGTGTGAAAGCTGAAAAGCCCATGCATAATATTGTAAGTCGGGGAAAGCAAGACCTCCTTTCTCTCTCCGGCGCCTCAGCTTCTTCCAGGCTATTCTGGTAGTTCTATATACCCAGACAAAAGAATTGATGGTGTGCTGAAGTTTGTCTATAGCTGGTTTATCAAAATGGAGAGGGATTGAGTTAAAAAGAAAGGTTATCTTAGGGAGAACCACCATCTTGACCAAATTCACCCTCCCAAGAATGGTTAAAGGAAGATGAGCCCAGGATTTCATCTGTTTCTGGCACTCCCTTGACACCTGCGCTAAATTAACTTCTGCGATCTTTGCTATATCCTGAACAATTTTAACCCCCAGATATCGCATGCTGGGACTGACCTGGTGCTGACTCCTCTCAAGATTCCACGTCATGACCTCAGTCTTCCCTGCGTTCACTTCATACCCCGAGACCTGTCCGAATTCCTGCGCCAATTTAATCACTGCCAGGAACGTTGTTGCCAGATCTGCAGAGAGAACCAAAATGTCGTCTGCATACAGAGCCCCCTTCCTTTCCCACTCTCCATGTTTAAAAGGCGCTATACTAAGATCTTCCCTGAGCCGCTGAGCAAAAGGCTCAATGTACATATCGAAAAGGAGGGGGGAAAGGGGGCAGCCCTGCCTGGTGCCCCTGGTAATCTTAAAAGGTTTGGTCAGATTGCCATTAACCAGCAGCCTGGCTGACGGCTCTTGATATATCAGCTGAATGGCTTGACAGAACTTCTTGCCCAAAGGGTGGGTTGTGTTTTAAAACAAATTCTATATCAATGAATTTTAATTGATTAATTTGATGTTTTTATTTCTTATTTATTTGTTTAATTGTGTAATAATGTTTTAAATTCTTTGATTCCTTTTAATTTCCAGTTTTGATGTTTTTTGTTGTTGTTTTTTTTACATTTATTATAACATACAAACAGTAGGCCAATTGTGATCAAATTGAAATATGAGTAGGATAAGATTGTATCTCCATGCAAGGCCTCTTGTCTGCAAAGCTTAAAGAAAAGAAGAAAAATAAAGGAAAACAAAAACAAATGGCATTGAACAATGGCAAAAAGTCCCTTGATGTTGTCCATGAGCTGATCACATTTTCATTCTTTCGGGGTCTCCTGTCGACTGAATACGTCTTGGGCTTGATGACAGCGCCATTTTATGTACGTATGGGTGGTGTCTGTATCTGCTTCGACATTCCTTGTTAGCCCTGGGCTGTCAGTTGTGCCTGACCTGTTTCAGGTATGGGATTGATCGAATAGTTGACTAGTTATCTTGGCTGTCTCGGCTGGAGGGGTCAACGTGTGGGGTTGATTCATTTTGGTCCTCTTTAGACTTTAAATATTCCCGCAAAGATTCCCAGATATCTTTAGGGCGAGATTTCGGCGGCATCATGTCCCAGTAATGAGACAGTTGGTCGCTGCAGTAAACCGCATCCAGGAGCCAGTCCTTTTCCCTAGGTGTTCGGCATCCGCCCCGCCCCAAAGCTACTCTACATTTTGCCAGGATCAGGAGAATGGCCACCAGTTTACATCTTGCGTGTGGCACCTCTTTCACATACCCCAGGAGGCCCAGCAGCGGTGGGCACTCTACACGAAATTCCACCATGACCTGGATGGCCTTAAATACCGCAGACCAATACCTCGAGACACTGGGACAAGCCCACGCCAAGTGAAGAAAATCTGCCCAGAGGGCTCCGCATCTAGGGCAGCTCTCTGTGTCTAACAGCCCAAGTCTGTGTAACTGCAGGGGAATACGATTTAGGCGATGTAAGAAATTAAAATGTATCAACCTGTGCCTGTAGTTTGGGGATAGACCATCCATTTGTCTGCAGCAGAATTCCTAGTGTGTTTCTGTAAAGTCCGGGCCTATGTCTGTTTCCCAGCGCAGCCTAGCCCGCAGTTCTATCTTGGGCGTGTGCTGTTGAACTCCAGTGTACAATCGTGTGATTAGTGTTGAAGCGGAGGGTGTATTGATCATTTGTTCTAAGATGGGCAGCGGCTAAGGCTGTGTTGGGAAGGCAGGGTTTTGCTCGCTGCACTTGGCCCTGATTTGGTAGTATAATAGTGTGTCTGTTGCGCTCCCCTGGTGTATGTCTGCGAGGGGGGCGCTTGTAGGAACCCATCACCTGGTAAATGTCCGAGAATTTACAAAGGTGGAGTCGTTGCGCCCTTCTTTGGGCGCCAGCCTCTTGAAGAGGTGGCATCATTGGGTTATCGAAGAGTGGAATAGATGGGGCGTATATTTGTGAGAGACCTACTTTTTTTAAAATTCCCTCCCAGACTCATCTGACACATTCTACTGTGTTTATTTCACAGCGCAGAGCTTTGTATGGAGCTAAAGAGCGGTGTTTAAAGTAAGTGGGGCAGTGGGGTCTAGCTTGATAGCCACGTGTGGTTGAAATGGGGTAGGGTGTATCCAGAAGTGTAAGAATTAAGCTTGTACGCAAAGGGCGTAAAGCGCCAGATCAGGCGCACCTAGTCCACCTCATGCAAGAGGCAGGGTGCAAACCTCCCAGGAAATGCGTGGTTGTTTTCCGGCCCAGGCCAGTGATATCAGATTAGACCGGAGTCGTCGGAGAGATGTGCTTGTGGGTGGCATTGGGATGTTTTGAAATAGATAAAGGAACTTAGGTAAAATAACCATCTTGGCAATGGCTATGCCGCCGGTTAGGGATAGTGGGAGTTTTGACCAGATCGGGATCCTGCTCTCGAGCCAGTCAACAGCATGGCCGTAGTTCTTAGCCCATAGTTCCTGGACATCATGAGTCACCCATATGCCTAGATAGTGCACTGGGCCCGTGGCCCAGGTCAGTGGATAGTCAATGTGAAAGCTGCTTTTTGTTGCTCATGGGGGGACTCTGCTAAATGCACTTTTATACCCTGGTGGGAAATCGTCCCAGGGCGCTGCTAGTGCTGCCAACGTCGCCACTGCCTCCTGGTTTCTCCGCAATTGACTAGCGCTAACCCTGGTGGGACTCAGAGTCCCAGGGTGACTAGCGCCTCTCGCCAGTTCGCACAGGTGCGGGGGAGGAGTCATCACGCGCTCTTAAGCGCTTCCACCTTCCCGCAGCGCGGGACGCGCGAGGGACGCGCGCGGGCGAAGCCCGGGCCAAGGGCGGGCCCGTCCTTGGCCGTCACTGGCAGGAAGTGGCAGGGCAGGGCCACCCCCCTTGAATTTAGTCGTCCCTGTTGACCAGCGCTGCTGTGGATCCCATGGAACTCTAATTTTAACTTTTTCCTACGGCAAGTAGACTGATTACCCTTCGTGTATTTCGGACTGCAGTCACTTGTAAAGACTAGCTGCTAGGTCTGTGTGTCATTGCTACTGGGACACTCCTTTTTATGAAAAGACTAAAGTATTTTGTTCCCTCATTTCTGAGCTTCGTAGTGTAAATCCTGTGCTTTTCCTATCATTGTAGTTTTTCCTTGTTGGTTCTCATCCGACAAGTTGTTTAATAGTTAGAAATGGGCAAGCGCACCTGTATTGCTAAAAAACCCGGGCACAAATCAAGTCCCTCACCCCGCCCCTCCGACTTCAATTGATAAAATGTTGCAAAGGGCAATTGGTGCTGTTACGTCAGAAATTGAGCGTACCGAAAGGCGGTTGTCAATCACCCCAGACCTTTTCCTGCCCCTAGTGGACCTGCCTAGTTCCAATACTCCCTCGTCAACTGTGGTATTAACTGGAGAAGTTTTTCCACCCCTTCAAACTCAAGAAAATGTCACAATGACTTTAACAAAATTGGTTGATGAGGTTGCAGGCCCACGGGAAACGCAAGCAGTTAGTTGGGAGGGCAACTACGAGTAAGAAGCCAAGAAGAGGGAATGATCTAAGGGCACAAGATCTTGACAATCGGGATTTACCTTTAGAACCTGCCCTAGCCCCTAGTGTGCATCCCAAGTATCCAGACTGGGCCCAAGCGCTATTAGCTGATTTATCGTCTCGACTTAGTGTTTTAATTAAGCAAGAGGTTGCCCCTTTAGTTGATCAATTAAAATCTTTGTCATCTATGATCACCACGAGGCAAATGCAACCTAGTTCCAATGTAACGATACTCCCAGTGAGGGAGGGACCTACAAATCCTGACCCTGATACTAACTCGAGGGCACATGTAGGTATAGAGGGGACCGTTAGTGTTCAACCTTCCAACACCCGGCAACTCACTAGACAAGCTCATAATCTCACTCAGCAAAATCTTCCTGCCCAGCACGAGCAAGAGCACAATACTAACATAACACTAAGAACAGCGCCTATTGTGGATCAGAATGACCGCGCAATGAATAGTATGTCGATTGCTCACCGACTAACTAGCGCTTCAGCAGGGCGAAGTGAAATCATAGAGGATTTGAGAAGTAAGACCGATGTGGTTCTCCCAACCATTAACCTCCCCCCTGAATCATCGCCATATGTAGTTATCCTAACGGGAGTTCCGCCCCTTAAAGACAACCAGAGGGAGACACAGCTAGAACTCAGGAATAAGACGCTATTTTGGTTAGCTACACATAGACACTACCCCTATGAGAGGGCTGGGGAAATTCTTATGGTGCGGAGGGTAGATTGGGTGGGTTCTACTAATAAATCCATTCTAGGTGATAGTGTGGTTATTAATTTTAAAAATCCCCAGATGGTACGTTTGATAATAAACTATAAACCGACTTCTGGTGAACCCCGTACAGATGTGGGAGCTTTCCCGCTGGATTACTTTTATTCCCATTGTCGTAATCCTGGTAGGGTAAAATTTCCCTTGGGGCATTTTAGACAAATAGAGGAAGAACGGATTCATGGCCTCAGACATGCTCATAGCAGATCCTTGATGTTTAACTTGCCTGTAAATAATCGCTATGGACCCTTGGAAGAAGTGGACTGACCATTAAGCTTGAATGGTGTGTGTTGTACAGAGAATATTCTGAAACCCTGGGAAGGCTGTGTACAGTTAGTCCAGGTGAGCCCCAAGCAGTCACTCCTGGCGGTCCCAGGTTTGACATTGGGGGCTACTGCTGAATCCCTTTTGCCGGTTGGGGAACAGCTGGGATTATCTTATATCCCTAGACCCACTTTTACTAATCACTCCAGTCGTTTGTCTGATATTATCCAAGGGAATGCCCACCTAAGCACATCTCATGTTCCTACTGTCTCTTCGGAAGGAGATCCAAGTCCAGGTAGTGTGCTCAGGATTTTATCATGGAATGTAGCTGGCATTAAGAATAAACTTTCTTGCCCAGAGTGGGGATCCTTTGTAGACCAGTATGATGTTTGCCTGTTTCAGGAGACTTGGGCAATAGATGATTTTGATAGGGTGGGTTTTGTAATATTTAATATTCCAGCTATCGCTAGCCAGAGGGGCAGACCTTCGGGTGGATTATCCATTTGGGTTGCCTCTCATGTGGGCTGTACACCTACCCCCATCAATACTCATTCTAGAGATGTCCAATGTCTAATGTTGGGCTTTCCTTCTAAACTGCGGCTTGCTTTTATTAATGTTTATTCTCGTCCTGCAAGTCTGTCCCAGGAATCAAAAACGCTGGATGACTTAAATTCCTTTATTCCTCTGGTATCGTTAAATACAAGGCTGATAGTGGGAGGCGATTTAAATTGTCACTTTGAACCCCTCTCTGGTGCTCATGACATGATTATCAATGAGGAGGATCGCCAGTGGGCTATCCCAGATCCACAAGTCCAGCCGGCAAAGACCTGGTCCCCCTGGTACTCCAAATAAATGCTATTTTTCTTAACCATTCCCTGAGAGCCTGTAATGGGCGTACAGCCTCTGATAGACCGGGTAAACCTACGTTTAATAGAATTGGCCAAGCATCTTTAATTGATTACATTCTTGTCGAGTGTAGATCTTGGTACAGAGTTCTGGATTTTGCTGTCCTCTCTCGACATGACAGCGATCATAATGCTTTGACATTAACTTTTAGGGTCCCAGATTCTGGCTTCCTCCCCCAAACAATCCCCCTTTGGTGAATAGTTTATCTTTCACTACTAATAGGAGAAGAGTTAGGTGGGCAGTAATAAAACAAACACCAGAGAAGATGGGAGCTCTATATGAAATAGTAATTCCAGCTTTCCAGGAACTTAGTTGTTTACCCGCTGACTGGGATAACCCAGTATATTTTGATCAGGTTGCGGTACTCCATAAGAAACTGGCAACTAATTTAGCCGATTTCTTCCATCCGATAGTACGCCCTAGTAAAACAAAAAAGGCAACCCATAAGTGGTTTAATGATAATTGTCGTAAGGCCAAACGGACGTTGTTAGTGGCTATTAAAGATAAAAACAAGCCACTAACTAAAATTAGGAGAGCTCACTATAAAGTTACTGTCGCTCATGCGAAGCAGTCCTGGGAAGAGAATAAGTGGATGGATATTAAGACCGCCCTACTGAACCGGGACATGAGAGAATTCTGGGCCATAGTTAGAACAGGAACTAGGGAGGGTAACCCAGCGGTTGAACCTAATATTCCAGCAGAAATATGGGCAGAACATTTTCGGGCATTGTACGCAGTAGAAGCTGATTTAGACCCCCAGCCTTGTAACCACAGTTCTCCCACAGGTGGTGTGGGTTTAGATAGTGGGCAGACACAGGATACATGTCCTACTGCCCTTACCCGCCCTAACGCGGGGGTTCTCGGGATAACTCTTCGTGAGGTTGTCTCGGCAATTGAGAAATTACCAGCAGGCAAAGCACCTGGATTGGATAGGCTTCCAGGGGATTTGTTTAGGGACGAACCACATATTTGGGGTCCCTATCTTTGGGTCCTATTTAGCGCTATTATGAATGGCATGCCAATCCCTGAAACCTGGGCTGGGGCAGAAATTGTCCCAGTTTTTAAAAAGGGCTCTCCTCTAAACCCTGCAAACTATAGACCGATCAGTTTGATCGATGTCACACAAAAGCTATTTGCAAGGGTTTTATTAGATCAAATACAGACCTGGCTGCTTGAGAATGACATCATAAGCCCCTATCAAGCCGGATTCAGGAAAAACATTTCTACCGTGGACCAAATCTATAGACTTCAACTTATAGTTTGGAAGACGATAACAATTGAGGGTGGCAGCCTCTTTTTGGTTTTTGTGCACCTGAAAACGGCTTTTGATTTGGTCCCCAGAATTAAACTTTGGGGGGTGCTCAGAGAACTGGGGATTCCCCCCCACCTGCTTAGCATGCTTATTAAGCTGCATGAGGCCACTTATGCCCAAGTAAGATGTGGCAGGGGTGGAGAATTAACTAACAGACTCCCAGTTGACAGAGGAGTGAGACAGGGTTGTGTGCTCGCACCCACCCTTTTCTGCCTCTATGTCAACGCATTAATTGCACAACTCTCTGAGGTTGAGGATAATGATGCCCCTAAGTTAGCAAACTCAAAGATACCGGCATTGATGTTTGCTGATGATACTCTTTTATTGTCTAAGACGTCCAGGGGGTTCAGAGGATACTGGATAGGTTTGTTGCTTTTTGTAATAATAGGGGCTTGGTGATAAACACCTTAAAAACAAAATTTATGGTCCTTAATCCGCCTAGGAAAATACACTCAAATCCTAAATTAAATGGCATCCCACTTGAAAGGGTTTCCGTATTTGATTATCTGGGTGTCACCCTCACTGAAAATATGGAATGGGCTTCCCAGATAGCTAAAGCCAAGCTAAAACTTGCCCAGACTGTCGGGGGAATAGCCAAACTGGTAAGGGAATCAACGATGAAGCCCATTGCCCCTGCCATTGAGATTTATAGGGCGCAAGCGAGGGGAGCTGCGTTGTATGGGGCTGAACTCTGGGGACATTGCTCTTCTGTCTCCTTAACTAAGGTTGAGAACAGTTTCCTCAGGCAAATCTTGGGCCTTCCACCTAGTACACCGCTAACCCCTTGCGGCTAGATATAGGTATTGCCCCGATTGAAGATGAGGCTGCCTTACGATCCCTAACTTTTGGCGAAGGCTTTGGGTGACCCCAGAATTGGTTGAATACCAAGCAGAAACGAAGGATCTTCTAGCTCATCTAGGGGCCCTAAAAAAGTCCCTTGGTTTATGCATGTTAGGCATCTATGTGCAATGATAGGTAAACCAACACTTTGGACTAATCCTGAAGAAACCAGTTTTATAGTTTCTCGAGTGGAACTTGTGAAAATGTATTGAATAAAAAAGCTTGAGGCCATTCAGGTAAACCCGAAATTAGGTCCTCTAACTATACTGTTCCTCACAGTCAAGGAGGACTACAAATTTGAACCTTTTTTGGATGATATTTTACCTCCCATAGCAAGGAAATTATATGTGCAGTTTCGATATAGTATTTTACCTATCCGGGCTTTTACTTCTAAATGGGCTCATTTGCCCCCTCGTGGGTGCCCTGCTTGTAATAACCACGAGGAGACTGAACTGCATGTTTTATTCTTTTGCCCTGGGTATAAAGAAGCAAGGAAAAGTTGGCTTGTACAGTTGTGCAGGAATCTGGGGTTTGTGCAATGTATGGTGGCATTTAGAGTTTTGAAATATGACACTTCTAAGCCTATAGTTTTTGCTGTTTCTCGGTTTCTAAATGCAATGTGGCGAAGGAGAAGGGGTTTCCTTCATAAGGAAATACAATTAAAAGATAATAGCCTGATTGCAGTACTAATATAAGAGCCCAATGCTTAGACCACTTTAATGGGAATTTGCTTTAAAATTTTTAAGATCAATGTAGATTCTTTCTTCTTTTTTTCTGTTTTTTTTTTGTTTGTTTTTTGTTTTTTAATTGGAACTTGTTTTTTATCTATTTATTGCAACATTACTGTGCTGTCTTTTGCTCAGGGCCTGTTTAGTTATACAAATGAACCGACCAACTATAGGGAATTCCAGCCCTATGTGGTTTTCTCCATGTACTTGCAATTGTTTGGATGTATTCTATTCTTTTTTTAGGAAATTTATGTCACGATGTGTAGCCATAACTCTTCTAATGGAAGTGGTTTTATTTTCAGGTTGGAATGTTTTAAACCCAGAATGTAGTTTTACCAATTTTTGTATACTTTTATGGTCCTAGTGACCGAAATAAAGGTTTTTGAATGAATGAATGAAATGAGGATGTGGTATCGGTAAGAGAGAATAACACAGATTTGTTCCAATTAATATTTATCCCGGAAAGTCCACCAAACCGGAGCATCTCCCGGATAATTGGGGCCAGGTTTTCGTGCGGATTACATATATTGAGAGTGATGTCATCTGCATAGAGCAAAATTATCAGTCCTCTCAAGGTGAAGCCTATGCCTCTTTGTGCATGATGCTGTCTGAGCCTGGCGGTTAGGGGCTCCATGACGATGGCGAATAGGAGTGGCGAGAGTTGGCAGCCTTGTCTGGTGCCACGTGTTATTGTGATTGGTTCAGAAAGGAGCCAGTTCAGACGTATCCGGGCCATGGGAAGGGTGTATAATAGTTTTATATACCAAAGAAACATGGGACTGAGGCCTAATCGCTTTAACAGTGTGAATAAATAAACCCATGCCAGGGAGTCGAACGCCTTAGTGGCGTCTAATAGGGCTGCAATTCCTTGGACTTATGGGTGTCAGTGATGCATCACTGCAAATAGTGCTCTCAGGTTATGCGCAGTGGAGTTCCCCGGTATAAACCCGGCTTGGTCCGGCCTGATCATTTTGGGCAGAAGTGGCAGGATACGATTGGCAAGGATTTTGGCTAAGATTTTATTATCTATATCGATGAGTGATAGGGGCTGGTAGGAGTAACATTTCTGGGTTGGTTTATCAGGCTTTAGCAGTGATGCTATGACCGCTTCACGCAGCATGGGGGGGAGCGCGCCTCTCTGGAGGGAGTCTTCGTACATCGCTAGCAGGTGGGGGGCCAGTAGATCCACGTATTTCTTATAAAAGGTGGCTGTAAAGCTGTCTAGTCCTGGTGCTTTGTCGCTAGGGAGTGAATTAATGGTTTGTTCTATTTCCTCTATTGTGAGGGGCATATCTAGGAACTTTCTATGTGTGTCCTCTAATCAAACCAGCTGCAGTTTATCATGATAGTTGGTGAGTAGCTCGGTGTCTCCACTGGGCTATGATGTATATAATGTGGCGTGGAAGTTTGTCATTGTGTCTAATATAGCTGGGGGATTATCCTGTAATCCTTTCTCGTTGTCTTCCAGTTTGAATATGTATGCTGGAGAGTGTGTGTGCCTGAGGATGCCTGCAAGTGTCTTCCTGCGACTGTCCCCCTCGCAATATAGACGCGCTTGAGCATCCCTATTTAAGTATTTTATTTCGCGCTTGGCTTCTACGTTATATTCAGAAATTTTCTCCCTGATTTTAGCTAGGGTGTCGGGAATGGTTCGTTCTATGGTACTCCCCTTCCAGAACTCTTAATTTATGTGCAAGTGTTGATAATTGAGAGCGTATTGACTTGAGAATACCTGTTTGTTTAGATATGGACGCCCCCTGTATCACTGCTTTAAATGCCTCCCATATTATGGAGGGGGAGGAATCTGTTGTGCGGTTTAAGGTAAAATAGGCTAGTATTTCAGCCCGTATCTCTTCTTTGAACGCAGTGTCCCGAAGCGCCCCCCAAGGGAGATGGCAAGTAAAGGCACCTGGGGTGGTCTGCGGTATGCAAAATTCTAGCATGACCGGTGCATGGTCCGAAAGCGTGCGGGGCATGTGAGTAGCTTTAGCATCCCTAAGTTTGATGTCCTGCGATATGAGCCAATAATCAATTCTGGATCATGAGCCATGTGGTGCAGTAAAACAAATGCCTTCCCGTTGTCCTTGACGGGACCACTTCCAGATACCTAAGAGTTTATGCTCCAACAGCACTGTGTGAATAGTGTCTGCTGCCTTGGGGTGTGGGCGCCGCGCAGAACCAGATCTGTCCTGGCTGTCATCCTAAACAACATTAAAATCCCCTTCCCAGATTTGTGCCCCATGACTTAGCCCCGTTACCAAGTGTCAATGGTCAGTGAAAAACCCTTGGTCGTCTGTATTTGGGCCATAAACTGCTACTAGAGTGAGGGGTTGTGTATACCGTGTGCCAGTGGCTATGACATACCTGCCCTCTTTTTCTACGGTAACATTGCCAAGACGTCATAGGAGCCCCTTTTCTGAGGAGGATAGCCACCCCTCTAGCATAGTTTGAATATACTGAAGTGTATGCCTCGTTGTACCATCTGGCTCACAAGCCCATGCTGTGTGGGAAGTTAGATGAAGTTCTTGTAGGAAGCAGATATCTATGTGGTGGCGGGTAATGTAGGCGTAAACCAATCTAGATTTACGATAATCATTTATGCCCCTTATGTTCCAAGTTAGGCATTTTATAGACTTCTTGTAAAGTGGAGAAAAGTGTATTTGATGGAGTGGCCCATTTGTAGTGATCTAAAAGGGATTTGTGACTTATTCCAATCTGTTGCAACATTGTGAGTGCCATGACATATAACAAACTTAACTCTGCATAACATCCTATGCATTGGTTCCACATCCTCTCCTCCCCTTCCCACACCAACCCCCGAACTTGGTTGAGTAGATTAGTCCTCCCCCATCCAAGCCCCTCGAAATGAAAAGTAACAGCATCACGGGAGACATTCCTAGGGTTTAGAGCAGGGCCGGGCGGTCTCCCCCACCATGCAAGGTGGGTGATTGGATGGGCATAGACCCGATATTGCGGTACCATACATTACAGGGGATGAGAAGGTAAGTGGTCCCAGGGGGGTGATTAACCACTTGTCATTGTCATGCCCGTTCATTTATCTGTGGTGTTTAACGTGGAGCCACTGTTCCGGCTTTTCCATTCTGTCTCTTTTGTACTCCCCATCTCTTCAAGAGTTCAGTCGTTTGCGCCCAGTGAGGCCTCGGATGCGTCCGCTGGCGACCCCACTGAAGGCTGCTGATTGTTGGCAATTTACTTGGTGAACCGAAGGGCTTCTTTGGCTTCGGTGAAGAAGTGCAGGGTTCCTTTTTTCATGATATGGAGTTTGGCAGGATATAGCAGGACGTATGAAATTTTGGCCTGTTGGAGCAATCTCTTGGCGGGGAGAAACTCCCTTCTGGAGTTCTGCACCATGATGGTGAAGTTCGGGTATTTAGAGATGCGATTGCCCTGGTGGGTTAATTGTTGCTTTTCGTGTGCTAGATGTAATATAGTGTCTCTGTCCCTATTGTTCAATAGTCGAGCTATGATGGGTTGCGCGGGAGCCCCCGGGGGCGGCCGGGGCCCGAGAGAGCGGTGCGCACGCTCCACTGTGAAAAGGGGCGAGAGTGCTCCTGCAAAGAGTTCTCGTAGGAGAGATTCGACGAGGGCCTCCATCGTGGTGAGAATGGCGGTGGATTCTGGGATACCAGTCTTGCGGAGATTGTTGTGCTGCGCCCTGGACTCCAAGTCCTCGTTTTTGGCCTTGATTAATTCCAGCACTTTATTTATGTGGAGTAGGTGTTGTTTAGTTTCGTCCTGAGCATCTTCATTATCAGAGATGCGCACTTCAGCATGGTCAAGCCTGTCTTCATGCTTGTCCACTCTGTGTTTCATGTGGTCACGCCTGGCCGTGAGTTTGTCTAGTTTGGAATCTATAGATTTCAGGCTAGATTTCACATCAATCAATAGTTCTTTGATATTGCTATCCTGCGCAGCCTCGCAGTCCGTTGGGTACGTTTGTGTTTCGGGGTCCCCTTGACGAGTGTTCTCGAAAGTGAGTTTGGGCTGTTTAGTGTTTTGTTTGCCCATGGTTCTCCAAATTGTGCTGTGATTGTTCCAGCGGGTCACTGAGTCCGGGCGTCGGCTGTCCTTTACTCGGGGGTCCTGTGCTTCTCTTTTTGTGAGCCCCACCACACCCCAAGTTGTCAGTGGGGGGCACGAGCAGGCCTTAATCCCCAGTTGATGCTCAATATTCTTGGGGACGACCCCGCAGGCGTCGCCGGCCACGTGGGCGAGTTTAATCTAGGTTTGTTGATACTGAAGCTGCCTGTGCTGTGGATCAGTGTGCCACTTTGTGAGACATTCATTCACACCTGCGGTGGAGAGGGCACAGGGCCAGGTGGGAAAATCCTACGTCTCCAAGGGCCTGAACAGCCTGTAATGTCCCACGGGTTCTAGATATAACTTTTTATGGGCCACACCTCGGCTCTGGTCTCCAATGGAGGGCACAGGTAGGCCCTGATGTGCAGCTGGATCCTGGTGTTCAGGTGTGTGTGAGCCCTATTGCTTGTAAAGGTGCCAAGCTCTCAGGTGTTGGGCCCCCAGTAACAGTGGGAACGACCGCGCAGTGTCGGTCAAGTCTTGGATGCGATTAGGCCCGGTAGCCCCGCCTCCTCCGTGATATTGAGAAGCCCGACAGTTGGGCCACGTCGCCAGTGTATCCCAGTACCCTGAAACGTCCCTGCAGGATGTTTGGGCTCTGCTGCTGTGGGGCCCTCTGCTATGCTCTTCTGGGCCGATGTTCCGTGCGTCCGGCGATCGGCTGCCGCTGGGGCCTCACCGGGCTGCTGCCTCCTGATAGCGCCGAGCGCGGGTCTAGGAGGGCGGGGCAGCCACCCCCGAACTGGTCAGTAGGCGGGTGCGGCTCCCAGGCCCCGTTTCTCCCCCAGCTCGTGATATACGCTGGGTGTCACCTACCCGGTAGGGGCCAGTCTCAGAGCTCCTCTGCTGGGCCGTCTGTGCGTCTCATGGCCCTGTCTCGATTTTCACCCTTCGTGGGCCGGCGGCGAATAGCCCCCCGGGCCTCCTTTAGACACGCCGATGGGTCGAGGCAGATCGTCACCCACAGCCAATGCTTCCCGGTATGTGCTGGAGTTTCCACAGCTCTCCATTGTCCACACTCCTGCAGCGCCTGTCACCCGGATTGGCCCACCCATTCCACCCTCAGCAGCAGACCTGATAGCTGCAGCCGGGCTACCACTCCTTCAACACTTTTGCTCTGGAACGGGTATATATGCCAATTATGCCTCAGAAGGAGTCCAATGGTACAGGATTATATCGGAATTTGCTATCCGATCGGCAGAGCCCTCTATCGAGCGGCCATCTTGCAGCTCGATCAAGCTCTGCCCGACAGTTTTGATGTTTATTGGGGGATTAGGTGGGTAGTGTTTAAATCAAATATATTTAGATCGATAATAACTGATAAATGTCTTAACCATGCTATTTTTTTTATTTTTTCATCTATATGGTTAAATATTTTTTTAAACTGTGTGCATATATATTTTTGTAAACTATTATTTTATGTCTTTTTATGGATAGTGTTGTGCAGTGGGGTTTGTGTGGTTATTTTTAAAGTGTTACTTTTTAAACATTTTTAAATTTAATGTTTGATCTTTTTATTTACTATTGGAGTATGTTTGGGTAGGGGTTTTATAAAAACAATTATAATTAAATACAAAATAAAATAGTTTATCATAACAGCTTTTATTAATTTTATTTTATGTTTGTTTACTGTGTTGGTGGTGGTCAAATGATACTGTTTATTTTTATTATTTATTTATTAAAACATATTTGTGTGACAATGTATTTGTTATTTTTTATAACATAGTTTACATCTTTACATTTTTAATATATTTGGGATTTATTTTTAAATTACATTTCTGAAATAATAGTTAATGTTTACTTATTTTATTTGTGTGTATATCCACTCCAAAATTGTGTTAGACTGGAGTTTGAATATTAATTGGACCCCTCACCCCCATGTATGCACTCTCTAGTAGTAAATCTGATGCCCCCACACAACACAATATATCTACTTTCCCCAATGTTGACCCCCACCACCCAAAGTATACACTTTACCCAGTGTTTGTTAGATTTGAGTTAGAATAGTAACCCCACCTCACACACACACACACACACAATGTATGCACTTTCCCCAATATTTATTAGACTGGAGTTAAAATAGTAAATCTGCCCCTTCCTGTTAATGCACTTTCCCCAATGTTAGACTGCAGTTGAAATAGTGAATTTGACCCCCTGCAAACCTCCAAAATATATGCACTTTTCCCATTGTTTGTTAGCCTGGAATTAGAATAGTAAACCTGACCGTTCCCCATGAATGCATTTTACCCAGTATTTATTAGACTGGTGTTAGTATAGTAAATCTGCCCCCCCCCCAATAACATATGTTTTTTGCTTGTTAGCTTGGATTTAAAATAGAACATCTGCCGCTCCCAGGTATGCGATTTCCCCAATATTTGTTAGATTTAAGTTAGGATAGTAAATCAGTCTCCCTCCACTTAATGTATACTTGTTCCCAAATGTTTCTTAGGTTTAAGTTAGAATAGTAAATCTGCTTCACTCAGTTAATGAGTGAATGCAAGGCTTTGTAGAGCACACGGCTACTCAAAGACTGTCCCGGTGCTATTGTGGTGTATGCACATTCTCCAATGTTTGTTAGATTGGAGTTAAAATAGTAAATCTTACCCCACCACTCCCCATTTATGCACTTCCATGATTGTTATGTTGGAGATAGAATAGTAAAACTACCTCCCCCAATCTATACACTCACATTGGTTTTTAGATTGAAGTTAGAATAGTAAATGTACCCCCCACTCTATGTATGCATGTACTCCAATGTTTGTTAGACTATAATTAGACCTCCCACCGATTCATTAACTTTCTCCAATGTTTGTTAGACTTGAGTTAGAATACTAAATCTGCCCCCCAATAGATTCACTTCTCCCCAAATGTTTTTTAGACTGGAGTTAGATTAGTAAATCTGATAGCCCCTGCCCCTCACCAAAATATGTCCTTTCCCTAAGGTTTGTTAGTCTGGAGTTAGAACAATAAATCTGGCCCCCCCAATGTATGTATTGTATGAGTTAGAATAGTAAACTTGACCCCCACCCAATGCATCATAAATCTGCCCCCAGTGTGTGTGTATATATATTTATAGGACAACTTTGCAAAGTTAAAAGCAACTCTATAATGCAAAAGTTTCTTTTTTACACACTGTGTGTTTTATAGTAACTGTTTTAGCATTTATAAGCATATTTATTTATATTGATATATTTATTGGCTTATTTATTGTAACATGCATAAAGCTTTGCACATTCAATAGAATTTAACATGCTGCTAAGAGTAACTCTTCAGTTACCATACTTTGCACTTTGACTTCATGTCGTCATTTCCTGCACCATATCACTTTAAAGGTCGCTTGTTTTACTATGCAACGCGTCATGTGATCAAGACCCGAGTGGGGGTCGAAACGCGTAATGGCGAATTTGCTGGGCACAAAATAAACTACACCTGATTTGCACCAAGAACCATTGGGTCCGCTTTTCGTCCTTTGTCCGTGTGAGGCGATGGTGGTGGCGAACTTTGTGTGCATATATATATATATATATATATATATATATATATATATATATATATATATATATATATATTATCTACTGGCGGTCGCCAGTAGATAGTTATAGTTAGGACCTATTTTCCATAGGAAATCCGCAACATTCTATTTGAAATAACGTTGGCGCCGGTTGACGAATCTTCGCGAAAGCTTCCAACTTGTTGGGGCGCTCCGGTCCGCTCCTATCCTGAAAGTCTCGGGGTGATACGTCAAGCGGGGGCCGAGAAAGGGGGGTCCCAAAACGCGTTTTCCCCATTCATTTTTCCATAGGAACCTTTAGTCGCAGCTACAGCCCGAACTGCTGAACGGAATTACACCAAATTTGGCAAAGAGGTAGCCCTTGGTTCAGTGTTGTGCCTTTTGCTTAAATGGTGTAAATCCGTTCAGTAGTTCCTGAGAAAATCAAAAGTAAAGTCACATATATATCTATGGCCGAGTAGGGTCCGCGTACCCTCCCGATCACGAGCTGCATGCTAATTGGCTGTCAACACTCCAAATCAGGAAGTGTTGGCAGCCATTTTGTCCCTCGGTAGAACCGAGGGACAGAAACAAGTGCGCAAAGCGCAAAAAGGGGGCAGGGTAGAAACACCCTGACCCCCTAGGTCTGCTCAGGGGGTCCCACAAGTCCCGGGGGCATGCGAGGGGTAGGTTTATGTTTTATGTGGGGGGCCTCTAAGGCCCCCCAAGCCCCGGGGACCGCCACCCCCGGGCCTTCTTTTTTTTTAAATTAATCACCTGTGTGGGGGGGGCTCCAGCCCCCCCACACGCCCCGGGGACCACTACCTCCCGGGGCACTTAGAAAACAAATGTGGGGGTCCGTTTCGGACCCCCGAAGCCCCGGGGACCACCACCTCCCCGGGGCTGTGCAATTGAAGGGAGGGGGGCCGCGTGGCCCCCCTCCTGGAGCCTGTGGTGGCCCTGGGGACCGCCAGCCCCCAGGGCCGGCTCCTGCAGTGTCCCGGGTGCCTACCCCGGGACACTGTAGTTTGCTATGACAGGACGGGAGCCTCGCGGCTCCGTCCTGTCATAGCAAACTGCTTTGGATATTGGAAGCGAGAGCAGGGAAACCTGCTCTCGCTCCAATATCCAAAGACAATTGCTTTTCCACATGGGGAGCTGCATGTTAGCAGCTCCCCATGTGGAAAGCACTGCCGGCTCCCGCTGGACGCTGGGAGCCGGCATGGTCTGTGGGGGAGTTGGGGTCCCCCCACGGACCCCAAAGGATAGGGCCAGCCTCGGGGGATGGGGTCCCCGGGGCAAGTAGTGGCCCGGGAGGGGGGCCACGTGGCCCCCCTCCCCAAATTAGAATTTTTTTTTTTTTTTAAAAAGGCCGGCCCCGGGGGATGGGGTCCCCGGGGCCTAAGGAGTCCTGAGGAGGGGGGCAACGCAGCCCCCCTCCATGAAAATAAAAATAAATAAAAAGGTGGCAATGACCTGGGGGATGGGGTCCCCGGGCCAAAATTGGCCACGGGAGGGGGGCCCACGCGGTCCCCTTCCCGTTCACATTTTAAAAAAAAGGGGGTCAGGCCCTGGGGGATGGGGTCCCCAGGGCCCAACATAATTAAAAGAAGGGGGCCACACAGCCCCCTTTAAAAAAAAAAATCCGGCATTGCGCCGGAGGCCACGCCCTCCTTGTCAGCACTCTGCAAACGCGCCCCTGGCGCGTTTGCAGAGAGGGAACGATCCCCTTGAATACTGGGGTCCCTGGGGGCCAACTAGCCCACCAGGAACCTCCAGTATGCGCCAGGGGGCTGCGTTGCAGAGAGGTGTTCTGAGGCCACGCCCCTTTTTACACCTCTGCAACGCAGCTCTGTGGCGCTTAATGGAGGTAGCTGGTGGGCTAGTTGCACCCCAGGGACCCTCAGGATTCAACGGGAGTTAATCCCCCGACTTAAAACGCGCCACGGGGCGCGTTTGCACAGTGGTGAAGGGAGGGGGCGGGGCCTGAGGTGACATGTGTGCAAACAGGCCCCGTGGCGCGTTTTAAGATAGGGAATTAAATCCCCTTCAATCCTGAGGGTCCCTGGAGGCCAACTAGCCCACCAGGTACCTCCAGTAAGCGCCACGGAGCTGCGTTGCAGAGTGTTGTAAAAGGGGCGTGGCCTCTGAACACCTCTCTGCAACGCAGCTCTCTGGCGCATACTGGAGGTATCTGGTGGGCTAGTTGGCCCCTAGGGACCCTCGGGATTGAGGAGGAATTAATTCTCCAACTTAAAACGCGCCACAGGGCGTGTTTGCAGACATGTAACCTCAGGCCCCACCCCCTTCCTTCACCATTGTGCAAATATTCCTCTAAAATCAGCCGAAATACGAATTCCGATTTACTCACCTGTTATCAGGAGAGAACCCAGTGCTGCATCTTTTAACCCAGCACTGACCTTGAAAAGTAATTCTAACCGTACTTACCAGTAACTTGAATTTCCTTCCATAGGCTAACATTGACTGGTTTCACTTGGAAATTCTTCTAAGTGTGGAGTTTTGGAACTTTATAATATTGCTCTAAAATCAGCCGAACTACGAATTCCGATTTACTCACCTGTTATCAGGAGAGACCTCAGTGCTGTATCTTTGAGCCCAGTACTGATCCTGAAAAGTAATTTTAACCGTACTTACCAGTAACTTGAATTTCCTTCCATAGGCTAACATTGACTGGTTTCACTTGGAAATTCTTCTAAGTGTGGAGTTTTGGAACTTTATAATATTCCTCTAAAATCAGCCGAACTACGAATTCCGATTTACTCACCTGTTATCAGGAGAGAACCCAGTGCTGCATCTTTTAGCCCAGCACTGACCCTGAAAAGTAATTCTAACCGTATTTACCAGTAGCTTGTATTTCCTTCCATAGGAATCCATTGTCTGGTTTTCAGCAGAAAAGTTTCAAAGTGTCGATTTTCACAAACTACAAATATTCCTTAAAAATCGCCTGTATGACTTAAACGCATTCTTTCAACTGTTTACAGGAGATGCACCAGTGCTGGATCCAGGATCCACCACTGAGTAAGAAAAAGTAACGATAACACTACTTACCTGCTAAGTGAATTTCCTCCCACAGGATAACATTGGTGATTCTATGTGAAAAAGTTTCTAAGTGTCAACTTTTAAAATACAATAATATTCCTTAAAAATCACTACTGTAACCAAAACGCTTTTACTCAACTGTTTACAGGAGATGTCCCAGGACTGAATCTAGGATCCAGTCCTGTGGTTAGAAAAGTAATCCATAAAGTAACTAATTGCATTTAACTTGAAATTCACATTGAGCTCAATGTTGCATTGTGTTTGAAATTGTGTTGCCCATTGCAACAACTGTAACTACTGTACTTAAAAGTCTATTGCCTATTTGCAAAGTATTTAAACTAAAGTAATTCATTCTGAGAAAGTATATTTTGTAATGTAATGTATAATGTAATTACAATGTAATTTAAACAATAAAATATCTAAAAATAAATAGTTTAAAAAAATGTTGTAAATCAGTATCCAAAAAATAAATATAACAATTAATACATTTAAAAATTGTCATTTACAAAACCTTTGAAATTCACTGAAAAAAACCATAGGTTTCAGACATGTTATAGTTAGGAATTAGCATTTAAAAAACCTTTGAAATTCACTGAAAAAACCATAGGTTTCAGGCACGTTATAGTTAGAAATTAGCATTTAAAAAACCTTACAAATTCACTGAAAAAACCATAGGTTTTAGGGACAGTTCTAGTTAGTTGGACATTGCACTCGTACAAAACCCATGAAATTCCCCCGTTATAGTTAGTTCAGGTAACTATAACTCGCGCCCCCGCAATTCACTGCTGATGACGTCACATATTACATCACTCATGACATGGTCAGTGACATCACTGATGACATCAATGATGACATCTCAAATGACATCATCCAGTGACTGTGTGTTTCTGTAAAGTTTAAATATGTTTAATATATATAGGGAAAGGCGTATTGAAGAATGAGTGGGCGTATAAGTGTCTGAATGGATGATTTAGTACGTGCGTGACTGACTCTACAAGTGAGTGATTAAACGTATCTTACTGAATGCATGGGTTAGTGACTAAACTGTGTGAATGTCTGTATCCGTCTGTTTGTTGGTGTGTAAGTGGATGCATGGATTTGCGAATAGCTACATGAGTGTCTATATGGGTTATTGATTGGTTCTCTGAGTATCTGTATGGCTGCCTGAGTGTTTGTGTGGGTGGGTGGGGGTGTGTGACTGTGCATAGATGTGTGAGTGGGTAATTCACTGGGTGTATGGGTTCAAGAGTGCATCTGTGAAGGGTTGTATGGGTGGATGAGTGTGTGTATTGGTGTGTTAGTGAGTGAATGTATATCTCAGTGGTACATGTGCGAGTAACTACATATGTAAAAGGCAGTATATATGTGTGTTAGAGTATTTAAATGGCTATAAGTGAGAGTGTGTCATTGTGAGAGTGGCTGTATGGATGCGTGTGTGCTTGTATCAGTTATTGTATAAGAGCATAAGAATGTGCTACTATTTGTATGAGTAAGTGAGCTGGTGTGTGTATAACTGTATAGGTGAGTAAATGGGTGTGTGATACATTTTTTGCATGACTGACTACGTGTGTGAGTACCTCTATGGATGAGTGGCGGTGTGTGAGTGTTTATATAGGTGTATGAGTGCATATGATAGTCCTGTACTGAGTGACTGTAAGTACGAGTGACTGTACGGGTGAGTGAGTAGATGTGTGTGTGTGTGTGTAGACCTAAGAATCAGTGAGTGGGTATGTAGTTATTGGTATTGGAGTGTGTATAGTTTTGAGAATGGCAGTCTATAATTTAGAGTGGGTGTATCAAAAGTTATATTAGGGTGTGAGAAGATGCATGAAATTATCACATGGATGATGTCATCAGTGATGTCATCAGTGATGTAATTTGAGATGTCATCAGTGATGTCATCAGTGATGTCACTGACCATGTCATGAGTGATGTAATATGTGACGTCATCAGCAGTGCATTGCGGGTGCGCGAGTTATAGTTACCTTAACTAACTATAACGGGGGAATTTCACGGGTTTTGTACGAGTGCAATGTCCAACTAACTAGAACTGTCCCTAAAACCTATGGTTTTTTCAGTGAATATATATATATATATATATATATATATTACCTACTGGCGGTCGCCAGTAGGTAGTTATAGTTAGGACCTTGTTTCTATTCAAAAAGCGTTTTTTCTTTTGCCAATATCATTGGCGCCGTTTGATGAATCTTCGTGAAAGTTTCAAAACTAATGGCCCGCTCCGGTCAGCTTCTGTCTTGAAAGTTTCGGGGTGATTCGTCAAGCGGGGGCCGAGAAAAAAGGGGGGTCCCAAAACGCATTTTCCCCATGTTAATTTCCATAGGAAACTTTAGACACGGCTACAGCCCGAACTGCTGAACGGAATTACACCAAATTTGGCAAAAAGGTAGCCCTTGGTTCAGAAAGCGACCTTTTTTTTAAACGGTGTCAATCCGTTCAGTAGTTTCTAAGAAATTCAAAAATAAAAAAATATCGATTTCTGGGCGGAGCTTAACCACACATCTCATTGTGAGATCTGATTGGCTGTCAGCACTTCATCCTGGAATTGCTGGCAGCCATCTTGGGACCAATATACATGATAGCACCCCATTGAAATGCATTGTAGTGAATAGAAGATTTTGAGGGTCACCAAAAGGAGAACTATAAAGGGTGATAACAGACTTTAGTTACATTAGAATTCATTTGTTGATGGTACCATACTAATTTTAGGAATTGTGGTGTGTTCTAAGGTGATTTTACCCTGTGAAAAACCTTCTGCTGGGTTATCATGAATCATGTTTGAGAGAAAACTATTTTCTCATGCTTGTCCCATAGAGGTTTGGAAGGTGCTCCAGAAGCTAAAATGAGAGCATATTTTCTGTAAATTCACATTATCTTTCTCAGTCATGTGAGAATGAAGTCTGACATTCTCAGTAAAACATGTACATCCAACAAGGGCAGAGACTGTCAGTTGATTCCTTTGTGTTCTACTGCAGCTTCCCAGAGTGTTCTAAAGAACAACTAGAGCGCTAACAGTCTTACTTATGACAAAATGATGGCACACCTGAAGCCATCTTGATTGGAATAAACTGGTAACACTTAAAACATTTAATTTAAAAAGGAACACAATGAGGGGGTTCATTTTGCCATAGAAATTATGGTTAGTGCTGCAGAAAGAAAAATTAGGGCATGTTTTAAGTGAGATCTCAAATCCTCTTCTATTTCATTAGAAAATTCTGACATGCAGACTGAAACAATCACTTTCAATACCAGCAGTAGACTTCCAGTTAACTCCCTGGTGAGCAGTAGCTTTACTACAGTGATCTAATGAGCAACTAGAGTGCTAACATTCTGAATTTATGGCAAATGTGTGACACATCTGAATGCCTTCTTGATGGAATCAAAGTAAAAAACTGAAAGCATTTCCTACTGAGGAGACTGCAGTAAATGAGGAAATTAGGAAACTTCATAACAAATAAGTCTCCCAAGATGGCCACCAGAGAACAAAGAGCCCAAATGTAGCACAAAAATCACCCAGATGTAGCCCACATATAGCCCAATGACAGAAGTGTGCAAAACACTTTTTATTTTTTGTTTTTTTGCAGTTTTATATAGTGCAGACTGGTCAGGTATTGGAGCGTTGCTCTTACTTGGACCCCTTAATGCGAATTTTGCACAAAGTACATGAGATTGATCTTGCGAAACATTGAACTTTACTATTCTGTTAACCTGAAGTTGCTCTGAACCGGGCTTTGTAACACCCGTTTTTACCTACTGGTTTTAATTAATTCTCACTGTATTGTATTAAGAAGGAGGATTTACTGTTTTTATGTACACTTTTATGATCTATGTTTCTAAATCTGATCGAATAAAGTTTAATTAAATTAATTGAAGTCTCCCAAGATGGCCACCAGAGAAAAAGGAGCCCAAATGTAGCACAAATATCACCCAGATGTAGCCCACGTATAGCCCAATGACAGAAGTGTGGAAAACACTTTTTATCCTTTGTTTTTTTGCAGTTTTATATAGTGCAGGCTGGTCAGATATTGGAGTGCTTTACATGAGCATTGGTTACATCATACAAGGACAAACTCATTTTGGCTGTAGGCATGGGGAGATTAAGTGATTTGACCAGAATCACACAATGTCGAGCTGAAGCAGAAACTCCAACTTGGTTCCCCAGTTGCAAAGTCTGCAGCTCTGGAAATAACTAAGGGTGGGTGGCAAATTCCGTTCCGCTCGCGGAACTTGCGAAATTTCGGCATTTTGCGTTCCGCGCTGAACGCGGAAATGTCGAAACTTCCGCGATCCGCGGCGGAACGGAATTCGGGTGCATAAATAAATAAAGCAGGTGCCCGAGTTGAAGCTGAAATTCTGTAACGCATTAATCAGCACCAAAAAATTTGTGAGCAAGGTTGAGGCTAAGCAGGAGTGCCTTCTGCCCATATCTACCGTCAAACATTAGCTGTAATCCCTGATGGAGGTCTTTGCAGCCTTGATTTTCTCAAGCGCAATCCCTGTGTAGGTCCAGTGACCAGGAGGTTCTTTCTCCTCATCTGCTGCTCAGATCGTGCTCTGAACCTTTATAAACAAGAGGCATGAAAAGGCCCCTCTTGCCCCTTTCTGTATAGAGAGTACTGAGCCCCATTTATACCATTGCCATTTGAGTATCTTTCTTTTCACCCCATGCCTTCTTCCCCTCCATGGGTTTTCTGTTTTTGCTATCGCACTCCGCGAAGATAAAATTAGGTCATTGTCTGGGTTTCCACTTCTTAGTAGTGCGTTAACACTTCTGTTGCCTACCATCTATATAGAAGTGTTTTCTGTTTTCTTTTTAATAAATTTTCGCCTATCCACACTTTTAGTGGATTTGCACTTTATCATATTAGGAATTCATATTAGATTCATTCATCAGGTAATTTTACCTTTCCATACCCTGTATTTGCCATTCCACATAGCGTTTATGTGCACCAGCCTAAGATGGCCGCTACAGGCTCCCCATAGTTTATTCATTAGGCTGGGACGGCTTTCGGACGCTCCGAGTCAGATCCCGTGACCTTTCATCACCCATCACGGACCTACACACCGTTCTCCTGTCACACCCTCCCATTGTCGGTGCGTTATTAGGCATCTTTAAATAACGCACGGCATCACGGCAGTACGTTGATGCACTCCGGCAAACCATTGTGCGCATGCACGGCGTGCAGCGCTGGAGAAATCCTTTAGCAGGCATTGGAGCCTGCACTACGATCCAAGACGACGCCGCATTCATCGGTTACGTGATCCGGGGCAGTGTTTCACCACTGGAACACCACTACCTGCTCTCATCCTGCAGGTAAGAGCAACAAGGAAGCGAGTTGCCATACCGACCCCCTGCATGGGTGCACTAACTCGTGCCCAGACCTGACTCCATCTTCTAGCTACTAGTAATCCATTCAGCCTGAAAAGTTAGCTCTAATCCTTGATGGAGGTCTTTGCATCCTTGATTTTCTCGAGCGCAATCATCGTGTAGTTCCTGTGAACAGGAGGTTCCTTCTCCTCGTCTGCCGCTGAGATCCTGCTCTGACCCTTTATAAACAAGAGGCATGTGAACGGGCCTAGAAGCCCCGCCCGTTTGGCCCTGCCCCACATACACTAGTGGTATGCAACTTCTTCCCACCCTTTCCCCACTATGATGGACAGCTTAATCAAAGGACCCCGGCGCTTTCGGCGCGGTGGCAAAGTTACAGACACACAGGTCACTGAAGACAATTCTTCTGGTCCTTTACACAGCTGTAGTGTAGGAAAGGCACTATACATTTACCCAACGAGGTAGCACTTACTGATTAGCCAGTAGAAAGTACTCCAGTTGAGTAGAGGTATTGCACAAAACGGTGGCATCTTCGTGGATAAATATGCAGGGCAGGATTCATTCTGGGACGTGGCTCGTCTGCCCCTGAGAGTGACTCTGCATAGATTACAACGGGCGCAGCAAAATCTCCGCGAGCACGTCAAATTCCGCGTGCTCGCGGAGATTTCTTGCCGTTTCGCGGAATTTTGCGTAACCCAACTCCGCAAATTCCGCCCACCCCTAGAAATAACACCACATTCTCTCCCCTAAGCGTAACATTTAATCAAGTGGTCAACTGGATAAAAAAACATAAAGATAACAAATAATTTAAAAGTGCTTTGTCGCTATTTGAGAACTAATATGTCCTCATTTTAGTTTTTTAGAGCACTAACCATAATTTCTATGCAAATAAGACCCTCTCATTTCTATAATTTCTAAAGGAAATGCTTTTGGTATTACAGTTTTGATTTCATCAAGATGACGTCAGGCGTGCCACTCTTTTGTAATAAATATAGAATGTTAGCAATCTAGTTGTCTCTTTTTTCTTTCTGCACATCTCGTCTCTTTCTGCACCTCTCTTGCCTCTTTCTGCAGCTCACTCTCTTCTTTCTGCACCTCTCTTGCCTCTTTCTGCACCTCTCCCCTCATTCTGCAGCTCACTCTCTTCTATCTGTACCTCTCTTGCCTCTTTTGCACCTCTCTTGCCTCTTTCTGTACCTCTCTTGCCTCTTTCTGCACATCTCTTGCCTCTTTCTGCACCACTCTTGCCTCTTTCTATACCTCTCTTGCCTCTTTCTGTACCTCTCTTGCCTCTTTCTGCACCTCTCTTGCCTCTTTCTGCACCTCTCTTCTTTCTGCACCTCTGTTGCCTCTTTATGCACCTCTCTTGCCTCTGTCTGCACTTCTCTTGCTTATTTCTGCAGCTCACTCTCTTCTTTCTGCACCTCTCTTGTCTCTTTCTGCACCTCTCTTGCCTCTTTCTGTAGCTCACTCTCTTCTTTCTGCACCTCTCTTGCCTCTTTCTGCACCCCTCTTCCCTCTTTCTGCAGCTCACTCTTCTTTCTGCACCTCTCTTGCCTCTTTCTGCACCTCTCTTGCCTCTTTCTGCACCTCTCATGCCTCTTTCTGCACTTCCTCTTGGTTCTTTCTGCAGCTCACTCTCTTCTTTCTGTACCTCTCTTGCTTCTTTCTGTAATTCTCTTACCTCTTTCTGCACCTCTCTTGCCTCTTTCTGCACCTCTCTTGCCTCTTTCTGAACATTTCTTCCTCTTTCTGCACCTCTCTTGCCTCTTGATGCACCTCTCTTGACTCTTTTTGCTCTTCTCTTGCCTCTTTCTGCAGCTCACTTGCTTCTTTCTGCACCTTTCTTCCTCTTTTTGTACCTCTCTTGACTCTTTCTATACCTCTTATCTCTTTCTGCACCTCTCTTGCCTCTTTCTGCAGCTCTCTTGCCTCTTTCTGCAGCTCTCTTGCCTCTTTCTGCAGCTCACTCTCTTCTTTCTGCACCTCTCTTGACTCTTTCTACACCTCTCTTCCCTATTTCTGCAGCTCACTCTCTTCTTTCTGCACCCCTCTTGCCTCTTTATGCACCTCTCTTGCCTCTTTCTGTACCTCTCTTGCCTCTTTCTGCACATCTCTTGCCTCTTTCTACACCTCTCTTGCCTCTTTCTACACCTCTCTTGCCTCTTTCTGTACCTTTCTTGCCTCTCTATGCACCTCTCTTGCCTCTTTCTGCACCTCACTCTCTTCTTTCTGCACCTCTCTTTCTTCTTTCTGCACCTCTCTTGCTTCTTTCTGCGCTTCTCTTGCTTCTTTCTGCACCTTTCTTCCTTTTTCTGTATTCTTGCCTCTTTCTGCACCTTTCTTCCCCTTTCTGGACCTCTCTTGCCTCTTTCTGCACCTCTCTTGTCTCTTTCTGTACCTCTCTTGCCTCTTTCTGCACCTCACTTGCCTCTTTCTGCGCCTTTCTTCCTCTTTCTGCACCTCACTCTTCTTTTTGCAACTCTCTTGCTTCTTTCTGTGCCTCTCTTGCTTCTTTCCGCACTTCTCTTGCTTCTTTCTGCACCTCTCTTGCCTCTTTCATCACTTCTCCTGCTTCTTTCTGCACCTTTCTTCCTCTTTTTGCACCTCTCGCTTTTTTCTGCACTTTTCTTGCCTTTTTCTGTACTTCTCTTGCTTCTTTCTGCATTTCTCTTGCTTCTTTCTGTGCCTCTCTTTCTCTTTCTGCACGTCTTACCTATCTAGGTGTAGTTAGAAATTGGCATTTAAAAAACCTTGGAAATACACTGAAAAAACCACAGGTTTCAGGGATGTTATAGTTAGAAATTAGCATTTAAAAAACCTTAGAAATTCACTGAAAAATTCACAGGTTTCAGGGACATTATAGATAGAAATTAGCATTTAAAAAAACCTTAGAAATTCACTGAAAAAACCATAGGTTTCAGGGACGTTATAGTTAGAAATGAGCATTTAAAAAACCTTTGAAATTCACTGAAAAAACCATAGGTTTCAGGCACGTTATAGTTAGAAATTAGCATTTGAAAAACCTTTGAAATTCACTGAAAAAACCATAGGTTTCAGGGACATTATAGTTAGAAATTAGCATTTTAAAAAACGTAGAAATTCACTGAAAAAACCAAAGGTTTCAGGGACGTTATAGTTAGTTGGACATTTCACTAGTACAAAACCAGAGAAATTCGCCCGTTATAGTTAGTTGAGCTAACTATAACTCGCGCCCCCGCAATGCACTGCTGATGACAACACATATTACATCATTCATGACATGGTCAGTGACATCACTGATGACATCTCAAATGACATCACTGATGACATCTCAAATGACATCATCCAGTGACTATGTGTTTCTGTAAAGTTTAAATATGTTTTATATATATATATATATATATATATATATATATATATATATATATATATATATATATATATATGCCAAGGTGTATTGAAGAATGAGTGGGTGTATAAGTGTCTGAATAGATGATTTAGTAGGTGCGTGACTGACTGTATAAGTGAGTGATTAATCGTGTCTTACTGAATACATGGGTTAGTGACTAAACTGTGTGAATGTCTGTATTAGTCTGTCAGTTGGTGTGTAAGCGGCTGCATGGGTTGGTGAGCAGCTACATGAGTGTCTATATGGCTTATTGATTGGTTGTCTGAGTATCTGTATGGGTGCCTGAGTGTCTCTGTGGGGGGGTTGGGGGTGTGTGACTGTGCATAGATGTGTGAGTAGGTGATTCACTGGGTGTATGGGTTCAAGAGTGCATCTATGAAGGGCTGTATGGGTGGGTGAGTGTGTGTATGGGTGTGTTGGTGAGTGAATGGATGTCTCAGTGGTACATGTGTGAGTAACTACATATGTGAAAGGCAGTATATGTGAGTGTTGGAGTATATAAATGACTATATGTGAGAGTGAGTGATTGTGAGAGTGGCTGTATGGATGAGTGTGTGCTTGTGTCAGTGATTGTAGAAGAGAGTAAGTATGTGTTAGTATCTGTATGAATAAGTGAAGTGGTGTGTGTATAACTGTATAGGTGAGTAAATGGGAGTGTGGTTGATTCTTTGCATGACTGACTAGGTGTGTGAGTAACTCTATGGGTGAGTGGTGGTGTGTGTGTCTGTATAGGTGTATGAGTGCATATGATAGTGATGTATGAGTAACTGTATGGATGAATGAGTGGACATGTGTGTAGACCTAGGAATCAGTGAGTGGGTATGTAGTAACTGGTATTGGTGTGTCTATGGTTTCGAAAATGGTAGTCTGCATTTTAGAGTGGGTGAATCAAAGGTTATATTAGGGTGTGAGGAGGTGCATCAGATTATCACGTGGATGATGTCATCAGTGATGTCATTTGAGATGTCATCAGTGATGTCACTGACCATGTCATGAATGATGTAATATGTGACGTAATCAGCAGTGCATTGCGGGGCGCGAGTTATAGTTAGCTCAACTAACTATAACGGGGGAATTTCTATGGTTTTGTTTGAGTGAAATGTCCAACTAACTATAACGTCCCTGAAACCTATGGTTTTTTCAGTGAATTTCTAAGGTTTTTTAAATGCTAATTTCTAACTATAACGTCCCTGAAAACTATGGTTTTTTCAGTGAATTTCAAAGGTTTTTCAAATGCTAATTTCTAACTATAACGTGCCTGAAACCTATGGTTTTTTCAGTGAATTTCAAAGGTTTTTTAAATGCTAATTTCTAATTATAATGTTCATTAAACCTATCTTTTTTTTCTGTGTTTTTAAATTATCATCCCATTCTCAACCTGGTCAAAACTGCAAATCTCACCACTTTTCCATCGATGCCTTCCGCCCAAAAAATCGCCACAAATGAGAGCCACAACTAACGCTAATGATATGCAAAGTAGGCGTTCCCGTGGAACAAAAAACTAAAACACCACTTTCCCATATTTTCAGCGACCAGCCAAATCTGCAATGCAATCCAAAAACCAGGCGATAAGCCGAGTTAGCAGTAAGAAATTAACATCAGCCTTTAACTGGTGTAAGGAGGTGGACTATCTACAGCGTGAATTGGACCAAACTCACAGCCACATCTAAAGACCAACACGTGATACAGCTACTGATCATGCAACTCTGACACCCAACAAGGCCACAACACCCACCGCCACCACCACCAGGACTTCACCACCAGGACCTCCCCCCCGGACCACCCCCCCTACTACCACAGAGGCAGCGCAAAACAGGACAACGGACCTTCCCAAAATGCCATGGCCCCTCAGCCGCACAATAGCTGAATGTTGGGACATATGGGAACCAAGTATGTGTGAAGGAGGCAAGTCACCCATCAATAATAATGCACACAATACCAAGTGTAGCGGTGATGTGCTGGACAGACCTCACTATGCAGAGCACAAACCTCTCCATGTGTACATATACTACTGATACTTGTAGTGTTGTGCACAGTGGACGCAACCATGTTACCTCAGGCAATGAGGAATATCTCGGTCATGTAGCTGTGTTGTCCCCCCCCTGGAAGCGTAAGCGGAGTGGGCTGGTCTAACATACGGCACTCCAGCTTAGGAGTATGAATAAATAGGCTGGGGCTCTGGGCGTGGTTAATTTGTGGGAAGGCCAAAGCGTCTGCCAGAGCGGCGGCCCTCACCCTGCCACGTGGCTGCCGCCATGACCGCGGGCCTCCTCGACACAGGCCCCCTGCGAACCCAGCGGCACAGCACCGCAGACTTATGTCTGTACAGCCTACTGCCTTCGATCTAGACTGCGGGCAGCAGGGCTCACAATTCAGATGCAGTGGCGATTGCAGATCACGCAGTCCAGTAGGCAAGACACATTGCTGCCACTGCGCCCCGCCTGGACCACGCATGATCGCAGGCTGCGTACACGCTGAGCACCAAAGGTACCACTAACTCACTGCACCATAAGTCATCGCCACGTGGCCTTATTAAGGCAGAATTCATTAGACAAAAGACATTGCTCCCAGTGCGGCCCGCCGGGACCACGTATCATCGCAGGGTGCGCACACGCTGAGTGCTTCAGGTGCCACTAACTGTGCAGCTCAACTCAACGCCACGTGGCTGTGCGCCCATCCTGACCGCTGCCTCTGGCCTACACTGGGGTTAGCACGGTTCACAATTCAAGATTAGTAGCGATGCAAATTGTGTAAGAGACTATAATGGGTTAACAAGATCAAATGCTCCCAATCTGTGCAGCTCAAGTCAACATCACGTGGCTGTGGGCCTTTGCTGACCGCTGCCTCCGGCCTACACTGTGGAAGACCGGCGACACGTGGTGCCACTAACCATGTTCAACACAAGCCGATCACACATGTGGAACTGTGTCCTGAGTCCTGAATGGCAGTGACCCCAACTCCGTGAGAGAACCACAGCACCAGACTCCCTTCGATCAGTGAGGCATATTTCCATATGGAAGGCCGGCAACACGTGGTGCCACTAACCCTGTTCAACACAAGCCGATCCCACATGTGGAACTGTGTCCTGAGTCCTGAGTCCTGAATGGCAGTGACCCCAAGTACGTGGCAGCAACCACAGCACCAGACTCCCTTCGATCAGTGAGGCATATTTCCATATGGAAGGCCGGCGACACGTGGTGCCACTAACCCTGTTCAACACAAGCCGATCCCACATGTGGAACTGTGTCCTGAGTCCTGAATGGCACTGACCCCAAGTCTGTGGCAGCGACCACAGCACCAGACTCCCTTCGATCAGTGAGGCATATTTCCATATGGAAGGCCGGCGACACGTGGTGCCACTAACCCTGTTCAAGACAGGCCGATCCCACATGTGGAACTGTGTCTTGAGTCCTGAATGGCAGTGACCCCAAGTCCGTGGCAGCGACCACAGCACCAGACTCCCTTCAATTAGTGACGGGTATTTGCATATGGAAGGCCGGCGACACGTGGTGCCACTGAACCTGAACTACGCAGGCCGGTGGGGCCACCAACCTATGCACGTGGCTGTGGGCCTTGCTCACCGCTACCTCTGGCCTACACTACAGTCAGCAGGCCTCACAATTCACATAGAGTCCCGATTGCACATGACGCAGACCAGTAGGCAAGACACATTGCTCCCAGTGCGGCCCGTCCGCACCAAGCATCATCACAGGCTCATACAGTCTCAATGCTTCTGGTGCCACTAACTGTGCACCTCAACTCAACGCCACGTGGCTATGGGCCCTTGCTGACCGCTACCTCTGGCCTACAATGCGGTCATCAGGGCTCACAATTAAAATTATTTCTTGATTCATTAACTACAGAGTCCAGTAGGCAAGTAACTATCCCAGTCCTAACCCCTACATAATATCCTTTTAGTATCCTTGCTTCAAGAACTTTTTTATATCAGTTATAGTTTAGTACAATGACCAAATTCATCTTCAAGTGCAAACGAACACTCAATAGCATTCTACACTGCGGGCAGCAGAGCTCGCAATTCGATTTTAAAATGCTAATTTCTAACAAGAAGATTGTACTCAGAAAATACAACACTTCGTCAGTGTATTCTATACTTATTTCATCTTTTCATGATACGCCTACACTGCGGTCAGTAGGGCTCACAATTAAAATTAAGTATTGATTCATTAATTACAGAGTCCACTAGGCAAGTAACTATCACAGGCCTAAAATCTACATAATATCCTTTTAGTATCCTTTCTTCAAGAATTTTTTTTATATCAGTTATAGCTTTAGTACAATCACCAAATTCATTTTCAAGTGCAAACGAACACTCATTAGCAGTTTACACTGCGGGCAGCAGATCTCGCAATTCCAACTTTGGACACGTGGTGCCACTAACCCTGTTCAACACAAGCCGCGACACGTGGTGCCACTAACCCTGTTCAACACAAGCCGGCGACACGTGGTGCCACTAACCCTGTTCAACACAAGCCAATCCCACATGTGAAACTGTGTCCTGAGTCCTGAATGGCAGTGACCCCAAGTCTGTGGCAGCGACCACAGCACCAGACTCCCTTTGGTTAGTGAGGCATATTTCCATATGCAAGGCCGGCGACACGTGGTGCCACTAACCCTGTACAACACAAGGCGCGACACGTGGTGCCACTAACCCTGTTCAATACAAGCCGATCCCACATGTGGAACTGTGTCCTGAGTCCTGAATGGCAGTGACCCCAACTTCGTGGCAGCGACCACAGCACCAGACTCCCTTCAGTTTTATTTGTTGTTGTTTTCTTTAAATAAAATGTTTTATATGTAAACCTATACATGACTAAGATTCTTGTTTGTCCAACCGCACAGGGACACTTGTTGTGGGGTATGTTGTTGGGGGTATGTTGGTAATGTGGGAAGAGGGTGCGTTACCTGCTGATGTGGGGAGAGGCAGCGTGAAAGGGGTATCTCTCACAGAAAGAACTCCAATATGTTTTCAGAAATGCCTCGGACAGATGCCAGCTGACGGACTGAATCACAAAATGGTTTTTCAATGCTTATGTAGTGAGTTATGAACAGTTCGCACCCAGGCTCACAGAGGGACAACTGCGGCCCGTCCGCTCGACTCACACATGCAGTACTACGACCCGTCCGCTCCCAAAGGAACAGCAGCGTAGTACCTCGCAGAGGTACAGGCACAGTAGCGTACTAGCTCGCAAACGTAGAGAGCTGCGAGCCGACGGACTGGCTTCTAACGGCATAGCTGCGAAGTGGTGATGTTGGGCAGACGGAGCGTGAAAGAGTTATCTCGCAGAAACAGAGCTCCGGTATATTAAATTGCCCCCGAGACCTTTCTTTTATATTT
Source organism: Calotriton arnoldi (assembly GCA_963921515.1). Taxonomy (NCBI): domain Eukaryota; kingdom Metazoa; phylum Chordata; class Amphibia; order Caudata; family Salamandridae; genus Calotriton; species Calotriton arnoldi. The sequence goes on from CAWUFW010001300.1 coordinate 2,117,228, forward strand.
TCACTCGATGCGAGAAAGCGCGCTTTCTGGACCAAGACCTTTCTCCCTGCCAAATTTGGCGTAATTCCGTTCAGCAGTTTGACCTGTAGCCTTGTCTAAAGTTTCCTATGGAAAATCCATTGAGAAAACACGTTTTCACACCCCCACATAGCTACCTGTCGCAGGCGTACTCGCTGTTGGTGTGCAGGTCAGTGGTCTAGTTGTCAACATGTCACGGCCACTCCCTGAGGGCAGGTTTGCACACACACCACACCCATCCGGCACTTGCGTCACAGGCCATGTGACCACACAAATATAATGGATCCACAACGTCACATCCTTTATTGCCGGGGGTGACTGGATGGCGGACGCTCCACGGGTCTCAATCATAAAGACTCCATGAAAAGTTGCGCAGAGGGTTAGTCGCACCCTGAGCTCTATGGCCGTCAGGGGCTTACTACCAAGTGGCGCGGACTTGAGTTCCACAGGGTTATTGCCACCCGAAGCTGATGTGGCCGTCAGGGGCCTACCACCACGTGGCGCGGACTTGAGTTGCACAGGGTTACTGCCACCCGAAGCTAATGTGGCCGTCAGGGGCCTACCACCACGTGGCGCGAACTTGAGTTGCACAGGGTTAGTGCCACCCGAAGCTAATGTGGCCATCAGGGGCCTTCGACCATGTGGCGCGGACTTGAGTTGCACAGGGTTAGTCGCACCCTAAGTTGTATGGCCGTCAGCGGCCTACCACCACGTGGTGCTGACTTGCTTTGCACAGGGTTAGCGGCACCAAAAGCTGATGAGGTCTCCGCCATTGATGACTCAGGACTCAGCGACATGTGTGAGATCTGCCGGGCCGCGGAGAAGCTGATGTGGTCTCTGCCATTCAGGACTCAGCGACATCTGTGAGATCTGCCGGGCCGCGGAGCTTTGACGGGCACGTGGAGTGCCCACTGGTAGACACTCCGGTGGCAGCAGGTAATTATTTGGTCATGGATGCGCAGGGGTGGCAGTATCTCTCTCTCTCTCTCACTTCCCTCTCTTCACTCTCTCTCTCACTCTCTTCCTTCCTTTTCTTCTCTTTCTCTATCTCCCTTCTCCCTTTCTCACTCCCTTTCTTTCCTTCCCTCTCTTTTTTTCTCTGGCTTTTTTTTCCTTCTCTGTGTCTCATTCCTTTGATATGCGCATTACACACGTCCTTATTTTGTGCTTTATTTTCCAGGCTGTCGTCGACATTCATGGTCCCGACAGGAGTCTTCCGCCTTGTTGTTTTCTGTTCAGTTTGTTAAATTTAGTTTATCCTTTATATATACGTTCACGAAAAAATAAAGTTTGATTAAAAAAAAAAAAATTAAATAATGTTTGTGGTTGTTACTTAAGTGCTGTGTGACTCTTTCTCGTTCTTATTACTGTTATTTCGTGGTGTCCACCATGGTGTTAAATTTTGGGGCAGTTATCACGGGAATACTGGTGATGTCTGCAGTTTGCACCAGCTTCTGAATAGTGTGTTATATTTATCTCAACTTTAGTTGCATTAAAGTGCTGATAATGAAATGCAGAGTAGGCGTTCCCGTGCAAAAAGACACGAGGTGCACCTTTGCGATTTATTCTAAATACTAAAATCCTGTATTGAATTGCACTGTGGTAGTGGGTGCACTTACAGTGTACACACAAAATCAATGAAGAAATGTCATTGTATTTATATTGATTGGGAATAGTGGGTAAGGTGCTGGATCTTGACGGGATACACTGCCCAGTTCGTTTATTTTTCTGTACACGAAAAAACCACATCACAACTTTGACAACAACTGCGATGCGAAACAAATTCCGGCGATAAGCCGCGTTAGCACCAGGGATTTTACACCTGCTTTCTGCTGGTGTTAAGCAGGACGACTACCTGCAGCATGAAAGGGAACACAGCTAAGAGCCACACCGAAACACCCACAGGTGCCATACAGTCAATGAGCATGATACACGGATACCCATGAGGTCCACAACACTCATCGCAACAACCCCAGGACCGCCAACGTCCCCCGAACCCGCATCTGAGCAAGTGTGTCCGTGTGGTCATTGTGTTAGCATGATAGGCACGGGCCCTGCAACATCACAGTGTCAGCGGACGTTACCATGTCACCTCAGCGTTGGCAGTGCGCCTGGACATGTAGCTACGCACGCATCCTCCTGCATGCACAAGCGGCGTGTGCTGGTCCGGCGTACACAGGTCAGCGCAGGGGTCTGCCTATCCGACAAGGGGAACGGGGTGTCTCGGACATGTCCGTGTTCAGGAAGTGCAGTAAGTGTGTCTCTGTGTTCTGGTGTGGCCGCCACAAGGGCCGCAGCAGTCGATGTTGTACAGTGGCATGCACCACCTCCAAACTGCAGTCTCACGGTGTGGTTGGAATGCCGCAGGACATGCGCGAATAGGCATTACAATGGTGTGCCGTAGGAGTGCACGGGATACAACAGTGCACCATACAAAAGTGTGGGGGCTCGTGGGAGGGAGGAGCAGCTGTTTGGCAACGTAACACACAGTGAACCCGCCCATGTGCCACATGCTGGGCATCTCATCCATGATGACCAGGGTCGCAGACATCCCACAACACCCACGACCGGCCTTTGTACACATCCTGTATGAATGCAGCTGGAGAACTTACTGTAGGGATGAAAGGTTCTTTGTCTGAGCTATCTTGCAGTAGCACATCTGCTGCTCCGAGAAGGAACATGCAAGTGGCCAGCCCCCCCCTGACAGATACGATAATGTTTGCATCCGTCTCCCACACTACGCACTGCCCGATTTGAGAACAACGAGTACACATCCCACACTCAAAAGTCCTTTGTCGTAGTTAGCGTGCGTGAAATGGCCTTCACACGTACTCCCACCACACCCCTGCCCTGCACCCATTGCACACAGACCCGGCTCATTGCACCAAGCTGTGCCATTTCATCCACAAGACTGGCACACGGCAAGCCAGTGCAGCTACAAGCAGAGCCACTGACGCAATGGCAGAGCATCCTGAACATATGGTCGACTCCATGCACGTCCACCTATACCTTGCATGTCTGCTGCATGTCCTGGGTGCACCGCCTTTGGCAGTACTGCGGATCACTTACCGGCTGTGCTTCCGCATTGCGGACGTCACCTGCGTTCAACCTGTATTGCAATGTCGCACGTGCCTATCCGAGTGGTGCATGGACGTGTGCCTCTCCAACGAGTGGGTAGCTGACATGGATTACGACAGGTGTGTGCGCCCCCTGTTGACCCACGACCAGGACTGTCATGGTGATGCCTGTTTATGGCATGCATGGATGTTTGGCATGCATGTTGGGAACTGGGCCTGGGAGATTGCACGTGTCGTAGTATGCAGTGAGCAAATTGACCCACTTCCCGATTCTGCTTTGGTGCACATTGGGTACAGTGGTTGGAGTCAGCACATCTGTCCCGGTCAGCTGATGGATTACGTCGACGACATGTCAAATATTGTGGTCAACCATCACTCATTAGAGATAGTGGCTTACGCAGCTGCACTCGCGTTCATGGACGAGTGACAAGGAACCTGCAACCACGACTCGATGTGCCACATTGCACGTGTCCCTTCGCATCATTGCACGTTGTACATCTGGTCACATGTCCCAATACAACAGTGGACATGGCTGCATTGGCGTCGAATCATGTCCGAAGCGCGGACAACCAACGCTGCTTGACACTGACGTGTGTTGGTGATGGACTACCCCGAGGTGAACATGGACGTTTTCCTACGTTCTTTATTCAGGCATGCTGCTGTATTTCTCTGCATATCGTGGCACTACTCTTGGCCGTACTGACACGCACTTTTTTTTATAAAGTTTCCACATTTTCACTTGTCTCCAAATGTGTAGTGTCTTCATTTGTATGCCAATGTGTGTGTCACGGACTCTCTGGCTGGCTGCCATACGTGAATTGCTACCCCATCCGGACTGTGGGTTTGTACTTATGCGTTCTCATGTGCCTGTTTCGTACTGACGCTTATCCGCCTCAGGCGAGTGCATTTGTGTCCTGTGTTCGATTGTGCGAATCTTTGTGTTTGGACAACATTGTGTTTGATGTTGGTGTACTCTGCTTCCTATGTGTGTGTGCTGCATTGTGTGTGAGATGTCCCTTCATGTGAGCTTTTGTTCACCCTTCTCCCTTTCCGGCAGTGTGGTTTTCACTTCTATGCTTGTTCAGTGGTGTGATGTTGGCGGGTTGTGTGACTTGTGCTCCTTGTTGGTGTGTTTCATTTTGGCCATGGTTTGTCTATAGTTGTGCTGTACTTAATTGTGCATGTGTACCATTGTGGCGATCTTCCCCCGTCCCCCCACTCCCTGCTTCTTCCTCTTCCTGGTGCTGTCGTGTCTGTAATTTTGTTGCTCCACACATAAATACATGTAATGAACAAATTAGAATAGTTCCTTGATTCTTTTAGGTTTCAAAACTTCTCTCTATTGTTTTTTAATTTTTTTTCCATATAAACATTTTTTTAATATTCAAGGACACATAGAAGTCAGAAGTGCAACGTATTCTATCAACACACTTTCTAGAACATTCTACAACACGTGCAGGTTAAAAGTTCATCAATTTTTTTAAACTTAACGATATTTTTTTGCAACATTTTCTCGAACATTTAACGGCACGTGCAGGTTAAAAGTTCATGATTGTTTTAAGTTCGAACAGTGCCTTCCAAATGCAAGTAGCAGGTGTGGTTGAGTTGAGCAAATTTTATCCTATGGTATGTACTCCACGTTTAAACTGCTTTTTCTTAACCAATCACAAAGATGCTATTCCACCAAACGAATGCTTTTCATCTCCCAATCAGGTATCGTTTTGTATGGCAAAAAAAAGTAGTTCCCCATCTTTAAACATATCTCTTATTCTACGAACGGACTGCATGAGCTACAGACATCTATCCATTCCTCCCAGCCATACCTTCAAAATGCTAGTGTGGATCGTAGGACATAGCTATGTTTTCTGGTGCAAGAGGTATGCAGAACAGAGACGTATTGACTTAGACCTAGGTTTACAAAATGTGGACATTAAATGGTTTGGACAAAGAGGATTGAAGTGGCACCAATTGTTGCCTTTGGTTAAAACCTGTTTGCATCTCCAACACCCTGACCTCATGATTGGGCACTGTGGTGGAAACGACCTAGGCACATTGACTGGGGTAGGTTTGGAAATGCTAATGAAGGACACCTTTCGACAATTGATATTGCTTTTGCCTCAAACTGTCTTTGTATATTCCAATATATGCCAAAGACAGAAGCGGAAATGGTCAAACCAATTTTGTCCTCAGATTGAAAAATCTAGGAAGAATGTCAACAAAGCTGTGTCTGCATACCTCAGAGACCATAGAATGGGGTCGATCTACAACAATAACATACATTTTCATATGGCTGATATCTACAGAAGTGATGGAGTACACTTCACAGATCAGGGAAATCGAGTTTTTCTGAATAACCTGAAGCTGTGCATCCGCACTTATATGTAGCTCCAACTAATAAACACAAGGGCTCTTTTTAGAGCCGCCTTATATTCCCAATATCGGTTCACAGAGTGACAGCTGCTAGCACAGGGAGACCTGCGGGCCGTCGAGCAGCCTCGCAGAGGGACACCTGCGGCCCGTGGGCTCAGCTCGCACAGGGAGAGCTACGGGCCGTCGGCTCGGCTCGCACAGTGTGAGCTACGGGCCGTCGGCTTGCAAACGCACACCAGCGTGCTGGCTCGCAGAGGGAGAGCTCCGGTCTAACTCGCAAAGGGACACCAACGTACAGATATATATATATATACATATATATATGTGTGTGTGTGTGTGTAAATATATATATATGTGTGTGTGTGTGTGTATGTGTGTGTGTGTGTGTGTGTGTGTGTGTGTGTGTGTGTGTGTGTGTGTGTATGTGTGTATGTGTGTATATGTGTATATATGGGAGGTGGTGACCTGTATGCAAGGAAGTCTGCCGACTTTCAGTGCAGGGCCCATGTTTCCCCGTCTCGATGTGCCTCTCTCAGTAGGTCGACGGATCCCTGGTGACTGGGCACCGTGTAAGCGAAGGCCAAAGCGGGGAGGACTATGTGGCTTATCAATTTTTATACAACGGTCTCCCCCGACCCTGCTTACCTGCCTTATCTTATTGATTGGGCTGCTGCTACAAGTGGAGACTTCCTGAGCTTTATATTCAATATGGTTGACCCCACACTTAGTGGATTAGTTGAAACGAAGCCCACATGGAGTCTCTGTCCGGAGTTTCCAGATGAAGCCATGCATCGATCCTGAGTATCGGTTTGTTCATCACTGGACTTCCAATTATGCTGTGACATTTATCTATTCGTCAACGCCGTTGATTTCAGTCTGCACACAAACCTTCAGGTGCTTATTAACTGGCGGGGCAATCCGGCCAAGAGCAGGTTAATACTGAGGCATTATGGGATGAGTAGTCCCTGCGGGGGTGATTAGGCAATGTCGAGAGTGACTACAGGTGATTCAGCGCATTAGGTGTGTTTTAAAGTACTGTATTCACACTGGCATATGTATTGCGTTTAATATCTGTAAAATCAATGGTGATTGTTATTGATTTAGGTATGCCAAACCCCGATATCGCATAGCGTGACTGCTAGCTCTATATCTAAATGTGTATGCATATAAGTTGTCACGGACACTGACCTGGGGCGCTTTCATGTTATGAAGGAAGTATACGTTTTTCAGCTGGTCTCCTTTCTGCACTATTCTAAATGCAGCATGATTTACTAATTTTTAACAAGTGTTACCTTAAGGGTCAGCGCAACGTTTTTTATCTTCATGATTTTTAATAAGTACCTGTTTCGGAATGAAATAAGGCAACACCCCTTTTTTTGAGCAATGCGCAGTGGTTTGTTTGTGCACTAGGCACTCAATGGGAACATCAGTATGCATTTTTAAAGACATTCATAAAATTTTCCACGTAGCACATTGATTATGCAAAGTGATGACAATGAATGTTCATGTAATTCAAAAGGATATGTAATGCTTTATTATTTGTAATTAAGAAACTCTTCTATGTCTATGACTGAAACTGGGTATTTAAGTTTAAGAAAAATGGCGCTGATTAGATTGAGAAAGGCTGCTGTGTCAGCCGAAACGCGTCTCTCTTGTCTGCCGGGTCGGAGGAGGCTCTATGCAATAAAAAAGCCTTAAACCCAGATGCCCTCGTGTGCGTGCTCTTTTCCATGTGGAGCAGAGGTTTTGTTGGATATATATATATATATATATATATATATATATATATATATATATATATATATATATATATATATATATACACATATACACGTGCGCACACACACACACATTCACTGAAAAACCAAAGTTTAAAGTGACGTTATAGATAGGTGAAGATGTCAGTTAACAAATTCCGCTTTAAATGTACAAAACCACTGAAATTTACCAGTTATGTTTATCTCAAGTAACTATAACTTTTGCCGTAAGGAAACTATAACTCAAGCTCCATCATGCATGTTTTTTTTTAGAAAATATCATTACAGTTGTTGCAGTTATATTATCAAGGATGTCGTAGAAGATCTGATGAGTAATATGTGGGGTAATTAGCAGTGCAAGGCGAGGGCACAAGTGAGCCGTAATTGCTCAAAAACTACTAAACAGTTTTACACCAAATCACTAAAACAATCTTTCTGGACGGAGATCTAGCTTTCTGCCAAATTTGGTGTAAATCTGTTTAGCCTTTTGGGCTGTAGCTATGTCTAAAGTTCCTATTGAAAAATGAATGCGGAAAACACGTTTTGGGACCCCCTCCCCTCCTTTTTCTCTGCCTCTGCTTGATGGCTCACCCTGAAAAATTCCAGTTAGGAGTGGAGGTCAAAAAAGGTTTTGGCCTGGGAGGTCGCCACAATCATAATTTAAGAGGCAGAGGCAAGCGGCCCCCCTCGCCGATCGCCGAACCATTTCAAAGCCCCGGGGACCCCATCCTCCGGGCCCGTCACATTATTTTTTGAGGAGGGGGCATTGGGCCCCCATCTCTGAACTATGATATGGCGCTGAGGGATGGGGTCTTGAGGACTCCATCCTCTTGCCTGCCATGTTATATTTTGAGAAGTGGAGGATGGGCCCCACTCATCAAACCATGATACACCAGCAGGGACCCCAAACCCTGGTGCTTGCTGTTCTATATTTTGGGGAGGGGGCATGAGGTTCCCCCTCCCTGAGCCCTTGGGGCAGCCTGAAGGAAGCCATTCCACGGGGCTAGTTGACTGTTGGTGCCCCGGGTACCCCATTCGCTGGAATACTGTTGCCTGCCCGCGAAGACAGAGAAGACTTCAGTGCTCCCACCCAGTGGGAGCAAAAATGCTCCCACCAGTCAGGAGCTTGAATGTCTTTTCCAGCCTGTACTCTGAGGCAGGGAACATAGGAGTGACATTTTTACTCGGTAGCCACACTGCATTTATTATAACTTTGCCTTCTCTATACACTACTTATACCCTTTTATATTATATCACTCATACCATTTAAATAATAGTATTTACAATGATAGTTATGACATCGCAAATCACATCTTTTTTGAGAACACAGTGCATGGTAGAGAGGCAAGTTATAGTTAATATATAAATGTAAGGTATAACTATAACTTTAGAATTTGTAATGTTTGTGCATTTTAAGTTTGGTTTTTATAGAAAGAATAAGTACAATTTTCATAACTATAACAAAGATTTAACCTTTGTTTCTTTTCTTTGAATTTCAATTTTTTTTTTTTATAAAAATGTGTTCCAAATCGTAAAGTTTATTGTTATCGAGTGTAGTATCATTAAGTGGAGCGTGGTCCAGTAGAGTGTACTGTCGTAAAGTGGAGTGGGGTAGAGTAGAGTGGAGTGTGGTTCAGTGGAGTGGTATACAATGGAATAGCGTACAGTGGAGTGGGGTATAGAGGAGTGGGATATAGGGGAGTGGGGTCAAGTGAAGTGGTGTAGAGTGGAGTGGTGTAGAGTGGAGTGGTGTAGAGTGGAGTGTCAGAATAGAGTATAGTGGAGTGGAGTAGAGTAGCTTAGCATACAGTGGAGTAAATTGTTATGCAGTGCAGTGGCATGTTGTATAGTACAGTGGCGTGGAGTGCACTGACATGGACAGGCGTAGTGTTGAGTCGAGTAAAGTGTTATAAACATGAGTGGCGTCTTGTATAGTGGAGTGGTGTGTCTTAGAGTGTAGTAGAGTGTTTTACATTGGAGTGTAGGGGCATAGAGTAGAGTAGTGGCTTGTACAGTGTAGTCTCAGGGCTTAGAATGGAGTACAGTGTTGCATAGTGGCACACAGTGTAGTACAGTTTTGTAGAGTGGAGTTGTATAGAGGGGAGTAGAATGTGGTAGAGTGTCACAGAGTGGATGAAACTTGTACAGTAGAGTGGCGTAGAGTAGAGTGCGGTAGACTGTCGTACAGTTGAGTGGCAAGAGTAGCATACAGTAGAGTGCAGTAGCGGAGTACAGTGGAGTAGTGTCTCAAAGAAAGAAAGTATTTTAAATGGTGTGAAGTGGCATAGAGGGAGTTGCGTAGAGGGTCGTAGAATGAAGTACAGTGTCCTAAAGTGCTATAGAGTAAAGTAGAGTGCTGTACACTTTTATTGACAGGAGTACATCATTGTACCGTGTAGTGTTTAAAGTGGAGTATACTGTGGTATAGTGGAGGGGCGTAAACTTTTGTTGATTGGAGTACAGTGTTGTTGAGTGGAGCACATTGGAGTCGCATGGAGTGTAGTTGGGTAGAGTGGAGTGGCATAGAATGAAGAAGCCTACAGTAGAGTTGAATAGCATAGAATTGAGTGGTATAGAGTGGAGTTACGTACAGTGGAATAGCGTAGAGTGGGATGGCATACAGTGGGGTTGCGTACAGTGGAGCAGCGTGCTGTGGAGTGAGGTACACTGTAATGGCATACAGTGGAGTGCCATACAGTAGCGGCCGGTGTCAGAGGAGAGTGGCTTACCTGTCGCCTGCACCATGCCGTATCAGCAATCTTCTGCTCCTCTCGAGATTCCACTGCAGACACAGGCTCCCAGACTCCCCTGCGGCCAATCCTGAAGATGCTTTCATACATGAGAGCAGCTTCAGGATTGGCTTGATTGCCAATGATTTGCACTCACAGGGAGACTGGAAGCCTGTGCTTGCAGTCTCCAACCCGGTAATGCAGCTCGGGTTGGAGACAACTTCAATGCGCATGACAGTTTGGCCGGTCTGAGACAGGCGGCCAAACCGTCATGCACACTGATAACAGTGCATACCACTCCCAGTGGGTGCCTGTTATCTCCTGGCTCCAAGACTCCAGGAAACAAAATAAAAAGATAATAAACCCAAGTTTATTATTGTTTCTTTTTATTTACGCTGCTGGAAGGGGGGGCGACGCTCCTCTGCCATAGCTTTGGAGCCGCTGCTGGTGCCATAGAGTTGAGTGGCATTCAGTGGAATAGCATAAAATGGAGTGGGGTACAGGCGAGTGGAATACAGTGGAATAGCATACAGTGGAGTAGAGTAGATTGGAGTGGCATTGACTGGAGTGGGGTAGATTGGAACAGCGTACAGTGGAGTGGCGTAGAGTGCAGTGGCATACAGTGGAGTGGTGTAGAGTGGAGTGCGGTGCGGTGGAGTAGCGTACATTGGAATAGAGTACAGTGGAGTGGTGTACAGTGGAGTGAGGTAGACTGGAGTGCCATAGAGTTGATATGCATAGAGTTGAGTGGTGTAGAGTGCAATTGCATACAGTAGGATAGCTTATAGTGGAGTGGCATAGAGTGGAGTGGGGTACAGTAGAGTGGAATAGCGTAGAGTGGAGTTGCAAGCAGAATTGTGTAGAGTCGAGTGGCACAGACTGGAGTGGCTTAGAGTGGAGTGACGTAGAGTTGAGTGGGGTAGGGTAGAGTGGAGTGGTGTACAATGGAGTGGCGTACAAAGGAATAGCGTATAGTAACATGCCATACAGTGGAGTGGTGTAGAGTAGCAGACTGTGGAGTGTTGTACAGCGAAGTTGCGTACAGTGGATTGGCTAACACTGTAGTGGGGTACAATGAAGTGGCATAGACTGGAGTGTCATACAGTAGAGCGGCATACAATGGAATAGCATACAGTGGAGTGGTGTACAGTGCGTGTGGTTGAGTGAAGTGGGGTGGGGTGGAGTAGAGTGGAATGGTGTAGAGTGGGCTGGTGTAGAGGGGAGTGATGTACAGTGTAGTGACCCTCAGTCAAATAGCATAGAGTGGAGTAGCTTACAGTGGAGTGGCTTACAGTGGAGTGGCATACAGTTGAACAGCGCACATTGAAGTGGGGTAGAGTGGAGTGGTGTAGAGTGAAATGGCATAAAGTGGAATAGAGTAGAGTGAAGTGGTGCACAGTGAAGTATCTTACAGTGGCGTGGCATACAGTGGTATAGTGTACAGTAGAGTAGCATACACTGAAATAAAATACAGTGGAGTAGCATAGAGTGCAGTGCCATACAGTGGAGTGGCATAGACTGGAGTGGGGTAGATTGGATCAGCATACAGTGTAGTGGTGTAGGTTGGGGTACAGAGGAGTAGCGTACAGTGGAGTGGCATAGAGTCTATTGGTGTAGAGTTGAGTGGCTTAGAGTATAGTTGCATACAGTAGAATAGAGTATAGTGGAGTGGCATAGAGTGGAGTGAAGTGACATAGGGTGGAGTGGCGTCCAGTGGAATAGCGTACAGTGGAGTGTTGTGTAGTGGTGCACAGTAGAATAGTATGCAGTGGAGTGGCAAAAAGTGGAGTGGCAAAAAGTGGAGTGGCATAGAGTGTAGTGTAGCAGAGTGTTATAGCGTACAGTGGAGTAGAGTGCAGTGGCATAAAGTGTATCTGCTTACAGTGGAGTAATGTACATTGTAGAGGCATACAGTAGAAAAAGCGCGGAGTGGAGTAGAGTGGAATAGTGTACAGTGGAGTAGCGTAGAGTGGAGTAGCATATAGAGGAGTGGCGTAGACTGGAGTGGCATAGACTAGAGTGGCGTAGAGTGGAGTGGCGACAGTGGTTTTGCATACAGTGGAATAGCATAGAGAGGAGTAGCGTAGAGTGTCGTAACATACAGTAGGGTGGCATAGACTGGAGTGGCGTAGACTGGAGTGGTATAGAGTGGAGTGGCTTATAGTGGAGTGACGTGGAGTGGGATAGAGCACAGTGGGGTAGAGTGGAGTGGCGTACAGTGGAGTTGCATAGAATGGGATAGTACAGAGTAGAGTGTTGTACAGTGAAGTTGAGTACAGTTGAATGGTGTACAGTGGATTGACGTACAATGTAGTGTGGTACAGTGAACTGGCATAGACTGGAGTGTTGTACAGTGGAGCGCCATACAGTGGAATAACATACAGTGGAGAGGTGTATAGTGCAGTGGCGTAGAGTGGAATGTGGTTGAGGGGACTAGTGTACAGTGGAACAGCGTAGAGTGGAGTGGCCTAGATTGGAGTGGTGTAGAGTGGACTGGCATAGAGTGGAGTGAGGTAAAGTGTAATGGCACACAGTTGAATAGTGTAGAGTGAAGTTGCGTAGAGGGGACTGGCGTAGAATGGAGTGGCGTACAGTGGAACAGCATACACTGGAATGGGGTAGAGTGGAGTGGTGTAAAGTGAAGTGGTGTAGAATGAAGTAGCAGAAAGTGAAGTGGTCTACAGTGAACTAGCGTACACTGGAGGGATGTAGAGCGGAATAGCGTAGAGTTTTGTGGTGTACAGTGGAGTGGCATAGACTGGAGTGGTATAGAGTGGACTGGCATAGAATGGAGTGAGGTACAGCATAGAGATGGACAGTCGAATAGTGTAGAGTGGAGTAGTATAGTGTAGAGCAGAGTGGTGTACAGTGGAATGGCGTAGAGTGGAATAGCCTAAACTGGAGTGGGGTGGCGTAGAGTGGCGTGGCGCAGAGTGGAGCAGCATACAGTAGAATAGCATAGACTGGAGTGGCGTAGGGTCGAGTGGCGTACAGTGGAGTGGTGTAGAGTGGAGTGTTGTAGAGTGGAATACCACAGAGTGGAGTGTTGTAGTGTGGAGCAGGGTAGAGTGTAGGGGGGTTGACTGTAGTGACGGATGGTCGCCATCCAATAGCGTACTGTGAAGTGGCGTAGAAGGTAGTTTTGTAGAGTGAAGTGACGTACACTGGAATAGGATAGAGTGGAGTGGCATAGAGTGGAGTGGTGTAGAGTGGAGTGGCATACAGTGGAGCGGTGTAGAGTAGAATACCTTTGAGTTTACTGGCATACAGTGTAGGGACGATGAGTAGAGTGGCATATAGTGGAACAGTATAGAGTGGAGTAAAGTGGAGTGTTGTAGAATGGAGTGGCGTAGAGTGGCGGTTGTTACTGTGTAGTGATGTACATTCAAATAGCGAGGAGTGGCGTAGAGTGGAATAGTGTAGAGTGGAGTAGCGTACTAGTGGTGTAGCATGGAGTGGAGTGGTGTAGAATGGAATGGTGTACAGTGCAGTAACATAGAGTGGATTGTCGTGGAGTGGCGTATAGTGGAGTGGCGTAGAGTGGAGTGGTGTACAGTGGAATCTCGTACAGTGCAGTGGTGTACACTGAAGTGGAGAATAGTAGAGTGGCATAGAGTAGAATAGCGTAGAGAGTAGTGTCGTAGAGTGGAGTTGCGTAGAGTAGAGGGGCGTACTTGGATATGGCATAGACTGGAGTGTCATAGAATGGAGTAGCGTAGAGTGTGATAGCGTACTTTGGAGTGGTGTAGAGTGGAGTGGCATACAGTGGAGTGGTGTACAGAGGATTAGCATAGAGTGGAGTGGTGTATGGTAGAGGGACATAAAGCCGAGCGGCCTAGAGTGTAAAAGTTCAGAATGGAGTGGAATAACTTTTGAGCTTACTGGCATATAGTGTAGGGGGACAGAGTGGAGTGGCATATAGTGCAATAGCATAGAGTGGAGTGGCTTACCCCCTTCTATGCGTCAGACAGCTTCCGGCAACAGGGCTCATGTGCGTAGAACGGCTCCTGGCCTTCTGCGCACAGGAAATCCTACTGAGGGATTTCCTTTCCCCCAAACAGCCTCAGGAGCTGGGGAAGAGCTCCTGAGGCTGCTCAGTTTTTTTTCACTGAAATGACGTCGCGTTGACGTCATTTCAGTGAAAGTGAAACTGAAATGAGCTCATCTGCTCTTTTCAGTTTCACTGCCTCGGTGGTCAGGGGTTATCTCAGTCCCCTGAGCACCGAGGCAGACGGGAGAGGTAACATGGGAAAGGGGAGAATCTCCCCTTTCCAATGGCATCCCTCCCTAGTGGATCCCTGCTTGGGGATCGCCTCAGGAGGATGATCCCCAAGCAGGTATCCACCACTAAAAAACAGGGATGGGGGAGCGGCCCCTTGGGCAAGGGCATTTGCTCCCCCCAAATAAATTTGGGCAAATTCAGTCTTTCTGCAGAGGGGGGCAGTAGCCCCCAATCTGCCCCACCCCTGGAGGGGCAGAAAGCACACTAAATACCAGGGATTATTTTTTTAAATAGTATTTAGGGGTGGGGGTGCCCTAAATGGGCATGCCAATGCCCCCACCCCCCTAAACAACCTCCACAGTCTTTCTTCCCGTGCTAGGAGGCAATTGAGGGGTATTACCCCGATCTGCCCCCCCCCAGGGGGTCAGAAAGCCTATTAGTCACCAGGGATTTTTATTTTATTTTATAAAAGAGGTGTGGGGGCTGCCCACAAAGGGCAAGACCATGCCCCCACCCAAATATATTTGGGAACAGTCTTTCCGCCCACGGGGGCAGTAGCTCCCTATCTGCTCCCCCGGGGCAGAAAGCAGACTAGATACCAGGGATTATTTTTTTAATGGTATTTAGGGGTGGGGGCTGCCCTAAATAGGCATGCCTATGCCCCCTCCCCATAACAACCTCCACAGACTTTCTGCCCCCCCTTGGGGGAAAATGGGGGTTATTACCCCCGATGTGCAGAAAGCCCACTAGACACCAGGGATTTATTTTTTATAAAAGACAGGTGGGGCTGCCCACAAAGGGCAAGACCATGTCCCCACCCAAATATATTTGGAAACAGTTTTTCTGTACATAGGGGTGGGAGCTGCCCAAAATAGATATGCCAATGCCCCCACCTCCCTAAAATAATTCTAGTCTTTCTGCCCCTCTTGGGAGGCAAATGGGGGCAATAGCCCCCGATCTGCCCCCCCCAAGATGGCAGAAAGCACACTAGGTATCAGGGATTTTTTTTATGTATATAGGGGTGGGGGCTGCCTAAAATGGGCATGCCAATGCCCCCCCAAAATTCCACAGTCTTTCTGCCCCTCCCAGGAGGCACTTGGGTCAATAGCCCCTGATGTGCCCCCGGGGGGGGTGGTAGAAAGCCCACTAGGCACCAGGGATTTGTTTTATACGTAGGGGTGGGGGTATGCCAATGCCCCCACACCCCCCAAAAAATTGCCACAGTCTTTCTGCCTCCCCCGGGAAACAGATGGGGGCAAAAGCCCCTGATTTTCCCCCTCCGGGTGGGGCAGAATGTCCCACTAGGTACCAGGAATTATGTTGGGTTTTTTTTATACATAGAGGTGGGAGCTGCCCAAAATGGGCATGCTAATGCCCCCACCCCCAAAAAAGTCTTTCTGCCCCCCTGGAAGGCAGATCGGGCAATAGCCCCATATCTGCCCCCCGGGGGGCAGAAAGCCCACTAGGCACCAGGGATATGTTTATTGGCATGTCAGGGAGAAGCCCCATAGGCAAGGGTCGCTCCCCTTTTTTTAGGCACACATTTTGGCTGTTTCAGTGATATGTTTAGTCTCATCTGCCCCAAAGCGGGGGCAGAAAACCAGTAGTAACCAGGGAGAGTTTGTGTGAGTGTGAACTGGAGTTTGGCTGACGGTCTACGTGTACTGACATTTGGCTGGCATTTTGCTTGCGGTGTGTGTGGACTTGAACTTGGCTAATGGTGTGTGTGGACTCGCGCTTGATGACGGTGTGTGTAGATTGGTGCTAGCCTGGTGGTGTGCGTGGAGTGGTGCTTGGCTGGTGGTGTACGTGGACTGGCGCTTGGCTGACGGTGTGCATGGATGGTGCTTGGCTGGCGGTGTGCGGGGATGGCACTTGGTTGACGGAGCACTTTGGTGGCTCTTGGCTGGCGGTATGAGTGGATAGTGCTTGGTTGACTGTGTGCATAGATGGCGCTTGGCTGGCGGTGTGCGTGAATGACGCTTGGCTGGCGGTGTGCATGGATGGTGCTTGACTGGCGGTGTGTGGGGATGGCTCTTGGCTGATGGTATGCCTGGGTGGCGCTTGGCTGGTGGTGTCCGTGTACTAACTCTTGGCTGGCGGTGTGGCTTGCACGGATCCCCCAGTGTTTTCTTACTTGGAATCCCCCGCAAACCTCCAATTTACTTACAAAGTCAGTCAAATCACTTTATTCGATGCTTAAAATTATTAAGATCATAAAAGTACAGAGAATACAGTATAAAATATGCATGCTAAAAATACAGTTTTCATAATTCAATTGATGACAATAATTTGATTAAAACAAGCGGTTTTTAAAAACATGATAAAATTGATGGATCATAAGGCGCATTGGCCCACCCGCCTAGTCTTCCATGCCTGAAGGAGATATGAGGCCACAGTAAAACATACTAATTCGTTAGGTAGTGATTGTAAAAAATACAAGGTCGGACGACACTGAATAAAGTCATATTTGCGCATAAGCAGCCAAATGAGTCTTTTGCGGTGCGTCTTATAAAATTTACAGAAGAAAAGTATGTGTAAGTTTGACGGAGGGGAAGAGTCATCACACGGGCAGGGTGGAAGATCTGCTATTGAGTAAATACCGGCTGGGAAAGAAAGCATGCAAGGAATAAGATTCAACCGAAACCTTACTAGGATGAATCGGTGGCGTGGGTTGGTCACAAGGCATAGATATCCCGGGGCGCCTTCCTGTTCAATTGGGCTCTCTAGATATAATTTTACAAGTGTTTTTGAGCAGTTTAACTTGGCTCGCTCCAGTGTCCTATAATTTAGAAAAGATCTTTTAATTTCTTTTTTGGATACTGTGGTGCAGGTTAAGGGCGATGTGAATAGTTGGCCTAAGCCGAGAGAGGTGAGGCTGTTTTTAATGTATAATAACCACAGGATCTTTAATGCGTGATCCAAAGTGATGCAGTCTTCTATTAATCTTTGAGTGAGATTTACTGTCGTTCTTCTCCATATGGAATGCCATAGCAATATGGGTGCCAGCCTGATTATATCATCAATATAAGGGACATCCAGCTCGGTGTGGCATAAGAAATTAGAACTTACAAAGTCATATTTTCCTCACATTTCTGTGTGGGTAAGTTGTAGGATCACTGCGCAGGCACAAATTTCCTACCACCCAGCGTTCCCCTTGGTCTCCCGAGAAAAATTATACCTCACTTGTGTGGGTGCCCAATGTAGCATCAGCCTAAAAACGTATAAACAAACTGCTTTGCTTTGAGCCCCCTTCAATCTCTACACATTTTTGCCCCTTCCATGTCATAGGCACTTGGCCCATCCTCACAAGTAAGGTATCATTTTTATCGGGAGACTGAGGGGAACGCTGAGTGGTAGAAAATTTGTGCCCTGCAGTGATCCCACAACTTTCCCACACAGATATTAGAGGAAAATGTGACTTTTTAGCTACATTTAAGGTTTGCAGGGGATTCTGGGTAGGAAAATATTTAGAGATCCACGCAAGCCATACCTCCCTGGACTCCCCTAGGTGTCTAGTTTTCAGAAATGTTTGGGTTGCTAGGTTTCCCTAGATGCCCGCTGAGCCCGGGACCAAAAACGCAGGTGAATCCCTTGCAAAACCAGGTAGTTTTGCGATCGATAATTTCGAAGTCTCCACAGTACGTTTTGGGGTGTTTCCTGTCGCGGGCACTAAGCCTAACCACACGAGTGAGGTACCATTTTTATCAG
This sequence comes from Calotriton arnoldi, assembly GCA_963921515.1. Taxonomy (NCBI): domain Eukaryota; kingdom Metazoa; phylum Chordata; class Amphibia; order Caudata; family Salamandridae; genus Calotriton; species Calotriton arnoldi. The sequence continues at coordinate 2,135,112 of CAWUFW010001300.1, forward strand.
GAGACTTAGGGGAATGCTGGGTGGGTGGAAGTTTGTGGCTCCCCGCACATTCCAGAACTTTCCTTCACAGAAATGTGAGGAAAATGTTTTTTTTTTTTTTTTACAAAGTTTGAAGTTTGCAAGGGATTCTGAGTAACAGAACCTGGTTAGAGCCACACAAGTCACCCCATCCTGGATTCCCCTGGGTGTCTAGTTTGCAAAAATGTACAGGTTTGCTAGGTTTCCCTAGGTGCCAGCTGAGTGAGGATCCAAAATCGACAGCTGGGCACATTGCGAAAAACGGGTCCGTTTTCACAGGAGAAATGTGATGTGCCCACTTTGCATTTTGGGCCATTTCCTGTCACGGGCACTAGGCCTACCCACACAAGTGAGGTACCATTTTTATCTGGAGACTTGGGGGAATGCTCGTTGCATGGAAGTTTGGGGCTCCCCGCAGATTCCAGAAATTTCCATCACAGAAATGTGGGGAAAATGTTTTTGGGTTTTTTGTTTACAAAGTTTTAGGTTGCAAGGAATTTTGGGTAACAGAAATTGGTGAAAGTCACACAAGTCACCCCGTTTTGGATGTCCTTGGATGTCTAGTTTTCAAAAATGTACAGGTTTGCTATGTTTCCCAAGGTGCCGGCTGAGCTAGGGTCCAAACTCCACAGCTAGGCACATTGCGAAAAAAGGGTACGTTTTCACTGGAAAAATGTGATGTGCCCACATTGTGTTTTAGGTTGTTTCCTGTCGCAGGCACTAGGCCTTCCCACACAAGTGTGGTACCATGTTTATTGGGAGACTTGGAGGAATGCTGGGTGGGTGGAAGTTTGTGGCTCCCCACAGATACCAGAACTTTCCTTCACAGAAATGTGAGGAAAATGTCCTTTTTTTGACAAAGTTAAAGGTTTGCAAGGAATTCTGGGTATCAGAACCTGGTGAGAGTCACACATGTCACCCCATCCTGGATTCCCCAGGATGTCTAGTTTTAAAAAATGTACAGGTTTGCTAGGTTTTCCCAGGTGCCGGCTGAGCTAGGGTCCAAAATCCACAGCTAGGCACATTGCAAAAAAGGGTCACTTTTCACTAGAAAAATGTGATCTGTCCATGTTGTGTTTAGGGCCGTTTCCTGTTGCAGGCACTAGACCTACCCACACAAGTGAGGTACCATTTCTATCGAGAGACTTAGGTGAACACAGAATTGTAGAACAAGTGTTATTACCTATTGACTTTCTAGGCATTTCTGCCTTCCAGATGTAAGACAATGTGTAAAAAAGAAGTCACTGTGAAAAATGTCCTCTAATTCATATGCTAGTGTGGGTACACACAATTTCGTAGATGTGCAAATAACTACTGCTTCTAAACTCTATATTTTGTTCCCATTTCGGAAATACATAAGTGTCCATGATACCTATTTTTCACTCTTTATATTTTACAAAATTAATTGCTATATATACCCGGTACACAATGAAAACCCATTACAAGGCGCAGCTCAGTTAATGCCTCTGGGTACCTTGGGTTTGTGGTAGAAAAAGGGAGCTTGAAGAAAGTGACTATATGTCATGCATTTTGTGCTTTTATTGAAAATCTATGTTGAAGTATGTGAAAGTATTGTACATTGGGGTTCAATAACAAATTAGATCTCGATGAAGTAAGATCTGATATGCAAGGAGTAAGCTGTTTATGTTTACAAGGAGTGAAATGTGTAAAAACCAGTTATGTTTACGGAAAATGTAAACTGCACTTAAACATTAATGTGTACAATGTTTACAGCCCTAGAAAAATGTGAACATTTCTTCAGAAACTGATCATATATAATGCATTATGCACGTTAATCAAAAATATATTCTAGTGTATTTTAGAATATGTGAAACTAGTGTGGGAAGAATTTTTGGACAACAAATTACATCTAATATGTAAGTAGTAAGTTATTTACAAGGAGCGGAATGTTTACAAACTAGTTACTGTTTGCAAAAAAATAATATTGCATGTTAGCTACAATATATACAAAGTTGACAATTTAAGAGAATATAAATTATTCCGGGAAGGTTTACATAGTATGCATTATACACTTTAACTTGTGAATTAGTTTGTAGAAAATAACTTCTCTATGATTAGTGAGAAATAAATCACAAATGGGAAGTTGTGAATATTTCCATTGAAGCAAGAGGATTGCAATAACAAGAAAAGAAGAATCTCCAAGAATGTCTTTTACCTTTGAAGGTCTGTAAGAGGACATGATAGGAGAGAGCTTGTTGGGAGAATATGATACAAATGTTGAAAACAGGTAAATACATTGAAAGATGGAATTTATCTTGGTGGTATTTGGGTACTTCACCAAAGCAAAAACGTGAGTCAGAATTGTACAACACGGCCTAAGGTTGCAAAAGTACTTTACTTACAACAAGTCGATGCAACGTTTGTAAAGGAATTTTCTTTATACTGAACGATTCTAACTCCCAAAGAATGTATCCTATATAAAAAGTCCTGAAAATACAAAGAAAATATTGCATTTAAGTATGAAATACTTGATGGTTGAGTTCCTGATTAATGTAGCCTTGATTTTAAACATGGTGATGGTATTAACGGGTTTGCCCTTTTAATAGTCACTCTGTATAGACATCTCTATAGCCCTGTGGAAGCCTATGGCCGTAACGCGTAGGCTATGCAGTGCTGCACGATGCACTTTTGTTTGTAAGACACTGAAAAAATAAAAATGGATTAAGAGGATTTCTGGATTGTGGCACGTACTGCTTGGATGAGTCTCAATGGTGGAGTGGAGAAATGGTTCTGTGAGCAGATTCTCCATAAAGAAAGGTAGCGTACTCTGGAGCTCTTCTTTAAATGCTTTATTCGAAAACCACCATCAACTAACAAACACGTTTCGACCTCACAGGCCTTTGTCAATGTCAGCGTCTTTGTTGTCAGCCATCTTTTTTAATCATTCAAAACATTTCACTTCCGGCAGAGAGCATTTCATAACAATAAATGATGGACTTGCATATCAATTGCATCTCCTTAGTGTGAAACTGGCGCGGCCTTCATATACTCTTACTTTCACATTACATCTGTTCATAATTCTCCAGTGATGACATTGATATTCTCATTATTGTTATTCTATCAACATTAGATTGCAACAATATACATACATTCACTGAAGGTTACAGAGACGGTATAGTTAGGTTCAGATTATACACACACAAAACCATAGAAATTCAGTAGTTATAGTTATATCAAGTAACTTTAACTCGTTCCCTAAGGTATCTATAACTTGCACCCTCGCCATGCACATTTTTCGCATCAAAACTTTCACTGCAAATGTTGGAGTGATATTATCAATGATATCACAGAACATGTCATGAGTGATTAATATGTGGGTCAATTAGCAGTGCATGGCAAGGGTTCGAGTTATATTTACCTTATGGCACGAGCTATAGTTACTTGAGATAATTATAGCTATAACTGCTGAATTTCTGTGGTTTTGTGCATGTAAAATCTAAACCTAACTATAAAGTCCTTGTAACCTTTGTTTTTTCAATGAATTTCAAAGGTTTTTTTTTTAAATTCTATTTCCTAATTATAACATCCTTGTAACCTTTTTTTCCAGTAGATTTCTACTGTTTTTTAATGCTATTTCCTAACTATAATGTCCCTGTAACTTTTGGTTTTTAGTGAATGTTACAGTTCTTTTTTTTATTATGAATTGCACTACGATTTGACCCATAAGTTAGTTCAATTTATCAATATACATTATCACAAGGTTATAAATACATTTTATTCACACATTTTTATATATATATATATATATATATATATATATATATATATATATGCAAAAACAGAAGCAGAGAACTCTGGGTAGTTCTCAAGTCTAGGTGGAAAGCAGCTCCAGTAAGAGCACTCTCAACACCAGCGACACTCTAAATTTGCTCACCTCAAATGTCTGCTTTTCTATCAAAGTCTTTAAGCATAGGATTAGCGCAGTGCTATCCACGCCGAGATAGAAAGGGACAAAGTCTTTTACCATTTTTACAGCAAAGTCTTTAAGCATAGGATTAGCACAGTGCTATCCCAGCCGAGCTGTAAAATGGCTAAAGTCTTTTACCACTCCAGGCACAGTATTACAGCTTTGGATTGGTAAAATACCATCCAAGCCAACCTGAAATGAATGAAAGCAACCCCTGACACATGTTTCGCTCTCGTTAGAGCTCTTCAGAGAGGTATAGCTTTGTCCAGACACAAGGGAGCACCCAGTATAAGTCAAAATAAAACCCTTTCAGGCATAGAGTGACGAATAAATTATGCAGAAGCAGAGAACTCTGGGTAGTTCTCAAGTTTAGGTGGAAAGCAGCTCCAGTAAGAGCACTCTCAACACCAGCGACACTCTAAATTTGCTCACCTCAAATGTCTGCTTTACTATCAAAGTCTTTAACCATAGGATTAGCGCAGTGCTATCCACGCCGAGATAGAAAGGGACAAAGTCTTTTACCATTTTTACAGCAAAGTCTTTAAGCATAGGATTAGCACAGTGCTATCCCTGCCGAGCTGTAAAATGGCTAAAGCCTTTTACCACTCCAGGCACAGTATTACAGCTTTGGATTGGTAAAATACCATCCAAGCCAACCTGAAATGAATAAAAGCAACCCCTGACACGTGTTTTGCTCTCGTTAGAGCTCTTCAGAGAGGTATAGCTTTGTCCAGACACAAGGGAGCACCCAGTATAAGTCAACAAACTATTTTTTTAAAATTAAGGTGAGGTAACCTATGTAGTCTTTCTATAAATGCAATGCATCAAATCTTTCTATTTTTTAAATTCATCAGTACTATGGTGCCAGGGTACCTCTACCCTGACCCCTTCTATCACTTTTACATTTTATTTTCCCCCGGGGAACCCTGTTCCAATGCACACAAAGGCAGCTGCAACTTTTTTCTCAGGTTGCGGCCAGCCAATCATGGCTTTGCTGTTGGATTGGGGAATCTGTCTGGATCTGTAGATGATCCGCATGTCTAGATATACATAAATGTTTTTCTTTAATAACTCCAAAGCTAGTGCACAGATTTACACCAAATTACAAAAAGCACTCTTTCTGGACCAAGATCTAGCTTTTTGCCAAATTTGATGTAATTCCGTTCAGCGGTTTGGGCAAAAATATTTGTATATGTTGATGGTTGGGTTTGAGGGACTCTCGCAAGAGTACTTCAAACCTAATTAAAAAAAATAGAGAGTTCTGATTGCCCCAGGGAGTTTTTGTTTCCTTGGGCCATCTTGCTCCAGCTGGAGTCAGATTGTCACGGGAGCGAGCGCTCCGATTGGCTGCCAGCAACATGAAGAAAAATATTGCTGGCAGCCATTTCAGGACTCGGGGACTTAGTCCCCTGTCCTGAAATTGTTTTTAAAAAAAAAAAGATATACGGGGCAGGGTACAGATACCCTGCCCCCTAGCCCTTGTGGGCCCAAAAATAAACTAATTTTCTTTTATGCTGCGATCCCGCCTCAGTCTAGCAGGATCACAACAATACAAAATAAATAAAAGAGGCCTGCTTTCTTTTTAATTTAAATTATTAACCCCCCCCCCACCGAGGTGAGCCAGGACGTGGGGGTCTTTGTTGTTAAAAAAAAAAAAAAGTATATATATATACATTTATATATGTGTGTGTATATATATTTAATGCGAACTTTGAGAACACCTTTGTTTTGTGGCATTTTTTTTATTTTTTTTAAACAGTTTTATTAAAGATACGACTTGCAATAATAACATTTACAGCATGACATTCCCATGAAACAGTAGTGTCCATCATATGACATTGAAAACAAAAGTTTATAGCACGTCTGATGTAAGTTATAGGTTTGTCAGTTAACAAATAGTTTTCCCTATTGGTCATCATCTTCCGAAAAAGGATCTATAGTCGGTGGGGTACAAATACCTCCCCTGAATGTATTTCACCTACTCCACATTCGCTCCCATTTTTTGGGGCATCCTCTGTGAACATATGTGGCCTTTTCAGCCGCCATGGCCATGTCCATATCTTTACACCAGTCTCCTAGGAGTGGGGCAGTACCCCCCCCCCAATGTCTGGCAATATTTCGTTTTGCTATTGACATACCTAGTGTTGCCCAGGCTTGGGCTGTGTGATTCAGGTCCGTTGGTTCCCCAGATGTTTAGGAGACATCGTTTAGGCTCAGGCGGTACAGGACTTGTGCTAACCTGTGTGATTGTGCTCATCACTGTCGGTCCAGTATGGTTTAATCACAGGGCATTCCCATAGAGTGTGGTAAAAGGTGCCTATATCACCACATTGTCGCAAGCAGAATTGATCATTGGACATTCCTATTTTGCATAATGTTACTCTGGTAAAATATGTCCTGTGGAGCACTTTGAGTTGTATAAGAGGCAGCTTAGAGGACACTGCCACCACCCTCGGGGACTTTAGTGCCTCCTGCCAGTCGGTTTCGTCCAATTCGCCGACATCAGTCTGCTATTTTTCCCGTAACAGTTGCGTAGGATCTAATTGATTATTGACGATTTTCCGGTACGTGAGTGATATTGCCTTCTTGTCTATGTATTCCGTGAGGAGTCTGTCTTCCAATGGGGAAGACTCCAGAAGGATCGTATCCAGTGGGATGGGCGCTTCCATTGCATGCTTAACCTGCAAGTATCGAAACAGCTCAATGGGTGCGATTTCGTATTGGGTTTGTAATTGGGCGAAAGTGAGGATTTTTCCTGTTTGCAGAGGTCACCCAATCGTGAGATCCCTATTGTGTCCCACTGTCTAAACCCTTTACTCTTGCCCAGGTTGCCCAGTCTGCCTGTTTCCCATAGTGGGGTGTGTTGTGTTAGTTTGTCGTTCCAGCCTAGGTGTCGTGTTACCGTATGCCATGTGCGGACGGTATGTGCGGTCGGTCCTACAAGGTCTGATTTTCGCTTTTTATTATATAGTACTCGATCGATTCCTCCCACTCCCAGGGCATGTCTATCCAGTCGGTATGCAGGGTCAGTTTGGGGCGAATGAAGCCATTGATTAATCACGGTTAATTGAGAGGCCCAGTAATATGTCTGGACATGTGGGAGTGCAATACCGCCATCATACCAGCTCCTAACCAGCTTAGCTGCTGCTATTCTAGCGGGTTTTCCGTCCCACAGGAGATTATTCACTTCTGAGTCTATTGCTTTAAAGTATGACAAGGGAACACAGAAGGGGCTGTTATGGAGGGCATAACGAAATCTGGGGAGCGCCATCATTTTAAAAAGGGCTGCTCTACCCAGTACAGTGAGGGGCAGCGATTGCCAGTGTTTGGCGTCTCGCCGTAGTCTCTGCAGCGGTTCCTGAAGGTTTTTAGCTATGAACTCACCGGGGTCGGACGTGACATGAATACCTAAGTATTTGAAACCGTCTGTGATTATCTTTATCGCACAACTCTTCGGTAACACTGGAGGGGGCCCATATAAAATGTACAGTACCGATTTTCCCCAGTTGATAGTATACCCTGACACAGTCTCGTATACTTCGCATATGTTTAGGAGTCTATGTAGGGAGCGTTTTGGGGATGCCATGTATATAAGAATATCATCCGCATAAAGGGATATGCGGTCTTCCCATCCCTCCGTCCATCGGAGCCCACGGATAACTGGGTCCTTCCTTATCCAGGCTGCCAGAGGCTCTAGCACTAAGGCAAAAAGGAGTGGGGACAGGGGGCAGCCCTGTCTCGTTCCACGTCCCAGGGGAAACTCACCGGAGATGTGTCCGTTGGCTACTACATGCGCCAATGGATTAGTGTATAACAGTCGGACCCATGAGCAGAATTTTGGTCCAAACCCTAGATGTTGGAGAACCGCAAAGAGGAATGGCCATTCGACCGAGTCGAAGGCCATCCTAGCATCAAGGGACAATATGGCGGTCTCTTCTTGGATAGTGTGTTTGCGGCTCAAGACACTATGTAGGCGCCTAAGATTTAATGCTGTATTTCTCCCCGGCATAAATCCGGATTGGTCCGGATGAACCAGTTTTGAGAGGTGGGGAGTTAATCTGTTGGCCAGTGCTTTGGCCAGTATCTTGGCCTCTGCGTTAATCAAAGAAATGGGACAGTAAGAGGTGCTTTCTGAGGATGGTTTACCCGGCTTATGGAATGCTACGCGTTGGTCTTTGGGGAGTTCTCCCTTTTCTAGGCTGGCTTCATACATCCTTAACAGGTGGGGGGTAAGTTTAGTAGCCGCCCGCTTGTAAAGTTCGATGGGTATGCCATTAGGACCCAGGGCTTTTCCTGACTGTATCTTTTTCATAGCGAGTGTTAGTTCGTCTGTGGTTAGATCTGCTTCTAGTAATTGGGTCTCTTCCTGCGTGAGTGTAGGTAAGTGTATATCTCAAAGGAATGCTATCGCATCTTGCAAGTCAGTTTTGGTCGTGGGAGTGTAGACGTGCTCGTAGGGCGCCGCTAAGGCGTCTACTATCTCTTGTGGGTCTGATGTGATTTTCCCGCCATCTAATCGGAGCTCTGTCACCCATCTATCCGCTCGTGTTCGTTTGTCTAGCAGGCCAGTAGCTTGCCTGCTTTGTCTCCTGCCTCATAGACCCTGTGGCGAACCGCTGTGAGTCTGGTTTTAGCGTCCTCCCATAAGTACTCCTTGTATTCTTGCTGCTTCATACGCAGCTTATGTATGTTTGTGTCAGATGGGTCCTGAGCATGCAATGTTTCTAGTTGATTCACTTCTAGTTCTAGGGTTTCTATTACTTTCCCCTTTTCCTTTTTATGACCTCAGATTAAGGATATGGCCTGTCCTCGCAGGATAGGTTTGTACGCTTCCCAGGGAATCAGAGGGGAGGACACTGATGGCTCATTTTCGGTGAAATAGTGTTTTGTGGTAGCAAGCAATCCCTTCCAGATCTTGGGGTTTTGTAAATAGCCAGGATATATTGGGTATATGCGACGGCGCTTTGGGACCTGCACGGCATATTCAGCATAAACAGGAGAGTGGTCAGAGATGCCTCTGGATAGATGTGATATCTCTCGGAATCTACCTACACTGTCTGTTGATGTGAGTATGTAGTCGATTCTAGAGAGACTGTTGTGAGCACCGGAGTGATAAGTGAATTGGCGCGTCTGTGGGAATTTAAAGCGCCAGGTGTCTATCAAGCCGAAGGCGTCTAAAAAGTCAGCAAAGTTAGAGCGTGTACGATGTTGCAGTCTAGGGGGCGTTCGATCCAGAGTATCATCAAGAGTAGCGTTAAAATCACCTCCAATTAATAGTTCTCCTTCCGGAAGTGTGAGTAGAAATTTGCCAAGCGCCTGAAAAGCCAGCCAGTGGAGTGCAGGTGGAATATAGACGGTGACCAAGTTAATTGCGTGTCCTTCCCATCGGCAAGAGACCGCTGCAAAGCGGCCTTGATCGTCTGTGTAAGTGCGTTGTACAATCAGAGGGAAGTGCTTTTTAATCAAGATTCCCACCCCACGTGAACCCGATGGGAATTCGGAGTGTACCGCTAACTTGAAACCCCAGCGGTCTAGGGCTCTACATGTCGATCCCACCAGATGGGTTTTCTGTATCATGGCCACTGCTGGTGCCTTGCGCTTAAGATATATTGCAGCACGAGCCCCCTCTTTAACTTGTCTCTCAAGCCATTAACATTCCATGAGACAAGCGACAGTGATGGAGCGTTTGTGGGGCACATCTTGGGAACATCAGGGGTAGTAAGTGTGGACCTTGGTGTCATCTGAGCCAGTTCTGCGGGATATCCCTAACGGAGATCTCAATGGATACATTACTGTGAGGTTGCAAGTCGCATTAGAAATCCAAGTGAACCATAAGAAACAAACTAAAGAAAAATTAACAATCCCTGTTACCCATCCCTCCCCCCTCCCTGCCTCCCTGCATGACAGACTTAGAAATACCCGCCTCACAAACAATGCAGAGTGCCTATACCCCATTTCCCGTTACCTTTGTAGGGGGTAGTCTCTCCATCACCCCCCCAGATCATCTCTATTACAGTAGTATATGTCAATAGAAATTAACAGCCTTTGCATAGGCAAATATCCGTACAGTGGTTTTAACTTGTTATCAGAAGTCATCTCTCAAACATCTGGTCGGAACATCAAAGCAGTCTCTAGTTAGATAGGTAACCTGCTGGGTCCATGGGCATTACTGTTCAGCAAGTGGAAGAGGTCGTTCTACCGTTCTTAGTCTCTTGGAAGGATTGGTGCCCTTTTCAACGTCTCTCAAGTGATTCGGCATGCGTAGAGGCTGCTTCTACTGGCGTGGGTTGCGTCATTTCGGTCGGAAGGTGGTGCTGTTTGTTGTTCATCTTCACGGGTTTGGTGACTCTGCGCCATCCTTCAAGCCATTCCTGGGTCTCCTCTGGTGTGGTAAAGAACCACGCTTTCCCTTCCGCTTCCACCCGCAACCTAGCCGGGAACAGCATGGAGTATTTCAGTTCTCTGTTCCTCAATTCTTTTTTGACGTCAAAGAAGCTGCGCCGTTGCTTCGTCACTGCTGCTGTATAGTCAGGAAAAAAGGTGATCGTGCTATGTTCAAAGCGTACAGGTGGGGCCACCCTCGCGGTTTGTAGAATGAGGTCACGATCACGGAAATTAAAAATGCGGGCCAGGATCGGCCTACGGGGCGCACCCGGTTTGGGTCTACCACCTGGGACGCGGTGCGCTCTTTCCACTGCGAAGTGGTGGGATAGGCCCCTAGGCTGTAGGTGTCGCTTGATAAGCTCTTCTACGAAGAGGTCCATTGCTGGTCCCCCAACTCCTTCTAGTCCCCCAACTATTCTGACGTTGTTGCGTCGTGATCGGCCTTCATAATCATCCAGTTTAGCAGCCATTATTTTACTTTCAGTTTCGAGCTGGCGCACTTGACGTTTGAGTTCACTGGTATCGTCGCGTAGAGTCCCTGTTGCGGTTTCCACTTCTGTAACTCGTGCGTTCATGTTTTTAAAGTCAGCCCGGATCAGTGAGAGTTTTACCAATATCGTGCCAATCCGAGAGTCAAGGGCTGTATGCACTTTATTTAAGGTAGACAGTATATCTATCCTGCAATGTGACCTCTGACCCTTCCAACGAGGCCTCATCTGGTGCCTGCGCAGTCGGCTGGTTCATTGTTTCCTGCTGGGTTTTGGTGCATGTGTATTTATCCAAGTTGGTCTGGTGCCCGGCGCGCTGACTCCGACCCCCCATCGGTGTGTGTTTCGGGTCGTGTCACGCAGTGGCAGAAACTGGGGCGGTAGTACTCACCGCTGCCTGCCTGGGTAATGCACTGTCACCCGCGGCCTTTCGGGTTTCCCACCACAGGATATAGTCGTTGTCTTGTGCGCGCACCAGGCTGGAAATCGCAGTGGTGGCGCAGCCAGTACCCTCGGGATGTGCGCTCTATTTATGAGGCCAGTGTCATGTCTTCTTTAGTGGTGGGTAACTGCTCTGCATGTTGTGTCTTCTCTTGAGGGTCCTTATTGCGGATTTCAGTCTGCTTCCCAGACCAAGGAGCTCTATCGTAGGCAGCAGTTGACTATTGCTGCACTCTTCTGCGCATCCCCACTGTTGTGTGGTAATTGCCGGCGTGGAATGCTGCAAACACAGTCCAGAGATGTATGTATTAGATAGCGCTCCAGCGCTGCACCGGGGGGCCACCTGCGGCGACTATAGTGCCGCCTTGGGAATCTCCAATTATCGTAGAGGTTAGGATTTGTGAGTGCGCATGGGAAGACCGTCGGCACGAGCAGGCAGACTCACCCTCCTCTCGCCTAGGTTTACGGTGAGCCGTGCATTCCGCTGTGCGCCGCCGCCCGAGACGTGGATATCAGGAGACGGTACACCCGCGGCCGCGGGCTGCTGGTTCACGTGAGGTCCCGGCTTCTCCCCCACCGACAGGCCGCAGGCACTGCTCATGATGTTACCGCCACTGTGGTAATTCGTTTCACCTCATGGACCGATTGTCTTGTGCCCGGGTCCTTCCGACACCTTTAGCACCGCGTACATGCGGATGAGATGACCGGATAGGTGCTCGGATTGTCGGAGATGACTGTGGGGGTTTGGAGCGGCTTCAGGCGGCGGCCATTTCGTTCGGCTGCTAGCCACGCCCCCTCTCTGTTTTGTGGCATTTGAGAAAGGCAATTTATGCTCAAACGCGTCATGCCGGTGGAATTAAAGCACGAGTTTTCCTGGTACCCACGTGTGCTCAGTGTTTTCTCTTGGAAGGGCTATGGACTTTATGTTTAGGTGCGGCCACAACACTTTGAACACCCCTCCTGAAGAGTTTGGCGGCAGTAGTGGCAAACTTATGGACTTTCCAATGTTCTTGGATACCGCTGAGCCGCCGCAGCCCGTAATGATAACCGGCCAACACGAGTTGGGAGATGACTACATTTAAAGGCACAACTTACATAAGGAATGCTTTCAGGTTTGACATCAGAGGCATAAGCGGCTGGTTGAGGGTTCGGAACACTCGTAATTATTTACAGCGACATTGCGGCAGGGGATTGAGCAAGCGCCGCCACTGTGGTTAAGGTACTTACCCAAGAGTGCTTGTTTGAAATGGACTCGGAGTGCCGAGATCGAGTTAAAACTTCCCCCTGCCTGCTAGAGTGTCTCCACCAATCACAGGGTGATAATCTGCATATTCAATGCGAACTTTGAGAACACCTTTGTTTTGTGGCATTTGAGAAAGGCAATTTATGCTGAAACGCGTCATGCCGGTGGAATTAAAGCACGAGTTTTCCTGGAACCCGTGTGTGCTCAGTCTTTTCTGTTGGAAGGGCTATGGACTTTATATATATATATATATATATATATATATATATACACAAATAAACATATATACATATATATATATATATATATATATATTTGGACTCACCTATACCTTTGGTTCCAGTTGACAAATCTTCACGAAATTTTCCGCAAAAAAGTGCCCTTGTGATTCTTGTTGTGCATATTTCAGAGCGATCCGTCAAGCGGGAACTGAGAAAAAAGGGGGGGTCAATAAAAGTGTTTTTCCACAGTGAATTCCCATGGAGATTTTAGTAGCGACTACAGCCCGAACTGCTGGATGGAATTACACTAAATTTGGCAGAAAGGTAGCTCTTGTCCAGAAGCATCCTTTCGAGGTCTCGCCTAGGTAGCACTTGCGCTGTCTCTTCGAGACATGTTGTATTCAGAATATGGGCTTTAAGCTTCGCCCAGCGCTTCTGGTTGGTTGGTTGGTTGGCCTGCCTTTTGGAAATTCCTTTACTGTGGTTGGTCAATAGTGTCCATCTGTCCCGCCTTGGGTGCCTGGTTCCCTCCCACAGGGACATCACTGATTGTTTCTTTTGGTTGGCCATCTCTGGCCATCTGTTGCCTCCTCGCTTGCAGATGCACCCCTCCCTCCCATTATTGCTGCCCTCTTTCCTGGTTTCCGCTGCACACCTTTTTTTTCTATTTATTGACTTTTGTGGCAATGGCGGCACGCCACGCTTTAGCTTTCAACAACTACAGCTAAAGCCTGGCGTGCCGCCATTGCTACAAAAGTCAATAAATAAAAGAACAAAGGCGGGGGATGGCTCATTTCTTTTGCATTTACTGACCTTTATAGCAATTGCGGCATACCGTGCTTAACTTTTAAACATATTAAGGTAAGGCCCGGCATGCCGTAATTGCTACAAAAGTCAATAAATAAAAAACAAAGGCAGGAGGATGCAGCATTTCTTTTGCATTTCTTTACTTTTATAACAATGGCTTTAGCTTAATATGTTTAAAAGTAAAGCGCAATGTACCGCGATTGCAATTAAAGTAAATAAATGCAAAAAAAATGCGGCGTCTACCCGCCTTTGTTTTTTCATTTATTGACTTTTGTAGCAATGGCGGCACGCCGGACTTTAGCTGTAGATGTTGAAAGCTAAAGGGTGGTGTGCCGCCATTGTACAAAAGTAAATAAACAGAAAAACAATGGTGGCCGGACACCGCATTTCTTTTCCATTTGTTTACTTCTATAGGAATCGTGGCACACCGCGCTTCACTTTTGCACATATTAAGTTAAAGTGCTGCGTGCCGCGATTGATCAATAGTAAATAAATAGAAAAAAACTATGGTAGCCGCAAACTTTTTTTCTATTTATTTATTTTTGTAGCAATGGCGGCACACCGTGCTTTAGCTTTTAACATCTAAATCTAAAGTGTGGCAGGCCACCATTGCTATAAAAGTCAATAAATAACAAAACAAAGCCAAACAAGACCAATAGCTCTCCATTTAACTAATGCAATACCTATTGCATTTCAAATGCTTGTTGTTATTTGGTGTAAATCCGTTCAGTAGTTTTTGAGCTATTAAAAAAAAAAAAAATGTATATATAGGGATGCGGATCCTCTTAGGATCCAACAGTCCCTGTGCATAAATCTGAGTGGCTGAGAACAGCTAATCCACGAAGTGTTGACACATTTCTTGGGATTCGGCTTCAACCAAGTCCCGCAAAAAACATTTAAAAAAAGAAAAGGGGGCAGGGTAGGAATACCCTGACCTCCTAACTGTGGTCATGCGGTCTACCTGTGACTCAGACAGGGCGAAAAAGCAATTAAAAAAAAAATAGCATTAGGAACGCGACGGACCCACAAATCTGCGGCGACATTATTTAAATAAAAAACACGTGCGCGCTTCCGCGCTTGTTTTTCATGAAGCCCCTGGATGGGCCAGGTCCCATGGGAATCCATTTAAGAAGAGAGGGGGTGCATGGGGCGCATGGGGCCCCCCTCATCAGGATCTTCGATCCCAGGACCACCACCTCCCTGGTGCAAGCAAACACTGTTGGGAGGGCCACACGGACCCTTCCGAGCCCTGGGGACCACCACCATACTCGGATACATAACACATGACCCCCCCACCTGGAGCCATACATGGCCCTGGGGACCACCACCCCCCAGGGTCGGCTCCTTCTATGTCCTGGGGCTTTGACAGCTCCAACCAAGCAAAAGAAAATACTTTGGTTCTAGCAGGCAGGAGCTGTCAAAGTGCTCCTGCCAGCTGAAAGTGGAGGTTTCATCTCTTTCCCTGCCCGCACACATGTGGGCAGGGAAAGAGATGAAACGAATGCTACTGCACGGAGGGAACCGCCTTTCCAGCAGCTCCCTCTGTGCAGCAGCAATGCTGGCTCCTGCAGGAGGCAAGGAGCCGGCTGGGACCACAGGGGCCTTGAGGCTCCCCGTGAAGTCCCAGGGGAAAAGAGAAGAATAGAGGTGAGAAACAAGCCGAAAGGTAGAATAAAGGTCAGAAACAAGCAACAAGAGGCAAAATAAAGGTGAGAAACGAGCAAAAAGAGACAAAATAGAGGTCAGACCAGCAGCAAGAGGCAAAATACAGGTTAGAAGGGTGCAGAAAGAGGCAAAATAAAGGTCAGCAATTAGCAGAAAGCAAACTAAAGGTAAGAAACGAACAGAAAGAGCCTGAATAAAGGTCAGTAATGAGCAGAAAGAGGCAAAATAAAGCTGAGAAATGAGCAGAAAGAGGCAAAATAATGATCAGCAACAAGCAGAGAGGCAAAATAAAGGTGTGAAATGAGCAGAAAGAGGCAGAATAAAGGTCAGATGGGAGCAGAAAGAGGCAGAATATAGGTCAGAAACGAGCAGAAAGAGGCAAAGTAAAGGTGAGAAACGAGCAGAAAGGCAGAATAAAGGTCAGAAACTAACAGAAAGAGGCAAAATAAAGGTCAGAAACGAGCAGAAAGAGGCAAAATAAAGGCCAGCAATGAGCAGAAAGAGGAAAAATAAAGGCCAGCAATGTGCAGAAAGAGGAAAAATAGAGATCAGAAACCAGCAGCAAGAGGCAAAAATAAAGGTGAGAAACTAGCAGAAACAGGCAGAATAAAGGTCAGAAACGAGCAGCAATAGGCAAAATAAAGGTGAGAAATGAGCAGAAACAGGCAAAATAAAGGTGAGAAACGAGCAGAAAGAGGCCAAATTAAGGTGAGAAACGAGCAGAAAGAGGCAAAATAAAGGTGAGAAACGAGCAGCAAGAGGTAAAATAAAAGTGAGAAACTAGCAGAAAGAGGCAAAATAAAGGTCAGCAACGAGCAGAAAGAGGCAGAATAAAAGTCAGAAGGGAGCAGAAAGAGGCAGAATAAAGGTCAGCAATGAGCAGAAAGAGGCAAACCAGAAGGCAGAAAAACAAGCAGGAAAGGCAAAACAGAGGCAGAAAAACAGAAAAGGCAAAACCATAGGGCAGAAAGACAAGTAGAAAAGGCAAAACAGAGCAGAAGAGGTCAAAACAGAGAGCACTCAGACACTCTCACACCGACTCACAGCCCCACTCAGAGATTCACACACCCACTCACAGAGTTACTGAGACAATCATGCACTCACTCGCACACTCACTGTCAAAGGTTAGTGGTTACATTTAGGAAATAAAATTAAAATAACCTTAGAAATTCACTGAAAAAACAAAGGTTACAGGGATGTTATAGCTACCTCTGCTAACTATAACTGATGAATTTCTGTGTTTTTTTTGTTCAAAACGTTAATGTTGTCACTGACATGTTCACCTAACTATAAAGTTACTTCAACCTTTGTTTTTCAGACAATATATATATATATATATATATATATATATATATATATATATATATTCATAACAGAAAGATTTGCCTTGCAAGGAGTCGCCAACACAGGTGGAAATTTAGCCTTCTTTAATGCAGGTAGCAGGCATAGCGCGTTCAGTCCCCAACAGCAAAGCGCCAAACATGTTTCGGGCTCGATAGCCCTTGCTCACTGGCTGCGCAAACAAAGTCCCAGCAGCTGCGTGGATATATAACTCTAACCCCGCCCAAATGGGTCTTCACCAGCAAAGTTGCATTCTGGGTTGAGTAGTCCATAACTGAACCAAGGTGGTAGCTGACCAGGACAGTGTGCACAAGTACAATAAATCCCAAGTGGGGGCTGAGGGGAAAGAGGCCACGATGCCTGTCAGTGTCAATCCCAGCAAAAATCGGCATTTCCAACTCCACACTCTACAATTATAAATTTAAGTTATAACTTTAGAATTTCTAATGTTTGTGTAGTTCAAGTTGGGATGGTATAAAAAGAAGAAATAAAGTTTTCCTAACAAGGACTTATACTTTTTTTCATTGAAAAAAAATGATATATATATATATATATATATATGTGTTTATGTGTGCATATCATATATATTTGTGTATGTGTGTATATCCTACTGGCGTTAGGCCCAAAGTTTCCATAGGAAAAGTATCTCTTGTTTTGCCAATAACTGTGGTGCCGCTTGACGAATCTTCAGGAAATTTTCAGAAAGCTTCCCACTTCCCCTTTGTGGTTCAGCTGTTGTGTTCAAAGTTTCTGGGTGATCTGTCAAGCGGGTGCCGAGACTGAGTGGATGTGTGCATAGACCTATGAATCAGTGAGTGGGTGTGTAAGTGCTGGTATGGGTGTGTCAATGGTTTTGAGAATGGTAGTGTGGAAGTTGGAGTGGGTGTATGAAAGGTTATATTGGGGTGTGAGTGGGTGCGTCACAGATTCTGTGGATGATGTCATCAGTGATATCATCAGTGATGCCATTTGAGATGTCATCTGTGATATTATCAGTGATGTCACTGACCATGTCATGAGTGATATAATAACTGCTGAATCTCTCTGGTTTTGTACAAGTGAAATGTCAGCCTAACTATAACATCCCTGTAACCTTTTTTTCCCCAGTAACTATATAAATATATGTATGTATATATATATATATATGAAAGCTCCAAGGTGCCCACAGGCAAGGTTGCACTCGAACAGCAGCACTGTAACTTCAAACGGGTAAAAGACATCACCGCATGCCGGTTATCTACAGCTCTCATGTCTCGATTTGAAGCCTGACGCGTTTCTGAGCCTTCGCTCGTCTTCAGAGGCTCGACTTGAGTTCCTTGGGCGCTTTGACACTCCCACTAATTTACCTTAGTCAAAAAGAACCCCCTTTGGGTAAATACACATGCATAAAACCACACTTACAATAGACTCCCTATGTCACCAATGTAAAGACCATGAACAAAGGAATAAAGAAATCAAGTAACAGATGCAAATATAAATGGTACAAATTTAATTAGCAAATATATATGCGTTTCAGTGTACAATGTATACTAATAATAATAAAAAATACATAAAAAATTCATTATAAAAACAGTATGAAAAACCATATGAAATCCAATATGGATAGTGCAATTAAAAAACATACATACAATATAACTAACAAAATTAAAAATTGGGAGAACAAGCAGGAAAATAATTCCAATTTGCAGAAAGAACTACTAAATCTAAAATAGATCAATTGTTATATTATAAAAAAATTGTCAATCTTAACAGTTGTCCACATTGATTTACAGTAGGCCTTCCTTTATTAGTGCATCGACGCGTTTCGGTGGTCACTATATTTTGACCGTCACCTTCTTCAGGAAAGGACAATAACTCCCCAACGTTAAAAACCGATTCTTAATATTGTTCAAGAATTGGACAAGATCAGCCTCAATTCAAACCTAAAAGGACGTGCAAATTCCTCTTTTTCTTGCTCCTATATGTATCTTAGATGTGATGTCAACACTAATACCAGAGCGCGACTCGCTTCAAGTATCCACATATATTCAGATACCGTCCAAATCAGTATATAAATGTGGCCAGTACCTCCAATTATATGGCCCGAGTGTGAGACGTAAACGGCTTGTATCTTCTCTAAAACCCAGTGTTCCTGTAAGGACAATAAAATTCTCTTCTGTGGTGTTCACATCCACTAACACAATCCCGTGAGTGATTCAAGTATGGCAATCCGCTTCCAATTTCTATATGATGTCGAGCGGCAAACGGGGTATGCACCTCCGTCGGTAAATAGACTAATTAAATTTGTACCATTTATATTTGCATCTGTTACTTGATTTCTTTATTCCTTTGTTCGTGGTCTGTACATTGGTGACATAGGGAGTCTATTGCAAGTGTGGTGTTATGCATGTGTATTTACCCAAAGGTTTTTTTTTGTGACTAAGGTATATATATATATATATATATATATATATATATATATATCACAAGCAAAGTCTCTCGTTACTGGGGCCACCAACCCTTCAGGGAGGCCTCTGTCCAATGGGCACGGAGCAGCCCATCCATTTTCGCACAAAAGAACCATCAGAGGACCATTACTGGCAAAAGAGACATTTATTGGAACGTCCTCGCACACAGATTTCTCCCCAGCACCTAACGTTTCGGCCTCATCCGGCCTTGCTCACAGGCGGGAGAAAGATTATCGAACTGCTCATTGCGCACCTGCGTGCTTTTCACATCATTTTGCCTCACGTGACCAAAGTGAAAAATACAAGTCCCAAGGTGCACCGCATTTTTGATTTGAATATACTTATGGAAGTCCAAGTCTATTCACAGTTGAAAAACGTAAGTACCTGTTTTGCGGTGCCACTTGTGCTGAAAAGTGTCTTGTAAGTCAGGTGAGTAGGTGTTATTTGCGCATTGCCAAAAGTTCAAATGACGCTGCAATTTGATGCAATTCAGCCAGCACGATCGTGAATGGTAGTCCACCATTCCGAATCCCTTCCAACACGCTATCCTTTTACCATATTGGCTTTTCCTTAGTAGGTCGGGAGCGTGAGTGGGTCATGCCCCTCAATCAATATCACAAACAAAGTCTCTCGTTACTGGGGCCACCAACCCTTCAGGGAGGCCTCTGTCCAATGGGCACGGAGCAGCCCATCCATTTTCGCACAAAAGAACCATCAGAGGCCCATTACTGGCAAAAGAGACATTTATTGGAACGTCCTCGCACACAGATTTCTCCCCAGCACCTAACGTTTTGGCCTCATCCGGCCTTGCTCACAGGCGGGAGAAAGATTATCGAACTGCTCATTGCGCACCTGCGTGCTTTTCACATCATTTTGCCTCACGTGACCAAAGTGAAAAATACAAGTGGTGGCCCTGGGGACCGCCACCCCCCAGGGCCGGCTCCTGCAGTGTCCCGGGGTGCCTAACCCCGGGACACTGTAGTTTGCAATGACAGGACGGGAGCCTCGCGGCTCCCGTCCTGTCATTGCAAACTGCTTTGGATATTGGAAGCGAGAGCAGGAAACCTGCTCTCGCTTCCAATATCCAAAGCACATTGCTTTTCCACACGGGGAGCTGCATGTTAGCAGCTCCCCAAGTGTAAAAGCAATGCCGGCTCCCGCAGGAGGCGGGGAGCCGGCATGGTCCGTGGGGGAGCTGGGGTCCCCCACGGACCCCAAAGGATAGGGCCAGCCCCGGGGGATGGGGTCCCCGGGGCAAGTAGGGCTCGGGAGGGGGCCACGCGGCCCCCTCCCCAAAAAATAATTAAAACATTTTTTTTTTTTTTTAAAAGGCCGGCCCCGGCGGATGGGGTCCCCGGGGCCTAAGGAGGCCTGAGGAGGGGGGGCAACGCAGCCCCCCTCCATGAATTTTTTTTTTTTTAAAAGATGTCAATGACCCGGGGGATGGGGTCCCCAGGGCCCAAAATAATTAAAAAGAAGGGGGGCCACACAGCCCCCTTTTAAAAAAAAATAAAAAAATAAAAAATCCGGCATCGCGCCGGAGGCCACGCCCCCTCCTTGGCAGCACTCTGCAAACGCGCCCCCTGGCGCGTTTGCAGAGGGGGAACGAATTCCCCTTCAAAACTGGGGGTCCCTGGGGGCCAACTAGCCCACCAGGAACCTCCAGTATGCGCCAGGGGGCTGCGTTGTTCTGAGGCCACGCCCCTTTTTACACTTCTCTGCAACGCAGCTCCATGGCGCTTAATGGAGGTAGCTGGTGGGCTAGTTGCACCCCAGGGACCCTCAGGATTCAAGGGAGTTAATCCCCCGACTTAAAACGCACCACGGGCGCGTTTGCACAGTGGTGAAGGGAGGCGGGCCTGAGGTAACATGTGTGCAAACAGGCCCCGTGGCGCATTTTAAGATGGGGAATTAAATCCCCTTCAATCCTGAGGGTCCCTGAGGCCAACTAGCCCACCAGGTACCTCCAGTAGCGCCACGGAGCTGCGTTGCAGAGTGTTGTAAAAAGGGGCGTGGCCTCTGAACACTTCTCTGCAACGCAGCTCTCTGGCGCATACTGGAGGTATCTGGTGGGCTAGTTGGCCCCTAGGGACCCTCGGGGTTGAGGAAGAATTAATTCTCCAACTTAAAACGCGCCACAGGGCGTGTTTGCAGACATGTCACCTCAGGCCCCACCCCCTTCCTTCACCATTGTGCAAATATTCCTCTAAAATCAGCCGAACTACGAATTCCGATTTACTCACCTGTTATCAGGAGAGACCTCAGTGCTGCATCTTTGAGCCCAGTACTGATCCTGAAAAGTAATTTTAACCGTACTTACCAGTAACTTGAATTTCCTTCCATAGGCTAACATTGACTGGTTTCACTTCGAAATTCTTCTAAGTGTCAATTTTTGAAACATACAAATATTCCTCTAAAATCAGCAGAACTACGAATTCCGATTTACTCACCTGTTATCAGGAGAGACCTCAGTGCTGCATCTTTGAGCCCAGTACTGATCCTGAAAAGTAATTTTAACCGTACTTACTAGTAACTTCAATTTCCTTCCATAGGCTAACATTGACTGGTTTCACTTGGAAATTCTTTTAAGTGTGGCGTTTTGGAACTTTATAATATTCCTCTAAAATCAGCCGAACTACGAATTCCAATTTACTCACCTGTTATCAGGAGAGACCTCAGTGCTGCATCTTTGAGCCCAGTACAGATCCTGAAAAGTAATTCTAACCGTACTTACCAGTAACTTGAATTTCCTTCCATAGGCTAACATTGACTGGTTTCACTTGGAAATTCTTCTAAGAGTGGAGTTTTGGAACTTTAGAATATTCCTCTAAAATCAACCGAACTACGAATTCCAATTTACTCACCTGTTATCAGGAGAGAACCCAGTGCTGCATCTTTTAGCCCAGCACTGACCCTGAAAAGTAATTCTAACCGTACTTACCAGTAACTTGTATTTCCTTCCATAGGAATCCATTGTCTGGTTTTCAGCAGAAAAGTTTCAAAGTGTCAATTTTCACAAACTACAAATATTCCTTAAAAATCGCCTGTATGACTTAAACGCATTCTTTCAACTGTTTACAGGAGATGCACCAGTGCTGGATCCAGGATCCACCACTGAGTAAGAAAAGTAACGATAACACTACTTACCTGCTAAGTGAATTTCCTCCCATAGGATAACATTGGTGATTCTATGTGAAAAAGTTTCTAAGTGTCAACTTTTAAAATACAATAATATTCCTTAAAAATCACTACTGTAACCAAAACGCGTTTACTCAACTGTTTACAGGAGATGTCCCAGGACTGAATCTAGGATCCAATCCTGTGGTTAGAAAAGTAATCCATAAAGTAACTAATTGCATTTAACTAGAAATTCACATTGAGCTCAATGTTGCATTGTGTTTGAAATTGTGTTGCCCATTGCAACAACTGTAACTACTGTACTTAAAAGTCTATTGCCTATTTGCAAAGTATTTAAACTAAAGTAAATCATTCTGAGAAAGTATATTTTGTAATGTAATGTATAATGTAATTACATTGTAATTTAAAAAATAAAATATCTAAAAATAAATAGTTTAAAAAAATGTAGTAAATCAGTATCAAAAAAATAAATATAACAATTAATACATTTAAAAATTGTCATTTACAAAACCTTTGAAATTCACTGAAAAAAACCATAGGTTTCAGGCACGTTATAGTTAGAAATTAGCATTTAAAAAACCTTACAAATTCACTGAAAAAACCATAGGTTTTAGGGACAGTTATAGTTAGTTGGACATTGCACTCGTACAAAACCCGTGAAATTCCCCGTTATAGTTAGTTCGGCGAACTATAACTCGCGCCTCCGCAATGCACTGCTGATGACGTCACATATTACATCACTCATGACATGGTCAGTGACATCACTGATGACATCACTGATGACATCTCAAATGACATCACTGATGACATCATCCATGTGATAATTTGATGCATCTTCTCACACCCTAATATAACTTTTGATACACCCACTGTAAATTACAGACTGCCATTGTCAAAACCATAGACACTCCAACACCAATTACTATATACACACTCACTGATTCTTAGGTCTACACACACACATCTACTCACTCACCCGTACAGTCACTCATACTTATAGTCACTCAGTACAGGACTATTATATGCACTCATACACCTATATAAACACTCACACACCGCCACTCATCCATAGAGGTACTCACACACCTAGTCAGTCATGCAAAAAATTAAGCACACACCCATTTACTCACCTATACAGTTATACACACACCAGCTCACTTACTCATACAAATACTAGCACATTCTTACGCTCTTATACAATCTCTGATACAAGCACACACTCATCCATACAGTCACTCTCACAATCACACACTCTCGCTTATAGCTATTTATATACTCCAACACACATATATACTGCCTTTCACATATGTAGTTACTCACACATGTACCACTGGGACATACATTCACTCACTAACACACCCTTACACACACTTACCCACCCATACAGTCTATCACAGATGCACTCTTGAAACCATCCACCCAGTGAATCACCCACTCACACATCTATGCACAGAGTCGCACACACCCCACCCACACAAACACTCAGGCACCCATACAGATACTCAGACAACCAATCAATAACTCATATAGACACTCATGTAGCTATTCACAAACCCATGCAGCCACTTACACAGCAACAGACAGACCGATACAGACATTCACCCAGTTTAGTCACTAACCCATGCATTTAGTAAGATACGTTTAATCACTCACTAATAGAGTTAGTCACGCACCTACTAAATCATCCATACAGACACTTATACACCCACTCATTCTTCAATACGCCTTTCCCTATATATATATATTAAACCTATTTAAACTTTACAGAAACACACAGTCACTGGATGATGTCATCAGTGATGTCATCAGTGATGTCATTTGAGATGTCATCAGTGATGTCACTGACCATGTCATGAGTGATGTAATATGTGACGTCATCAGCAGTGCATTGGGGGGGCGCGAGTTCTAGTTCGCCGAACTAACTATAACGGGGGAATTTCACGGGTTTTGTACGAGTGCAATGTCCAACTAACTATAACTGTCCCTAAAACCTATGGTTTTTTCAGTGAATATATATATATATATTTTTTTTTTGCCTGAATAAATACCCTTTGCTGGATCAGTGGGCTCGTGGATATTCTTTGTGTGGATACTCCGTGATTCTGATATATATATATATATATCAGAATATATATATATATATATATATATATCAGAATCACGGAGTATCCACACAAAGAATATCCACAAGCCCACTGATCCAGCAAAGGGTATTTATTCAGGCAAAAAAAGACGCGTTTCGACCACAGCCGTGGTCTTGTTCACATGATCTCTTCCTGGGTCATACACTTATTTAAAGATACATGCACCAACATAGTAACTACGTGATGCTTCGATAGACATAGACGAGTTGAAACACAAAGTTGCAAAATGAGTACAGATGCCCGAAAACAAGCAACTTGAAGTTACATTGTTAGTTAAATGCTCATTGATTTTACTGTCTGATTCCTTATTATCAAAAATCGCTTATATTTCAATACAAATGTTATGTCATATCGTGTGTACGGTTTGTATAAGGTTTTTCATTCAAATTCTTTTTAACTTTATCAGTTCTCATTATTCACGATATGGAAACAGACAGAGAAACATAACAGAGTAGACGAAGCTTCTAGGCGTTCGTAAGTGCGTCTAATGTAAATTAAAAGTAAAAGTACATTTGACATAGGCATGGGAAACACATTTGACATGGAGATGTCAATGTAGCTAGTAGTATAATTCATGATCGTTTGGTATCGCAAGGATGCAATAGCCTCATATTTAGGGTATAGTACCCATTTTCAGCCGCCCGACACAACCGTGTGAAAAGCCATGATTAGTGCTACACACGTATGATCACTATATTTCATATAGTAATAATTCTTGGAGAGGCGACTGTCTTCCCCCACTTTTTGCCTGCTTACCTCCACTTTTTGCTGCATCTTTCTGTTTGCCTTAGGACTCTGAGCACTTTACCACTGCTGACCAGTGATAAAGTGCAGGTGCTTCTCCCTTAAAACATAGTGATATAGGTATATACCTCATTGGCATATTTATTTACTTATTTGTCCCTTGTAAAGTGGTATGCCATATATCCATGGCCTGTAATCTAAATGCTACTAATTGTCCTGCAGCACTGATTGTGCCACCCACTCAAGGAGCCTTTCAAACCAGCCTCAGGCATACCATAGCAAGGCCTGTGTGTGCGGTTTACGGCCACTTCGACTTTGCATTTAAAACCACTTGCCAAGCCTTAAACTCCCCTTTTATTATACATAGTTCACCCCTAAGGTAGGTCCCAGGTAGCCCTATGGGCAGGGTGTTGTGTACCTAAAGGGTAGGACATGTACTTTTAAGTTTTACATGTCCTGGTAGTGATAAACTGCTAAATAAGTTTTTCACTACTGTGAGGCCAACTCCTCTCATAGGCTAGTATTGGGAATTCCTTAAAACACTTAAGCTGTAAGTCCTGATTAGAAAGGAGTAGCTAAATCATGTTTCATATCTTTGGAATCGTAATAATAAATCCTCTTTCGTGGCAAAGTTGGATTTGACATTACTATTTTAGAAATGCCACTTTTAGAATGTGGACATTTCTCTGCTCTTAACTGTGCTCTGTGTGCCTGCAGCCTGTCTCCAATACACGTCTGGATTGGGTGACAGCTTCACTTTGTGCATTCCCTCTAGACAGCCACAAACATAGGAAGGCGAGACTCGTCTACATTCTGAGCACTCATGTGCATCCATCTGCATTTTGGTGGGTCTTCCAGGGCAGTGAGGAATGGGAGGGGCCGACACTTACACTTCAATAGGTAGTGTCCTGTCCGCACACAAAGCACTAATTTACCCCCCACAGATAGCCTGGCAGACAGGACTGGGTTGGAAGGGATCCTTGTGCACTTCAGAGAGCTCCTTTAAAGTCACTCCCTATATCAAAGGCACTTTTGGGTATAAGTACTAGGGCTCTGACCCTACCAAATGAGTACACTTCTGGACCTGGGAAGAACTCTGCGGGAGTAAATACTCCTGTGCTGTAAGGATTTTCCCTTTGCCTTGACTGACTGTTCTGAAGAACTGCTTCTTTGCTTTGCTGAGCTGGCCTGTTGTCTGCTGATCTCTGCCCTGTTGAGGACAAGGACTGGACCCTTCTTACTTGAACCCAGAGTGACTCCAAGGGCATGCTGGTTACACCTCCTGTTTTATGAAGTCTCAGGGACAAAAATGACTTCCTGCAATCCTTCTAGTGCTGCTGGACTCTGCCCTCTGTGAGTGCTACTCTTGCCTGAAGTGCCCCTTCCAGTCCTGTTGTCTCAGAAGTGGGTTCTGCAGCTGATTTCTGCAAAAACGGACGCATCATCCGACTGCTTCAGAAATTCCGCCGCATCGCCCTTCGACGCCGACGCAGAGGCTGCTCGACAACAGCGGATCCACAGCCTGCGCTCTCACCGACTATGCATAGCATTTACTTCAACGGAGCTCCATGACGAGACGACGCGGGACCCCTTTGCGCAGCTCCACGATGACGCAGTAGGCTCTTGACGTTGACACTTGCTCCAGTCAAGGTTTTTCTTCAGCAGGACCTGTCTGGATCCTATAGCCGGCCTGCCCTCCATCGCAGTTGGACCGGACCTTTGGATTTGGACCGGTCCCTCGTGACCTCAAGTAACCTTTTGACAGCTAGTGACTTCTAAGCACTATGTTTGGGTTATTCTTTAAAAATTCATATCTCTTCTTCTACATATTGGATTTTTATTGTTATGGTCTTGTTTTACTCAGGTAAATATTCTCTATTTTTCTAAACCTGTGTGGAGTCCTTTTGTGGTGTTTGCATTGTATTACTGTGTGTTTGTGTGTTGCACAAATACTTTACACATTGCATCCTAAGTTATGCCTGCCTGCTCTGTGCCAAGCTACCAGAGGGTGAGCTCAGGTTAATTTAAAGTCTGTATCTAGCTTACCCTGTCTAGGATTGTGGTCCCTACTTGGACAGGGTGCAAATCTCTGCCAATTAGATACCCACTTTTGAACATTTACCGAGCAAATAGACTCCAAAATGGCAAAAATTGGATCGGTGAACCAAAGGTATGATTTTAGGAATGTTCCTGTTTTCTAGTGCCAAAAAACTCAAAGCAACAACTGCAGATATTTGGTCATACTAGACCGGGTCAAAGTCAAAAGTCAAAGTCAAAAGTTAAGGCTGATCGCAATGTAGTGCGGGTTAGATACAGGGACCAGGTTCGACCCAGTGAAAAGTTTACCTTCTGACCTAGTCTTATTTCTGGAGGATTTTTCTAATTGGCGAGGTGGGCTGCCATCTGACTCTGATGGAGGGATCGATGGCAGCAGGGTTCTGCTCAGCAGTGGTCCCGGATAAATACTTCATTGTGGCACTTTTCTGGAAGTGGAGCTTCTTTCAGCATAGCAAACCAAGAAGATAAATCCAACCGGCGATATGATTGCAGTGGCTAAGGTTGAGCAGCTGTCCTGTGATAGCCTGTGGTTCATTTCTGTAAAAGTTCAGAAAAAGTTTCTAAGTGTCCACTGTTGCAGGCTTGAGGGGGAGAGAGTACACGCTTCCACCATCCAAGGGTCTACGACCTTTTATGCACCATTTGGTGAGTTAGGACTCAATCTCACAGAAGCCACAAGGAGGGTACACACTGGTCAGCTGGGCTTTTCTTTTTTAGAAGCTTCTTCTTCTGGGAGCTGGTCCAGTCCTTGGGGTTTCCTACCACAGGTAAAACAACTGTCTCAGTCCTTCTTCTAAGTTTCAGTCCTTTGGTTCAGCAGGTATAGGCCTTCTTCTGTTTTCCAAAGATCCAGAAGTGTTCTAAAGAAGGTAATCAGGGGTGCCACTTTTATTCCTGGCACTTTCTGTTGGGTGGGGGAGACTCCATGATCAATAGGAGTAAAATTAGCACAGGCAACTCTACCCACTCTTCATCCTTCCTGGTAGGTTGGCACTTAACAATCCCACAGTGCATCTCTCTGCCCAAATCCAAGATGTCTAAATATTTCCTTCCCTGGGTCAGAGCTATGGGCACACCCCTGAGTTGTGTCTAGGGAACTAAGTAACTCCCTATGCAAAACCAGTTCTAAGATAGGACTTACACCATTGGCATTGGTGCCACCCTGACTACTTAGACAATGTCAGGTGAAGGCCTAGGTGTAAGTTATATCTACGTGGGACAGAAGTCCCCCTTTGAAGCTGGTACAGGTTGTGGGCATTTCCCCCAGGCCATCCTGTCAGGAGTAGATCACACCTCCTTCCAGCCAAGGCCCATTTGTTCCCTTTAATGAGAGCAATTTATACCTCCCAGCAGGCGGCCAGTCAACAGCTGGGATTATCTCTGAAAAGGCTACTGGAGCCTTTAGGCAGAAAAATGCCAACTTTATAAAGTTCAAGCTAGCCTGGCTGATGAAGGCTGTTACCCAGAAACTGGTCCCAGTATGCTTGTTTCCGGTTCAGGGAAGACCTGGCTTGGCAGTTCGGGCTGGACTGTTCCCATGAGGCACAGGGCCAAGACTGATTTGCATATAGCTGGGTCTGAACTGAGGTGGCGAAGTGAGCTAAAGAATGATGATGGATTCAACCCAGATCTGTGATTGGGGGTGAGTGTCTGAAAAGTTTCAGCGCTCCGTCCATCATCTCCTTGTGTTAACTTTATAAAAGTGGCACTTTCAAAATAGTAATTTTAAATCAGACTTTACCACTAGTTTGGATTTTACATTACTTTTAATTTGAGTCCTTGAAAAATGGTTTAGCTACTCCCAAACTGAAGTTATTCATTATAAACAACTTTGGTGATGTTTCACTGTCTGGGCAGGTAAAACTTAAATACACATGTCCTACTTTTTAAATATTATGCACTCTGCCCTATAGGCACTTAGAACCCTCCTTATCAGTTACTTATAGGTATTAAGAAGGAGGGTTTAGGCCTGGCAAAGGGTTTATTTGGCTAGGTCGAATTTGCAGTTTTAAAACTATCCATACTAGACTTAAGTGGCAGGCCCAGGGTCATGTTTTCACTTTGTCACTTTATTAATGGCCCAATAGGTGAAGCTGTCCTCTAGTGACATTTAACTTACACTGGGTACCATCTACTAGGGAATTCTTGGTAAGTTAAATATGATCAGGTCAGAGCACTTACACTGGGCGCTGGATGTCAGCGGCCCAGGTTTTAGAGTCAGTAAAACAGTGTTAAATCTAGCAAAACGTGGGGACGATACTGCTTTAATGTCATTTCCTCACACAGCCCAAAAGCATATCAGCCTGCCCAATGTTACTCTTCTGTGCTCACACCTCCGTGCAAGCCTAATACTTTTCTTAGATCCTAGACAATCATACTCTTTTAAGCTTACTTTTACTTTTCATCTCAGACAATTTCAGTTTTCATTATTAGTTATGAATGACAGTTCAGGGTAAAAAAGAGACAATTTGGTGAAAGGAGACTTATCATGCTTCCTTTGTTTCAGCTAGGACAGCAGCATGGCGCAGATATGATAGTTCTTCTTTTGGTCACTCTTAGCCCAGCTCTTCTCTGACCTATGAGCTTTGCATAAAAGCTTTTGTATATGAGCCACCAGATAACTTTCATCCTCATCTCCTTTGCCTGATCCCTCATAGTCTCAAATAACATTGTTTTGACTTCTAGCAAGAAGCCGTTGATCCAAAACAGTAGTACACAAAGGTGTAATTTTCTGTTCTAGATCCAATCACTCTGTTTACCTGCTACAATCAGTTAAGTTTGCTGATTGAGTCTGCTGGATCCTGCAGCTCATGTCTGACCTTGGAGAGCTAAGCTTTTCCCTCTTTGTTCATATGTTAACAAATTGTTTTGTTAATGCATTTCAATTAACAATTTTACATTTTACTGTACATTTGTGTAAATTATGCTCTTCAGATTTTGCTTCCCTGTGGGCTTTTGTTCTTATCTGGATTTCTTTCAAGACTGTGTTGCTTTACTTCTGTTTTTTTTAATACATCTACAGGTCGCTTTTTAGATGATAATGGAAAACTGGTCCATACTCCCTCACCAAGCTACCTGCCGTTTGGAGCTGGGGTACGTGTCTGCCTTGGAGAAACACTTGCCAAAATGGAGCTTTTTCTCTTCCTTTCTTGGATATTCCAAAGATTTACTCTGGAGGTACCCAAAGGCCACACACTGCCTGATCTGGAGGGAAAATTTGGGGTTGTTCTACAAGTAAAAGAATTTAAAGTGAAAGCAAGATTAAGAGAAGTATGGAAGGACATTGAGATTCGCAGTTAAAACTGTTACTAATGGGCTGTATTATAGTAAATGTATTTGCCTACTGGGAATCTAGGCGATTTCACAAACTGAACACATTGCAGTTGTTACCAGCTGAAGATCTTTGTTGATATCCTAAATGACAACATTGTAGTTATCGGATAAGCCCTTTGTGCTGATAAGCGAAATGACTACATTGCAGCTTAAACCAACTTGGGGCCTCATTTAGAGTATAGTGGGTGGCCCACGGTCCATCAGGATGGCAGAGTTAACTACTTCCATCATCCTGGCTACACTACCACCGCCATATTTAGACAATGAAAGTTTGTTGAGCGGCCGCCTTTGATAAAATCTCGGGGGCCCCCCTAGGGCCACTGGGGTAGGAGGTCTAACCCCCTGGCACAAGGACTTGTCATGATCTGGAACCCCCACACTCCGAGGCACAATGATTAAGATTTCTAAACCCATGGTGCAAGGGCTTAGTTCAATGCACCAATGCGAATTAGAAATCCAGTTGGACTGCAACCTGAACACAACCCACTGAGCAGTCTTGTGTAGAAAGTATTTTTAGTCTTGATCAGTCCCACTATATGAGTTCAGGTCACAATGGATCTCCAAACCCTCTTTCATAATACACTCAAAATAGCACAAAGAAGCTGGGGATGTATTTTAAAATGTTTAGTTCTAAAACCGAAGACTAGCTCATAAAATATGAATGGTAACCACAGAGAATGAGAAAATAAATGCAGCAATGTATGACATGGCCAGTGAAAACAATATGACCATTCCTAACATGGTTAGCAAGTTCCTAACATCCTAACAACATCTTAACACCCTATATCTACTTCTAAGCGCTATGCTAAAATTTAGCATAAGCAATATACAGCAAGCTTAAAAATTTAGTTTTAAAAAAAATGGATTGAATAGCATATCTTCCCTTGGTAACAAATAGCATTTTAGCTATTTTCAGTCACAGCTTTATGCCCTGGCATTATAAGCAGTGCAAAGCTAAAGGCCACTTCTCTGCATCTCTCCCGGAGCCGCCTCTGGATGACGCTGGTTATTCCTGTAAACCGCTGTGACCTCTAGCCTGATAGTCCTAGTGTGAAGCCCTGTAGTGTAGCTCCTATTTCCCTAATAGGCTCTGCGCATTGGAATAATATACCCTATAGGCTTGACATAGGACTGAGGTCGGTATGTCCCTATCGAGTATATTAAACTTAATTACTTGTGCCAGCTAGCTCAGAGGCCACTAGAAACTCCTTGACAAACAAGAAGGGAGTAGTTTCTGGCAGCCGCAAAACATGACCACTTTGTTTCCCTTTTAGAATCAGAACGTGTCCCAGAGTCGTGGAAACAATAGATAACCGTTTCACTCCGCTCAATCGTGCATGCTTAGTTTTCCTCAAAGTTACACAGAAAGAATAGACGGGCGTTTCAATAAAAGATTTATTGAACAGTCTTGTTTCTCGTGTAAGTAATATGTGCTGTTACGATCACAAGACAGTATGCAAGATAAATAATGTACAGCGTAAGCAGTAGAAATAAATAATACTGCGCTAGCATGATCTTTAGTAGATATTCATTTATATAAATAACATGGACTAAAAATGCGAGTACTCATACGATGCGTTTCTAAGCTAGTTCTACCCCAATGTACCTAACCTAGGTGTAGGGAGAGGTATGAAGTAGGTGGAGTATTCCTTACTATGGTATACTAAGAGTATGTTACGCCCAGTATGCCTAGTATGCCAAGAGTCCCTCTAGGTTTCTAGTCAGCTCCATACCTTAAGAATGAGAGAGGTGGGAATCTCTTGCCAGACTCGAACTCCAACACCCCGCGAGGGAAGTCAGATCACTGGAAGCTGGACTCTCTGCGTGCAGGGATGACAACGTCTTCTCAGTGCGTCAGGCCGGGAAACGGGCTCCTCTGAAGTCGAGGTCTCCTCTGATTTACAAGGGCTAGGGAAGGTATATTTATACCTGAGAGGTACCTCAGAATGTTAGCATTGACGTGAATCGGACAGCGGAAGACGTCATGAATGAACCCTTAAGGTATAACGGTTCATGCATAATAGATGAGTCCTTGAAGAAATCAATAGTCCTGTGCTAGGGAAACTTCCGAAGCCTAAGGGTCTGTTCTTCAAGAACTCGTTGTGACGTTAGGGTGGACGGATGTCGGAGACCATGCCTGTATTTGGAGTGCACGGTTTAATGCCTAAATAAGGACTGGGATTTTATGCCTATATAAGGGCAGGGCGAATTGTGCCTGTATAAGGACATGATACAGGAAAACCTATATACGGATACCCTAAGAGGAATACAAGACCCACTCCACTTTCGTGTGTACGATAATAATATAAATGCTAAACATTTAAAATGCTAAACATAAAATGGAGTACCGCATATTGCTAAAAATATTTCTCAAAAGCATTAAAAAGCATTTAAAAAACTTATTAAAATGCAAAAGGTACTGTACATTTTAAGCATTGCCTTTCATTTCAGGCATATATTTGGAAATCAAATGCAATTTGAATGAAATAAGCAGTAACATTTACATGTGACAGAAAAATGATCGATAAGTTGTTCAAAATCAAAGTCTTTTCATGTCATGGAAATTAATGAACTTTTTAGACAAACAAGATGATAAAGTGTCTGAGGAAATACCACGAAGTCCGTACTATAAGAATAGTTCTACTTCAAGCAGATTGATTTGCCATTTAATTTGAAAAAACTGAAAAAAGTTCTATTTGGGAAGAGTTCCAAGTTTTGAAATATGAAGGCCAAATTTTTACTGCATCTCTGGAACACTGTGGGCTGAATCAGAGTCAGTGTATGGGTCTGGTGTAAACATGAGATCATCTATTTCTGTAGACAAAATATCGTCCACTGTAGTTTGTGACATTCGGAACACCTCGTGTAGTAGATTAATTGCACAGAGATGTGAAGCATCGCTTTCAGCATAGGATGCCGCAGCAATGTTCGCGTCCGTTGTTACCTGTGTGCCTGTAGATCCATCTCGTACCTCAGCAGCAGCCGGAAGCGTCTGTGAGATCTCAATGAATGCCGTCATCAGGATTGGTAGCCTCTGGGGAAAACACAGAGCATGGGCCGTTATCGGGTCCAGCAGAGTATCGACATCCGTTGGCGTTGCTGATGGAAATGTTAGACAGGTGTCCAACACGCATTCTTCACCGCATAGCAGGCATCGTAGAACAGGTAAGATGCAATCTTGCCAGATTGGTCTGAACGACAGGAACCACGTGGTATTAAGTTCCCGTAGACGAGTCATGCCCAAAAGCTGTACTATTCGCTCACAGCACTTTCGTTCAAGGAGAGCTTTCTCCACTTCGCTCGGAGTGATGTCTGCGAATAGGCTGGCCATAGCGTAATAGCAGGAAGAGAAATAGAATTCCGGCAACAAGTGCTAGAATTAATGGTATGCCACCAAACACCGAATGTGCAAAGTTTGGGATTATTCCGAGTATTGCCTGGAAAGGTGCTAACAGACCGGAACAGATGCTCTTAAATACATGTACAATTCCACTTGTATCAGACATGTTAAAGATACGTCCTATCATTTCCACGAAATGTATAGGGCAGTTTGTACGCATTAAAGTCTGTATCTCAGCCGAAGTCCTTGCGACTTGTAGATCATAGGTTTCTTTGGCCGAGGTCAAAGGCACTGTTTGTTGTAAAAGCATGGCTTTCATTCTGCTTAAAGTATCAAATCTTATAAAAGAGACGTTCAGCGAAGGCCACAAAGGCGACTCCCTGACTGTGTCTATTGGGGCAAACAATACTTGCATACAGCAAGTGACCCTGGAGTTGACCGTTACTAGATATGGGATGCCTGGCAACATGCCGCAGCAACTCTGATCATTCAACATGAGGTAACTCCCATTAGAAAGTTGTCCAAACCTTGGATTAATCACAGCAGCTGGTTTACCCTGCTGGTAGCAACACAAATTTGCCACAGAACCATTGCAAGCCCCGTGTAAAGAAATGTCCTGACATATAAGTGAACCGCTCAGTGCACTTCTACAGTGTGTACCGCTTAAAAACACTTCACGATCCCCACTCCAACATCTATATGTATACGGTAAATTCCAAGATGTCTTAATGTATTCCTTACCCAACCTTTCATATTTGCCTGCTTGCATTTGTTTGAGGCAATACTGAAACTGAAAAGTAGTCACAGGTAGTGTGATTTTGCCATGAATAAGCCATTCTGTAGCTGGTTTTTCTGCCACTGTGAATGGTAACTTTTCCAGTTTTTCAATGCTCAGCACTGTATACCTTGCTCCTCTTTGTGCCAGTTCGATCTGTTTATCAGTTAGATTGTATTCTGCAAACAGAGCTGACGTGTTGATAAAACGCCAAGGCACATAGCCCGCGCGCAAAGATTGCAGCGTCCAGCTTAATAACACAATAGAACGTAATTAAGATTGGCCTTGCTGTAACATGGCTAAATCTTGTTCCAGTATGTCGATAGCAGAGGATACAATGCCGTCCAATGAATATATTCTGGAGGACAAAGTTGTTAACCCATTGTCGACCACAGAGAGAGTTTTCTCTAAATTAATACGATCAAGTTCACATATTCGTTCTGCGGCCTCCATCTGTGACACTTTCCATGCTTCATTATAGGCAGTATAAAAGCCGGCATATATGAAACGTTTTTGACGCGGTTTTCTTGGTCCAAGCAAGAATTCCCTAAGGTCTGCGTCTTCTTTAAGTAAGGATAAGTGTTGTTTCACATCCTGTAGTGTAGATTTCTGCAGCCAATCGAGGCATAATTTGCCTACACTGTATGTTGTTACTACCCCCGGATGCTGTCTTTGGACGTATCTTGGGTCTGGCCTATGAATAGTAAAGCCCTGAGTTTTATTCAGGAATCTTTCCTGACAGTTGTTCGTGTCTGTGGGCCAGATCAACCATTTTCTCCAATCAGGATTAGATCTGTTGAGTTGTAGTATTTTGTCAACTGTAACCGCTGCCTGTGTATTGTTATCACTTGCAGGTGTTGGTACAGAAGGTGTTTTTATCTCTTTGATCTTGGCTAGACGAAGACAAGATGTTTGTTGTACGGTTTCATTCAAAAACATTATTTGTTCAGGGATGATACAGGCTCTAAATAAAGCTTCTATCCCCTGCACTTGCCAATCTTTAGTACCCCAGACAGTTTTTGTGTCTATTGTGTGTTTCCAAAAGACGAAGCCCTGTCTAGACAGTTGGGCAATAAATGCTGCAGAATAAATCTGTTTTGTATTTGTTAACATAATTTTCAGTCCTGTTTTGTTTATATTTTTTATAGTAAAACGTTTCTGGATCAGATGTATTGTAACCTGAAAAATATGGAAACTTATTAGCAAATGTTTTTGAACTACCTTTTGGTGGTGTGGGACAATGCTCCCATTGGTTAAACATAAACACATTTCTAGGGTATGCAGATTTATGCAAATAATGATGACCATAGTGGTTATAGCAATACAGCTGTTCATAGTCTGATGAACCCTCTAAATATTCACTTTTAGAAAATGCAGCAGATTTTTCTAGGTCAAACATTATGTCGTTAACAGTCTCAAAGTCCCAATCATCAGAATAGGTACTGGACGAAATGAGATCACTTAGTGAAATTTTAAACAAATATGGAATGTTCAATTGTTCCGTCGGGCCAAAAATATCAAAATCTGTTTTGTCCCACACTATACCATCCTGTATAGGAACGGCTGTGATGTTCACTGTTGACAAGTCTCTTGCTTCACGATGGGAAGATTTATGAGGTTTCAAAAGTAAGTTCACATCTTTTCCTTCAGTGTTCACATGGATGTATCTGCCATTTATAAGCACGCTCATAGTCATAAC
This sequence comes from Calotriton arnoldi, assembly GCA_963921515.1. Taxonomy (NCBI): domain Eukaryota; kingdom Metazoa; phylum Chordata; class Amphibia; order Caudata; family Salamandridae; genus Calotriton; species Calotriton arnoldi. The sequence continues at coordinate 2,171,326 of CAWUFW010001300.1, forward strand.
CAAAGCTAGCCAAAGCAGGAAAACAAATATTCCAGAAATAATCCAGAATTCAATCCATGGTGAAACCAGATAAGTCTTTTTCAGAAAGTGAAGAAAGTCTTGTACTTGCTGCTTGAATGTTAATGATGCTGGCGTCGTTTCAGGTTCACTCGGATCTTCTGAGAACGTATCAAAGTTAATGAAATAGCCAGAAGCAGTTCTGTCAATTGTTGAAATTGCATCAGGATTTGTAGAAATCGCTGGAACCAGTTGATCACTTGCTACATTGGTGTAGACAGGTGTATTTGGACAAACTGTTACTTGATTTTCAAGAGGGATGAGTTCCATTGCATTGTTGCTTAGTCCTTCATCTGTTACTGCTGAAGTCTCGATGGTTATCAGTCTTTCAGTCTGAACCTCTTGGATAGTAGCGAGAGGAGTGCGTCTGCTACTAGGTCGGAGTCCACGAGGCCTACTATTTAGTATTGGCCACATACTGTGGTTTAATGAGGTCGATGGACACAAATCTTTTCTCCTTTCTTCCAGCAAGGGGCGGCAGAAGTACTGTTCTTGTTCCTTGAACTGCTAGGACAGGTACTGGTTGTCTGTAAGAAGGTCCAAATTCCTTCTTGTCCGCAATCTTTTCTCTGATTAGATCCCCAACTTTTGGAATCCAGACAGGCCTTGCTGGGACCGCCGGTTTTTCCCCAGTGGTGGTTGGCTGCAGGAATACGTTGCTTTGTTTCGATCTTAGTTCATTGAGTTCCTGTAAAACAGCCAAACGATCTTTGATATCAAACGGTTCATTTTCCACCACTGTGCCTACGTGATCGAGGTCTGGTACCCACATTCTAGTCCCAAATAGGACCTCATATGGAGTGACCCCCCCTAGAGAACTTCTTGGCAGGTTGTTCAATGAGCGTTGGACCCCATAAAGATGTTTGACCCACCCATCACCCGAACCTAATACCCTAGCTGTTATAGACTGCTTTATGTCCCGGTTTTTCCTTTCCACAACCGAATTTCACTCAGGATGGAATGGAGAGTACCGCAATGCAACGCCCAGACTGGCCATGGCTTCTTTGTAAGCCCGAGAGCTAAACGCAGGGCCCTGGTCAGAATGTAGCGTGCCTATTGCGTATGTGCTGATGAAGACTTGCAAATCTTTTATAACAGTTTGAGCGTCAGCCGAGCGCTGAGGCCATAACCATAGCAACCTAGAGCATGAATCCACTGCAACCATGATATATTTATAGTTACCGTCCCTTTGCAAGGGACCGCAGTGGTCCAGGTAAACACAAGCTAATGGTTTGTCTGAAATTAACAGGGGTGTCTGCGCAGGGCGTTTCACTGTGGAGACTTTCATCTGTTGGCATATATCACATTCTAAAACATAGTTCTTTGTTTGTTTTCTAATTCCAGGCCAACAATATCTTTGCTTGAGTAAAGATACTGTTGCAGAAACACCTGCATGGGCAGAAGCTATCCCTTCGTGTGCTGCTAGGATTAGTCCTAATCTACGTTCCTTGTTTGGAATTACCCTATCCCCCACTCCAGGGATTCGAGCAAAAGGAACGTTGTTCGCATCAATTACATAAGAGTACTTGAGTGGAAACTTTTTTGGTAACGCTGCACCACTGCCTTTGCTTGTAGCATTGATAGCCAACATTATCTCACTGTCTATTTTTGTTTTTGAACGAGTGATCGCAGCTACGGAAGCCGTCTGGACAGCCCCCTTTGCGGCTTCGTCAGCCAATGAATTCCCTGCAATGTGAACGCCATCACGTTGATGACTCAGTGTGTGGATCACGTGAGCCTTTGGTAGTTCGTTTTTCAACCGAACTACTTGTTCGCAAAGCGTTTTGTGCTTTATTGTGCCACCTTTCGCATCTTTGTATCCATTTTCAAGCCAGTTTTGTATATATTCATTATACGACTGAACACAGTAAAAGGAATCGCACACTATCAGTGTGGGGAATTCTCGATCTGTACTTTCAAGTGCCAGTTTGAATGCTTGTAGTTCAGCTCGCTGAGCTGTACAATCTCCTAGAGATTGAGTTTTTGTGACCATAGGTCTGAAGATGCCATCTCGCATGCGACCTTTAACGATTGCACATGCTGCACTGTAAGCTTGCTTACCCCCTATTGCGGGCTGTGCGGATCCGTCAGTGTAAATTATGAATTCGTACTGATCGAGAGGCAGAATTTCAGTGGGCAGAGGACATTCTTGTTCATATTGCAGAAATGCTTGTGTTTTTAAATCGGGATCAAAAACATATTCAACATCTGTTGCAGCAAGAGAATTAACCCATTGTATCCATCTTGGATGTAATGCTTTAGCATTTGGAATGCTTGCTTTTGTGACCGCTTCTAGAGCCGGTACTGGGGTTACGACAATAATGCGTTTCCCTTGGGCTAGAGCTCTTTCTTTTGCTACAGCGGTTTGAACTGCTGTCAGAATTTTTTCAGTTGAAGTGAAGCGCATTTCCGCTTGTGTGTACAAATGAGATTTGTATGCGATTGGTATTTTTTCACCCTCATTAAATGTTAAGTAGGTGAATCCGCATTGACCCGAAATTATTTGGATCACCAAGTTGCGTTGACTTACGCGTGTTTGTAAGTGATTTGTTGCTAACATGTTAGCCTGTAGTGAACGCAAGATTTCTATGTGTTCTTGTGTCCAATTCTTGATTGAAAAATCAGGTTTGATTAATGCGTAGAGAGGTTTAACCCTTTCTGCGTAATTTAGAATGTATGTTCTTCCAAAATTTAGGAAACCCAGGATGGATTGTAAGTTTTTTAGCGTTTTTGGAGGTTGGAGCAGCGCACACTTTTCTAAAAAGTTAGCTGCCAAGCTCTTGCCTTCTCTTGAAAGCTCATATCCTAGAAATAGGACATTGAGATGGGCAATTCGGGACTTTTAAAGTTGAACTTGTAGCCCTCAGAGGCGAAGCCCAGTATAATGGTGCTTACCCTGTTCAAGTGTTTGTCCAGGTCATCGTCCGTCAGATAGATGTCATCGACATAGGACAATGCCTCATTGTCATAAATTTGTAATAACTCCGTTACTCTCGCTGAGAATAACCCCGGGCTGTTCTTGAACCCTTGTGGGAGTCGACAAAATTGACGCTGGTTCCCCATTATGGAGAATGCTGTTAAGTACCTGCTTTCAGGTGCTATGTTTTGACAAAAGAAACCATTTGAGATGTCCAATGTGGTTTTATATTTTTTACGCACAATGTTATTCATTAATGCTGTGCTATGTGCATTTTGCACTGCAAATGTTTTACAACAAGTGTTTAAGTGTCTGTAATCCAAAACTAGACGATAGGTGTTGTCAGGTTTGGAGACAGGAAACAAAGGATTGTTCATTGAGGAGGTGCATGTTTCAATCACCCCTTGGTATTCAAGTTGATCTAAGATCTCCCTGACCTGTTTTTTAGCTTCTTGCTTTATTGGGTACTGCCTTTGTGCAGTTGGTTCATGTTTCAGATGTATTTTATGGTGAGGTGAGTCCTCATCCCATCCTACATGATTTTTATATAATGCTGGGGCCTGGGCTACTGCCCATTTCCTGGCATAAGTATATTTTTGATGAATTGGAATATGGTTAGAGAAGGCAGGCATAATAATGTCCTCGCCATGTGGGCACTCCCTGACAAATTGTGGTGGCCAGTCTTTTTCTGCTAGAAGTATGTCATAGCCCCTTGAAAGTTTTTCCTAAAAGAGTGCTTTCACCTGTCTAGGTATGTCTCCCTCCATCCGGAGTGTTATTTCATATAACCTTTGTGGAGTACTAACCCTGGTGTCTACAGTCTCAACTGTGATGTACTCATTCAAGTCCACTATCTCCAGAAGTTCCTTCAGGTTCTGGCGAACTATTGTGACTTCTGCTGCACTGTCCAGCATTGTCTGAGCCCATTCTCCGTTCTTGAGTTGTGTTCTCAGTATTCTCGGCATGTCTGATCTTCAGACCTGCTACTTTCTTTTTGGAGAATTGAGGTTTTGTTTTATTTTTTGTAGCGTGTTTTTCTTCCTTGGATTTCATGCGTTCTTCTCTATTTTCTGACCGTCCTCTTCTTTCCGAAGTCCTTGACGAGATCTGAAAGGTACGAGAGGAACGTGTATCAGTATCTTGATACCTGTCAGGCTTTTTCAAATTATCCCTATTCCTGAGGTTATACCTCCTTTCAGAGGGCTCCTTTTGAGGAGACCTACCTCGGGATTGAGAACGTTTCTCGTTTGAGTTTTGTTTAGTAGTTTCCCACTTCTTTTTAGAAGATGTAGGAGTTTGTTTAATAGAGTCCTTCTCAGGACTTTCAGATAGTTTTGGCTTCACTGGTCTTCCACCCAAACTATCTCTGCCTAATTCTGCATAAGATTGTTCAATTATTCTGGGTAGTTCAGTTTGATGTTCTGTAACATCGAATTCCCTTAATCGTTGGCGGATCGCCACTGCTGCTGCCTCTCCTTTAATATTAGATAATATTATTGTTGAGACCTGGTCGAAATTTTTCAGTAATTTCATACCTAAATTCAGAGCAGGTTCTGCCCCGTATTCATTTTGAATTTGTTTCAGGACATCTGGTATTACCGCAATTGATGGAATACCATGTGTTTTAGTATAGATGGCAGCAAAGACTGAGCCCCAAGTGGTGCAGTCTTCCAGTTGTGGTGTGATCCCCATTGGTAAACTGATTGTTAGGATTCTGTGTTTCTCATACTGTTGTAGGGATTCTGCACATACACAGAGCTATGCACAGGATAATAGGACCTCGGAGTATAGTGGTGAGCAAACCATGCACCTTATTACCCACAATCCCAATCCGACTAGCTTTAGCGTCTCATTAGCAGCGCAGCTACCAATGATTAGACAACCCAGAACACGGTCTCTCTCAGGACTCGCGGGAGCAAGAACACTCTTTCATAACTCACTCATACTTGTCCACAACGTGCGTAATAAGAGACACAGTATAGTTTAAAATGTTTATTTCAACTATCGTGCTCTAAGATACAGTACACGTGCCAGTACTATCAGCATAATGCATAATGATAAAATAATAAGCATAGTTACAATTCCATAGAATACAAACGGGGACAGCATCATATAAAGACAGTGGATATCGGGCTAAATAGCCTTACCACCCTCCCCGTGCTAATAACTAGTTTATTATAAAAATAGAAGACCTCTGGGCTTTGTCGGACGGACCCCCATACCTCAATATCTAGATGCAAGGTTTACATCATCAGACAAGCACAGCTCTTCTCTCTGGAAAGGTTTTTCTCCGAGTGTCACTAACAGCGAAATCACAATATTAAAAGCACACGAATTTCTCCAGTGCATCTGTATTTTGTGTTACGTCTAAGTGCGAGGGGCTGACCAGATCAGCAAGAACAAGGGACGTTGTTTTTCGACCTTGTACATGTTGTGCAGACGAAACCCACAGGGAACAGGAGAAAAGGTGAAAGGCAAAAAGGCAGACAGTTCTAATATAGCAGGGCACAAGCAAAGTCTGGAAAAACAAAGTCACAGAGTAACGTGTGCAAAAAGGCATCATGGCAACCAGGCCTAAGCCAACTTAGCAACGTAGACAATGAGGCCACAAACCACACAACACCCTCCCCTGGTCAGTCCATAGGCGAAGACAGAGTTCAAATAGATGGAGCAGAATGTAAACGGCTATTTAGGAAAAGTCCACATGAAGGACAGTGAATGGAATAAAAAGTCAAGATTACAAAATTCCAGAGATGGAGGACGCTGAAAGCGGAGGTCCCCTAATCCATTAGAGTGTAAGTGCAAAAAAGCACCACACCTTCCAAGAGGACATCGTTGGAACCGTCTGAAAAAAGAGACGCCATCCAGTTCAACAAATCAAAACTGCATTCATGTTCCTCACAAGAGGGAGCACGGATCAGCATTGCGGGACAACTTGCGTGATACTCAATATAACTTCGTTGTAGGAGAGACTGAGCAGCCGCCCAGACATCCCATTGCGCCAAAATACCAAGTGCAGCCGCATGCGCCATTAAGCCATCGCCGGAACAGTCTCGTTCATGGTCCTCTAAGGGACCCATCAACTGGCCAAAATCCGGGTCAGACAGAGACGTATTGGAGAGGCAATAATCCAAGGACCAAGAGAAAGGACATCGGATGCAAGACATCACAGGTTGCACGCAAGTGAAATACGCAAAGCGAAAAGAAAGTCTATAGGACACACTGAATGTCGCCAATGGTAGGAGGCCGAAGCCGATGAGCATGCGTTCACGGAGCATCAGGAGTCGACCTTGGTCGAGGAGGGCCCCAGGAAGTGCAGCCATTGCGCAGCAAACAGACCAAAAGAAATATACCAGCCGCTAAGGCGAGGAGCAAAGGAAAGCCGCCAATGACGCTGGAAAAAATAGAATGAATAAAAGCCGGTATTACACCAAATATAGTTTGAAAAGAGGTAACAAGGCCAGAGCCCACAACTTTAAAAAAGTGCACAAGACCTTTGGTGCGAGATGCATTGAAAACGCAGTGAATCAGCTCACCGAAATGTTGTGGGAGGTTTGTGTTCAAAAGGGCCTGTATCTCACTGTGGGTACTAGCCAGCTGGAGGATAAATGTCTCCCGTGCGGATGTGAGCATAACCTCCTGGTTCAATAATAGCGCCTTTATTCTGCTCAATTTATTGAAATCCGCCTTCAACGTTGGAATGGAAGGCCAAATGGAACTATCTATGATGTCGTGCGGGGGAGGAAAAAGCAAATTTTTGCAGCAGACAACCCTGTGGGAAACTGTTACAATATAGGGTATGCCGGCCAGCATGCCACAGCAGTCCTGATTATTCAGAAGGAGATAGCTACCATTTGCAAGCACAGTGAAAGTAGGAGATTTAGCAGGAGCAGGAATGCCCTTTAAAACACAAGCAAGATTCGGAGCCGAAACATTACAAGCCCCGTGCAATTTAATGTTTTTACAAATCAGAGAACGACCCACAGTAGAATCACATGACTCACCTGTGAGAAAAACTTCCTTTCCGTCCCTAAGACATCGGTACATGAAAGGAAGGGACCAAAGTTCATGCAAGAAGGCACTGCCTAAAGGCTGAAAACGGCCAACAGGATAATGTTTCATGCAGGAACTGAACTCAAATAAAGAAAAAGGCAAAGCGATAACCCCGTGAACTAGCCACACTGCAGAATCCAATTCCGCCACAGAGAATGGTAAGGGCTCTATTTTTTCGATATGTTAGAGAGTGTATGTTGCATCTTTCATGGACATGAATTGCTGTTTCTCAGTTAAATTAAACGGCAAGAATAAGGCAGAGGTGTTCAAAAAATGCCAAGGAACTTTACCCATTTTGAGTGTTTGCAAAGTCCATGCAAACTGCATCACTGAACGCAATTAAGTCTGACCATGATATAACACAGAAACATCATCTTGTACAATATCAACAACAGAGGAAACAATATTCTCTAATGTGTAAATGCGGGAAGACAGGGATTAATACTATTGTCAACAACAGCAAGCACTTTTTCTAAATTTGCTTGATCGATTTCCCGAAGACGGGAAGCAGCTTCAATTTGCGAAAGCTTCCAGAGTTCATTATAAGTTTCATAAATGAATCTCTTAGGTCGAGGACCACGAGGTCCCAGAATAAAATCGGACAGATCAATGTTGCCTGACGGGAGGGACAAGTGTTGTTTCACAGAATCTAATGAAGAGTGCTGCAACCACTGTTTACACAATTTACCAACAGAATATGTTGTAACAGTACGAGAGTCAGAAAACCTCGGATCTGGCCTATCCTGTTTGTAACCAGGAGCTGAGTCATGAAAACGCAGTTGGCATGCATCTGATGCTATGGGCCAAGCCAACCAGGGTGACTGAACAAATGTAGAGACATTAAACGAATTGTTTTGAAACAAAGCTTGCAAAGTGGCAAGGGAAATATTGAAATGCAAGCTCTCGTGAGGAGTAGAAGATAGTACAGGAATGGATGGTGCATTTAATTGTTTGGAAGTAGCCAAACCCCAACACGTCGTTTGATAGATTGTATGATTTAAAAACAAAATTTGGGCCGGGATTAGGCAAGCTTGGTGTAAAGCTTCCGTGCCTCGGACCTGCCACGATTTGGTGCCCCAAATAGATTTTAAGTCAATGGTGTCCTGCCAGTGCTCATAACCACCCACGGCTAATGCGTTAAAAAAGGAACCCGAATATAGCAATTTGGTGTGGGTCAACATGATCTTCTGTGCGGACGAAGTGTTCAATTTAAAATAATAGGACCCAGGGTTTGATCTATCAAAGTCTGTAAAGTAAGTGAATTTACTTCTAAGAGTTTGGGAGCTACCTGGCAAGGGCGTTGGGCAATGTTACCATTGGGTGTAATTAAAAGGACCCCGAAGAGTACTTGGTTTATGGAGAAAGTGATTGCCCCAATGCTGGTAACAATATAGGTCAGCATAACTTGCAGAATTTAAATACAGATCTTCAGCATTAAAAGCAGCATAGTATTTCAAATCAGTAAATAACGATTCAACGGCATGCACATCCCAATCGTCAGAATGAATATTACTTTTAACGACATCACCCATTGAAACACGGAGGACATTTGGTACATTAATAATTTCGGTTGGTCCATGAATTTGGAAATTTACTGCATCCCATACCATGCCATCAGCGACTGGAAAAGCTGAAATGTTCACAAAAGTGTGGTCACGCTTCATGATGTGCGAAGAAGAATGTGGAGCCAAAGTTCCAGCGACACAGTTCACTGCAGAGCGTTCTGGTAAATAGTGACCATTGATGAGTAAGAAGAAAACTGTCACAAAGCCAATGGACATGAACAGAAAAATCAGGAAAAGTACCAACCAGATGTAAGTCCATGGTGGGGTCAAAAAATTGTCTCGAAACCAGGAGATAAAAATACTGAAGCTGGACGGGATAAGTGATGAGGTGGAAGCCGAATCAAAGGAATAACGGGCTGGGCTCATTGGCGTTGTTGATAGGTGAGCCACTGACTCGTTGGCTGGGTATGTATACTCGGTCTCCTCGTTGCAGGGGGAATCCGGGTAGTTGAGCAGGCGATCAGGCAAATCTACCATCTCAATGGCAACATCAGTGACCGTGTGGGCTGGAGGGCCACAAACATGAGTCCTGGAAATAACTGGACAGGAGACCGCTGGTGTTACGCTATTTAGGATCGGCCAAATGTTGTAGCTTGACATTGTCCACTGAGATGTATCTGTTTTCTTTGCGACCAGGAAGCGGTGGTAAGATGAAAGTACGGGTACCCTTCAAGCCAAGGACAGGAACTGGTGCACGATAAGAGGGGCCAAATTCCTTCTTGTTCTCCACCTTCTCTCGGACCAGATCTCCAACCTTCGGAAGCCAGCCGGCAACCGGAATCTGCAGCGCAGCATCCGTGGCTGAAGGTAAATGTTCGTTTGCAAGTTTGTCACAGGCTTCTTGTAAGTCCTGCAACATAGTAGAATGATTATCTACATCAAAGATTGCGGGTTGCGCCGCCATGTCTAGACCATCAAGGTCGGGCACAAACATTTGTCTGCCAAAGAGCATTTCGTATGGGGTCCGCCCACCCAGAGATCTTCTAGGGAGATTATTAAGTGCACGTTACACGCCAGTTCCTGCCAGTACCTAAGACTCTAGCTGTCAAGGATTGCTTTAAGTCACGGTTCATTCGTTCAACAATCGAATTGCCCTCAGGCCGATATGGAGACGAAAATTGCACCCGCACCCCCAGTGACCCCATTGCGTCCTTGTATGCCTTAGAGGCGAACGCTGGACCTTGGTCAGAATGGAAGGTGCCGCAGGCAAAAATTCCCACAAAGACACGCAAATCCCTTATGACATTTCGAGCGTCAGCACTCCGTTGTGGCCAAACCCAGATGAAACGTGTGCACGAGTCTACTGCAACTAAGATGTACTTATATGCAGTGTCAGAAGAAAAAGGACCGCAGTGATCCAGGTAAACACACCCAAAAGGTCTGTTAGAAATGCAGAGCTGTGTTTGTGGTGGTCGTGTAACCGTTGAAGGCTTAATTTGCTGACAAATGTCACAAGAAAGCACATAAGTACGAGTCTGTTTATATAAACCACGCCACCAGTAACGCTGCTGCAAGATGGAAACAGTTGCAGATACTCCAGCATGGGCCGAAGCCCAGCCTTCGTGTGCAGCTGTTATCAAGGAAGGTCTGCGGTCCGCGTTGGTAATCAGCCGATCACCAACGTCTGGAATTCTTACGTAAGGAACCTGTTCGGGACTTAACTGATAAGAGTACTTGGAAGGGAAACCCCGTGGGTAATTAGCACCTTCCTTTGTTGCAGTAATAGCTGCCAAAATATCATTATCTATCTTAGTCATGGATCTTGTAACTGCTGCTACTGAGCACATGGCTACTGCTGATTTGGCAGCTTTATCTGCCAAACTGTTACCGACAGCGTGTGCGCCCACACGCTGGTGGCCAAGAGTGTGAATCACCTGTGTGAGAGGCAGACGTTGTTTAAGATCGGCCACTCGAACCCAAAGCATTTTATGCTTAATTGTGCTGCCCTTAGCATCTCTATAGTCGTTTTGCGACCAAAAGAATAGATTGTCATTGAAAGATTGAACACAGTAGTAAGAATCGCATACAACAAGAGTCGTCACGTCTGGATTAGCGAACTCAAGTGCGAGCACCAAAGGACGCAGCTCGGCCAGTTGTGCAGTACTGTCTCCTAGTGCCTGTGTGTGCACTACAGTCGATTTGAACTCACCGTTCACCATGGTACCTGCAACAATAGCACATGCTGCTGAATAAGCATGCTTGGAACCCGTGGCCGGTTGTGCCGAACCATCGGTATATATAATACATTCGTACTCCTCAAGCTGTAGCAAAGACAGAGGAGGAGGATGAACAAATTCATACTGTAAAAACTCCTGTGTCTGAAGAGAGGAATCAAAGATAAAAGTGACATCCGGGGACATCAGAGATGTAGCCCATTGTATCCAACGGGGGTGCAAAGCCTTAGAGTTCGGTACACTTGCCTTTGTCACTGCCTCAAGGGCAGGATATGGTGTTACCACCAAAATGCGTTTTCCCTGTGCCAGTGCGCATTCCTTTAGAATCGCCATTTGCACTGCAGTCAAAACTTTCTCCACAGAGGAAAAGCGCAACTCCGCTGAAGTGTAAAGATGTGACTTGTATGCATCGGTACTGTGTCTCCTTCGTTAAAGGTTAAGTACGTGAAACCCACTGCCCCTGGAACGATTCTAATCACCAGGTTTGTGTGGTTATCACGAGTCAACAAGAATTTAGATTCAAGTAGATCAGACTGCAAAGATTGCAGTATAGAGGAATGCTCGGGAAGCCAGCATGACTTCGAAAAGTTAGGTTGTATCAAGGCATAAAGAGGCTTGATACGCTGGGCATATTCGGGAATGTAAGTACGCCCGAAGTTTAGAAAACCCAGTAATGACTGAAGCTTCTTCAGGGTGGTTGGAGGGCGCAAAAGTGCGCACTTCTCCAAGAAATGGGGTGCTAAGCCCTTACCTTCATTGTTGAGCTCATAGCCCATAAACAAAACGGTAAATTCAGCAATGTGAGATTTGGAAAAATTAAATTTGTATCCTAAGACCGCAAATTCAAGAATAATGCGGTCCACTCGGGAAAGATGCGGCCATAATTAGTCGTCTGTCAGATAGATATCGTCGACGTACGAACACGCATCTGGGTCTATGCTGTCCAACAGAGAGACAACACGGGCGGCGAAGACACCCGGGCTGTTCTTGTAGCCCATGGGCAAACGCCGGAATTTGAAATGTTTACCACCGGAAGTGAAAGCGCTCCATTGGCTGCACCCCGGGGACAAGTTGTGCGTGTAAAATACATTGGATAGGTCAAGTGTCGTTTTATATTTTTTACGAACAAGACTGTCTACAAGCGCAGAACTGTGGGTATTTTGTACCGCAAAGGTCCGACAATGCGAGTTCAAATGTCGGTAATCCAAAACTAGGCGGTACGATCCATCGGGTTTAGAAACCGCGAAAAGGGGATTATTCATTGGTGATACGCATGTTTCAATTACTCCTTGATATTCTAACTGTGTCAGAATGTCGGAAACAGGACCTTTAGCTTCCCGCCGGATGGGATATTGGGGTTGTGGCTGTGGCAACGACCGCAAGGGAATATCATGGGGGGGATAGTCTTCATCCCAGCCCACGTGATTACGGTATAACGCCGGAGCCAGGGCCCCAGCCCATTCAGCTGCGAGAGCCTCCGCTTTGTCCTTGGGGACATGACGAGAAAAGCTTGGAAGGATTACCTCCTCCCCTCTACGAGCAGCAAGTACGAATGGGGGCGGCCAATCCGCCTCGGCCAACAAAATGTCGTAAGACGAGGTCAGATTCTCCCAAAAAATCCCTTTAATTACACGCTCAGTATCACCTTCAATTTGAATGACAATGTTAAATAGTCTATCAGGGGGTGCCAGTCGGGTGTCAGCTGTCTCGACAGTAATGAATGTGTCAGTTGCAGTCGCCTCCACATGAGGACGTAGTGCCTCCCGTACTATGGTAACTTCCGCGGCGCTGTCTAGGAGCGTCACTGCCCACGTCCAATTCAGGAGTCTCGTTCTCACCGTCTGTGGCATACCTCGCTGTTAAAGCTGCAACTTTTTTCTTCTGAAACTGTGGGCGAGAACGTGGAAATTCTTCTGGTTTCCCTCGGACTTGTTGTCGCGGTTGGTCTCGTCCCTGTGGAGCCTCACGACCCCTGCCTCTATCCTGGCGTTCTCCTCCACCAGTCTGAGAGGTCGATGGTGCCTGTGAAGAACGAGGAGAACGCGGATCAGGGACTTGAAATCTCTCTGGAGATTTAATTCTCGCTCTGTCGCGCAAATCATAAGTGCGTTCAGAAGATACGGAAACCGGGGATGCGCCACGCGACCCTGGTTTCTTCTGCTGCTTACCCTGTTTCTTCAACCTCCAGAATCTTTTTAGTAAAGAACGGTTTCTCATCTTTCTCAGATTGAGTTTTTTGTTGTGGCTGTGATTGTGTTTGCGTTTTAGCAAAAGGCTTAACTCCCAGGCTATTGCGGCCAATGGTTTTATAAGCCTGTGCAATAATTTTCGGTAATTCGCGTGGCTTGTCCGGTTCTGGGACTAAAGCCAAAGCATTAGCTACTTGAAAGTTAACTGCATCGCCCTTGACGTTCGCAAGGATTAAATCAGCCACTACATCGAACACTCCCACCAGTCTCATCCCCAATTCCACAGCCGCTTCAGGGCCATGCTCTTTCTGTACTCGTTTAATTACAGAGGGGAGAACTGTCATGGAAGGAGTGCCGAAACACTTCTCATACACTGCTGCGAATACCTTACCCCAGTTGTTGCATTCTGCCAACTCGGGAATTAAGTCTTTCGGCAAACTAATCGTCAAAATCCTGTGTTTTTCCACAGGAGAAGTATTGGGAAAAACTGCCTCCAGCTGGTCAAATTTTTCTGCAAGCCAATAAGGCAAATCATCCTTATTTTGTGGGCGCTTGCCCATCACCGAATTAACCATGACGGGACTTATGGTTACACCGCCCGGTCCAGCTGAATGCACCGCAACTCCAGGAGGGGCTCCCTGAACGTTGCCTGTAACATACCGTACTAAAGCTCTGTGAACGCGTATCAAAGACGTATGCAATGCACGCAGTTCATCAACCGTAAGCGTCAAATAACGCGGATGTGGGGTATACCAGGCCAACACTGGCCAAGTGGCCCCGTCTATTGATAGGGGGCCTAAACGAACCGGGGTGACCGGATGTGGGAGGGCGCCATTAAACCAAATACGGTGTTGCCATGCCGTAAGTGGTACTTCAAGAGCCTGATAAGGCCGATAAGCATGGGTATGGCAGTGAGAGCGTACTCATGAAACACATTGTCCGTTCCATCCACCGCCGGAAAAGTGACCCAAGAGTAAAACACCTCAAAGTGGTGAGCCGGGTCAGCCTGCACCACAAAGATAAGTGCGGCACCCGCGTCTGGCACTCCATAAGCCAGTAAATGAGCCCGCAGCGCGGCTATGTGCCGGTATATTTATATCCGCCATTAAGGCCAGAAATGATCGACAACCTAATATGAGGCAGTGCAATAAGGGGTTTACTTAAACACCTTTTAATAACTTCAAGCTTGAAAGAACCTATAAAAATGTCAATATAGGAGGTATCACCCTCACACACGTTTCCGGAAGCGTATGCGAAGGGTGTTGTGGACAAGCACAAGCACTACTCAAGCGTCTCGCAGATAAGAAGCCCACTACGTTGGTGGCGCCATGTTGTAGGGATTCTGCACATACACAGAGCTATGCACAGGATAATAGGACCTCGGAGTATAGTGGTGAGCCAACCATGCACCTTAGTACCCACAATCCCAATCCGACTAGCTTTAGCATCTCATTAGCAGCGCAGCTACCAATGATTAGACAACCCAGAACACGGTCTCTCTCAGGACTCGAGGGAGCAAGAACACTCTTTCATAATTCACTCATACTTGTCCACAACGTGCGTAATAAGAGACACAATATAGTTTAAAATGTTTATTTCAACTATCGTGCTCTAAGATACAGTACATGTGCCAGTACTATCAGCATAATGCATAATGATAAAATAATAAGCATAGTTACAATTCCATAGAATACAAACGGGGACAGCATCATATAAAGACAGTGGATATCGGGCTAAATAGCCTTACCACCCTCCCCGTGCTAATAACTAGTTTATTATAAAAATAGAAGACCTCTGGGCTTTGTCGGACGGACCCCCATACCTCAATATCTAGATGCAAGGTTTACATCATCAGACAAGCACAGCTCTTCTCTCTGGAAAGGTTTTTCTCCGAGTGTCGCTAACAGCGAAATCACAATATTAAAAGCACACGAATTTCTCCAGTGCAGCTGTATTTTGTGTTATGTCTAAGTGCGAGGGGCTGACCAGATCAGCAAGAACAAGGGACGTTGTTTTTCGACCTTGTACATGTTGTGCAGATGAAACCCACAGGGAACAGGAGAAAAGATGAAAGGCAAAAAGGCAGACAGTTCTAATATAGCAGGGCACAAGCAGAGTCTGGAAAAACAAAGTCACAGAGTAACGTGCGCAAAAAGGCATCATGGCAGCCAGGCCTAAGCCAACTTAGCAACGTAGACAATGAGGCCACAAACCACCCGACAATACGGGCTAGTATTTGGAAATACTGCTTCGATTTGAGTAATTTTTTGAGCTATCCAGAAAGGAATTTGCTCACGTTTTGTGGGCATTTTACCCATGACTGCATATAGAGTCTGTGGTGTAATTTTTAGTGTATTCCCCTGTTGAGGAGTTTGATTTGGAAGTGTCAATGGTGGTTGGACTGTGAAAGTCTGCATGACATATTGGACTAATTGTCTGTAGATTTTTATTAACTCTGTTATTTGAGTAAGTAGTTCCTCATCTGACATTATAGCCAGTTCAGGATGAGGTGTGTAGCCGGCTAGAATCGGCCATGTTGCTCCTGGTCTACTTAGTGGACCGAGCCTGGTAATGTTTCTGTGATGTTTTAGGGCGCCTTTAAACCAGAGCTGATGCTCCTGGTATGTTAGTGGAATTTCAATATCCTCGAAAGGAATATATTCCTCTGGTGGATCATCTTCTTTGTAGAAGTGAAACAGTTTTGTTACTGAATTTGATTCAGGAAATATGACCCATGAATAGAATACCTCTGTCTGAGAGGATTTGTGTGCCTCTATCACGAAAACTGCTCTACCGCCTCTTGGTGGTAGGCCGTGTTTTATGAGTTTTAGAGTGATGGCTCTTCTTAAGTTTTGAGGGATGTCTATAACACCCTCCTCGGTTCCATCTAAACCGGTAATGTTAAAAGCTCTTAAAGCTGGTTGACCCGTAACTTCATCGTTATCGGAGTCAGGCATTTTGTTTTTTGAAAAATGTAGAACAAGTTTCAAGGAAACAAAGATAAGGTGCACAATATTTTGGAACACTGTATCCTTCAACGTTGAGCAAACCAAACAGCTAATATATAGGGTGCTTCCCTATGTAGCTGTGGCGGATACTTAACCCTGCCCACTCCAGACGTCTTTTGGAGTATATGGTTAGGGGTCTCAGAGAGAAAAAGCACGGCTGAGTTACTCAGTATCTAACATTAAATTACCGCCTTACCAAACGTTGGGCGCCATGTAGTGTAGCTCCTATTTCCCTAATAGGCTCTGCGCATTGGAATAATATACCCTATAGGCTTGACATAGGACTGAGGTCGGTATGTCCCTATCGAGTATATTAAACTTAATTACTTGTGCCACCTAGCTCAGAGGCCACTAGAAACTCCTTGACAAACAAGAAGGGAGTAGTTTCTGGCAGCCGCAAAACATGACCACTTTGTTCCCTTTTAGAATCAGAACGTGTCCCAGAGTCGTGGAAACAATAGATAACCGTTTCACTCAGCTCAATCTTGCATGCTTAGTTTTCCTCAAAGTTACACAGAAAGAATAGACGGGCGTTTCAATAAAAGATTTATTGAACAGTCTTGCTTCTCGTGTAAGTAATATGTGCTGTTACGATCACAAGACAGTATGCAAGATAAATAATGTACAGCGTAAGCAGTAGAAATAAATAATACTGCTCTAGCATAATCTTTAGTAGATATTCATTTATATAAATAACATGGACTAAAAATGGGAGTACTCATACGATGCGTTTCTAAGCTAGTTCTACCCCAATGTACCTAACCTAACCTAGGTGTAGGGAGAGGTATGAAGTAGGTGGAGTATTCCTTACTATGGTATACTAAGAGTATGTTACGCCCAGTATGCCTAGTATGCCAAGAGTCCCTCTAGGTTTCTAGTCAGCTCCATACCTTAAGAATGAGAGAGGTGGGAATCTCTTGCCAGACTCGAACTCCAACACCCCGCGAGGGAAGTCAGATCACTGGAAGCTGGACTCTCTGCGTGCAGGGATGACAGCGTCTTCTCAGTGCGTCAGGCCGGGAAACGGGCTCCTCTGAAGTCGAGGTCTCCTCTGATTTACAAGGGCTAGGGAAGGTATATTTATACCTGAGAGGTACCTCAGAATGTTAGCATTGACGTGAATCGGACAGCGGAAGATGTCATGAATGAACCCTTAAGGTATAACGGTTCATGCATAATAGATGAGTCCTTGAAGAAATCAATAGTCCTGTGCTAGGGAAACTCCCGAAGCCTAAGGGTCTGTTCTTCAAGAACTCGTTGTGACGTTAGGGTGGACGGATGTCAGAGACCATGCCTGTATTTGGAGTGCACGGTTTAATGCCTAAATAAGGACTGGGATTTTATGCCTATATAAGGGCAGGGCGAATTGTGCCTATATAACGACATGATACAGGAAAACCTATATACGGACACCCTATACAACAGCCCCTCTGACTCATGTTTAGATACTGTCATACGGTTCCTACGAATTAAGTAGAACTGTGTATCTGTAGAACATAAACGTCAGAATATGAGGACTGAGTCCATCCATACCATCGGAGTATGTTGCCCCCAATTCCTGGCTAGCTTACAGTGTGCCATCCAGACCCCTAACTATGACAGGATGCTAGATGGTATCTGCGACTTCAGAACATAACCACTCTGGTACCTTTTTGTGGTTATTCGTTGAACAAAAACTTCAAGGACTCCCAATTAATAAAACAGAAACCTCATATACTTTTGGCAAAATCACAATTATCTCTGTCTTTACATGCTAAAATGCATATAGTCATTTCACAAAAGTGAAAATGAAAATTTAGCAAGTAGTGAGAGAGGTGATGATTTTGGGATCCTCCCTAACCTAGGGAGAGAACCAAGCAGATGCCTTGAAAACAAAGAGCACATCTTGCTGAACGATTCGGTGGTGGTCCCATCCTCTTAGGACCACCACAAGCACAGTTATGGGCAAAAATACAATCCCAACCAAAGGCCCTGCATTATGGGACGAGATTAGCAGTGGTCAGTGAATATTATAGTATAGAATATCAAAATAATTCTACAAAGAGCTGCAGTTCAACTAGTCGTTACTAGGTGTCCCTCACGAGTCAAATGCAAAAGCATTGAAATTATTACATCAAGCTGTAGTTCCACTAGCCGTTACTAGGTGTCCCTCACGAGTCATCACCTCTCTCATTGCCTGATATTTTTCATTTTCAAAGTTCACTTTTGTGAATTGGTTATATGCTTTTTAGCATGTAAAGTTGCTTTATCAAAGCATTTGTGGGTGCAGTTTAGTAGCTGACTCCGCTCCGTGTTTTTCACGGAATGCGTAATTAACAAATCTCCGCAAACTCCGGAGCGGAGTTCATTGCCCAGGCCTATAAAGAACATGAGCTGGAGGAAAAACAGCATTGTACAAGAATGGTGACGAAGATGAACACTTTAACCATTATTACAATATTGCATGCTTATATGATATTTATGATAACGCATATATGAAAACTCTTACCCTAATCCTACCTGCACTATCGAGAGCATAGTGAAAGTACCCTCTGCCAGATCTCTTGGGACAACCAAACTCCCCATACCTGTGTATGATGGATCAGGAAGCCAGTCTCATGTAGAACAGGCCGCCGTCCTTTGCAGGATAGATTTGAATCAGCAGGGCTGCATCTTAGTCACATCATCCAGGATAATCCATAGAAGTGCTCCTCTGGCGCACAAAGCTCAGAGAAGGTTTATATAATAAAACCATTGTTACAATTGCACTGTGTCAGAGTTACAGCGCTGATGTGTTTGTTTGTCTTTGGGACTCAGAGCTGTCTCCAGTCAGACAACTAAAAACAAGAATATCGTGCTCAATGTTCCTAGCCTTGGACGGAGTGTACTAGGCAAATTGATAATGTGGCTACTAAGAAATGTGCTGCCTGCAGAATCATTTCTAAGTATGCGATCATGTACGTGCAAAGCATGTAGAAAGTTACCGTTTGAAAAAGATGTCAAGTTTAAACATGTAACTAAAATGACGATTTTGTGCTCAGGCCCAGTTGAACCTTACAACACCTACTCCTTGGCCGGAAGGAGACTTTCCCATCAAACTAATCTTAATAGCTAGTGTAAAAAAATCAAACCTAAAATAAAATAAAAATGCACTTTAATAATAAAAGCAACTGAAAGCCATAATGCTTTTAAAAATGGCAATTAAACAAATATGCAGGTAATAAAATGAATAATAACAATTTAAAATCAAAACATGATGCTGAATTAAAATTCAGGAGGTTCCTGAAATGTTTATACAGTTGGAGAGTTATTGGAATCTAGAACGGTTCCCTCTGCCACAGACGATGTTTCCACAGTAGCCCGGACTGCAAGTTCCAAAGAACAAACATAGTTGTATCCAGCCCAATCAGCAGCCGCTGTTGGCATGCCAGCTGGCAGTGTACCCGCAAAGGAGGAGATATGATCCAGTAATCCAGGAGCTGAAGCATCCAGGAAAGGCTCTTAGTACGCATCCTGTAGCAAAGGCAATCTCATAGTACACCACTTAAGATGCATTCTCGACGGATGTGCCTGCAGAGCCATATCCATAGATCAAACCAATTGCATTCCATGACACAAATCAAGTGTGCACTCGAAAGTGCACAGCAGGCAGCGGACACAGCCTGTTCGCAGTGTACCCATATAGGTCGGAAACAAGGACCAGTTGTTGTTGAGTTCTTGTAGCAAAGACACTCCAAAGTACTGTATTATGCATTCACGGCACAGCAAGACATGTGGCAGCTCCATCCCCATTTGGCCTGGAGGTAGAACATCCATTGCGGAGCAACAAAAATAGAACCAAAATCCCAGAAATGTGGAGTAAGACCAACGGTGTGCCTCCAAATGCCCTTGAAAACAGAGAGTGTATAAAGGACGGAATCACTCCAAACCCAGCCTGGAACACACTGACAAAGCTAGACCCAATCGCTTTAAAAAAAATTACTACTTCCACAGTATTTGAAACATTAAATATGCGATGTACAAGCTCATCAAAATGTTGAAGGAGGTTTGTGTGCAGTAGCAATTGTATTTCAGCAGAAGACCTTGCCACCTGGAGATCAAATATTTCTCTATCGGAGATCAATTCGATGTTCTTTTGAAACAATAAGACTTTCAATCTGCTCAACTTATCAAAGTTCATATTAAAAAATGGTTATTAAAGGCCATACTGTAACCTCTCTGACTGTGTGTGCGAGCGGAAACAATGTATTGTTGCAGCAGGTCATGGTCCTAGAAACCTTTACCACATATGGTACTCCCAGTTTCATCCCACAACAACATTGGTCATTCAGAATCAAATAACTCCCATTTGAAAGGAATTTGAAAACCTGTTGAATCAAGGCAGCTGGGGCACCCTTCAGATAACACGTCCAATTTGTCAGAGACGCATTACAGATGCCATGAATTGTTACCTATTTACAGAGTAAAAATGGGCAAACAAAGTTTCACATTCACTTCTGCCAAGAAAGACCTCAGTTTCTCCATTCTGACATCTGTAATCGAAAGGCTCAACCCATGTTGTTGCAGGCATTCTGCACATACACCGAATTATGTGCAGGAAAACAGGACCTCGTGTGTAGGGGCTGAGCCTTCCTACCGCCTCAGTACCCAAAATCCCAGAACCGACTAGCTATAGTGTCTCATTCACTCTCCTACATAATCACAAAGCTACAAATGATTAGACAACCCAGAACACAACACTTCTGACTCTCTCAGGAATCGCGGTAGCAAGACGTACCCTTTCACTCACTCACTCGTACCTGTCCACAATAAGAATTGACAGAGTCACTGTTATAGTTCAAAATGTTTATTTTAACTATAGTGCTCTATAATGCAGTATACGAGCCACTACCAGCAGCAAAATGCATAAACTTAAAACAGTTAGCATTGTAGCAAGACCATACATTATAAAGGGGGATGTCATCGTATGCAGACAGTGGATAAAGGACTATAAGGCCTAACCACCCTTCCCTTGGGAAGAAGGAGTTCTTTTATATAAAGGAAGATCTCTGGGCTTTGTCAGAAGACCCCAAACCGTAGTGCCTAGATGGTATTTTTACATCATAGGAATAGCATAGCTCTTCTCCCTGGAAAGGTCCCTCTCCAAGTGTCTGCTACAACAACATGCATCCCCATAATATCTAAGCACAAGTTTCCAGCAGTAGCAGCTGTGTTAGCATGTCTTGTCTAGGTGCTAGGGACTGACCAGAACAGAATAACAAGGGGCATTGTTTATCGACCTTGCACGAGTTTCCAGAAGTAGCAGCTGTGTTAGCATGTTTTGTCTAGGTGCTAGGGACTGACCAGAACAGAATAGCAAGGGGCATTGTTTATCGACCTTGCACACCGTGTTCAGACTAAACTCAAGGAACAGGCAGAGAACGCAGAAAGCAGACGGTTCTCATGTGAAAGGCACAAACAGAGTCTTGCAAAATAAAGTCATGTAGTAACGTGCGCAAAAGCAGCATCATGGCAGCAAAGCTCATGCTAACTTAGCAATGTTGACAATGACCCTAATGGCCATATAACACCCTCCCCCTGGTAAGGCCATAGGACATAGACAAAGGGCCAAAACAGAGTTCAAAAAGCCAAGCAGAGTTCAAAAACGTCTGAAAAAAACAAATTGGAAAAATTTAAAAAAAAATTATCTTTTTTCATGGCTGAAAAAACTAGGCGTGGCGTCTCCGGGAAAATGTTATGATGAAGAAGGTGGTGAGTCCATCAAAGTACGTGAACTTAAGAATGCAATCCCCTCCAGAAGGGCATCTCTATCGTTAGTACAAAAAAAGGATGCCATCCAATCAAGTAGGTCGAAGGAACAAACGTGCTCCTCGTAATCCGTTGCTTCCAAAAGCATAATCGG
Organism: Calotriton arnoldi; assembly: GCA_963921515.1. NCBI lineage: Eukaryota > Metazoa > Chordata > Amphibia > Caudata > Salamandridae > Calotriton > Calotriton arnoldi. Next base: position 2,193,170 of record CAWUFW010001300.1, read on the forward strand.
ACAACTTGAAACTATGTTGCAAGAGGTTCTGCGCAGCCGCACAGATATCCCATTCAGCCAATACTCCAACTGCTGCTGCACGCGCCATACAGCCATCCCCAGAACAAGCCTGGTCATGGGCCTCCAAGGGACCCATCAACTGGATAAAATCCGGGACTGGACATTACGTATTGGAGAGGCATAAATCCATAGCCCAATAGAAGGGGCAACGCCAACAGTAGAAAACTGGTTGCACGCAAGTAAAGTAGGCAAAGCGAAAAGTTAATCAATAACTCACGCCAAGCGTCGCTAATGGTAGGCATCTAAAAACATCGGTCACGGTACAGTTGCAATTGGCCTGGTCTGTGCAGTACCACAAGAGGAGCAGCCATTACGCAGCAGGAGCAGAAGAAGCAGCTAACGCTAGTAATAAAGGGAATCCACCGAAGACGCTAGAAAAAATAGAATGAAGTCACAAGGCCTGCTCCCACCTGTTTAAAAAAATGTGCGAGGCCTTTAGTGTCAGACGCATTAAATATTTAATGTATAAGCTCCCCAAAGTGGAGTGGGAGGTTAGTATTCAGAAGTGACTGAATCTCACTAGATGTTCTAGCCACCTGTAACTTGAAGGTCTCTCAAGCTGAAGTGAGAACCACTTCTTGTTGGAACAAAAGGGCTTTTAGCCTGCTTAATTTGTTAAAATCTGTTTTCAAAGTAGGAATGGAAGGCCAAATGGAACTATCAACACTCCCATGCGAGGCGGAAAAAGCACATTGCTACAACAAGTAACGCGTTGTGAAACAGTTACTAAATACGGGACACCTGCCCGTAAACCACAGCAATCCTGGTTGTTCAAAATAAGATAACTACCATTAGTAAGCAGGGTAAAAGCGGGAATTATTGACGGTACTGGAGTCCCTTTAAAAAAACAAGCAAGATTAGGCGTTGACACATTACATGTGCCGTGCAATTTAACGTGTTTACAAACTAGGGAATGCCCTACTGTGGAATCGCAGTCCTCCCCTGTCAGGAAGACCTCCTTATCTTCCCGTTGACATCTGTAAGTGAAAGATAGGGACCACAATTCATGCAAAAACACACTACCCAGGGGTTCAAGGCGGCTAATTGGAAAATGTTGCATGCAAGATTTAAATTGAAACAGTGAGAATGGGAGAGAGATAACCCCATGAATTTAACCAGACTGCTGAGTCCGTCTCCGTCACAGAGAATGGCAAGGGTTCCAATTGTTCAATGTGTAATAGTGTGTATGTAGCATCTTTCATCGACATAAAACGCTGTTTACAAGTCAGATTAAATGGTAAAAACAGAGCAGAAGCATTCAAATAATCCCAAGGGACCTTTCCCATTTTATGGGTCTGTAACGTCCATGCAAACTGCATAACTGATCGTAATTGATTTTGACCATGATATAACTCAGACACATCATTCTGAACAATATCAATAACAGAAGAAACAATGTTATCCAATGTATAAATGCGTGATGAAAGCGTATTGATGGTATTGTCGACCACGGCTAGAACTTTTTCTAAATTTGCTTGATCAATTTGACGCAGACGAAAGGCTGCCTCCATCTGCGAAAGTTTCCAAATTTCATTGTAAGCTGCATATATAAATCTTTTAGATATGGGAACCCTGGGTCCCAAGATAAAATCAGCCAAATTAATGTCACTCGACAAGAGCGACAGGTGTTGCTTCACTGACGATAGGGTTGAATGTTCCAACCCTTGTTGGCATAATTTACACACCGAGTATGTGGTAACTCAATGTGAACGTTGATAACGAGTTCCGGTCTAGTCTGTGTAAAACCAGGTGTTATATTATAAAAACGTAATCGACATGCATTTGAATTGGTTTGCCACACCAACCAACCGGATGAATCAATTCCTGAGACATTAAAGGTGTCATTTTGAAACAAAGCCCGCAATGCATCGATGGTATAATTCGTCCGGGCACCCCAATTGTCATATTCCGCTAAAGACGGAATAGTCGGGATATTCAAATTTTTTACAGTTGCCAAGCCAAAGCACGTGGTTTGATAAACGGTATCATTTAAAAATAATATTTGAACCGGGATTAGGCAGGCACGATGCAGTGCCTCTGTACCCTGAACCTGCCAAGCCTTTGTGCCCCAAATTGATTTTAAATCAATGGTCTCTTTCCAGTGATCATAACCCTGTGTGGCTAATTTAGTCCTAAAAGAGTTGGAATAAATCAATTTAGTGTGGGTCAGGATAAATTTGGATTGAGATGACAATTGTAGTTTAAAGAAATAGGATTCCGGATTGGACGTGTTATAATCTGTAAAATATGTAAACTTATTTCTAAGAATTATTGAACTCCCTTTTATGGGAGTAGGACAATGTTCCCATTGAGTGTAATTATAAAACGGCCTTAAAGTATTCGCTTTATGCAAAAAATGATGCCCATAGTGTTGATAACAGAAGAGATCAGCATAATTGGCAGAATTTAAATACAAATCCTCAGCATCAAAAGCAGCATAATATTTTAAATCAGAAAACAATGAATGTACTGCTTGCACATCCCAATCATCAGAATGTATGTCCCGTGTTACCACATCTCCTAATGAGAGGCGAAACACGTATGGCACCCTGAGCACCTCCGTCGGGCCGTGAACTTCGAAAGCTACTTTATCCCAAACGATGCCATCTGCAACCGGGAATGCTGAAATGTTCACATGAGTCTGATCACGTTTCATGATGTGGGACGATGTGTGTGGGGCCAGAGTTCCATAGACCAAGTTCACAGCAGAGCGTTCTGGCAAATAATGACCATTGATGAGTAAGAAGAATACTGTTACAATTCCAATCGACATGAAGAGGAAAATTAGGATAAGCACCAACCAGATGTAGGTCCATGGAGGGACCAAGTAGGTCTTCTTGAATCAAGAGATGAAAATACTTAATTTAGACGGTGATACTGCCAAAGTAGAGAACGAGGAGGATGAGTCATAAGAGAAGCTGGCATGGTCCTCAAAATACCCGTCTTCACCCCTCGGTATTAAAGGCGGGTGAGAGGTATCAGCATGATGTTGTCGAGGATCGCTCGGCACTTCCCTGTTGGACTCATCAGTGGGATACGTATACTCGACATCTGTGGTGGAAGAGGTAGGAGGCAAAACAGGAGAAAGGTCAACAGCAGTTTCCATCTCAGCCTCACTGGCACTGTTTTTATCCGTAGTGGTTTAGGGGACCGGATTCAAAGAAATAGCGTTGCACGAAACTGCAGGTGTGACACTGTTCGGAATCGGCCAGACGGTGTAGCTTGACATTGTCCACTGAGATGTATCTGTTGTCTTTGCGACCAAGTAAAGGTGGTAAAATGACTGTACGAGTACCCTTCAATCCAAGTATCGGAACCGGTGCACGATAAGAGGGACCAAATTATTTCTTGTTCTTCAACTTTTCTCATACCAGATCGCCAATCTTAGGAAGCCAGCTGGCAACCGGAATCAGCAGTGCTGCATCATCGGAAGAGGGTAAATGTTCAGTTGCATAGCTGTCATGGGTCTTTTGTAGATCCTGTAACACAGTAGAATTATTATCTACGTCAAAGGTTGCGGCTGCCGCCACAACGTCTAGACCATCAAGGTCTGGCACAAACATTTTGATGCCAAAGAGCATTTCGTATGGGGTCCGCCCACCCAGAGATCGTCTAGGGAGATTATTGAGTGCACGTTGAACACCATACAAATGGGCCAGCCAGTTCCTGCCAGTACCTAAGACTATAGCTGTCAAGGATTGCTTTAAGTCACGGTTCATTCGCTCCACAATTGAATTGCCCTCAGGCCTGTATGGAGACGAAAACTGCACCAGCACCCCCATTGACTTCATCGCGTCCTTGTACGCCTTAGAGGCGAATACTGGACCTTGGTCCGAATGGAAGGTGCCACAGGCAAACATCTCGACAAAGACACGCAAATCCCTGATGACATTTCGGGCATCAGCACTGCGTTGTGGCCAAACCCAAAGGAATCTATTGCACGAATCAACTGCAAATAAAATGTATTTATATGCAGTATCAGAAGAAAATGGACCACAGTGATCAAGATATACACAGACAAACGGTTGATTAGAAATACATAGCTGTGTTTGTGGTGGGCGTGACACCATAGACGGTTTGATTTGTTGACAAATGTCACAAGAAAGCACATAATTACGGGTTTGTTTATATAAACCATGCCACCAATAACTTTGCTGTAAAATCGAGACTGTTGCAGACACCCCGGCATATGCAGAAGCCATGCCCTCATTTGCGGCTCTGATCAAAGCAAGTCTGCGGTCCATGTTGGGAATCAGCCGATCCCCAACAGATGGAATAGAAGCGTAAGGAACTTGTTCGGGAGATATATGATAATAGTATTTCGAAGGGAAACCCTAAGGATAAGCAGTTCCCTCCCTCGTAGCAGCTACCGCTGCCAGAATATCATTATCTATTTTAGTCATGGACCTTGTAACTGCTGCTACGGAACACGTGGGTACTGCAGATTTGGCCGCTTCATCAGCCAAAGAATTACCAAGAGAATGTGCTCCCACACGCTGATGGCCAAGAGTATGTATAACATGTGTGAGGGGGCAGACGTTGTTTAAGGTCTGCCACTCAAACCCAAAGCGTCTTATGCTTAATTGCGCTGCCTTTAGAGTCTCGATAGTCATTTCGAGTCCAAAAGAATAAGTTGTCATTAAAAGATTGAACACAGTAGTAAGAATCGCACACAATAAGAGTATTCACATTAGGATCAGCAAACTCGAGAGCAAGATTAAGAGTCCGCAGCTCCGCCAACTGTGCCGTACAGTCCCCAAGTGCTTGAGTAAGCACAATTGAAGACTTAAATTCTCCATTGACAATGGAGCCAGCAACAATTGCGCAAGCCGCTGAATAAGCATGCCTGGAACCGGTGGCCGGTTGAGCCGAGTCATCGGTGTAAATGATACATTTGTATTCTTGTAAAGGAAGCAATGACAACGGAGGAGGATGAACATGTTCATACTGTAAAAACTCCTGTGTCTGAAGTGCATGGAGTCAGCATCTTAGACCATAAGAGTAAGCCGTTCTGCTTTCCGTGTTCGCGTGCACCAAATGTCACTATTCATTGATATTGACTAGCACGGTAACGCATAATTACAATTACGACAATTGAGTTTCACATGCCGACACAGATCGCATTATTTCGATTTAAGGCACGACGATATCAAGTCACTTTGAACATTACGGTGCCTTATCACATCTCTTACTCTTGATGTATGTTTGTTTTTTATGTTTTCCTTATGTTTGTTCGTCCTTACTTTATAGGTACGACTATAGAGGAAACCATCCTCTTACATTTCTCGCACCTTAGCGCGTGCGGCACATAGGAGCCTGTACACTTTATAGACTCCCCTTTTAAATCACCACACACATACCGGTCCTGATGAAAGCCAGTTTTACCATAAGGCCTGGCTGAAACTAGTTGACCTCACTGGATGTAGGGGACGATAATCACCCCCTGACAACATCCGTAGCCTTGATTTTAAATACTGCCATGAGCTCATGAATAAAACTCCCCTGTGGACCCTGGGACTCATTGGACAGTTTTTTATTTTCACATTCACTACAGCTATCACTGCATACTCACTTTACACAATCCGCTCCGCTGTAAGCAGACGTCGCAGCACACCCGAGGCACATTCGGTGCCATCGGGTGGGGCCCAATGATGAAGCATGCCACCAACTAGGTTGGTGGGTGATGGCCTTCATATAAAACAGAATTGTTTTTTCTGACATACATTATAAGAGTTCTCTTATTCATATAGTTAGCTCCTATTGATTATTATTTCAAAGATAAACGTGACATCAGATGATGTCAAAGACGTAGCCCATTGTATCCAACGGGAATGTAATGCTTTAGAGTTAGGTACACTTGCCTTAGTCAGGGCCTCCAAAGCAGGGAAGGGCGTGATCATAAGAATGTGTTTACCTTGCGCCAGTCCTGAGCGTTCCTTCAGCATCGCCATTTGGACAGTGGTTAAAAAAAAATCAACATTGGTAAAACGCATTTCAGCTGCAGTGTACAAATGTGATTAGTATGCAATAGGTACTGTGTCCCCCTCATTGAACATCAAATAAGTGAAACCCACCTTCCCAGGTATTATACGTATCACCAGGTTCGTGGTGTTATCAGGCGTCAACAAGTAGTTAGTTGCAAGCATGTCAGATTGCAAAGATTGTAGGATAGAGGTATGTTCCGGAAACCAGCTGGCAGAAGAATATGTTGGTTGTATCAACGCATAAAGCGGTTTGATACGCTGGGCATAATCGGAAATGTAAGTCCTCCCAAATTCAAAAATCCCAGCAAGGACTGAAGTTTTTTCAGTGTAGAAGGGGGTTGCAAGTGTGCACATTTCTCCAGGAAGTGGGGGGCTAACCCCTTTCCGCCATTATTGAGCTCATAGCCCAAAAAGAGCACAGCCAAATGAGCGATGTGTGACTTTCCAAATTGAATTTATATCCATAGTCGGCAAACGCAGAAATGATGCGGTCGACTCGGACAAGATGCGGCATAAGCTCATCGTCCGTTAGATACGCATCATCTACGTACGAGAACGCATCTGGATCTATGTTGTGTAACAAAGACACAACACGCACAGCAAATGCCCCGGGGCTGTTCTTATACCCCATAGGCAAGCGTGTACATTTTTTCTGATTTCCGACGGCGGTGAATGCTGTCAAGTCACGGCTCTCAGGAGCCAGATTGTGACTGTAGAAACCATTGGAAATATCCAGTGTAGTTTTGTATTTTTTACAAACAAGATTGTTCACCAGCGCAGAGCTGTGCGTGTTTTGTACAGCAAAAGTGCGACAATGACTATTCAAATTTGGGTAATCCAACACAATGCGATATGAACCATCAGGTTTTGATACCGTAAAAAGCGAATTATTCATCGGTGATGTACATGATTCAATCACTCCCTGATATTCCAACTGTGTTAGAATGTCACAAACGTGCGCCTTAGCCTCGCCTTTGATTGGATATTGTGGTTGTGGCTGTGGCGTAGAACGTAAAGGTATCTCATGTGCCAGTGAATCTATATCCCAGCCTACCTGATTACGGTACACCGCTGGGGCAATGGCCAAAGCCCACTCAGCTGCTAAAGCCTTTGCATGCTCCTCAGGGACGTAATGTGAAAAACTCGGAAGTATCACGTCCTCCCCTTTAGAAGCAGCTAATACAAATGGTGGAGGCCAATCTGCCTCCACCAACAAAATGTCGTACGAGGAGGTTAGATTTTCCCAGAAAACCGCTCTGATTGGATGGTGCACATCACCTTCAATTTGGAAAATAATTTCATAGAGTCTATCCGGGGGGGGCAACCCGGGTATCTGCTGTTTCCACGGTTATGAATGTATCAGTTGCTGTCGCCTCCAGACAGGGACGCAGTGCCTCCCGCACTATGGTAACTTCCGCTGCACTGTCGAGCAGAGTCACCGCCCAAGTCCAGTCCACGAGTCGCGTTCTCACCGTCTGAGGCATATCTTGCTGTTAAAGCGGCAACTTTTTTCTTCTCATACGGGGGTCTAAAACGAGGCAGGTCCTCTTGTTTGGCTTTTGTGTCAAACTGTCGAGGTTGATCTCGTCTCTGTTGACCAATTGGACATTTGCCACGATCCTGGCGCTCCCCTCTACCGACTTGAGAGTCCGATGTGTCCTGTAAAGAACGAGGAGAGCGCTGATCAGGGACTTGAAACCTATCAGGAGTCTTAATTTTCGCGCGGTCGCGCAAATCATGAGTACGCTCAGAAGACTCAGGTGTCGGTGATCCAGCACGCGAACCTTGCTTCTGCTGTTGCTGCCCCTGTTTTTTATTTTTCCAGTTCTTTTTAGGAAAGAACGGGCGCCCGTCTTTATCAGGTTGGGCCTTTTGTGTTTGTGTCTGCGTTTGAGTAAAAGGCTTAACTCCCAGACTATTGCGGCCAATAGTTTTATAAGCCTTTGCAATAATCTTTGGTAATTCGCGTGGCTTATCTGCGTCTGCGACAGCCTCCAAGCGGTTAGCCACTTGTAAGCTCACAGCATCACCCTTAACATTAGCAAGGATCATATCAGCAACCACGTCGAACACCCCCACCAGTCTCATCCCTAATTCCAGAGCCGCTTCGACTCCGTGTTCATCCTGAACACGTTTAATCACGGATGGGAGGACGGTCATGGAGGGAGTGCCGAAACACTTTGAATATACCGCAGCAAACACCTTGCGCCAGGTGTTACAACCAGCTAATTCGGGAATTAAGTCTTTAGGCAAACTTATAGTTAAGATCCTGTGTTTCTCTACAGGAGTGGTATTCGGAAAAACGGCTTCGATGTGTCCAAATTTCTCAGCAAGCCAATAAGGTAACTCATCCCTATTCTGTGGACGCTTGCCCATTACAGAATTAACCATAAGGGGACTGATGGTTACACCACCAGGTCCAGCCGGTTGAACAGCAATGCCAGGTGGTCCCACCTGAAAGTTGCGTGACATGAACTGTATGACAGCTCAATGCACTCGTATCAAAGAAGTATGCAACACGTGAAAATCAGCAAGCTTCGCAGTTGTAGCATAACGTGGGTGAGGGGTATACCCAGCCAAAACGGGCCACGTGGCCCCTTCTATTGATAAAGGGCCTAAACGGACCTGGGTTATTGGGTGAGGAAGGGCGCCATTAAACCAAATTTGGTGTTGCCAAGCCGTGAGCGGAATCTCAAGAGTTCTATACGGACTATATACCCGCGGAAGCGCGGTGGCAGTATACTCGTGAAACAAATTGTCTGTTCCATCGACTGCCGGAAAAGTAACCCAAGAATAAAACACCTCAAAGCGGAAAGCAGGATCCGCCTCAACTACAAAGATAACGTCAACACCTGCATCAGACACTCCTCACTGATTTAAGTAAGCCCTGAGCGGTGCGCGGTTAGGAGGTGTAATGTCAACCGCCATAATGAATAAGAGAAGAACAACCTAAGCGTGGCAGCGCAACAAAGGGTTAAACGAAAAGAAAGACCTTTTAAAATTCAAGCTTGAAAAACCTATAATATATCACAATATAGGAGGCTACACCGTCACAACTGTCTCCGGAATCAGAAGTGAGGGGATTGTGGACAAGCACAAGCACTACTCAAGAGTCTCGCAGATAAGAACCAGACCAAACGTTGGCGGCGCCATGTTGCAGGGATTCTGCACCTACACAGAATTATGCGCAGGAAAACAGGACCTCGGTGTATAGGGGTGTACCAACCTACCACCTTAGTGCCCAAAATCCCAAAACCGACTAGCTATAGTGTCTCATTCGTTCTCCTCCAAAAATCACGAAGCTACAAATGATTAGACAACCCAGAACACAACACTCCCGACTCTCTCAGGAATCGCGGTAGCAAGACATACCCTTTCGCTCGCTCACTCGTACTTGTCCACAGATAAGAATTGGCAGAGTCACTGTAATAGTTCAAAATGTTTATTTTAACTATTGTGCTCTATAATACAGTATATGAGCCACTACCAGCAGCAAAATGCATAAACTCAGAACAATTAGCATTGTTACAATTCCATAGAGTACAAAGGGGGATGTCATTATATAAAGACAGTGGAAAAAGGACTATAAGGCCTAACCACCCTCCCCTTGACTGGAAGACGTTTATTATTAAAAAGAAGATCTCTGGGCTTTGTCAGCAGACCCCATACCTTAAAGCCTAGATGTAAGGTTTACATCATAGGAACAGCATAACTCTTCTCCATGGAAAGGGCGCTCTCCAAGTGTATGTTAAAACAACATGCATCCCCGTAATATCAAAGCACGAGTCTCCAGCGGTGCAGCTGTGTTTAGCATGTTATGTCTAGGTGCTAGGGACTGAACAGAACAGAATAACAAGGGGCCTTGTTTATCGACCTTGCACATCGTGTTCAGACTAAACTCCAGGAACTTAGCAGAGAACGCGAAAAGCAGACAGTTCTCTTGTGAAAGGCATAAATAGAGTCTTGCAAAATAAAGTCATGTAGTAATGTGCGCAAAAGCAGCATCATGGCAGCAAAGCTCATGCTAACTTAGCAATGATGAGAATGACCCTAATAGCCATATAACACCCTCCCCCTGGTAAGGTCATAGGACATAGACAAAGGACCAAAACAGAGTTCAAAAGCCAAGCAGAGTTCAAAAGCGTCTGAAAAACCCAAATTGGAAAAATAAAAAATAAAAAAAAATTATCGTCTTTTATGTTTGAAAAGGAAAGGTGTGGCGACTCCGGGAAAATGTTATGATGAAGGAGGTGGTAAATCCATCAAAGTACGTGAACTTAAAAATGCAATTCCCTCCAAAAGAGCATCTCTATCGTTAGTAGAAAAAGGGATGCCATCCAATCAAGTAGGTCGAAGGAACAAACATGCTCCTCGTAATCTGATGCTTCCAAAAGCATAACCGGACAACTTGCGTGATATTCGATGAAACTCTGATGCAAGAGGTTCTGCGCAGCAGCACAGATATCCCATTCAGCCAATACTCCAAGTGCCGCTGCACGCGACATATAGCCATCCCCAGAACAAGCCTGGTCATTGGCCTCTAAGGGACCCATTAACTGGATAAAATCCGGGACTGGACATGACGTATTTGAAAGGCACAAATCCATAGCCCAATAGAAGGGGCACCTTCGACAGTAGAAAACTGGTTGCACGCAAGTAAAGTAGGCAAAGCGAAAAGTTAATCCATAACTCACGCCAAGCATTGCTAATGGCAGGCATCCAAAAACCTGTTGCATTCGATCACGGTACAGTTGCAATTGGCCTGGTCTGTGCATCACCACAAGATGAGCAGCCATTGCGCAGCAGCAACAGAAGAAGCAGGATTCCACCAACTAACGCTAGCAGTAAAGGGAATTCACCGAAGACGCTGGAAAAAATAGAATGAATAAAAGCTGGTATTACTCCAAATATCATCTGAAAAGAGGTCACAAGGCCTGCTCCCACCTGTTTAAAAAAATGTGCAAGGCCTTTAGTGTCAGACGCATTAAATATTTGGTGTATAAGCTCCCCAAAGTGGAGTGGGAGGTTAGTGTTCAGAAGTGACTGAATCTCACTAGATGTTCTAGCCACCTGCAACTCGAAGGTCTCTCGAGCTGAAGTGAGAGCCACTTCTTGTTGGAACAATAGCGCTGTGAGCATGCTCAATTTGTTGAAATCTGTTTTCAAAGTCGGAATGGAAGGCCAAATGGAACTATCTGCATTCCCATGCAGGGGCAGAAAAAGCACATTGCTACAACAAGTAAGGCGTTGTGAAACAGTTACTAAATACGGGACTCCTGCCCGTAAACCACAGCAGTCTTGGTTGTTCAAAATAAGATAGCTGCCTTTAGAAAGCAGGGTAAAAGCGGAAATTATTGATGGTACTGGAGTCCCTTTAAAAAAACAAGCAAGATTAGGCACTGATACATTACATGCGCCGTGTAATTTAACGTGTTTACATACTAGGGAATGTCCTACTGTGGAATCACAGTCCTCCTCTGTTAGGAAGACCTCCTTATCGTCCCGTTGACATCTGAAAGTGAAAGGTAGGGACCATAATTCATCCAAAATTCACTACCCAGGGGTTCAAAGCGGACAATTGGAAAATGTTGCATGCAAGATTCAAATTGAAACAGTGAGAATGGGAGAGAAATAACCCCATGAATTAACCAAACCGGTGAGTCCGTTTCCGCCTCAGAGAATGGCAAGGGCTCTAATTGTTCAATGTGTAATAGCGTGTATGTAGCATCTTTCATGGACATAAAACGCTGTTTATCAGTGAGATTAAACGGTAAAAACAGAGCAGAAGCATTTAAATAGTCCCAAGGGACCTTTCCCATTTTAAGGGTCTGAAACGTCCATGCAAACTGCATAACTGATCGTAAATGATTTTGACCATGATATAACACAGATACTTCATTCTGAACAATATCAATAACAGAAGAAACAATGTTATCCAATGTATAAATGCGTGAAGAAAGTGTATTGATGCTATTGTCGACCACGGCTAGAACTTTTTCTAAATTTGCTTGATCAATTTGGCACAGACGAAAGGCTGCCTCCATCTGCGAAAGTTTCCAAATGTCATTGTAAGCTGCATATATAAACCTCTTAGATCTGGGAACCCTGGGTCTTAAGATAAAATCAGCCAAATTGATGTCACTCGACAAGAGCGACAGGTTTTGCTTCACTGATGATAGGGTGGAATGCGCCAACCATTGTTGGCATAATTTACCCACCGAGTATGTGGTAACCGAATGTGAACGTGGATAACGAGGGTCCGGTCTAGTCTGTGTGAAACCAGGTGTTACATTATAAAAACGCAATTGACATGCATTTGAATTTGTTTGCCACACCAACCAACCGGATGAATCAATTTCTGAGACATTAAAAGTGCCATTTTGAAACAAAGCCCGCAATGCATCATTAGTATAATTCGTTCGGGCACCCCAATTGTCATATTCCGCTAAAGACGGAATATTCAAATTTTTTACAGTTGCCAAGCCAGAGCACGTGGTTTGATAGACGGTATCATCGAAAAATAAAATTTGAGCCGGGATTAGGCAGGCACGATGCAGAGCCTCAGTTCCCTGAACCTGCCAAGGCTTTGTGCCCCAGATTGATTTTAAATCAATGGTCTCTTTCCAGTGATCATAACCCTGTGTGGCCAATTTAGTCCTAAAAGAGTTGGAGTAAATCAATTTAGTGTGGGTCAGGATAAATTTGGATTGAGATAACAATTGTAGTTTAAAGAAATAGGATTCCAGATTGGGCGTGTTATAATCTGTAAAATATGTAAACTTATTTCTAAGAACTTTCGAACTCCCCTTTATGGGAGTAGGACAGTGTTTCCATTGAGTGTGATTAAAAACCGGTCTTAAAGTGTTTGTCTTATCCAAAAAATGATGCCCATAGTGTTAATAACAGAAGAGATCAGCATAATTGGCAGAATTTAAATACAAATCTTCAGCATCAAAAGCAGCATAATATTTTAAATCAGAAAACAATGAACAGCCCAATCATCAGAATGTATGTCTTGTGTTACCACATCTCCTAATGAGACACGAAACACGTATGGCACCCTGAGCACTTCCGTCGGGCCGTGAATTTCAAAAGCTACTTTATCCCAAAAGATGCCATCTGCAACCGGGAATGCTGAAATGTTCACAAGAGTCTGATCATGTTTCATGATGTGCGACGATGTGTGTGGGGCCAGAATTCCATCGACTAAGTTCACAGCAGAGCGTTCTGGCAAATAATGACCATTGATGAGTAAGAAGAATAATGTCACAAATGCAATCGACATAAAGAGGAAAAGTAGGGTAAGCACCAACCAGATGTAGGTCCATGGTGGGACCAGGTATGTCTTTTTGAACCACGAGATGAAAATACTCAATTTAGTCGGTGTAACTGCCAAACTAGAAGATGAGGAGGATGAGTCATAAGAGAAGCTTGCATGGTCCCCAAAGTACCCGTTTTCACCCCTTGGTATTAAAGGTGTGTGAGAGGTATCAGCATGATGTTGTCGAGGACTGCTCGGCACTCCCCGGTTGGACTCATCCGTGGGATACGTATACTCGACATCTGCGGTGGAAGAGGCTGGAGGCAAAACAGGAGAAAGATCAACAGCAGTTTCCATCTCATCCTCACTGGTACAGGCATTAGTCGAAGAGGTTGGGACGACCGGATTCAAAGAGATCGGGTTGCACGAAACTGCAGGTGTGACACTATTCAGAATCGGCCAGATGGTGTAACTTGACATTGTCCACTGAGATGTATCTGTTGTCTATGCGACCAGGTAAAGGTGGTAAAATGACTGTACGTGTACCCTTCAATCCAAGAACTGGAACTGGTGCACGATATGAGGGACCAAATTCTTTTTTGTTCTGAAGCTTTTCTCGTACCAGATCTCCAATCTTGGGAAGCCACCCGGCAACCGGGATCAGCAGTGCTGCATCATTGGAATAGGGTAAATATTCAGTTGCGTAGCTGTCACAGGTCTTTTGTAGATCCTGTAACACAGTAGAATGATTATGTATGTCAAAGGTTGCGGCTGCCGCCACAACGTCTAGACCATCAAGGTCTGGCACAAACATTTTAATGTCAAAGAGCATTTCGTATGGGGTCCGCCCACCTAGAGATCTTCTAGGGAGATTATTGAGTGCACGTTGAACACCATACAAGTCGGCCAGCCAGTTCCTGCCAGTACCTAAGACTCTAGCTGTCAAGGATTGCTTTAAGTTACAGTACATCCGCTCCACAATTGAATTGCCCTCAGACCTGTATGGAGACGAAAACTGCACCAGCAGCCCCATTGACTTCATCGCATCCTTGTACGCCTTAGAGGCGAACGCTGGACCTTGGTCAGAGTGGAAGGTGCCACAGGCAAAGATCCCGACAAAGACACGCAAATCCCAGATGACATTTCGAGCGTCAGCACTGCATTGTGGCCAAACCCAAAGGAATATAGTGCACGAATCAACTGCAAATAAAATTTATTTATATGCAGTATCAGAAGAGAATGGACCGCAGTGATCAAGATATACACAGCCAAACGGTTGATTAGAAATACATAGCTGTATTTGTGGTGGGCGTGACACCGTAGATGGTTTGATTTGCTGACAAATGTCACAAGAAAGCACATAATTACGGGTTTGTTTATATAAACCACGCCACCAATAACGTTGCTGTAAAATCGAGACCGTCGCAGACACCCCGGCATGTGCAGAAGCCATGCCCTCGTGTGCGGCTCTGATCAAAGCAAGTCTGCGGTCTATGTTGGGAATCAGCCGATCCCTGACAGATGGAATAGAAGCGTAAGTAACTTGTTCGGGAGAAATATGATGAGTATTTCGAAGGGAAACCCTGAGGATAGGCAGTTCCCTCCCTTGTAGCAGCAACCGCTGCCAGAATATCATTATCTATTTTAGTCATGGACCTTGTAACTGCTGCTATGCAACACGTGGCTACTGCAGATTTGGCCGCTTCGTCAGCCAAAGAATTACCGAGAGCATGTGCTCCCACACGCTGATGGCCAAGAGTATGTATAACATGCGTGAGGGGCAGACGTAGTTTAAGGTCTGCCACTCGAACCCAAAGCATCTTATGCTTAATTGCGCTGCCTTTAGAGTCTCGATAGTCATTTTGTGACCAAAAGAATAAGTTGTCATTAAAAGACTGAACACAGTAGTAAGAATCGCACACAATAAGAGGATTCACATTAGGATCCTCAAACTCTAGAGCAAGAACAAGAGCACGCAGCTCCACCAATTGTGCCGTACAGTCCCCAAGCACTTGAGTATGTACTATGGAAGACTTAAACTCTCCATTGACAATGGAACCAGCAACAATTTCGCAAGCCGCAGAATAAGGGTGTTTGGAGCCGGTGGCCGGTTGAGCCGAGCCAGCGGTGTAAATGATACATTTGTACTCATGTAAAGGAAGCAATGACAACGGAGGAGGATGAACATGTTCATACTGTAGAAACTCCTGTGTCTGAAGTGCAGGGTCAAAGATAAACGTGACATCAGATGATGTCAAAGACGTAGCCCATTGTATCCAACGGGGATGTAATGCCTTAGAGTTAGGTACACTTGCCTTAGTCACGGCCTCCAAAGCAGGGAAGGGCGTGACCATAAGAATGCGTTTACCTTGCGCCAGCGAGCGTTCTTTCAGAATCGTCATTTTGACCGCCGTTAAAAAAAATCAACATTGGAAAAGCGCATTTCAGCTGCAGTGTACAAATGTGATTTGTATGCTATAGGTATTGGGTCCCCCTCATTGAACGTCAAATAAGTGAAACCCGCCTTCCCAGGTATTATACGTATCACCAGGTTCGTGGTGTTTTCACGCGTCAACAAGTAGTTAGTTGCAAGCATGTCAGATTGCAAAGATTGTAGGATAGAGCTATGTTCCGGAAGCCAGCTGGCAGAAGAATATGTTGGTTGTATCAACGCATAAAGCGGCTTGATACCCTGGGCATAATCGGGAATGTATGTCCTCCTGAAATTCAAAAATCCCAGCAAGGATTGAAGTTTTTTCAGTGGAGAAGAATTGTGCACATTTCTCCTGGAAGTGGGGGGCTAACCCATTTCCTTCATTATTGAGCTCATAGCCCAAAAAGAGCACCGCCAAATGAGCGATGTGTGATTTTGCAAAATTTAATTTATATCCATAGTCAGCAAATGCTGAAATTATGCGGTCGACTCGGACAAGATGCAGCAAAAGCTCATCGTCCGTTAGATAGATGTCATCCACGTACGAGAACGCATCTGGATCTATGTCGTGTAACAAAGACACAACACACGCAGCGAATGCCCCTGGGCTGTTTTTATACCCTATAGGCAAGCGTGTAAATTTTTTCTGATTCCCAACGGCGGTGAATGCTGTCAAGTCACAGCTCTCAGGAGCCAGATTGTGACTGTAGAAACCATTGGATATGTCCAGTGTAGTTTTGTATTTTTTATGAACAAGGTTGTTCACCAGCGCAGAGCTGTGTGTGTTTTGCACCGCAAACGTGCGACAATGACTATTCAAATTTCGGTAATCCAACACAATGCGATATGAACCGTCAGGTTTTGATACCGTAAAGAGAGGATTATTCATCGGTGATGTACATGATTCAATCACTCCCTGATATTCCAACTGTATTAGAATGTCACAAACGTGTGCCTTAGCTTCGCGTTTGATTGGATATTGCGGTTGTGGCTGTGGCGTAGACCGTAAAGGTATCTCATGTGCCGGTGAATCTATATCCCAGCCTACCTGATTACGGTACACCGCTGGGGCAAGGGCCAAAGCCCACTTAGCTGCTAAAGCCTTTGCATGCTCCTCAGGGACGTAACGCGGAAAACTCGGAAGCATCACGTCCTCCCCTTAGAAGCGGCTAACACAAATGGTGGAGGCCAATCTGCCTCCGCCAACAAAATGTCGTACGAGGAGGTTAGATTTTCCCAGAAAACTGCTTTGATTGTACGCTGCACATCACCTTCAATTTGGAAAATAATCTCATAGAGTCTATCCGGGGGGGCAGCCTGGGTATCTGCTGTTTGCACTGTTATGAATGTATCAGTTGCTGTCGCCTCCAGACAGGGATGCAGTGCCTCCCGCACTATGGTAACCTCCACTGTGCTGTCGAGCAGAGTCACTGCCCTTGTCCAGTCCAGGAGTCGCGTTCTCACCGTCTGAGGCATACCTCGCTGTTAAAGCAGCAACTTTTTTCTTCTGATACGGGGGTCAAAAACGAGGCAGGTCCTCTTGTTTGGCTTTAACGTCAAACTGTCGAGGTTGATCTCGTCTCTGTTGATTAGTTGGACCTTTGCCACGATCCTGGCGCTCTCTACCACCGACTTGAGAGTCCGATGTGTCCTGTAAAGAACGAGGAGAGCGCTGATCAGGGACTTGAAATCTATCAGGAGTCTTAATTTTCGCACGGTCGCGCAAATCATAAGTACGTTCAGAAGACTCAGGTGTCGGTGAACCAGCACACGAACCTTGCTTCTGCTGTTGCTGTTGCTGTTTTTTATTTTTCCAGTTCTTTTTAGGAAAGAACGGGCGCCCGTCCTTATCAGGTTGGGCCTTTTGTGTTTGAGATTGCGTCTGCGTTTGAGTAAAAGGCTTAACTCCCAGACTATTTTGGGCAATAGTTTTATAAGCCTTTCCAATAATCTTCGGTAATTCTCGTGGCTTATCTGCATCTACAACAGCCTCCTAGCGGTTAGCCACTTGTAAGCTCACAGCATCACCCTTAACATTAGCAAGGATCATATCAGCAACCACGTCGAACACTCCCACCATTCTCATCCCTAATTCCAGAGCCGCCTCAGCTCCGTGTTCATCCTGAACACGTTTTATCACGGAAGGGAGTACGGTCATGGAGGGAGTGCTGAAACACTTCGAATATACCACTGCAAACACCTTGTCCCAGGTGTTACAATCAGCCAATTCAGGAATCAAGTCCTTAGGCAAACTTATGGTTAAGATCCTGTGTTTCTCCACAGGAGTGGTATTCGGAAAAACAGCTTCGATTTGTCCAAATTTCTCAGCAAGCCAATAAGGTAACTCATCCTTATTTTGCGGACGCTTACCCATTACAGAATTAACCATAAGAGGACTGATGGTTACACCACCAGGTCCAGCTGGTTGCGCAGCAACGCCAGGTGGTCCCACCTGAAAGTTGTGCGACATGAACTGTATGACAGCACGATGCACACGTATCAAAGAAGTATGTAATATGCGGAGCTCTGCAAGCATTGCAGTTGTTAAGTAACGTGGGTGTGGGATGTACCCAGCCAAAACGGGCCATGTGGCCTCTTCTATTGATAAAGGGCCTAAACGGACCTGCGTTATTGGGTGTGGAAGGGCGCCATTAAACCAAATTTGGTGTTGCCAAGCCGTGAGCGAAACTTCAAGAGTTCTATATGGTCTATATTCCCGCGGAAGCGCGGTGGCATTATACTCGTGAAACAAATGGTCTGTTCCATCAACTGCCGGGAAGGTGACCCAAGAATAAAATACCTCAAAGCGGAAAGCTGGATCCGCCTCTACTACAAAGATAACGTCAACACCTGCATCAGGTACTCCGTACTGATTTAAGTAATCCCTGAGCGGTGCGCGGTTAGGAGCTGTTATGGCAATCCCCATAATGAATAAGAGAGAAAAATACCTAAGCGTGGCAGCGCAACAAAGGGTTAAAAGAAAAGAAAGACCTTTTAAAATTCAAGCTTGAAAAACCTATAATATATCACAATATAGGAGGCTACACCGTCACAGCTGTCTCCGGAAACAGAAGTGAGGGGTTTGTGGACAAGCACAAGCACTACTCAGGAGTCTTGTGAATAAGAACCAGACCAAATGTTGGCTGCGCCATGTTGCGGGGATTCTGCACCTACACAGAACTATGCGCAGGAAAACAGGACCTCGGTGTATAGGGGTGTACCAACCTACCACCTTAGTGCCCAAAATCCCAAAACCGACTAGCTATAGTGTCTCATTCGTTCTCCTCCAAAATCGCGAAGCCACAAATGAATAGACAACCCAGAACACAACACTCCCGACTCTGTCAGGAATCACGGTGGCAAGACATACCCTTTCGCTCGCTCACTCGTACTTGTCCACAGATAAAAATTGGCAGAGTCACCGTAATAGTTCAAAATGTTTATTTTAACTATCGTGCTCTATAATACAGTATACGAGCCACTACCAGCAGCAAAATGCATAAACTCAGAACAATTAGCATTGTTACAATTCCATAGAGTACAAAGGGGGATGTCATTATATAAAGACAGTGGAAAAAGGACTATAAGGCCTAACCACCCTCCCCTTGACTGGAAGAAGTTTATTATAAAATAGAAGATCTCTGGGCTTTGTCAGCAGACCCCATACCTTAAAGACTAGATGTAAGGTTTACATCATAGGAACAGCATAGCTCTTCTCCATGGAAAGGGCTCTCTCCAAGTGTGTGTTAAAACAACATGCATCCCCGTAATATCAAAGCACGAGTCTCCAGCGGTGCAGCTGTGTTTAGCATGTTATGTCTAGGTGCTAGGGACTGACCAGAACAGAATAACAAGGGGCCTTGTTTATCGACCTTGCACATCGTGTTCAGACTAAACTCCAGGAACTTAGCAGAGAACGCGAAAAGCAGACAGTTCTCATGTGAAAGGTGTAAATCGAGTCTTGCAAAATAAAGTCATGTAGTAACGTGCGCAAAAGCAGCATCATGGCAGCAAAGCTCATGCTAACTTAGCAATGTCGAGAATGACCCTAATAGCCATATAACAAGGTGTGTCTTACCTATCTGTGCATACCTATATGACCATACCTATATGACAAAAGTACGTGTTCCCAAACAACAGCTGCATTTGAGTGTTTTGTCTAGGTGCTAGGGCCTAACCAGAACAAAATAACAAGTGGCATTGTTTCACCTAGTGTAAAGTGTTCAGACTAAATCCCAGGAAAGAACAGACGCAAAAACAACAGCAGGTTCCATGTGAAAGTACAGTGTGGCACAAAGCAAAATAAGTTGCTTGGCTCCGCGGAGGAGCCTGGTGAGAGCACTTTGTAGCGTTCTGTCCCGGGCTGATTACGGAAGGACCGACGGGGCTGGACTTCGCACCGCTGGTGACCTTCCCTGGATGGCGATTGCGGGTGGTGAAGAGCCCGAAGTGGCTCTGAGGAAGCTGATCGGGAGAGCGGCTGCCTAGCCAACTTGGTGTCCTGACATTGATGCGGCTGGGATCTCTCCGCTCCCTAGAGCGCTTTCTTGCCTGGCAGCCGGAGGGGGCAAGGACGAGTAGACAGCCCGCCTGAGACCTAGGGGGACTCTGGATGGAAGCAGAGACATCGGCGTGGCAGCAGTGGCTCGGGTGCATCCCGGAGCTGCGCTGCTGCTTCGGCAAAATGGCGGCCTCGCCCGACGGACCCGACCGGCTGCAATGGTGCTCCCCCAGAGATGCGGAGTGCACTGGGCATTAGACAGGGGCTACTGGACGCGCGGTCGCTCCCGAGAGACGGCGGCCGGTGAGAGGAGACCCTGAGGCGTGGATCGGACCCCCAGATCAGACACGCACTAGCAGGTGAGAGTGGCCTCCGCCCCCGCAGTGCGCTCGATCACCAGGGCGGCAGACAGGGAGATGCTTCACCCGAGCCTGGGCCTAGGAGAGGCCGATTCCTCTGGCCCGTCCTGTTGGGTCCCACGGTGCGCTGGGGAGAGATGAGTGCCCCCGGAGAAGTTGCCTGGCCTATCGCCTGACTCCAAGATGACGCCGGTGGTCCTCGCAATCGGTACACAGTGATCCCAGCACGAAGAGAGCCGCCTGAAGTCACGCACTATACCTATCTGAGGTAACCATCTGCCTACGCGCTCCAGGGATCCAGGTGGCCCATTGGGAGGTGGAGGGGGTGATTAGAACCGGGTGTTCTTGTAAAACTCCCACGACGATACAGCACTCCCTCCTCTAACCAAGAGGCCCTTGAGACGTGATGGCGCCGGTGCGGGGGGCCAGAGTATTGCCATTATCAGCTTCCTTCCGCATATCATCAATTACTGACAGGATCACAGCCTCTGTAGAGTGCGCCGGCTGCTGCAAGACTCAGGAGTGGCCGTACTTAACCCCCAATCTGCCTACCTAATGTCGCCTGGCCTCCACATCTTAAGGACTTCCCCCCTGGGACCCTTTTCAAACAATTTCAGACAAGAATTGGGGCAGCAGACC
The DNA here is from genome assembly GCA_963921515.1 of Calotriton arnoldi. Taxonomy (NCBI): domain Eukaryota; kingdom Metazoa; phylum Chordata; class Amphibia; order Caudata; family Salamandridae; genus Calotriton; species Calotriton arnoldi. The sequence goes on from CAWUFW010001300.1 coordinate 2,214,408, forward strand.
TAGCAATTTGGCCGATGCCCGGTGGAGCTACCTAGGTAGCTATAGAGGAGATTGGCTGTGGATCACCCCTCGGTCGTCACTTACCTAGCCGGACATAGGTCAGACTTTCCTTCGTCTCTCCGCCGTGTCTCCTTCCTTCCCCCGCCTTCCGACGAATCAGCTGGCTTGTTTGACTTTAACTTTGTCTTTTTGGTTCTCCTGAATTACTTTCCCCCTTGCCGGTCTTTCCTGACCTGATCTTCATTCCAACCCCATTTTACTCTTCCCCTCTTCCTTCTATACCCCATAGGATGTGTGTATATGTTAAGCTATGCTCTAGTAACTCATGTTACTGTGTAACACTGTTTTTTTTCCCCCTCTATGTTATACTAGGCCCCTGTAACTGACGTAATTTTGTACTCGCTAATCCTCATGTAAAGCGCTCTGATACCTCCGGGTCTAGCCAGCGCTATATAAAACTCTGCAAATACAATAAATAAATAAAATAAGTTTGTATGGTAACGTCCGCAAAGCAGAGGACAGTCTGCAACATGCTCAGGCTAACTTAGGGAAAATGACAATGGGCCTGCACGAGACATATGACAGACTATGCAACCTCACAACATGACAACCCTGACTCCCCAAGGAATCGTGGTAACAGATCTAGAATCATGCATACCCAAAGAAATACTCAACTTGCAGTTTCCATATTTATTGAAGCATTGTGGTTATTACGTAAAATATGTGTGCTGCACTGATTAATAGAAGGAAACAGAATAGCATAATAAGCATTACGAGAACAGTGAAAAAGATGAACAATTCCACCATTGTGCTATAACAGGGAATATATGCTGGCATATAAGTACTGTGATATAGTGTACTCCTACCTAGCACTCTCTAACCTAGTTTTGCCTTGGGCGAGTGATCTGCCAAAATCCCTGCTGGGTGATCTAACACCCATTACCTGTGGGTAACTATCATCAGGGTCCTCACCTTGGTAGAGCCGGGCATTCCTCCTCGCAGAGGTAAACAGGAATCAGATGGACTGAAATTCCAACATGCAGCGACCTCGCAGTGCCAGCTAAATGCTCCTCTGCTCCAAAAAAGGAAGTGGTTCTGCATATATAATAAACAGCTGCCATACTTGAATGTCAAAGCCCCAGTCAGGCCGCAATTGTTTATTCTAGTATGATAGCTCTGTCACCTACCGGACAATAATAACACTGACTTTTACACAGTAAACTTTATCCCTTGTACTGAATGTTTAAGGAGTCATGATAGTGTACCTACGAAGTGGAAATGTAAGCAATGCAGTTTCAGAGAATGTTATCCTGCATGGACATGCAAGCAAATGTATGTCAAATGTCACACTGTGTAAGAGAGAAGGCAACTTAAGAAACGTGAGCATGTAAAATGGTGGTGTTTTTAACTGGCCTATCCTGAACATGTGACAATGGAAAATAATCTACCTATCTAGGCCTGCCTTTAATTATATACAGCAAAGAGCATAGGGAAAGCCCCTTTAACGACTTTATAACTATAAAAGAAGCACAGCAAAATTGTTTTAAAAAAATATCCATTTAGTATATAAAAGCAAGGTTGCATTAAAAAGGCCCATGACTCGAAACTGCCAGGTTGTTTATGTGTTCCGAGAGGTAAACGAAACATTGCTGTTCCCAGCCACTGCAGGTGATGTCCCCAGAGGCACCCATCGGATCAGATCCATAGAGCAAACATGTTCCCATCCATCCCCCTTAGCAGCCGCTGAAGGAGGAGCAGCCAAAGCGGAATCCGCAGAAGCCGAGCCAAGATCCAGATCATTAGGAGCAGGGGAGCTCGTAGAATGTGTTCAGAAGCAACGTCAAGCACAATGGACATCAGCACAGGTGGGCTGGCAACGGACCTACCAGTAGGGCAATGTCTGGAGATTGAACCAGTTGTGTTCCTAAGCATATGTCCGGGCATACTTGAAAGTGCCTAGAAGACAACATAATACAGGCTGTACGCTGTTTAGCCACATGCGCCGAAAGGACAAGAACCAGTGTTCATTTTAGTTGCTGAAGCAAGGATGTTCCAAAACACTGTATCATGCGTTCACGACACAGGAGCACATGTGGAAGTACCAGCTCAATTTGGCCTCGGTTTGGAACAGGACCAGCGAAGACCTCCAAAAACGCCTCCAAGCATGGAGTGTATGACTGATGGAATAACTTTGAAAACTTTCTGGAAGGTGCTAACCAACCCAGAGCCAATTGTCTTGAAAAAGTGTGCTACTCCCATTGTACTAGACATGTTAACAATGCAGTGCAAAAGTTCCCTGAAATGGGGTGGAAAATTAGTGTGGAGTAGTGACTGTATCTCAGAAGAAGACCTTGCAACTTGAAGATCAAACGTCTCCTTTGCAGATGTTAGGGCCACATCCTTCTGGAACATAATGTTTATCGAAGGCCAAAGTGTTGCCTCCCTAACTGGGCAGGTGTAAACAGTACTTGTGTACAACAGGTCATGACCGCAGAAACCATCACCAGATAGGCGATTCCTGCTCTGATCATTCAACATCACATAACTCCCATTCAAGAGTAATCGGAAGGCTGGACAGATCACAGCAGCTGGTGTAGTTCGGTTTCCACTTTTCAATAGGAACTGTTCGTTTGTTGGACAACATAAACGTTGGGATGGTGCCAGACTGATTCTATGCACCCCCTCAGGATATCTTGGCCTGAAGACCAGCTAACCCACAGTGCCACCATAAGTACCCCTTAACTTAGCAAGGTAACAAATGGTTTGGGCAACCTCAGAACATGACTACCCTGATCCCCCAGAAATCGTGGTAACAGATCTAGAACCCTTTCATTTAGTCACTCCTGCCTGGTAGGAAAAATATACAAGGAATACACAAAGGGGCGATTTCAATATTTTATTGAACCATTGTGATTCTTGTATAAAATATATGCGCTGCAATGATTAATAGACAGAAGCAGATAATAGTGATTAGCAATATAAGAACAGTGAACAGAATAAACAAGTCCACCATTATGCTAAAACAATGTATATATACTGGTATGTAAGTACTGGATATAGTGTAGTCCTACTATGAGTTCCCTAACCTAGCTCCTTAGGGTGGGTGTTCTGCCAAAAATTCCCTATTGGATGATCTAACGCCCCATTACCTGAAGGCAAGGTATGTTGGTCCCTGTCTTGGTCTCAGGTTAGAAATTCCTCCTCGCAGAGGGAAATACAGGAACTAGCTGAGCTGAAGCTCTGACACAGCGATGACCTTGCAATGATAGCAGAGTGCTCCTCTAATTTGAGCATAGAAATACCCGTTTATAACAATAGCATCCATGCTTCTGTGTCGATGCCTCAGCTGGGCTGACATTGTTAATTTTTTCTTTGATAACAGTGTCGCCTCATGGACGAATAACAACCAATGCTATTTTCACAATGTGTGTCGAGGCCTTGTACGAAATGTTCAAGGTGTTGTGATAGTGTACTTACGAAGTGGTTTTGTAAGCAATGTGGATTCAGAGAAATCAATCCTGCACTGTCACGCAAGCAAATGTGTGTTAAAAGTCATTGTGTCGAAGGGAAGGCAACTTAAGAAATGTGTACATGTAAAATGGCAGTGTTTCTTCCTGGGCCTAACCTAGCCTTGTGACACTGGAGAACCCTCGGATAGCAGGACAAATTTGCCATGGGCACGTTGCATGCGCCATGAAGCGAAACTTCCCTACACACTAAGAAATGCCCTAAAGTGATCTTGCAGTCAGTCCCGCTAAGAAAAACTTCTGTCTCGCCATTCCTACAGTGACATCTAAAGGGTAAGATCTATGACTTGTGCACATATCCTTCTTCTAGCGCTTCATAACTGCTTACTTGATGGTGTTGTAAACAGTATTGGAAGTGAAATGTCAAAATTGGCAGAGAAATAAATCCAATCAGTGGAAGGTGTTTCAGCAACAGTGAATGGTAATTTCTGAAACTTCTCAATGTGTAACACAGTGTATGTTGCTTCTTTTCTTGCCTTAATGGTTTGCTGTTTTGTATGTAAGTCAAAACCAAGCCAGTGGCATTAAGATGTCACCATGGTACGCATCTGAAGAGTCCAGCTCAATAATATAATCGCTCTAAGCTGTGACTGCCCATGTTGTAAAGAAGACATGTCACTGTGTATTATGTCTATTGCAGATGACACAATGTTACCTAGAGAGTAAATCCTAGTGGACAAGGTGGTCATACCATTATCAACTACTGTCAAAACCCTTTCTAAATTAGCCTTGTCAATTTCTTGCAGTCTCTCAGTGGGCTCCTGCTAGGAAACTTTCCACACTTCAATGTATATTGCATACAAGAAGCGCTTTTGACTTGGTTTTCGAGGATCTAGTAAAAAGTCTTGTAGTCCCATGTCATCAGAAAGAAGGGACAAGTGTTGTTTCACCTGAGACAATACTGAGGTTTTTAGCCAAAGTAGGCATAACTTCCCAACACTAAGTTGTTACCACCCCGAGTGTTGTGTCTGCGCGTAACGTAGTTTGGGCTTCTGATCTTAAACCCTATGGAATTACATAGGAAATGTGCCTGACATCCATTAGCGTCTAACGGCAACTCTAACCATCCCTCCTGATTGGTACCCGATGAATTGTATGTGCCATTGCATAGCATGGTGGCTAGTGTTTCCTCTGTGTAAATTGTGAACTACTGCCAATTCGCAAAACGTGCAAACGTGAGAATGTTTGGTGTATTTAAATCTTTTATCATAGCCAGTCCAGAATCGATTTTAAATCTACAGTTTCCCTCCAAAAGTCAAACTATTGTGTGGACAACTGGGAAAGAAAAGATGCAGAATAAATCAGCTTGGTATCAGTGAGCATATTTTTCTTTGCTGGAGACGGTGTGAGCTTATAAAAGTAAGAACCCAGGTCAGCTGTATTGTGACCAGAAAAATACACAAACTTCTGTGCAAATGTTTGTGAGCTACCCTGTAGTGGTGTAGCGCAGTGTTCCCATTGTGTGTAAATAAATACTGAAAGTGAAGTACTCGCTTTATGCAAGAAATGTGTCATGTAATTCCCACTGATCAGTAGGATCTGCACGTTTGTGGACAACATAAACTTTGCGTGAGATGCCTAGACTGATTCCGTGCAACCCTGTAGTATATGTTGGCCTAGAGACCAGCTAGCTCACAGTGCCACCATAAACCCCCCTAACATGAACAGGGAGCGAATGGTTTTTGGCAACCACTGAACATGACAATGAGACCCCTCAGGGATCATGGTAACAGATCTAGAAGCCTTTCACTCAGTCAGTCACTCGTGCACTCTTGTTCTCAGAGAAGTATACAGAGAATACACAATGGGATGTTCTTCAATATAATTATTGAACCAACATTATTCTTGTATAGAGTACATGTGCTGCGATGATCAATAAACAGAAGCATATGAAAGTGATTACAAGCACCGAAATAGTACATAGCAGTTATAGTTCCAGGTGCTAAGACCTGTGTATTTATGCAGGCATATGAAACAATATAGTAATCAGGCGTAGTCCTGTTATGCAATCCCTACCCTACGTGCGTCTAGGGTGTCTGTGTGAGTGTATGTAGCCAAGAATCACCCCACAGTATGATCCAACCCCATTACCTGGTAGGACAAAATGTAGGACCCCCTCTTGGTCACAAACTGGACACCCTTCAAGAAGATGTTAGGCAGCTGCTTAGTGAAGCATCAACATGCAGGGACCTTTCAATTAGGGTTGGGCATAATTTGCAGACGTCAGACTCCCAATTAATAAAACAGAAACCTCATATACTTTTGGCAAAATAACAAGTATCTCTGTCTTTACATGCTAAAATGCATATAGTCATTTCACAAAAGTGAAAATGAAAATTTAGCAAGCAGTGAGAGAGGTGATGATTTTGGGATCCTCCCTAACCTAGGGAGAGAACCAAGCAGATGCCTTGAAAACAAAGAGCACATCTTGCTGAACGATTCGGTGGTGGTCCCATCCTCTTAGGACCACCCCAAGCACAGTTATGGGCAAAAATACAATCCCAACCAAAGGCCCTGCAAAGCGTTATGGGACGAGATTAGCAGTGGGCAGTGAATATTATAGTATCCAATATCAAAATAATTCTACAAAGAGTTGCAGTTCAACTAGTCGTTACTAGGTGTCCCTCACGAGTCAAATGCAAAAGCATTGAAATTATTACATCAAGCTGCAGTTCCACTAGTCGTTACTAGGTGTCCCTCACGAGTCAAATGCAAAAGCATTGAAACCCTTTCATGAAGCTGCAGTTCCGCTAGTCGTTACTAGGTGTCCCTCATGAGTCAAATGCAAAAGCATTTGACTTGAGGGACACCTAGCAACGACTAGTTGAACTGCAGCTTGATGTAATAATTTCAATGCTTTTGCATTTGACTCGTGAGGGACACCTAGTAATTAGATGTACCATCATGCAATTCATCAAAAGAAAACGCAGCCGATTATTCTAAATCTGCAAGCAAATTGTGCACTGTTTCAATGTCCCAATCGTCAAGGAAAGTACTAGAGATGATGATATAATTTAAGGAAATCTTAAACAAATATGGTATTTGTAAAAGTTCAGTAGGACCATACACATCATACGATATCGTGTCCCATACTATTCCTTCCAGAACTGGAACTGCTGTAATGTTCACCAGGGACAGGTCTCTTTGTTCATGGTGCGATGATGCATGTGGTTTCAGTACCAAGTTCATAAGTTGTACTGCAGAGCGTTCTGGGAGATAGTGTCCGTTTAGAAGCAGAAAAAAGACAGTCACCAAACCAATCCTAAGGACCAGTAATAGTAATCCGATTGAAATCCAGAGATGTAACCAGGAGTTACAAAGTATGTCTTTTTCAGCCAAAGATAGAGGGCACGCATTTGTAGCTTGAAAGGAAGAGGAGGCGGCAATGGCATTGTTGTAGGGATTCTGCACATACACAGAGCTATGCACAGGATAATAGGACCTCGGAGTATAGTGGTGAGCCAACCATACACCTCAGTACCCACAATCCCAATCCGACTAGCTTTAGCGTCTCATGAGCAGCGATGCTACCAATGATTAGACAACCCAGAACACGGTATCTCTCTCTCTCAGGACTCGCGGGAGCAAGAACACCCTTTCATAACTCATGCATACTCTGTCCACAACGTGCGTAATAAGAGACACAGTATAGTTTAAAATGTTTATTTCAACTATCGTGCTCTAAGATACAGTACACGTGCCAGTACTATCAGCATAATGCATAAGGATAAAATAATAAGCATAGTCACAATTCCATTGAATACAAACGGGGAAAGCATTTCATAAAGCAGTGGATATATGGCTAAATGACCATACCACCCTCCCCGTGCTAGTAGCTAGTTTATTATAAAAACAGAAGACCTCTGGGCATTGTCAGGCGGACCCTCATACCTCAATATCTAGATGCAAGGTTTACATCATCAGACAAGCACAGCTCTTCTCTCTGGAAAGGTTTTTTTCCAAGTGTCTCTAACCGTGAAATCACAATATTAAAAGCACACAAATTTCTCCAGTGCAGCTGTACTTAGTGTTATGTCTAAGTGCGAGGGACTGGCCAGATCAGCAAGAACAAGGGACGTTGTTTTTCGACCTTGTACATGTTGTGCAGACATAACCCAAAGGGAACAGGAGAAAAGGTGAAAGGCAGACAGTTCTAAAATAGCCGGGCACAAGCAGAGGCTGGAAAAACAAAGTCACAAAGTAACGTGCGCAAAGAGGAATCATGGCAGCCAGGCCTAAGCTAACTTAGCAGTGCAGACCATGAGTCCACGAACCACATGACACCCTCTCCTGGTCAGTCCATTGATGAAGACAGAGGACGAAGACAGAGTTCAAATAGATGGAGCAGAACGGCAGCGTCCGTGATGGAATATCCCCCAACGAAGGACGATGTATGAAAAAAAAATGTTAATGCAGAAAAAAAATTCCAGGGAGGCTGGACGCCAAAAGCGGAGTCCCCCTAATCCAATAGAGTGTAAGTGCAGAAAAACGCCACACCTTCCAAGAGGACATCGTTGGAATCGCCAGAAAAAAGATACCCCATCCAGTCCAATAAATCAAAACTGCATTCATGTTCCTCGGATGATGGAGCAGCGAACAGCATTGCGGGACAACTTGCGTGATACTCAATATAACTATGTTGTAGGAGATTCTGAGCAGCCGCCCAGATATCCCATTGTGCCAATATCCCAAGTGCAGCCGCACGCATCATGTAGCCAGCACTGCAACAGTCCCGTTCATGTGCCACTAAGGGACCCATCAACTGGACAAAATCCGGGCGAGACAGGGACGCTTTGGAGAGGCAATAATCCAAAGACCATGAGAAAGGACAGCGGATGCAAGACATCACAGGTTGCACGCAAGTGAAATACGCAAAGCGAAAAGACAGTCGATATGACACACTCAGTGTCGCCAATGGCAGGACGCCAAAGCCGGCGAGGATGCGCTCACGGAGCATCTGGAGTCGACCGGGGTCGAGAAGGCCCAGGGAAGTGCAGCCATTGCGTAGTACACAGACCAAAAGCAATATACCAGCCACTAAGGCGAGGATCAATGGAAAACCGCCAAAGACGCTGGAAAAAATGGAATGAATAAAAGCCGGTATTACACCAAAGATAGTTTGAAAGGAGGTAACAAGGCCAGAGCCCACAACTTTAAAAAAGTGCACAAGACCTTCGGTGCGTGATGCATTAAAAACACGGTGAATCAGTTCACCGAAATGTTGTGGGAGGTTAGTGTTCAAAAGGGCCTGTATTTCACTGTGGGTACTTGCCACCTGGAGAATGAATGTCTCCCGGGCAGATGTGAGCATAACCTCCTGGTTCAATAATAGTGCCTTTATTCTGCTCAATTTATTGAAATCCGCCTTCAAAGTAGGAATGGAAGGCCAAATGGAACTATCTATGATGTCGTGCGGGGGAGGAAAAAGCACATTTTTGCAGCAGACAACCCTGTGGGAAACTGTAACAATATAGGGTATGCCGGCCAGCATGCCACAGCAGTCCTGATTATTCAGAAGCAGATAGCTACCATTTACAAGCACAGTGAAAGTAGGAGATATAGCAGGAGAAGGAATGCCCTTTAAAACACAAGCAAGATTCGGAGCCGAAACGTTACAAGCTCCGTGCAATTTAATGTTTTTGCAAATAAGGGAATGACCCACAGTAGAATCGCATGACTCTCCTGTGAGAAAAACTTCTTTGCCGTCCATAAGGCATTTATACATGAAAGGCAGGGACCAAAGTTCATGCAGGAAGGCACTGCCCAAGGGCTGAAAACGGCCCACAGGATAATGTTTCATGCACGAACTAAATTCAAATAAAGAAAAAGGCAAAGCGATAACCCCGTGCACTAGCCACACAGCAGAATCCAATTCCGCCACAGAGAATGGTAAAGGCTCTATCTTTTCAATATGTAACAGAGTGTACGCCGCATCTTTCATGGACATGAATTGCTGTTTGTCAGTTAAATTAAAAGGGAAGAATAAGGCAGAGGTGTTCAAAAAATGCCAAGGAACTTTCCCCAATTTAAGTGTTTGCAAAGTCCATGCAAACTGCATGACTGAACGCAATTGATTTTGACCATGATATAACACAGAAACATCATCCTGCACAATATCAACAACAGAGGAAACAATATTCTCTAACGTGTAAATGCGGGAAGACAGGGTATTAATACTATTGTCAACAACAGCAAGCACCTTTTCTAAATTTGCTTGATATATTTCCCGTAGACGGGAAGCAGCTTCAATTTGCGAAAGCTTCCAGAGTTCATTGTAAGTCTCATAAATGAATCTCTTAGGTCGAGGGCCTCGAGGCCCCAACACAAAATCGGACAGATCAATGTTGCCTGATAGGAGGGATAAATGCTGTTTTACAGAATCTAAAGAAGAGTGCTGCAACCACTGTTTACATAATTTACCAACAGAATATGTTGTAACAGTACGAGAGTCAGAAAACCTCGGGTCTGGCCTATCCTGTTTGTAACCAGGAGCTGAGTCATGAAAACGCAGTTGGCAGGCATTTGCCGCCGTTGGCCAAGCCAACCAGGGTGACTGAACAAACGTGGAGATATTAAAGGAATTGTTCTGAAACAAAGCTTGCAAATCTATAAGGGAAACATTGAAATGCAAGCTGGTGTTGGGAGAGGAAGACAATACAGGAATGGAAGGTGCATTCAATTGTTTGTAAGTAGCCAAACCCCAACACGTAGTCTGATAGATGGTATTATTTAAAAATAAAATTTGGGCCGGGATAAGGCAAGCACGATGCAAGGCTTCTGTGCCTTGCACCTGCCATGGTTTGGTGCTCCAAATGGATTTTAGGTCGATGGTGTCCCGCCAGTGTTCATAACCACCCACGGCTAAGGCGTTCAAAAAGGAACCCGAATATAGCAATTTGGTGTGGGTCAGCATGATTTTCTGTGTGGATGAAGTGTTTAATTTAAAATAATAGGACCCAGGGTTTGATCTATCAAAGTCTGTAAAATAAGTAAACTTATTCCTAAGAGTCTGGGAGCTACCTGGCAAAGGGGTCGGACAATGCTCCCATTGGGTGTAATTAAAAGGACCCCGAAGGGAACTTGGTTTATGGAGGAAGTGGTTGCCCCAATGCTGGTAACAATATAAATCGGCATAACTTGCAGAATTCATGTACAAATCTTCAGCATTAAAAGCAGCATAATATTTTAAATCAGTAAATAACGATTCAACTGCATGCACATCCCAATCGTCAGAATGAATATTACTTTTAACGACATCACCCATTGAAACACGGAGGACATTTGGTACATTAATTATCTTGGTTGGTCCATGAATTTGGAAATTTACCGCATCCCATACGATGCCATCAGCGACTGGGAAAGTTGAAATGTTCACGAATGTGTGGTAACGCTTCATGATGTGAGATGAAGAATGTGGAGCCAAAGTTCCAGCGACACAGTTCACTGTAGAGCGTTCCGGTAAATAGTGACCATTGATGAGTAGGAAAAAAACTGTGACAAAGCCAATGGACATGAACAGAAAAATCAGGAAAAGTACCAACCAGATGTATGTCCAGGGAGGAATCAAAAAATTGTCTCTGAACCAGGATACAAAAATACTGAATCTGGACGGGATAAGTGCTGAGGTGAAATCTGAGTCAAAGGAATAACGTGTTGGGCTCAGTGGCGTTGTTGGTAGGTGAGCCACCGACTCGTTGGCTGGGTAGGTATACTCAGTCTCCTCGTTGCAGGGGGAGTCCGGGTAGTCGAGTAAGCGATCAGGCAAATCTACCATCTCGATAGCAACTTCAGTGACCGTTCGGGCTGTAGGGCCACAAACATTTGTCTGAGAAATGACTGGACAAGAGACCGCTGGTGTTACACTATTCAGGATCGGCCAGATGTTGTAGCTTGACATTGTCCACTGAGATGTATCTGTTGTCCTTGCGACCAGGAAGCGGTGGTGAGATGACTGTACGAGTACCCTTCAAGCCAAGGACTGGAACCGGTGCACGATAAGAGGGGCCAAATTCTTTTTTGTTCTTCACCTTCTCTCGAACCAGATCTCCAATCTTCGGAAGCCAGCCGGCTACCGGAATCTGCAGCCCAGCGTCTGTGGCTGAAGGTAAATGTTCATTTGCAAGTTTGTCTCGGGCTTCTTGTAAGTCCTGTAACATAGTAGAATGGTTATCTACATCAAAGATTGCAGATTGTGCCGCCATGTCTAGACCATCAAGGTCGGGCACAAACATTTGTATGCCAAAGAGCATTTCGTATGGGGTCCGCCCACCCAGAGGTCTTCTAGGGAGATTATTAAGTGCACGTTGTACGGTATACAAGTGGGCCAGCCAGTTCCTGCCAGTACCTAAGACTCTAGCTGTCAAGGATTGCTTTAAGTCACGGTTCATTCGTTCAACAATCGAATTGCCCTCAGGCCGATATGGAGACGAAAATTTCACCCGCACCCCCAGTGAACCCATTGCGCCCTTGTACGCCTTAGAGGCGAACGCCGGACCTTGGTCAGAATGGAAGGTGCCACAGGCGAAAATTCCCACAAAGACACGCAAATCCCTTATGACATTTCGAGCGTCAGCACTCCGTGTGGCCAAACCCAGATGAAACGTGAGCACGAATCCACTGCAACCAAGATGTACTTATATGCAGTGTCAGAAGAAAATGGACCGCAGTGATCCAGGTAAACACACCCAAAAGGTCTGTTTGAAATGCAGAGTGGTGTCTGTGGTGGCCGTGTAACCGTGGAAGGCTAAATTTGTTGACAAACGTCACAAGAAAGCACATAAGTACGGGTCTGTTTATATAAACCACGCCACCAGTAACGCTGCTGCAAGATGGACGCCGTCGCAGACACGCCAGCATGAGCCAAAGCCATGCCTTCGTGTGCGGCCGTTATCAAGGAAAGTCTGCGGTCCGCGTTGGGAATCAGCCGATCACCAACGTCTGGAATTTTTACGTAAAGAGCCTGTTCGGGACCTAACTGATAAGAATATTTGGAAGGGAAACCCCTAGGGTAATTGGCACCTTCCTTTGTTGCAGCAATAGCTGCTAGAATATCATTATCTATTTTAGTCATGGATCTTGTAACTGCTGCGACTGAGCACGTGGCTACTGCTGATTTGGCAGCTTCGTCTGCCAAACCGTTACCGACAGCGTGTGCGCCCACACGCTGGTGGCCAAGAGTGTGAATCACCTGTGTGAGTGGCAGACGTCGTTGCAAGTCCGCCACTCGAACCCAAAGCATTTTATGCTTAATTGTGCTACCTTTGGCATCCCTGTAGTCGTTTTGCGACCAAAAGAACAGATTGTCATTGTAAGACTGAACACAGTAGTAAGAATCGCACACAATAAGGGTAGTCACGTCTGGATTAGCGAACTCAAGTGCGAGCACCAATGCGCGCAGCTCGGCCAATTGTGCAGTACTGTCTCCTAGTGCCTGAGTGTGCACTACCGTCTGTTGGAACTCTCCGTTCACCATAGTACCTGCAACAATAGCACATGCTGCTGAATAAGCATGCTTGGAACCCGTGGCCAGTTGTGCCGAACCATCGGTATAGATAATACATTCGTACTCCTCAAGCGGTAGCAAAGACAGAGGAGGAGGATGAACAAATTCATACTGTAAAAACTCCTGCGTCTGAAGTGAAGAATCAAAGATAAAAGTGACATCCGGAGATGTCAGTGACGTTGCCCATTGTATCCAACGGGGGTGCAAAGCCTTAGAGTTCGGTACACTTGCTTTCGTCACCGCCTCAAGGGCAGGATAGGGTGTTACCACCAAAATGCGTTTTCCCTGTGCCAGTGCGCGTTCTTTTAGAATCGCCATTTGCACTGCAGTCAAAACTTTCTCCACAGAGGAAAAACGCATTTCTGCAGAAGTGTACAGATGTGACTTGTATGCGATCTGTACTGTGTCACCTTTGTTAAAGGTTAAGTACGTGAAACCCACTGCCCCGGGAATGATTCTAATCACCAGGTTTGTGTGGTTGTCACGTGTCAACAAGAATCTAGATTCGAGTAAATCAGACTGCAAAGACTGCAGTATAGAGGAATGCTCAGGAAGCCAGCATGACTTCGAAAAGTTCGGTTGTATCAAGGCATAAAGTGGCTTGATAGGCTGGGCATATTCGGGAATGTAAGTACGCCCGAAGTTCAGAAAACCTAGCAAAGACTGAAGCTTCTTCAGAGTAGTTGGAGGGCACAAGAGTGCGCATTTCTCCAAAAAATCGGGAGCTAAGCCCTTACCTTCATTGTTGAGCTCATAGCCCAAAAACAAAACGGTAAATTCAGCAATGTGAGATTTGGCAAAGTTAAACTTGTAACCTAAAACCGCAAATTCCAGAATAATGCGGTCCACTCGGGAAAGATGAGGGTATAATTCGTCGTCTGTCAGATAGATATCATCGACGTACGAACATGCATCTGGGTCTATGCCATCTAACAAAGAGACAACACGGGCAGCGAATACGCCTGGACTGTTCTTGTAGCCCATAGGTAAATGCCGGAATTTGAATTGTTTACCACCGGAGGTAAAAGCGCTCCATTGGCTACACTCCGGGGACAAGTTGTGTGTGTAAAATCCATTGGATAGGTCAAGTGTCGTTTTATATTTCTTACGAACAAGACTGTCTACAAGCGCAGAACTATGGGTGTTTTGTACCGCAAAGGTCCGACAATGAGAGTTCATATGTCGGTAATCCAAAACTAGGCGGTACGATCCATCGGGTTTAGAAACCGCGAAAAGGGGATTATTCATGGGTGATACGCATGTTTCAATTACTCATTGATATTCTAACTGTGTCAGAATTTCGGAAACGGGACCTTTAGCTTCCCGCTTGATGGGATATTGGGGTTGTGGCTGTGGCAGCGACCGCAAAGGAATATCATGGGGTGGAGAATCTTCATCCCAGCCCACGTGATTGCGGTATAACGCCGGAGCCAGGGACGCAGCCCACTCGGCTGCGAGAGCCTCCGCTTTGTCCTTGGGAACATGACGAGAAAAGCTCGGAAGGATTACCTCCTCCCCTCTACGTGCAGCAAGTATGAATGGGGGCGGCCAATCCGCCTCTGCCAACAAAATGTCGTATGAAGAGGTCAGATTTTCCCAGAAAATCCCTTTAATAACACGCTGTATGTCACCTTCAATTTGAAAGACAATATTATATAGTCTGTCAGGGGGTGCCACTCTGGTGTCTGCTGTCTCGACAGTAATGAATGTTTCAGTTGCTGTCGCCTCCACATGAGGACGTAGTGCCTCCCGCACTATGGTAACTTCCGCGGCGCTGTCTAGGAGCGTCACTGCCCACGTCCAATTCAGGAGTCTCGTTCTCACCGTCTGTGGCATACTTCGCTGTTACAGCTGCAACTTTTTTCTTCTGAAACTGTGGGCGAGAACGTTGAAATTCTTCTGGTTTCCCTCGGCCTTGCTGTCGAGGTTGGTCTCGTCCCTGTGGAGCCTCTCGACACCTTCCTCTCTCCTGGCGATCTCCTCCACCAGCCTGGGAGGTTGTTGGTGCCTGTGAAGAACGAGGAGAACGCGAATCAGGGACTTGAAATCTCTCTGGAGATTTAATTCTTGCCCTATCGCGCAAATCATAAGTGCGTTCAGAAGAGACGGAAACCTGGGATGCGCCTCGCGACCCCGGCTTCTTCTGTTGCTTACCCTGTTTTTTCAATCTCCAGCTCTTTTTCGTAAAGACCGGCTTCTCATCCTTCTCAGATTGAGTTTTCGGTTGAGGTTGCGATTGTGTTTGCGTTTTAGCAAAAGGCTTGATTCCCAGGCTATTGCGGCCAATCGTTTTGTAAGCCTGTGCAATAATTTTCGGTAATTCGCGCGGCTTGTCCGGTTCTGGGATCAAAGCCAAAGCATTAGCCACTTGAAAGTTAACTGCATCGCCCTTGACATTCGCAAGGATCAAATCAGCTACTACATCGAACACTCCCACCAGTCTCATCCCTAATTCCACAGCCGCTTCAGGGCCCTGCTCATCCTGCACTCGTTTAATTACAGAGGGGAGAACCGTCATGGAAGGAGTACCGAAACATTTCGCATATACTGCGGCGAATACCTTACCCAAGTTGTTGCATTCTGCCAACTCAGGGATCAAGTCTTTTGGCAAACTAATCGTCAGAATCCTGTGTTTTTCCACAGGAGTAGTATTTGGAAAGACTGCCTCCAGCTGGTCAAATTTTTCTGCAAGCCAATAAGGCAAATCGTCCTTATTTTGTGTGCGCTTGCCCATCACCGAATTAATCATGATGGGACTTATGGTTACACTGCCCGGCCCAGCTGGATGCGTTGCAACTCAAGGCGGGGCTCCCTGGATATTGCCTGTTACATACTGTACTAAAGCTCTATGCACACGTATCAAAGACGAATGCAAATTACGCAGTTCAGCGACTGCAAGCGTCATATAACGCGGATGTGGGGTATACCCGGCCAAAACTGGCCAAGTGGCCCCTTCAATCAATAAGGGGCCTAAACGAACCGAGGTAACCGGTTGGGGGAGGGCGCCATCAAACCAAACACGGTGTTGCCATGCCGTGAGTGGTACTTCAAGATTCCTATAAGGCCTATAGAGATTAGGAAGAGCGGTGGCTGTATATTCATGGAACAAATTATCATTCCCATCCACCGCCGGAAAGGTGACCCAAGAGTAGAACACCTCAAAGTGGTAAGCAGGATCCGCTTGTACCACAAAGATCAGATCGACACCCGCGTCAGGCACTCCATACACTGTCAAGTGAGCCCGGAGCGTTGCGCGGCTATGTGCCGCAATTTGGACAGCCATTTTAGGCTAAAAAGATTCGACAACCTAATATGAGGCAGCACAATATAGGGTTTTATTTAAAAACCTTTTAACAACTTCAAGCTTGAAAGAACCTATAAAAACGTCAATATAGGAGGTATCACCCTCACACACGCTTCTGGAAGCGTCTGCGAAGGGGGTTGTGGACAAGCACAAGTACTACTCAAGCGTCTCGCAGATAAGCAGCCCACTCGTTGGTTGTGCCATGTTGTAGGGATTCTGCACATACACAGAGCTATGCACAGGATAATAGGACCTCGGAGTATAGTGGTGAGCCAACCATACACCTCAGTACCCACAATCCCAATCCGACTAGCTTTAGCGTCTCATGAGCAGCGATGCTACCAATGATTAGACAACCCAGAACACGGTATCTCTCTCTCAGGACTCGCGGGAGCAAGAACATCCTTTCATAACTCATGCATACTCGGTCCACAACGTGCGTAATAAGAGACACAATATAGTTTAAAATGTTTATTTCAACTATCGTGCTCTAAGATACAGTACACATGCCAGTACTATCAGCATAATGCATAAGGATAAAATAATAAGCATAGTCACAATTCCATAGAATACAAACGGGGAAAGCATTTCATAAAGCAGTGGATATATGGCTAAATGACCATACCACCCTCCCCGTGCTAGTAGCTAGTTTATTATAAAAACAGAAGACCTCTGGGCATTGTCAGGCGGACCCTCATACCTCAATATCTAGATGCAAGGTTTACATCATCAGACAAGCACAGCTCTTCTCTCTGGAAAGGTTTTTCTCTAAGTGTCTCTAACCGTGAAATCACAATATTAAAAGCACACAAATTTCTCCAGTGCAGCTGAACTTAGTGTTATGTCTAAGTGCGAGGGACTGGCCAGATCAGCAAGAACAAGGGACGTTGTTTTTCGACCTTGTACATGTTGTGCAGACGTAACCCAAAGGGAACAGGAGAAAAGGTGAAAGGCAGAAAGGCAGACAGTTCTAAAATAGCCGGGCACAAGCAGAGGCTGGAAAAACAAAGTAACGTGCGCAAAGAGGAATCGTGGCAGCCAGGCCTAAGCTAACTTAGCAGTGCAGACCATGAGTCCACGAACCACATGACAGCATCTTAGGTTCAGTTGAATCCGATGAGAAGTCGTCATAGTCCTCGAAGTAGCCAGATTCCATTCGGGCTATTTTTGGCAGCTCTGCAGGTTTTGTAGGACTGGGAGCTGACTCAATCCGTGGCATATTTACATAGATGTTGTCAATTTTTCAAATTGAAATTTGTGTTTCTGTACTCGTTGACTGTACTGCTGTAATTGTTTCAACAGGAAAAAGAAATAGTTCATTGTTGTTTACAGTTTCTCTCTGGAGAGGGGAATCTTCTTTAGTTATTAAAGCTTCCATCTGAACTTCCTGGACAGTAGCGAGAGGAGTACGGCAACTACCCAGAAGCCCACGTTGCCTACTGTTGAGAATCGGCCACATAGTGTAATTTGATCAGATCAATGGAGACAAACCTTTTGTCTCAGCGGCCAGCAAGAGGCGGAAGAAGTACAGTTCTGGAACCTTCGACAGCAGGACAGGTACAGACGCTCTGTAAGATGGCCCAAATCCTTTCTTGTCCACAATTTTTTCCCTGACCAGGTCCCCAATCTTCGGGACCCAGCCAGGTCTTGCCGAAACAACCTTCACTTCTCCAGTAGCAGTGCGTTTTACTTGGACGTTGCTTTGTGCACCCCGGAATTCATTGACTCCCTGTAAAACAGCCAAACGTTCATTGATGTCAAATGGTGTTTCCGCCACCACTACGCTGACATTATCGAGGCCTGGGACCCACGTTCACCGCAACCAAAAATTGACTTGTAAGCCCGTCTGAGTGTAAAGGGCCTTAGTGATATAAATAGACAACTGCCAGAGGCTTGTCTGAAATCAATAGAGATGTCTGTGGAGGATGTGCTATGGTGGAACCCTTCATCTGCTGGCAGATGTCACATTTAAGGATGAAGTCCTTGGTCTGTTTAGTTAGACCAGGCCACCAATAGCGCTGCTTCAATAATTAAATTGTAGCAGTAACCCCTGTGTGTGCTGAACCCAGACCCTCATGTGCAGCTAGTATTAAACCCAATCTGCAATCAGTGTTTGGTATAACTCTATCCCCCACTCCTGGAATCTGAGCATATGGTATGTTTTGTGCATCTAACTTGTAGGAGTACTTGAGTGGAAAGGCTTTCAGCAGGTGTGTGTCGTTGCTAGCAGCATTGACAGCCACCATGATGTCTCTGTCTAATCTCATCCTAGAACGAGTGATTGCAGCAGCAGTGCTGACTGTTGCCTTAGCAGCTTCATCAGCCATGGAATTCCCTGCAATGTGATCGCCAACACGTTGATGACTAAATGCGTGGATAACATGAGCCCGCGGCAAGCATTCTTTCAGCTTCACCACCTGTTCCCAAAGTAGGTTGTGCTTGATTGTTGTCAGACTACCTAATTGTCAGCTATTCCACAGGAGCAGAAGATGACCCTAATGCCCCTCACCAGTGCCAGAGCCACAATTTGCTAATTCTCAGCTCAAGCGTCAGTTTCGGGGAAAGGGGAAGTGAATAAGAAAAGAGAGACTGCCTCTTGGGTCCTTCTCCCTTTTCTGTTCAGCTTCCTATTCTTCTTTGTTAAGTCTTGTTACTGAACCTTGGAATCAGTCAGCACCTGCAGTGGGTACAAGATTAACACAAAATCTTCCTTACATTTCTTCTATATCTGCCTTATCTTTTACTAATAATCTCTCTCTTGCTACAAAACAACTTATAATAAACTATTACCCAAATTGTCTAGGCATTCGCCCCTCTCTTGTTGACAACAAATATATTTATTCTTGAAAATGCTTTAATCTTGAATTGTCTTTTTTCTTTAGTTGTGTACAACCTTATCTTCTATCTGTTTTAACTGTTTCAGTCTATTTGTGAAAACTGTCTCTTTATCTCAAAGTTCGATAGATTTCTATCCAGATCGTTGCAGAGCTCTGATTTTAAAAGAAGTCCTTGTTCAATTCACTTCTTAACTCTTGCAACAGCTTGCGGCCTTAAATCAAACAAAATACAGTCTAGGCAGATGAGCGTCCTACCGTCTTCCAGCTGGAAAGTCCGACTCTCATCCGTCTGCCCTCGCTACTTAAGAGTTCCTCAGACAGCCTCACAATCACTAAACGACTTCAAGCGGCTGCTCAAATCTCTTCCAAAGCTTCTCCACTTGGATAGAGAGCATGCGTGAGATTGCGACGCAGCTCTCACACGGCTTCTTCCGGACTCAGACTTCACCACTTTGATAGAGAGCATGTGTGAGATTGCGACGCAGCTCTCACACGGCTTCTTACAGACTCAGACTTCACCAATTGGATAGAGAGTATGTGTGAGATTGCGACGCAGCTCTCACACGGCTTCTTCCGGACTCTGATTTCTCTCTGTAGAAAGATTCAATAATTAACCAATTTTTTCCACTATGTCAGCACTAGCATGAAACGTGGCTAACGGCTCTGATAATACATTTGAAGTGCACCGTAAAATTCCAGCACACGCTCATCATGTAGTTTGTCCACTGCACACGCTAAAAACAATTAGAGCGTTGCCCTAGATATTTCCATGATGGCGGGTGCCATCTCGGATCCTTTGAATCTCGGAGCCCTTACAAACCTGCAAGAAATGCCCCATTTGAGTATTAGAGAAACTCCTACACCTTATCCACTGTGGATACCTACTTGCTCTTACTAACCTAAAGTTTCTCTTCTTGAGAAGAACCCTGGCTACAACATTCCTGACAATACCCCCCTCCAAAGGGGTCCCTCCCAATTTGGGTTTCCTTGGAAATGTTTCATGAATTCTTTTAACAACCTAGGGGTATGAATATGACAATGAGGCTCCCATGATCTTTCTTCTGGACCAAACCCCTTCCAATCAACCAAATAAAATAATCTTCCTCTAACTTTGAATCCAGTATCCTAGTTATTTCATAATCTTCTCCTAAATCTACCTTAATTGGCTTTGGAGATGTGTGCAATTTTAAATTTGATGGGTTTTTCTTTAAAAGGGACACATGAAAAACTGGATGGATCTTAATCCGAGAAGGAAGTTTTCAATTTCACGGTCACAGGGTTTAACATTCTTTCTACACAAAATGCACCAATAAATCTGGGTTGAAACTTTCGGTTCCCCTTTAAATGCAAATGCATATTCGACAACCAAACCTTGTCCGCTTTTAAATAAGGCAAACCTGCTCTTCTTTTTTTAGCTGCTTATTTTTTATAGGATGTTGTAGCTTTTAACAGATTTTTCTTGGCTAGCTGGTAAGCTCTCTGTAAATCTTTCATCATGTCACCAACTGCTGGAACCAAATTCTTTGTTCTCCCTACAATCATATTAGGATGTCTGCAGAATTTAAGTAAAAAGGTGTATAGCCAGTGGAACTATGTACAGCATTGTTATAAGCAAAGTCTGCCGTCCATAATAAATCTGGCCACTCTCCCTCCAGATCCAAAAGATATAAACGCAAATATTGCTCAACCTCCTGATTCACTCTCTCAGATTGACCATCAGTCTCTGGGTGATAACTGGTAGAGAATCTTGCATCAACTCCCACATTTTTCATGAAAGCCCTCCCGAACTTAGACACAAATTGAGAACCCCGATCAGAAATTACCACCCTTGGAATCCCATGAGCCTTAACAACATGCTGGGTAAAAACTTGTGCTAGTTGTGATGCTGTAGGAATGGTCTTTAAAGGGATAAAGTGACTCATTTTAGAAAAAGTGTCCACCAAAGTTAAAATGGTGTTGAAACCCTAACTAGAAGGAAGATCAACAATTAAATCTAGAGTTATTGTATGCCAAGGGTACGGAGCAACAGGCAAAGGTTGAAGAAGACCTTGTGGTGCTTGTCGGTCAAACTTTCCTTTCATACACTTTTCACACGTTAAAACGTATTGTCTTACTTGACTGCCCATATCCAGCCACCAAAAATGCCTTTTCACTGATTCCAAGGTTTTCTTTATGCCTTTATGCCCAGCTAGCTTGTTGTAATGGCAAATTTCCAGTGCTAACACCTGTAGTTTTTTACTAGGTAAATACAAAGCTTCTTTGTGAAAAGGAAGATCAGTTTGAATCTTTCTATCTGAATCCTCCTTTGCCCAATCTTCCAATTCTTTTATAGTAAAGATGTCTTTGATTTCTTTTGCAAAAACAACATACTGGGTAGAACACACACATTTTGGATTGGACTAATTAGTTCCTTCTGCAAAATCTTAGATTCACCTTCAGTATTTAAGCGAGATAATGCATCTGCCTTTCCATTGGTATCTCCTGACTTGTAAGTCATCACAAAATTAAAATCAGCAAAATACAAAGACCACCTTAATTGCCTAGGGGTGAGTGTTCGAGATGACTTCAAAAATTGAAGATTCTTGTGCTCGTTAAAAACAGTTACTACATGTTTTGCTCCAAGAAGATAATGCCTCCAATCCTGAAATGCATCTTTAACAGCTAACAATTCGTTATCCACAATGGAATAATTGATGTCTGAGACAGTTAGCTTTCTGGAACGAAATTCTACTGGATGTAACTGCCCAGTGACCTTATCACGTTGAGAGAGTCCCCCTGTAGCCAAATCTGAAGCATCCGTTTCAACATAAAAGGCCTCTTCAGGATCTGGATGTAACAGAATTTGAGCGGTGGTAAAAGCTTCCTTTAAAAATTTAAAGCATTCTCGGCTTCCTCAGACCATAAAAATTGACTCCTTTCTTTAACAACTGAGTGATAGGACTAACCTTGGAGGAAGATTTGTTGACAAATCACTGGTAAATATTTGCAACGCCTATAAAACTTTGAATTTCTTTTACGTTTCTTGGAGCTGGCCAATCACGAATAGCTTTTACTTTCTTTTGATCCATTGAAACTCCATGCGGAGAGAGAACAAAACCCAAAAACTCCACTTGTTCTGCGTGAAAAGTAAATTTTTCCAGTTTAACATACAAATGATTTTCCAATAACTTCTTTAAAAAATGTCTAACATGCTGCACATGCTCTTCTTGGTTATTGGAAGATATTAGTATGTCGTCGATATATACCACTGCAAACCTATCCAAAAATTCCCTTAGAATATCATTTACAAAATGTTGAAATGCTGCTGGTGCGTTACATAAACCAAAAGGCATAACTTGGTATTCATAAAGCCCATATCTCATTCTAAATGCCGTCTTCCACTCATCTCCCCTTGCAACTCTCAATAGGCCCCTCTCAAATCCAGTTTAGTATAGATCTTTGCACCTTTTACTTGTTCCAAAAGTTCCGAAATCAAAGGTAAAGGATATCTGTTCTTAATTGTCACTTGATTTAAGGCTCTATAGTTGATGCACGTTTTCAGACTGCCGTCCTTTTAAGGAATAAAGAACAAAGGAGATGATACAGGAGACTGAGAGGGGCGAATCAAACCATTTTCTAAGTATTTTTACAAATATTTCTTTAAATATTGATTCTCAAATTCAGTCAATGCATAAATATGACTGCACAGCAGATTTGCCCCTGGTTCCTACTCTTTTTTGCAGTCTTAATCTCTGTGAGGAGGCAACTTTTCTAGGCCTGGGCGGTGAACTTCGCTCCGTTCGCGGAGTTTGCGGAGTGCAGAAAACTCCGCTTCGCGATGTGCAGCTGAGTTTTTTCCCCGCTCGCGATCGCGAACGGTAAGTTCGCGAGCACGAGCTGCCGCTCGGGTAGAATTTCTACCCGAGCGGCAGGAATACCAGCACAAACTGTAGTTCGCACTGCACTCCGCTACTCGCGGAACTTCGCGGAGTTTTATTGTAACTTAGCAAAACTCCGCGAACTACGCCCAGGCCTAAACTTTTCCACTTTTACCTTATCAAATACTGTTGCCAGATCTTGATGTTCTTCAGGAATCTCAGCCGCCTCCACCACACAGACCATCCTAGGCTGATGAGCTAGCCTAGTAACTGGGGTACACATTGACTCCTCCCACAAATCGTGAAAACAAGGTTCTTTATAATAATCTGAAACAATTTCCACAGTATGCTGACTCCAATCAATCCTTGGATTGTGTTCCGTCAACCACGGCAATCCCAAAATCAATTGGAACTGCGGCGCATCTATTAGATTGGACCATAAAAGTTCCCGATGCCCCTTTAAACCCAACAACTCAATGGTTTCAGTTTCTTTGGTGATCGGACCTGAGGTAAGATTTGTCCCGTATACTGCTCTGACCACTTCGAATCTTTCTTTCTGAAGAAATTGCTTACCAATCTTTTGCGCGTATTTAATGTCACAGAAATTTCCGGTAGCTCCTGAATCAATCATGACGATATCATCCTTAATTTCTATATTTCTAAACCTTACTGTGAAAACTACTATGAGATGTGGAGCCGCCTACTGCAAAGTATTAGCCACTTGCTGATCTTCTGGAGTTGTCTAATTACTCACTCCTATCAGGGCAACTCCCTTTACTGATGGAGTCTGTCTTTCCCCAAAAAATTGTTTTTGGGCTTCTTAGGGCAGTCTCTAACAAAATGCCCTGAGTTTCCACACAATACACACATAGATTTTTAGACCTTCTTCTTTCCCTTTTCTTCCTTAGAAATTGGACCCTTAATAAACCCTATTTGCATGGGTTCCTCAGACGACGACGTCGATTCACTCTTACTGACTTCTGCCTTTACCCTGTTAAAACGTGGTGGACAAGGCCTATAATCCCTTCTTTTCTCGAATCTTCTTTCACTCAAACGATGATCAATCTGCAAAACTAAATCTATAATCTCCGAAATGTCCTGCGATCTCTTAGGAATCTGATATAGAGCATCCTTTAGTTCATCCTTGAGACCTCTATACAAAATGGCAGCTCTTTTACTTTCTGGCCAATTTGTTTCTACAGTCAATTTATTAAATTGTGCTAAATATGAAATAAGATCTCGATTTCCCTGTCGTAACTCCAACAAGTCCTTGTCAGTCGCTTGTGAAGCACTTCTTCTATCGAAAATCCTAAGAAATTCTGCTTTAAAACCTTCTAAATCATATAGAATGGAATCATTTCAGGAAACTAAAGGCATTGACCAGGCAGCGGCATCACCACTCAAGTAAGACAGAATGAACGTTACTTTGGACTGATCTTCAGAAAATATTACTGGTCTACAGAGAAAGTGCAAGGAGCATTGAGTCAAAAATATTTGTGCTTTATGGGGATCCCCCAGGAATCGTTCTGGCGGAGCTAGAGGAATAATAGGAGATATTGCATGAATTACTTGGGTAGATATCTATGAAGCTGAGATAGGATTTGATCTATCTGGATGCATGGAAACTCTAGGTATGCAAGTCGTTCCTGCCCGAAACTCATCCACCCTTTGTGATATATGATGCGTTTCCTGCTGAGATATTCTCATTTCATCCTTTAAGGTCTTAGTCTCCTCAATACTATGACTTAATTGCTTCTGCATAGAATCTAACATTCCTGCCAAAGCCTTCAAATCCAACCCCTCTGCCATTTTCTACTCGAGTGGAAAGTTATTTGGTACATCAATCTGTCAGAGTACCTAATTGTCAGCTATTCCACAGGAGCAGAAGATGGTCCCAATGCCCCCCCACCAGTGCCAGAGCCGCAATTTGCTAATTCTCAGCTTAAGCATCAGTCTGAGGGGAAAGGGATGTGGATAAGAAAGGAGAAACTGCCTCTTGGGTCCTTCTGCCTCTTCTGTTCAGCTTCCTATTCTTCTTTGTTAAGTCTTGTTACTGAACCTTGGAATCAGTCAGCACCTGCAGTGGGGACAAGATTAACACAAAATCTTCCTTACACTTCTTCTATATCTGCCTTCTCTTTTACTAATAATCTCTCTCTTGCTACAAAACAACTTATAATAAACTATTACCCAAATTGTCTAGGCATTTGCCCCTCTCTTGTTGACAACAAATATATTTATTCTTGAAAAGGCTTTTATCTTGAATTGTCTTTTTTCTTTAGTTGTGTACAACCTTATCTTCTATCTGTTTTTAATTGTTTCAGTCTCTTTATCTCCAAGTTCGATAGATTTCTATCCAGATCATTGCAGAGCTCTGATTTTAAAAGAATTCCCTTCTTAACTCTCGCAACAGCTTACGGCCTTAAATCAAACAAAATACAGTCTAGGCAGATGAGCGTCTTACCCTATGCCAGCTGTAAAGTCTGACTCTCATCCATCTGCCCTCTCTACTTACGAGTTCCTCAGACAGCCTCACAATCACTAAACAACTTCAAGCGGCTGCTCAAATCTTTTCCAGAGCTTCTCCAATAGGATAGAGAGCATGCGTGAGATTGCGACGCAGCTCTCATACTGCTTCTTCCGGACTCAGACTTCACCACTTTGATAGAGAGCATGTGTGAGATTGCGACGCAGCTCTCACACGGCTTCTTCCGGACTCAGACTTCACCACTTGGATAGAGAGTATGTGTGAGATTGCGACGCAGCTCTCACACGGCTTCTTCCGGACTCTGATTTCTCGCTGTAGAAAGATTCAATAATTAACCAATTTTTTCCACTATGTCAGCACTAGCATGAAACGTGGCTAACGGCTCTGATAATACAGTTGAAGTGCACCGTTAAATTCCAGCACACGCGCGTCGTGTAGTTTGTCCACTGAACGCACTAAAAACAACTAGAGCGCTGCCCTAGATATTTCCAAAATGTCAGCCGCCATCTTGCATCTGACTTGTAGGAGTTCTTGAGTAGAATTCCTTTTGGCAGGTGGGTGTCGTTGCGAGCAGCAATGACAGCCACCATGATGTCTCTGTCTGTCCTCGCACTTGAACGAGTAATTGCAGCGGCAGCAGCAGTGTGAACTGTTGCTTTCATGGCTTCATCAGCCATGAAATTCCCTGGAACGTGTACGCCGGCACGTTGATGATTCAATGTGTGAATTACATGAGTCTGTGGCAAATAATCGTTTAGCTTTGCCACCAGTTCCCTGAGCATCTTGTGCTTTATTATGCACCCTTTTTAATCTCTGAATCCATTTTGGCTCCAGTAGTGTAGATGTTCATTATAGGACTGGACACAGTAATACGAGTCAAACACTATTAGTGAGGGGAATCCAGGATCGGTACTCTCCAGTGCCAAAATTAGAGCCTTGAGTTCAGCCAACTGCGCTGTGCAGTCACCAAAGTGACTATGTGTCGGTTTTCTATGGATGAAATTCTCCATCATGCATGCACCCTTTTACAATTGCGCACGCTGCTGGGTACTGGTGCTTTGTCACCACGGGAGGCTGGGCAGAACCATCAGTATATTTGATGCAATCATACCATTCTAGAGGCATTATTTCATTAGGCACAAGATATTCTTGTTTGTATTGTAGAAAAGCTAGTGTTTGAAGTGTAGACTCAAATCTGTAGTCTACATCTGTTTTGGTGAGGAAGTAAGCCCATTGTATCCAACTTGGATGTAATTCTTTAGCATTTGAAACACTTGCTCTGGTGACGCCCTCTAAGGTCGGCACATGGGTTACAATAATAATGTGTTTACCCTGAGACAGGGCTCGTTCTCTCACCACAGCAGTCTGTACTGCTGTCAGCATTTTTTCTGTATTGGTGTATAAATGTAATTTTTATGCAATTGTTACAGTATCACCTTCATTAAATGTAACCTAGGTGTACCCTGTTGCCTCCGCGATGATGCGGATCACCAGGTTGGTTGTGTTTACATGTGTGTATAGGTGCTTTGAAGCTATCATGTCAGTTTGTACGGAATGCAAGATATTTGTGTGTCCCTGTGTCCAATATGAACTGGAAAAGTATGGACGTATTAAGTCGTAGAACGGTTTGACCCATTCTGCATACACTGGGATATATATGTTCTGCCAAAATTTACAAATCCCAATATGGATTGTAATCTTTTCAATGTCGTTGGAGGTTGTAGTAGCACACACTTCTTTAAGAAGTGTGTCGCTAGGCTTTTGCCTTCATTTGATAGCTTTTATCCCAGAAAAAGGACATTGAGGTGGGCAATCTATGATTTCTTAAAGTTTAATTTGTACTCCAGGTGAGCAAACCCCAGAATTATGCGATCCACTGCTGTCAAGTGTTCCGAAAGGACATCATCCATCAAATAGATGTCATCAACATAGGACAACGCCTGGGGCTGTATTATGAAAGTGCCCCGGGGGCGCAAGGGGCGTTTTCGCCCTTTTTGCGTGCCCCCGGGGCACTTTGGTATTACAGAAGGGACCGCAGATGCTTGTTCGTCCCCTTCTGTAATACTGATAGTGCTGGCGCACTTAAAGTGCCAGCGCTACCTTTGTTGCAGGGATTCTGCACATACACAGAACTATGCGCAGGAAAACAGCACCTCAGTGAATAGGGGTGTACCAACCTACCACATCAGTACCCAAAATCCCAAACCGACTAGCTATAGTGTCTCATTCATTCTCCTCCAAAGATCACGGAGCTACAAATGATTAGACAACCCAGAACACAACACTCCCGACTCTCTCAGGAATCGCGGGAGCAAGACGTACTCTTTCGCTCACTCACTCATACTTGTCCACAATGAGAATAAGCAGAGTCACTGAAATAGTTCAAAATGTTTATTTTAACTATCGTGCTCTACAATACAGTATACGTGCCACTACTAGCAGCAAAATGCATAAACTCAGCACAGTTAGCATTGTTACAATTCCATAGAATACAAAGGGAGAAGTCATTTTATAAAGACTGTGGAAATAAGGGCCTATAGTCCGGACCACCCTCCCTTTGACTAAAAGAAGTTTATTTTATAAAAAGGACGATCTCTGGGCTTTGACAGCAGACCCCATACCTTAAAGGCTGAATGTAAGGTTTACATCATAGGAGCAGCAGAGCTCTTCTCCATGGAACGGCTTTCTCCAAGTGTGTTAAAACAGCATGCAACAACGTAATATCAAAGCACGAGCCTTCAGTACTGCAGCTGTGTGTAGCATGTTATGTCTAGGTGCTAGGGACTGACCAGAACAGAATAACAAGGGGCATTGTTTATCGACCTTGCATATCGTGTTCAGACTAAACTCCAGGAAAGGCAGAGAACACGAAAGGCTACCCGTTCTCATGTGAAGGGCACAAACAAAGTCTTGCAAAAACAAAGTCACGTAGTAGCGTGCGCAAAAGCAGCATCATGGTAGCGAAGCTCATGCTAACTTAGCAATGTCGATAATGTGCCTAAGGAACATATAACACCCTCCCCCTGGTAAGGCCATAGGACATAGAAAAAGGACCAAAACAGAGTTCACAAGTCAAGCAGAGTTCAAAACGGGTGAAAAAACCAAATTGGAAAAAAAACAAAAAAACATTTTCACAAAATAAAATTATATTTTCAAAGTCGTTAATAGGGCTCATTGAAGGGGAGCTGCCTCCGGGATAACAAAGTTATTACGAAGGAGGTGGTAAGTCCATCAATGTGTATGAACCGAGGAATGCAATTCCCTCCAAAAGATCATCCCTATCATTGGTAAAAAAGAGAGATGCCATCCAATTAAGTAAGTCGAAGGAACAAACGTGCTCCTCGCAATCAGACGCCTCTAAAAGCATGAGTGGGCAACTTGCGTGACATTCGATGAAACTTCATTGCAGGACAGTCTCTGCAGCCGCACAGACATCCCATTCCGCCAAAACTCCAAGTGCAGGCATACGGCCATCCCTAGAACAAGCCTGGTCATGGGCCTCTAAGGGACCCATCAACTGGTTAAAATCCGGGACTGGACGTGACGTATTGGAGAGGCATATATCCAGTGCCCAATAGAAGGGACATCGCTGACCAGTAAAGGACTGGTTGCACGCAAGTGAAATACGCAAAGCGAAAAGTCAATCCATAACTGACGCCAAGCGTGGCTAATGGCAAGCATCCGAAAACCTGTTGCATGCGATCACGGTACAGCTGCAACTGGCCTGGTCTGTGCAGTACCACAAGTTGAGCAGCCATTGCGCAACAGGAGCAGGAGAAGCAGGATTCCAGCGCCTAACGTCAAAATCAAGGGGAACCCTCCGAAGGCGCTGGAAAAAAATAGAATGAATAAAACCCGGTATTACTCCAAATATAGTCTGAAAAGAAGACACAAGGCCAGATCCCACACATTTTAAAAAAATGTGCAAGGCCTGCGGTGTCAGACGCATTAAATATTTGGTGTATTAGTTCTCCAAAATGCAGTGGGAGGTTGGTGTGCAGAAGGGACTGTATCTCTCCAGAAGTCCTAGCCACCTGTAACTGGAAGGTCTTGCGGGCGGAAGTGAGGGCCACCTCTTGCTGGAATAACAGCGCTTTGAGCCTGCTCAACTTGTTTAAATCTGTTTTCAAAGTTGGAATGGAAGGCCAAATTGAGCTATCTAGACTCCCATGCGGGGGCGGAAAAAGCACATTGCTACAACAAGTTACGCGCTGGGAAACCGTTACTAAATACGGGACTCCTGCCCGTAAACCACAGCAGTCTTGGTTGTTCAAAATAAGATAACTGCCATTTGTAAGCAATGAAAAACTAGGAATTATTGATGGCACTGGAGTCCCTTTTAAAAAACAGGCCAGATTAGGCGTGGAAACGTTACAAGCGCTGTGCAACTTAACGTGTTTACAAACAAGGGAATGTCCTACTGTGGAATCGCAGTCCTCCCCTGTTAGGAAAACTTCCTTACCCTCCCTCTGACATCTGTAAGTGAAAGGCAGGGACCACAATTCATGTAGAAAAGCACTACCCAGTGGTTCAAAACGGCCAATCGGAAAATGTTGCATGCATGATTTAAATTGAAATAGCGAAAAAGGGAGAGAGAGAACCCCATGAATTAACCAAACAGCAGAATCTGTTTCCACTACAGAAAACGGCAAGGGCTCTAATTGTTCAATATGCAATAGTGTGTATGTAGCATCTTTCATGGACATAAACCTTTGCTTATCAGTCAGATTAAATGGCAAGAATAAAGCAGTGGCATTTAAATAATCCCAAGGTACTTTTCCCATTTTAAGAGTTTGCAATGTCCAAGCAGATTGCATAACAGATCGTAATTGATTTTGACCATGATATAACACAGATACATCACTTTGAACAATATCAATAACAGATGAAACAATATTATCCAACGTATAAATGCGTGAGGAAAGTGTGTTTATGCTATTGTCTACTACGGCAAGAACCTTTTCTAAATTGGCCTGATCAATTTGGCGCAGACGAAAAGCAGCTTCCATCTGAGAAAGCTTCCAAATTTCATTGTAAGCGGCATACATGAACCTTTTTGCTCTC
Source organism: Calotriton arnoldi (assembly GCA_963921515.1). Lineage (NCBI taxonomy): Eukaryota > Metazoa > Chordata > Amphibia > Caudata > Salamandridae > Calotriton > Calotriton arnoldi. The sequence goes on from CAWUFW010001300.1 coordinate 2,244,987, forward strand.
GGAGCCCTGGGTCCCAAGAGAAAATCAGCCAAACTAATGTCATGCGACAGCAGAGAAAGATGTTGCTTCACTGATGTCAGCGTAGAATGCTCCAACCATTGTTGACATAATTTACCCGCCGAGTATGTGGTAACCGAATGGGAACTTGGATAACGTGGGTCCGGTCTAGTCTGTGTGAAACCAGGTGTTACATTATAAAAACGCATTTGACATGCATTTGTATTAGTTTGCCACACCAACCACCCGGAAGAATCAACTTCAGAGACATTGAAGGTGTCATTTCGAAGCAAAGCTTGCAATGCCTCAATGGTATAATTTGTGTGTGTGCGCCAATTAGCATATTCCCCTAAAGATGGAATGGATGGCGTATTTAAATTTTTGACAGTTGCCAGGCCAAAACAAGTTGTTTGGTACACTGTATCATTTAAAAACAGAATTTGAGCTGGGATCAGGCAGGCACGATGTAAAGCTTCAGTTCCCTGAACCTGCCAAGGCTTCGTGCCCCAGATTGATTTTAAATCAACAGTATCTTTCCAATGATCATAACCCTGCGTAGCCAATTTATTTCTAAATAAGTTGGAATAAATTAATTTTGTGTGCATCAACATAAATTTGGATTGTGTAGATGAACGAAGTTTAAAATAATAGGATCCCGGATTAGATATGTCATAATCTGTAAAGTAAGTGAACTTATCCCTAAAAGTTTTAGAACTCACCTCCACAGGAGTAGGACAATGTTCCCATTGTGTATAATTAAAAACAGGTCTTAACGTGTTTGTTTTGTGTAAAAAATGATGCCCATAATGCTGATAACAAAATAAATACCCATAATTGGCCGAATTTACATACAAATCTTCAGCCTCAAAAGTAAGCATAATATTTTAAATCTGAAAACAGTGCATGTACTGCTTGCACATCCCAATCATCCGAATGTATGTCCCGTGTTACCACATCCCCTAGAGAGACGCGAAACACGTATGGTACGCGAAGCACCTCGGTCGGGCCGTGGACTTCGTAGGCTACTTTGTCCCAAACGATGCCATCTGGAATCGGGAATGCTGAAATGTTAACATGAGACTGATCACGTTTCATGATATGGGACGATGTGTGAGGGGCCAGAACTCCATCAACCAAGTTTACAGCAGAGCGTTCTGGCAAGTAATGACCATTGATGAGCAAAAAGAACACTGTCACAAAACCAATTGACATGAAAAGGAAAATCATGATAAGCAGCAACCAAATGTAGGTCCAAGGAGGGACCAGGTAAGTCTTTTTGAACCAAGAGAAAAAAATACTTAATTTAGTCGGTGTGTCTGCCAAAAAGGATGTCGAGGAAGACGAGCCGGAAGAGAGACTGGCATGATCGCCATAGCAGCCATTCGTAGGTTGATTTATCAGAGGTGGAAGTGTCGGGTCCGCTTGATGTTCTCCAGGACTGTTCGGCACTTCACTGACGGACTCATCTGGATGATATATATACTCAACATCCATGGCAGAAGATAGAGGTCAGACAGGTGAAAGATCAATGATAGTGTCCATCACTTTCTTAGCCCTACGAGGAGCGGTGGAAGATGATGAAGTCAGTGGATCCAATGAAATTGCGGTGCACGAAACTGCAGGTGTGACACTATTCAGAATCGGCCACATGGTGTAGCTTGACATTGTCCACTGAAATATATCTGTTGTCTTTGCGACAAGGTAAAGGAGGTAAAATAACTGTACGAGTACCCTTCAGTCCAAGCACTGGAACCAGTGCATGATAAGAGGGGCCAAATTCTTTTTTGTTCTCCAGCTTTTCTCGTACCAGATCTCCGACTTTCGGAAGCCAACCGGCAACTGGAATCAGTAGTGCTGCATCAGTGGAAGAGGGTAAATGTTCAGTTGCATAGCTGTCACGGGTCTTTTGTAGATCCTGTAACACAGTAGAAGGATTATCTATGTCAAAGGTTGCGGCAGCCGCCACAACGTCTAGACCATCAAGGTCTGGCACAAACATTTTAATGCCAAAGAGCATTTCGTATGGGGTCCGCCCACCCAGAGATCGTCTAGGGAGGTTATTAAGTGCACGTTGAACCCCATACAAGTGGGCCAGCCAATTCCTGCCAGTACCTAAGACTCTAGCTGTCAAGGATTGCTTTAAGTCACGGTAGATTCGCTCCACAATTGAATTGTCCTCAGGCCTGTATGGAGACGAAAACTGCCAAAAAACAAAGGGATCCACCCTTATCGGAAAGTATAGAAGTCTTCCTCCAGACTACGTGTGTCTCCTACAATGGTGGAAAGCACACAGCTTTGTTTAAATACCCCTCACCCACCAAAAGGACCCTTGGTGGCATGCTTCATCATCGGGGTCTTCCCGCTGCGGGATGGGGCGTGCTACGACCTAGGACTACGTGGGAGCACTGGTTATGAAAAACAATACTATGTGTGGTGTAGGAGTGTGAGTGGAAGGGTCAGAAGTGATTGAATGGTGAAAAATTAAAAAATACCTGGCTCAGTGGAAAAAATAAATTTTAATGTTCCTTTGAGCTGGTATTGTTAAAAGTGGGTAATGAGATGGAGATACTATGCTTTAATGAGCAGTGTCTCCTGTGTCGACATGTTTGGAAGCCCTCCCCTGGCTTCTCATCAGGACCTAGAAGAGATCCCTTCTACACTCAAATCAAAACAACTGTGTATTTGTATATAATCCTAACTAAGTGGTGCACATAAATTTAACATGCACAGTATACTATACCCCAGTAGGTATATTGCTGAATGGGTTCTGGAAGAATAAAAACAGAGTTAAAATAACATAACACATCCAAACTGCACCATATGTGGTGTTGACCCGTAAAGAAAAGTGATATTTCTGTGATATATCTTTCTTATCTTTGTCCGTTATAATTGGTAATCAGTGCTGTGTTATGCCAGCGAGATGGGACAATACAAAAACATACACACACAAAACATAAAACACACACTCTATATCTAAGGACCGCCTGGTGTGCGTATCCATATGATAAGTGTAACTGAGAGTATCTGTTAAATATATCTCGCCTTCAAAAAACTGTTTAGAGACAGATAAAGAAGCCTCCAAAGTTTAGGCTGTTCGCGTACTCTTCTATCGCCCAGATAATGCCCCATGAGCCTTCAAAACGGGAGGGAAGGGGTACCTATAGTCACACACTGTTAAAAGAAATTGAAAAAGAAAAGGAAAACTGTTGGTTTTGAGATCCTTCCTAAATGAGCAGCGTTTCACTGTTGCAAATCGGCTGTGCCATACTTACAATATCAAGGTTACCTCCTCACCAGGACACTGCCTCGCCGCGGCTCCATGGAACATTGAGCCAGTGTGGGCAGTGTCCTTAAATACTGAGCATAATTGGTAGTTTTGCCGCCAAAAAACTGCACTAATTGGTACAAACACTAGACCGTCAGAAAATCCAAGATGGTGACCTAGAATGGCACCTCCGGCTGAATGTGTTTGTTCCTCACTTCCTGTTGCTCAAGGGTGTTTGTTCCTCACTTCCTGTTGCTCAAGGGTGCCTGTTGTATAGCCCTAGGAGCGAAAAAGACTAGTGCGCTAACTAAAAGGACACTACCTCTTCCTAACTCTTTAAACTATCCGAGCGTAAAATGTGGACCAGCCGGATAATGAAAAAAATAATAATAATATTCAAAATAATAATAATATTCAAAATAAAGTAAACCAGGTCTGGGCAAGTATTTACTAATGGTACATGTAATCGCGTTTATGGTAGACATTGTACCAAGGGAGTGTGCAGCCAGACATGCGGGTTACTCCGAAGTGTTTTTTTCTTGTTTCATAATATGCACGACAAAAATTGCTTCAAAAGATTTTTATGTAGAGGACAGATAGTGGTAATGACACCTCTCTACAGAAGGGTGAGCTCAAGATGGCAAAAGTGAATAGGAGTGGGAAAACGTGTGGCAGGACATTAAATTCCACAGGGTAATGTACAGGCCACATTATTTCAGGGGTGTTTTTCTGCTGGCCCCAAGTGTTTAATAGAAGGTTGGCTAACATAAGGGTTCTGCCCAGTCGTTTCAAGAGTTTCTATGCAGTGTATTTGCAGTAGTTTTCTCTTCCCAGAGATAGTGACAAAGGTCACGGGGAGATGCAAATCAGCTAAATTGTCCCCAGGGGATGTCGTCGTTCAGACCTGTAATGTGTGTCCCCAAGCGGAACACCCACCGCTGTTCCTTCTCGAGAAGACCATGTTCATTGTTCAGTTGTTCGATAATGGTCCACTGACCATGTCTTCCATTGTATGTTGGGTTGTCAAGTAGTGGGTAGCCATTTTTGTAGTGCTTCTTTTGCAACGTACGTTGCTCCTGTGCTCTCCTATGCGTGTCTTGACAGGTCTAGTTGTCATTCCGACATATTCCATTCCGCATGGGCAAGTGATGATATAAACCACATTCTTGCTGTTGCAGTTCATAAATCTCCTCTGCTCCCATTCCGTACCATTCCTGAATTTTATACTTTTGCTTTTCTTCGTCAGGTGGCAAGTGCTGCAATTACCACAAGGATAATGGCCCTTCACTGGGGGTAGGAGGGTATTTTCTGTCTCAATTGCTAAGGTGTGTCGTGGTCTTGTGTGGACCAGCATGTCCCTCAGGCTCCTTCCCCTTTTGTGTGCAAACATCGGTTTGGGAAGGTTGAGGTTTCCGCATGCCAGGAGTCTCCAATGTTTCTTTACCATTTTTGTCTCTTGATTGGAGTTGGTATTGTAAGTAGTGACACATATTGGTCTCTCTTCTGGGTCCTTAGGTACTCTCGCATCCAGCAGTGCTTCCCTATTGTTGTTACGTGCCCTCTTCATGGCTCTGTTAATGATTCGTGTAGGGTAGTTGCGTTTCTTTAGTTTCTCTTGTAGATCAGTAGCCTGCCTCTTGAAGTCTTTAATCTCTGTACAGTTCCTCCGCAAGCGGAGGAACTGTCCGTATGGGAGATTGTTCCGAAGGTGGCGGGGGATGGAAGCTGTTATAAAACAGCAGACAGTTCTTTGCTGTAACTTTACAGTGAGTGGTAGTCTTTAAAGTGCCCTCATCTGGGTAGATATTCAAATCCAGGAAGACCAAGTTGGTCAGTGAGGTTGTGCTGGTGAATTTCAGATAGATGTTTTGTTGGTTCAGCCAGGTCAAAGTTTTCAGTTGATGTAATGTCTCCTTCCCATATAACCAACACATCGTCTATGTAACGTTTCCATGTTTTTATGTTGTTGACAAACGGGTTACTGGGGTGTAGGATCTTCTTCACTTTTAGGTGGTAGACGTACAGGCCAGCTATACTGGAAGCAAATGTGCTCCCCATGCTGGTCCCGTGCTTCTGTAGGTAGATGGTGTCCTCGTAAGCAAAGACGTTTTTTGTAAGTGCCAGGAACACACATGCCATAACCACGTTACGTGGTGTGTGGTATCCCCAATCGAAAACTGCACCAGCACCCCCATTGACTTCATCGCATCCTTGTACGCCTTAGAGGCGAACGCTGGACCTTGGTCAGAATGGAAGGTGCCACAGGCAAACATCCCTACAAAGACACGCAAATCCCTGATGACATTTCGAGCGTCAGCACTGCGTTGTGGCCAAACCCAAAGGAATCTAGTGCACGAATCAACTGCAACAAATATATATTTATACGCAGTATCAGAAGAAAGAGAGCTGCAATGATCAAGATAGATCCAGCCAAAAGGTTGATTAGAAATACACAGCTGTGTTTGTGGTGGGCGGGTGACCGTGGAGGGCTTAATTTGTTGACAAATGTCACAAGAAAGTACATAATTTCGGGTCTGCTTATATAAACCACGCCACCAGTAACGTTGCTGTAAAATAGAGACTGTCGCCGACACACCGGCATGTGCAGATGCAATGCCTTCGTGTGCGGCTTTGATCAGAGCTTGTCTGCGGTCCAAGTTGGGAATCATCCGATCCCCAGTGGAAGGAATCAAGGCATAAGGGACTTGTTCGGGAGTTATATGATAAGAGTATTTTGAAGGGAAACCCTGAGGATAAACAGTTCCCTCCCTCGTTGCAGCTACTGCTGCCAGAATATCATTATCTATTTTAGTCATGGATCTTGTAACTGCTGCTACGGAACACGTGGCTACTGCAGACTTGGCCACTTCATCAGCCAAGGAATTACCAAGAGCATGTGCTCCCACACGCTGATGGCCAAGAGTATGTATAACATGAATGAGGGGCAGACGTTGTTTAAGATCTGCCACTCGAACCCAAAGCGTTTTATGCTTAATTGTGCTGCCTTTGGAATCGCGATAGTCATTCCGAGACCAAAAGAACAAGTTGTCATTAAAAGACTGGACACAATAATAAGAATCGCACACAGTAAGAGTATTCACATTTGGATCAGCAAACTCGAGAGCAAGTACAAGAGCACGCAGCTCCACCAATTGTGCTGTACAGTCTCCAAGTGCTTGAGTGTGCACAATGGAAGACTTAAACTCTCCATTCACAATTGAGCCAGCAACAATTGCGCAAGCAGCTGAATAAGCATGTTTGGAACCCATGGCCGGTTGAGCCGAGCCATCGGTGTAAATGATGCATTTGTACTCATGTAAAGGAAGCAGAGACAAGGGTGGAGGATGAACGTGTTCATACTGTAAAAACTCCTGTGTCTGTAAGGAAGGATCAAAGATAAACGTGACATCAGCCGATGTCAAAGAAGTAGCCCATTGTATCCAACGGGGATGTATTGCCTTCGAGTTAGGTACACTCGCCTTAGTCACGGCTTCCAAAGCAGGGAAGGGCGTGACCATAAGAATGTGTTTGCTTTGCGCCAGTGAGCGTTCTTTTAGAATCGCCATCTGTACTGCCGTTAAGATTTTTTCAACAGTTGAAAAGCGCATTTCAGCAGCAGTGTATAAATGTGATTTGTATCTCCCTCATTGAACGTCAAGTAAGTGAAACCCACTGTCCCAGAAACTATACGTATTACCAGGTTTGTGGTGTTGTTACGCGTCAACAAGTAGTTAGTTGCAAGCAAGTCAGTTTGCAAAGAATTCAGAATAGAAGTATGTTCTGGAAGCCAGCTGGCAGAAGAAAAAGTCGGTTGTATCAATGCATAGAGCGGTTTTATACGCTGGGCATAATCGGGAATGTATGTCCTCCCGAAATTCAAAAATCCCAGCAAAGACTGAAGTTTCTTCAGTGTAGAAGGTGGTTGCAATTGCGCACATTTCTCCAAGAAGTGAGGGGTGAAAGCCCTTTCCTTCATTATTGAGCTCATAGCCCAAAAAGAGCACCGCCAAATGGGCGATGTGCGATTTTGCAAAATTGAATGTATATCCATAGTCGGCAAAGGACAAAATAATCCTGTCGACTCGCACAAGATGCGGCATAAGCTCATCGTCCGTGAGATAGATATCGTCCACGTACGAGAACACATCAGGGTCTATGTTGTTCAACAAAGACACAATCCGTGCCGCAAATGCCACGGGGCTATTCTTATACCCCATAGGCAATCGTGTAAATTTTTTCTGATTCCCGACGGCAGTGAATGCTGTCAAATCACGGCTCTCAGGAGCGAGATTGTGACTATAGAAACCATTAGAAATATCAAGTGTAGTTTTGTATTTCTTACGAACAAGATTGTTCACCAGTGCAGAGCTGTGAGTGTTCTGCACCGCAAAAGTGCGACAATGACTGTTCAATTCTCGGTAATCCAATCCAATCCAAAAAGAACCATCAGGTTTTGATACCGTAAAGAGAGGATTATTCATCGGTGATGTACATGATTCAATCACTCCTTGATACTCCAACTGTGTTAGAATGTCACAAACGCAAGCTTTTGCTTCACGTCTGATTGGATATTGCGGTTGTGGCGGAGGCATAGAGCGTAAAGGTATTTCATGAGCCGGTGAATCAACATCCCAAACCACCTGATTACGATACACCTCTGGGGCTAGGGCCAGAGCCCACTCAGCTGCAAAAGCCTGTGCATGTTCCTCAGGGACATGACGCGAAAAACTCGGAAGGGTCACGTCTTCCCCTTTAGATGCGGCCAACACAAAGGGTGGAGGCCAATCTGCCTCTGCTAACAAAATGTCATACGAGGAGGTTAGATTCTCCCAGAAAACCGCCTTGATTGGACGAGGTATATCACCTTCAATTTGGAAAATTATTTCATAGAGCCTATCCGGGGGGACAACCCCGGTGTCTGTAGTCTCTACTGTAATGAAGGTATCAGTTGCTGTCGCCTCCAGACAGGGACGCAGAGCCTCCCGCACTATGGTAACTTCCGCTGCGCTGTCGAGCAGAGTCACTACCCATGTCCAATCCAGGAGTCGCGTTCTCACCGTCTGAGGCATACCTCGCTGTTAGAGCGGCAACTTTTGTCTTCTGAAACGGGGGTCGAAAACGAGGTAGATCCTCTTGTTTTCCTTTGACTTCAAACTGTCGAGGCTGATCTTGTCCCTGTGGCGCAGGTTGACTTTTGCCACGATCCTGGCGTTCCCCTCCTCCGACTTGAGAGCCAGACTGTCCTGTGAAGAACGAGGAGAACGCTGATCAGGGACTTAAAATCTATCAGGAGACTTAATTTTCGTGCGATCGTGCAAGTCATAAGTACACTCAGAAGACTCAGGTGCGATGAACCTGCACGCGAACCTTGCTTCTGTTGTTGCTGCCCCTGTTTTTTACTTTTCCAGTTCTTTTTAGAAAAGAACGGACGTACATCTTTATCAGCCTGGGCTTTTTGTTGTGTTTGCATTTGTGTTTGCGTTTGAGTAAAAGGCTTAACTCCCAGACTATTGCGGCCTATGGTCTTATAAGCCTTTGCAATAATCTTTGGTAATTTGCGCGGCTTGTCCACATCAGGGACAGCCTCCAAGCGGTTTGCCACTTGAAAGCTTACTGCATCGCCCTTGACATTGGCAAGGATCATATCAGCAACCACGTCGAACATCCCCACCAATCTCATTCCCAGCTCCACAGCCGCTTCGGCTCCATGTTCATCTTGAACACGTTTAATCACTGAGGGGAGCACGGTCATGGAGGGAGTGCCGAAACACTTCGAATATACCGCTGCAAACACCTTGCCCCAGGTGTTACAATCAGCCAACTCGGGAAGCAAGTCTTTAGGCAAACTAATAGTCAAAATCCTTTGTTTATCCACAGGAGAGGTATTTGGAAAAACAGCCTCTAGTTGTCCAAATTTTTCAGCAAGCCAATAAGGTAATTCATCCTTATTCTGTGGTCGCTTGTCCATTACTGAATTAACCATAATGGGACTGATGGCCACACCACCAGGTCCCGCAGGTTGCGCAGCAACGCCAGGTGGTCCCACCTGGATGTTGCGCGTGATGTACTGTATAACAGCCCGATGTACGCGTATTAAAGACGTATGCAAGACGCGAAGGTCTGCAACTGCAACAGTTAAATAACGTGGGTGTGGGGTATACCCAGCCAAAACGGGCCAAGTGGCCCCATCTATTGATAAAGGACCCAAACGGACCGGTGATACTGGGTGAGGAAGGGCGTCATTAAACCAAATTTGGTGTTGCCAAGCTGTAAGCGGAACTTCAAGAGCCCTATAAGGCTGATAAGCGTGAGGGGTGGCCGTGGCAGTGTATTGATGAAACAAATCATCTGTTCCATCCACCGCCGGAAAGATGACCCAAGAATAAAACACCTCGAAGTGGTAAGCAGGATTCGCTTCCACCACGAAAATAAGCGCAGTACCCGCATCAGGCACTCCATATTGAGCCAAATACGCCTTGAGCGAGGCGCGGCTGTGAGCCGGAATATCAACCGCCATCACAACAAACAAAGAATAACAACCTAGAGCGTGGCAGCGCAATAACGGGTTAAGAAGAAAGGCATAAACCTTTTAAAACTTCAAGCTTGAAAGAACCTATAAAAAATCAATATAGGAGGTTAAACCATCACAGCTGTCTCCGGAAACAGAGGCGAGAGTATTGTGGACAAGCACAAGCACTTCTCAAGCGTCTCGCAGATAAGAGCCAGACCAAACGTTGGCAGCGCCATGTTGCAGGGATTCTGCACATACACAGAACTATGCGCAGGAAAACAGCACCTCAGTGAATAGGGGTGTACCAACCTACCACATCAGTACCCAAAATCCCAAACCTACTTGCTATAGTGTCTCATTCGTTCTCCTCCAAAGATCACGGAGCTACAAATGATTAGACAACCCAGAACACAACACTCCCGACTCTCTCAGGAATCGCGGGAGCAAGACGTACTCTTTCGCTCACTCACTCGTACTTGTCCACAATGAGAATAAGCAGAGTCACTGAAATAGTTCAAAACGTTTATTTTAACTATCGTGCTCTACAATACAGTATACATGCCACTACTAGCAGCAAAATGCATAAACTCAGCACAGTTAGCATTGTTACAATTCCATAGAATACAAAGGGAGAAGTCATTTTATAAAGACTGTGGAAATAAGGGCCTATAGTCCTGACCACCCTCCCCTTGACTAAAAGAAGTTTATTTTATAAAAAGGACGATCTCTGGGCTTCCCAGCAGACCCCATACCTTAAAGCCTGAACGTAAGGTTTACATCATAGGAACAGCAGAGCTCTTCTCCATTGAACGGCTTTCTCCAAGTGTGTTAAAACAACATGCAACAACGTAATATCAAAGCACGAGTCTTCAGTACTGCAGCTGTGTGTAGCATGTTATGTCTAGGTGCTAGGGACTGACCAAAACAGAATAACAAGGGGCATTGTTTATTGACCTTGCATATCGTGTTCAGACTAAACTCCAGGAAAGGCAGAGAACACGAAAGGCAACCCGTTCTCATGTGAAGGGCACAAACAAAGTCATGTAGTAGCGTGCGCAAAAGCAGCATCATGGCAGCGAAGCTCATGCTAACTTAGCAATGTTGATAATGTGCCTAAGAACCATATAACACCTTCAGAGGGCGTTCCCTCATTTTCATGGTGCGTGGCCCATGCAAATGAGGGAATCCCTTTGACTCTGCTCCCGCACCGTATTACAGACGCGGGCGCAGAGGCAAAAACGTTTGCAGGAGGCACACTGACAGGGCGCCATCTAAAAGGTGGCACACTGACAGTGCGCCCCCTGAGAGCAGCCCTCTGGAGGGGAAAAGGGGGTACCATGGACTCCCCCAGACATGCCCTTGCAGGCGGGTGCAGTCCCTGACTGCACCCGCCTGCAAGGGGATCTCTAATCCCCCTTCAAAGTGCAGGCAGGTTGCCATCTGCACTGTGAAAACATGGAGCGGTTTCAAAGTAGCTGCTCTGTTTTTCACAGGAACGGGTTTTGCGGCTGCCCTGGGGGCAGCGCATTCATGGTAATACCGCAAATTTTCATTGTTTGCGCAGGGCACACCTTTTGAAAGGTGCGCCCGGCGCAAACAATGAAAATGCGCCTTTAGTGTAATACAGCCCCTAGTCATCGAAATTTTGTAGTAGCTCTGTTACTCTATCCGAAAACAGGCTGGGGCTATTCTTATACCCCTGGGCCAATCGACAGAATTGCCTCTGAGAGCCTAGCACCAAGAATGCAGTCAGGTACTTGCTTCCAGGTGCTATATTTTGGCAGAAAAATCTATTCGAGATATCAAGTGTTGTTTTGTATTTTTTCTGCACTATGTTGTTCCTTAGTGTCGCACTATGTGCATTTTGTACTGCAAATGTGCGAGTTGCTGTGTTTAAGTGTCTGTAGTCTAACTCTAGACAATGTGAATGATTGGGTTTCATCACAGGAAACAAGGGATTACTCATTGATGAGGTGCAACATTCTATTACACCTTGGTTTTCAAGTTGTTGGAGAATTTCCCTAAATTGTTTTTTAGCTCCATACTTAATAGGATATTGTCTTTGAGGTTGTGGGGTTGTCCTCAGTGGTATTTCATGGTAAGGGGAACCGTCATCCTACCGCATGTGGTTGCAGTATAATGCAGGAACTAGCACTAGCGCCTAATTCTTGGCGAATGAATGTTTAACTGATTCTAGAATGAGGTTGGAAAAGGCAGGTAAAATTATTGTTTATCCATTTGGGCAATCCATTACGAAATTAGGTGGCCAATCATTTTCAGCCAAAACAATATAGTAACCATATGTTAAGCCCTTCCAAAAAGAGAACATTAATAGTTCTAGGTATGTCCCCCTCCATTTGGAGTTGTATTTTGTATAAGCAATGTGGGACACTTACCCTAGTATTCAGTGTTTACACTGTGATATACTCACTCAGTGCTACTCCCACCAGACAATCCATCAGGTTCTGGCGAACTATCATGACCTCTGCCGCGCTGTCCAGCATGGTCACTTCACATTCCCCGTTCAGAAGCAGTGTCCTCAATATCTGGGGCATGCCTGACCTCACGTCCGGCTACTTTCTTCTTTTTGAATTGAGGTTTGGATGTTTTAGGTTTATCTTCCTGTTTAATGATGTAGTCAGACGAGCGGTGCGAGTCCTTCTTCGATTTTGCATGCTCCACTGAGCTGTGCTCTGACCGTCCACCTTTCTCTGAACATTTTTCGGATGACTCCTAAAAGGAACGAGACGAACATGTGTCGTCATAAGGTTTCTGCACATACAGAGCTATGCACAGGATTATAGGACCTCGGAATATAGTGGTGAGCCGACCTTAGCACCCAAAACCCCAACCCAACTAGCCTTAGCGTCCCATTAGCACCAATGTACCAATGATTAGACAACCCAGAACACGGTATCTCTCTCTCAGGACTCGCAGAGGCAAGAACACTCTTTCGTCACACTCGTACCTGTCCACAACGTGCGTAATAAGAGACACTGTATAGTTCAAAATGTTTATTTCAACTTACGTGCTCTAAGATACAGTACATGTGTCAGTACTATTATCATAATGCATATGAATAATATAATCAGCATGGTTACAACTCCATAGAATACAAACGGGGAAAGCATCTCATAAAGCAGTGGATATATGTCTAACTAACATTACCACCCTCCCCGTGCTGTAAGCTAATTTATTATAATAATAGAAGACCTCTGGGCTTTGACTAGCGAACCCCCATACCTCAGTCTCTAGATGCAAAACTACATCAGCAGACAATCACAGCTCTTCTCCCTGGAAAGGTTTTCTCCAACTGTGTCTAGAGCGGGCGAACCGCAATATTAAAAGCACACTAATTTCTCCATGGCAGCTGCACATGGTGTTATGTCTAGGTGCGAGGGACAGGCCAAATCAGCAAGAACAAGGAGATGCTGTTATTCGACCTTGTACATGTTGTGCAGTCTGAGCCCAAATCGAACAGGAGAAAAGGTGAGAGACAGAAAAGGCAGACAGCGCTAAAATAACATGGCAAGAGCAGAGGTCGATAGAACAACAGCTCGGAGTAACGTGTGCAAAGAAGAGCAGCATGGCAGCCAGGCCCAGGACAACCCAGCAAGGCAGGCCAGGGCCAGGCCGCCGCAAACCACAAGACACCCTCCCCTGGACAGTCCATCGGACTAGATAAAGGAGGAAGATAGAGTTCAAATAGGCCGAGCAGAACAGAAATGTTGTCAGGTCACACAGTCACCATGAGGGAGAGGGACAAAAACAAAAAGACCCAACGAACAACGAGGGTCAGCGAGGCAGGCCACATCAATCCAGAAATGTAGAAGTGCAGAAAAACGCAATAGCATCCAGGAGGACATCATTGGAAGTGTCAGAAAACATACACGCCATCCAGTCCAGCAGAACAAACGAGCAGGAATGTTCCTCAGAGGAGGGAGCATCCAACAGCAATGCGGGACAGCTTGCGTGATATTCAATATAACTTCGTTGTAGGAGATCCTGAGCAGCCGCCCAGATATCCCATTGTGCCAAAATCCCCAGTGCAGCCGCACGCATCATAAAGCCAGCAACGGAACAGTCCCGTTCATGGGCCTCTAAGGGACCCACCAACTGAACAAAATCCGGAACAGACAATGACGAATTGGAGAGGCAATAATCCATGGTCCATGTGAAAGGACAGCGGATGCAAGACATCACAGGTTGCACGCAAGTGAAATACGCAAAGCGAAAAGAAAGGGTGTAGGACACACTGATGGTCGCCAAGGGCAGAACACCGAAGCCAGCCAGAAGTCGCTCACGGAGCAGCTGGAGGCGTTCGGGATCGAGAAGGGCCCAGCGGGGAGCAGCCATTGCGCAGAAAACAGACCAACAGCAAGACCCCAGCCGCCAAGGCGAGGATTAATGGGAAACCACCAAAGACGCTAGAAAAAATAGAATGAATGAACGCCGGTATCACACCGAAAATAGTTTGGAAGGTGGACACCAGGCCGGACCCCACAATGTTAAAAAAATGCACTAGACCCTCAGTGTTTGATGCGTTAAAATTACGATGAATTAACTCCCCGAAATGTTGGGGGAGGTTGGTGTTCAAAAGGGCCTGTATTTCACTGTGGGTACTCGCCACCTGGAGAACGAATGTCTCCCGGGCGGACGTGAGCGTAACCTCCTCATTCAATAATAGGGCCTTTATTCTGCTCAACTTATTGAAGTCTGCCTCCATGGTAGGAATGGAAGGCCAAATAGAGTTATCAACGATGTCGTGAGGGGGAGGAAAAAGCACATTCTTGCAGCAGACAACTCTGTGCGAAACCGTGACAATATACGGAATGCCGGCCTGTAGGCCACAACATTCTTCGTTATTTAAAAGCAAATAGCTACCGTTAGTAAGCAAAGTAAAGGTAGGAGAAATAGCAGGAGCAGGAATACCCTTTAGCACACATGCAAGATTCGGAACGGAAACGCTACAAGCTCCGTGCAGTTTAATATGTTTACAAATAAGCGAATGACCCACAGTTGAATCACAAGACTCCCCGTGAGAAACACTTCCTTGCCGTCGCTAAGGCATTTATACATGAAAGGCAAGGACCAGAGTTCATGCAGGAAAGCACTACCCAAAGGCTGGAAACGGCCCACAGGATAATGTTTCATGCACGAGCTAAATTCAAACAAGGAAAAAGGTAAAGCGATAACCCCATGAACTAGCCACACAGCAGAATCTAGTTCTGCTACAGAGAATGGTAAAGGATCCACTTTCTCTATATGTAACAAAGTGTAAGATGCATCTTTCATGGACATGAACTGCTGCTTTTCAGTCAAATTAAAAGGCAGAAAAAGGGCAGTGGTGTTCAAGAAATTCCAAGGAACTTTACCTAACTTAAGGGTTTGCAAAGTCCACGCAAACTGCATTACTGAACGTAATTGATTCTGACCATGATACAAAATAGAAACATCATCTTGTACAATATCAACAACAGAGGACACAATATTCTCTAATGTGTAAATGCGGGAAGACAGGGTATTTATACTATTGTCAACAACAGCAAGCACCTTTTCCAAATTTGCTTGGTCTATTTCCCGAAGACGGGAAGCAGCTTCCATTTGTGACAGCTTCCAGAGTTCATTATACGCTTCATAAATGAATCTCTTTGGTCGGGGACCACGAGGTCCCAAGATAAAATCGGACAGATCAATAGTGCCTGATAGGAGGGACAAATGTTGTTTAACAGAGTCTAGGGACGAATGGTGTAGCCATTGTTTACATAATTTACCAACTGAATACGTGGTGACAGTACGAGTTTCAGCAAATCTCGGATCAGGCTTGTCCTGTCTGTAGCCAGGAACTGTGCCATGAAAACGCAGTTGGCATGCATTCGATGATATGGGCCATGCCAACCAGGGTGACTGTACCAGTGCAGAAACGTTAAAGGAGTTGTTTTGAAACTGAGCCTGCAACGTCACAAGGGACATATTAAAACGCAAGCTATCATTTGGAGAACTCGACAAGGATGGGATGGCTGGCGCATTTAATTGTTTAGTGGTAGCCAACCCCCAACACGTGGTTTGATGAATGGAAGCATTCAGAAACACAATTTGGGCCGGGATAAGGCAAGCGCGGTGCAAAGCCTCGGTGCCCTGCACCTGCCATGGCTTTGAACCCCAGATTGATTTTAAATCCACTGTGTCTTTCCAATACTCATAACCACCCACCGCCAAGGCGCTCAAAAAGGAACCCGAATAAAGTAATTTGGTGTGGGTCAACATTATTTTTTGAGTCAATGGGGCTTTCAATTTAAAATAATAGGACCCAGGGTTCGATCGATTAAAATCAGTGAAATAGGTAAATTTATTTCGAAGAGTCTGGGAGCTACCTGGTAAGGGGTTTGGGCAATGTTCCCATTGGGTGTAGGTAACAGGGCTGCGTAGTGCACTCGGTTTGTGGAGAAAATGGTTGCCCCAATGCTGGTAGCAATACAAATCGGCATAATTCGCAGAATTCATATACAAATCCTCAGCATTAAAGGAAGCATAATATTTTAAATCAGCAAACAATGCTTCAACGGCATGCACATCCCAATCGTCGGAATGAATATTACTTTTTACTACATCACCCATCGAAACTCGAAGGACATTTGGTACATTAATAATTTCTGTCGGGCCATGGATTTGAAAGTTTACCGCATCCCATACGATGCCATCAGCAACTGGAAACGCTGAAATGTTCACAAATGTGTGGTCACGCTTCATGATGTGTGAAGAGGAATGTGTAGC
This sequence comes from Calotriton arnoldi, assembly GCA_963921515.1. Taxonomy (NCBI): domain Eukaryota; kingdom Metazoa; phylum Chordata; class Amphibia; order Caudata; family Salamandridae; genus Calotriton; species Calotriton arnoldi. The sequence continues at coordinate 2,261,534 of CAWUFW010001300.1, forward strand.
CAAAGTTCCAGCAACACTGTTCACAGCAGAGCGTTCAGGTAAATAGTGACCATTGATGAGTAGAAAAAACACTGACACAAAGCCAATGGACATGAACAAAAAAATTAAGAAAAGCACCATCCAGATGTATGTCCAAGGTGGAATCAAAAAATTGTCTCTAAACCAGGATACAAAAAGACTGAACTTGGACGGGACTGTTGATGAGTTGGAATCCGAGTCAAAGGAATAATGTGTCGGGCTCAGTGGCGTTGTTGGTTGGTGTGCCACCGACTCTGTGGCGGGATAGGTATACTCGTCCTCGTCGATGCAGGGGGAGACAGGGGGTTCGAATATATTTTCAGGCAAATCAACCATCTCCATGGTAACATCAGTGACCGTTCGGGCAGGAGTGCCTCGAACACATGTCCGATAAATGGCAGGACAAGAGACCGCTGGTGTGACACTATTCAGGATTGGCCAGATGTTGTAGCTTGACATTTTCCACTGAGATGTATCTGTTCTCCTTGCGACCAGGAAGCGGTGGTAAGATGACTGTACGTGTTCCCTTCAAGCCTAGAACTGGAACCGGTGCACGAAAAGAGGGGCCGAATTCTTTTTTGTTCTCCACCTTCTCTCGAACCAGGTCTCCAATCTTCGGAAGCCAGCCGGCAACCGGAATCTGCAGAGCAGGGTCTGTGGCTGGAGGTAAATGTGCAATTGCAAGTTTGTCTCGGGCTTCTTGTAAGTACTGTAACATCGTAGAATGGTTATCTACATCAAACTTGGCGGATTGCGCCGCCATGTCTAGACCATCAAGGTCAGGCACAAACATTCGTATGCCAAAGAGCATTTCGTAAGGGGTCCGCCCACCCAGAGGTCTTCTAGGGAGATTATTAAGTGCACGCTGAACGGTATACAAGTGGGCCAGCCAGTTCCTGCCAGTACCTATAACTCTAGCTGTCAAGGATTGCTTTAAGTCACGGTTCATTCGTTCAACGATAGAGTTGCCCTCAGGCCTATACGGAGACGAAAATTTCACCCGCACCCCCAAGGAACCCTTTGCGTCCTTGTAAGCCTTAGAGGCAAACGCCGGACCTTGGTCAGAATGGAAGGTGCCGCATGCAAAAAGTCCCACAAAGACACGCAAATCCCTGATGACATTTCGAGCGTCAGCACTCCGTTGTGGCCAGACCCAGATGAACCGTGTGCACGAGTCCACTGCCACTAAGATATATTTATAGGCAGTGTCCGAAGAAAATGGACCGCAGTGATCCAAGTAAACACACCCAAAGGGTCTGTTTGAAATTCCGAGCGAGGTCTGAGGTGGTCGTGTGACCGTGGAAGGCTTGATCTGTTGACAAACGTCACAGGAAAGCACATAAGTACGGGTATCTTTATATAAACCACGCCACCAGTAACGCTGCTGCAATATGGAAATTGTCGCAGACACACCAGCATGAGCCGAAGCCATGCCTTCGTGTGCTGCCGTTATCAAGGAAAGTCTGCGGTCCGCGTTGGGGATCAGCAGATCACCAACGTCCGGTATTGTTACATAAGGAGCCTGATCGGGACCTAACTGGTAAGAATATTTGGAAGGGAAACCCCTAGGGTAATTCGTTCCTTCCTTTGTTGCAGCAATAGCTGCCAAGATATCAGTGTCTATTTTAGACATGGATCTAGTAACTGCTGCTACTGAACACGTGACTACTGCTGATCTGGCAGCTTCATCTGCCAGACTGTTACCAACAGCGTGTGCGCCCACCCGCTGATGGCCTAGGGTATGAACCACCTGTGTGAGCGGCAGACGTTGTCGTAGTTCTGCCACTCGAACCCAAAGCATTTTATGCTTGATTGTGTTGCCTTTAGCGTCTCTATAGTCGTTTTGCGACCAAAAGAACAGATTGTCATTGTATGATTGAACACAGTAGTAAGAATCGCACACGATTAAAGTGGTCACATCAGGATTGACGAACTCAAGCGCAAGCACCAATGCGCGCAACTTGGCCAATTGTGCGGTACTGTCCCCGAGTGTCTGTGTGTGCACCACAGTGGATTTGAACTTTCCGTTCACAAACGTACCTGCAACAATAGCACATGCGGCTGAATAAGCATGCTTGGACCCCGTGGCCGGTTGTGCCGAACCATCGGTGTAGATCACACAGTCGTAACCCTCAAGCGGCAATAAAGACAGAGGAGGAGGATGAACGAATTCATACTGTAAGAACTCCTGAGTCTGAAGAGAAGAATCGAATATGAAAGTGACGTCCGGAGACGTCAACGAGGTTGCCCATTGTATCCAACGGGGGTGCAAAGCTTTAGAGTTCGGTACACTTGCTTTGGTCACTGCCTCTAGAGCAGGATATGGTGTTACCACCAGTATGCGTTTTCCCTGTGCCAGTGCGCGCTCCTTCAGAATCGCCATTTGCACTGCTGTCAGAACTTTCTCCACAGATGAAAACCGCATTTCTGCGGAGGTGTACAGATGTGACTTGTATGCGATGGGTACCGTATCACCTTCATTAAAGGTTAAGTACGTGAAACCCACTGCCCCTGGAATGATTCTAATCACCAGGTTTGTGTGGTTATCACGTGTCAAAAGATATTTAGACTCAAGTAGGTCAGTCTGTAAAGACTGTAGAATGGAGGTGTGCTCCGGAAGCCAACAAGACTTCGAAAAGGTAGGTTGTATCAAGGCATACAGTGGCTTGATACGCTGGGCGTATTCGGGAATGTATGTACGTCCGAAGTTCAGAAAGCCCAGCAATGACTGAAGTTTCTTCAGATTAGTAGGAGGGCACAGAAGTGCACATTTCTCCAGAAAATGGGGGGCTAAGCCCTTACCTTCATTGTTGAGCTCATAGCCCAAGAACAAAACGGTAAATTCAGCAATATGAGATTTGGCAAAGTTAATTTTGTAACCTTGAACCGCAAATTCAAGAATAATGCGGTCTACTCGGGTTAGATGCGGAAACAATTCGTCGTCCGTCAGATAAATGTCATCTACGTACGAACAGGCGTCTGGATCGATGCCGCCTAACAAAGAGATAACACGAGTGGCGAATACGCCTGGACTATTTTTGTAGCCCATAGGAAGACGCCTGAATTTGAAAATTTTACCACCGGAAGTAAAAGCGCACCATTGGCCACTCTCCGGGGCTAAGTTGTGCGTGTAGAATCCATTTGAAAGGTCAAGGGTCGTTTTGTATTTTTTACGAACAAGACTGTCTACAAGCGCAGAACTATGGGTGTTTTGCACCGCAAAGGTCCGACAATGAGAGTTCAAATGCCGGTAATCCAAAACTAAGCGGTACGATCCATCGGGTTTAGAAACCGCGAAAAGGGGATTGTTCATAGGTGATACACAGGGTTCAATTACTCCCTGATATTCCAACTGAGTCAGAATTTCGGAAACGGGGCCTTTGGCCTCACGTTTTATGGGATATTGGGGTTGTGGCTGCGGTAGTGACCGCAAAGGTATTTCATGGGGGGGAGAATCTTCGTCCCAACCCACGTGGTTGCGGTATAACGCAGGAGCCAGGGACACAGCCCACTCTGCTGCAAGAGCCTCCGCTTTGTCCTTTGGGACATGTCGAGAAAAGCTCGGAAGGATTACCTCCTCCCCTTTACGCGCAGCGAGAACGAATGGGGGTGGCCAATCCACCTCTGCTAACAAAATGTCGTATGTAGAGGTTAGATGTTCCCAAAAAATCCCTTTAATAATGCGCTGTATATCACCTTCAATTTGAATGACAATATTAAAAAGTCGATCAGGGGGTGCCACTCTGGTGTCAGCTGTCTCGACAGTAATGAATGTTTCAGTTGCTGTCGCCTCCATATGAGGACGTAGCACCTCCCGCACTATGGTAACTTCCGCGGCGCTGTCTAGGAGGGTTACTGCCCACGTCCAATTCAGGAGCCTCGTTCTCACCGTCTGTGGCATATTTCGCTGTTACAGCGGCAACTTTCTTCTTCTGAAATTGTGGTCGGAAACGTTGAAAGTCTTCCGCTTTTCCTCTGACTTGTTGTCGAGGTTGGTCTCGTCCCTGGGGAGCCTCTCGGTCCCTTCCTCTATCCTGGCGGTCTCCTCCACCGGCCTGTGACGAAGTCTGTGCCTGTGAAGAACGAGGAGAACGCGCATCAGGGATCTGAAACCTATCCGGTGATTTAATTCTCGCTCTATCGCGTAAATCATAAGTGCGCTCAGAAAAAACTGAAACCGGGGATGCGCCTCTCGACCCCGGCTTCTTTTGTTGCTTACCCTGTTTTTTCAGCCTCCAGCTCTTTTTAGTGAAGACTGGTTTCTCATCTTTCTCAGATTGAGATTTGGTTTGTTGTTGTTGTTGTTGTTGCGATTGTGTTTGCTGTTTTGCAAAAGGCTTGTTACCCAGGCTATTTCTACCAATAGTTTTGTAAGCCTGGGTAATAATTTTCGGTAATTCGCGAGGCCTGTCCAATTCTGGGACCAGACCCAAAGCGTTCGCTACTTGAAAGTTCACTGCATCGCCCTTGACATTCGCAAGGATCAGCTCAGCTACTACTTCAAACACTCCCACCAGTCTCATCCCTAATTCCACAGCCGCTTCAGGGCCATGTTCATCCTGTACTTTTTTAATTACGGAGGGGAGAACCGTCATGGAAGGAGTACCAAAACATTTAGAATATACTGCTGCGAATACCTTACCCCAGTTGTCACATGCTGTCAACTCGGGAATTAAGTCTTTTGGCAAACTAATCGTTAAAATACGATGTTTATCCACTGGGGTTGTATGTGGAAAAACTGCCTCCAACTGGTCAAATTTTTCTGCAAGCCAGTAAGGAAAGTCGTCCTTATTTTGTGGACGTTTGCCCATCACTGAGTTCACCATTACAGGACTTATGGTAACTCCGGCTGCACCAGTTGGATGGCCTGCAACTCCAGGAGGGGCTCCCGGGATGTTGCCTGTAACATATTGCACTAGGGCTCGATGCACTCGCACCAAAGCCGAATACATGTTACGCAGTTCCGCGACTGGTATTGTCATATATCGCGGATGTGGGGTGTACCCGGCCAAAACAGGCCAAGTGGCCCCATCAATAGACAAGGGGCCTAAACGAACCGTGGTAGTCGGTTGGGGGAGGGCGCCATCAAACCAAACACGGTGTTGCCACGCCGTGAGCGGTACCTCAAGACAAGAATAAGGTATATAGTGATTAGGAACTGCAGTGGCTGTATATTCATGGAACAAATCGTCAGTCCCATCCACTGCAGGAAAAGTGATCCATGAGTAGAACACCTCGAAGTGGTAAGCCGGATCGGCTTGTACCACAAAGATCAAGTCAACTCCAGTATCTGGCACTCCATACACCCGTAAGTGTGTTCGGAGTGCTCCGCGGCTATGCGCCGCAATTTGTACAGCCATTTCTGGCTAGAAACATTCGACAATCCAAAAGTAGGCAGCACAATTAGGGTTCGTTTAAGAAACCTTTTTTTAACAACATCAAGCTTGAACGTACCTACAAAAACTTCAATATAGGAGGTATTACCGTCACACACGCTTCCGGAAGCGTCTCTGAGGGGTTTGTGGACAAGCACAAGTACTACTCAAGCGTCTCGCACATAAGCTGCCCCACTCGTTGGTCGCGCCATGTCATAAGGTTTCTGCACATACAGAGCTATGCACAGGATTATAGGACCTCGGAATAAAGTGGTGAGCCAACCATAGACCTTAGCACCCAAAACCCCAACCCAACTAGCCTTAGCGTCCCATTAGCACCAATGTACCAATGATTAGACAACCCAGAACACGGTATCTCTCTCTCAGGACTCGCAGAGGCAAGAACACTCTTTCGTCACACTCGTACCTGTCCACAACGTGCGTAATAAGAGACACTGTATAGTTCAAAATGTTTATTTCAACTTACGTGCTCTTAGATACAGTACACGTGTCAGTACTATTATCATAATGCATATGAATAATATAATCAGCATGGTTACAACTCCATAGAATACAAACGGGGAAAGCATCTCATAAAGCAGTGGATATATGTCTAACTAACATTACCACCCTCCCCGTGCTGTAAGCTAATTTATTATAATAATAGAAGACCTCTGGGCTTTGACTAGCGAACCCCCATACCTCAGTCTCTAGATGCAAAACTACATCAGCAGACAATCACAGCTCTTCTCCCTGGAAAGGTTTTCTCCAACTGTGTCTAGAGCGGGCGAACCGCAATATTAAAAGCACACTAATTTCTCCATGGCAGCTGCACATGGTGTTATGTCTAGGTGCGAGGGACAGGCCAAATCAGCAAGAACAAGGAGATGCTGTTATTCGACCTTGTACATGTTGTGCAGTCTGAGCCCAAATCGAACAGGAGAAAAGGTGAGAGACAGAAAAGGCAGACAGCGCTAAAATAACATGGCAAGAGCAGAGGTCGATAGAACAACAGCTCGGAGTAACGTGTGCAAAGAAGAGCAGCATGGCAGCCAGGCCCAGGACAACCCAGCAAGGCAGGCCAGGGCCAGGCCGCCGCAAACCACAAGACAGTGTCAGTATCCTGATACCTTTCAGGCAGTCTAATATTATCACGGTTACGCAGGTTTTAGTATTTCTCAGTAGCTTCCTGTGGAGGAGACCCACCCCGTGATTCTATTTTGTCTTTGTTTTTCTTATTCTCCCCCTTCCTCTTAGTAAATGACTCGAGTGCTTGCATAGAGTTATCCTTTTCCGAATTACTCTTTAATTGTGGTTTACCAGGTCTGGCTCCCAAATTATCTCTACCCAGCGTAGCATAGGTGTCTTCAATAATTTTAGGTAATTTGCGCTCCTGTTCCTGATAGACACTGGCGTATAGCCAACGCTGCAGCTTCTCCCTTTATTACTTAACATTATGGCAGATACCGTTGCAAAATTGCCCATCAGTTTCATCCCCAAGTCCAGGGCAGGTGCTGCCCCGTAGTCATTCTGGATCTGTTTAAGCACTTCTGGCAAAACAGTCATTGGTGGGGTACCGTGTGTTCTGGTATATACTGCAGCAAAGACTGTACCCCACGTTGTGCAGACTTCCACAGGGGAGCCATCTCCATCGGCAAGCAAATTGTTAATATTCTGTGTTTTCCCTGTGGTCCCGTATGGGGATAAACCGCATCAAGCTGGCTTGTTATTTGTGCAATCCCAAATGGAATTTCCTCCCCTCTGATGGGAACCTTACCCATGACTGCATTCAGTGTTTGTGGGCTGATGCTCGGGGTAGCCAATTGTGGTTGTGCAGCTTGAGCAGTCCGCTCAGGGTTAAGTGTTAATATTCGCATAACGAACTGTGTTAAGCATCTATATATTGTTACTAAATGTTTATATAATGTCCGCACCTGTGCTACTGATAAATTATCAACATTAGGATGCGGTGTGTATCCGGCTAAGACTGGCCATGTTGCTCCCTCATTACAAAGGAGACCTAGTCTAACATTTTCTGTTGTTTGTGGTAGGGTGCCAATAAACCAATTTATATGTTCTTGGTATATTAGAGGTATTTCAATTTCATTATATGGTGTATAATTGTCTGGTATTTCATCCTGTTTGTAAGTGTGAAATAACCTTGTTGAGTTGTCTGCAGCCGGGAACGTAACCCAGTAATAGAATACCTCCTTCCTATATGCTTCGTGTGCCTCAACCACGAAGGTAACATCTCCACTCGCAAGTGTGAGACCATGTTGTGATAGTTTCTGAGTAACCGCATATCTGCAGTTCTCAGCAATGTTAAGTGCTGCTGCACCTTCCACTCCCTACATTATTATATATGAATTACAGAGAGGGTAACAGAATGGGAATAAATCCTTTGAAGAGTTCAAGCTTGAACAACCTACAGCCAATACATAGGTGTGACCTACTTAGCTGAGGAGGATTGTCCAAACCACCACGGACGTCTCCGGTTAGGAGGTAAGAAGGGTTCTCTGAGTATGCATGAGAGAACTACTCAGGCGATCCATTAAATAAGAAACCCAATCTACCAACGTTGCCGGCGCTATGTGGTGTAGTGTCATGTAGTTCCTAATAATACATGGGATCTGTGCATTTAGATGACATAAACTAAGGGATTGGTGTCCAGACTGATTCCAGACACCCCCAAAGGATATATTAACCTTTAGACCGGCTAGTTCACAGTGCCACTAAAGCCCCCTTAACCTTACCAGGGTGTGAATAGTTTCTGGCAACTATCGAACATGACAACCCTTGATCCTTCAGGGATCGTGGAAACAGTGTACTACTTTTTGCTCAGTCGCTCATGCTCACTTTGGTCTCAGACAGATACACAGAATAAACGATGGGGACGTTTTCAATAAGCATTTATTGAACCAGCGTCATTCTAGTATAAAACATGTTTAATGCGACAATCTTTAGACAGAAACAGATATATAAGATTACGAGCATGGACAGAGTAAATAAAAGGTAGAACTCTACCATGGTGCTAAAATCGATACATGGCAGTAATCAAGTGTGCTCCTACAATGCAAACCCTATCTAAGTGTACCTAGCATGTATGTGGGTGTAAAGCCAAGAATCCCCTAGGAAAGAGCCAGCCTCATTACCTGATGTAAGAGAACAAAGGACCCCGTCTTGGTCTCGAGTTGGACACCCCGCAAGGGATGTCAGACTACTGCATGCTGGAGATTCTGTGTGCAGGGACCTCAGCTTCTTGTGTCACAGTGGAAGTTTCTCCTCTGGTTCCCCCAGTGAAGATGTGGTTCTTTTACACCCAAAAAGTACCCTCAGAGGTTCTACCTACATATGTAATGGTTTGCCATTATGTATGGTGGACCTGTTGTCCAAGGATGACGATAACGGTGACTTTTGTACTGCTGTACTTCTTCGTCACACTGCCTGTATGGATCCCCAGGGCGTGGTTCCAGGAGGTCGACTCAGGCCTCTCTGCATTTATTTGGGGATCTGGGAGGTGGCGAGTGGCCCTAGCCACATTAAAGCAGCCGTTGATGGAGGGAGGGATGGCGACCCCGGACTTTGAAGCATACTACTTGGCAGGGCAACTGCAGAGACTCACACAATGGATAGCGGGGAGGATCACACCAGATAGGGGGGGTGCACCCCTTTACCCGGGGGAGAGATGAGCTGCTCCAAACACTAATGAGGACCACAAAGCCACATCACATACACACCAATAGAGTGATAACGGAGGTGTTGGAATAGGTACCTCCAGAAGATCCAGACGAAATACCCATACTCGTCGGAACTCCCACTGATGGTGCTCAGGGCACTGCCGCACGGGGGGCAATGGAGAGGCATAGACGACTGGGTACAGGCAGGGGCGACAAGGATATGCGATCTCTACAGAGATGGTGAACTGCTCTCATTCGAGGAATTCAGTACTGATTGGGATATCCCGCAGGGCCACTTTCTGCTGCACAGAGCAATCACGGGTGCAATGAGACGACACTGGCAGATGGGTACAATAGAACCACCACAACATCGGGCTTCTCCCTGGCCTCATATGCCGATGATACACAAATTGTGGTATCATTGGCAAATCCTGAAACCAATCTGGGTGTGGCTTTCAGCTCATGTATGAGTAAGGTGAGCAACTGGATGGACTGTAACTGCCTCAAATTGAATGCCAATAAAACCGAGGTTATCATTTTCGGTAACAACCCGTCCTTCTGGACACCGGACTGGTGGCCACCTGAGATGGACTCTCTTGCTGAACCCTCAAACAAAGCTAGAAATTTAGGGTTCCTGGTAGACAAGGAACTAAAATTTAAGGACCAAGTAAACAAAATAACCTCGGCAGCTTTTTGCTCCCTAAGGCTAATAAAAAAGATAGAAAAATTTCTGCCCCCCGAACTACTTAAAATAGTAACAATGGCACTCATTCTTACAAGGATTGATTACTGCAACAGTTTGTATCTCACGCTTGCAATAGGTCTCATAAAGAGGCTTCAGATACTGCGAAACACGGCAGCTCGCTTCCTTTGTAAAATTCCGATGTATGAGTCAGCCAGAGAGGCAATTAGGAAATTACACTGGTTGCCAGTCAAGCAGCAATGTAGTTTTAAAGCTCTCTGTATGGCCTACAAATCTCTGCATGGACTCGGGCCAGACCACTTCAAAAAGAAACTTAAATGGTACGTCCCAGCCAGGACACTTCGATCAGGCTCTGCTAGGAACCTGATTGTCCCCCCATTTAGAAAAGCCACTTGGGGTGAAAAGAGTTTCTTTAGGGCCACTGCCATGCTTTGGAACAGTCTCCTACTAACACTAAAAACTGCTCCCGCCTTACTCTCCTTTAGAAAAGCCTTAAAGACCTGACTTTTCACACAGGAGTAGTAGTTTTCTGCACATCTGCTTGATCCAATTACGATACTGTCTCCGCCTAATCGGACTTCGATAGCGCCAAGACGCCTTAGGGCATGAGTTTGCGCTTTATAAGTTACATTTACATTACATTACATTAACATGCCACATGTGAATATATTGGGATAGCCGGAGCGGTTATTAAGGCAGTCACTTGCTTGTACAGGAAGATTGGAGGAGACTCTTCTAGACCGCTAGAGGGGATAAGGAACTGCTGGGCGGAGGATACAGGGTGCCCCATAGAGGACAAGAACTGGGAAAATATATTGCAAAGGACACCAAGGGTGTCTAGAAACACACGGTTCAGGCTCATATGTTTTTATACGCTACATCAAGCATACATCACCCCGGAACGAATAAACAGGTATTTCCACAGAGAGGATGCGGAGTGCCCTAGATGTAGGGAAGTAGGAGCAAATTTCATCCACATGATGTGGAACTGTAGAGCATTGTCCCATTACTGGCAGGAGGTCACGAGGGAGACGGCCCGAATCACTGAAAAGATAGTACCATGCACACCGGCACACTGCCTGCTCAATATGTTCGCGCACACGGCCAAGACCAAAGTTACCGCCAGGTTTCAGGACCTGGCTTTTATATTAGCCAAGCGGGAAATCACCAGCAGGTGGAAGGCACCAGATGGCCCTAGCATCACGAGGTGGAGGTTGGAGCTGGAGAGATGGGCGGGCTGCGAAAGCAGAGTCCTGATGAGAAATGCGAGACGAGGCATAGGCAGAATAGAGAGGGCCCAAGCATGGCAGACACTGGTGGAGGAGATGAAACGTAATGATCAAGAATCTGGCAACACCTCCCTAACGGCGGGATCCAGACAGGGGAGCCCCCAGAGACAGGACCTTGAACCTGACCCAGTGCTGGGACACAGGGAAAATGGCCCACAGAATTAGCAAAGCGAACCAGACCAAACATGACTAGGTGATGTAGACAGGAAGACTACACAGCCCGCTAATGATCAATTGAGAAAAGCGGCAAACAATGAAAGGCGAGCTTTGTGATGGCCTGCAGTGCGAGGGAGGGAGGGGGAGTTGGGGGGGGGGGAGTTGGAATGAAGTCAACCACTTTGAAGATACCAAGTCTGTAACTGGGTTACTAAGAAAAACTAAATGTAAGTCAATACCAGGGGGGGGCGGAGCTAGCCGAGCTACGAGATGGACGCAAGCTGAAAGAGCTCCTCTCGGATGCCCGCAGAAACATCAGAATAACCTGCACAAATGAGCTGACAAACTTCGTAACAACAGAACACCCCACTATACTCCAACGCTCGCTGGAATCGACTATAAGAATGGCCCTAAAGCACCCTGAAATCGCTGCATCGCAAACGGAAATACCTGCGGCCTAACGCGCGCAGCTGCAGCCGGACGCCGGGCTGGAGTGTTTCACGTATCCAAGACGTGCGGCACGTCGGCCGGTGGGGTGGCAGCCGGGCGCCCGGTCCGGAGCCCTGGGACGGAGAGAACCTTCACTCAGCGAAATAACTGGGGACATACTTGGTGTCTGGCGATCCCGCGACGGATCAGATAACAGCCTACAATCGGAAGGTGAGGGAAGGCGACAAATAATACACACCGGCGCCTCACTGCACACACTGCGCACTTCGTAGCGGATAGACGCGCTACGGCGACATGTTGGTGTAGATCCGTGCTTGAAGGGGGGAGCGGAAACACAGCCCGCATGCTGGGGAGCCCTGATGCTTGAGAGCCCCACTGACCACCGATACTCGACTCCTCTCACTGGGGCTCCGACGTGACAGTAGATGTGAGTGTGGAGAGCGGATCTGGGGTGTCGCCTGCTGTGGCCTGTGCCCGGCACGCCGGTGTTCGCGCACTATCCATTTGCTGCAACTTCGGCTGGGAAGCTGAATGCGAGGGGGCCCCACGAGCTAACCAGGAGCACCAGTTGGGCCCTGCTGTGATCGCGGAGAGGCACAGAGCGGAGCCCATCAGAATCAGCGGTGGGATCTTCCCGCTGTGAACACATAGTGCCCAACCGCGACTGGGCGCGGCACGGGAGTGGGCGTGCTGACGAGGGCGAGCCACCCAACCGACACTCCTAATACCATAATAAGTGAATAAAGTTGGCACTATTGCTATTGAAACATCGAAGCTGAAACGAGCCGAGAAAGACACGCAGACTAACTGTGGCGCCAAACGAATAACTACCCGCCGGGTGCCAAACTACACGCCACAGAGTGCCCACAGACGGCGCCGCAGTCGGCGGATCACCAGAGGCAGTGCCAAACACACGAATCTACGACACTACATCGGGGGGTACCAAACGTCTGACAATGGGGAAAACAGATAAAAATAAACCAAAACTCACTTTTGACCAGACAAAAAAACCAACAGAGAACGTCACAGAGGAACAACCAACGACTGCGATGACACATACTGGCGTGACAAATGATGATGTACAGGCCATGTTTGCCACAATCCAAACTGCACTTTCCAACATAGATGGCAAGATTGACACACTAACACACAGAGTTGACCGCATGTCCGAGAGAATGGACCGTCATACAGAGAGAATAGATATGGCAGAACGCCGAATATCGGATGTGGAAGATGTCAATACTCAGATGGAAACTAAACAGAATAAAATGGACAAACAAATAGAGGTGCTGATGGCAAAAGTAGAAGATTTAGAAGCGAGGTCAAGAAGAAGTAACCTACGCTTGATGGGTATAGCAGAAACCACCAACACTGGACCGATGGAGAGATATGTGGAGCAGCTGCTAATCACTCTGTTAGGAAGAGATACCTTTTCGGAAGTGTTTATAGTCGAGAGGGCGCATAGATCTCTGGCCCCCAAACCACCTCCGGGAGCCAGACTGAGACCCATAATTGCCAAGCTACTCAATTTTAGAGACCGAGATGCGGCCCTGCGCAAAGCACGAGAACTGGGGAATCTACGCCACGAAGGCATGGAAATAGCTCTATATCCAGATTTCACACAGACGGTACAGGAAGCGCGGAGGAAATTTGGCCCGGCGAAGCAAAAACTGCGAGATCTACAGATCAATTATGCAATGCTGTACCCAGCGAGACTAAAGGTAACTGACGACGGAACTACAAAAATTTACAACGAACCTAAAGAGCTCATGAAATACCTGCAGATGAAACAGGCACAAAGCACGAGGCGGAGATCACCCAGAGACAGACAAGGAGACCAACCGGCTCTATCAGATGTGGAATAAGGGCCATCGCCTTTTTGCAATTGATGGAACTGACAAAGAAGCCCACCGCTGCCAGTGAGAGATGACGGAATACAGTTTGAATAGAATGCTATGGAAGGCCGAGATGGTGCCAGATCATAGTGACCAATAGTTTAAGACTGCACGTTCCGCTTAACCGGTGGGAAGTATAGGAACTATGAACACCGGCAGTTGTCTGTTGCAGAGTGGAATCGCAAAACAGATTAGTACCATGGAGAAATGGCGAACTATCACTGACTGAGAAATGGGAGGGTAATTCCACGCTCAGACTATGGACAATGAGCAACAAGGCTGAGATGAAGCATGAGCTGGTACTGTAAAGAGATTGAAGCTCAATGTGCAACAAAATATTAAGTAGGGCGTCCCCTTGTAGATACCTCGAGGGAATACTAGGCCTGGCAGCTTCCGCCCCCCTGGTGTACACCACAACAGTTAAAATCGTTTTTTGAATTCGTATAAGAGGGATGGGGTTACAAGTTATGTTATGTATATTTGGGGATGTCTTCGCTGTCCTGAGGTTAGCGAAGTGGGTGGAGGAGGGGGAGGGGTGAAAACCAGAAAATACCAGACGGAGACAGACAGACACTCGAACATTCATTTGCCCAGCGGCTACACCCAGGGCACCAGCAGACAGGGAGTTTTAGCAATAGACGCAATGGATGACAGGCAGAAGGGTGAGCGGCAGATGACGCTCTTGACCTGGAACGTACGTGGGCTACAAAACCCACAGAAAATTCGTAAAGTACTAACCTACCTAGATAGACACAAAGTGGATGTTGCTTGTATCCAAGAGACTCACATACCAGAATACAGAGAGAACAACATAGGGCATAGATGGGCAACATACCGAGTGGCGGCCTCCTATTCTAATTACGCTAGGGGTGTTATGATACTGATCAAGAGAAATACTCCTTTTACTCCTATCGCAACTATTAAAGATGATCAGGGTAGATATATCATAGTGCGAGGCAGCTTTGGTGGCACAGATCTCACGATTGTAACAGTATATGGTCCAAACACTGATGACCCAGCGTTTTATGAGCACATTAGGGCTAAATTACGCGACTTACAACCCAGAGCCATTGTATGGGGGGGGGGATTTTAACACTTGTCTAGACCCCGCACTAGACCGATCAACTGGAAATGAGAGATATGGCAGGAAGGCTGCTAAGACGCTTAGAGAGGGAATGGACGAGTGGTCCTTAGTAGACATTTGGAGACTGAGACATGCAGGACGTAAGGACGGAACTTGCACATCAACAACATATAACACTTGGTCTCGGATAGATTATTGGCTAACCACACAGGAGGTTAGCACGTGGGCGACAGAAGTGGAGCATCTACCCAAAACACTGTCCGACCACGCCCCGGTAAGACTTACGCTAGCTATCCCTACACATACCCCACGACAATTCACATGGAGACTATATCCATCGGCACTATCAGACCAGGTCTACCGTAGTGACTTACGCCAAGCTATTGTGGAGTATTTTCACCAAAACGCGGGATCCGTTAGCAGCACACGCACAGTGTGGGAGGCGTTCAAGACCACCATACGTGGCCATTGCATCAGTAAACACGCATGCATACTTAAGGACATCCAACAACAACTCACTATGGTGGAACGGGACATCAGATGCTTGGAGACAGCATATGCTGCCACTCCAGATCCAAAATTGCTAGCGGATATACGGGGGAAAATAGATACATTTCATAAATTTGCAGAGGACGAGATAAAATATATCTCGCGTAAGCACATAGCAAGGAATTATGGAGAGGGAGGTTGACCTGGACGAGCCCTAGCATATAAAATAAAACCCGCGCACACTACGTCCTATATCACACAAATTGCGAATGAACACGATATCCCATTATATGATACTCCTTCTATCCTAGAAAGCTTCACAAAATATTACGCACAACTTTATGCCACACAAACTGTAGCTTCTACGGAAGGTATATCTGAATATCTAGACGACATTGCGCTGGCCTGGCTGTCCGATGAGCGACGAGAGCAATTGAGCCACCATATAACAGAGGATGAACTGCGCGAGGCCATCAACTCACTTCTGAACAACAAAGCACCAGGGCTAGATGGCCTCCCAGGCGAATTTTATAAAGAATATTGAGACCTATTGATACCCTATTTGGCCGAAATGTACGAAGAAGCCTATGAGGAAGGGCTGCTTCCAATGTCGTCACGTGAGGCCCTCTTGATAGCACTGCCCAAACCGGATAAAGATTTAACAAAGTGCGACTCATATAGACCGTTATCTCTTATAAACATAGATGTTAAAACTTTAGCAAAAATAATAGCTAAACGAATACAACCCCTTCTATGCTCTCTAGTACTACCAGACCAGGCTGGGTTCATTCCATCCAGATCAACATCACAAAACTTACGCACAATCTTTGCAATGTATCACAGCTTAAACCCTGATATACCGGCAGCCGCGGCGTTACTGGACGCGGCGAAAGCTTTCGACTCGGTGGAGTGGAAATTCATGTTCACAGTCCTGGGTAAAATGGGTTTTCCCAAGCCGTTTATACGCTGGATAGAATTACTATATACTGAGCCCATGTCAAGAGTGCGAATAAACGGGGTCACATCCGACCCGATTGGCATAAGTCGGGGAACGAGACAAGGCTGTCCACTCTCCCCAATTTTATTCGCATTAATACTAGAACTGTTAGCCTGCAAAATTAGGCAACACCATTACAACTCCGCTTTACAGTTTAGTCTACGCCCCATTGGTATTTCTTTATATGCCGATGACATGGTGCTATACACACGAGAACCAGATACATATCTCAACCCACTTATTAGAGAATATATTAGATTCGAAGCCTACTCAGGCCTCAAAATAAACTGGGATAAGTCGGTAGTAATACCGCTAACAGCAAACACAACACGCCCCACTCTTGATTACCCACTAAAATGGACCACAGACCCGGTGAAATACCTGGGAGTTTGGATACATCGAGATCCAGAAATAGTGATTAGAGAAAACGATGGGAAAGCACTGTCCAAACTTGACGACCAAGTAGACAAATGGATTAAGATGCCCCTGTCATTAGCTGATAGAATAGCCATACAGAAAATGATAATCTTGCCCAGATTTCTCTATTTATTCTGGAATGTACCGATTTGGCTAACACAAGCGATTTTTGCACGATTGCGGACTGCTTTGCAACGACTGACATGGGCAGGGAAACATGCTAGAATCAGCTGGAACATCTTAACACAACCGTATCATCAGGGAGGGTTCGGAGCACCGGATTTCCAATTATATTTTTACTGCGCACAAGCGCAACATGCGCATTATTGGTTGAACCCACATGCACATATTCCACATATAGCAGCGGAACAAGATAGCGTGCACACAGACACCCTGACAGCGTATATTATAGATCCCCAACGATACACGCCGAGAGATAAGATACAAACAGTACAGTGCACGTCCAGAGCTTGGTACACACTAGCATACCGTGCACAGAAACTCCCATTGTATGCCCCAGCAATGCCCATAGCTAACCATCCCCGAATTTCAGTCACGCAAGAAAAGAAAATGTTTAATTTACTAAAAGAAATGGGACTAACAGACATGGGTAGTATGTTCCCGCATAACCAGTTTATATCCAGAACCGATCCGACACTATGCGCACACCAAATGCCCCTTAAAATATTTGCCTATTTGAGACTCCGTACAGCGATTAAAGACCTATATACCTCATTCCCGGAGGAACCACAGCAACTTAGAGCATTACAGATTTTGTGCACAGCACCCACATGCAAAAATCTAGTTGCGCGCCTATATAATGCATCGCTAGAGGAGCAGAGGAAAGGCCCCAACAAGTCACTACAAAGATGGGTAAACACAATAGGAGACACGATTGATGAAAGTGACTGGGATTACAGTTGCACACAATTACACCTACTTACATCAAATGGCAATTTACGAATTATACATTTTAAATTTTTACACCAGACGTACTACAACCCGGTTAAGTTGCATAAAAATGGTCTCAGAACAGACGATAAATGCGTACGATGCCATGCATCTAATGCGGATTTCTTACACATGGCGTGGGCATGCCCCCACCTTTTCCAATACTGGCAGAATGTCACTGACACCTTGACGGCAATGCTAGCCGAGAACATACCAAACAAGCCGACCATTTGCTTATTGGGGATCTGGAAACTTAAACAAATCAAGAGACGGAAACTCCTAGCTGTGGCACTCTTACTTGCTAAACGACGAATAGCGATGAGATGGGGAAGTAAAAGACCCCCCAGGCTTAAAGACTGGTTAACAGACATGACTTACTGCAGAGAGACACTGGAAACTTACGCAGAAGAATTACCACAGGCTTCTAGACCCCGGGATTTCTGGGAACCACTGGTCCAGTTCCTCCAAACAACACAAATGAGTTGAGGCTGAGACTAGATCCATCGGTAATAGAATCAGATACGGTATATACACATTTAAACGAGGGCAGAGATAGGCAATGTTGGCCCACAAGTAAGGGAATACCCACTGGGCATGTCCGTAATAAGCTGTAAATGTGATGTGTTTATGGTCAAAATCCTTGAAATATGATTGGGGGGGGGGGAATGTAAACCATTATGAGATGCTATTGACTGTCTATAATGCTCTGTTCTGTCTGGAATAAAATACAATAAAAATTTTTTTTTTTAAATGCAAGTCAATACCAGATGGCTATGTAATGTATGGTATGTAATCTAAATTGATGACAGTATAGGACCATGTGTCACACCAAAATTCAATAAAATATATATTTTTTTAAAACGGTGACTTTTGTACAGAGTTATTATACAGACTATGGTAATCCTGCTGTGTGCGTCCTAGGCAGGGGATTAAGATATGATACTAGGAATCCTCCTGCATAATAAATGAGGTCAGTTTCAGAGAAAACTGATCTACATTTATTCAGCACATAACTAGGTAAAAGGTCAGTGCCAGAACCGTTATGCAGAGTAAGGTAGAACGAATGTAGGTAAAAGGTCGTGTAGCTACCTAGGCCTATATTGGGGTACATTGGGGTTCATAACAGTAGTGTCCACTTTCCAGTAGAAAGTGCACATTTGTTGGGCAAAATAAATGTTGGGATGGTGCCAGACTAATTCTATGCACCCCGTCAGGATACGTTATCCTGTAGACCAGCTAGCTCGCAGTGCCACCATAAGTACCCCTAAGTCTAGTAACAAATGGCTTGGGCAACCAGAGAACATGACAACCCTGATTCTCTCCCCCCCCCCCCTCCCAGGAATCGTGGTAACAGATCCAGAACCCTTTCGCTCAGTCACTCGTGCTCTCTCGGAGAAATAGACAAGGAATACATAGAGGGGCGTTTTCAATATTTATCGAACCTTTGTGATTCTTGTATAGAATATATGCGCTGCAATGATCAATAGACAGAAGCAGATAAAAGTGATTAGCAGTATAAGGACAGTGAACAAAATAAATAGTTCCACCATCTTGCTAAAACAATGTATATATGTGAGCATATTAGAACTATGTCTAGGGTGTGTGTGTGTTTTACCAAGAATCCCCTATTGGAGGATCCAACTCCCAATACCTGAAGGGAAAGTATGTAGGTCCCCGTCTTGGTCACAGGTTGGACATTCCTTCTTGGAGAGAGGACAGCAATCAGCTAGGCTGAGATTTAAGCGTGCAGTGCATTTAGCGCCTTGAGACCCTTACGGGTGAGTAGTCGCACTTTAACAAACTCCTGATTGATTGATTGATTGACAGCAACTGCTCCTCTGCCCGGAGATTCTTGTTTGTTTATAACCAAAAGCATACTTGCTACCGACTTGAGACCTCAGCCAAGCCGACAATGTTTATGATCTATTGATAGCTGTGTCACCTCATGGACGAATAACAAACAACCACATTTGCACAATGTATGTTGAGACCTTGTACAACGTGTTCAAGGTGTCATGATAGTGTTCTTACGAAGTGGAATTTGTAAGCAATGTACTTTCAGAGAAACTAATCCTGCACTGTTACGCAAGCAAATGTGTGTCAAAAGTCATCGTGTGGAAGAGAGGGCAACTTAAGAAACATGAACATGATAAAATGATTGTTTCTACCCAGGTCTAACTGAGCCAAGTGACACGATCTGAATTTGTTATTACTCTATCCCCCACTCTTTTGTTAGAAAGCCTTTTGGCAAATGGTTGCCATCACGTGCACCATTGACAGCTGTCATAATGTCTCCATCTGTTCTCGTACCTGAATGAGTTTTTGCAGTGACAGCAGCAGTCTGCACTGTTGTTTTTGCGGCTTCATCAGCCATGGAATTCCCCGCAACATGTATTCCTACATGCTGATGACTCAAAGAGTGAAACACATGAGTCAGTGACAAACATGCTTTTAGTTTGGCCACCTGTCCCCAAAGCAGCTTGTGCTTTATTGTCTACTCTTTGGAATCTCTAAATCCATTCTGGCTTCAGTAGTGTAAGTACTCATTGTAATACTGGATACAATAATACGAATCACACACAATAAGCGTGGAGAATCCGGGATCCTTATTCTGAAGTGCCAGAATTAGAGCTTTCAGTTCCACCAACTACGATGTGCAATCACCAAGTGACTGCGTGTAGGTTTTATGAGTGTGGAATTCTCCATCCTGCATATGGCTCTTTGCTGCGCATGCGGCAGAGTATTGGTGCTTGGTCCCTACGGCAGCTGAGCAGAACTATCACTATAGATGATATAATCATACTGATCTAGAGGCATGACTTCATTTGTCGTATGGTTTATACTTTCCCAAGTAAAACTGTGTTTGTTGGACAACATAAACGTCAGAACTGGGCAAGACTGATTCTGAGCACACCATCAGGATATGTTGCCCTAAGGCCTGCTAGCTCACAGTTCACCATCTGTACCCCTAACCTCACAAAGTAACAAATGGATTGTGCAACCTTAGAACATGACACCCCTGACTCACCCATGAAATCATGGTAACTGATCTAAAACCTTTTTGTTTGGTTACTCATGTATACCCAAAGAAATACACAAGAAATACACAACATGCTATTTCAATATTTATTGAAGCATTGTGATTCTTGAGTAAAATACGTGTGCTGCAATAATCAAAAGAAGGAAACAGAATAACGTAATTAGGATTATGAGACTGGTGAAAAAGATAAACAGTTCAACCATTTTGTTGTTACAGAATATATGTTTGCACATAGGTACTGTATTGTATTGTACTACTATCTAGCACTACCTACACTAGTGTGCCTAGGGTGGGTGAATCTGCCAAATCCCTGTAGGGTGATTTAACTTCCCCATTACCTGTGGGCAAGTGTCATCAGGCTGCCCGTCTTGGTGGAGAGCTGGGCAGCATCCCTCGCAAAAGGTAGACAGGAAGCAGCTGGGCCGGAATTCCGGCATGTGGCGAGCTCTCAGTGCCAGCAAAATGCTCCTCTAACTAAACGAGGAAGTGATACCGTTTATATAATAAACATCGCCCCTGTTGTCATGATGAAGTCCAAGTCAGTCCGCTATCGTTGATTCTATTGTGATAGCTCTTTCGCTGAACAGACAATAATAACAACAACATTTTGTGTAGTGAACTTAGCCCTTGTACAGAATGTTCAGTGTATTGGGATAATATGCCTACGAAGTGGAAATGTAAGCAATGCTGTTTCAGAGAATATTATCCTGCACTGCACAAAATAAATGTATGTCAAATGTTATAGTGTATAAGAAAAGAAGGCAACTTAAAGTGAGCATGGAAAATGGTGGTGTTTCTACTTGAGACTTATGTAACCACATGACACCCACTCCTTGGATGTGAGTCGACTAAAAACTTCCTAAAAATAATGCAAAAAAATATATATAGTTATAGAAACTTAAAACCATAAAAAAGCATTGTGCTCTGTGAGAATAAAAGCAACTAGAAAGCCAAATCACATTAAAATCAATTTAAAAGAGTATAAAAATGGTAAGCTACTAGGTAAAAGGTCACCTGTGTAGGACTGTTATGTCGTGTGGATGGGACAAAATGTATGTAATCGGTATGTACATGATGGGACTATCCTAAAGGACAGACACCCACTCCTCATCGAAAGGTCAACAAGGTCAGCTAGGTAATGATAGATAATGCTAAAGGCATAAAAATCATGTATATTAAAAAACATACTAAAAAGCACTTAAAAAGTCTTTAAAAAAAATATTCATAAAAGCAAGGTCTATGGTGAAAGCATTCTTCCCTAAAAAAGCGTTCATAAAAGGTCCTTTATATGTTTGAATATATTGTCATTGTTTTTCTGAGCACCTTGAAAGCCACTATGTTCAGATAGAGCAGAGAAGAAAAAACAAAGTCAGTTCGACCTTCAATTTGGTACATGTTTAAAAATTGTCCAAATGGTTCCCAGCACAGGAAAGGACAGATTGTTTAAGAATCCTGCGCTGAAGACTCAACATCACTGTACATGGCATGCGCAGGAGGCAGTCCCTCAAGTACCTCCAGTATGATATCAAGTGAGCCGAGGTGGCCATCTCTGGTTCCCACGGCAGCCGTCGGGGAAGAATTAGATGCCTGTGTGCCTGAAACTGATGCCTGCACATCCGTAGCAGAGACGATCTCCATTCCAACAGGAGCTGAAGCGTCCCGTGGAGGCTCTAGGAATGCCATCATCAACATGGGAATACGCTGTGGACAACTGTGCACATGGGCTGCAAAGGCGCCAGGAGCATGTCTATGTCCGGCGGTGCAATCGATGGAAGTGTCAGACAGAGGTCCAACACAAGTCCGAATCCGCAAAAGAGGCAGCGGAATACTAGCAGAATGCAGTCAAGCCAGGTCGGTCTGAAAGACAGGAACCAATGCTCACTCAGCTCTCGAAGCCGAGGTATACTCACGAAGAACACCAATCGCTCACGACAACGTCGCTCCAACAGTGTTATTTCGAGTGATGCTGCTAAAACCAGAAGGCCCGCCACTGAAAGCAGGACCAAAGGAAGCCCTCCAAAAACGCTTCCAAGTACGGAGTGTATGAATGATGGAATCACTCCGAAAATGGTTTGAAAGGTGGTTAGCAGACCTGATCCAATGCTCTTAAATAAGTGTACTATCCCCCGCGTAACAGACATGTCAAAGATACGATGGACCATTTCTCCGAAATGGAGCGGGAAGTTCGTACGGACCAGAGCCTGTATCTCTGCCGAGGACCTTGCAACTTGGAGATCAAAGATCTCACGTGCTGAAGTAAAGGCCACATTTTTCTGAAACAGCATGGCTTTCAGTCTGCTCAGAGAATCAAACCCTATGTTGGAAACATTCAGTGAAGGCCACAGTGATGCCTCCCTAACTGTGCGAGCTGGGGAAAACAATACTTGCTTACAACAAATAACCCTGGAGTCTACAGTCACTAGATAAGCGATGCCTGGCGTCATTCCACAACAGCCTTGGTCATTCAGCATCAAGTAACTCCCATTGGAAAGTAACTCAAAAACTGGATGAATTACAGCAGCTGGGGAACCCTTCAGGTAGCAGGACAAGTTCGCTATTGACGCATTACAGGCTCTGTGAAGCGACACTTGTGTTGCGGGGATTCTGCACATATACAGAACTATGCGCAGGAAAACAGGACCTCGGTGTATAGTGGTGTACCAACCATCCAGCTTAGTGCCCAAAATCCCAATTCGACTAGCTATAGTGTCTCATTCGTTCTCCGTACTACAGCGAAGGTACCAATGATTAGACATCCCAGAACACGGACTCTTTCAGGAATCGCGGGTGCAAGAACACTCTTTCATTACTCACTCATACTTGTCCACAACGTTCGTATTAAGAGACACAGTATAGTTTAAAATGTTTATTTCAACTATCATGCTCTAAGACACAGTACACATGCCAGTACTAGCAGCATAATGCATAAAGACAAAACAGTAAGCATTGTTACAATTCCATAGAGTACAAATGGGGACAGCATTTTATAAAGACAGTGGATGAAGGACTATAATGCCTTGCCACCCTCCCCGTGCTAGTAACTAGTTTACTATAAAAATAGAAGACCTCTGAGCTTTGTCAGGGGGACCCCCATACCTCAAGAACTAGATGCAAGGTTTACATCATCGGTCAAGCACAGCTCTTCTCCCTGGAAAGGTCTTTCTCCAAGTACCTCCAACAGGGAGATCACAATATTAAAAGCACACGAATTTCTCCAGTGCAGCTGTATTTCATGTTATGTCCAAGTGCGAGGGGCTGACCAGAACAGCAACAACAAGGGACGTTGTTTTTCGACCTTGTACATTGTGTGCAGACGAAAACCACAGAGAACATCAGAAAAGGTGAAAGGCAGAAATGCAGACAGTTCTAATGTGAACGGTCACAAGCAGAGTCTGGAAAAACAAAGTCACTGAGTAACGTGTGCAAAGGAGGCATCATGGCAGCTAGGCCTAAGCTAACTTAGCAATGTCGACCATGAGGCCACAATCCACACTACACCCTCCCCTGGTCAGTCCATAGGACAAGACATAGGACGAAAGCAGAGTTCAAATAGATGGAGCAGAATGCAAACGTCTGTACGTGGGACAAGTTTTTGGGGAAAGAAAAAAAAAAAACGAAATGGGGAAGAAAAAATAAAGGTCACTCAAAGAGGATAAAAAAAATCCGGATATGCAGTTTATTGAGAGCCAACACAACTAATCCATCAGAGTGTATGCGCAGAAGACAGCAACACCTTCCAAAAAGACATCATTGTCATCGTTTGAAAAAAGAGATGCCATCCAGTTCAACAAATCAAAACTGCATTCATGTTCCTCACAATAGGGAGCAGCGATTAGCATTGCGGGACAACTTGCGTGATATTCAATATAACTTTGTTGTAGGAGATTCTGAGCAGCCGCACAGATATCCCATTGTGCCAAGACTCCAAGTGCAGCCGCACGCGCCATAAATCCGTCACCGGAACATTCCCGTTCATGGGCCATTAAGGGGCCCATCAACTGGTCGAAATTCAGGTCAGAACCAGACGTATTGGAGAGGCAAACATCCAAGGACCAAGAGAACGGACATCGTAAGCAGGACATCACAGGTTGCACGCAAGTGAAATACGCAAAGCGAAAAGATAGTCCATAAGCCACGCTGAGTGTCGCCAGCGGCAGGACGCTGAAGCTGTCAATCATGCGGTCACGGAGCATCCGCAGTCGCCCTGGGTTGTGTAGGCCCACAAGAGGTGCAGCCATTGCGCAACAGACAAAGTAAAAGCAATATTCCAGCAGCTAAGGCTAGGATCAATGGAAAGCCACCAAAGACGCTGGAAAAAATAGAATGAATAAAAGCCGGTATTACACCAAATATAGTCTGAAAGGACGACAAAAGGCCAGAGCCCACAACTTAAAAAAAGTGTACAAGGCCGTTGGTATTAGATGCATTAAATATACGGTGAATCAGTTCACTGAAATGTTGGGGGAGGTTAGTATTTAGAAAGGGCCTGTATTTCACTGTGGGGGCTGGCCACCTGGAGGACGAAGGTCTCCCGTGCGGAAGTTAGCATAACCTCCTGGTTTAATAATAGCGCCTTTATTCTGCTCAATTTATTGAAATCCGCCTTCAAAGTCGGTATGTAAGGCCAAATGGAACTATCTAACTTCCCACGCGGGGGTGGAAAAAGCACATTTTTGCAGCACACTACGCGTTGCGAAACTGTTACAATGTAGGGTATGCCAGCCTGCAACCCACAGCAATCTTGATTATTTAAAAGCAGATAGCTACCACTAGCAAGCATAGTGAAAGTAGGTGATATAACCGGAACAGGAATGCCCTTTAAAACACATGCAAGATTCGGGGCAGAAACATTACAAGCCCCATGCAATTTAATGTTTTTACAAACAAGGGAATGACCCACTGTAGAATCACAAGACTCTCCTGTGAGAAATACCTCCTTGTCATCCCTAAGGCATCTATATGTGAAAGGTAGGGACCAAGGTTCATGCAAAAAGGCACTGCCTAAAGGCTCAAAACGGCCAACAGGATAATGTTTCATGCATGAACTGAATTCAAATAAAGAAAAAGGCAACGTGATAACCCCGTGTACTAGCCACACTGCAGAGTCAGTCTCCGCCACAGAGAATGGTAAAGGATCTATTTTTTTGATATGTAGAAGAGTGTATGTTGCATCTTTCATGGACATGAACAGCTGTTTCTCAGTTAAATTAAACGGCAAGAACAATGCTGATGTGTTTAAGTAATGCAATGGAACCTTCCCCATTTTCAGTGTCTGCAAAGTCCATGCAAACTGCATTACTGAACGCAATTGATTCTGACCATGATATAAGACAGACACGTCATCCTGTACAATATCAACAACAGATGAAACAATATTCTCTAATGTGTAAATGCAGGAAGACAGGGTGTTAATACTATTGTCGACAACAGCAAGCACTTTTTCTAGATTCGTTTGATCTATTTCCCGTAAACGGGAAGCAGCTTCTATTTGTGAAAGCATCCAGATTTCATTGTAAGTCGCATAAACAAATCTTTTAGATCTCGGACCTCTAGGTCCTAGAATAAAGTCAGCTAGGTTGATGTTGCTGGAAAGCAAGGATAAATGTTGTTTTACGGAATCTAAGGTAGAGTGCTGCAACCACTGTTTACATAATTTACCAACTGAATATGTTGTAATTGAACGTGAATCAGAGAAACGTGGATCTGGTCTATCCTGTTTGTAACCAGGAGCAGAGTTGTGAAAACGCAGTTGGCAGGCAGTAGAAGCTATGGGCCACACCAACCAGGCTGAGCGATCTAGTGTAGAGACATTAAAGGAGTTATTTTGAAGCAAAGCTTGCAACCTATCAAGGGACACATTTTAATGCAAGCTCCTGTTCGGCCAAGAAGACAACGCAGGAGTGGAAGGTGCATTTAATTGTTTGGAAGTAGCCAAACCAAAACAAGTTGTTTGATATATAGTACTATTTAAAAATAATATTTGGGTGGGGATAAGGCAAGCGCGGTGTAAGGCTTCTGTACCGCGTACCTGCCAAGACTTAGTGCCCCAAATAGATTTCAAGTCAATGGTGTTTTTCCAGTGCTCATAGCCACCAACAGCTAATGAGTCCATAAAGGAACTGGAATATAGCAATTTGGTGTGGGTCAGCATCACCTTTGGATTTGATGAAATGTTCAATTTAAAATAATAGGACCCCGGGTTTGATCTGTCAAAGCCTGTAAAATAAGTAAATTTATTTATCAGTGTTTGGGAGCTACCTTGCAGAGGGGTCGGACAATGTTCCCACTGGGTATAATTGAAACTACCTCGAAGTGTACTTGGTTTATGAAGAAAATGGTTACCGTAATGCTGGCAACAATACAAATCGGCATAATTAGCAGAATTTAAGTACAAATCCTCAGCATTAAAAGCAGCATAATATTTTAAATCAGAAAATAACGATTCAATTGCATGCACGTCCCAATCATCTGAATGAATATTCCTTTTTACCACATCACCCATGGAAACACGAAGCACATTTGGGACATTAATAATTTCTGTCGGTCCATGAATTTGGAAATTCACTGCATCCCATACGATGCCATCTGCAACTGGAAAGGCGGAAATGTTCACAAATGTGTGGTCGAGCTTCATGTTGTGTGAAGAAGAATGCAGAGCCAAAGTTCCAGCCACAGAGTTCACCGCAGAGCATTCTGGCAAGTAGTGACCATTGATGAGCAAGAAAAAAACTGTCACAAAGCCAATGGACATGAACAGGAAAATCAGAAAGAGCACCAACCAGATGTATGTCCACGGAGGGACCAAAAAATTGTCTCGGAACCAGGATACAAAAATACTGAATTTGGTGGGGACAATTGATGAGGTGGAAGACGAATCAAAGGAAAAACGAGACGGGTTCAGTGGTGTTGTAGGCAAATGAGCCACTGACTCACTTGTGGGGTAAGTATACTCAGTTTCCTCGTTGCAGGAGGAAGCCGGGAGGTTGAGCAGGCAATCTGGCAAAGCGACCATCCCAATGGCAACATCGGCACGTGGAGACTGGAGGGCCACGAACAGGATTTCTTGAAATTGCTGGACATGATACCGCAGGTGTTACACTATTCAGAATCGGCCAGATGTTGTAGCTTGACATTGTCCACTGAGATGTATCTGCGGTCTCTGCGACCAGGAAGCGGTGGTAAGATGACTGTACGAGTACCCTTCAAGCCAAGAACCGGAACCGGTGCACGATAAGAGGGGCCAAATTCTTTTTTGTTCTCCACCTTCTCTCGGACCAGATCTCCAATCTTTGGAAGCCAGCCGGCAACCGGAATCTGCAGCGCTGCGTCTGTGGCTGAAGGTAAGTGTTCGCTTGCAAGTCTGTCACGGGTCTCTTGTAAGTCCTGTAACATAGTAGAATGATTACCTACATCAAAGATTGCGGCAGTCGCCGCCATGTCTAGACCATCAAGGTCTGGCACAAACATCTGTATGCCAAAGAGCATTTCGTATGGGGTCCGCCCACCCAGAGATCTTCTAGGGAGATTATTAAGTGCACGTTGCACGCCATACAAGTGGGCCAGCCAGTTCCTGCCAGTACCTAAGACTCTAGCTGTCAAGGATTGCTTTAAGTCACGGTACATTTGCTCCACAATTGAGTTGCCCTCAGGCCTGTATGGAGACGAAAATTGCACCAGCACCCCCATAGACCTCATCGCGTCCTTGTACGCCTTAGAGGCGAACGCTGGACCTTGGTCGGAATGGAAGGTGCCACAGGGAAAAATTCCCACAAAGACACGCAAATCCCTGATGACATTTCGAGCGTCAGCACTGCGTTGTGGCCAAACCCAGATGAAACGTGTGCACGAATCAACTGCAACTAAGATATATTTATATGCAGTATCAGAAGAAAATGGACCACAGTGATCAAGGTATACACAACCGAAAGGTTTATTAGAAATGCAGAGCTGTGTTTGTGGCGGATGTGTAACCGTAGAGGGCTTAATTTGCTGACAGATGTCACAAGAAAGGACATAATTACGGGTCTGTTTGTATAAACCACGCCACCAATAACGCTGCTGCAAGAGTGAAACAGTTGCAGACACGCCAGCATGGGCCGAAGCCAAGCCTTCGTGTGCGGCTATTATCAACGAATTTCTGCGGTCCGCGTTGGGAACCAGCCGATCACCAACGTCCGGAATTCTTACATAAGGAACCTGGTCCGGACTTAAGTGATAAGAGTACTTGGAAGGGAAACCCTGTGGGTAATTAGAACCTTCCGTAGTTGCAGCAATAGCTGCTAAAATCTCATTATCTATTTTTGTCATGGATCTTGTAACGGCTGCTACTGAGCACGTGGCTACTGCTGATTTGGCAGCTTCGTCCGCCAAACTGTTACCGACCGCGTGAAAAAGGTAGGTTGTATCAAGGCATAGAGAGGCTTGATACGCTGGGCATATTCGGGAATGTAAGACCGCCCGAAGTTCAAAAATCCCAGCAAAGACTGAAGTTTTTTCAGGGTCGTTGGAGGGCGCAAAAGTGCACACTTCTCCAGGAAGTGGGGAACTAAGCCCCTACCTTCATTGTTGAGCTCATAGCCCAAAAACAACACAGTGTATTCTGCGATGTGAGATTTGGCAAAATTAAATTTGTAACCTAAGACCGCGAACTCAAGAATAATGCGGTCTACTCGGGAAAGATGCGCCCATAGTTCGTCGTCTGTCAGATATATATCATCCACGTACGAATACGCATCTGGGTCTATGCTGTCCAACAAAGAGACAACACGGGCGGCGAAGACCCCCGGGCTATTTTATAGCCCATTGGCAAACGCCGGAATTTTATTTGTTTTCCACCGGAAGTGAACGGGGTCCATTGACTGCAGTCAGGGGACAAATTGTGAGTGTAAAAACCATTGGAAAGGTCAAGTGTCGTTTTATATTTTTTACAAACAAGACTGTCTACTAGCGCAGAACTATGGGTATTCTGTACCGCAAAGGTTCGACAATGAGAGTTCAAATGCCGGTAGTCTAAAACCAAGCGGTAAGACCCATCGGGTTTAGAAACCGCGAAAAGGGGATTATTCATTGGTGACACGCATGTTTCAATTACTCCTTGATATTCTGTGTCAGAATGTCGGAAACGGGACCCTTAGCTTCCCGCCGGAGGGGATATTGGGGTTGAGGCTGTGGCATAGACCGCAATGGTATATCATGGGGGGGAGAATCCTCATCCCAGCTGATTACGGTACAGTGCCAGGGCCTGGGCCACAGCCCATTCTGCTGCGAAAGCCTCCGCTCTGTCCTTGGGGACATGATGCGAAAAGCTCGGAAGGATAACTTCCTCCCCTCTAGGAGCAGCAAGAACAAATGGGGGCGGCCAATCTGCCTCCGCCAATAAAATGTCGTAAGAAGAGGTCAGATTTTCCCAAAAAATCCCTTTAATAACACGCTCAATGTCACCTTCAATTTGAAGGACAATATTAAATAGTCTGTCAGGGGGTGCCACTCGGGTGTCAGCTGTCTCGACAGTAATGAAAGTGTCAGTTGCTGTCGCCTCCACATGAGGACGTAGTGCCTCCCGCACTATGGTAACTTCTGCGGCGCTGTCTAGCAGCGTCACTGCCCACGTCCAATTCAGGAGTCTCGTTCTCACCGTCTGTGGCATATCTCGCTGTTAAAGCTGCAACTTTTTTCTTCTGAAACTGTGGGCGAGAACGTGGAAATTCTTCTTGTTTCCCTCTGCCAGGTTGTCGAGGTTGGTCTTGTCCCTGTGGGGCGTCACGACCCCTGCCTCTTTCCTGGCGATCTCCTCTACCAGCCTGTGAGGTCGATGGTGCCTGTGAAGAACGAGGAGAACGCTGGTCAAGGACCGGAAATCTATCAGGAGACTTAATTCTCGCTCAGTCGCGCAAATCATAAGTGCGTTCAGAAGATACGGAAACCGGTGACGCAGCGTGCGACCCTGGTTTTGGTTGTTGCTTTCCCTGTTTCTTTAACTTCCAGTTCTTTTTAGAAAAGAATGGTTTCTCGTCTTTACCAGACTGAGTAGTTGGTTGTGATTGTGGTTGAGTTAGCGTTTTAGCAAAAGGCTTAACTCCCAAACTATTGCGGCCAATGGTTTTATAAGCCTGTGCAATAATTTTCGTAATTCGCGAGGCTTGCCCAGTTCTGGGACTAAAGCCAAAGCATTAGCGACTTGAAAGTTAACTGCATCACCCTTGACATTCGCAAGGATTAGATCAGCCACTACATCGAACACTCCCACCAGTCTCATCCCCAATTCCACAGCCGCTTCAGGGCCATGTTCGTCTTGTACATGCTTAATTACGGTGGGGAGGACCGTCATGGATGGAGTGCCGAAACACTTCGCATACACTGCCGCAAATACCTTATCCCAGTTGTTGCATTCTGTCAACTCGGGAATTAAGTCTTTTGGCAAACTAATAGTCAAAATCCTGTGTTTTTCCACAGGAGAGGTATTCGGAAACACCGCCTCCAGCTGGTCAAATTTTTCAGCAAGCCAATAAGGCAAATCATCCTTATTTTGGGGGCGTTTGCCCATCACCGAATTTACCATGACGGGACTTATAGACACACCGTCAAGTCCAGCTGGATGCGCCGAAACTCCAGGAGGGGCCATCTGGACGTTGCCTGTGACATACTGTACTAAGGCTCTGCGTACACGCGCAGTTCATCTACTGGAACCGCTAAATAACGTGGATGCGGGGTATACCAGGCCAAAACAGGCCAAGCGGCCCCATCTATCGATAAAGGGCCTAACCGAATCAGGGTGACCGGGTGTGGGAGGGCGCCATTAAACCAAACACGGTGTTGCCATGCCGTGAGCGGAACTTCAAGAGCCTGATAAAGCCGATAAACATTAGGAAGGGCGGTGGGAGCGTAAACGTGGAACAAATTGTCAGCTCCTTCCACCGCCGGAAAAGTGACCCATGAGTAAAATACCTCAACGTGGTAAGCCGGATCAGCTTGGACCACAAAGATGAGGGCGACACCCGCGTCGGGTACTCCATAGGCCGTTAAATGAGCACGGAGTGCGGCGCGGCTATGTGCTGGGATATTTACATTCACAGCCATCAAGACTAAGAATGTAGAACAACCTAGTGCGTGGCAGCGCAATATAGTGTTAACAGGAAAGAGAATACCTTTTAATAACTTCAAGCTTGAAAGAACCTATAAAAACATCAATATAGGAGGTTACACCCTCACATCTGTTTCCGGAAACAGAAGTGAAGGGAATTGTGGACAAGCACTACTCAAGCGTCTCGCAGATAAGAAGCCCACGTTGGTGGCGCCATGTTGCGGGGATTCTGCACATATACAGAACTATGTGCAGGAAAACAGGACCTCGGTGTATATTGGTGTACCAACCATCCACCTTAGTGCCCAAAATCCCAATCCGACTAGCTATAGTGTCTCATTCGTTCTCCGTACTACAGCGAAGCTACCAATGATTAGATATCCCAGAACACGGACTCTTTCAGGAATCGCGGGAGCAAGAACACTCTTTCATTACTCACTCATACTTGTCCACAACGTGCGTATTAAGAGACACAGTATAGTTTAAAATGTTTATTTCAACTATCGTGCTCTAAGACACAGTACACGTGCCAGTACTAGCAGCATAATGCATAAAGACAAAACAGTAAGCATTGTTACAATTCCATAGAATACAAACGGGGACAGCATTTTTATAAAGACAGTGAATGAAGGACTATAATGCCTTGCCAACCTCCCCGTGCTAGTAACTAGTTTACTATAAAAATAGAAGACCTCTGGGCTTTGTCAGGGGGACCCCCATACCTCAAGAACTAGATGCAAGGTTTACATCATCGGTCAAGCACAGCTCTTCTCCTGGAAAGGTCTTTCACCAAGTGCCTCCAACAGGGAGATCACAATATTAAAAGCACACGAATTTCTCCAGTGCAGCTGTATTTCATGTTATGTCTAAGTGCGAGGGGCTGACCAGAACAGCAACAACAAGGGACGTTGTTTTTCGACCTTGTACATTGTGTGCAGACGAAAACTACAGAGAACATCAGAAAAGGTGAAAGGCAGAAATGCAGACAGTTCTAATGTGAACGGTCACAAGCAGAGTCTGGAAAAACAAAGTCACTGAGTAGCGTGTGCAAAGGAGGCATCATGGCAGCTAGGCCTAAGCTAACTTAGCAATGTCGACCATGAGGCCACAATCCACACTACACTTGTTTACACACTAAAGACCCACTCAAGGCCTTTTCACAGTTTGAACCATTCAAGAAAACTTCCTTGTCCTTGTTCCTGCACCTATACGTGTATGGCAACTCCCAGGTTTCTCGTATGAACCCTTCACCCAACGCTTCATACCTGCCTACTGGGTGATATTTCAGGCAGTACTGGAATTGAAATGTCGTGATTGGCAGTGTGATATAGCCATGGATTAAAAATTCTGTAGATGGTGACTCTGCTACAGTAAAAGGTAACTTCTTTAATTTTTCAATGAGCAGCATGGTGTACTTCGCATCTCTGTGTGCCATGGTCAATGGTCTGTTGGTCAGATTGTAAGTTGAAAACAGATCTGTGTCTTTAATGTATCGCCAAGGAACGTGGCCAGATCGCAATGATTGAAGCGTCCAGTTCAAAAGCATAATAGCGCGCAGTGTCGAGGTCTTTAGCCAATCTAGGCACAACTTCCCGACATTATAGGAAGTCACTACCCCTGGGTCGTCTGTGTGTACATAGCGTGGGTCGGGCCTATGGATACTAAACCCTTTGGTGGTACCCTTGAATCTTGAGTTACACATATTCGTGTTTACAGGCCAAACCAACCAACCCTTCCAATCGGGAGATGATGAATTGTATGTACTTATACCATGTGTCCCCTCACTTGTTAGTGTGTTATTTGAGATACCATTAATAGGTGTGAGTGAGGAGATGCTCGGTGTTCTCAGGTCTTTAATTTTAGCAAACCCGTAACAGGTAGTCTGTTGCACTGTTCTGTTCAGGAAAATCATCTGTAATGGTATAAGACAAGCTCTGAATAAAGCCTCAGTTCCCTGAACCTGCTAATCTCTTGTCCCCCAGATGGATTTTGTGTCTGTGGTGTCTCTCCAGTAGTCGAAACCCTGTATAGACAGTTGGGAGATAAAAGGTGCCGAATATATCAGCTTAGTATTAGTCAGCATAATCTTCTTCTTTGTTGCATTAGTCTGTGCAAGTTTGTAGTAAAACAAATCTGGGTCTGATGTATTGAACCCTGAAAAGTATGCAAATGTCTGTGTGAATGTGGCAGAACTATCATTTGGCGGTGTTGGGCAATGTTCCCATTGATGGTAAGTGTTAGCAGTGTGTGGTACACTTGCTCTATGCAAAAAATTGACGACCATAATGCTGGTAACAAAACATGGTATCGTAATCGGTTGTATCTTCATACTGTAAGGAAATGCAGCAGACTGTTCTAAATCTGAAAGCATAGTATTTACAGTTTCAATGTCCCAATCATCAAAGAGTGTACTGGGGGTAATAAAATCATTTAAAGAAATTTTAAACAACTGTGGAATTTTTAAGTGTTCAGTAGGACCAAATACATCATTTGAAACTTTATCCCAAACTATACCATCAGGTACTGGAATTGCTGTAATGTTCACCAGGGACAAGTCTCTTTGTTCACTGTGTGATGACGTATGTGGTTTCAGGACCAAGTTCACAGATTGTACCGCAGAGCATTCTGGGAGATAATGTGCCAATCCAAATTAACAGGTATACTATCCCTATTGCAAACCAAATATGCAACCAAGGTGACACTAAGTCTTTTTGAGCAAAAGATGGAATTGTAGTAGTTTCTCTTTCTTTGAAATGGGTGGCGTTTGATCAGGTTCACTTGGATCTGAGGAGAAATCATCGAAGTTGATGAAGTAGCCAGACGCAGTTCGATCTATCTTTTGTAGCTCTGTAGGTTTTGTAGAACTGGCAGATGTGTCGTTTGAATGCACATTAATGTAGACATCATTGTTGGGCTGAATTGCAACTTGCATTGTTGTTTCTTCTTGATGTTTTTCAATTTCAACTGGAATGATTTGTGCTCCAATATTTGGCACTCCTTCACTTTGTGTAGTGGAGTCTTGAAAGGTTATACGTCTTTCCATCTGAACTTCCTGTATAGTAGCAAAAGGAGATCTGTGGCTACTCAGGACCCCACATGATGCGGTTTGATCAGATCAATGGAGACAAATCTTTTCTCTTTTTTGCCGGCAAGAGGCGGAAGAAGTACTTTTCTTGTTCCCACAACCGCCAGGACAGGTACAGGTGCTCTGTAAGATGGCCCAAACTCTTTTCTGTCCATGATCTTTTCCCTGACCAGGTCCCCGATCTGCGGGACCCAGGCATGTCTTACCGGAACTGTTTTCACTTACCCAGTGGCAGTGCGTTTGACTTGCACGTTGCTTTGTAACGCCCGGAATTCATTGAGTTCCTGTAAAACAGCCAAACGGTCATTCAGTTCAAATGGTTTTGCATCCGCCACTGTGCTGGCACAATCGAGATCAGGTACCCACATTCTTGTCCCAAACAGGATTTCATAAGGAGTATGGCCCCCCAAGGATTTTCTTGGCATATTATTGAGTGCCCTCTGGAACCCGTATAGGTGATTGACCCAACTACCACCCGCACCTAATACCCTAGCTGTTAAGGATTGCTTTAGGTCCCGTTTTTTCCTCTCCACCACCGAATTTCCCTCTGGATGGTAGGGGGAGGAGTACCGCAAAGCCACACCCATACTTTCCTTGGCTTCCTTGTAAGCCCGAGAGCTAAACGCAGGGCCACGGTCGGAATGTAACGTGGCAATTGCGTATGTCCCGATGAAGACTCGCAAATCCTTTATAACACTTTGAGCGTCAGCCGAGCGCTGGGGCCAAAGCCCCAGGAATCTAGAGCATGAATCCACTGCCACCAAGATGTACTTGTATGCCCCCTCTGAATTTAAGGGGCCACAGTGGTCCTAATAGACACATTCGAGAGGTCTGTCTGAAATCAGTAATGGTGTTTGTGGTGGCCTGTGAATGGTGGAACCCTTCATCTGCTGGCAAATATCGACTTCAGGACATAGTCCTTTGTTTGTTTTGTCAGCCCCGACCACTTCATCGGCCAGTGAATCCCCTTCAACGTGTATGCCAACACGCTGATGACTCAAGGTGTGAATAACTTGAGCCCATGGCAGGCATGCTTTCAGCTTTGCCACTTGTTCCCATAACAATTTATGTTTTACCGTGCCACCCTTAGCGTCTGTAAACCCATTCTGGCCCCAGTAGTGAAGATATTCATTGTAAGATTGCACACAATAAAATGAATCGCACACAATCAGTGTGGGGAATTCCCAATCCGTATACTGTAGTGCTAGTATCAGGGCTTTCAGTTCTGCCAGCTGCGCTGTACAATCTCCCAGAGATTGCGTAGTCGTATTGCTGGGATGGAACTTACCATCCTGCATACGACCTTTCACTATAGCACACGCAGCGCTATATTGCTGTTTACTTCCAATGGCAGGTTGAGCAGAACCGTCAGTGTAAATTATGTATTCTTACTGATCTAGAGGCAAGATTTCATTAGCGAGAGGGTATTCTTGTTCGTACTGCAGAAATGCTTGTGCTCTCAGTGTAGATCGTATCTATATTCTACATCTGTTGCAGTGAGAGAATTAGCCCATTGTATGCAACATGGATGCGATGCCTTTGCATTTGGAATGCTGGCTTTGGTTACCGCTCCTAAAGTCGGTATCGGGGTTACAACGATGATGCATTTCCCCTGTGCTAGTGCTCTTTCTCTCCCTACAGCAGTCTGTACTGCCGTCAGTATTTTTTCTGTAGCTGCAAATCGATTTTCAGCATTCGTGTACAAATGAGATTTGTATGCGATTGGAACTGTCTCACCTTCATTGAACGTGATGTAGGTAGACCCGGATAACCCGGAGACGACCGTATTACCAGGTTGCAGACGTTTACTCGTGTCTGCAAGTGCTTTGAAGCCATCATGTCAGCTTGAACTGAACGTAGAGTGTATGTTTTTGAGTCCATTTGTTCGCTGTGAAATCTGGTCTTATTAGGTCGTAGAAAGGTTTGACTCTTTCTGTGTGGTCTTGAATGTATGT
Source organism: Calotriton arnoldi (assembly GCA_963921515.1). Classification (NCBI taxonomy): domain Eukaryota; kingdom Metazoa; phylum Chordata; class Amphibia; order Caudata; family Salamandridae; genus Calotriton; species Calotriton arnoldi. Next base: position 2,298,195 of record CAWUFW010001300.1, read on the forward strand.
TCTGCCGAAATTTAGAAATCCTAAAATGGATTGTAAACCCTTCAGAGTCTTTGGAGGCTGGATTAGCTTGCATTTTTCTAAAAAAAAATTGCGGCCAGACTTTTCCCTTCACTTGACAGCTCATATCCCAAAAATAGGATGCTGAGATGGGCAATTTTTTATTTTTTTATGTTAAATTTGTAGCCCAAATTTGCAAAACCAACAATTATATTGTTCACCCTGCACAAGTGTTCAAGTAATTCATTGTCCATCAGATAAATATCATCTACGTAGGACACTGCCTCCTCATCGCAAGTTTGTAATAGCTCTGACACTCTTGCTGAGAACAGCCCGGGGCTGTTCTTATAGCCTTGGGGCTGACGACAAAATTAACGCTGAGTGCCGAGGGCAGAAAATCCTGTCAAATATCTGCTTTCAGGAGCTATATTTTGGCAGAAGAATACATTCGAGATATCTAGTGTTGTTTTGTATTTCTTCCGCACAATGTTATTCATTAATGCGGCACTATGTGCGTTCTGAACTGCAAATGTTTTTGTGCATGTGTTCAAATGTCTGTAGTCTAAAACCAAACGATATGTGTTGTCATGTTTCATGACGGGAAACAAAGGGTTGTTCATTGACGAGGTGCAAGTTTCAATCACACCTTGGTATTCAAGTTGGTCTAAGATTTCTTTGACCTGTTTCTTTGCCTCATTTTTAATAGGGTACTGTCTCTGTGGAGTTGGAGTAGTTTTTAATGGGATCCTCATGGTGTTTGGACTCCCTGTCCCACCCTACATGGTTGCGGTATAATGCCGGAGCTAGCGCTTGCGCCCACTCCTGCGCGTATGAGTGTTTTAAGGAAACAGGAAAGAGGACGGAAAAGGCAGGCAAAATGACGCTTTCACCTTTTGGGCAATCCATTACAAATTCAGGCAGCCAATCTTTTTCTGCTAACAGGATGTCATATCCAAATGTCAAATTTTCCCAAAAGAGACCTTTAATTTTTCTTGAGATGTCCCCCTCTATTTGGAGATTAATTTCAAGTAGACGGTGTGGGTCACTCACTCTTGTATCAGGTGTTTCCACTGTGACGTATTCATTCAATACTGCTGTCACCAGAAATTCCTTCGGGTTCTGGTGAGCTATTGTTACTTCTGCCGCGCTGTCTAGCATCATCAGAGCCCATTCCCCGTTCAGAAGCTGAGTCCTCAGTAACCTCAGTAACCTTATTTCTTCTTTTTTAATTGAGTCTTTGCTTTAGGTTGCTTTTCCTGTTTGATAATGAAATCTGAATTGCGATGTGTTTCCCTTTTTCCCTTTGGTCAATCTTCAATCTTTTGTTCTGACCGTCCTTCCCTCTCTGAGTTTTTTGATGAACCCTGAAAGGAACATGTATCAGTATCCTGATACCTGTCAGGTTTCCTAATGTTATCACGATTCCTAAGGTTATACCTCTTGTTTTGGATGACCTAAACTGAGGGCTTGGTGTGCAGACAGACTCTGGACACCCCCACAGGATGAGTCAGCCGTTAGACCAGCTAGCTCTACAGTGCCACTACCACCTCCCTGTATTCCACAGCTGTGTAGATAGTTTCTGGCAACCACTGAACATGACAACCCTGATTCCTCAGGTATCATAGAAAACAATACGGTATCTTTCGCTCAGTCACTCGTGCTCAGAATACACATAGAATGACGATTGGAACGGTTTCAATAATTATTTATTGATCAAGCGTCAGTTAAGTATGAAACATATTCGCTGCGACAATCAAAAGACAGGAGCAGACAAATGTGATCACTAGCACCAACATCGTAAATAGTAGATACATTTCTACCATAGTGCTAATAAGATGAGTAAAAGCAGATTATAAAAAACAATAGCATTGGCGTACTCCTACGATCCGTAGCCTACCTAAATGTACCTAGCCTAGATATGTAGGTGAAGCATGTGTGTGTAAGTGCTAGGATATATCCTAATGGAGCCAAGAATCCCCCGGGGAAGTGCTAACCCCTCACCTGATGTTTCTGAATGAAGGACCCTGTCTCTGCTTCGAGGATGCCACCCCGCAAGGGATGTCAGGTCTCTGCCTGTCGAAGGATCAGCCTGCAGAGTCTCGGTCCAGCCTGGAAGGAATTCTCCTCTGTCTGTAAGGGAGAGCGAGGGTCTTTTATACTAAAGTGGTCACTCCAGGGTTTCTTCTAGAATCAATATGTTTTGAAAACATTCACTAATCCTATGCTAATCCTTTTCTAAACAAAAATACTCATGAACAGCTGGCTGTTGGCCATGGATGAAAAAAGTGGTGACCCTTATACAGAATAAATCTGCTGTGCCTGGGGACATGTTTATGTACATCAGGTACAGGGATTAAGATAGGGTACCGAGAGCCTGGTGTCGAAGAGACGGAAGTAAGCTACTAGGTAAAAGGTCACCTGTGTAGGACTGTTATGTCGTGTGGATGGGACAAAATGTATGTAATCGGTATGTACATGATGGGACTATCCTAAAGGACATGACACACTCAACACATCAGATCCATAAAGCAAATATGTTCCAGTCCATCCCCTTCAACGCCCACCAAGGGAGGAACAGCCAGTACTGAGACCACAGAAGAAGAGCCAGGATCCAGATCACCATGAGCCAAAGCATCCCAGGAAGGCTCATAGTAAGCATTTAGAAGCAACGGCAAGCGCAAAGCACACCCTTACAAGTTGGCCTTTATGGGATCCACCAACAGTTCTATGTCCGAAGATTGAACCATTTGCGTTCCTAGGCATATGCCCAGGGCACACTTGAGCATGCACAGCAAACAGCAGAAGACGGGCTGTACGCTGTAGCCAGACGGGCCGAAAGGACAAGAACCAATGGTCATTCAGTTCCCGAAGTAAGGGTGCACCAAAGAACTGTATCATTCATTCACAACACAGGAGACCGTGTGGTAGTGCCATTCCCATTTGGCCTCAGGATGGGCTAACGATTGCGGAGTAAAAAGAATAAAAGCACATTCCCGACAACTAGGAACAGAACAATCGCTAAGCCTCCAAAAATGCTTTCAAGCACGGTGTGCACGAATGATGGAATAACTCCAAAGACCATCTGGAAGGTGCAAACCAACCCGGAACCAATTGTTTTAAAAAGGTGCGCTACCCCCGCAGTACTAGACATGTTAAAAATGCGTTGCACAAGCTCACCGAAATGGTGTGGGAAATTAGTACATAGTAGCGACTGTAGCTCAGAAGAAGACCTTGCAACTTGAAGATCAAATGTCTCCCTTGCTGATGTTAAGGCCACATCCTCCTTTAACAATAAGGCACATTTGAAAGTTTCATCAAAGGCCAAAGCGTTGCATCCTTAACTGTGCGGGGAAGTGGAAACAGTACCTGCATACAACAGGTCCCGACTCCAGAAACAGATACCACATAGGCAATTCCAGCCCTGCAAAGTACCACACATCAGGTGTTAGACTAACGCATTTCAGTGTTGTGGTCCGCATCACCGCACTGAAATGCAGAGTCACGCATTAGTGCGCCTCCTCAGCTGTCAAGCTGGAGCACTGCTAATACACCATTACTGAAAGCCTGGAGTGGCAGCACGCGGTGCCGCTGCTCCCGGCAGGCTTGGGGGCTGGCTCACTTTACAGGAATTTTTTTTTAAACTTTATTTAAATTTTTTTGAACGTTCAGCAGCGCAACAGCATATCTGATACATTATCATCTGTACAAACACTGTGCACATGTCCAACGACGCATACTTACAAGCCTTTTACAATGCCAACCTTATTCCCATCATACATGCTAACAGGTTAATAACATCGCCTACAACATTGTATACGCACCCTTCTGCACCCAGCATGCTACTCCCCCAGACTCTGCAGACAATGAACATTTTGTTAGTGAAAGGTCTATTTCATACCCACTCTGTCTTGCTCCTCCTGCGTTGTGACCTCAGCTGATTTTTTCACTAAGTACGCCTGGTATGGCCCCCATACATTCTTAGGTCGACACCGGGCAGGCATTAATGCATTGTAATTATCTGATTGCGTGGAACAATAGGCCAGGTCTGTGTGCCAATCTGCAAGAGTGGGTAGCGGACCCCGCATCCATCTCATCACAATACTGCGCTTCGCTATTAGTAGGCCGATAGCAGCCAACTTGCGCCTGGACTTGTGTATCTCCTTATCGTATCCTAGGAGCGCAACTAATGGTGTCTCTGGCTGTGTCAGCTCCAACATCTCTGTTAATGCAGCAAATACTTCACTCCAAAAACGCGAACCCCAGGGCATTCCTACGCAAGGTGTGTACAATTTGCACTTGCTGCGTTGCATCGCGTGCACCTATCGTCGGCCCTCAGACCATACTTGTATAAACGAGCCGGTGTATAATATACTCTATGGAGATATTTATAGTGAATTAACCTGTGTCTACCATTCTGTGAGATGGATTTAGTGTTATTGAAACAGTGAGTCCATTGTGCCCCTGTAATTTCTATGCCTAATTCTTCTTGCCATTCCTGTTGGAACTTGTTTTGTGTCTGCGTGCTAGGCCCCCTTATGAGAGCGTAAAGTATTGTGATACCGTGTTGTGGGGATTGGGACTGCAACAGAAATGTCAGCGCCTTCATTTCTTGTGGTTCTATTATGTCTGCACCAAGTGTCACGCGCAACGCCTGTCGCACCCTGTGATACTGATAAGCATCTAGTGTAGTCACCATAGAAGTCTATGTGATCGCCTGTTCCCACGTTTTCACTGTGCCATCCAGAAAGAGGTCCCCCATCTGCACTATTTGGAATTTGTGTAGCATTTGTAACACCGCCCCATCATCACAGAGCGGGAACCAGTCGCACCATACAATTGGGAGTTTGGGAGAGTATACCGACCTAAGCTGTTGAGCCACTGCTATCTTCTTTATTTGAGACCCTGTACACCCAACCGGGTCTATGGTGCGGGGCCTCCCCGGCGAACCACTAACAAGCAATTTTGGTAGTGGGGTAGGGCTGACCACGTTACTTTCATTATATACCTGCGGCAGGTTATGTGGACCATGTAACCAGTGGTGCGCATGTAGTATTTGTGCAGCCTTGTAGTATCGCTCTAAATCTGGAGCATTTAACCCTCCTTCTAAGTATGATTTTATTAAGATGTCCCACTTAATGCGGGGCTGCTTCCCGGCCCAGGCAAGCTGTGTCATAAGTCTGCGTAGGTTATGGAAGAAGGACTTGGGCAATATAATGGGGATGTTTGCGAAGAGAAAAAGGAACCGCGGAAGTACTACCATTTTCATTAATACAATGCGGCCTATTAAGGACAATGGAACCTGAATCCACTTGTCAATTGATTCTGTCAGTTTTTGTACTGTGCACCCATAATTCTTAGACAATACCACCTCGGGGTCAGTGTGCATCTTTATGCCCAAATATCTTACTGGGTCGGAGGTCCATTCATTAGGATACTCGGTATGAACTGGGAGAGTTGCTTTTGTAAGGGGAAATATTGTCGATTTATGCCAATTAATAAGTAAACCTGAATGTGGTCCAAATCTCTCAACCTCCTGTAGCATGGGTTTAAGATTGTGCTCTGTGCGCATGGTATTCGCGCATAGCGCATGCCAGGGGTTCCACCACAAGGGCGTACAAAAGGGGGGAGAGAGGGCAACCCTGTCTCGTACCCCTGGCAATGGCCACTGGCTGTGATAATGTGCCATTGACACACACACGCGTCAAGGGTTTAGTGTACAACACCTCCACCAATTTCAAGAAAACGCCCCCCACACCCACCCTTCTCAGGCCAGCATAAAGGAACCTCCACTCACCGAGTCGAAAATGTCTGTAAATAGGGCAGCAGCTTTGACATTCGGGTCGGTTCGCGCTTTAGTGCCAAAAAGGGTTCTCAAATTGCATGTCAGGAAACGCCCCAGCACAAACCCTGTCTGCTCCGGCCCCACCAACTTCGGCAGTAAAGGAGCCAGTCTATTCGCCAAGATCTTGGCAAACAGCTTGCCATCCGTATTAAGGAGGGATAAGGGTCTGTAGGAGGAGCATTGGTCCGACGGTTTACCTGGTTTTAATAAAGTAATCAGTGTAGTCTCACGCATCGATGTTGGCATTATCCCCACCTTCGCCATCTCTTTGAAGAGATTCACCAAATGTGGGAGGAGTCTATCCTGATACATCTTGTAAAAGGCCACCGTCAGGCCATCGGACCCAGGAGCCTTCTCATTGGGTATGCCTTTCAATGCTGCCAAAATTTCAGTCGGTCGGAGAGGGGCCATAAGCCTTTCCCTATCAGCATTTTCCAGCCATTTCATCTCGATGTGAGCGAGATATTCTTCATCTGACTCTGGCGCTGTTGGCTCCCGCTAGGTGTGTATCTTAGTGTAGTAGTTACTAAAGGCCTCCACTATCTTAGGTGTGCTGCTTACCAATTCTCCCTTTTCATTGCGTATTTGTGAGATATCTCCATCATTTCTGGTGTGTCTCATTAGCGCTGCCAGCGTAGCACTAGGCCCATCGCCCTCAGCATATACCCTGGCTGTGGCATATTTCCCTAAGTGTTTAACTTCAGCGTCTGCAAGCTCATTAAATTCATCTATTTGCGCCCTAATTTGTGAAAGTAGCTGGGGATCCTCACTCGCCTGAAGCTGTCTTTCTAATGCTTTCAGCTCAGTCTCTACCTTCTGCAGTTGTGTGCGGATTGATTTTAGAACTCCTGCGTGCTTGGAGATCGCCATACCCCTAATGTAGGTTTTAAATGTCTCCCAGATGGTGCACATAGTAGGCTGACTGATTGTCCGCTATGCTTGTTATGCTAGCCTGTGATCTGCCTGATGCTTAGCAAGTTGATGTACCTGGTTGTTATCAGTCCCGCTGCTCTGCCGCCTCCAGCGTGCCTCTATCTGCTGCCACGGGCACCTGTGCAGATTTCTGTGGTTTCACTTTACTATGCTTTTTTAGATCCTGCTGCAGCTGTTTGTGGTCATGATATATTTTTTCCTTGCTGTCGAAGTTCACCCTGAGTCTCGCCGGGTAGAGCATTGCATATTCCAGTTGAAGTTCTCGAAGTTTACATTTCACGGGAACGAATTGCTTGCGCGCTTCCTGCACCTGTGGGGTGAAGTCTGGAAAAAGAGCCAGTTCTGATCCCTCCTACTTGAGCACTTTTAACTCTCTGGCGCATCTTAATGCAGCATCCCTGTCCCTGTAGTTTAGTATTCTCGCAATCAGAGGGCGAGGGAGCGTGCCGGGAGGCGGCTTGGGGCACAGCGAACGGTGAGCGCGCTCCACACAAACACTGACGAGAATGTTTCACGTCCCAACAAGGTCACCAGGAGCTGCTCTGTGAACAGCTCCATGTTCCCAGTCACTGTGGTTTCCGGTAGGCCCAAAATACGCACGTTATTGCGCCTAGAGCGCGCCTCCAAGTCCTCGGCTTTGTCGCGCAGCACTGCTATTAGTTTGCTCATTTGTTTCTGCGCTTCACCTGTCTCAGCTTGTGCGTCCTCCACCTCCAATATTTTGCATTCCGCCATGTCTAGCCTTTTGGCGTGTTTATCCACGCGCTCTGACATGCGATCTAGTCGATATGATATGGAGTCTATCTGAACCATCAATTGAGGCCATGCTCTGTTGCATAGCTGCTAGAATGTGGCGTATATATTCCCCTGAATCAGCGGTCTCACTCCCTTGATCAACGGGCATAGAGCATAGGTCATCGTCTCTCGTTCTGGCCGACTTGCGTTGGCCAAATTTGATCTTGGGCTGTGACTTGTCGACCTTCCCCATGGTGTACGTTCTATGGGCATTGGGCCCCTCATAGTAGTGTTATCGTGGAGCCTGTCCACTACCGGCAGCACCAATCGCTATTGTACAGCCATGGGACACCCGACCCACTGCGGTATGCCTCTGCTATATGGAGGGTCCTGTACACTTTACTGTAAGGCCTACACAGTGACACGCCCCGCAGTATGCCCACACACGTCCTGTTTGAGGGCGCCTCTGCTGCTTTTGCTTCACTTGTCTGGTCTTGAGGGCCTACACACACAAGCAGCACAAACCCCTCTCGTGCCTCGCAGCGCCGCTTCTGGAGGTCCGAGCCCGCTACAGGATAAGCTCGTCCCCGTCAGTGCTGCCTGGTCCTACTGCTGGAGGCCAGGGAAGGCTCGCCTTTTGCCAACTGGGAAGGAGTTCAGGCCACCGTTACTCCCAAGCTGCTCATGGGGCTGACGGCCTTCGCTGCCTGGGCCGACCGCCCGTTATACTCCGCAGCGGGCCCACCAGCGCACAGTGGCAAACGTGCGCAACAGATCTGGGAGCACCTGGGCCGCGCAATCAGGAGCCGCAGCAACACCACACCGCCCCGCAGCGTAGCTCCCCGGGCCGGCAGGCCGTATCTTCCTCTTCGCGCGTTGGAGCGGTCCACCAGCATCCAAGTCCGCAACGCAGTTGCGACGCCACAACCACGCTGCCCGCCTCCGGCTCTCTCAGGCAGGCCACTGGTTTCCTTTCCGACAGCATCAGGTGTGGGGACCTCACCAGACCGCCAGACTCACAGGATCAGCTCTCCCCACACAGCGGGCCCCCCAGCACTGCTTTTTTTCGTATTTTTTGGCCTGGATGAAGTCGATACATTAAGGATATGGCGGGCGGTCGCCAGAGCGCACTCAGGCTGCGGCCATCTTGGTGCCAGGCAAACTCCGCCCCCCCTCACTTTACAGGATTCATCACCTGAGACACTACAACTGACTTAGGAGTCCATGCGCCCAACGGCTTCTACCTAGACAGTCAGTGAGGGTGAGATCAATCATCAGGACAAGTTTTATGTAGGTGGGACTTCCTTCTACCAGTGGCGCAAGCCGAGCAAGTGGAAGTTCAATAAAGTTAATTTTGGCTGCTGGATATGCAGCCCAGCAATCTTTCTATAAAAAAAATTATCATCCTGCGACCGGCCCGATCCAATGGCCAGCTGAGAGTGAACCACGGACAGCAGCAGCCGCCGGTCGGAGTGGTCCCTCACCCAGTAGCCCACCTGAGCACACCATAGTCCAGTCTCTGCTGCTGAGCCGCCCTAAATCATGTCAGGATTTGCTGCAGGAGATTCAAGTCGTACTTCTCAGCCACGATTCGAGGCGGCCCGCCGTAATGAATCGATGCGCTCGCCTGCCTCGCAAAGAGTAAGTGCCTAATGTCTAATAAAATGTACTTTTAAATAGCGCGAGCTGAGTAGAATCCTTAGCCGGGGTGCTGTGATCTCATGCAGGGCCTCTCTGAGTCACATGAGAGGAACAGTGTCAGAAAACAAAATAAAGCGACAAGAGTGCCAGACCCAACCTCCTGTGGATGAGATGCCTTTTTAGGTCTTGCCTAGGCAGCGCGCATGCGCTGCTCTAGGAGATGACCTTTAGAAATTGGTCAGCTCTTTTCAAGCATTCGTGCTTGTGCTGGCATCCACCTTGCGGGAGCGAGCAGCGGCGCACGCGCTAATTGAAAACAGATGGCTCTCGCGCCGCCGCCGCTGCTCGCTCCCGCAAGGTGGATGCCAGCACAAGCACGAGTGCTTGAAAACAGCTGTTCGCATTTGCCTGGTTGCCGTCGCTTTATCGTTGCTCTTCTTTGCCGTTGCTCTTCTTTGCCGTTGCTAAATATTTTTTCTGCAATGCAGCACCCCATGCTTGGACTTCAGCAATGGTGGCCACACAACTTTTCTCTTGTTGTGCGCAGCTCGCCCAACTCTATTTTTGAAACGTATTTTGTTTTCTCCCATCGCGTCACAACGCTAATGGCGGCCGCATGTTCTTTTTAAAATGTGCGGCTCGCCCGACTTGCACCTCTCATGAAACGTATTAATTTGCCAACAAAATATATGTATTTTTTTTCTTGCAGCGCCTTGCTTTTGTTCGGTGTAAGCAGGGTGGTGTGTCCGATCCCTCGCCGCAGCTTGAGGAGGAGTCCTTAAAACACACTAGGAAGCCGCTCCCCGCTCTCCTCCAGGGCAGCCGACGCTGCCTCACAGCCCCGCTAGCGCCGTAGTTGCTTGGCAAGGCATCATGCATCCTGGCTGGGTCTGCCTGTTTAATTAAAAGGTAGGCAAGCCTATCCTCTTTCTCCCCCTTGTTTTGAAAGCATCGGGAACACCGCTCTTTAGTTTCAACAATGGCGTGGCACCCGCTTTCATACTATCAACATGGGGCACTACACGGCGCCCTCTTTCATATCAACTCGGGCACCACGCTTTATGCTGCAGCACAGCGCCTGTTTTGATATTATCAATATGGGCGCCACAATGCGCCCACTTTCATATTATCAACACAGGCGCCGCGCTTTACCTTCAACAGTGGCGTGGTGCCCGCTTTCATATGATCAGCATAATTGGAGTTGGGCTAACCACGTAACCTCTGTTGGATCAGCTGTTCTCTCAAGCAAGGCCACAGAACTCAATGCGATCTCAGCATCTCATTATCGGGGTATGAGATGGAGCCCAGCCTAAAATGTGGCCTTCAGTGCTGCTCGATAATATTCTTTCCTTGTCGACGCTGGGGGTAATCATTTGACACATGCTCTCCCAATGCCTGTCCGTTGCTGACGCCAAGTGGCTGATGTCATGTATGATCCCTTCAGCCAGTCCTACCATTTTAATCTGTACAGCACATTATAATTTGTAGTTTTAATTTTTACTTTGACTATGGGATGACATATGCAAATAAATGGAAAAAATGGGGGTCACTGTCCCGGAAGGAGAAAGAGAACCCATCACACAGTTCCAAATCTCTCCACAGTGGCCCCTTCAAGCATTCATAAATCCACTCACTCTCTCTGCGCTTCCTCCACTCTTGGCTTAAAACATTTCACAGGATAACAATTTTCATTCTCATCCTACAAACTAACTGACTAACTCTCTCACTGTCACTCAATAAATCACTAACTCTCTCACTCACTAACTAACTCACTGACTCTCTCATTCTCACTAAATAACTGACTAACTCTCTCACTAACTTACTAAATAACTCACACTATCTCACTAACACACTCACTCACTATCTCTCTCACTGATTCTGTAACTCTCTCACTCTCACTAACTAACTCTCTCATTCTAACTCGCTAACTCTCAATAAATAACTAACTAACTTTCTTACTCACTTTCACAAACTAACTAACTCTCTCACTAACTAACTGACTCTCTCTCAAACACTAAAACTCTCTCACTACCTCACTGACTCTCTCACTCTCACTAACTAACAACCTCTCTCACTCCATCTCACTCACTAACTGGCTCACTCATTTACTTTCTCACTAACTAAGTAACTAACTCTCTCACACAATCACTAACACTCTCTCACTCTCAATCTAAATAACTAACTCTCTCACTCTCACTAACTAACTCGCTCACTCTCACAAACTAACTAACTCTCACAAACTAACTAACTCTCACAAACTAACTAACTCTCACAAACTAACTAACTCTCACAAACTAACTAACTCTCACTCTAACTAAGTAAATAACTATCTCACTCTCACAAACTAAAAAACGAACAAACTCTCTCACTCACAATAACTAACTAACTCTCTCACTAACTAACTCACTCTCTCACTCTCACTCACTAACTGACTGTGAGAGGGATGGGCGGAAGAAGAAGCGAGGAGGCCGAACTACAGGCTCAATGTTGTTATTTATTGGAGGATATAACACCAGAAAACAGTAAACAGTCAGTGCAGATGGGTTGTGGGTCTTTTCCTCTCCGGGCAATGGCTGAAGTGTCGGTCCAGGGTTTCATAGGCGTTCTTTTGATGTGGAGGGGGTGTCCCAGAAGGCTCGCAGGGGAGATGAAAACCAAAAGAAAGAGGAGAGAGGCGATTAGCAACCCTGTCTTGACACTACTTTGGCTAGACAGGTCCCTTCACCGTTTTAGAAGAGCCCCTTAAAGATGTATCTTCAGGAAAAGAGGAGGGTGATCCTCAGTGATGTAGGTAAGAAGGGTGTCAGGGCAATCTATGCAATCCTCCCTCATGCAAAGGAAGTAAAGCCGCCTAAGGCGTGCTGGACCGGTCGCACTTGGTCAGCACCCAGGCAATATTCACTCGTGAGGAGGCAATCGCACTCCTTCTGATCAGGTAGGCAGAGACCGTGAGGGAGCGGGTGTGTGTAGGAGACAGTGAGGGGCACACACACGCAAACGCACGCAGTGACAACACTAAGTGAACCCTTTTAAAACTCCCGAATACCCTCCCTCTTAGTCCCTCCCTGCACTCCCTCCCAAGTCACGTACCGCCTCAGCCACAGCTCTCCTGAGCTGCGGCGGCTCTCAGCGTCCTCCGGGGGTGTCCACCACTCCTCCGTCCACGAGTCAGGCTCTCCGTCTCCGTCGGGGTCTTGCGTGAAGGAGCTCTCCGCGACGTCCTTCCCGTCTTCCTCCAGGCTCTGCTTCCAATGCGGCTCTTCCTGTGCGGCGTCCTCCGTCTCCTGCCTTTCCTCCCGGCACGATAGCAGCGCGCCTTCCTGTTCCTCCGGGCCTGCCTTTAGAGGGTGTGTCCCCGCCTCTCCGTGTCCGGATTGGTCAGCCAACCCCAGCTGTCCGTGACGTCCCTGCGGGCGAGGAGAGGCAGGCGGGGTTAACCCCTGGTTTCTCGGCTCTGGTGCGGCGCAGAGCGTGGTATTCCACTCGGCCCCCTCACATCCCCCTTCCCTAACTTTCTTGCCGGCAAGAAAATGGTCGAGGGGATGGCGTGATAAGTAATCAGCGTTGCCCTGCTCCTTCCCCTTCCGGTGTAATGTGGTAAACCGGAATGGTTGGAGAGCCAGGAACCACCTCATAATTCTGTCATTATGCCCCTTGTGACGGGATAGCCACTCCAGAGGGGCATGGTCCGTGAAAAGGGTAAACTCCCTTCCTTCTAGGTAATAGTGGAGAGATTCAATCGCCCACTTGATAGCCAGGGCCTCTTTCTCTATTACCGAGTAGTTTTTCTCCCGAGGGAACAGCTTTCGGCTGATATATAATATGGGCCGTTCTTGTCCGTGGGAGTCGGTTTGGGACAGAACGGCGCCGAGCCCCAGCTCTGATGCGTCCGTTTGAAGGATGAAGGGTTTTTTGTAATCGGGGCTCAGGAGCAGGGGCTTGGAGGTAAGGGCTTGTTTTAGAGTCCGAAACGCCTGCTGAAGGTGTGTAGAGGGACATTGTAACTCCTTTTCAGTGTTTTTCTGTTTTTGTAGGAGATCGGTCAGAGGGGTTGCGATGTGAGAGAATTCGGGGATAAAGCGTCGATAATAAACCAGGATGCCTAGGAAGGCCCTTAGCTCTCTTTTGGTGCGGGGAAGGGGAGGTCTGCTATGGCTGCTATCTTTTCTTTCTGGGGTTTGATGAGCCCCTCTCCCAAAAGGTACCCGAGGTATTTGACGGACCTAGAGGCCAATCGGCTTTTGGCGGGGTTGATAGTAAGGCCTCCCTCCCCTAGGGTCCGAATGACTGTGGACAGGTGGTCTAAATGTTGCTCCCATGTATTGCTATGAATCACAATGTCATCGATGTACGCCGCGGCATACCCAACACAGGGCCTGAGCAGGGTGTTCATTAATCTCTGGAACGTGGCAGGAGCCCCGTGCAACCCAAAGGGTAGCACGGTGAATTGATACAATCCTCCAGGGGTCGAGAAGGCGGTTTTCTCTCGGTCTGCTTTGGTGAGGGGGACCTGCCAGTACCCTTTGCATAAGTCCAACGTGCTGATATATTTTGCCTCGCCCAATCGTTCCACCATCTCATCTACCCGGGGTAGCGGATATGTGTCGAACTGTGAGATCTTATTCACCTCCCTGAAGTCTATACAAAATCTAATGGAGCCATCGGGTTTTGGAACCAACACTATGGGTGAATTCCAGTCACTTTTAGAAGGCTCTATAACACCCATACCAAGCATTTGTTGTACTTCCTGTTCCACAGCCTGCCTACGTGACTCGGGAAGGCGATAAGGGCGTAGCTTTACCCGCTTTCCGGGCTGCGTGGTAATGGCGTGTTCGATCAGGCTGGTTCTCCCTGGGGTGGTGGAAAACACCGCTTGAAGGGGTCTCAAACAGGCATCCAGAGTGTGTTGCTGTTCCGCGGTCAGCTCCGGATCCATGCTTTGGAGATATAAGAGTGGGGGACTTGAGATCAGTGCCACTGGGAGGGGTATGTCCCCATTCCACAGCTTCAAGAGGTTTATATGGAAAATCTGTGTGTTATTCTTCTTTCTGGGGTCCATTTCGAGGCGATAGGTGACCGGTGTCACTACCTCAACAACCCGAAAGGGGCCCTGCCACTGACCCAGCAATTTGTGGTCGGAGGTAGGCATCATGAGAAGGACGTGGTCGTCTACGTTCAGGGCGCGTGCTTGGGTTGTTTTATCGTATTGTCGCCTTTGGCTCTCTTGTGCGTTTTCTAGGTGGGTTCTAGAGATACTCCGTATCTCCTGAAGGTGTGTCTTCAGGGCCATGACGTATTCAGGGAGAGGTTTGGTACCTTCGGGCCTTTCTTCCCATTCCTCCCTAGCCATGTCGAGAAGGGTGCGGGGTTGCCGCCCATACAGTAACTCGAAAGGGGAATATCCGGTGCTTTTCTGGGATTTGCACCGGATAGCAAACAAGGCAAGGGGTAACATGTCCTCCCATCGACGGGTCTCCAAGTCTAACATCTTTTTCAGGGTGGTCTTAAGGGTGGCGTTGTACCGCTCTACCAGCCCGTCCGTTTGCGGATGGTATGAGGCCGTACGGATCTGTTTTATCTTCAGCTGGGAGCACACCTGTTTCATGAGCTGGGAGATAAAGGGTGTGCCCTGGTCGGTTATTACTTCCCTAGGGAACCCCACCCGGGAGAAAACGTTCACCATGGCCTTGGCTATCTGCTGGGCATTGGGATGACGAAGGGCCACCGCCTCGGGAAACCGGGTAGCGTAGTCCACTATCACTAACACGTACCTACATCCGCTACGGGAGGGGAGCAAAGGACCGATGATATCCATCCCCACACGAGAGAATGGTTCATCAATGATAGGAAGGGGTCGTAAGGGGACATTAGGGGGTCGGTACCTACTGTTCTTTTGGCAGATGGGACACTTTTTACAGTATTGACGTACCTGTTGGTATATACCTGCCCAATAAAACTTCCCTAGGATGTCTTTTTCTGTTTTGTCCTCCCCAAAGTGACCCCCCAATAGGTGACTATGCGCCAGGAACATCACTTTCTCCCTATATTGCTGGGGTACCAGTAACTGGAGGGGACCGTCCCTGTTCCCTTTCGGTAGATCAATCCTCCCTTGATAAGAAACTGGGGACCTACTTGGGTGGGATCCTCGGTGTCTGTGGCATGATTCCAAGCACCCCTCAGTGTTGGGTCCTCCCTCTGGGCTGCAAAAACCCCTATCGTACTGCCAAAGGGGTTCTTCGTCGACTTGGGTCAAGGCAATCGTTGTCCAGTTTAGTTTCTCCTTCTTTTTCTGGTTTCGGCTTTCGGACTTTTCCCTGACGGGTGGTCTAGGAGAGGTACTTTGGAAAAAGGAGCGGATTGGCACCAGTCGTCCCTGTCTATATCCTGCTCTGGTATCACAGCGGACAGATGGGGATAATCGGAGCCCAGGACCAATGGTTCGGGTAAACGAGGTACCAACCCTACCCGCAAGGACACGGGTTGATAGGAGGGCCCATGCTGGATCCTCACGTCAGTGGTGGGATATCGTTTATTGTCCCCATGGACACATTGGATATTAACCTCTCCGGTGGTTCGGGTGACACCCCCAGGTATGGCAGTTGGTTGCATCACGCTCTGTAAGCAACCCGTGTCCATCAGGGCCCTTCTATTTACCCCGTTCACCCTAACGGTTCTATGGTAACGGGGTTTCGTCCCCAGTGGATTGCAGTAGTACGACCGGGTGAGCCCGACCTCCATCGGTTCCTCCTTCTGAGGGCACATCCGGGCGATATGGCCATACACACCACAGGCAAAACACTGAGGACCGGGATGGAGGGAGGGGGTCGGAGAGAAGGAGCTGGGAGATGTGGTATGACGGTCACCGTCTCCGGGCGACGGGGTGGAGGGGGTCTATTGGTTCGTAACAGACCCCCGCCTGAGGGCTTCCAATGGGGCTCTTCCCTGTTGCGTTGTAACTCTTGTGCCCTGTGAAAGGCACCCGCTATCTCAACGGCCCTCTCGAATGTCAACTGGGTATGCTGTCGAACCCATTTTTGAGCGGCGGGATGCAAGGATGAGAGGAATTGTTCCAGGTATATTTTTTCCAATATGTTTTCCTTGGTGGAAGTCAGGGGTTTCAACCACCGATTTGTTAGGTCCCGGACACGATAGGAAAGAGCACGTGGTGTTTCTTGGGGTCCCTCCTTGATTTGGCGCAAGCGGATTCTATATGTCTCCTCATCCAACCCTAACCTTTCTAGAATGTCTCTTTTAACATCCAGGTACGGGGTGAGGCCCAAGGGGTTCGCTTCTTGGTAGGTGGCCTGCATGTCACCCGACAGGAGGGGTCCTAAGTACTGCCCCCATTTGTCCTCTGACCATCCTGCGGTCCGGGCCATACGCTCAAAGTTGGCAAAGAAAAAGTCGGGGTCCTCTCCACTGACGTATTTCTGTAGGACCATCGATGGCAAAGGGGAAACGCCTCTCTGTTGCCCCAGGGTATCAGCCAGCCGGCCGAACGTGGTTTCCTGGGCTTGGTTTTGCTCTGTCAGGGTTTTCTGCAATTTCTCCCTATCCTCCTCCGCAATGGCCAGGAACTTCTCCATGGCCCGGCCCAGTTTGTCCTGCCCCTCCGCCATTTTCTGCATTGCGGCCTCCATCTTCCTGGATCCCACTTCTGACACCAGGTGTGAGAGGGATGGGCGGAAGAAGAAGCGAGGAGGCCGAACTACAGGCTCAATGTTGTTATTTATTGGAGGATATAACACCAGAAAACAGTAAACAGTCAGTGCAGATGGGTTGTGGGTCTTTTCCTCTCCGGGCAATGGCTGAAGTGTCGGTCCAGGGTTTCATAGGCGTTCTTTTGATGTGGAGGGGGTGTCCCAGAAGGCTCGCAGGGGAGATGAAAACCAAAAGAAAGAGGAGAGAGGCGATTAGCAACCCTGTCTTGACACTACTTTGGCTAGACAGGTCCCTTCACCGTTTTAGAAGAGCCCCTTAAAGATGTATCTTCAGGAAAAGAGGAGGGTGATCCTCAGTGATGTAGGTAAGAAGGGTGTCAGGGCAATCTATGCAATCCTCCCTCATGCAAAGGAAGTAAAGCCGCCTAAGGCGTGCTGGACCGGTCGCACTTGGTCAGCACCCAGGCAATATTCACTCGTGAGGAGGCAATCGCACTCCTTCTGATCAGGTAGGCAGAGACCGTGAGGGAGCGGGGTGTGTGTAGGAGACAGTGAGGGGCACACACACGCAAACGCACGCAGTGACAACACTAAGTGAACCCTTTTAAAACTCCCGAATACCCTCCCTCTTAGTCCCTCCCTGCACTCCCTCCCAAGTCACGTACCGCCTCAGCCACAGCTCTCCTGAGCTGCGGCGGCTCTCCAGCGTCCTCCGGGGGTGTCCACCACTCCTCCGTCCACGAGTCAGGCTCTCCGTCTCCGTCGGGGTCTTGCGTGAAGGAGCTCTCCGCGACGTCCTTCCCGTCTTCCTCCAGGCTCTGCTTCCAATGCGGCTCTTCCTGTGCGGCGTCCTCCGTCTCCTGCCTTTCCTCCCGGCACGATAGCAGCGCGCCTTCCTGTTCCTCCGGGCCTGCCTTTAGAGGGTGTGTCCCCGCCTCTCCGTGTCCGGATTGGTCAGCCAACCCCAGCTGTCCGTGACGTCCCTGCGGGCGAGGAGAGGCAGGCGGGATTAACCCCTGGTTTCTCGGCTCTGGTGCGGCGCAGAGCGTGGTATTCCACTCGGCCCCCTCACACTGACTCTCTCACTAAATAACTAACTCAGGTATGACAGTGCCTAGTTTTGGTGTGCAAGGCTTTTGCAGTCTGTTGGTGGAAGTAAGGGTGCTTCATTTGGTTACGGCATTAGGGATCTTTTGTTTGGGCATTTACTACTTGTCTGCTGTGCCTGGGGTCGCTGGGCTACAATGCTATGGAGTTCCCCATGTCAAGACTTGGCTGCCAAAAAAGGCGGGTTCTTTGGTTTGTCCTAAATAAACAGGGGCATAGTTAATGCGCTGGGGAAGGTTGGGCCCAACACTTAGAAGTCAGTCACCTCTTTACTTTTAGTGAGTTCTAAAAAATGTATATATGTGTAGTATATACATCGCGCATGATGAGCCAATGCTGATATCCAAGGGAAAATACAGCCATTAATAAGTCACTGGCTACTGGCTCCCATGAGGGAGACTTCCTCCTTCACTGAAAAGAGCAGCCCTGCAATCCGTCCCACGATCCCACCACCAGAGATGTTAAATATTTCCACACAAACGCACACGCACTAGTGCCATATGTGTTCATTAGATTGACACACGCTCTCTTTTGAGGCTGTGCATGATATGTTCTCCAGGGCAGCGCAATACTGTGCTGCATGTATGGATTCAGCTGCAAACCAGCTAGGGCTTAGAATGCTACCTTCTGTAGGGATATTACAGCCTGGATTATCCTGAGCACCTATATCTACTTACACTACAATTGCTATTTAACCATCCTTCAAACATCTTTGCCCCTCACTAGCACCAACAGGGCAATTAATGTCTGTGGTTGTTCACAGTTTTACAAAACTGCTTAGATTTTAAAGTTGACCCATGCATAATAATGTACTTCTTCCAGTTCTGTTATTTGTAACCAACAAAAGTAGTCCTGGTCTATTCAGTTTTCTTCTTATAAGATTGGCCCTACTGGTCCCAGTGTACTATGTGTTGGAGTATATAAACATGTGAGTGGGGATAATGTGCTGCATAGCTAAACACTTATAAGGTCCCAAAGGCGAGACCTATTGGCTATGCCAATGCTTGTTAAATGTGCCTGTGGCAGCACTCAGATTGTTTATCTTCATGCCCTCTGCCCACACCCGCTGTCCAAAATAGACTGGTGCCGCAATAAAATCTGTGTGTGCTGGTGGAGGGGCTCCACAGTGAGTGTGCGACGCAGGATGTTTTGGGGCTTCAGCGGGGTCAGAGCACTATCTCACATAGTGTGCTCTCACTCCTAGACCCCAGCCCCTCCCTCACCAAAGACACTTAAAACTTGCCGACCGATTTATAAATGATGTTGTTGACACTGCAGTGTGTCAACAACTTTTGAGTTAGCTTGGCATCACCCTGGGGAATGTGTACATTTGTGACCGGGGCGTCTGTACTAACCCTGGGCGTAGTTCGCGAAGTAGCGCTACGCGAAGCTACGCAAAGTGCAGTTCGCACTACGCGAGCTACGCGTAGCACTACGCGAACTGCGTAGTGCGCTGTTCGCGATGATTGCACAGTGCCGGATGCTTGTCCGCACTGTGCAATCATTGAAAACGGCATCTTGCACAGTGCGAGCTGTCTTTACTGCCGCTCGAGTAGATTTTTACTCGAGCGGCAGCTTCTCGACGCGGACTGGTAGTTTCTCATCGCGAGCGGTCGCGAGCATACGCGACCACTCGCAATGAGAAACCTGACCTCCCCGCGTTGAGAATCTCGCCGGGAGGTTTATTTTCCACGCTCGCGATCGGCAACTTGATGTTGCTGATCGCGAACGAGGAAAAAGTCTCGCCGGGATGTCATATTTGCTTGCTCGCGGTCGCCAACTTGACGTTGAGGACCGCGAGCAAGCAAAAAATGACCGCTACGCGTGTTTGCACTGTGCTACGTGCAATTCGCGTTGTGCGAAGTAGCGCAAACTACGCGAGCGTAGCGTAGTGCTTTGCCCAGGGTTAGTCTGTACTCTTGGCACAGGTGCACACTTAAAAGTGCCAGGCTCCGGTATTCTGCCAGCTCGGATGGACAGCAATGGCAAGCAGCTGCCATACACGGAGGCTGCCCGACGTGAGACACACCTCACACTGGCCCTCTTATAACTAGACAGCTCTATTGCAGCGGCAGAGATCAGCTTAAGTGACTGTGCATCACCTGTGCCTGAAAAATATGAATGTTTCCTTGTGAAATGTAACGGGTGCTCATGTAAAGAACTTGTAACCTCCAGGTCAAGTTTGTACTATATAAGAACTGCAAAAAAAGAAACCTAACTAGGCAACGAAGTGAAAACAAGCCTCACTTAGCACCAACCCATTGTGAGACTACGGACAGCCCCCACCAGCAGCTCATTCTACAGTAACACTGCCACTGTAAGCTCACTGGCCCCCCTGCAGAACACAGGCCAAAGACGAACTCTCTGGCTTCACTCAGCCTGGAACTGCAGAGAGGCTGATTCACTGATCATGACACAGGTGAGTCCAGCAGCAGAGCACTCACTGAAGATGAGTACAATGTCTGTGTGTCATGTCGGTTAGTGCCCTTCCATTACTGGTGCTTTACAGCAGTTTTAAGGTCTTCTCAGAGTTTCTCGTTGCTCAAATGGTTTTAATTTCTAATATTTTTGTTTCCCACGTCTTTATTGCTTGATTTTTGCTTGTGAGAAAGTGTCACTCATAGTCGTTGAATGCCTCTCATAATTACAACGAAATTATGAAAATGTCACACATAAGCAATCTGAAACCTTGGCAGACATGCAATTCCCGGTTTCATCCCATAGCAGCTCTGATCATTTAACATGAAATAACTTCAATTAGAGAGTAATCTGAAAACCGGATGGATCACAGCAGTTGGAGAACCCTTCAGATAACACAAGTTTGCTTTAGACGCATTGCATGCGCCATTGGAGCGAAACTTCCCTCAAGCTAAGGAGTGTCCCAAGGTTCTCTCGAAGTCAGTCCTGCTAAGAAAACCCTCAGCCTTACCATTCCTTTAGTGGTAATTGAAAGGTAAGATCCATGACTCATGCACACACCCCTCACTTCATATCTGCCCACTTGATGGTGTTGTAAGCATTATTGGAAGTGAAAGGTTAAAATTGGCAGAGGAATAAACCTGTGGATTATCCAATCCGCTGAAGGTATTTCAGCAACAGTGAATGGCAGTGTCTCTAACTTCTATATGTGTAATAGTGTATGTTGCATCCTTTTTAGCTAAGATGGTCTGTTGTTTTGTAAGATTGTATGGTAAAAACAAACCAGTGGCATTAAGGTGCTTCCATGGAATGCGACCAGCACATAGTGTTTTTTCCAACTCAGTAACATGATAGCTCTAAGCTGCGACCTCCCATGTTGTAAAGAAGATGTCACTCAATGATGTCGATTGCAGATGACATAATGTTACCCAGAGAGTAAATCCTGGTGGATAAGGTGGTCATACCATTATCTACCACTGCAAGAGCCCTTTCTAAATTTGCCCTGTCAATTTCAGGCAGTCTCTCAGCAGCTTCCTGCTGTGAAACCCTCCACTCTTCATTGTATATAGCATACAAAAAGTGCTTTAGACATGGTCTTTGAGTACCTAACAAAAAGTCCTTTAGTCCTGTGTCATCAGAAAGAAGGTACAAGTGTTTTTTCACCTGAGGCAACGTGGAATGTTCAAGCCAATCAAGGCACAACTTCCCAACGGTGTAGGTTGTTAACACCCCAAATTTTGTGTTTGGTGTAGCGAGGGCCCGGCCTACTAATCCTAAACCCCTTGGTGTTGTCAAGAAAACGTGCCTGATATCCGTTAGTGTCTAATGGCCACACGAACCATCCCTCCTTATTGGTACGTGAAGAATTGTATCTGCCATTGCGAAGCATGTTGTCTAATGATTCCTCCGCGTAATTTGTGAATTGTTGCCAGTTCATAAAAAGTGCAGATGCGGGAATGTTTGGTGCGTTCAACTCTATGATCTTGGCCAGGCCAAGTCAGGATGTCTATTGCACAGTTTTGTTCAGGAAAACCATTTGATATGGTATAAGGCATGCTCTAAATAAAGCCTTGTTCCCCGGAACCTGCCAAACTTTAGTTTTCCATTTAGATTTTAAATCGACATTGTCTTTCCAAAAGTCAAAACCTTTTACAGACAGTTGGGAAATAAAAGATGCAGAATAAATCAGCTTGGTGTCAGTGAGCACAGTTTTCTCAGACCATGAATTTGTGAGTTTATAATAATAGGACTCTGGGTTAGCTGGACTGAGACCAGAAAAATATGCAAACTTCTGTGCAAATGCTTTTGAGCTATCCCGTGGTGGTGTCATGTAGTTCCTACTAATCTGTAGGATCTGCACGTTTGTTTGGACAATATAAACTAGGGGCTTGGTGCCAAGACTGATTCCGGACACTCCCGTAGGATATGTTGGCCTATAGACAAGCTAGCTCACAGTGCCACTGTAAGCCCCCCTAACCTACCAGGGAGCGAATGGTTTCTGGCAACCACTGAACATGACAACCCTGACACCTCAGGGATCGTGGAAACGGTACAGACCTTCGCTCAGTCACTCGTGCTAACTTATTCTCAGAGAAGTATACAGAAAGTACACAGTGGGACATTTTCAATAAATTTATTGAACCAACGTTATTCTTGCAAAAAATATGTATGCTATAATGATTAATAGACAGAAGCAGATAAAAGTGATTACAAGCACCAAAAGCGTAAATAGTAGATATAGTTCTACCATGGTGCTACAACAATGTATATATGCAGGCATATAAAACAAGGTAGTAATCGTGCATACTCCTATGATGCGAACCCTACTCTAAGTGTACCTAGAGTGTGTGTAGGTGTAAAGCCAAGAATCCCCCAAGGGACGATCCAACCCCATTACCTGATGGGATAGAATGAAGGAACCCGTCTTGGTCATGAACTGGACACCCCTCATGAGATATCAGACCGCAGCGTGGTGAGTTCTCAGCATGTAAGGACCCTCACTGTCAGCGGAAGTGCTTCCTCTGCTAATCTATCGGGATGCTCATCTTTTATAATAGATAGCAGCCTTGTGATGTTATGGATATGTAGATAGCCCTGTCACCCCGTGGATGAAGATAGATATGACACTTGTACATAGTGCAAAAAGAGACTTTGCAAATGATGTTCAGGGCATTGTGATAATGTTGTGCGAAGCTAGATGTGTAAACAAGTTTAGTTTCAGGTAAACTAATCCAACATTGTTGTGCATGCAAATATGAGCAAAAGGTCACAGCTGAAATGTTATTGTGAGGACAATGTAAGCAATAAGCTGCTTCGCTATATGAGCCTAACTTGGGAGTATAACACCCATTCCTCATACTAAGGGTCGATATCTAAAAGCTATCTAAAAAGCCAGCAGACAATTTTAAAAACTTTAAAAACTACTCTTAAAAGCATCTAAAAGTGGGCTTCCCTTTAAAATATTTTTTTAAAAGCCTTTAAGTCATTATATATCGTTTGAGATCCCAAGCACTCAGAAAGCCATGGTGCTTAGAAAAAGAAAGCAAAAGAAAGCTGTTTTGGTTCATTTCGTTTAAAAAAGACGCCAAATTGTTCCCACACAGAAAAAGCCAATTGTTTGTGTTCCAAGTGCTAAACGCGACATTATCGTTGCCCACAACCGCAGAAGTTCCCACAGGCCCACCTCGTTTATGGAGCAAAGGTGATTCCATCCAGTTCCCAAAGCAGCCACTGAGGGAGGCGTCGTAACCCATAGGCTTTCCGCAGAGCCATTGTTCACATTACGAGGAACTGAAGCATCCCAGGGTGGCTCTAAGAATGCATTCATCATCAATAGAATATACTGGGGACAGCAATACGCATGGGCCTGTTGCAGGGATTCTGCACAAACACAGAACTATGCGTAGGATTTTGGGACCTTAGTGCATAGGGACGGAGTCATTTTACCACCTTAGTACCCATGAGCCCAGGACCCGCTAGCTATAGTGTCTCACTTGCTCTCCTACTCACTCACAGAGAAACAGATGATTAGACACCCCAGAACACAACACTCTCTCAGGAATCGCGGTTGCAAGACACACCCTTTCGCTCGCACTCTTGTACTTGTCCACAATAAGATCTGACAGAGACACAAACAAGTTTAAAATATTTATTTTAACTAATATGCTCTAATATACAGTATACGTTCCACAATAAGCAAGAAAATGCATAACACAAATACGGTCAGCATAGCAAGTTGTCCGTAAATCATGAAAGGAGCTGTAATTATGAAAAGACAGTGTAACCTCATCTCCCTCCCCCTGTATAGAAGAAGAATGATGACATATTAGAAGATCTCTGGGCATTATCTGCAGACCCCATACCTCAGTCTATAGATGGTAGATCTACATCATAGGTGCTGTCTTGCTCTTCTCCCTGGAAAGGTCCCTCTCCAAGTGTTTTCTACCTATTCGTGTATCCCAATAAGACCAAAGTACGTATTCCCAAACAACAGCTGCATCAGTATGTTTTGTCTAGGAGGCGCGACGTTATGACGGCAGTTTTCTTTGTCTGTTTATGTTTGATTGTAATAGTAAAAATTGTATCTGATTTAGTTTCAATTTGTCACTGAACGGGATGGCCAGGTATAATAATGGATGTGTACAGCTGTTTGTACCTGCTAGAATACCAAAGGATGGAACTATGGACAGTTGAGGAACATGTACCGTACTAAGAAGGAATCTATGGACAGTGACCTGCTGTATAATCTTGTGGTTTATTGTAAGAGGCAAATGTTCCGACAATAACGGCTGTACCTTTTATTTTATTGTAATTGAAATGGCTACCCATTCCATATCCTATCCCAGCCCTTTACCTTCTCCCTATCTCCTCCCCTAAATGTAATCTATATGTTTGACAAAATGTAAATAAAGATATTAAAAAAACAAAAAACAAATCAGTATGTTTTGTCTAGGTGCTAGGGCCTGACCAGAACAGAATAACAAGGGACATTGTTGATCGACCTTGCTCTCAAAGTTCAGACTAAATTCCGGGAACAGGCAGAGAACGAGCACAGCAGAGAGTTCTCATGTGAAAGGCATAAACAGTCTTGCAAAAATAAAGACATGTAGTGTCAAGCGCAAAAGCAGCATCATGGTTACCGGGCTCATGCTAACTTAAAGATGTCGACAATGTCCCTAGTGACCACGTGACATCCTCCCCTTTTCCAGGTTGTAGCGCATAGACAAACAGGTGTCAATGATAAGCAGAGCCAAATCGCATTTTGTTCCACCCAAATAGAGTCAATCGAAAAGGACAAATTTAAAAAAAGTTTAATATATATATATATATATATTATATATATATATATATATATATATATATATATATATATATGTGTGTGTAGTTTAGTCAGAAAAATCCAAAAGATTGCGTGCACCGTGGAATGCAAGGAGCTCCAAAAGGGCCTCATTATCGTTAATAAAAACGAGGGATGCCATCCAATTCAGCAGAGCAAATGAACATTGATGTTCCTCGTAATCCAGTGCATCCAGCAGCAGAATAGGGCAACTTGCGTGATATTCGATGAAACTCTCCTGCAAGAGGCGTTGTGCAGCCTCACAGGTATTCCAACATGCCAACACTCCAAGTGCAGCTGCACGCATCATACGGGCGCCACCAGAACAGTCCTGGTCATGGGCGAGCAAGGGACCCACCAACAGATCATAATCCGGGTCAGCACCTGATGTCGTGGAGAGGCAGATATCCAAGGCCCAATAGAAAGGGCACCGTCGGCAGTGGAACACAGGTTGCACGGAAGTGAAGTAAGCAAAGCGAAAGGTAAGCCCTTAGTTCACACTGAGCGTTGCCAGCGGCAAGCATCCAAAAAGTTGCTGAATTCGTTCACGGTATAGTCGCCATGGGCCTGGTCTGTGCAGAACCACAGGATCGGCATCCATTGCGTGACAGGAGCAGAAGTACCAGCACTCCACACACCAGCAAGAAGATAAGTGGAAAACCACCGAAGGCGCTGGAAAAAATTGAATGTATAAAGGTCGGTATTACTCCAAAAATCGTCTGAAAAGATGAAACAAGGCCAGAACCCACAAGTTTTAAAAAAATGTTAAAGGCCTTCAGTATCAGACGCATTAAAGATCTGATAAATTATTTCCCCAAAATGTAGTGGGAGATTCATATTGAGCAGTGACTGAATCTCACTAGATGTTCTAGCCACCTGCAATTCGAAGGTCTCTCAAGCAGAAGTGAGAGCAACTTCTTGTTGAAACGATAGCGCTTTGAGTCTGCTTAGTTTATTGAAGTCTGTTTTCAAAGTGGGAATGGAAGGCCACAGAGAGCTATCTATAATCCCATGCGGGGGAGGAAAAAGAACATTGCTGCAACAAGTAACCCTTTCGGAAACCGTTACCGTTACTATATGCCCTTAACCCGCAGCAGTTGTGGTTATTCAGGATAAGATAACTACCGTTAGAAAGCAATGTGAGCTTGGGAATTATTGAGGGAACTGGTGTTCCTTTTAGAAAACAGGCCAAATTGGGCGCTGATACGTTGCAAGCGCAGTGAAGCTGAACTTGTGTACATACTAACGCGTGTCCTACTGTAGAATCACAGTCATCGCCTGTCAGGAAAACCTCCTTATCTTCACGTAGACCGTGAAACGTAAACGGTAAGGAGCACATTTCATGCAGAAAAGTACACCCCAGGGGTTCAAATCTCCCTATCGGATAATGTTTCATACATGCAGTAAATTGAAAGAGGGAAATGGGCAAAGAAATAACCCCGTGGATTAAGCATACAGAGGAATCGGTCTCTGCTTTTGCGAATGGCAATTGTTCTAACTTCTCAATATGTAACAAGGTGTATGTTGAATCTTTCATTGACATAAGCTTTTGTTTATCGGTCAAATTAAAAGGTAAAAACAGGGCAGTTGTGTTCAAATAATCCCAAGGCACTTTTCCATTTTTCAATGTTTGTGCAGTCCAGCCAAATTGCATTACAGAACGCAACTGATTTTGACCATTATACAAAACAGACACATCATTCTGCACAATGTCAATAACAGATAAAGCAATATTGTCCAAAGTGTAAATACGAGAAAACAAAGTATTAATGCTGCTGTCTACCACATCCAAAACTTTACGTAAATTGTCTTGATCTACTTGACGCAACCTGAAAGCTGCTTCCATTTGGGACAGTTTCCAGATTTCATTATATGCTGCATAAGCAAAACGTTTCAGACGAGGAGACCTGGGACCTAAAAGGAAATCTGCCAGATCAATGATTCCATTTAAACATGAGAGATGTTGTTTCACAGATGATAATGATAACTGTCCCAACCACTGTTGACACAATTTACCCACAGAATATGTAGTAACTGTATGTGTTTGTGGAAATTGAGGGTCAGGGCAACTTATCATAAACCCCCTTTTCAATTTTAAAAACGCAACTGGCAAGCATTAGTACTGAGCGGCAATATTAACCATCCCAAGGGAGTAATAGTGGATGAATTAAAGGTACCATTACGAACCATACTGTGTAAGTCCTCCAGAGAATAATTTGTATATTGCTGCCAGTCCTCATAAGCCGCTAATGACGGGAACGAAGGAGAATTTAAATTTTTTAGCAGTAGCCAAACAAAAACATGTAGTTTGCTGCACAGTCTGATTCAGGAACAACAGCTGTGATGGTATCAAACACGCACGATGCAATGATTCAGTTCCCTGCACCGCCAATTTTTGGTACCCCAAATTGATTTCAAATCAATCGTGTCTTTCCAATATTCATAACCTTTTAAGGATAAATTGGTTATGAAAGTCGATGAATTTACCAATTTAGTATGGGTCAGCATGAATTTCGTGTGTGTTTGTGCACTCAATTTAGAATAATAGGATCTCGGGTCAGATAGATTATAGCCAGAAAAGTAGACAAACTTATTTTTCTGTGTTTGTGAACTACCTTGAAATGGGGCAGGACAATGTTCCCATTGCGTATAATTAACCTGATTACGGACTGTGTTTGACTTATGTAAAAAATGATGACCATAATGTTGGAAACAGAATAAATCAGCATAATTGGCAGAATTCAAATACAAATCCTCAGTTTCAAAAGCAGTGTAATATTTTAAACCTGAAAATAACGAATGTACGGCATTAACATCCCAGTCGTCGGAATGCATCCCAGGTGTCATGACGTCACGTAATAAACACAAAAGACGTATGGCATTCAAATCGTTTCCGTCGGGCCGTAGATTTCATATGAAACTTTATCCCAAACAATGCCATCTACTACTGGCACAGCTGAAATGTTAACATAGGATTGATCCTTTTTCATTATATGAGATGAGGTGTGTGGAGCTAAAACACCATCAACCAAATGTACATCAGAGCATTCAGGCAAATAATGACCATTAATCAAAAGGAAAAAGACGGTCACAAATCCAATCCACATGAAGAGAAATACCATTGTAAGAACCATCCAAATGTAGGTCCAAGGAGGAACTAGATATGTTTTGCGAAACCAGGAAAAGAAAATGAAAAATCGACTGTGGGGTTCCTCAGCAGTAGAATTCAATGAAAAGGATGATGGAGTTAAAGAAAAGTTGTCTCTGTCCATGTAATAACCAACAGTTCCCAGTCTATACAAAGGTGGTCGATCAGCATTAAAAGATGATTGGAGCGCACATGTAGGAACGTCCACAGTGAGCTCCATAGACGGCAAGTCATGATTCCGAGGTGTAGTCGTTGACGCTGATGACAAAACTGGCAGCACATCAATTGAGGTTTCCACTTCACGCTCCCGGTCTACAGTAGTCGCTGGCGAGGACCTCACAGGAAGTGGAACATCTCTCCGCGGGACGGGTTTAGGCATACTATTCAGTATCGGCCAAATGGTGCAACTTGACATGTTCAATGGAAATGTAGCGATTTTCCTTGTGTCCAGGTAGTGGAGGCAAAATCACAGTTCGGGTGCCCTTTAATCCAAGAACAGGGACTGGTGCGCGGTAGGAGGGACCAAATTCTTTTTTGTTCCCTATCTTCTCCCGGACCAGATCTCCAACTTTAGCAAGCCACCCTGTGACTGGAATCAGCACCGCTGTGTCTTTGGACGAGTGCAACTCAGCTTTAGCAAGAGTGTCTCGAGTCTTTTGTAGATCCTGTAACATAGCAAAATGGTTATCTACGTCAAATGTTGCGGCAGCCGCCACAACGTCTAGACCATCAAGGTCTGGCAAAAACATTTTGATGCCAAAGAGCATTTTGTATGGGGTCCACCCACCCAGAGATCTTCTTGGGAGATTGTTTAGTGCACGTTGAACCCCATATAAATGAGTCAGCCAACCCCTGCCAGTACCTAAGACTCTAGCTGTCAAAGATTGCTTTAAGTCATGGTTCATTCGCTCCACTATAGAATTGCCCTCAGGCCTGTATGGAGACTAAAATTGCAATAGCGCCCCCAGCGACCTCATCGCATCCTTGTAAGCCTTAGAGGCGAACGCAGGACCTTGGTCAGAATGGAAGGTACCACACGCAAATGTTCCGATAAAGACACGCAAATCTCTAATGACATTTCGAGCGTCAGCACTACATTGCGGCCAAACCCAAAGGAATCTAGTGCACAAATCCACTGCAACGAGAATATGTTTATAGGCAGTGTCGGACATCAAAGGACCGCAGTGATCAAGATAAATACATCCAAATGGTTGATTTGAGATGTATAGCTGCGTGTGAGGTGGACGTGCAACCGTGGACGGTCTAATCTGTTGACAAATGTCACAAGAAAGTACATCATTACAAGTCTGTCTATACAGACCACGCCACCAATAATGCTGCTGCAAAAGAGACACCATCGCTGAAACTCCAGCATGTGCAAATGCCATGCCTTCGTGCGCGGCAACGATTAACTGAAGCCTGCGGTCCTCGTTGGGAATCAGTCGATCCCCAATGGACGGAATGGATGCAAAGGGAACTTTTTCCGTTTAAGTGCTAGGGCCTGACCAGAACAGAATAACAAGAGGCAGTGTTTATCGACCTTGCTCACAATGTTCAGACTAAACTCCAGGAACAGACAGAGAACGAGCACAGCAGAGAGTTCTCATGTGAAAGGCATAAACAGAGTCTTGCAAAATAAAGACATGTAGTGTTGTGCGCAAAAGCAGCATCATGGCTACCGGGCTCATGCTAACTTAAAGATGTCGACAATGTCCCTAGCCACCACGTGACATTGGCAGCTCAGCAGGTTTTGTAGAACTGGTAGATGACTCGATCAGTGGCATGTTCACATAGACGTCATCAATTATTTTAATTGAGATTTCTGTACTTGATGATTGTACAGTTGTAGTTGTTTCAACAGGGAGAAGTATCATTTTATTGTTGTTTACAGTTTGTCTTTGGAGAGTGGAGTCTTAAGTCGTTATTAAAGCTTCCATCTCAACTTCCTGCATGGTAGCAAGAGGAGCACTGCAGCTACCCAGGAGCCCACATGGCTTACTGTTGAGAATCGGCCACATAGAGTGGTTTGATCAGACACATTGAGACAAACCTTTTGTCTTGGTGGCCGGCAAATGGCGGAAGAAGTACAGTTCTGGTACCTTCAATAGCCAGGACAGGTACAGGCGCTCTGTAAGATGGCCCAAATTCTTTCTTGTCCACTATCTTTTCTCTTACCAGGTCCCCAATCTTCAGAACCAAGGCAGATCTTGCCGGGCCTACCTTCACTTCCCCAGTGGTGGTGCATTTTACTTGGACTTTGCGTTGTAAAGCCCAGAATTCATTGAGTTCCTGTAAAACAGCCAAACATTCATTGATGTCAAAAGAGTGTTTCAGCTGCCACTGTGCTGACACTATCGAGGTCTGGTACCCACATTCTCACACCAAACAGGGGCTCATAACGTGTACAACCCACTAGGGATTTTCTTGGCATGTTGTTAAGTGCCCTCTGGACCCCATATAGGGGATTTGGCCCAACTGCCACCCGAGTCTAATACCCTCACTGTTAAGGATTGCTTTAAGTCACGGTTTTTACTCTCAACAACTGAATTTCCCTCGGGATGGTACGGCGAGGAGTACTGCAAGGCCCCACCCAAACTTCCCATGCCCTCTTTGTAAGCCCGAGAGTAAACGCCAGACTCTGGTCGGAATGTAGTGTGCCAATTGCGTATGTCCCGATAAAGAATCACAAATCCTTAATAACAGTTCGAGTGTCAGCCTAGCACTGTGGCCAAACCCACAGGAATCTGAAGCATGAATCCACTGCCACCAAGATATACATGTATGCCCCATCTGATTGTAGGGGCCGCAGTGGTCCAAATAAACAAAAGTCAAAGGCTTGTCTGAGATCAATAGAGGTGTCTGTGCTGGACGTGCTACGGTGGAACCTTTCGTTTGCTGGCAGATGACGCATTTAAGGACAGTCTTTGGTCTGTCTTGATAGACCTGGCCACCAATAACGATGCTTCAGTAATGAAACTGTAGCAGTAATCCCTGCATGAGCAGAACCCAGACCCTCATGTGCTGCTAGTATTAGTCATAAACTGAGATCAATGTTTGGAATAACTCTATCCCCCACTCCTGGAATCTGAGCGTACAGAATGTTTTGTGTGTCTAACTTGTAGGAGTACTTGTGTGGAAAGCCTCTTGGCAGGGCGGTTTCGTTACGAGTGGCATTAACTGCCACCATGGTTATTCCATCTGTCCTCGTACTTGAGCGAGTTATTGCAGCAATGGCAGCAGTCCAAACTGTTGCCTTGGCGGCTTCATCCGCCATCAAATTCCCTTCAACGTGAACGCCAACACGTTGATGACTCAATATATGAATTACATGAGCCCGTGGCAGGCCTTCTTTGAGCTTTACCACCTGTTCGCAAAGCATCCTGCGCTTTACTGTGCAACCTTTCGAATCTCTAAACTCATTCTGGCCCCAATAATGTAAATATTCGTTATAGGACTGGACACAGTAAAATAAATCACACACAATTAGTGTGGGGAATTCACAATCCGCGTAATATTGCTGTTTCATTCCTACGGCTGGCTGGGCAGAACCTGTTGCAGGGATTCTGCAGAGGTATAGAACTATGCTTGGGCTTTTGGAACCTTAGTAGGCAGAGCCGGAGTCATTCTAGCACCTCAGTACCCATGAGCCCGGGACCGGCTAGCTATAGTGTCTCACTGGCCCTCCTACTCACTCACAGAGGAACAAGTGATTCGACACCCCAGAACACAAAACTCCCGACCCTCTTAGGGATCGTGGTTGCAGGATACACCCTTTCACTCTCATACTCCACAATAAGTTTTGACAGAGAAACCAGTAAGGTTAAAAAAATAAATTTTAACTATTGTGCTCTAGTATGCAGTATACATGCCACGCAAATACGGTTAGCATAGCAAGTAGTCCATAAATCATAAATGGAGCTGTCATTATATACAACTGTGTAACCTAACCTCCCTCGCCTTCTACAGAATCAAAATGATTATATATCAGAAGATCTCTAGGTGTTAGCAGCAGACGCCGTACCTCAGTATACACAGATGTAAACTCTCCATCTCAGGTGCTGTCACAATCTTTTCCCTGGAAAGGTCCCTCTCCAAGTGTGTGTTGCCTATCTGTGCATACCTATATGACAAAAGTACGTGTTCCCAAACAACAGCTGCATTTGCATGTTTTGTCTAGGTGCTAGGGCCTGACCAGAACAAAATAACAAGGAACATTGTTGTTCGACCTTGTCTACATGTTCAGAATAAATCCCAGGAAAGAACAGAATGCAAAAACAATAGCGTGTTTTGTGTGAAAGTACAGTGGGTACAAAGCAAAATATGTTTGCAGAGTAACGTGCGCAAAGCAGCGGACAGTCTGCAACGTGATCATGCTAATATAGGGAAAACGACAATGGGCCCGCACGGGACATACGACACCCTCCCCTTGGTCAGAATAGTAGGACTGAATGATGACAGAAATCAGACGGGAACCAGACTCAAAGTGCATAAGCCAATGCTGGTTAAGACTGTCCGTAAAATAGTATTGCTAATGCGATGGAACGTTTTGTGCACAAAAATATATCCAATTACAGCGTATTGCCGGGACCCAAGATGTAAGATGCCAAATGGATCTACATCAATTCCAGTAAGACATTCGAGCCTTCCAAATTTGAAATAGCTGCAATCTAATTAAGCAGGTCAAAGAACAAACATGCCCTTCGTTTCCAGTTGTAGATAGAACCATCCAAGGAGAACCTGTGTGGACTTCGATGAAACTGAGATCCAGGAGTCGCTGTGCAGTCACACAGGGACCACCTCCGGCTACCAGACCCAACGCTGGGTTGTGTACAAGTTGCATACCCAAGGAACAGTCCTGGTTATGGCCACTAAGGGACCCTTCAACAGTTTGAAATCCAGGGCAGCATGGGATGGGGTAGCCAGGCAGATATCCAGGGCCCACTGAAAGGGGCACCAGATGCAATGAAACACAGGTTGCACACAGGTGAAGTAAGCATATCGGAAAGTTAGACAAAATTCTGCATCTAGAGGCACCATTCCAAAGAAGTGTAGCATTCGCTCACAGTACAGTTGTAGCGAGGCTTGTCCGGGCAGGACCACAGATGGAGCAGTCATTGCAGAATAAAAGGAACAGCCACTTTAAGGCCCTGCTCCTTAACACTCGTTCCCTGAACAAGCATGCCCCCCATATCCACGATCTATTAGTTGACAATAGACCGGACTTTCTTTTTTTAACGGAGACTTGGCTTAAAGAAACATCAAATCCCACTATTGCCATGGCCACTCCCCCTGGTTATTCGATGATCAGGAAGGATCGGCCGGTGGGCACTGGCGGAGGCATTGCCATAATTTTTAAACATCATTTCTCCTGCACCACGATTCCTTTAGAAGATATAGTTGGTGCCGAAAGTCTGGGGTTTCACGTAAGGCTGTCAGCACATCAATCGTTGGCAGGCATCCTAATTTACAGACCCCCGGTCCTGCGGGTAGGTTTCTTGACTCCATTAGCAACGCTGTCTCTCCCCTCACCATTAAATATAAACATTGCCTAGTTTTAGGCAATTTTAGCATTCATATGGATAATCCCACAGAACAGGAGCCCACGAGACTACGAGAGTCACTGGCTAACCTGAATTTGACACCTTTTGTTCTTCACGCGACCCACGAGAAGGGCCATATCCTGGACCCGATCTTCTCAACCGATAAAATAGTGACTCCTGCCCCAGTCCCTTTAGCATGGTCCGATCACTTTATCATTGAGTTTGCCATTGAGAACGTCCACCACCATTGTAAACCTCAGGGAAGACCACATTCTCGCAGCTTTAGATCTTTCAGCCAATTCACAGCTGAGGCTCTAACGGCTGCCCTCAGCAACCACCCGATCCCCTCTAACGGTAATGTTGAGGATGATGCAGACGGTTTGGATAATTGGCTCCAACTCCACGCTGATGAGCTCGCCCCCTCCTCCTTACGACCAGCTAAGGTCTCGTGTGCTTCTGCACCGTGGTTTACGGCGGCGCTTAGGGAAAGCAAGAGTGCTTGCAAACGCCTAGAGAGGACATGGCGTAAAAACTTCAACCCAAATGACAAAAAAAAACTATAAACAGGCGTTGAAGGTGCACTATAAAAAAACTTTGAAAGAGAAAAAATGCTTTCTCTCTTCAAAAATCTCACAGGCGACTAACCAAAGTAAAGAGATTTTTAAAACTGTCAAGGAGTTTTCATCCCCAAGAGCGATTGCAAGTCCTTTCACGCCTACTGAGGCTTGGACAAATCACTTAGCCTCCTTTTTCCACGAGAAAATTAAAACTATTCAAGACACCTTCTCTCTGGTGCCCCCGGCCAAAGGTGGAAATCTAGCGTTTTCCACCTCATCTACCTGACCAAGGGGTTCGCTGCTTACGCAGTTCCCCCCCATCTCCCTGGAGAAATCTCTGGAAATCATGAAGGCCCTTAAATCAGGTTCACCGTCTGACCCATGTCCAGCCAAAGTGTTGGCGTCAATAGCGGAGGTAACTAACCCGGTGTTAAATCGGATCCTCAATGCTTCCTTGGAGTCTGGGCTTGTCCCTGACAGGTGGAAGAAGGCAAAAATACTCACCCTGTTGAAAAAACCCCGGTTAGATCCTGAGATAGCCGCCAATTATAGGCCAATATCTCTGCTCCCTGCTTTCTCGAAAGTTCTTGAGAAATATGTTAACAGTGTCATCACTACATATGCTGAAACTAACCTAGTGTTCCATCAGAGCCAGTCCGGTTTCAGGTCAAATTTTAGTACGGAAACCGCGCTTTTAGAAGTCTCGGAGGCCATTAAGGAGACCTTAGATAAAGGCGGGAAGGCCGTGCTGATATTGTTGGATCTATCAGCGGCTTTCGATTCTGTGCCCCATGATCAGCTCCTCCTGAGACTTCAGGAGTGCGGCTGTGGGGGCACGGTACTCCGGTGGTTCTCCTCCTTTTTGAAAGACCGCCAACAAACGGTTTGGTCTCCCCCCTTTGCAGCTCCCATTCCCACTTTAAATGTAGGGGTCCCGCAGGGCTCAATACTCAGCCCTACACTTTTCAATCTTTATATGACCCCCCTGGCGTATTTGGCCGAAGCCCATGGAGCCAAAATTGTATCCTACGCTGACGATACACAACTGCTCTTCACCTGTGATAAGGAGGCAGATTTTAAAGGAGAAGTGATCAAGGCCTGTCTTTCAGAGGTTTTCTCCTGGCTCCAATTGCACCAACTTAAGTGTAACTCCGACAAATCGGAGATTATTCTTTTTGGTCTTCCCGCTGACAATGTGTGGCGTAATTGGTGGCCCCAGGACATGTCTCCCCCTGCCTCCTCGGTCAAGACAGTTAAAAACCTTGGAGTCAGGTTGGAAGATAATTTATCCATGAACTCCCAAATACAAGCTGTAGCAGGCTCCTGCTTTGGAGTGCTCAAGATGCTCAAGCAGTTCTTACCCCTTCTCTCAGTAGCACACAGAAAAATTGTGGTCCAGGCGTTAATTACATCTAGGCTGGACTACGTCAACGTCCTTTATTTGGGAATCCCAGAATACCTGCTGACACGCCTACAGGTCGTCCAGAACGCAGCGGCCAGGGCAATACTTATGCTTGGCCCCAGAACACGGATGTCCCCCCATCTTAAAGCCTTGCACTGGCTCCCGGTCCGTAAGAGGATAATTTTTAAAGCGATGGTTTTAGCCTATAAAACACTCCACGGAACTGGGGCCCCGTACCTCAGGAAAAGAGTTCAATTCTATCACCCGCGTCGTGCTCTGAGATCCGCTGCGCTCCATCTAGCGCATACCCCCAAATTTCTTCGTGCACAAATTGGCGGCCGCTCCAGGTGCAAGCAGCGCAACTTTGGAATAGTCTCCCGTTGGCCCTCAGAGTGACTCAGGACCTCCTCATCTTTAGGAAGTCACTGAAAACATGGCTATTCCAGCAATAGCTCACTATTTAGTGAGTTAAGAGCCTACAGTCTGACACGCTTAGGTCGTTTAAGCGCCGGGACACTTAATTGAGTAGCCGTGCCCTCTACAAATTCCGAGTAACATAACACGATGATGCCACAAATCAAAAAGAGCAGCAGAGGAAACCCACCAAATACGCATGAAATAATAGAATGTATAAAAGCTGGGATTACTCCAAAAATAGTTTGAAAAGAAGTCACAAGGCCGGAGCCCACAAGTTTAAAAAAGTGTGCCAGCCCCGTGGTATCAGATGCATTAAATATTTGATGTATCAATTCTCCGAAATGCAAGGGGAGATTTGTGTTCAGTAAGGATTGTATTTCACTAGACATTCTCGCCACCTACAATTCGAAGGTCTCGCGTACTGAAGTGAGAGCCACTTCTTGTTGAAACAATAGCGCTTTGAGTCTGCTTAGCTTTTTGAAATCTGTTTTCAGGGTTGGAATGAAAAGCCACAACAAACTATCAACACTCCCATGTGGAGAAGGAAACAGGACGTTGTTGCAACAAGTAACTAAATGGGAAACAGACATCACATATGGGATTCCCGCCACAGACAGCAACAGTCATGATTATTAAGAACAAGATAACTGCCATTTGAAAGCAATGTGAGGGTGGGAATAATTGCGGGAACCAGAGTTCCTTTCAAATTACAAGCCAGATTAGGTGCGGAAACATTACAGGTGCCGTGTATTTTTACTTGTTGACAGACAAGGGAATGGCCAGCAGTGGAATCGCACATTTTTCCCGTAAGAAAAGCCTCTCTTTCAGTTCGTTGACAATGATATGTAAAAGGCAGGACCATAACTCATGTATGTAACTGCTCCCAAAGGGTTCATATCTAACTATAGGGAAGTGTTTCATGGAGGCAGTACATTGAAACATCGAGATGGGCAACGAGATAACCTCGTGGATTAACTAAACCGCTGAAGGAGTCTCCGCTACAGTGAAGGGAAGCTGTTCAAGTTTTTCTCTATGTAGCATGGTATAACTTGCATCTTTCATAGCCATTAATTGCTGTTTACGTGTTAAATTGAAAGGTAAGAACAATGCGCGACAATTTAGGAAATGCCAAGGTACGCACCCATTTTTCAGTGTTTGCAGTGCCCAACCAAATTGCATAGCCGATCTAAGTTGATGTTGACCATGATACAAGGTAGACACTTAATTTTGCACAATATCAATGACAGAAGACACAATTTTATCTAAAGTATAAATACGAGATGATAAAGTATTAATGCTGTTGTCGACAACAGCAAGCACTTTGTTTAAATTGTCCTGCTCAATTTGGCATAAACGCACAGCAGCCTCCATTTGAGACAATTTCCAAAATTCATTATATGCAGCATAAACAAATCATTTTGAACGAGGGGATTTTGGAACTCAAAACGAAATCAGAAAGGTTTATGTCTTCCGATAGAAGGGAAAGATGCTGTTTCACGGCAGAGAATGTGGAATGTTCTAACCATTTTTGACATAATTTACCTACAGAATAAGTGGTAACAGTGTTAGAATGTGGGTAATGTGGATCAGGTCTATTTAATGTAAACCCTGAAGTAGTGTTCACGAAACGAGAATGACAGACATTTGTGTTCCGAGGCCAAAATGACCATTTGGATGGAGACATCGCAGTGGAATTAAATGTACCATTTTGTATCATACTATTTAATTAGTCTGCAGTATAATTGGTATAAGATTGCCAATCATCAAACTGAGCTAAGGACGGAATAGTGGGAGTATTCAATTCTTTAATCTTAGCCAAACCCAGACATGTAGTCTGTTGGACCGTGTCATTGAGAAAAATCATTTGAGCTGGTATCAGACATGCACGAAATAAAGATTTAATACCTTGGACCTGCCAGGACTTAGTACCCCATACTGATTTCAAGTCGATATTGTCTTTCCAATAATCGTATCCTTTTAGTGCTAAGTTGTCAATGAAACGAGAAGTATAAATTAACTTGGTCTGAGGGAGCATGTCTTTTTTTTAAAGATTGGGAGCCAATTTAAAATAATATGATACCGGGCCCAAAAGGTTATAACCAGTAAAATAAGTGTACTTCATTTTTTGTGAGTTGTAACTACCCTGAGATGGAGTCAGGCAATGTTCCCATTGAGTATAGTTGAATTGGGGACGTTGTCCATTTGATTGGTGCAGAAAATAATAACCATAATGTTGATAACAGAACAAATAGGTATAGTTAGCAGAAATCAAATATAAATCTTCAATATCAAACACAGTGTAATATTGCAATTCGGAAATCATTGAATTTTCAGCATTTACACCCCAGTCATCTGATTGCAACCCAGGTATTATCACATCACCCATGGAAACAAAGAATACATATGGAATCTGTAGGGTCTCCGTAAGACTGAATACATTGAATGGTACTTTATCCCATACGATTCCCTCAGTAACTTGGACCTCTGAAATGTGAACAAGGGACTGGTCTCTTCATTTTATGCGAGGACGAATGTGGGGCCAACACCCCGTCGACAAGTTCTGCAGCAGAACGTTCGGGTGGGTAGTGGCCATTAATCAAGAGGAAAAAAAACAGTCATGAATCCAATCCACATGAACAAAAATACAATGGAAAACATAATCCAGACATATGTCCAAGGAGGAACCAGATAAGTGCGTTTTAACCAAGATATGAACACACAAATCCTCGCTGGTGGCGTAGATAAAAATGAAGACACAGAGGAATTGTCCAAAGAAAAATTGTCTTGATCGATACAGTAACCAGAAGAACTCAGTTGAAATAACGGAGACTAGGAATCTGGATTTGAATTGGAGGCTTGTACTCCTGTAGGGGACTCAAGGGGTAGATCAGAATAAACGATTTCCATTGTGGAGGGTGTAGAAGGTAAAACAGATATCAGGTCAACTTAAGGCTCGACATCCCCCTCCGACAGCCGTGGAGAATCAGAAAGAACGGAGCTCACAGGCTGTAAAGGTATATTCTGTCCTGGGACACCCCGAGGCATACTATTCAGTATTGGCCATATGGTGTAACTTGACACGTTCAATTGAAACAAAGCGATTTTTTTTGCATCCAGGCAAGGGAGGTAAAATCACAGTTCGGGTACCCTGTAAACCAAGCACTGGAACAGGAGCACGGTAGGAGGGTCCGAATTCTTTCTGATCGCCACCTTTTCACAAATCAGATCACCAACTTCAAGGTCTGGAACAAACATCTTGATATCAAAAAGCATTTCGTACGGGGTCGACCCATCTAGAGATCTTCTTGGGAGATTGTTAAGAGCACGTTGAACCCCATAAAGGGGAGTTAACCAGCCACGGCCCGTACCTAATACCCTTGCCGTTAAAGATTGCTTTAAGTCACGGTTCATCCGCTCCACACAGAATTGCCCTTGGGCCTATATGGAGACAAGA
The DNA here is from genome assembly GCA_963921515.1 of Calotriton arnoldi. Taxonomy (NCBI): domain Eukaryota; kingdom Metazoa; phylum Chordata; class Amphibia; order Caudata; family Salamandridae; genus Calotriton; species Calotriton arnoldi. The sequence goes on from CAWUFW010001300.1 coordinate 2,337,884, forward strand.
AATGCACCTGCATTCCCATGGACTTCATTGAATCACGGTAAGCCTTAGAGACAAAAGCTGGACCTTGGTCTGAATGGAAAGTGCCACAGGCATAAGTCCAGACAAAGACATGCAAATACTTTATAACAGTATGAACGTCAACAGATCGCTGTGGCCAAACCCAGAGGGACCTAGTGCAAGAATCCACTGCAACCAAAATATATTTGAAGGCAGTGTTGGACGTCAAAGCACCGAAATGATCAAAGTAAATCCAGCCAAAAGGATGATTAGAAATAAACAGATGAGGGGAGTGGCTTCGAGCGTCAAGATGGCGGTAGCACTCTAAAAGTGCTCCGTACTCCTCCGTCATCCGCCCGCATCCTGAGGCTCCTTTCGGCACCAAAAGCCCACCAGAGCCGGTCCACCAAATACGCTGAACACACCTGTGTTGGACCCGGAACCACAAATCTCTGTCCCGCAGTATCTGCGGCTGTGTCGCTGACCTGATTGGATGCGCGCCCGCAGGCAAGATGGTGGCGGCATACCTGAGCTCCACATCTAAGAGGCGATGAGCTTAGGGGAAGCCGGGCCGGAGACAGAGTTGGCCCTCCGGATCGGCGGCAGCTCTTTGACTGTGAGATGGACTGCTCCAGCTGCCTGCTGCACGAAGGTGCGCACAACAGCCTGACCCTGACGCCCAGGCAAGATGGTGGCCGCCGGGCGAGAAGCGGAAGGCCCGGCGGCGTGGATGCGGCTAGCCACTGAGGCACTGGGGATGAGAGTACAGCATTGTACCAGCGCTGCACCAGAGACCCTGATCCACGTCCTCCCCCGCGGTGGTGGCGGTGAGTGAAATGCCGGGGGAAGGACAAGCTGAGCATCGGCGGCCCTCCACCAGCAGTGCAGCCGGGGAAGGCGCTATATGCCGGAGTGACAGAGCCGGGCTTGCTGCGTAGAAGCGAAACTGTATCTGTGCCCGGGGCCCTGGGAACGTCGGCCCCGTCTGCACGATCCCCGTGGACGATTCACGCCAGACTGCCTTCCCTGCACAGGGGTAACCTGGGCTGCCGTGTCTGTGAGAGTGGACCGCCGGCGGCCCCCCCAACCGAGATACGTCTCCTGAGGCTGAGGAGGCAGCTGTGAGGCGACGTGGGAATGAGGACTGGCTCGTGAACTGAGGGTCCGATTGAAGTGGTGCCCGGAGTCTGGCAGGCAGCGGGCAGGGCCTGAGGAAAACCCATATCCGAACTAGCCTCCAGTGCCTCCTGCCGACAGAAGCACTAGTCCTTGGAACACGAGGATAACACAGGCACTAGGGTACCGTGCGTGTCCCGCACCTTGTTCACCCAAGACAACGAGAGACCCCATCCTCCCCCTCCTTTAACCTGGACCCAGCCTTGAGGCCGGGGTGTGCACCTCCCAACGCCTACCTAACGCCCTCCCTGGGGGCTCACCTCCGCCACCCAGCACTAGAAGTTGCATACATGGCCCTGAGGCCCCGAGGGGCTTGGTGATGGCGAATCTCAACCCCAGTGTAGTGCTGGCCCTGAAGAGACGGGCTTGTGCATGAAAAGAAAGACACTGCATCACCAGGTGCATTCGCCCAGAGACTCCTGGCACTGAGACCTTATAACTGCCACACGCAGCGCGGACTCTCGGAGACCACGCCCTGCTGTGGGCACTGCCACGGGCATGTGGCATAAGTGATCCGGATCTCTATACTGAAGATAAAGAGACGAGTGGGAAGAAGATTCGATAGCCCAGAAATCTCAGCGCTGCTGCCAGTGTTGGCAGAACAGGGAGCCACGCGCTGGGTGCAATACTGCTTGCACTGACGGAGTTCGTCCTCTGATCTGCTGTCCAGGTGCCGTAGACTTCTCACCGGCCGGCCTGGAAGCTACCCAAAAGACTGCGTTGACCCCCACCCACTAGCCTCATCAGTCACGGGAAAGGATAAAGTAAAAAAAACCTCCCCTAACGCAAACTCGAATGGAGCAGTACACCACGAACGGGACTGGTGCCGGTGAAGCCGTCTTTGGCAGGGTGCTCCTCCCCAAAGGAGATCTTGCCACGATTCTACAAGCCATGTGATCCTCCCAAGATTCCGTGGAGAATACAATTGGGGAGGTGCGAGTTGACATGGCCCTCATAAGACAAGACCTCCGCAATGCCACAGCCTACATCACAGAAGCAGAATCCTGCCTGTCCACAGTGGAGGACGATGTCCATTGTTTGAAAGAACAGGTCACGCAACTCCAATCCCACACGAGAGAGCTACACCGATGTGCAGAAGATGCTGAAAACCGATCTCGGCACGACAATCTTCGTCTAGTAGGCATTCCCGAAGGGTTCGAACCCGGACAAGCGGCAACCTTTGTAGAGACCTGGATTAAATCATGGATGCCAGCAGACGGGCTATCAACATGGTTCGCAGTGGAATGCGCCCACCGGGCTCTGGCACCCAGACCACCACCGGGTGCCCCACACAGGCCGATTATTGCCATAATCCTCAATTTCAAAGACAGGGACGCCATCCTACAAGCTGCCCGCTCTTAGACAACCCTCTCTTACCAAGGTCACATGGTCATGATTTTCCCAGACTATACCAGCGAGGTTCAAATGCAGCACAGATCCTTTATCAAGGTAAAACAGAAACTGCGAGCCCTGAATCTTCAATATAGACTGTTATTTCCGGCTCATCTCAGGGTGGTCTTCCAGGGTAAAACCCTCTTCTTTGACACTCTTGGGTGACTGAAGAGCATCTCCTCCGACCCCGCGCGACTGCCTCTCCCCCTTCCCCCTGCACGACGCTCTGAAACCATGGCACCCTCAAGTTCTAGACCTCAAAGACAACTCACTCGCTCTCATAGAGGCCGGAATAACTGCATACACATGCCCACGGCGGCTAACCGAGCTTCCAATGATCTGCTCCACCTTCCGAGAACCACAGGCCTGCCGCAAGACCAAGCAAAGGAAGAGACAAGATCCAAAGGAAGGCCCCGCTCACCGCTGACCACTGGAGCTGTAGACACTGATCTATGGCAGACCCCGACGATCTAATGGGTACCTGGTCCGGGACCATTCCCTGTAGCCATCTGTAGATGACATCCGTCGAACGCTGCCGTTGACATTACTGGCTCTGGTGTAATCAATGAGACTTGCTCGAGACTCGAACATATCCTGCTCCATGGAGGGGTCCACCAGGTAACTTATACACTAAGCCTAAGTTTAGTCTTGCTAAACCTTGTTGTAGTTAGGGCGACAAATGCTTCCCTTCAAAAAGTATAGGGTGGGGGGTTGGTTGGGGAAAGGGATCGGGACAGTTGTCCCAAACTTCAATTCAGTTTCGCTTTGTAGACGCAGCACCCACTTTGCCGCATTAGACGCAGGCACACATTACCGCCAGTGTGAACTAACTAGGCCTCCTGGACTGTTCCCATGAGGCACAGGGTCAGACTGATTTGCATATGGCCATGTCTGAACTGGGGTGGTGGAGTGAGCTAAAGAATGATGATGGATTAAACCCAGATCAGTTGACTGGGGGTGAGTGTTTGATTAGCTCAAGCGCTCCGTCCATCATCCCCTTTGGTATCGCTTTGTTCGCCCTAAGTTGGCAGGGTATGCCCAGACGTGGGTCCCTTGCTCACTTTGCCACTGGATTCAAGCTAGCCTGGCTGATGACGGCTGAATAGCCAGAAACCGGTCCCAGGATGCTTGTTTCCGGTCCAGGGAAGACATGGCTTGGCAGTTCGGGCTGGACTGTTCCCATGAGGCACAGGGTCAGACTGATTTGCATATGGCCATGTCTGAACTGGGGTGGTGGAGTGAGCTAAAGAATGATGATGGATTAAACCCAGATCAGTTGACTGGGGGTGAGTGTTTGATTAGCTCAAGCGCTCCGTCCATCATCCCCTTTGGTATCGCTTTGTTCGCCCTAAGTTGGCAGGGTATGCCCAGACGTGGGTCCCTTGCTCACTTTGCCACTGGAATCAAGCTAGCCTGGCTGATGACGGCTGAATAGCCAGAAACCGGTCCCAGGATGCTTGTTTCCGGTCCAGGGAAGACATGGCTTGGCAGTTCGGGCTGGACTGTTCCCATGAGGCACAGGGTCAGACTGATTTGCATATGGCCATGTCTGAACTGGGGTGGTGGAGTGAGCTAAAGAATGATGATGGATTAAACCCAGATCAGTTGACTGGGGGTGAGTGTTTGATTAGCTCAAGCGCTCCGTCCATCATCTCCTTTGGTATCGCCGTTGACATTACTGGCTCTGGTGTAATCAATGAGACTTGCTCGAGACTCGAACATATCCTGCTCCATGGAGGGGTCCACCAGATAACTTATACACTAAGCCTAAGTTTAGTCTTGCTAAACCTTGTTGTAGTTAGGGCGACAAATGCTTCCCTTCAAAAAGTATAGGGTGGGGGGTTGGTTGGGGAAAGGGATCGGGACAGTTGTCCCAAACTTCAATTCAGTTTCGCTTTGTAGACGCAGCACCCACTTTGCCGCATTAGACGCAGGCACACATTACCGCCAGTGTGAACTAACTAGGCCTCCAGACTGCTCTAGCCCTCTGACACCACCCACCAAATAGGCTACTGCTACCCCTAGACCCGCACGTGCGCTATGTCTGTAACCCAATATCAGGGAGAACCCCTGCAAATTCTTTCCTGGAATGTCAATGGGCTCCTAGATAAAGTGAAGCACACAGCAGTACTGAAGCACTCCCAAAGGCTTGCACCTGATGTCCTTTTGCTCCAAGAGACGCATCTTATAGGGAACCATTACCCCTTCCTTACCCGCCACGAGTTCGACAGGGTCTGGCACTCCGGGATTGAGCGGGGATTTCGGGGTTTTGCGATCCTCTTGTGCCGCACTCTCCCTTTCACTCTCACCAGCGTCACCACTGATCCGCAAGGCCGCTTCGTGGCCCTCACTGGAACCCTAGGGAACGCAACCATTAATCTGGACTCGCTCTATGTGCCCCCAGCAACCCTCACACCCACCCTGAGCACTGTGGTTGATACTATCTCTTCCCTTCCCCCAGGTTTGATGGTAGTCGGGGGGGATTTCAATGCGGTCATGCAACCAGACCTAGATGCCATCAGCATACCATCCCCATATAGGACCCAGCATGCCAAGCGAATGATGGAATGGGCAGCACAAATAGGGCTATGCGATGTCTGGTGGACGTGGAACCTCAGAATGCGGCAATATACTCACACTTCTGCAGTGCACCACACCCACGCTCTCATTGACCTGCTCTTCATGCCAGCCCCTGACAGTCGCGCGATGACAGATGTAAGTATTCTCCCTCGAGGCATATCAGACCACTCTCCCCTCATCCTTCAGGTGGGAGCCCCCGCCAGTACCCTGCGCCCCCTCTGGTGACTCAATGCCTGGTTTCGCCAGAATGATAAGTTTTGGCACGCACTCAAAGAAAATATCAAACAATACTTTCAAGACACCCAAAACTCAGTCTCCTCACACTATGGGAGGCTGGCAAAGCCACAATTCGAGGGTTCGCTAGGGGACATCTCAAGACCAAGCGATTAGCTAGAGAGAGCCGGATCTCCCTCCTGGAGGCCCAGGCGGCTTGCCTAGAGCTGGCCATAGCTGAGACAGAGCATGAAAGAGAAACCCGACAACTTGAGCTCCTAAGAGCAGAAATAAACCTATTGCTCGAATCGGCGAAGCTCCTGGGGAGGTCCTCTGTATCCCGCGTCTACGGATGGGGGGACAAGAATGGTAAACTACTCCACTGGTTTGCCTCCAAACCCCTAGCGAACCAAATAGTCCCAGAGACCCACGACCAACAAGGCCACGCCCACAGTACACCTACCTCCATTGCCCAAGCCTTCGCCAACTATTACTCCTGGCTTTATCCGGCGTATCGATCCCACAGCCCCGGCACCGAGGTGCTGGACCTCACTCTCCTTCCCCGGCTAACTGAGGTGGAAAGGACCCTACTAGACCAACCTATTACAGCGGAAGAGATAGGAGAGGCTATTTCCTCGGCCACGTCCGGAAAGACGCCCGGGCCTGACGGATTCCCAACAGAATACTATATAGCCTTCCACAACACCATAATGCCTCACCTGCGTGCGCTCTATAAAGAAGCGGTTGAAGTGGGAGCCTTTCCGCCTGAGGCAGATATGGTAACAATTGTGGTCATACCCAAAACGCAACCCCCATCGGCCTCCTGCTCCGAATATTGCACGATCTCATTAATCAACACTGAAGTTAAAATCTATACGACAGTCCTAGCCACATGCCTTAAATCGGTCCTTAGTAGTCTTATCCGCCCGGACCAATGTGGATTCATACCCAATCGCAGCATGAGGCACTGCATACAACGTCTTCACCTGGCGCTGGCCCACTGCCAACTTCTCATCCCTTACCTTGCCCTCTTAATGCACGACTTCAAAAAAGCCTTTGATACTGTTGATTGGTGATATCTGGAGGGGGTGTTGGAGGCGGTGGGCACGGGCCACCACTTCTGCAATCTAGTGCAAGTACTATATTCTAACCCCTCAGCACGGGTGCTTATAAATGGAGCTCTCTCTGACACTTTCCCTATTCTACCCGGGTTGAGGCAGGGGTGCCCTCTTTCACCCCTCCTCTTCGCCCTCGCCATTGAGCCGCTAGCCTGCCGTATCCGCACCCATTAACAGATTAAGGGTTGGCGCTGGCAGGGGACGCATGAAGACCGCATCGCTCTTTATGCAGATGACGTTCTGCTTTTCCTTGCGGATCCGGCCCGATTGGGCCCCAGATGTCTCCAGCTTCTCCGTTCCTTTGAAGCTGCTTCAGGCCTGCACCTAAATCCAGCCAAATCAACACTTGTCCCTCTACACATGTCCAGGGAATGCATAGACTTGCAGACGACTATCCCCATAAAGCGCCTCTCCTTTAAATACTTGGGCATTTGGGTGGCAATGCTCCCGGAACTCACCTGGTCACTTAATGTTAGTCCCCTACTAAGGAGAACGAAAGCGGACCTCCGTAGGTGGCAATCCCTCCCTCTCAACCCTATGGACAGAGTTGCCCTATTTAAGATGATGGTGCTCCCCTGGTTCCTGTACGTCACCCAGAATGTTCCACTCCATCTTTCTCATGGGTGGTTCCGAACACTGGACAGCATGGCCACGCCCTTTCTGTGGGGTACCTCGAGACTGCGTTTGGCCCTCACCTCCTGTCAAAAGGCCCCCATTCAACGGAGGAATGGGCATGATCAATCTCTTTTTTTACTATTTGGCCACTCGCATCTTAGTGACACAGGACTGGTTCACCGGCAGCTGGTCTGACTCTGCGTATCAAATGGAACTAGAGAACCTAGGGTTCTCTCGGATCCAGTCCATTCTCTATGGAACCCCGATTCCCCTCTCACTCCCCGCAGTCAATAGAGCGGTCCTGGTCGCCTGGCGCTCAGCATTGCGATATACACAGTGGGACAAAAAGCTGACACTACAAACACCCCTGTGGAGTGGAACCTGGCTTGGAGACACAGGGACATTAATGGGCTTCCACAAATGGGACTTGATTGGAATTTCACAGCTTGGGGACGTATGGAGAGGGAATCACTTGTGCTCCTTCCAAGACCTACAAAACTCATACACATTACACCACACCCAACTCTATAAATACCTGCAACTCCGACACACCCTCTCCCCCTACACACCCAAAGGCACCACATTCCCAGAATTTAGTCCCCTAGAAGCCTGAATCCTGATGGATGACCTTGGGAAAGGAGGGGTCTCTAAGATGTATTGCTCACTAGTCAATAATTCCCCGACCTCCCTGGACGCCCTTAGACAGCGTTGGGAGACCTGGCTGGGCCCCTTAGAGGAGGAAGACTGGAGAGACGACTTAATGCCCCCCCCTGTACAATCACTATTTCCGCTAAGCTTCGACTAGTCCAGCTTTACTACCTCCACTGTGCCTATCTAACCAGCCAGATAGAGCCAGCTGATTTCTACCACATGGTGTGGGCCTGTGACACCCTCACCCGTTACTGGGAGGCAATAGCGTCTGGATTGAGTGGTGTCCTGGGTTGGGAGGTCCCACTTAACCTGCTAGCCCTGCTCCTGGGAATCATGGATGGCCTTGATGGGACACGAGCAGACAACATTTTTCCTGGCACGGCTACTATGGTAGCCAAGCACAATATAGCAGCGGCATGGAAGTACCCTGCCCCCCCCCTGGTATCAACAAATGGCGTAGAGAGGTAGATTGGTGCGCGGCACAAGAAAAACCCATCTATGAAGCAAGAGGTTGCCCTGCTAAATATGGCAGAGTGTGGGATAAATGGTTGGGGTTAACGAGGTGATCGGAGGGGTGGGACACTGTGAATGCTCTGGAGCCGAATATGCCTACTAAAACTATGCACTGCAAATATACAACATTTCTGCGTCCACTGTAAGATCTGTTGATGCTGCCAATTTTTTACCTCTGTATGCCTTTTTAAAACCAATAAATTTTGTTGTTAAAAAAATAAATAAACATTTGAGTATGCGGTGGACGCGACACAGTGTAACTCTTAATTTGTTGACAAACATCAAAACAAAGACATATTTGTCAGTTTGCTGGTATAACCCACACCACCAATAGCATTTTTGTAAAAGAGAAACAGTAGCCGCTACACCAGCATGAGCAGAAGCCATGCCTCCATGGGCGGCCAGTATAAGAGACTGTCTACGGTCGAGGTTGGGAATCAAGCGATCGCCAACTGTAAGAATAGAAACAAAAGGTACTCTATCAGTAGTCAACTGATAAGTATAGCGAGAAGGAAAACCCTGTGGGAAAGGAGTGCCCTCTCTAGTCGCGGCAATAGCCGCCAAAATGTCATCATCAATTTTATTCATAGAGTGAGTAACAGTGACTACTCTAATTGTGGCTACTGCAGATTTGGCTGCCTCATCAGCCAATGTATTACCAACAGCATGCGTTCCCGCACGTTGATGACCCAGCATATGGACAACATGTGTAAGGGGCAAGCATTCCTTAAGGTTGCCACCCAAACCCAAAGCGTTTTATGCTTTATTGTGCTACCTTTAGAATCCCAAAATCGTTTTGTTTCCAAAAAAATAAATTGTCATTAAAGGACTGTACACAGTAAAAAGAATCACACACAACAAGGGTGGGTAAATCAGGAGCAGCATATTAAAGAGCTAAGAGGAGTGCACGTAACTCGGCCTACTGGGCCGTGCAGTCTCCAAGAGACTGCGTGTGCACCAAGGTGGATGTAAAAACTCAATTTCTCATTGTACCTACGACAATAGCGCAAGCTGCTGAATAAACCTGCTTAGAACCAATGGCTGGTTGAGCTGAACCATCAGTGTTAATGAGACATTTGTACTCATCCAGAGGAAGAATGGAAGAAGTGAGAGGGTGAACATGTTCATACTAAAGAAATTCTTGTGTTTGCAAAGAAGGGTCAAAATCAAAACTGACATCAGCCGATGTCAATGACGTAGCCCATTGAATCCAATGAGGATAAAGAGTGTTAGAATTAGAGACACTGGCTTTCGTGATCGCCTCCAGAATGGGCATGGGAGAGACAACAAAAATGTGTTTACCTTTTGCCAGAGGGCATTCTTTCAGAACAGCCATCTGTACAGTGGTGAGAATGTTTTCAGTAGAAGAGAAATTCTATTCCGCAGGAGTACACAGATGCAATTTATTAGTGATTGGGACTGTGTCACCCTCATTAAAAGTCACATAAGTGAAACTGATTGCTTGGGGCAGAATCCGGATGACCAAATTTGTAGTATGTAATCTAGTTTGCTGCGTTGCAAGTAAGTCAGACTACAAAGCATGCAGCACGGCGGTGTGTTCCGGAAGCCAAGAGGAAGCCGAAAAGGAGGGTGTATCAAAGCATAAAGAGGTTGATATGCTGAGCATAGTCAGGAATGTAAGCCCTACCAACATTTGAAAAACCTAGTAGCGACTGTAATTTTTTGATGGTCGATGGAAGTTGCAATTGAGCACACTTCTCCAAAAAATGGTGGGCCAAACCCCTACCCTCATTGTCCAATTCATTACCAAGAAAGAGGACGGTCAGAAACGCAATATGTGATTTCGCAAAATTGAATTTGTAGCAGAGAGCCGATAATTGTGTAATGATGTGATCCACTTGCATAAGATGAGGATTTATTTAATCGTCCATCAGGTATATGTCAACGACATAAGAAAACGCATCAGAGTCAATTTCATTTAAAAGCGACACAATACGTGCTGCAAAAACACTGGGGCTATTCTTATACCCCATAGACAATCTCGCATAGCACCTCTGAGTGCCAAGGCCACTGAATGCGGACAAGTCCCGGCTCTCAGGAGCCAGGTTGTGACAAAAAAAGCCACTGGAAATATCCAAAGTAGTTTTAAATCTTTTACGTACAATATTATTTTCAATGTTGTACTGTGCGTGTTTTGCACTGCATAAGTACTGGTATGACTATTCAAATGTCTATAACCCAAAACTATGCGATATGAACCGTCAGGTTTCAAAATCAGAAAGAGAGGGTTATTCATCACAGAGACACAGGGTTCAATCACACCCTGATACTCCAATTGAGTCAGAATTTCTTTAACGGACGCCTTTGCATCACGTTTAATTGGATATTGAGGCTGTGGCTGAGGAATAGAACAAACAGGCACAACATGCGAGGGAGAATCCTTATCCCAACCAGCCTGGTTTCGATCTAAGGCAGGAGCTAAGGCAAGAGCTAAGGCAAGAGCCCACTCCAAAGCATAGGCATGCTTAGTCTCATCAGGGACGTACTGCGAAAAGGAAGGAATTATCCCATCCTCACCTCGAGGACAAGCAAGAACAAAGTGGAGGGGAAATCGACCTCCGCCAATAAAATGTCATAAGAAGACGACAAGCTGTCCCACAAAATTTCATTTTTTGATGCGCTTAAGGTCACCTTCATTCTGAATGTCGATATGATAAAGTCTATCCGGGGGTGCTACGTGGGTGTCCACAGTTTCAACAGTGACGAAGGTATCAGTTGCTTTCGCCTCCAGAAACAGGTGGAGTGTCTGGCGCACTACGGTAACTTCCGCCATGCTGTCGAGGAGAGCCACTGCCCAACTCCTGTCCAGGAAGAGGGTTCTCACCATCTGGGGCATATTTCGCTGTCAATTGCGCAACGTTTTTCTTCTGGAACGGGACTCTATATGGAGGCGGTTCCTCTCTCTTGACTTTCACGTCAAAAGAGCGCTGCGGGTCCCACTGAGGTTGTGCAGACTCACCTTGTCTGCGATCTTGCCGTCCCCCTCAGTTGTACTGCTGATCAGATGATTCCTGAAAGGAACGAGGAGAACGAGGATCAGGAACCTGAAACCTCTCAGGAGTTTTAACCTTAGAGCAATCACGTAAATCATATCTACATTCAGAAGCGTCCGGTGGTGGCAAACCACCACGACACCTAGGCTTCTGTTGCTGCTTATTTTTGTCCCAAGTCTTCTTCGGAAAGACCGGACGTCCCTCCTTTGCAGGAGGCGGCTTACCCTGAGACTGAGGAGAAGGTCTAACCCCCAAATTATTGCGTCCCCAGGACGTATAAACGTCAGCAATAATAATTGGCAACTCACGTTCCTGATCAAGGTCAGGCACCGCCAAAAGGTGTTGATGAACCATTAAAACCGCTGCTTCACATTTAACATTAGAAAGAATCATTCCGGAGACTACGAGAAAAATACCCAATAACTTCATCCCCAGATCTAGGGCAGGACCTGCCCCATGTTCATCCTGTACCTGTTTAAGAACGCTCGGAAGAACGCTCATGGAGGGGGTGCCATAACAAAGTGTATACACTGAGGCAAACACCATCTCCCATGTGTTGCAGTCGGCCAAAGGAGGAATTAGACCACTAGGTAAGCACATACGCAGTAATTGCAGTGACTGCAGCAGTTTGCACTTTTGCGGCTTAATCAGCCTTGGAATTCCTTTAATGTGTATTCCTACATGTGTATTCCTACATGTTGATGACTCAGTGTGTGAATCACCTTAGACAGTGACAAACATGCTTTTAGTTTAGCCACCTGGCCCCCGTGCAGCTTGTGCTTTATTGTGTACCCTTTGGAATATCTTAATCCATTCTGGATCCAGTTGTGTAACTACTCATTGTAGGACTGGACACAATAATATAAATCACACACTATAATTGTGGGGAATACGGGATCCGTATTCTTGAAATGTCACAATTAGAGCTGTTGTACGGTTTCCACTTTCTCAGTAGAAACTGTATGTTTGTTTGGACAACATAAACATTGGGATTGTGCTAGTGTCGTGTAGTTTCCACTAATCTGTAGGACCTGTACCTTTGTTGGACAACATAAACTTTGGGTGAGGTGCCCCGACTGATTTCAAGCACCCCTTCAGGATATGTTGGCCCAGAGACAAGCTAGCTCACAGTGCCACCAAAAGCCCCTCTAACCCTACCAGGGAGCTACCTTCTTCTTTTTGAATTGAGGTTTAGGAGTTTTTTGTTTGTATTCTTTTTTAAGGATGCAGTCTAAAGTGCAATGTGTTTTCCTTTTCAGCTTCACACGCTCTTCTGATCTGTACTGTGACCGTTCACCTCTCTCCGAACGTGTTTTTGATGAATCCTGAAAAGAACGAGAGGAATGTGTATCAGTATCCTGATAGCTGTCAGGCTTTCTAATATTGTCACTGTTTCTCAGAATACACTTCTTTTCAGTGGTTTCCTGTTTGTTGCAGGGATTCTGCACAAATACAGAACTATGCGCAGGAATATGGGACCTTGGTGTATAGGGACTGGGTCTTCCTACCACCTTAGTACCCACGAACCCAGGACCGACTAGCTATAGTGTCTCACTTGCTCTCCTACTCACTCACAGAGAAACAAATGATTAGACACCCCAGAACACAACACTCCCAGATCGCTCAGGAATCGCGGTAACAAAACACACCCTTTCGCTCGTACTCTTGTTCTTGTCCACAATAAGATTTGACAGAGACACGAAACAGTTTAAAATATTTATTTTAACTAACGTGCCCTAACATGCAGTATACGTGCCACGACAAGCAGGAAAATGCATAGTACAAATATAGTCAGCATAGCCGCTAGTCCATATATCATGAAGGGAGATGTCATCATAAAAAGGCAATAGAGCCTAACCTCCCTCCCCTTGCTAAGAAGTATTAATATATAATAGAAGATTTCTGGGCTTTGTCAGCAGACCCCATACCTTAGCCTATAGATAGTAGATCTACATCATAGGTGCTGTCTCGCTCTTCTCCCTGGAAAGGTCCCTCTCCAAGTGTGTGTCACCTATTCGTGTACCTCACTAAAAACCCAAGTATGCTGTCCAAACAACAGCTGCATCAGTATGTTTTGTCTAAGGGCTAAGGTCTGGCCAGAACAAAATAACAAGGGGCATTGTTGTTCGACCTTGCACATAATGTTCAGTCAAAATCCCAGGAACATGCAGAGAGTGGCGAGTTCTCATGTGAAAGCAGCCATTGAAATTATTTAAAAAATAAAGACGTGTAGTAATGTGTGCAAAGCAGCAGGCAAGCTGCAACGTGCTCATGCTAAGTTAGTGGAAAATAACAATGTCCCCATGGGTCACGTGACACCCTCCCCTTGGCCAGGGCGTTAGCCCTATGCGAAAAACAACAATCAGAGGTAAGCAGCGGCAAAGCGTCTCAGTGGGAGTCCAAGTGGTATAATCATTAAGCCCAAAACTTTTTTTACGTATCGCAAGATTATAATGTTTAAAAAAAACAAATCCAATTGTGCGCTCAAAAATGCTATCCGATCATAGTTAGTCTTCAGAGACAAAAATGTTGCGGGAAAAACGGAATGCCATGAACTCCAGAATGTTGTCTGTCCATCCATCGTAAAAAGGTATGCCATCCAGTTTAGTAGGTCGAACGAGCACACATGCTCCTCATATCCAGAGGCGGTTAGGAGCATCTCTGGGCAACCTGCGTTAACCTCAATGAAACTGCGATCTATGAGGTGCTGCACAGGTACTCAAGTCTGCCGTTGGTCCAAGTAGAGGGTCGCACACCAAACGCCTACTCCTGGCAAATTCCTGGTCATGGGCCCTCAACGGACACATTAACAGATCGTATTCCAGGGCAGCGTGTGCTGTATTGGATAAGCAGACATCCATGGCCCATTGAAAAGGGCACCGGAGGCAGTAGAATACAGGTTGCACGCAGGTGAAGTAGGCATAACGGAAGGTCAGCCAGTAGTCGATGGCAAAAGACTTCACTGGCATAGAACCAAAGAGCTGCTGCAATCGATCACGGTACAGTTGCAACTGGACCGGGTTTGGCAGCTCCACAGATCGAGCATCGATTGCGAAGCAATAAAAGGAGAACCAGCATGCCGCAAACCAACAGGAGCACCAGGGAAAACCCTCTGAAGGCGCTGGAAAAAATAGAATGAATAAAGGCCCGACTTACTCCAAAATTGTCTGAAAGGAAGAAACAAAGCCGGATCTCACAAGTTTAAAAAAGTGAGCACGGCCCTCCGTATCAGACGCATTAAATATTTGGTGTATTAATTCTCCAAAATGGAGTGGGAGATTTGTGTTTAGAAGCGAGTGTATCTCACTTGCCGTTCCTGCTACCTGCAATTCGAAGGTCTCGTCTCGAGCTGATGTGAGAGCAACTTCTTGTTGAAACAAAAGTGCTTTGATTCTGCTTAGCTTGTTGAAATCTGTTTTCAAAGTCGGAATGGAAGGCCAAAGTGAACAATCTATAATCCCATCCGGGGGTGGAAACAGGACATTGCTGCAACATGTAACTCGTTGAGAAACTGTTACTATATACGGAATGCCAGCTCTCAAGTCGCAGCAGTCGTGGTTATTCAAAATAAGATAACTACCGTTAGAAAGCAAAGTTAATACGGGAATAATAGCCGGGACAGGGGTACCTTTCAAAAAACAAGCTAGATTAGGTGCCGAAACGTTTCAGGCTCTGTGCAACTTAGCTTGTTAACAAACAAGGGAATGTCCTACTGTGGAATCGCAGTCCTCCCCTGTAAGGAAAACTTCCTTATCTGCGCGGTGACATCTGTAAGTGAAAGGTAACGACCATAATTCGTGAATAAATGTACTGCCGAGGGGCTCGAACCTACCAATTGGAAAGTGTTTCATGCAGGCTGTGAACTGAAATAATGAGATGGTCAGTGAAATAACCCCATGTATTAACCATACAGCTGAATCAGTCTCTGCTACATAAAGTGGTAACTGTTCTAATTGTTCAATATGTAACAACGTGTATGTCGCGTCTTTCATTGACAATAAGTTTTGTTTATCAGTCAAATTAAACGGCGAAAACAGTGCAGAAGCATTCAAATAATCCCATGGCACTTTTCCATTTTTGAGTGTTCGCAATGTCCAGGCAAATTGCATTACAGAACGTATCTGATTCTGACCATGATACAAAACAGACACTTCCTGATGAACAATGTCAATGACAGATGATACAATATTATCCAAAGTGTATATACGGGAAGACAGCGTATTAATTCTGTTATCTACTACTGAAAGGACTTTTTCTAAATTAGCCTGGTCAATTTGGCGGAGACGCACCGCAGCCTCCATTTGCGACAGTTTCCAAAATGCATTATATGCGGAGTAAATAAAACGTTTTGTTCGAGGGGGACTTTGGACCTAAAAGAAAATCAGCCAAATCGATGTCATCTGGTGTTGTTTCACAGACGACAGTGTGGAATGTTCCAACCATTGCTGACATAATTTACCCACTGAATATGTGGTAACTGTATGCGAATGTGGGAAGCTTAGATCAGGTCTTCTTTGTGTAAAACCTTCTGTAGCATTCAAAAAACGTAATTGACATGCATTTGAAGTTTTCGCCACACTAACCATCCCAAGGGGTCAATATTGGAAGAGTTAAGTGTGCCATTTAGAAATAAGACAGCTAAGTCTTCAATTGTGTAGTTAGTGTGTGTTAGAAGGTTCAAAGCAGGTATGTTGAATTTTTGTAGTGTTTGTCTTTGATAGAGGGGTAAAAGTGGAGTGGGTGTTAAGTTCAAAGGTGAGCGGTACGGTAGAGCGTAAGTAAACTAGGGTAGAGGTTTAAAAGCATAGGCTAAGACGGGAGCATTGTTGTGTTAAGCCACGTAGAAGGGAATGATGTGGGAGGAGGTGAGTGTACGTTGATAGGAAAGAACGAAAGGTTTTAAGGCTGCGCGTTGAATTCATCGAGCGGGATGGAAAGTTGTGAATATACGGGGCTGCGTGTTAAATGAAGGCTGTGGGAGTTAGCAGTAGAAAGGAGGGGTAATATTTACACTGCTCATGAAGAGGTTCAGCGCAGGGAACAAGGACAGGTTGAAATGTAATAAAGCATTTTTGGAAGTTTTTGATAAATGATGAAAGTCGAAGATGTATAAAAAAGATTTACAGGGTAATGGTCAGTTGTTTTATTGTTCATTTACAGTGTCCCCTGACGAAGGGCGCCTAAAGCCCGAAATGCATTGGGTCTTATAAATAAAAGCTGCTTTGAACGAACTTTTGCATCTGTCATGCTTAAGCAAGAGGTCCGGATGGGCACAGTTTCAGCAGTAGAAAACTTGAAAAATGGCAAAATACCTGTGTGTGGATGAAAGCATTACAAGGATGGAAAAGATGGAGTACATGATTGAAAACGGAGTAAAAATTGGATATAAGAGATATTGTTCTGCCACTGAGGCACAACTCTGCAGTGCGATCGGTTTGAGGCAATAGTATGCCTCTTCTAAAGATGTTAGTGTGTGTTTGCCATGTATCATATGGAGCCAATAATGGAATGGAGGGAATATTTAGATTTTTAGCCGTGACTAAACCAAAATAAGTAGTTTGTTGTACCGTGTCATTTAAAAATAAGATTTGAGACGGTATCAGGCATGCACGATGCAAAGCTTCAGTGCCCTGCACTTGCCAATCTCTAGTACCCCAAATGGATTTTAAATCAGTTGTGTCCTTCCAATGCTCATAACCCTTCACTGACAAATCAGTCCTGAAGGACATAGAGTAAACCAGTTTAGTGTGTGTTAACATAAATTTAGTTTGGGGCGGCATCTTCAATTTATAAAAATAGGACTGTGAGTCAGACAGATTGTAACCAGAAAAATACACAAATTTACTTTGTTGGTCTTCGAACTCCCCTGTAACAGTGTTGGGCAATGCTCCCACTGGGTATAATTAAAAAAAGGGTCTCTGGGTTTTTGTCTTGGGTAAGAAATGATGGCCATAATGTTGATAACAAAATAAATCTGCGTAATTAGCCGAATTCAAATACAAGTCTTCAGTGTCAAATGCAGCATAATATTTTAAATCAGAGAACAATGACTGAACGGCATGAACATCCCAGTCATCTGAATGTATGTTGGGCAAAACCACATCTCCTAAGGAAACGTGGAAGACGTATGTAATGTTAAAAATTTCGGTCGGGCCATGGATATCGTATGATACCTTATACCAGACAATGCCATCAACATCAGGGAACGCTGATATATTGAAAAGGGCTTGGTCTCTTTTAATTTTATGGAACGACGTGTGAGGTGCCAGAACTCCGTCAACAAAGTTCACAGCAGAGCGTTCAGGTAAATAATGGCCAATAATGAGTAGGAAAAACACAGTCGCAAAGCCGATCCACATGAAGAGGAATATCATCGTAAGCACAATCCAGATATATGTCCAGGGCGGGACCAAGTACGTTTTTTTGAACCAGGAGATAAAAACACTGGTATGGGTAAGGGTCTCCGGCACAGAAGAGGACGAGAAGATGGACCCCAGCTGAAACAACGGGGGATGTGCTGTATCAGATGTTTCAGGTATGGTACTCTCAGGAATGTCAATTATGACTTCAACTGGAGGAGAAGCATACTCAATATCCGCAGATGTGGATGTAGAAGGAAAAACAGGCAATAAATCAATTGAAGTTTCCATCTCCCCTTCGGATTGCTGGGGAGTAGTCGAAGAAACAGAAGCCATCGGATTCAGTGAAAGATCTCGACGTGGAATGCTTGGAGGCATATTATTCAGTATTGGCCATATGGTGTAGCTTGACATGTTCGATTGAAATGTAACGATTCTCCTTACGACCTGGTAAAGGAGGCAGGATCACATAACGGGTGCCTTTCAAACCAAGGACTCTGTCCGGTGCATGGTATGATGGATCAAATTCTTTTTTGTTCTCCACCTTTTATCGGACCAGATCTCCAACTTTAGGAAGCCAGCCAGAAACAGGGATCCGCACCGCTGGATCCGCGGAGGAGGGCAACTGTGCTTTCGTTTGTGAATCACGAGCTTTTTGTAGATCCTGTAACATAGCACAATGATTATCTACGTCAAAGGTTGCGGCAGCCGCCACAACGTCTAGACCATCAAGTTCTGGCACAAACATTTTAATGCCAAAGAACATTTCGTATGGGGTCCGCCCACCCAGAGATCTTCTAGGGCTCCACAACTGAATTGCACTCATGCCGATATGGAGAAGAATATTGCACCTGCACCCCCAGAGATTATCGCATCCCGGTAAGCCCTAGAGGCAAACGCAGGACCTTGGTCAGAATGGAATGTGCCACAGGCAAACGTCCCAACAAAGACACTCAAATCCTTAATGACAGTTCGAGCGTCAGCACTACGTTGTGGCCAAACCCAAAGGAATCTAGTGCACGAATCAACTGCAACTAAGATGTGTTTAAAAGCAGTGTCAGATGTCAAAGGACCGCAGTGATCCAGATAGATACAACCAAATGGCTGATTAGAGATGTAAAGTTAAATGTGGGGTGGACGAGCAGCAGTAGAAGGCTTAATTTGTTGACAAATGTCACAAAAAAGAACATATTTACATGCCTGTTGATATAAACCACGCCACCAGAAACGTTGCTGTAAAAGAGACACTGTCGCTGTTACTCCGGCATGTGCAGAAGCCACGCCTTCATGAGCGGCAATGATCAAAGAAAGTCTGCGGTCCTCGTTGGGAATCAGCCGATCCCCAACAGACGGAATAGTTGCGAATGGGACTTGATCAGAAGACATATGATATGAATAACATGAAGGAAAACCTTGGGGGAACTCAGTCCCTTCCTTCGTCGCAGCAATAGCCGCTAAAATATCATCATCAATTTTAGTCATGGACCTTGTGACTGCTGCCACTGAACAAGTGGCTACTGCAGATTTGGCTGCCTCATCAGCCAGCGAATTACCAACCGCGTGTGCTCCCACACGTTGATGGCCCAAAGTATGGATAACATGTGTGAGTGGCAAACGTTCCTTAAGAGCGGCCACTCAAACCCAAAGCGTTTTATGCTTGATTGCGCTACCTTTAGAATAACGAAAATCATTTTGTGTCCAGAAGAACAAATTGTCATTGAAGGATTGTACACAGTAAAATAAATCGCACACTATAAGCGTAGGAACATCTGGATCAGCAAATTCAAGAGCCAAAACCAGAGCACGTAGCTCTGCCAATTGAGCCGTGCAGTCACCAAGAGACTGTCTGTGCACCAAGGAGGATTTAAAATCCTCATCAAAATTTTCCCTGCCACAATTGCGCAGGCCACCGAATAAGCATGTTTAGAACCAATGGCTAACTGCGCAGATCCATCAGTGTAAATAATGCATTTGTACTGATCAAGAGGAAGCAATGACAGAGGAGGCGGGTGAACATGTTCATATTGTTAAAACTCCTGTGTCTGCAAAGACGGGTCAAAGATAGAGTTGACATCAGCCGATGTCAGAGAACTAGCCCATTGTATCCAACGTGGATGCAAAGCTTTGGCATTCGGAACACTAGCCTTTTTAACTGCTTCCAAAGCAGGTACAGGCGAGACCATGAAAATGCATTTACCCTGAGCCAGAGAGCGTTCTTTCAGAATCGCCATCTGGACAGCGGTCAACATTTTTTCTGTAGAAGAGAAACGCATCTCAGCCGAAGTGTACAAATGCGATTTATAAGCTACGGGGACTATTTCCCCTTCATTAAACGTCAAGTAAGTGAAATCTAACGCGCTTGGTACAATCCTAATGACCAGATTTGTAGAATTGTTGCGTGTTAACAAGAAGTTGGTCGCAAGCAGATCAGACTGAAGAGACCGAAGAATCCCGGTATTTTCCGAAAGCCAACAGGAAGCCGAAAAAGAAGGTTGTATCAAAGAGTAAATTGGTTTGATATGTTGGGCATAATCAGGAATGTAAGTCCTCCCGAAATTGAAAAACCCAGCAAAGATTGCAATTTTTTAAGAGTAGAGGGAGGTTGCAATTGAGCACATTTCTCCAGAAAGTGGGGGGGCAACCCCCTACCTTCATTGGTGAGTTCGTAACCCAGAAAAAGAACTGCCAAACAGCCAATATGCAACTTGGCAAAGTTGAATTTGTACCCCAAGTCTGCAAAAGATATTATGATGCGGTCCACACGCACAAGATGCGGTATCAATTCATCATCCGTCAAATAGATGTCATCGACGTATGAGAAAGCATAAGGGTCAATTTCATGTAAAACAGACACTTTGCGTGCCGTAAAAGCGCCGGGACTTTTTTTTATATCCCATAGGCAAGCACGTATACCTTTTATGATTGCCGAGGGCGCTGAAGGCTCTCAAGTCACGGCTATCAAGAGCCAAATTGTGACTATAAAAACCATTGGAGATATCAAGAGTCGTTTTATATTTTTTACGAACAATGGTATCGACTAACGCAGAGATGTGGGTGTTCTGTACCGCAAAGGTATGAACATGACTGTTCAAATGACGGTAATCCAAAACAATACGATATGAACCGTCCGGTTTCAATATCGGAAAAAGAGGATTATTCATGGATGAAACACAGGGTTCAATTACACCCGGATATTCCAATTGGGCCAAGATTTCACTTACATGTGCCGGCGAATCTGACATAATGCGAAAAACTCGGGAGAATAACATCCTCCCTTTAGAAGAAGCCAGAACAAATGGGGGAGGCCAATCAACTTCCGCCAACAAAATATCATAAGGAATTCCAAAACAGAAACCTCATATACTTTTGGCAAAGTAACAAGTATCTCTGTCTTTACATTGTTTCAAAAACCTTTATTAGTTTGATAAAGGCACACATACAGAGTTACATTTCACAAGTCAAAATGTACAGCAAGAGTTGAAAGAGCAAGGTAATACTTGAAATAGATAAAGTTTTTATCAATCATGATGTTTCACCCACCCCCCTAAAGTGAACTAATACATTTTATTGATGGTCTATACAAATGCCAATCCTTATGGCCTGGTGGCAAGGCAAAAAGCAAAGTCCATCAGTTTATTTAGAGACATGTTTAAGTGACCCAACCTTTCCAGTTTTTAATGTGCCACAAAGCGTTAGCTTCTTCCAGTCCCAGAGTAGCACGATCTACATGTACATAAGTCATGACTTTATCAAGAAAAAGATTTCTACATGCTTTAGTATCCATATCTTTATGGAGGTAAAGAAACAGATTTCGTGCATCCCATAAGGCCTCTTTAGCACAGTTTAACAGTCGCCACGCAGTAGGGGGACGTTTTGCAGAAATGTCTTGTCCATAAAGAAGGGCATTAAAGGATAAAGCAAAAATACCTGCAATGTTCAAAAGGAAAGGCTGCAATAAAGTCCAAAAGTTTTTGGCATAAAGGCAACCCCACAGCAGGTGGAAAACAGTTTCTTCATTGCCGCATCTCGTGCGTGGGCAACATGCTGTGGGGGCCAATCCTCGCTGATGCTGAAAGACTTTTACAGGGAGGCATCCATGGACAGCCATCCAAGCCAGGTCTCGTTGACTGTGGATAATGTCTCTGTGGCCCACCATCTTCCACACCCTCAAAGACTGTGGCTCTGACAGGATACCCAACACGATAGGCTGCTCTTGTTTCCGTAGCTCCTGTTTCAGTCTGGTAGGGTGGATGCATACATCTCGATCAAAAATGTCAGTGTCCAAAGTCTGTATGAAGGAGCGAAGCCCCTTGTAGTATGGCGGTGCATTGTGTGCCAGAGGAGAAAGGTTAGAATGGGCAAATAGTCCAAAACGTCTGAGCATTGCCCCCACAAAATAACGTGTAAATAAGGCAGGGACTGAAACCATGTCTTCATCTGTACGGGACACAACATAGCATAACAACTTAGAAAACAAAAAGGTCGTAAGATCTGGCAAATTTTCCCCCCCATTTTTCCAGGTTTTACAAACTTTCTCTCTACTTAGTTTCTCCATCCTAGAGTTCCATAGGAAGGTAAAAAGCATTTTTGCAATTTCTGTAAAGTGTGGTGCTGAGGAGGGAAAACCATAGCAAGGTACAGTAACAGTGGAAACAAGACAGCTTTAATGACTAACATCTTTCCTTCTAAGGTTAGCTTGCGCAAAGACCAAAGAGAAAGTTTCTTTAGTACTTTAGCCTGGACTTCCTTCCAATTTTTTTCCACATGCCCTTGCCCGCCAAAATACACTCCCAAAATTTTAGTGGGTTCTGTGGTAACAGTTACCGGCAGATTTGCCAGTCGATCCCAGGGACCTGTAGTCAGGCAGACACTCTTCCCCATGTTTAAACCCAAACCTGAGATTTCCTGGAAAAGAGAAGCATGCAAAAGAGTTCTGCGCACAGAAGCCACGGTAGTACACAACACGGTCACATCATCCATGTATGCGATGACCTTGTTCTGGACCCCAGAACCACCGGGTACAAATACACCTTTTACCAGTTTGTCCTTTCTTAATTTGCACAAAAAAGGCTCCAACACACAAACAAAAAGAATGGGAGACATTGGGCACCCCTGACGCACTCCAGTGTGAATAGGAAAAGCAGTGGTATAGAATCCGTTGATACTAACTTTGCTCTGAGCACCTTGGTAGAGGGTACGTATCATGTGAACAAATGCAGGAGGAACATTCATTTTTGCTAATACCAGATAGAGAAATTGATGTAAAACTTTGTCGAAAGCCTTATGAAAGTCCAGGCTAAGCACACCTAGAGGGAGCGCTCTTTCTTGATTGTACCAAAGTGCATCTCTTAAGGTAACAAGGCTATCCACAATAGTGCGCCTTCTGATAGCACAAGCTTGATCTGGTTGAACACAAGAGTGCATAACTCCTCGAAGGCGGCGCGCAAGTACTTTAGCTATGAGCTTATAATCAACGTTCAAAAGTGAAATTGGCCTCCAATTTTGCAGGGAGGTCTCGTCCCCGGTTTTGTACAAGAGGGTGATGACCCCAGCGGAGAAATCTGCAGAAAAAGTGTTATTAGTAAAACCTTCGTTGACAACCGCCATGTAGTCTTTACATAACAGGGCCCAAAATTTGCGGTAGAACTCCCAAGTGAGCCCATCTATCCCAGGGCTAGAACCTCTGGGAGAGGACTGTAATGCGGATAGCAATTCCTCCCCATGAAAAGGCTGTTCCAGGAATTCTACTTGATCAGTATTAAGACCCCTTTCCAGTCCTGAACAATATTCTTCAAAGTCCTGAAAAGAAGAAGGGTTAGGTGGTGGTGCAGCATATAAGTGTGAATAAAAGTCAAAAGCTATCTGTTTGCAATGCTCAATACCTTGCAAAATATCTCCATGCTCATTACGTAGCTTTGTCAGCAATTTATGGGAGGTTTTTGCTTTTTAAAAAGAAGAAAGATGTACATTTTTCATTTTCCTGATAGTATTTAACTCTAGAATGGAATATTGTCGCCTTATTCCTTTTTGCCAACCAGTTATTCATATCCAGTGTGACTAAGCGGATTTCATCTTTTACATCTTTTCCTGCCTCCCCCAATTGTTGGAGAAGAATAAGGCAACGATGTAATTTCTGGTAAGCGTCCCATTCAGCTCGGCGTTTGAGCCGGCCTTGTTCTTGAAAGAACATTTTTGTTTTATGTTTCACCCAACACCACCATTTGTACTTATTTGGAAACCTGTTTTTCTGTCTTTCCCATGTATGATAGCGTTTGATGTATCTATCACAAATGCTTTCGTCTTGAAGGAGCTCATTATTTAATTTCCAAAAGCCAGGGCCCCTTTGAGGCCGGCCTGGTGTCGTGAACCAGACAGCCAGAATATGATGATCCGAAAATGGGACTGGTGTAAGGCTGCATTTATCTGTGCTCAAATTTTTGGATGCAAACACTAAGTCCAAGCGGGAACGGGCGTTTCCATGATCTGCCTCCCACGTAAAGCCTGTACCAGGAGGATGGTGTTTCCTGTAAGTGTCATAGAGTTCTAAATCATGAATGAGAGATGACAACAGTTCAGAAGTCACATCCAGTGTGTAAGTCGCCTGTGCACCCTGCCTATCCTTAGAATGCAAAATGCAATTAAAATCCCCCACCAGAAGGGTTGGCGTGGCACCTGCAAGAAAAGGTTTGATAACTTGAAACAACTGTTCTCTCTCTGGCTTGGTAGCAGGAGCATACACAGCACACAATTTGAAAGGGAGGCCATCCATTAACACGGACAGCAATATAGCTCTCCCTGGCCACAGTATTTTTTCCTCTGTGATCTGCCAGTGTTTATGCTTAAAAAGAACTACTATACCATCGTTCCTGTTGGCGCCACCAGACCATGCCGAGGGCCCATAGGGCCAATATTGCTGAAAAGAAAAATATTTTGGTTGATAAGAAAGATAACATTCTTGTAAACAAATAACATCGAAATTCGTATTCCCAAAATAATCAAGGACTGTCTTCCTACGCAATTCTGTCCCCAAACCTCTCACATTACAAGAGGCTAGGGATATGGCCATGATAATGAAAAGGAAAAAAACAGCCATACTGCTTAATTTGTAACATGTTCCCCAGAACCATCACATCCAGCCTTAGAAACCTCTTCAGAACTCTGGAGAGTGGACGCCGAAAAAAGGGCCTCCAAGTTCGGCGTGCTCTCCAAATCAAGAAGTGGACTATCTGTGATTTCCAGAACCTGGGCGACCTCTTGATATGCCTCCTCTGAATCAGAGAGGCTTAATAAGGCGTCAAACCTTCCCCCTCTAGGAAAGCGACCCAGAGAGGAAGGACGACGCTTAGAACCTGTGGGAAAAGAGGGATCCGCTACTTGTTTAGAGGTACGTGATTTTCTCTTATTGGAGGTATAAGTAGACCACCCACTATGATCCATTTCTTTGTCCTGACTCTTGTCTACAGCAGGAGGGCCTACTTTCAAAACTGGGGATTTTGCTGCTTTTTTCGCTGCCTTTACCAACCGCTGCTGTTTAGGAGCTGGCTGCACTGTTGGGGAAATAACCGAAAAGATTGTCTCAGGCACCACCGTAAGTGAATCCTCAGAAGTGGAGAGTGCCTGGTCAGTACCCTGAGAGGGGACTGGAACTGACTCAGTTGGTGATAGACCAGCACGCCGCGCCTTTCTATCCAACGCATCCTGTTTAAGGCGCAGGGTTTCAACACGTTCTGCCTCTGTTTCTTCTGCCTGTTGGGACTGTAAATCGGGGTCTATTTCTGGCGAGGGGTCCTCCCCATACTCCTCATCATTTTCCTCATCATTCTCCTGAGACACCCCGCATCTCCGAATCTCTATGCCATCTATAACCCCCAAAATCTCAGAGTCAGTAAGATCCTGGCCTGCATCAGAGATGGCCGCTGCAGCGCGTGGGGCAGATGGGGGGGGGGGGGCGGAGGACCCTGCGCACTGGCAGCCGAAGCATAGGAAAACTTCCCTTTAGGACAGGTCTTAAACAGATGTTCTGTACTGCCACATAGGTTACATTTTTTTGGGACCACACAGTCTTGCGCTTTATGATCTGCGCCCCCACAATTCCTGCAAACCATGCCGGAGCACTGTTCTTTAGCATGGCCAAGTTGCTGGCAAAGTCTGCAGAATAGGGGCTGTCCTGAATACACCAAGAACCCCTTATTTGCCCCCAGGGAGAAAGTCTGTGGGGGGTGCCCCAAGCCCCGTATACCAGTTGGGTCTTCCTTAAACGTGACTGTATACTTCCTTTTCCCATTCCATATTCCACAAATGTTTTTTTATTTTTTGCCCACCCCTGATGGTACTGCAGTAACGTTCCAAAAACACCTGAATCAACCTTGGATCAGTATATGGGTTGTACATGTGTACCACAAGAATAACTTCCTTTGGGGCAGACATGGAAGTAACAGTAAGGCCACTGAAAGACCTGCTGTCCTTACGATTTGCCACATGCTGCAAAAAACTCTGACAAATAGAGTCACTCGAGAAAGTCACATCATAAAGGCCTCTGGTAGAAAAATCCTGTATACACTCCACAGCACGTTCTGCAATGCTACATTCCTTCTTAATAATCTAATCCACTAGAATTAAAACATTTTTCTCCTTGCGGTGCCTTCACTTACTTCAACTCGCACAGTGTTTGGCACAAAATCAAAGGCACGGGTATTACCCGCCATGCGGGAATATGAGGCCATAATGGAGACCTCTAGCAGTCACACCATGCACCACGTAAGTGGCAGTATTAAAGACAGAAAGGGCAGCCGTGGGGTGAAATTAAGGAAGGCTGCCACCTCGCTCTGCCTAAGCCTCTGTCTCCGGAAGGGAGGGGGGAGGAGGGAGCAGGGAGCAGAGGACAGAGACGTGCTGCAGCTCACAGCTGCGAAGAAGCAGGTGAAAGTCTGTGCGAGGAGGAGGGCAGAGCCTCCACCTCCGAGTCCTCTCTGCAGCTCCTGTCTCAGCGCGAGAAATGGAAACAATGTCTCAGTCTTACCTCTCTGACAGGAGGTGTAACAGTTCTCTGCCGAAGGGCACCACGGCCCCCCCAGCGGGGGCTCTCTGTACGAGAACGCCTCTACTGCAACAATGTAGCCGTGGCACCTCCTCGATAATGGAATAGAGGATGGGGGAAGCCTGGGCCTGGCTGGGCCAGCTGGTCTCCTGCTGTATCTGCTACAATGTTGCAACACGCCTCCGTAGTCTGGGATCCACGTTCAGTAGCTGCAGCTCCTACTCAGAGAAAGCCCCACAGGTCTCCCACCGGCTTGAGACTTCAGCCAGGTCCCGGGCAAGCCAGGAGTAGCAGGCCCGTCCTCGCCGCCTTAGGGATTCCCTAGCGACCATTCCCCAGTGATGGCCTGTCCACCTCACCCAGGAGTGTCAGCCTGTCCACCTCACCCAGGAGTGTCAGCCTTGCCTCGGGCAAGCCAGTACAAGCCAGTACGAAGGCCCAAACCCACAGGATTAGTGAGACAGGAAGTCTCAATCTCCGGCTCATCTTCACCCCTAGTGACGCAGATCAAGCCAGAGTGACGCAGGCCTAGCCCTTCAGGGATCAGGAGTCACCTCTAGCACTTCAGCACCAACCAAGCTGTACTTGGTCTTTACATGCTAAAATGCATATAGTAATTTCACAAAAGTGAAAATGAAAATTTAGCAAGCAGTGAGAGAGGTGATGATTTTGGGATCCTCCCTAACCTAGGGAGAGAACCAAGCAGATGCCTTGAAAACAAAGAGCACATCTTGCTGAACGATTCGGTGGTGGTCCCATCCTCTTAGGACCACCCCAAGCACAGTTATGGGCAAAAATACAATCCCAACCAAAGGCCCTGCAAAGCATTATGGGACAAGATTAGCAGTGGGCAGTGAATATTATAGTATCCAATATCAAAATAATTCTACAAAGAGCTGCAGTTCAACTAGTCGTTACTAGGTGTCCCTCACGAGTCAAATGCAAAAGCATTGAAATTATTACATCAAGCTGCAGTTCCACTAGTCGTTACTAGGTGTCCCTCACGAGTCAAATGCAAAAGCATTGAAACCCTTTCATGAAGCTGCAGTTCCACTAGTCGTTACTAGGTGTCCCTCATGAGTCAAATGCAAAAGCATTTGACTTGAGGGACACCTAGCAACGACTAGTTGAACTGCAGCTTGATGTAATAATTTCAATGCTTTTGCATTTGACTGTGAGGGACACCTAGTAACGACTAGTTGAACTGCAGCTCTTTGTAGAATTATTTTGATATTGGATACTATAATATTCACTGCACACTGCTAATCTCGTCCCATAATGCTTTGCAGGGCCTTTGATTGGGATTGTATTTTTGCCCATAACTGTGCTTGGGGTGGTCCTAAGAGGATGGGACCACCACTCGTTCAGCATGATATGCTCTTAGTGTGCAAGGCATCTGCTTGGTCCTCCCCCTAGGTTAGGGGGGACCCCAAAATCATCACCTCTCTCATTGCCTGATATTTTTCATTTTCAAAGTTCACTTTTGTGAATTGGTTATATGCTTTTTAGCATGTAAAGTTGATTTATCAAAGCATTTATGCATGCAGTTTAGTAGGTGACTCGAGTGGAGTGCAACTGTGTGTCAGCTGTTTCCACTGTAATGAACGGTTGCTTTCGCCTCTCACTGTCTGAGGCATACTTTGCAGTCAAAGCAGCAACTTTTTTCTTCTGAAATGGGGCACGAATTGAGCGAGTCACGTCTTGGTTGCGCAGACTCGCCTTCTCTGCGATCCGGACGTCCTCCCCCGCCAAACTGTTGATCCGACGATTCCTGAAAGGAACGAGGAGAACGAGGATCAGGAACCTGAAACCTCTCGGTGTTTTAATTTTAGAGCGGTCACGCAAATCATATCTACATTCAGAAGCATCCGGTGATGGGGAACCAGCACGAGAACCAGGCTTCTGCTGTTGCTGCCACTGATTTTTATTCCATGCCTTTTTAGGAAAGACCGAACGACCCTCCATTTCTGGAGGGGGCTTATTTTGTACCCGAGTATAAGGTCTTACTCCCAAACTATTGCGAACCAATGATGTGTACACATCCACAATAATAATGGGCAACTGCCTCACCTTTGACATTAGCCAGAATAATGTCAGAGACAATAGGGAGCATGCCCACTAACCCCATCCCCAACTCCAGGGCCGGACCAGCCCCGTGTTCGTCTTGTACCTTCTTTAGAACACTCAGTAGAATACTCATGAAGGGGGTGCCAAAGAACAGTGTATACACTGCAGCAAACACCGTCCCCCAGGTGGTGCAATCAGCTAAAGTGGGAACAATATCACTCGGTAAACTCATCGTAAGGATCCTGTGTTTCTCAACAGGAGTAGTATGTAGAAAAACAGCCTCGAGTTGCTCAAATTTTTCAGCCAGCCGTTATGGGAAATCATCTCTATTCTGAGGACGCTTGCCCATCACTGAATTAATCATGATGGGACTTATGACAAGACCACCATCATGTCCAGGTGGTTGAGGAGCGGCTCCAGCCGGAGCCACTTGAATATTACGTGAAATAAATTGTATGACACTTTTGTGTATATGAATTAATGATGCATGTAATTGACGTAGCTCTGCGAGTGTAACACCAAGATCATTTGGATGTGGTGTAAAACTTGCCAAAACAGGCCATGAGGCCCCGTCGACCGATAAGGAGCCTAAACGGACCACAGAAACAGGGTGAGGAAGGGTGCCATTAAACCAAATGGTATGCTCCCAGGCTGTCAATGGAACTTCAAGTAATCGATAAGGACGATAATTCCGTGGAACCGCAGCTGGTATAAATTCATGAGAGAAATTATCATTCCCATCCACTGCTGGAAATGTAACCCAAGAGTAAAAAACCTCGAAGCGGTAAGCTGCGTCCGCTTCAACAACAAAAATGAAATCAGCCCCTGCATTAGGGACTCCACGTTGAGTCAAATACGATGTGAGCAGCTATAGCGATTGGTTGTGCCGTATCAGAAATGGAATTTAGAAACAAACAAAACGGTAGCGCAAAATAGGTGATAACAGTGAAACAAAACCTTTTAAAATTCAAGCTTGAAAAACCTATAAATCTAACAATATAGGAGGCCAAGCCCCCTCATCACGGACGTCTCCGGAAACCGGTGAGAGGGTTTTGTGGACAAGCACAAGTGCTACTTAGGGGTCTCGTGAATAAGTACCAGACCAAACGTTGATGGCGCCATGTTGCAGGGATTCTTCACAAATAAAGAACTATGCACAGGAATATGGGACCTTGGTGTATAGGGACTGGGTCTTCCTACCACCTTAGTACCCTCGAGCCCAGGACAGACTAGCTATAGTGTCTCACTTGCTCTCCTACTCACTCACAGAGAAACAAATGATTAGACACCCCAGAACACAACACTCCCAGATCTCTCAGGAATCGCGGTTGCAAAACACACCCTTTCGCTCGTACTCTTGTTCTTGTCCACAATAAGATTTGACAGAGACACAAAACAGTTTAAAATATTTATTTTAACTAACCTGCCTTAACATGCAGTATACGTGCCACGACAAGCAGGAAAATGCATAGTACAAATGTTGTCAGCATAGCCGCTAGTCCATATATCATGAAGGGAGATGTCATCATAAAAAGACAATAGAGCCTAACCTCCCTCCCCTTGCTAAGAAGAAGTATTAATATATAATTGAAGATCTCTGGGCTTTGTCAGCAGACCCCATACCTTAGCCTATAGATGGTAGATCTACATCTTAGGTGCTGTCTCGCTCTTCTCCCTGGAAAGGTCCCTCTCCAAGTGTGTGTCACCTATTCATGTACCCCACTAAAACCCCAAGTATGCTGTCCAAACAACAGCTGCATCGGTATGTTTTGTCTAAGGTCTGGCCAGAACAAAATAACAAGGGCCATTGTTGTTCGACCTTGCACATAATGTTCAGTCAAAATCCCAGGAACATGCAGAGAGCGAACACAGTGACGATTTCTCATGTGAAAGCAGCCATTGAAATTATTTCAAAAATAAAGACGTGTAGTAACGTGTGCAAAGCAGCAGGCAAGCTGCAACGTGCTCATGCTAAGTTAGTGAAAAACGACAATGTCCCCATGGGTCACGTGACATGTTGAGGAGACCTATCCGGTGATTGTGTCTTACTTTGCTTATATTTTTGTTTATTGTCCCATTTCTTCCTGGAAGAATCAGGTGCTTGCTTAGGGTTATCCTTTTCAGAATTACTCTTAATCTGTGGTTTCCCAGGTCTGGCTCCCAAATTATCTCTGCCTAGTGTAGCATAGGTTTCTTCGATAATTCTAGGCAATTCCATCTCCTGTTGTGCAGAAGTGAACTTCTTCAGGCGTTGGTGTATAGCCAATGATGCTGCTTCCCCCTTTATGTTACTTAACATAATGGCTGACACTGAGGCGAAATTGCCCATCAGTTTCATCCCCAAGTCCAGGGCAGGTGCTGCCCCGTACTCATTCGGTACCTGTTTCAGCACTTCAGGTAAGAAGCCAGTGAAGGGATACCATGAGTTCTGATGTAAACTGCAGCGAAGACTGTAACCCAAGTGGCATAATCTTCCACTGGTGAAGCCATTCCCATTGGCAAGCAAATTGTTAATATTCTGTGTTTTTCCTGCAGGCCCGTTTGGGGACAATAGTGCCTCAAGCTGGCTTGTTTGTTGTGCTATCCAGAATTGAATTTGCTCCTGACTGGTGGGAATCTTTCCCATTACCATATTCAGTGTTTGCGGGCTGATCCATGGTAGCCAATTGTGGTTGTGCAGCCTGAGCAGTCCGCGCAGGGTTGTGAGTGTTCGCATTATGAACTGTGTAAGATTTCAACTAGATCTTCGTATAGTGTTGTTAATTCTGCTGCATCTAAATTAGCAATATTAGGATGCGGTGTATAAGCAGTTAGGACTGGCCAAGTCGCACCTTCTTTACTGAGTGGACCAGTCTCTTGTTTTCTATGGTGTGGGGGAGTGCGCCTTTAAACCAAATTATGTGTTCTTGGTAAGTTAAAGGACTTTCTATGTCCACATATGGAGTGTATTCCTCTGGTGTTTCATCTTCAATGTAAATGTGAAACAACTGTGTGCGTGCATCTGCAGCCGGAACTTAACCCAAGAATAAAATACCTGTGTTCTGAATGCTTCGTGTGCCTCAACCACGAAGGTAACGTCTCCACCCGTTGCAGAGAGACCATATTGTAGTAATTTCACAGTAACTGCATGTCTGCAATTTTCTGTAATATTTAGAATTGCTACTTCCTTTCCAATGTCCTCACCTTGTTCAGTCATTGTTTAGGAGAAGAAGGGTGATTAATAGATGATTTTATGGAGATATGGTATGCACAATGTGGGAAATGTTTTTTCCTACAAGCTTGAATAACCCACAGCCAATACATAGGGTATACCTACTCAGGTGAGGCGGATTTCCCTTCCCACCACGGACGTCTCCTATTTGGAGGCGAGTAGGGGTCTCTGAGAAAAGCACAACTGAACTACTCAGATAGACCGTTAAATAAGAACCCAACCAACATTGGCTGCGCCATGTCGTGTAGTTCCCACTAATCCATAGGACCTGCGCTTTTGTTGGACAACATGAACTTTGGGTGAGATGCCCAGACTGAATCCAAGCACTTTCAGGATACGTTGGCCTAGAGACTAACTAGCTCAGAGTGCCACCATAAGTCTCCCTAAGCCTACCAGGTAGTGAATGATTTCTCGCAACCACTGAACATGATAACCCTGACCCCTCAGGGATCGTGGTAACGGATCAGAACCTTTCGCTCAGTCACTCGCGCTTACCAGTGCTCAGAGAAATATACAGAATACACAGGGGGACTTTTTCAATATATTTATTGAACCAACATTATTCTTGTATAGAATACATGTGCTGCGATAATTAGTAGGCAGGAAGCAGATGAAAGTGATTACAAGTACCAAAAGAGTGAATAGTAGATATAGTTCTACCATGGTGCTAAAACAGAGTATATTTGTAGGCATATAAACAAGGCACTATTCAGGTGTACTTCCTACTATGCAAACTCTACTCTGCGTGTACCTAGAGTGTGTGTAGGTGTGAAGCCAAGAATCCCCCCAAGGAACGATTCAACCCCATTACCTGGCAGGAAAGAATGTACAATCCCGACTTGGTCATGAACTGGACACCCCTCACAGAGATGTCAGACCGCTGTGTGGTGAAGTCTCAGCATGCGGGCACCCACGGTGTCAGCTGATGTGCCCCCTCTGCTAATCTTTTGGAATGCTCATTATTTATAATAGAAAGCATCCTTGTGATGTACGTATAGATTAGCAATGTTATGGATGTGCAGCTAGCCCTGTCGCCCCATGGATGAAGATAGAATTACATTTGCACATCGTGCGTAAAAAGGCCTTGTACATTGTGTTCAAAGCATCGTGATAAAGTTAAGCGAAGCTAGATGTGTAAACGGAAGTAGTTTTAGAGAAACTAATCCAACATTGTCGTATAAGCAAATATGTGCAAAAGGTCACAGCAGAAATTGTATTGTAAGAAAAGAGTACAATGTAAGAAATGAGCAGCTTTCACTACATGGTCATAACTCGGGCACATAACACTAGACTTATTCCAAACACCCTCTTCGGATATGTTGCCCAATAGTCCTGCTATCTCACATTGCCCCCATAACTACCCTTAAAACTAGAAGGGTAACCATTGATTTGGGCAATCTTGGAACATGACAACCCTGACTCCCCAGGGAATTGTGATAACAGACCTAGGGCCAGATGTATGACCATGACAATTTGCGACTCGCAAATTGCGCTTGATTGCGAGTCGCAAATTGCGAGTTGCAAAATGCCATGTACAACAGTGTGTTTAACACTGTTTGCGATTCCTAATGGGGTTGCAAATTGCGAGGCTCATGAATATTAATGAGCCACTCGCAATTTGCGAGTCCATTGGGAAGGGCTGGCCCTCCCAGGGATGGTGGCCTGCTGGGCTCAGCAGACCTCCATGTCTGGGACTGCTTTTAAATAAAGCAGTATTTTTTTTATTAAATGCAGCCCGTTTTGCTTAAAGGAAAACGGGATGCATTTAAAAAAATGAAAATGAAACGTTTTCGTTTCATTTTTTAAGGGCAGATCGGTGGTCCCTGGGACCACTGCCTGCACTTAAAAATATTTTCCCCTGCATTTGCAAAGGGAAGGGGTCCCCTGGGGACCCCTTCCTTTTGCAGTGCATTACCACCCTCTTGAAGAGGGTGGTAATTTGCGAGTGTTTTGCGACCGCAATTGCGGTCGCAAAACATTCATATATGGGGTTGCGGTCGCTATTAGGAACGGAACGGCCCTTCCTAATAGCGACTCGCAATTCCTAAATAGCGAGTCGCAAATATATTGCGACTCGCTATTTAGGACTTGTACATAGCCCTTTCACATTTTGCATGCGCAAACGGGTCGCAAACCCGTTTGCGCATTCAAAATGGGGTTATACATCTGGCCCCTAAAACCTTTTCGCTCAGTCACTCGTGCATACTCCGGAAGATGCACAAGAATACACAAAGGGGCATTTCAATATTTATTGAACCATTGTGGTTCTTGTGTAGAATATATGCGCTGCAATGATTGATAGAAGCAAATAAATGTGATTAGCAATATGAGGACAGTGAAAAGAATGAACAATTCCACAGTTGTGTTAAAGCAGTATATATATGCTGGCATATAAGTACTGTGTATAGTGTACTCCTACTATGAGCTCCCTAATTTAGTTGCCTAGAGCGGGTGTTCTGCCCAGAATCCCTTACTGGATGATCTAACTCCCCATTACCTGAAGGTAAATGTGTGCAGGTCCCTGTCTTGGTCACAAGTTGGACATCCCTCCTCACATACTGTAAACAGGATTCACCTGAGCTGAAACTCTGCAGCTGAAACAGGAACAACCTCGCAATGACACCAGAGTGCCCCTCAGATTTGAGCACAGAAATGCGTGTGTATTTATAATGACAAACATTCATGCTTCCGTGTCGAAGCTTCAGTCAAGCTGACATTTGTTTATTGTTTTGTGAAAGTCATGCCACCTCATGGACGAATAACAAGCAACAGCATTTGCACAATGTATATCTAGGCCTTGTACTAAATGTTCAAGGTGTAATGATAGTGTACTTACGAAATGGAATTTGTAAGCAACGTGCATTCAGCAAACCTAATCCGGCACTGTCATGCTAGCAAATGTGTGTCAAAAGTCATTGTGTAAAAAAGAAGGCAAATTAAGATATGTGCGAGAAAAAAACAATGGCAGTGTTTCTTCCTGGGCCCGACCCAGCCATGGAACATAGCTTTTAGTTCAGCCAGCTGTGCTGTGCAGTCACCAGGTGACTGTATGTAGGCTTTGTGAGGGTGGGATTCTCCGTCTTCCATTCTACCCTTAACTGCAGCACACGCAGCAGAGTATAGGTGATTTGTTCCCTACGGCAGGCTGTGCAGAACCGTCAGTATAGATGATGGAATCATACTGATCAAGAAGCATGACTTCATCAGGCAGAGGATATTCATATTCGTATTACAGGTATGCTTGTGTTTGTAGTGTAGAGTCAAATATGTAATTTATATCTGTTGCTGTAAGAGAGTTGGCTCATTGTATCCATCGTGAATGTAATGCTTTTGCATTTGGAACTCTGGCGTTCGTGACAGCCTCTAAGGCTGGTACCGGGGTCACGACAATGATGCGTTTCCCCTGAGCCAATGATCTTTCTCTCACTACAACAGTCTGTCCTGCCATCAGAATCTTTTCTGTTGGTGCTAAACGCATTTCTGCATTTGTATATAAATGTGATTTATAGCAATTGGTAAGGGTGTCTTCTACATTGAATGTGACATATGTGTACCCTGGTGCACCCGCAGTTATACAGATCACTAGGTTTATGGTGTTAACACGTGTGTGTAAGTGTTTTGAAGCTAACATGTCAGCTTGTACTGAACGTAGTATTTTTGTGTGTTCAGTTGCCCAATGTGTACCTGCAAGTCTGGATAAATCAAGTCGTAGAACGGTTTTACCCACTTTGCATAGTTTCTTGGGATTCTTGGCAGAACACCCACCCTAGGCAACTAGAATATGGAGCTCACAGTCTGGAATGTATGTTCTGCCAAATTTAGGAAACGCTATATGGATTGGAGTTTCTTCAATGTGTTTGGTGGTTGTAAAAGTGCACACTTCTTTTGGAAATGTGCTGCAAGACTTCTGCCTTCACTTGACAACTCGTATCCTAGGAACAGGACACTAAGATGGTCAATTTTTGATTTCTTGAAAGAATTTTTTTAGTTCATGTGTAAGCAAATCCCAAAACTATGCAATCTACTCCAGCCAAGTGTGTAGAAAGGTCATCATTCGTTAGATATATGTCATCGACATTGGACAATGCCTGGTCGTCAAATTCTTGCGAAAGTTCTGTAACCCAGGCTGAAAACAACCTTGGGCTGTTCCTATACCCTTGAGGTAACCGACAGAACTGCTTTTGAGAGCCGAGCACGGTCAAGTACCTGCTTTCAGGAGCTATATTTTGGCAGAAAAATCCATTGGAAATGTCTAATGTGATTTTGTATTTTTTACACACTAGTTGTCCATTAGTGCGGCGCTGTGCACGTTTTGTACAGTGAATGTACGTGTAGCAGAGTTCAAGCGTCATTACTGGAAACAAAGGATTATTCATAGGGGAGGTGCAACTTTCTATTACATCTTGGTATTCAAGTTGTGTGAGACTCTAACTGTTTTTTGGCCTAATTTTTAATGTGATAAGGTGAACCATTATCCCACCCCACATGGTTGCAGTATAACACCGGAGTTTGTGCTAGGGCCCATTCCTTGGCATATGAATGTTTTACTGCATCTGGGACAAGGTCGGAGAAAGCTGGTAAAATTACTGTTTCTCCCTCTGGGCAATCCATAACAAACTCTGGTGGCCAATCCTTTTCGGCCAAGAGAATGTCATAGCTGGATGACAAGTTCTACCACAAGAGAACATTTATTTGACGTTGTATATCCCTATCTATTTGGAGTTGCATTTCATATAATTGATGCAGGACACTCACTCTCCTATCCAGTGTTTCCACTTGGATATAATCACTTGTTGCTACTGCCACCAGACACTTCATAAGATTCTGGCAAACTATTGTGACTTCTGCCTCACTGTTCAGCATGGTCAGAGCCCATTCCCTGCTCAAAAGCAGCATCTTCAATATCCGAGGCATGCTTGACTTCAATGCTATCCATCTTCTTTTTTTTTTTATTGAGAGTTCAAGCAATTTACAGAGATACAGAACTATCAAGTAAAGTGCATAATGCAAAGTAATCAAAATACTCGAGGTGCTTTACAAGTAGACATCATACAGAGAAAAGATACAACATTACAGATCACAAATGGATAAAGTGCAAAGTGCTAAACATTAGGGGTAAACATACCCCAACAATCTTTCAAATAATCCTGTTGCAGAAAAGAAACGGGACAATCATATACAACATTACAGATCACAAATGGATAAAGTGCAAAGTGCTAAACATTAGGAGTAAACATGCCCCAACGATCTTTCAAATAGCCCTGTTGCAGAAAAGAAACGGGGCAGTCATATAGTATAAGATAAAGGATGTATAAAGTGCCTAAGTGCGTAAGATAAGGTAACAGTAGATTGGGAAGTTGACCCTTAAGGGCCAGGCTTAGCTGTTCAAACTACGACCCTGCCATCTCCTCAACAATTATAAGTATTCCAATAATAATTTTAAAAAAAAAAGAAAAAAACAGTTTCCCTTAACTCTGAACTAGATCCCCAAAGAGCTCCAACGTTGCTCAAACTTCTTTAGTGAACCTGATCTTATTGCATATTTTTTCCCCAATTCCTTGATTTTACTTAATTAAGTCTCCAAGCTTGGAAGGAAGGTATCTTATCGGTTCGCCAGCACTGTAAAATTAGGGATCTTGCTACTAACGCTGCAATGTATAGGCATTCTTCTCGTGTAATGCTTAGTATTCTATCGGGAGAGCAACCCAGAACTGCGATGGATGAGTCAATGGAGATGGAAAGGTCTAAGGTGGATCTGAGATAATTTTCAATTCCTTCCCACAGGTTGCTGATTTTTGGACATTCCCAAACAATGTGTGACCAGGTGCCACCATTCTCTTTTTTGCAGCGGAAACACCTGTCCTCGATTTGTGGATATATATTATGTAGGAAAGAAGGGGTCCTATAAATTAGCCATTTTGAGTAAAATTGCATCCGCTTAAGATTTGCGCCTCTCAGT
Source organism: Calotriton arnoldi (assembly GCA_963921515.1). Taxonomy (NCBI): domain Eukaryota; kingdom Metazoa; phylum Chordata; class Amphibia; order Caudata; family Salamandridae; genus Calotriton; species Calotriton arnoldi. The sequence continues at coordinate 2,375,786 of CAWUFW010001300.1, forward strand.
GTTGATGCATTAAGTTTGTTAATTCTGCTCCAGGTTGATTTTGAGACCTGCATCCCTTCCCTTTTTCACCATCTATCACAGATTTTTTCATATATGGGGAGAGACTTATTTTCGTCAAAGATTTTAACCCATGCACTAACCGTCCGTTGTGTCGGGGAATCAAAGGCTTCGCTGATACCTGCTCTAGAGGATACACTCCTTATATTGAATTTTTCCAAAAAGGGTTTTATTATAATAAATGACCATTTCAGCATTGCTTTAGAGTGTAGGAGCCCCATTTCGATCTCTGACCATGACTTCCAACAGTTGCCTTTAATAAAATCCTGAACCTGTACATACTCATTTTCCTCCCATTTTTTTAAAATACGGGTCTCTAAAAGGCATCTCTCCCCCGTATAAAAATGGGACAGCCTAGTCCAGTGGTTCCCAAACTATGCGCCGTGGCTCCCTAGGGAGCCGTCAAACCTAGCCAGGGGAGCCATGCACCAAGCACTTTAATGCATTTAATGTTGAAGTGTCTGTTGGCTTCAGTTAAACTAATTTGAATTAAACACGATGTCGATGATTTCCAAGTGACATGCCTAAAGCTGTAAACGTAGTGCTTAATTGATGGCATGTCGAGGGAGATGACCCCCATAATTCACTGGATCCCCACATTCCAACACTCCCAAAGTAAGCGGAAGAAGCCTGATTGATTTGTTAGGCTCGTTAATAGTTTTGTTTTTTTCCAAATGCATTTTATACCAATGCAAGTTATCAGGAAAGTACAGTTGTCCTGTCTATTAAACACATTAAGTATTATTAAGTATTGACACTTGACTTGAACCATAGGTACTTCCCGTACACATTTCTTTCAGTACACACACATTTCCAGACAGGCCTGCTCTCTCCTTGAGCACAGAGAAGTAAACACCATATACGGCATAATGCCAACATTTGGAAGCAAGAAAGAGGGACGTTTAAAAAAATAAATCTGAGGAATTTATTTGGCTTGCATTGATTTGGAGGCAATTTTAGGGAGGAGACAGCAAAAATAAAGCTGTATGTGGTTTAAAAAATCATGAGTCACCCTGCTGAGAAACTTGTGTTGGCAGTATGACATGGGTAGAAATGGAAGTCCATGCAAATATTCTTCAAGCGCAGAAACACTTTGGCAATGGGGCCTACATGCATAGGGGTGATATCTAGCACTGTAAGTGGGATTAAAAAAGTTTGAGAGGGTATTCAAAAAAGGCATGGGCAAAGAAGTGTAACTAGGACTATTTTATTAAAGGCGCTGCCTTAGTAATACGAAACACCCAGCATATATGATTATAATACTTTCATCAGCTTCATCCCAATTATTTTCGGGGAGAAAAATGCAAGTACTCTAAAGGCCGGGCTTACATCCCACCCAACCTCCAAAAAAAGTAACAGTGGGGAGCCACGGGCAATGGCCAATGGGTCAAGGGAGCCGCAGGTCGAAAAAGTTTGGGAACCACTGGCCTAGTCGAACTGTTAATTCTTGGAATACTGTAAAATGTTAAAAATTGAGATTTTTGCCTAAATACCCATTGGAGAGTCTTGTAACGTACTTTTTTAGGGTACTTGACTATTCTTGTGGGGTCAACAATATTATACTCCTTTAGGATCTTATTCATAAAAAAGTTATCTGCCTCCAGGGGGTCTAATAAGAAAAATCTGGAGCTATTGTGTGCGAAGGTCGCATGATAGTAGTTCCTAATATTTGGAAGGGACAGCCTTCCTTCTGCAACAGGGTAGCATAAAGTGCTCAGTGCCAGTCTCGGTATCTTATTAGACCATAAAAAAGAAGAAAACATGCTATCTATCTCTTTAAAAAAAAGCTGCTTGTATTGCGCACGGAGCGGCGCTAAAAAGGAAGTTAAATAGTGGAAGAATAGACATACGAATTAGTGCCACTCGACCTAATATTAATAGTGGGAGCTGGTTCCATCGTGCTAACAGGCGTTTCACTTTTTTAAGCAACAGGGTGTAGTTCAAATGAAATATGTCTTCTACTTTCTCCGTCACATAGATCCCTAAGTATCTCTTTGGGCTAGTGTTATAGACAGGTCTAAAATCTGGCAATAGAGTCGATGGAACAATTGCACAATATAATCTCTGTTTTAGACTTGTTTATTTTATAGCCTCCTATTGCTTGGAACTCCGAGAAAATCCTCATGATTTCCTCCTGGGTGTCTGTTTTAGAATTTAAAAAGAGAACAATGTCATCAGCATACAATTTTATATTTGTCATCCCTTGAACAGGGACCGTGTACGCCTTTTTCTGTCTAATTGCTATTGCTAGGGGCTCTATAAATCGCGAATAAGATCGGAGAAAGAGGACACCCTTGTCTAGTGCCTCTGTTTATTTGACATGTGCCTATGTTTATAGAGTTAATTAAGATTTGCGCCTGTGAGTTCGTGTATAGCCGCCTTATTAATTGTATAAACTCATCTGGGAAGCCAAACATTGCCAAAATTAAAAACAGACAATCCCAAGAAACTAGATCGAACGCTTTTTCGGCGTCTAAAAACCAAACCTGAGCCTCACTCCTGTTTATATTAAAAAAATCCAGTGCTTCTAATAAAAAATTCTTATTGGTATGGAGCTGTCTCCCAGCTACAAAACCACACTGGTCCGTATCAATGAGTGAGCCTACCATTCTATTAAGCCTATTAGTGAGAAGTTTCGTAAAAATCTTGTAATCGACATTAAGAAGGCTTATGGGCCTAAAAGAATTAACGTTCTCGCTATCTTTATCCTTCTTTAGGATGCTAACCGCTACTGCTGTGCGGCAAGATAATGGAGGGTCACCCCCTTTCAGAAGATGGTTAGCAAGTTTTAAAAATTCAATATTAAGAGTTGAAGCAAACCTTTTAAAAAATTCTGCGGGAAAGCCATCTTCACCAGTTGCTTTACAATTAGGCAAAGAGCTTATGACTAAGTCGAATTCTTCCTTCGTGAAGTCGACTAGTAATTCCTCTCGAAAGTTCCTATTTAAGTTAGGAACTGGCAAATTGTGAAGAAAACCAAGAATGGATTCGGAGGATGCGTGATGGTTTGATTGATAAATTCCCTTATAGTGCTTAAGAAAGGCCTCGCCTATGTCCAAAGTTCTGGTTAAACGTGTTTTAGTCGGTTCATCCCAGATACTCTCAATCCTATTACGCACCTGTTTCTCCTTTGCCTGCCATGCTAAAAGTTTCCCTGTATATTCACTATCTTCATAGACTGTCTGAAGGTAAGTCCTGCTTGCCACATCTCCTAACCCGTAGTAAAATTCTCTCATTTGTATTTTTGCCTCGAGTAACTCTTGCTTAGTGTTTGAGTCCCTATTTATAATATACTTCTGATTCGCGTGGGCAAGTCTTGTTTCGATTGTCATTCTTTCCTCTTTTTTGGCCCTTTGTCGCGGGATATCCTTCGAGGTGATTGTGCCCCTCAATGTAGCCTTAAATGCGTCCCAGATTACATTAATTGGGGCCGAATCTTTATTTATATAAAAAAGGCCCTAATCTTGTTATCTATTTCTGTGCACCACAATTCATTTGCTAAATTGAGTTTATTAAAATACCATCTTCTTGATGCATTTTCGTCCGTGCTCTCAACAGTGATTTCCATTTTGATTAAAGCATGATCCGAAAAAGCATTTAGAATATGATCGTATTTATAAACTGAAAGATTATGTGAGGTCAGAAAAAAATCTATTCTAGATGCTGAGTCATACTTTGCCGAATAGCAAGAGTACCCACGCTTATCTGGATTTTTAAGGCGCCAATTGTCTACAATATCTAAATCGGTTTTACAACTAGACTGGGCGATGGAGACTTGAGGTTTATTTTGTTTTCGTTCTATCTTTGTCGAATCAACTGAAGGGTCCTGCAAAAAGTTAAAATCGCCTCCCCATATAATCTGTCCAGGGATGCCCGATAAAGCTTGTTTTAGTTGTAGAATAGGGAGTGGATCATCAATAACAGGTGCATAAATTGTGGCCAGTATGAGGTTTAACTGATTTAATTTTCCATGGACAAACGTCCATCTTCCGCCCGAGTCTGAGTGTGATGCATTAACATGAAATTGAACATGCTTACCTAAAAAAATCCCCACACCCCTCTGTGCAGCACCTGAAACAGATGAGCAATGGAAACCCGCCCAGTTCTTAAAAATTTTACTAGCATCTGATAAACTTCGGAAATGAGTCTCTTGGAAAAAAATAACATCGGGGTTATGCCCCCTGAGCCAGCTCTCAATTGCATAGGACTTACGCCTATTGTTAAGACCATTAGCATTAAAAGACAGAATTGTTAGTTTATTCCTATTCATCATTTTTTTTTTACTTTGTCAGGTGTTTTAAAAGGTATGCCCTAATGCTTGGTGAGTGTCCGAATTTGCTTAAAGTGACTTGTGCTGACATAGAGCAAAACCAGAAGTATAATAGAATATTGTTCAGTTGTCTACGTAAAGTCTGAGAACATGGACTTCTCCTAAGGAATAAAAATACATATCTTATCATGACATATCGAATATTCCTCTCTGATCCTGTTAGAAGTTTACCATGCAATACGTAGAAATCCTTCCTATAAGGCCACTTCCTGGCAGATGACAATCTAATGTGCAAAGTTTGCATTGAGCAGCAGGTCTTAATAGCAGCTGAAATGTAACGTGCAATAGAGCATAGATACCTAAAATACATTATATAAATTACCGTGTATCTGACAGCATAGCTTCCTAATAAGCCACTTCCTAGAAGATGGCCATCTAATGTGCAAATTTAACATTAAGCAGCAGATCATAATAGCAGCTAAAATGTAAAGTGCAGGGAGACATAAATACATAAGATAGCTAAAGTGCCTAGAGTGCATTATCCACATAAAGTGCATAGAGTGTTTAAATATCTGAAAAATATAAACCGTATATTAACGTTTTCTCTGTAATGTCTATACAAATTCTGGAGCAGTAAAACTTCGCCTAAGAACTCTCTCTTTTCTGAATGCCTCACCCCCTCCACCTCCCCTCCCACCCCCCCCTCCTGAAGGACAGAATTCCCCGCTATCCCCACTATTTCCTCCTTCCCCCTCTTTTTACTGGATGCCATCTTGTTGCATCCTTTCGTGTCTCCTGATTCACCTCATGTCCTCCCTTAACTAAGAGATCTTGTATCGAATCACCTTATAGACCGAAGCCAGCTTATGACTACAGTGTCTTTTCTCTTACGCAGCACTCAGATCTTCCAAAAAGGTTTGAGCTTCAGGATATGTCCGTGAAGATAAAAAAAATTCCTTTAGCCAGGACTTTTAATTTGGATTGTTGAACAATTGATGCTTGTGCTCCTTTAGCCTTAAAGGAGTCAATCATTTTGATAAAATCCTTCCGTCTACGTGCTGAAGCTGCGGACATATCAGAGAAGATTCTAAAATTTTGAATCTCAGGAGTAGAGAATGATCTCTTTGCTATTGCTGTATTTAGAATTCTATCCTTAATTCTGTAGTCTGAAAAGTTCATTAAGATTGTACGTGGATATTTGGCATTCGGATATTTCTGTGCAGGAACTCTGTGGGCTCTGGTGATTGTAAGATCTCCTTGCAGCTCTGGAATTACCTTCCTTAGAAGTGTCTCAGACCACCCCACCATATCAGCATTCTCCATGCCTTCCGGGATTCCGACCAAGCGCAGATTGAATCGTCTGTTATAGTTCTCGAGATCTTGGAGTTTTAGCTCCATCTGGTGTTTATTTTTATTTAGCACATGAAGGTCCTTTTGCATAGCTGCGATATTGTCCTCTAGGTCTGAGACGCGATTTTCAACTTCTGTAATCCTTTTAGGGATGTTAAATAAGCTCTCCTCAAGCTTGGACAGTCTATCGTGCAGCTGTGAGATTTCAAGTGCTTGCGATACTTTAAAGACCCTCAGCTCTTGTAAGATGGTTGTGAGCATACTTTTTATTGAAAATTTTCCTTTGGGCTCATTGCATGAAGTCGACGGGTCTAGATCCAGATCCAGTTCATCCTCAGATGAGGACTCAGACGCTGGTGCTCCTAGAATGGTTTGAATGCCGCTTGTTACCCCTTGTGTCGACTGTTGAATTGCTTGGTCGCCTTGAGTGGGAAGGGGGTTAGCAAGGGACGTTTCTAGAGGAACTATCTTGGACTGCGGATGGGATTGAGGCTGTGGCTGGAATGTCTGAGCGGGCAGAGCAGGCTGAGCTAGATGGCTTTGTAGGGTTTGCTTGTCTGGTTGATCTAGTTGGTCTAATTGGAATTCGATTATTGGACTATCACTGCTTAGTTGTGGCGTATCTTTTAACTTGTTCTGTGAGAAGTGGTGCTTACTGAAGAGAGGATATTGCTTGGGACTGAGCAAGTTATCATCTCCCCTATCAGGCTCGCCTCCTACTCCGACCTCTCCACCTGTGGCTAGGCAGCTTAGATCTGCAGACTGTTCAGGCGGGTTTTCATCTTCATCTGAGGCTTCGTACAGAGCATTTTGCTCAGACTGCTTATCTTTTTCGGCCAGTGCTTTTGCCTTTAACTCCATTCTCTGCTGGGCATTTCTTTGGCCCCTCCGCATTCCTCTTGGGGCAGGTGAAGGTGTTAACACTGTTTGCCCAGATGTCTCTGAGGACTCTTTTCCCATGTCCACTTTGTTCTGTTTACCACGCATTTTTCCAAACCTTTTCCCTTTTCTTTCTTTTTTAACGGACCATCCAAGCTGAATGAGCAGGAGAATGAAGAAGGAGGAAGCAAAAAACGTCTCTAAAGCAGCTGCGTAACAGAACGCTGGATCGCCACAACTAGACCATCCAAATCAGGACGAGACACCACACTGTCTGAGTGCCTAAATGCTCGAGTGTTCTTCCCTCACTCAGTGTCCATGACGATGCCGATGCCAGCGCCACCAGGTGGAACCAGATGGAACTGAGGGAGCAAACAGAACAGACCGGTCGCAGGTCAGAGGGCTAGGAATTCAGTCAGTCAGTCAGTTCGGGCCCAGCGTCACAGCGTCACACCATACCCAATAGACCAATTCAGTCCGTAGCGGCCCCAAGCTCTCCCTCAGAGGTCGGTCACCGTGGAAAGGAGGGGGGGATGGGGTGCAATAGAGTCTCCCGCCTCCAGAGCAAGTGTGGCAGGTGTGGGCAGGTGTATGCACACGTAATATAGGAACAAAGGACCTCTTCGTCTCCTCTCTTCTCCACTCCACTCCCCCGACTCTGCCCGCTCCGCCCCTCTCAGACCTTACCGGTGCCGATGTCGGTATAGGTTTCAGAGCCGCTCAGTAGAATCTTCTCTTAGGTGTCGGAGCCGGAGACGGTGCTGGAGCAAGTTGATCTGCGCAGGGCACCTTCACCCCTTTGCAATAGCCTCCTTCAAGCCGGCACAGCATGCAGCAGGCAGCAGGCAGGCAGTGGGCAGTGAACGTCGAACCGCGGGTGCTCGCAAGTGATGCGGGGCGTGTTGAAACTTTGGGACGGACGGGTAGGGGCTTACACAGGAAAACAGGAAGCAGAAACCTTCAAAAAGCGCAGTGTCCGCCTCGTGTCAAGGGTCAATACAACCCTCATCTATCTCCATGTCTCCCGAACGGAGTGCCCTCCGGTTCCTTGGCTCCTCGGTTCTTGCAGGGCAGAGCAGAATGTACTTTGCCGAGAGGATTAGGCTTCTAGGCTCACGGACTCAGAGCCATCGGAGCCCAGAGGAATGGCAGCCATTCCAGCGCATCCGCGGGCGGAGCTTCGGTGAATCAGGTGATGCTGGCGGCTACGTACGTGGGTCACGTCTGCCGCATCTCCTATCCATCTTCTTTTTGAATTGAGGCTTGAACTGCTTTGGTTTGTCTTCCTGTTTTATAATGTCAGATGAGCGTCGTGAGTCCTTCTTTGGTTTCACGTACTTCACTGATCTGCGCTCTGATCGGCCCCCTCTTTCCAAGCATTTTTTTGAAGAATCCTGAAAGGAATGAGAGGAACGTGTATCAGTATCCTGATACTTGTCAGGCGTTTTAATATCACGGTTACGCAAATTATAGCTTTTTCAGTGGACTCCTGTTGAGGAGATCCACCCCGTCTCTTAGTCTTTTCTTTATTCTCCCACTTTTTCTTAGAAGATTTGGATGCTAGCTTCAAGTTATCCTTTTCAGAATCACCCTTAATTTGTGGTTTGCTAGTTCTGGCTCCCAAATTATCTCTACCTATTGTTGCATAGGTTTCCTCAATAATTTTTGGTAATTCGTGCTCCTGATTTCCCGGAGCCAAATTCATGAGTCGTTGGCTTACAGCCAACGCTGGTGCCTCCCCATTAATGTTACTTAACATTATGGTGGATACTGTGGCAAAGTTGCCCATCAGTTTCATCTCCAAATCCAGGGCAGGGGCTGCCCGTACTCATTTTGGATCTGTTTAAGCACCTCTGGCAAAACAGCTAATGAGGGTGTACCATATGTTCTGGTATATACTGCAGCAAAGACTGAACCCCAAGTGGCACAGTCTTCCACTAGGAGAGCTATCCCCATTGGCAAGCATATAGTGAGAATTCTATGTTATTCCTGTGGTCCCATATGGGGAAACACTACTTAAAGCTGATTCGTTTCTTATGCAATCCAGAGCGGAGTGTCCTCCCATCTAACGGGAACTTTACCCATGACTATATTGATGGTCAATGGACTAATTCAAGGTGTAGCCAATTGTGTATGTGCAGCTTGAGCAGCCCTTGCAGGATTTATTGTCATGGTTCTCATGACAAACTGTGTCAAACATCTTTATGTTCTAACCAGATCTGTGTATAGTATGCGTAGCTCTGGTGCTGTCAGCTTTGCTATATCTGGGTAGGGTGTGTAACCGGCTAAGACTGACCTTGTGGCTCTGTCATTGCTAAGAGGACCTAGTTTAACATTGTTACTTGTATGTGGTAGGGTGCCTTCAAACCAATTTTGATGTTCTTGGTACGTTAGTGGTATTTCTTGTGGTTCTTAAGCTGTGTAGTTGTTAGGAACTGCAGCTACAGTGTAAGCATGAAAAAGTCCTGTTTGTGCATCTGCTGCTGGAAATGTAACCCATGAATAGAATACCTCTGTCCTGAATGCGTTGTGGGCCTCAACCACGAAGATAACATCTCCACCCACAAGGGGCAGCCCACGTTATTGCAGAATCTGAGTAACTGCATGTCTGTAGTTTACTATTATATTAATTGGTGCTTTGTTGTCAGCCATATTAATATGTGAATTTCAAAGAGGGTACCTCTATGGGGTGATCCTTTGAAAGGTTCAAGCTTGAACAACCTGTTGCAGGAATTCTGCGCAAACACAGAAGTATGTGTAGGCATATGGGACCTTAGTATATAGGGACTGAGTCATCCTACCACCTTAGTACCCATGAGCCCGGGACCGACTAGCTATAGTGTCTCACTTGCCCGCCTACTCACTCACAGAGGAACAAGTGATTAGACACCCCAGAACACAACACTCCCGAATTTCTCAGGATTCGCAGTTGCAAGACACACCATTTTGCTCACACTCTTGTACTTTTCTACAATAAGATCTGACAGAGACACAAACAAGTTTAAAATATTTATTTTAACTAACGTGCTCTAGTATGCAGTATACGCGCCACAATAAGCAGAAAAATGAATAACACAAATACGGTCAGCATAGCAAGTAGTCTGTAAATCATAAAAGGAGCTGTCATAGTGAAAGACAGCATAGCCTAACCTCCATCCCCTTGTATAGAAGCAGGATGAATTTATATTAGAAGATCTCTGGGCGTTATCTGCAGACCCCGTACCTCAGTATATAGATGGTAGATCTACATCATAGGCGCTGTCATGCTCTTCTCCCTGGAAAGGTCCCTCTCTAAGTGTGTGCTACCTATCCATGTGTTCCAATAAGACCAAAGTGCATATTACCAAACAGCTGCATCTGTATGTTTTGTCTAGGTGGCAGGGCCTGACCAGATCAGAATAACAAGGGGCATTGTTGTTCGACCTTGTTCACGATGTTCAGACTAAATCCCAGGAACCTGCAAAGCGTGAACACAATGGTAGGTTCTCAAGTGAAAGTATCAAAAGAGGCATTTGCAAAATAAACTTGTGTAGTAACGTGCGCAAAGCAGCTGGCAGTCTACAGCGTGCTCATGCTAACTTAGGGAAGACGACAAAGTCCCCATGGGCCACGTGACACCCTCCCTTTGGTCAGGACGTTAGCCCTGGACTAATACAGAAGTCACTGGTAAGCAGATCCAAAGCGTTTCCATCAGAGGATAAATTGAATTCAAAGTTACAGAGCAGTACTGTGATAGAAAGAAAAAAGAGGAAGAAAATATTTTGTATGCAAAAATATATCCAACTACAGCACATCCTCCGGGCCAAAAGCTTCGCATGACAAGTAGCATGAACTTCCACCTCGACAACCCCAACTCCACTATCCTTCGTGACATCCTCGCCAGCATCGGAATTAAACAACTTTTCAACACACCGACCCACAGAGCAGGACACACCCTCGACCCCATCTTCGCGGCAGGAAACAGTGTCCAATTCAGCCACACAACGCAGCCGCCATGGACCGACCACCACTGCGTACACTTCGCCATCAACAAACCCAAGGCACCCAAACCAGCCCCACGCCCACCTCAAAGGAACTGGAGCAAGGTTACCGATGAGCAACTTAACTCCACCCTCACCCGAGACAACCACACCTGGGCACCCGACGTAAATGACGCAAACAATGCAGCCAGAGAACTCCACACCTGGATCTTCAACTGCGCAGACGAGCTCGCCCGCTACGCAACCCCGACAGACAACGCCCCAGGAAAGCAGCCTGGTTCACCACCGCTCTCCAAGAAACCAGACGCACCTGCAGACGCCTGGAGAAGAACTGGAGAAACACCAAGACAACCGAAAACCACACCACCTACAAGGACGCCTTGACGGACTACCATAACCAGATCAGAGCCACCAAGAGGAACTTCATCCACAACAAAATCCTGGCCAACTCCACCAACTCCAAGGAACTTTTCAGTGTCATTCAGGAATTCACCAACCCACGCAGTGAAGCCACAGACATCACACCATCCCAAGACCTCTGCGACAAGCTTGGAACCTATTTCCACTCAAGATCAAAAACCTCTATGACAACTTCATCAACCATCCACCAGGTGCCACAGACGGCCCCCTGCCCCCCAGAAACACCAGCCAGCCCACCATCTCCAACTGGACACCGATCACGGCCAAAGACACCGCCTCGACCATGAAAAGCATCCACTCGGGGGCGCCCACCAACCCCTGCCCCCCTCACATCTACCACAAAGCTGCAGCTGCCATCACACCCGAACTACAACGCACCATCAACACCACCTTCAAAACAGGCACCTTCCCAGACGACTGGAAGCACGCAGAAGTCAGACCCCTGCTCAAGAAGCTCACAGCTGACCCCACCGACCTCAAGAACTATCGGCCCATCTCGCTCCTCCCCTTCGCAGCCAAAGTTGCAGAGAAAACAGTCAACAGGAAACTGACACGATTCATTGAAGAGAACGCCGTCCTCGACCCGTCCCAATCCAGTTCCGAAGCAACCACAGCACAGAGACCGCCCTACTCGCCGCCACAGACGACATCCGCATCCGCCTGGACCAAGGCCACTCCGCAGCCCTCATCCTACTCGACCTATCAGCGGCCTTCGACACCGTCTCCCACTGCACACTAGTCGCCAGACTACATGACGCAGGCATACAAGGAACAGCCCTGGACTGGATCCGATCATTCCTCACCGGAAGAAGCCAAAGGATCAGACTCCCACCCTTCCTCTCCCACCCCATGAAAATCACCTGCGGAGTCCCACAGGGTTCATCACTGAGCCCCACCCTCTTCAACATCTACATGGCCCCCCTCGCAGCTATCGTCCGACAACACGGCCTCAACATCGTATCCTACGCCGACGACACCCAGCTCATCCTTGCCCTCACCAAAGACCCCACCACTGCCAAACTCAACTTCCAGAAAGGAATGCAAGACGTCGCAGTCTGGATGACCAACAGCTGCCTGAAGCTCAATGCCGAGAAGACAGAAGTCCTCGTCACCACCCCTTCTGCATGGGACAGCACCTGGTGGCCGACCACCCTTGGAAGCCCACCTACCCCCTCAGACCACGCCAAGAACCTCGGCATCATACTCAACCGTGAATTCCGCCCAATTAATAAAACAGAAACCTTATATACTTTTGGCAAAATAACAAGTATCTCTGTCTTTACATGCTAAAATGCATATAGTCATTTCGTGAAAATGAAAATTTATCAAGCAGTGAGAGAGGTGATGATTTTGGGATCCTCCCTAACCTAGGGAGAGAACCAAGCAGATGCCTTGAAAACAAAGCGCACATCTTGCTGAACGATTCGGTGGTGGTCCCATCCTCTTAGGACCACCCCAAGCACAGTTATGGGCAAAAATACAATCCCAACCAAAGGCCCTGCAAAGCATTATGGGACGAGATTAGCAGTGGGCAGTGAATATTATAGTATCCAATATCAAAATAATTCTACAAAGAGCTGCAGTTCAACTAGTCGTTACTAGGTGTCCCTCACGAGTCAAATGCAAAAGCATTGAAATTATTACATCAAGCTGCAGTTCCACTAGTCGTTACTAGGTGTCCCAAACGAGTCAAATGCAAAAGCATTGAAACCCTTTCATGAAGCTGCAGTTCCACTAGTCGTTACTAGGTGTCCCTCATGAGTCAAATGCAAAAGCATTGAAATTATTACATCAAGCTGCAGTTCCACTAGTCGTTACTAGGTGTCCCAAACGAGTCAAATGCAAAAGCATTGAAACCCTTTCATGAAGCTGCAGTTCCACTAGTCGTTACTAGGTGTCCCTCATGAGTTAAATGCAAAAGCATTTGACTTGAGGGACACCTAGCAACGACTAGTTGAACTGCAGCTTGATGTAATAATTTCAATGCTTTTGCATTTGATTCGTGAGTGACACTAGTAACGACTAGTTGAACTGCAGCTCTTTGTAAATTATTTTGATATTGGATACTATAATATTCACTGCCCACTGCTAATCTCGTCCCATAATGCTTTGCAGGGCCTTTGATTGGGATTGTATTTTTGCCCATAACTGTGCTTGGGGTGGTCCTAAGAAAATGGGACCACCACTGAATCGTTCAGCATGATATGCTCTTTGTGTTCAAGGCATCTGCTTGGTCCTCCCCCTAGGTTAGGGGGGACCCCAAAATCATCACCTCTCTCATTGCCTGATATTTTTCATTTTTAAAGTTCACTTTTGTGAATTGGTTATATGCTTTTTAGCATGTAAAGTTGCTTTATGAAAGCATGTGTGGGTGCAGTTTAGTAGAATGGACTAGGGGAGCTGAGTTCATTGCCCAGGCCTACATCAGACGTGCCCCCTCCCTGAACACCTTCAGGAAGGCCCTCAAGACCTGGCTCTTCCGCTAAACAGATCTGCGGACCCCCCACCCTCAGTGCCTTGAGACCCTCACCTTCCAGAGTGAAAAGCAATGTCATCTAATTAAGCAATTCAAAGGAACAGACGTGTTCATATCCAGAGGCTGCAAGGAGCATTCCAGGGCAACCTGCGTCGATTTCGATGAAACTCCGATCCAAGGGACTCGCTTCGGCGCCGGCTCCAGTGAAGGATCGTACACAAGACGCATACCCACGGAACAGTCCTGCTTATGTGACATCAATGGACCCATCAACAGTTCATAATCCAGGGCAGCGGGTGACGTAGTAGACAGGCAGAAGTCCAGGTCCCATTGAAAATGGCACCGGATGCAATAGAACACAGGTTGCACGCAGGTGAAGTAGGCATAATGGAAGGTCAGCCAATAGTTGATGTCAATCGCTCCCAATGGCATTAAACCAAAATGTTGCCGCATCCGATCACGGTACTGCTGCAACTATGCCTGGCTGGGCAGTACCACAGATTGAGTAGCCATTGCGGAACAGCAATAGAAGTACAAGAAGGCCAAAAACCAGGAGGAGCAGCAGGGGAAACCCTCTGAATACACTGGAAAAAAAAGAATGAATAAAAGCAGGTATTACTCCAAATATAATCTGAAACGATGTGACAAGGCCAGATCCCACAACTTTAAAAAAGTGGGCTAAGCCTGCTGTATCAGACGCATTAACGATTTGGTGAATTAATTCCCCAAAGTGTATGGGGAGATTCATGTTTAGCAAAGACTGAATTTCACTAGATATTCATGCCACCTGCAACTCGAAGGTCTCACGAGCAGACGTGAGAGCCACTTCTTGTTGAAACAATAGCGCTTTGAGTTTGCTTAGCTTATTGAAATCTGTTTTCAAAGTCGGAATGGAAGGCCACAGCGAACTATCTACACTCCTGTGTGGGGGTGGAAACAGGACATTGCTGCAACACGTAACTCGTTGTGAAACTGTTACTATGAACGGGATGCCTGCCCGTAAACCGCAGCAGTTCTGATTATTGAGAATGAGATAACTGCCGTTAGAAAACTGAGAGTTGGAATAATAGCGGAAACCGGGGTTCCTTTTAAAAAACAAGCCAAATTAGGGGCTGAAACGTTGCCGGCGCAGTGAAGTTTTACTTGCTTACACACAAGGGCCGACTGAACAGTCACAATCCTCCCCTGTAAGGAAAACTTCCTTGTCTGCACGCTGACAACGGAATACGAATCGCAGTGACCACAATTCATGTATGTAACTACTCCCAAGCGGTTCATATCTATCAACAGGATAGTGTTTCATGCAAGCTGTGAACTGGAAAAGTGAGATGGGCAATGAAATTACACCATGTATCAACCATACTGCAGAATCTGTTTCTGCTACAGTAAATGGTAACTGTTCTAGTTTCTCAATGTGTAACATAGTGTACGTTGCGTCTTTCATAGACATCTGTTTCTGTTTATCTGTCAAATTGAACGGTAAAAACAGTGCAGAAGCATTCAGGTAATCCCATGGTTCTCTCCCATTTTTAAGTGTCTGTAAGGTCCAACCAAATTGCATAGGTTTGTTTGCGAATGGGTGGATGGTTCTAGGATTCACGCTAAAGTGGTCAAGACCCAATGTTGTGATTGGTACGCGCCTCACAAATGGCTACACCCAAGAGCCATTGATTATAGAGGACTATTTAAAATCTAGAGAGAGGTCTGTGCCTGTTGATCAATTGCAGTGAAAATAATAATTCCCAAGACTCAAAGTTCTTTTGTTCTTTTTAAGCAAAATGTGCTGTTTTAATTATTCATTCCAACAGTACAATCACGTAATGACAGCCGCCATGTCTTTCGCCTCTTTGGCCGGCTGGCTGAGGGCTTTTTCAGGGCAAGAAAATCTTGTTGTGGTCCTATAGTTACAGAAATCTGTAAATAGGTGGTCTCTGCGGTCCCGGCAACGTTAAGGTAATCCCATGGTACTCTCCCATTTTTAAGAGTCTGTAAGGTCCAACCAAATTGCATAACTGACCGTAGCTGATTTTGACCATGATACAGAGTAGATACATCATTCTAAACAATATCAATAACAGACAACACAATATTGTCTAAAGTGTATATTCGAGAAGACAGTGGGGCAGATTTACAAGCCCCTTGCGTCACTTTTGCGTCACTTTTAACATGGGAAAAGTGACGCAAAAGTAGCGCAAGGGGCTTGTAAATCTGCCCCAGTGTGTTTATGCTGTTATCAACCATGGCAAGAACTTTGTCCAAATTATCTTGATCAATTTGGCGTAAGCACAGTGCTGCTTCCATTTGTGATAGTTTCCAAAATTCATTATAGGAATTATACACAAAATGTTTAGAGCAAGGTGATTTTGGACCCAAAAGAAAATCTTAAAAATCAATGTCGCCTGACAAAAGGGAAAGATGGTGCTTTACAGACGATAGTGTGGAATGTTCCAACCATTGTTGACATAATTTACCAACCGAATAAGTAGTAACTATATGTGAGTGGGGGTAACGAGGATCAGGTCTATCTTGGGTAAACCCATCAGCAGCATTTATAAATGACAAGCATTGCTGTGTGTAGGCCATAACACCCAACTCTCCGGATTTATCATAGAGGAATTAAAAGTGCCATTTCGTATCATACTAGTCAATTCTTCAGATGTACAGTTGGTATGTGCGTGCCACGTTTCATATTGAGCCAGAGACGGAATAGAGGGAGTATTAAAAATGTTTGCAGTGGCTAAACCGAAACAGGTAGTTTGTTGTACCGTCCGATTCAAAAATATTAGTTGAGACGGTATTACACATGCACGATGCAAGGACTCACTCCATTGTACTTGCCAAATTTTAGTGCCCCAAATAGACTTTAAGTCAATAGTATCCTTCCAATAATCGTAACCTTTCAGGGATAAATCTGCTATGAAGGATGAGGAATAAATCAACTTAGTCTGTGTAAGCATATATTTGTTCAATGTGGGGATATTCAGTTTGAAATAATAGGATACTGGGTCGGATAGATTGTAACCGTATGTAAATTTCTTTTTGTGTTATTTTAGTTGGTGTTGGGCAATGTTCCCATTGTGTATAATTAAAAGTGGGTCGTAGAGTACTGATTTTGTGAAGAAAGTGATGTCCATAATGTTGGTAACAAAATAAATCTGCATAATTTGCTGAATTTAAATATAAATCTTCTGTATCAAAAACAGTATAATATTGCAAATCAGAAAATAAAGAATTAACAGCACCGACATCCCAATCATCTGAATGCATTCCAGGTATAACGACAACTCCCAAGGAAACACGGAAGACATATGGAATTTGTAGGGTCTCTGTAGGACCATTCACATCAAATGGCACTTTGTCCCAAACAATGCCATCAGCAATCGGGACTGCTGAAATATTAACAAAGGTTTGGTCTCTTTTCATTTTATGCGAAGAAGTACGCAGGGTCAGCACTCCGTCAACCAGTTCCACCGCAGAGCGTTCAGGCAAGTAGTGGCCATTAATCAAAAGGAAAAAGACAGTCAGAAATCCAATCCACATGATCACCATTGACAACACAATCCAGATGTAAGTCCATGGTGGGACTAGGTAAGTTCTTTTCAACCACTATATGAAAACACAAATCTGTATAGGAGAAGCAGCAAGTGACGAAGATAAGGAAGATGCATCCGAGGAAAAGTTATCTTGGTCAATATAGTAACCGCTGGAGCTGAGCTGAAACTATGGGGGCTGTTCTTCATTAGAAGCAGAATGTATAATAGTTTCTGGGATATCAACTGTAAGTTCAACTGGTGGGGAAGTATACTCGTTTTCCACAGTTGTAGACATTGAAGGCAAAACAGGCAACAAATCAATTGAGGACTCAGTCTCCCCTTCCAGATGCTGGGGAGAATTAGGAGAAACAGAACTCATCTGATGGAGTGAAACATCCCGACGCGGCATGCTAGTAGGCATACTATTGAGTATCAGCCATATGGTGTAACTTGACATGTTCAATCGAAATGAACAGATTGTCTTTGCATCCAGACAGCGGAGAGAAGATCACGGTTTGGGTGCCCTTCAGACCTTGGACTGGAACCGGAGCATGGTATGTGGGGCCAAATTCTTTCTTGTTTGCCACTTTTTCCCGATCCAGATCCCCAACTTTAGGAAGCCAGACGGAAACAGGGACTAGTACTGCTGCATCTGTTGGTGAAGGCAAATGGGTTCTTGCTAGAGCATCTCGATTCTTTTGTAGATCCTGTAACATAGCACAATGGCTATCTACGTCAAATGTTGCGGCAGCCACCACAACGTCTAGACCGTCAAGGTCTGGCACAAACATCTTAATGCCAAAGAACATTTCGTACGGGGTCCGCCCACCCAGAGATCTTCTAGGGAGATAGTTTAGTTCACGTTGAACCCCATAGAGATGAGTCAACCAGCCCAGGCCTGTACCTAAACCCCTTGCTGTTAAAGATTGCTTTAAGTCACGGTTCATCCGCTCCACAACAGAGTTGCCCTCAGGCTGATATGGAGATAGAAATGCACCTGCACCCCACAGCCTTCATTGAATCACGGTAAGCCTTAGAGGCAAATCTTTTATAAGAGTATGAGCATCAGCACAGCGCTGTGGCCAAACCCAGAGGAACCTAGTGCACAAATCCACTGCAACCAAAATATATTTGAATGCATTGTCTGATGTCAAAGGAACGCAGCGATCAAGGTGAATACAACCAAATGGTTGATTTGAAATGAAAAGTTAAGTATGTGGTGGATGTGAAACAGTAGAAGGTTTAATTTGTTGACAAATGTCATAGAAAAGAACATATTTGCGCGTCTGTTGGTATAAGCCCCGCCACCAACAACATTGCTGTAAAAGAGAAATTGTGGCCGTCACTCCCGCATGTGCGGAAGCCATTTCTTCATGGGCAGCCACAATCAATGAAAGTCTGCGGTCCTCGTTGGGAATCAATCGATCACCAACTGAGGGAATAGTCACAAACGGAACCTGCTCAGTGGTTAAGTGAGAGGAATAACGCGAAGGGAAACCCTGAGGGAACATTGTCCCCTCCTTCGTCGCAGCAACAGCTGCTAAAATATCATCATCAATTTTAGTCATGGACCTTGTAACAGCTGCTACTGAGCATGTGGCTGCTGCAGATTTGGCTGCTTCATCAGCCATAGAATTACCCACAGCGTGTGCTCCCACACGCTGATGGCTTAGTTTATGGATAAGATGTGTGAGTGGCAAACTGTCTTTAAGAGCAGCCACCCGGACCCAAAGTGTTTTATGCTTTATTGCGCTACCCTTAGAATCACGAAAATCATTCTGTTTCCAAAAGAATGAGCTGTCATTAAAGAATTGTACACAGTAGAAGGAATCGCACACTATAAGAGTAGGTACTTCAGGATCAGCAAACTCAAGAGCCAAAAGCAAAGTACTTAACTCAACAATTGTGCCGTGCAATCTCCAAGAGATTGTGTGTGAACCAAGGACGACTTAAAATCACCGTCCACTATCGTGCCTGCCACAATAACGCAGGCTGCATAATAAGCATGTTTAGAACCAATGGCCGGCTGTGCAGACCCATCAGTGTAAATGATACATTTGTACTGATCAAGAGGGAGTAGGGACAAAGGAAGAGGATGAACATGTTCATAATGTAAAAACTCTTGTGTCTGCAAAGAAGGATCAAAGACAAAATTGACATCAGGGCTATCTGTACTGCTGTCAACATTTTTTCGGTAGAAGAAAAACGCATTTCTGCAGGAGTATACAAATGCAATTTATAAGCAATGGTAACTGTGTCCCCTTCATTAAAAGTCAGGTAAGTGAATCCTAATGTTCCTGGTACAATCCTTATGATCACATTTGTGGTATTATCTCTAGTTAACAAGAATTGAGTAGCAAGCGGACATAACTGCAAAGACCGCAGAACTGCGGTGTGTTCCGGAAGCCAACTGGAAGACGAAAAAGAAGGTTGTATCGATGCGTATAGCTGTTTGATACGCTGGGTATAATCTGGAATGTAGGTTCTGCCGAAATTCAAGAATCCCAGCAAAGATTGTAACTTTTTGAGGGTAGATGGAGGTTGCAATTGAGCACATTTATCCAAAAAGTGGGGTGCCAAACGCCTACCCTCATTATTCAACTTGTAACCCAGGAAAAGAACTGCCAAAAAGGCAATATGCGATTTTGCTAAATTGAAATTGTAACTTAAAGATGCGAAGTGCGTAATAATGCGAATATGTGCATGAGATGAGGCTTTAGTTCATCATCCATCAAGTAAATATCATCGACATATGAGAAGGCATCAGGGTCGACTTCATGGAAAATGGACACAATGCGTGCCGCAAAAACCCCGGGGCTATTCTTATACCCCATAGGCAATCACGCATTATGCGTCTCTGATTGCCAAGAGTGCTGAATGCTGTGAAGTCACGGCTTTCTGGAGCCAAAGGGTGACTGAAAAATCCATTGGAAATATCTAACGTTGTTTTGAATTTCTTTCGAACAATGTTATTTACTAACACAGAACTGTGTGTATTATGGACAGCAAAGGTACGAACATGACTGTTCAAATGTCTATAGTCTAGAACTATACGATATGAACCATCCGATTTCAATATCGGAAAAAGAGGATTATTCATAGACGAGACACAGGGCTCAATTACACCCTAATATTCCAATTGAGTCACTAACAGACGCTCTAGCATCACATTTAATGGGATATTGTGGTTGGGGCTGAGGTGTAGATGGTAAATGAATAACATGCAATGGTGAACCTTTATCCCAACCCACTTGATTGCGTTATAACGCAGGAGCCAAGGATAGAGCCCACTCCGAAGCATAAGCCTGTTTAGTGTCCTCTGGAACATATTGTGAAAAAGATGGTAGGATGACATCCTCGCCCCTTGAGGAAGCGATGATAAAAGGGGGAGGCCAATCAACCTCCGCAAGCAAAATGTCGTAAGAAGACGTCAAATTGTCCCAAAAGGCTGCATTTACAGTGCGTTTTATATCACTTTCAATTTGGAGGTCTTCTTCATTGAGGCTGTCGGGGGGGCTATGCGGGTGTCTGCGGTTTCAACATTTATAAAAATGTGTCAGTTCCTTTCGTCTCCAGATGCTGGTGGAGTGTCTGCCGAACAATGGTAACTTCTGTTGCGCTGTCGAGGAGAGTCACTGCCCAACTCCTGTCTAGGAGGATGGTTCTCATCGTCTGGGGCATACTTTGGAGTCAAAGCAGCAACTTTTTTCTTCTTAAATGGGGCTCGATATTGAGGTGGTTCCTCCCTTTTGATTTGCACGTCAAACTGGTGCTGCGGGTCTCACCTTTGTTGCGTGGACTCGCCCTGTCTGCGAAACTGTTGACCCCCCCTCTGCCAAATTGTTGATTCGATGATTCCTGAAAGGAACGAGGAGAACGAGGATCAGGAACCTGGAACCTCTCAGGTGTTTTAATTTTAGAGCGGTCACGTAAATCATATCTACGCTCAGAAGCATCCAGTGGAGGTGAACCAGCACAAATCCTAAGGCTTCTGTTTCTGCTGCACAATTTTGTTCCATGTATTTTTCGGAAAGACTGGTTGACCATCCTGGTCAGGAGGGGGTTTACTTTGTAATTGTGTAAATGGTCTGACTTCCAAATTATTGCGTCCTAGGAATGTATAAACATCAGCAATAATAATCGGCAACTGTTGCTCCCGATCAGCGCCCGCCACCGCTGCCCCGTGTTGGCGTACCTGCAAGCAAACTGCTTCGCCTTTAATGTTAGCCAGAATCATATCGTAGACAATAGGGAACATACCCACAAATTTCATCCCCAAATCCAGGGCTGGACCAGCCCCTTGTTCATCCTGCACACGTTTTAGAACGCTCAGCAGAATGCTCAGAGAGGGGGTGCCTACGCACAGTATATACACTAAGGCTAACACCGTCCCCCAGGTGTTGCAGTCAGCTAAAGGAGGAATCAGACCACTCGGCAAACACATAGTAAGGATCCTGTGTTTTTCTACAGGACTAGTATGTGGGCAAACCGCATCAAGCTGTTCAATTTTCTGAGCTATCCAAAAGGTAGGTCCTCAAGATTCTGAGGACGTTCGCCCATCACAGAGTTAATCATGACGGGACTAATCACAAGGCCTCCACCCTGCACAGGTGCCGGAGGCGCAGCTCCAGCCGGAGCCACCAAAAAGGAACAAGAAATAAATTGTATGACTTGTCTATGGAGTTGAATTACTTGCACATATAACAAACGAAGCTCCACTACCGTAACATTTAGATAGTTCGAATTTGGCGTGAAACCAGCTAAAACTGGCCAAGAAGCCCCATCTATACTTAAGGGGCCCATACGAACAAAAGAGACAGCGGAACTTCAATCATTGCATATGGACGATACGCTACTGGAGGAGCAGCGACCGTGTAAGCATGAAAAAAATTATCATCTTCATCAACTGCAGGAAAGGTAACCCAGGAATAAAACACCTCGAAGCGGTATGCTGGATCTGCCTCGCCCACAGAAATAATGGTAGCCCCTGCATTGGGGACCCCATGCTGCATCTAATGGTGTGTGTAGGACTTGGCCTTTTTGGCTGAAGTTCCCTAAAACTTTTTGCTTTCCCCCTAGACCGTTTTCCTGACAGAGTTGCCAATTTAGATGCTTTGGGTACACTTTGCCACTGCTGATCAGTGTCAAAGTACAGTAGTTCCCTGTGTAAAGTGTAATGGTAATTGGTTGGCCATGATTGGTATGTTTGCCTTACTAGTAAAGTCCCTGGTGATGTGGACTGTGTGTGCCAGGGCTAGTAATGCAAAGGGTGCGCGGAGAAGGGAACTCAGGCCTGCAGTGTAGGGCCAGCGCGCAGTTTGCTAAGTTAGCATGTGTCCTGACAAGTGCAACCACTTGTCAGGCCTTACTTTCCCTTTTGCATACGCAGTGGGCACCCCGGTGGTAGGTCCAAGGTAACCTCTGGGCAGGGTGCTGTGTATGTAAAAGGCAGGACATATACTGAGGTGTGTGTCATGTCCTGACAGTGAAAAACACTCCGTTTCGTTTTTCACTGGTGAAAGGCCATTCTGCCCATAGGACAGAATGGGGGAGGCTGGGTATTGTGTTTGTTAGCCTAGTTTCCCATAAGTTTAAAATGGAGAGGTGAAGTTTGGTATGTATGAACTCACAGCGTCATAACGCATCTTTCTATGAAAGTGGTTTTGTCACTGTGTGTTCGGAAGCCGCTCTTTTAGAAAGTGGCTGAGTTTGTGCTTTAAGCATTTCTGTGTGTCTCTACTGAATGTGGATTGACTTTCTGGATCTGAGAGGGGAGGGGTTGAGATGGCACCAGGCTGACCTGCATCTGGAGAGTATGCGAGGAGAAACCCCGGGAGGTGAAGAGGCCTGGGTTGCGGCAATAAAACAATTGACCCATCCCCTGCTGAGTGATTAAGGGTCCAGACCCCCATTATCAAAGGGAGAAAGGTGACACTGGGAGGGAGACACCCAGAACTGATTTAGGTAGGGGTCAGGGACCCCTGAGCACAATGAACTTCAAAGACATTTAGGGGTATATCTATGAGAGCTGAAACCCCTGAAGGTGGGAATGGATTGAGACTGAAAGGGCTTGGACCCATTTCGTGGTCAAGAGGAACCTCCGCTAAGGAAGGAACAACTGAAGAGACTGCTGGGGAGGACCAATCCTTGCTTCGTGATCTGGGGCTGGTCTGCAGTTTGCTGTTCTAACCAAGGAAGAGGCTGTTGGGACTGTGCTGTGTGCGCTGGGTCCCCCTGCTTGAAGAAGACTGTGCTTTGTGCTGTGTCTTGTTTCCCCCAAGGGCCCGAGGTGAGCTGGCTCCCGGTTTGTAAACACAGAAACATAAAAGTTTCTGGAGAAGTTTCAAGCGACGCGGTGGGAGCGTGTTGTGGCAGCTTGAGACCCTCAGAAGGTGTGCCCTGTGATCTTGGACACACGGAGGAGAAGTGAGACTCGGACGCGCAGGGTGCGTTTTGTGGTGCACAGGAGGCGTTGGTGAAGAGCGCCCGGAGAACGTGTGCATCGGAGGTGAAGTGAGACTCGGACGCGCAGGGTGCGTGTCGTGGTGCACCGCAGGCGCTGGTGAAGAGCGCCTGGTCAGCGGGTGCATTGGAGGTGAAGAGAGTCTCGGACGAACAGGGTGCGTGTCGTGGTGCACTGGAGGCGTTGGCGAGGAGTGCCTGGTCAACGCGTGCATCGGAAGTGGAGTGAGTCTCGGACGCGCAGGGTGCGTGTCGGGGTGCACTGGAGGCGTTGGTGAAGAGCACCTGGTGATCGAGTGCACCGGAGAAGTAAGGCTCAGACACGGTGAACGTGTCAAAGTGCGGCCGAAGGCGTTGGTGAAGAGCGCCTGGATATCGGGGCACCGGAATTGGAGAAAGTCTCAGTAAAGCAGTGTGTGCTTTGGTGCAACCTGGGACTGTGGAGGTGATCGGCTGATCATCGTGTGCACCGGAAGAAAGTGAGTCTCTGCAGCGTGGTGTGCGTGTCTCGGTGCCAACTGAGACCGCAGGAAGGAGTGCCTGGCGAACGTGCACTCGGAGGCGACGTGAAGTCTCATCAGCGTTGTGTGTGTGGCTTCGTGCCAGAAGAGACCCGGAGGGTGCTGTGGTGAACGTGCACCCGGAGTAACGTAATCTCAGGGGTGTGGGGTACGTGTGCCCTGCGGCCGCCTGAGACCTTCCTAACAGTCCCGGCCCGGACCGGCAGCCCCGGAGGAGTTGAGCTGCCAGGCCGAGCCGCTGAGGCCCATTGAGAAAGTTCTACACGGAAGGCCTAGTTCATTGAAGGAGGAGAGGAGAGTGGGGTCACGCCCCCCAGGTAACATGGATCACTGCCTGGGCGGGGTGCGGGCTCGGAGGGACACTCTCTCGGCCTCTCAGTACTTCTGGCGACGTGAGCCTTTTCTTCGGCTTGGATTGGGGCCCGTACTGACCAAAGGAGTGGCGGTACTGGGGCCCGAGTGGGAAGCTGTACTT
Source organism: Calotriton arnoldi (assembly GCA_963921515.1). Lineage (NCBI taxonomy): Eukaryota > Metazoa > Chordata > Amphibia > Caudata > Salamandridae > Calotriton > Calotriton arnoldi. Next base: position 2,400,209 of record CAWUFW010001300.1, read on the forward strand.
TATGTCATCGTGGATACGTGTGGGGGGCAACTGTTATCGAAGAGGCTGACTGTCGTAATACACATTGCCAATATTGCTGCTAACGAACTGCCGGACTGTCTTATGACGCCTGACATTATTTCTGCCTAACGAAGTACACTATTGTAGCGCTACGCATTGCATTATTTCTCCCTTGCAAAGTACAGGATTGTAGCGGCCCGCATTGCATTATTTCGTCATTGCAAAGTACATGATTGTAGCTACGCATTGCATTATTCCTTGATTGCAAAGTACATGATTGTGGCGGCGCGCATTGCATTATCTCTTCATTGCAAAGTACGTGATTGGGGTGTGACGCATTGCATTATTCCTTCATTGCACAGTACATGATTGTAGCGGTACGCATTGCATTATTTCTCCCATTGCAGGTACCGGGGTGTATTGTTACGCATTGTATTATTTCTCCTGTGCCCAGCACAGGATTGTATCTTTACGCAGTGCACTATTGTTTGTCTATTGCAACGTGTGTGATTCTAGCATTACGACCAGCATAGCATTTTGAAAGCGGTGGTTGGGATTTGAACCTACCAGCCAGCCGGAACGAATATTACCCTTTATTATATGTTGGCTTTTGTATTGTGTGGTCTGATCATATATCTTTCTATATAAAGTTTATACTCGTTTTTATCAAACACATGTGGAGTCCATTTGTGGTGTCACCAGGGGGTTGCTGTGGGTGTGGTTGCACATACTGTACACTCGTGCCTTGGAGATAGGCCTGGCTGCTCGTGCCAAGCTACTAAGGGGGTGAGCAGGGCTATCTCAAACGGTGTCCTTACTTGGCCTAACGTTGAGTGGGGAGTCCCGGGTCTCGCATTTGCGACAGTGTCGCGCGACGGGGACTCCGGCTTCCAACAGTGTGTAACCGACCACCCGGTTATATGCCGGAATAGCGACCGGTTGTGCCATGTTGTATGTAAATACTGAGCAAAACGGTAGCGCAAAATAGGTCAAAAAACCTTTCAAATTCAAGCTTGAAAAACCTGCAGAAATAGGTGTACCCTACAACTGCAGGAGGCCAAGCCCTTCCACCACGGACGTCTCTGGGAACCGGTGAGAGGGTATTGTGGACGAGCACAAGCGCTACTCAGGGGTCCAGTGAATAAGTACCAGACCAAACGTTGGCGGCACCATGTTGCAGGGATTCTGCGCAAACACAGAACTATGCGTTGACGTATGGGACCTTAGTATCCATGAGCCCCAGACCGACTAGCTATTGTGTCTCACTTGCCCTCCTACTCACTCACAGAGAAACAAGTGATTAGACACCCCAGAACACAACACTCCCGACTCTCTCAGGAATCGCAGTTGCAAGACGCACATTTCGCTCACACTCTTGTACTTGTCCACAATAAGATCCGAGAGAGACATGAACAAGTTTTTAAAATTTATTTTAACTAACTTGCTCTAGTATGCAGTATGCGTGCCGCAATAAGCAGAAAAATGCATAACACAAATACGGTCAGCTTAGCAAGTAGTCCGTAAATCATAAAAGGAGCTGTCATAGTTAAAGACAGCATAGCCTAACCTCCCTCCCCTTGTATAGAAACAGGATGATTATATATTAGAAGATCTCTGGGCGTTATCAGCAGACCCCGTACCTCAGTCTATAGATGGTAGATCTACATCATAGGCGCTGTCATGCTCTTCTCCCTGGAAAGGTCCATCTCCAAGTGTGTGCTACCCATCTGTGTGTTCCAATAAGACAAAAGTATGTATTCCCAAACAACAGCTGCATCTGTATGTTTTGTCTAGGTGCTAGGGCCTGACCAGAACAGAATAACAAGGGGCATTGTTCTTCGACCTTGTTCACAATGTTCAGACTAAATCCCAGGAACCTGCAAAGCATGAACACAGTGGTAGGTTCTCATGGGAAAGTATCAAACGAAGCATTTGCAAAATAAACTCATGTAGTAACGTGCGCAAAGCAGTGGGCAGTCTGCAGCGTGCTCATGCTAACTTAGGGAAGACGACAATGTCCCCATGGGCCACGTGACAAACCTACAGCTAATACATAGGATTTACCTACTCAGCTGAGAAGGATTTTTCCCTAACACCTCGGACGTCTCTGGTTAGTAGGCGAGTATGGTTCTTTGAGTACACAAAAGAAAACTGTGCGTTTGTTAGACAACATAAATGTCAAAACTGTGCAAGACTGATTCTGAGCACACCATCAGTATATGTTGGCCTAAGTCCTGCTAGCTCACAGTGCAGTATCTGTACCCCAAACCTCACAAGGTAACAAATGGAATGTGCAACCTCAGAACATGACAACACTGACTCCCTAAGGTAATCATGGTAAGAGATCTAGAACCTTTTCGTTTGGTAACTCATGCATACCCAAAGAGATGCACAAAAAACACACAACATGCAGTTTCAATATGTGATGAAGTTTTGTGATTCTTGAGTAAGATACGTGTGCCGCAATAATCAATAGAAGGAAACCGTTCAACTGTTTTGCTGTTACAGAGAATATATTCTTGCATACAAGTACTGTAATTTATTGTATTCCTACCTAGCGCTACCTATCCTAGTGTACCTAGGGTGGGTTAATCTGCCAGAATCCCTTTGGGAGATCTAACTCCTCCCTTACCTGTGGGTAAGTGTCATCAGGGTGCCCATCTTGGTGGAAAGCTGGGCATCATCCCTTGCAAGAGGTAAACAGGAATCCGCTGCTCTGGAATTCTGGCATGGGGCAACCTCTCAGTGCCAGCGAATTTGCTCCTCTATCTAAACAATGGTGTGATGTCACTTATATAATAAATATCACCCATGTTGCCATGCCGAAGTCCCATTGGCCATTATTGTTGATTCTATTGGATAGCTCTGTTGCCGAGCGGACAATAACAGACAACAAACTTTTGTGCAGTGAACTTAGCCCTTGTACAGACAGTTCCAGGTATTTGATAACATGCCTACGAAGTGGAAAGGTAAGCAAAGCCATTTCAGGGAATATTATCCTGCACAGGCACGCTATGAAATGTGTCAAATGTCAATGTTCAAGAAAAGATGTCAAGTTTAAACGTGAACATGTAAAATGGTGGTGTTCTTGCTCGAGCCGAATGTAACCACATGACAACACCCCTATCACCTCAGCATTTGTTAAGACTTGAGGGCGAGGAATGGGAGTGTAGCAAGCCATAACTGGCCACATAGCCCCATCATTGTACAAGGGTCTCAATAGGACATATTTGTGCGTATATAGCAATTGACCAGCAAACTAGTTCTGATGTTCCTGGTAAGTTAAAAGGATTTCCAAATCTTGGTAAGCCCTATAGTGTATGGGTGGATCTACCGCTGTCCAGGCATGGGGCTGCCCTGAGGCAGCATTGATAGGTCTGAACTTCACCCATGAGTAAAACATCTCAAAGGTATATGCCGCATATGCAGCTATTACAAAAGTAATTTCCCCCACCTCATTAGGGACACCTCAAGCTTTGAATTGCTGAGTAACTGCTTCTCTGTAGTTGGCCCCTATCACAATAGGTGCCGCTATTATAGGGATCACATTTTGCCTCCATTTTTGTTTCCACATCAATACATGGTTATGTAACATGAAAATAGAAGTAAAAGATATATATAACTACAAGTCTAATAAAACCCTCGAAAGGAAAAACCTGTACATAGAGTAAATGCATTTTAACATTTTTAGATTTAAAGAGAAACAAAAAGAAGAGAAAGAAAAAAAGGCGGGGGGAGAAAAGGGGTGAGGGGAATACATCGGAAGTTAAAACAATTATGCAGAGCAATGAGAAACAGTTAAACATTATGAATATTGAGAAGAAAAATTGGTACCATAAATACAAGTGGAATCAAGTAGCCAACCTGGAAAGAAAAGTGGTTAATGGTGACCAAAGCAAGTCTTTTTTAATCAGCAGAGGTAATGAAGTGGCATGGGCACGATCGAGCCTGTGATGATGACAGAGCAAGTTACACCAGGCTTGATACGAAATTTTAGAGGTATCCTTCCAATTAATGGTGATGATCTGAAAGGAAATAGCTAGAAATAAATCAATAAATCTACCCACATTGCTCTGGGCGTCCCAGATAGGCGAAGAGCTACCCAAAAAAACATGCACAATATCAAAAGAAACGTTGGTAGATAATATTTCATTCAGTTTCAACCAAATAAGAGACCAAAAAGATTTAACCAAAGGACAATGGAAGAACATATGAAGAAAATCACTGTTCTCGTGGGAACAAGACCAGCATTTTTGGAGTCTAACAATTTGAATTTGTGCAGGTCAGTAGGAGTGAGAAAAAGTCTATTGTAAAAGTAATATAAAGTCTGCGTTGTGCTAGCTGAGCGTGAGGAAGTGTGGATTTTTGTCCAAATGGAGTCCCATGTTTGAAATGAAAAATCCTGAGCCAAATCCTTCTCCCAGAGAAGTTCTAAATTGGATTTGATTCTAGCATCAACAGAGCGGGATAATATCTTGTATATAACAGCTGCTTTGAATTGGGTAGAGAAATCAAGTGGAGGGAAGGAGGCCTGATCAGGTGAAGCAGAGGAACAACCCTGGGAAGAGAGACGAGTCAGAGACGCTCTAAGCAGGGGATAATGAAGGGCATGTATGGAGGAGATACCGTAAGACTTTTGGATCTCCGTAAAGTCCATAAAGGACCCATCCTTCAACAAATGATCAAGTGTAATGATGCCTTTGTCAATCCATTCCTTCCAGAATAGAGCTCGGTTATTAATCTTTAAGTGTTTATTATACCAGACTGGAGTGCGTGAAAGATGGTCTGCAGAGGAGAGATGAGTTCTAAGCAGAGAGGTTGCAAGTGCTTTGGAGTGAGTAAAGGTAGGTGGGGAGAAACACTTAGGGGGTTGGGATAAGCGGGTAGCTGTGATAAAAGAGAAAGGTGTATATTGAGCTTGTTCTAACGAGCTCCAGGCCATTAAAGGTATATGTGTGGATTCCGTTAAAAAGGTTCATATTTGTTTCAGGGTGAATGCAGAGTGGTAACGTCTGAGGTTGGGAAAATTGACCCCTCCTAACTCTTTGGGTTGTTGGAGACGAGTAAGTGAAATCCTAGCCTTGCGGTTGTTCCAGAGAAATTTGGTCAAGGAGCGATTGATAGTACTAAAAAAGGAAAGTGGGAGAGTGACCGGGAGCATAGAGAGATAAAAATGAATAATTGGCAGAAGCATCATTTTAATTGTAGCTAATCTACCCCACCAGGATAAGAAAAGTGGAGACCAGCTATCAGTGAGAACAGAGAGCTTTTTAAGTATGTCAGCAAGGTTAATTTTAATGGTTTCCCTAATATTATTAGCATAAAAAATGCCTAAGCATTTGATACTTCTGGAGTTCCATTCAAAACCTGTGTCATGAAACATATGCGAGAGACAGTGCTTATTTAAAGGCATGACTTCGGATTTGTCAACATTCAATCTATAGCCGGAAACTATAGAATAATCTTTTAACAAGGAGAAGAATGCTGGCAAAGAAGTAGACGGATTGGAGAGATATAACAAAATATCGTCTGCATATGCAGTAAATTTGATGTCGATATTTTTAAATTGGAGACCTGTATATTGTGGTGAGCATCTAAGTTTCTCTAAGAAGGGTTCTAAAGCAAGAATAAATAGGAGTGGGGAAAGAGGACATCCCTGCCTGGTCCCCCTAAGGATTGGGAAATATTTAGATTGACAACCATTCACCCAAATGGAGGTAGAGGGAGCAGAATATAACAACTGGATGTATTTAATAATAGGAGGGCTGAAGCCGTGCCATTTCAATGCGCCAAAGATGAATTCCCAGTTTACCCTGTCAAATGCTTTTTCAGCGTCTAATGTAATTGCAGCGACTGGTGAATCTATTTTAGAAGCCAAGTGGATAATAATGAGGAAAGTTCTTGAGTTATCTGTGATAGATCGTCCTTTAACAAACCCTAATTGGTATATGTTGATGAGGTCCGGGATTACCTTATTAATGCGGAGGGCAAGTAATTCAGCAAAGATTTTACAATCTGTATTAATCAAGGAAATGGGCCTGTAGTTTTTACAGAGAGAGGGGTCTTTATCTTTTTTAGGGATCAGACATAGCATTGCCTGGGTGAAAGACCCTCGTGATTCACCGGTGGTAAGAAAGTGATTTATCAATGAGAATAACTGAGGGACCAGAAGTTGTTTAAAATGAAGGAAAAAGCATATGGTAAAACCATCTGGGCCAGGTGTTTTGTCTTTGGGCAGGAGGTTGATGGCATTAGTGATTTCTTGTTCTAATATGGGATCATCCAAAGATGTGAGATCAATGTGATTCTCAGGAGATTTGGGAATAGTTTGTAAAAAGGAATCAATTTGATCGGAAGAAGGGGTGGACTCTGGGGTGTAGAGGGAAGTATAATATTCAGTGAAACAATCAAGAATCTTAGCGTCTGTAATATTCCAAACTCAAGAATTATCTGTAATGGCCACAATTTTGGGTTTTTGCTTTTAGATTTTAAGATAATTGGCTAACGATCTACCTGCTTTGTTCCGACCACCATACATTTTAGCATTGAATTTGAGGAGGTTGTTACAAGCGGAATCCCAAGAATGTTTATTGTATTGCATTTTTGCTTTGATGAGATTTGACAATGTGTCGGGGCAATTAGTGGTAAAGTATTTATGTTCTAGAGCACGGGTACTCATAGTACGGCCCGCGGGCCGCCAGCGGCCCGGCAAGCCTTCCTTGGCGGCCCGCGGACCTTGCAGACATCGTACCTGTGTTTGTTTTTGTTTTTTTAAAGTGTCAGCAAATACTGCGGTTGCAGCAGCGCGACTCTGAGAGACTCTGCTCTATGGGGGCCGGGCGAATCTTTAAATGACCATTCACTTGTTAATGAGGCTTTGTTGTATTTCACCTCTCCTTAGCGCCCCTGCATCTCCACTCTGACTGAGTGGAGATGCAGGGGCGCTAAGAAGAGGTGAAATACAACAAAGCCTCATTAACAAGTGAATGGTCATTTAAAGACCTGTGAAGTACTCGGGTGCGGCTGTGTGTGTTCCCGGGAAGCTGTCTCAGCCCGGGCTGACACACACGCGGGGTGAGGTGAGAGAGGGTGAGGTGAGAGAGGGAGACAGAGAGAGGGAGACAGAGAGAGGGAGGGAGAGAGGGGGAGACAGAGAGGGGGAGACAGAGAGGGGGAGACAGAGAGGGGGAGACAGAGAGGGGGAGACAGAGGGAGGCAGAGGGAGACAGAGGGAGGGAATCGGGGGGGGAGACAGAGGGAGGGAGAGGGAGACAGAGGGAGGGAGACAGAGGGAGACAGAGACAGAGAGCGAGAGACAGAGCGAGAGGGAGACAGAGAGAGAGGGAGACAGAGAGAGGGAGACAGAGAGAGAGAGGGAGACAGGGAGGGAGACAGAGAGAGAGGGAGACAGGGAGGGAGACAGAGAGAGAGGGAGACAGGGAGGGAGAGAGAGGGAGAGGGAGACAGAGGGAGAGGGAGACAGAGAGAGGGAGACAGGGAGGGAGACAGAGGGAGAGGGAGACAGAGAGAGAGGGAGACAGAGAGAGAGGGAGAGAGAGAGGGAGACAGACAGATGGAGACGGAGGGAGACAGAGAGAGGGAGACAGAGAGGGAGACAGACAGAGGGAGAGGGAGGGAGACAGAGGGAGGGAATCGGGGTGAGACAGAGGGAGACAGACAGAGGGAGCCAGACAGAGGGAGGGAGACAGATGGAGGGAGACAGACGGAGGGAGACAGAGACAGAGGGAGACAGACAGAGGGAGACAGAGACAGACAGAGAGAGAGGGAGACAGAGAGAGAGGGAGACAGACAGAGGGAGAGGGAGGGAGACAGAGGGAGGGAGAGAGAGGGAGACCGAGAGAGAGGGAGACAGAGAGGGAGACAGACAGAGGGAGAGGGAGGGAATCTGGGGGAGACAGAGGGAGACAGACAGAGGGAGGGAGACAGAGAGAGGGAGAGACAGGGAGAGGGAGAGACAGAGCGGGAGAGACAGAGAGAGGGAGACAGAGGGAGGGAGGCAGAGACAGAGGGAGGGAGACAGAGACAGAGGGAGGGAGACAGAGGGAGGGAGACAGAGGGAGGGAGACAGAGGGAGGGAGACAGAGGGAGGGAGACAGAGGGAGGGAGACAGAGGGAGGGAGGCAGAGGGAGGGAGGCAGAGGGAGGGAGACAGACAGAGGGAGGGAGACAGAAGGAGGGAGACAGAGGGAGGGAGACAGAGGGAGGGAGAGGGAGAGACAGGGAGAGGGAGAGACAGAGAGAGGGAGACAGAGAGAGGGAGGGAGGGAGAGGGAGGGAGACAGAGAGAGGGAGGGAGACAGAGAGGGAGGGAGGGAGACAGAGAGAGAGAGGGAGGGAGACAGAGAGAGAGAGACAAACAGAGTGAGTGAGACAGGGGGAGACAGAGAGAGAGGGAGGGAGAGAGAGAGAGGGAGGGAGGGAGAGAGAGAGAGAGAGAGGGACGGAGAGGGAGAGAGAGAGGGAGGGAGAGATAGAGGGAGGGAGACAGAGCGAGAGAGAGAGAGAGATAGATAGATAGAGATGTGTGTATGCCGGGGTCTGGTGGCTCAGTGGACGAAGGCGTCCGCTGCAGGGGCCTGTGTTCAACCTCATGGTCATAGTTTTTTTTTTTGCTCTAGCCCTGCCCCCCTCCCCCACTGACCCCGCCCCCACCGGTGCGGACCTCGGCCACAAACCACACTGTAAATTTGGCCCCCGAGAGAAAGTTTGGGAGTACCCATGTTCTAGAGCTTTAATTTGCTTTAGGATGGATGTTGAGTCCATGAGTGCTTTCTTTTTTTTTCCGGGACACAAAGTCAATTATGTAGCCTCTGGCAGTAGCTTTGAAGGCATCCCAGATAAAATGGTGTTGAGAAGCAGAGGAGAGATTATTGTTAAAGAATTCCTGTATAAAAAGTGTAAATTGTTCGACAAATTGAGAATCCAGGAGAAGGGAATTGTTGAAACGCCTTCGCCGGGACGTAGGGGCAGGTGAAGGATAATCCATGTCTAAAATGACGGGGCGTGATCTGAAATGAGAATGGAGCCAATCTCTGCATTAGTCATGAATTGAAGAGCTGGATGTGTGAGAAAAATGTAGTCTATGCGGGAGTGAGATCTGTGAACAGGGGAGAAAAAGGAAAATTCTAAGACGTCAGGGTGAGAGGTTCTCCATGTATCTACCAGTCTCTAGAGGTGATAACCTTATGAAAAATCTTCTGCATCTTGTTAGGGATATATTTAGTTTGAGATTTCCGGTCTAGGAAGGGATCCATAAGTTGGTTACAGTCGCCACCCACAATCAAATTATCTGCGGCGTGGGAGGAGAGAAGAGTAGAAAAATCGTTCCAAAAAGATAAGTCAATGCCATTGGGACCATAAACATTGCAAATAGAGAGTTAGTATTGTTAACTTTAGTATTCAAAAGAAGCCATCTACCATTAGTATCCTTGAATTCATTTTGTAAAAGAACATTTAGTGACTTATGAAACAAAATAACTACACCCTTCTTATTATTCACTGCCGGGGAGCAGAAAACATCTCCTACCCATAGTTTGCACAAGGAAGGCAGATCTTGTACCTTGAGATATGTTTCTTGTAATAACGTTACATGACATTTCAGTTTAGCAAGGTGAGACAAAACCCGCTGTTTTTTAACAGGATTGCGAATACCTTTAGCGTTCCATGAAATTATACGGAGGCCATTCATCGGTAAAACTTATGCAAAATTAAACATGAAAATACATGAAACTTAGAGGATGTGTAGAAAAAAGGTGTAAAAAACCGATTAAAAAAGGGATATACCAGTGTCGGGAAAAAGCAAAGACAGATAGAATAGAGAGCTGCAAAAACCAATTAGGAGCGGAGGATAGAAATTATCAAAAAGGAAGGAAAATAGAGTAACTAGCTTGATGTATCCATAAAAACATACCAGGGTGAGAGCAATAAAATAACATAAATATGAAAAGGGAGAAAGGGGGTGCGGTGAAGTCAAGGGCGAAGAGGCGAGGGAAGGAGAGGGGGAGAAAGAAGAGGAAAAGGGGATAGAAGTGAAAATAAAGAGGGGAGCATAGTCGCCCAGTAAGAGCTAACAAAGAAAAGATGACAGAAAGCCAGAAGGCATTAGTCATAATGTTCACAAAAGAAGAACTTTAATAAGGGAGGGGGGCCACTCCAGAAGGGGGACACCGAGGAGGGGCAAGTTTACTAATAGAACAAAAAAGAGATAAGACAAAAAATTAAAGACAAAGTGGTAAACATACGAAACAAGATGGAAGGGAACTTACCAGACATTGGGGAAACAATGCAACGGAGTGAGTCATACATAACAAAACACAAGGAGAACGTGGGTATGGACATCAGCATCGGGAATTGCGCAGGGAGAACCTAAGAAACAGGGAAGAGAACAAACAAGAAAACAATTAAGGCTTGCTCAGTTCCATAGCTTCTCCTTTGTGAACTTCGATGAATTTCCGAAGGTCATCTGGGTCTTCAAAAGTAAAAGTTCTGTCCTTGTAAGTCATTTTAAAAAAGCACGGATGGATAAGACCATAACGGGCATTCATGGATCTCAATGATGGTCTGAGGTCTAGAAATTCCTTTCGCCGGTTGGCTTGGAGACATCCTGACTGAAAAAGACTTTGTGGCCAGACCAGAGCATCTGCTTGTGTTGTTTGGCAGCGTTGAGGATTGCCATGAGATCAGAGTACAGTAAGAAGTAAGCGATGATGCCCCTTGGTTTAGTTGAAGAAGATGCGTTTTGAGGTCCTAACCTGTGCGCCCTTTGAATATTAAGGTCCATAGATTTCGACAGACCAACGATCTGTAGAACTTGAGCCTTCAAGAAGGAGATCATGTCCAAACCTTCAGAACCTTCCGGAATTCCGTAAATGCATAGGTTGTTGCGCCTATTACGATTTTCTAAGTCCTCTGTAGTCTTCTTAAGTTGAGTAACTTCTTTAGTGAGGATATCGACTCCGGCAATAACATCCTGTGCATCACTTATTTTTTGTTCCACATCCGAAAGTCTTGACTCTAGGCCGGACCATTTCTCTTCAATTCTCTGGAGTGTAGCAGTAGTGTCCGTCATGAAGGGTCTAATATGGCGCAACTCGTCCATGATGTCCTCTAACATCAGAGGAAGCGGTGATTTCGATGGGGAGGACGGGTCTTTTTTGTCGCGCTTGTTGGTGCTAACAACTGAATCGTTGCGTCCTCCAGAATTGGACCCAGCAGCCCCGTGGGACTTGTTTGAGTGTGGAGGATCCATGGCGGGACACAGTGCGCGGCACAGCAGTAGATAGGTTCTCGTAGGGCATAAAACTCCAAGGTCGCAATTAGTACAAGCAAACTAGAGAGAATGCCAACAGACCGCATGCAGAGCTGGACTGAAAATTGCTGAGTAGCCTTAGTGCCTCAATAGAGAAGAAGAGAGAATAAATAGATGCCCGTTGAAAAATGTGAGCGTGTCATCATTCAGATGTGTCGTCCTCTCAAAATGACCCAAGTTAAGGAGAGACAGTCACTCTCAGGGACTTTGCGGCATAATGTCCGATGAGGCAAATAGCGGGTATTTGAAAAAAACAAAATGGCGGCCGCAGCGCAGGCCGGCTGAGGCGGAGGGTAAAAGAGAAAAAACGTAGCCAAAAAGACCCGGAGGTCAAAAAAACAACAACAAAAAACTTGCCTCAGCAAACAGCACAGCCTCTGCCAGAGGAATCCATTATTTTCCCCCTCGCTCCGAGCAGGAAAGCAAGCCCTTCGGTGAAAAACGCTCCTTCGTGTCCCGGAGCAGATTCACGGAGTGGCCATTTTGGATCGCCGCCGCCGCGCGCCTCAACTTAGCATCTTTTTGAGATGGTTATTTGAACATATTTTTAACTTACACAATAAAATGCCACACATCCATTTATTATAGTTAGACATTGTTGTCATGTAGTCGGCAATGTTAGTTTCAGGGCCACATACTAGAATGCAATGTCCTTGCTTTATTTTGTGCTCATAGAGAAGAATGAGATAAGGTTGGTGTTTTATTACTTAAACAGAGTTCGTTTTGAATTCAGCAGAGAGGCATTTCACCTGTGCGTTATCATGGATGCTGCTGAGAGCTGTGAATAAGATGCAGCTCTGCAGGCCCCTACATCCATTCTAATAGGGAAAATAGCTGCGACGGTAGAGGTGTTTGGGCTTACATACCGAGACAGAGTGCATGTGTTAATGCACTGAGATCGGCTTCCTGAGACATTACGCAAAGGTATGAGGTTAGATCATTCTAACTGGGTCTGGCAGAAGGGTATTCTCACAATGCTCTTGCTGGTGTAGGGGTATCAGTGATAGACAGTAGTAATTTTAGGAATAATCAACATAATTGCAAGGATTAGCTCCTTTCAATAAACATTTGAAAATGTATTATTGACTCTTCTCTTTGTGAAACCTTGGGTATGCAAAAGCGACATACGAAAGGGTTGGATCTGTTTCCACTAATTCCTTGTGAAAAATAGTGGTCATGTTTGAGGTCGCAGACAGCATCTATAACTCTGGAGGCTTAGGAGTTTAGATGCGGTACTGTGAGCTAGCTGGTCCAGCATTTACTGATGATATAAGAAGACCCAGTCCCTGAATTATGAAGATTTTTTGGATCCAATTAATAGTCCTACTAAATTCATAGGAGCAATGTGACACCGCCATAATGAATGGATTCAATTGAAAGTTGAAATCAAAGAATTAGAAACTCACAGAATGGTGAAAACCTTTTATGGGTTAAGATTCACGAACCTATGGAAATAAGTGATCCCTTATCCCCAAGTAGAAGGTAACCATGATCACTACGGACATCCTCGTAAGGATGTAATAATGGTTCACGCCTGTGTGAATAGTGAAAATAATACTCAAGGTATAGTCGTAAGATACGAGCCCCTCATTGAGTTCCAACTGTTGCGTAAATTAAATCTTTGCTGTAGTTCTTCAAGATTTTCTCTCACCCATGGGTGAATTCGGTTCAATGCACCAACGATGAATGTGAAAGACAGATTATTGTAACCCTGCAGAACACTACTCAATGTTTTATTGAAATAGAGTTATTGCTTTTGTGTTACTAACAATCCCTATGAAGGGATCAGGGGCACCATGATAACAGAAACAAACCTATTTCATTATTCACAATATCATATACACACACACACACGCACACACGCACACACACACTGCACTAAGAAGAAAGAACACTCTTAAGTAAAACTATTTTTTATTACTAGAACTATCTGTTTCTCAGTACATCTAAAACTACACAGAATATTATAAAAACCTCAAGAAGGCACATTATAAGTAACGAGATTAAAATGAAAATTTCTAACATGGTCAAAATGTCATCTAGAACCTGACACCCTAACACCTACTTCTACGTGCTACACCAAGAAAGCAAGGGAGGAAGAGCAACTTGCAGTCTAGAGTTTCTTAAGGAGAAGAGGCGCACTGCATACCTTGTTGACAGCAAAGGCTGTCTTCATCCAAGGAGGCGTGAAGACAGTGTTCCCTGCGAGGAAGAAACACATGCTGTGGTAGCGGTATTCATCCGGAACTCAACTTTATCGGCTTCAGGCGAGATGTAGCATCTGCAAACTGAACTGGCAGTAAGTGAGACCATCTCTGGCAGAATCTTGACCACTTGACCTCTCCTGTCAAGTGGTCAAGTGGCAGCCCTTATATACTAAATCTTATCACAAATCAGAATTTCTAGCTTAAGTTTAGGAATGTCTGGCATAGATTATGAGCATCAAGGTGTGCGTCCCAAATGTTTCCTAATGAACATATAAGGTAAAAGGACATCAATTCAGAATTCACTATTTCGGCTATAATTTTCTTATTTAATCTTGACATGGTAATAAGTAGATACTTGTCCTAGACTAATGTCACATCAGGTGTTATATCTATGTCATTAGTCGAATGCCTTCACACTTTCACATTTCTTAGAAAGATAAAGTCAGACGACATCTGCATCAAGTGGATGACATGATTGTACAGTAATCAGGAAAGATGGCGACTTCCATTGTCCAAGATTGAAAAGATGGTGACATCCATTGTCTAAGATGGAGTCAGGGCCTACATAAAATGATGTCAGACCTTAGGGGTTTTACATCATTATGGTCTTTAGGTCACTCAGTCAATACACCAATACAAATTAGAAACCCAATTAGACTGCAAACCGTACACAACCTGCTGAGTAATACTGCGCAGGAAGAACTCAGGTAACAATTAGTCCCACAAGATTTGTTCAAGGAAGCAGTGGAACCCCAAACCCACTACTGTCAATGAATAACACACTCAAAATAGCTGTAAAAACACAAGAAGTACTTTAAAATGTTTATTTTAAAATCCTAGTCGAGTGCATAAAATATGAACTGTAACAATACAGAATGCATTCACAATTGCATGTAATATTCAGCAAAAACACTAATTTCTAACATTTTTAGTGAGTTCTAAACATCCTAAAAGTCTAAAGCTATTTCTAGGCACTATGCTAAGTTTTAGCTGAAACGGTAAACAGCATGTCTATTGTCAGAGTTTATTAGGAGAGATCGCACAGCACATCTGTTTTCATTAGGAAATAGCAACTCAGTTATTCTTTATCACGGCTTTGCCCGGGAATGAAAAGCAGTGCTAGGCTAAAGGCCACTTCTCTGCACTGCTCCCAGCGTCTTCTCCGACTAAGCCTGGTTGCCGTTGCAAAGCCTCGTGACCTCTGGCTTAGTCCTAGTGTGAACCCTAGGTCAGATACCTAAGTTTTTATAGTATCTGATCGGCGATCTTACAGCACTTGCAGACATTAAAGTATCAACAAGACTAAACAAACATGGTGATAAATGCATCATCTGGATTCACATATTGATTATATGCTCCTATAATCATAAGCAATAAAAACATTTCAGCTAATACAGCGAGAGTCCATGATGTTATGGCAGCATCCATAACTTAAAACAATAAAAATATATCAGCCTACATAATCAGCAGACATGATGCCAACATTTCTGCACGTGTCTAAAAACTACACATTTTCTAAAAAGACAATAAAAGTCTTTGAAAGCAAGCACAGGATGAAAATAGAAGAGGTTTAAAAAGGAACTGTCACAGTACTCACAACACCAGGTTTCAGTTGGTCGCTCTGCAAACTGTTTTTTTCATCAATTTTAAATCAAGTGAGCGGACTGTTAGTTTGGTACTGTGGTACTCCACAATGCTTGTGGCAGGCTACCCTGTCAGCTAAACTCTAAATCAAGCCCTTAGTCTCTTTGTGGTTACTCCAATTGATAACATGGCAGCTTTCAAAGCTGAAGCTTTTTGTAGGTATTTCAATGGACAACACTGAAATTGTCACCAGGGGAGGCAATTTGCTGGCATCTTAATTTATGACATTGCAGCTTTACCAGGTGTGTGTCTATGTTGGGACAGTATTGTAGCTTTTATCTCCTCATTCTCTGTTTTGATACACTAATTGACAATAATGCATCTTTCACAAGTTGAGTCCTCTCTGTTAGTGTCCTAATTTACATCATTCCAGCTTTCATTAGCTGGTTCTGTGTGTTGGTACACTAAGTAACAACATTGCAGCTTTAAGCAGCAGAGTCTCTGTGTTAGTGTCCTGATTTACACTGTTGCAATTTTCACTCAGTAAGTCTCTGTGTTGGTATACTACCTGACTATCCTGACGTTTTTACTAGTCTGTATTGGCACTAACTGACTATATTACATCTTTTACCAGCTGAGCCCCTGTTATGTCCTAATTAATGGCATTGATGTTTTATTCTACTCTTATCTATTTACTAGCATCATTATATAAAGCCGATAGAGTTGAAAATACAGTTGCCTAGTTTGCATCAATAGATTTTATAGTATTATTGTCACTACTTAAGCCTTGTCTTGGTGTTCATGTCTCTCTCCCACTTTAATAAGACGTCGGATGTTAATGTCGGTCATACTTTTATTATTCTCAATTTCCCTTTTCCATTTGCAGCTTTATCATAAGTCTGAATGTAAATAGAGCATTATATATATATTTTTTTTTAACTCTTCATATTTTCATATTGATATAACAACAAAATGCAGAAACAATGTATAATCTGTAGAAATTTAGAAGACTTAATAGATTGTTAGGCAATGGCAAGTACGCCTTTTTAAAGACAAATAAAGATTTACTATTCAATTAATAAAAAAGCTTTAACAATAAAATACCTGTGTTTTTTATAACTCGTGTTATGCATTTTTAAAGATTGGCCTGTAGATATGGCCCGTAGTTCCTCCTCAGCTGTTACGAAAACATGGGTTTAACCGTCTTACCGTCTTGAGAAAGAGGCACAGACAAGGTTTCATCACTTACCTGGAGAAAATATGTTGGGTCCTGCAAGAGGCTGTCAGGAATACATTGTGTTTAGATGTGAGTTACTGGAATACCTTTTCCCGGAGGATGCACACACAAGAAATGCATATTGTTATTTTAAAATACTTTATTAATATGTTAAAACCAGTTTTAGTGCAGAGTATATGAATAATTTTAAATGCAGATAAAAGCAATCCGGTAAGGAAAATAGAGGCAATACATTTAAGTATGATGGAAATTGAAACATGTTAGTATAATAGATGGTAATCTTTGGATGGACTCAATGTCGCAATCCCTTCTTCTCTAGTCCATGATAATGTTGACATTAGCACCAAAATCTTGCCAAAAATATGAGCTTTCTAAATGACTCATGACACGCATACCTGCTCATAATCAGGGCCACTGGAATTGTGCATTTTTGCATCGCAGCAATTTCAGCATAATTGTGGATATGTCCCTTATGCCACGCAATCCATCATCTCCTGCATAACCTGAAGATTTTAACAAAAAATTGTTCACAGCTCAGAGGGATAAATCGTTACTAAAAATACAGTGAGACTTGTTTCCACACAGAGGAAGGCCCTTTGCGTTGGTTGGTTGATACTAATCTGTTGTTTATTGCTGTATTTGGCTATTACATTGGTACTGATGAGGTGAAAACTTTGTGTGGACAGTATTAACATGTGTAAAAAAGACAGCATAATGAAGCAGTACTATCACAAAATGTGCTGCATTACGCTACATAATTTGCCTTTTCTTGCTGCATAATTTAGTTCACCTTGGTGCCTAATTTGATCCTTCGCTGCTGCATAATTCCAGTGCCCCTGCTCATAATTCAGTGTTTTTCAAGTCTACAGCCTGCTCAGAGAAGGCCAGTCTTTGTATATGTTATGTTGCTGTTCTTTTGAGAAGTAAATAGCTAGGATCATCAAGTGCCATTGTGCAACCTTGACGCAGACCAGTGTTTCCAAAACTGTGGGTCCATCCCACACTAATTTTTGGTGGGCCGTGACAGAGTAATAAATAAAGATCCCTAACTAGCTGGTGATTCAAAGACAGAGGTGAAATGTCAGGCTGCTTTATTCTTTTAACAAGGGGATTGGTGTTTACTTTTCTTTCTTTGACTGCAAAGTGAGAGGAGTTTTTAAAGTGAATTATGTGACAATGTAGGATGTTGTTTTTTGCAATACATAACAAAATGTAAATACCTGCAAATTAACTCTATGCATCCAACTGATAGAAAAGCAAAAATGAAGCACTTTATCTGCAATTCTGAAATGTGATGAAAACAGAGATTTTATTAGGATCAAAATAAATCAAGACACTTACTTAGTGATGCACAAATGAGAAATATTACCAGAAACCATGTGCTATGTAGTTTTATCAGTAAAACAGTATGATTGTGCAGATTTAGTGCGCATTTCAATAGAAAATGTGCTGTCTGTAAATGACAATTCTCTACCACATGATGCTTTAGTTACATTCAAAGATCACCCACCTCATGTCCATTAAACGTAGGTGGGTCACTAACGTTTGTTGTTCTAAAAAGTGGCTTGTGGTTCTAAAAGCTTTGGGAACCACTGATGCAGACTCTTATTGGATAAATGATCCTTCTGGAATGCCTGAAGATTAACTTTTTCAGAAAGTGTCTCACTTGGACTTTATATATTATTTCTAGGCATTGTTATGAGAAAAATTGAGCCTAGTGATTTGGGTGAATAGAAACCAATGAATTTATTATACACCATCAACCTAAAAAGTAATTATACAGTGAGTATGTGTAAATGAAATGATACACAACATCATGTATTATAAAATTAATATAAATGATAACAAGAGCTTAAATGAATGTGTGTGTAAATGAAATGATACACAACATCATGTATTATAAAATTAATATAAATGATAACAAGAGCTTAAATGAATGTGTGCTTTGAGGCGATACTTTTTTGCAGGTTTGCCAGCAAACACTGTCCAGTTTTTTTTTTTAGAAATGTAATACCCCTCTGGCAAGCCCAGGCTGAGCCAACTAACCGACTTGATCCAGGGAATCAGCGGACTGTAATCCATGTATCTCATACAACATACAAATATGCTAATACTTATTTGCAGCTTCTGCAAAATATGGCCCACCTTTAGCCCTCCCAGACGTTCTGGCTATAGCACAGGCTCAAAGTTAACTTACCAACTTAAGAAAGGGATCCTGATGGACTCTAACCCATGAACCACCTGAGGATGGTGATTCTGGACATGCATCAATCAGTCATGTGAGATTTACAGAATTGTTTGTTTGTTAATGAGTTATGAAACTCATTTCACCATGGATAGACACACACAAGAAACCCACACTGTATAATTTTAAGACATTATTAAGATCAACATCCTAATCTAGTGCAGAGAATATGTATAGATTTAACTGTAAAACACACACAGTAGTGGGAATTAAAGCAATTACTAAGCAAAATATTAAGAAGAATTGCAACATTGTGAAGGTGTTTGAAAAATTCATTGCATTGAATTATGGAACCAGTCTTTCTTGGCGCCAAAAGTGCCCATCTTACTTTCTTGAAGTGGCCTCTAACCCGCATACCTTAGCTGAACAGCAAGCCTGTTATTCTATTCTCTTAGAAAGCTGCTGTCAGTCACTTTGTCTTTGTTTTGGCATTTTCTAAGTTGGTAAGACCAAGCTGGTTCCAAGGAGCCCATGGCTTTTGCTTGAGATGTTTGCCTAATACATGTCCGTACCAGGCTTAAATACCATTTTCTGATTATTTTGAAAAAGGCAGATCTAGTGATGAATGATGGAAAATGCAAGAATTAGCAAATTAATTCAGTTGCACATTCACTAAATTCTATCACATATAAATCACATTGATACATATATTTGCAAAATGGCGGCCACCATGAAGAAATGCAGAACAACTCCAGGGTCTCTTCACTATACTCTGAACTGCTGCTGCTGAGCTTTCCGTGTTGGGGCCGACACTGGGGGCACCTGTGACATCGCCGGAGGGACCGTAGTCCCAGGGAGTACTGCCTACCGCCGCTGCCCGCACTCCTGCAAGCCCGCACTCACCCTGGTGGGACCACAAGTCCCAGGGTGCACCTGCCATCTTCTCCCGCCGCCGCTAACGAGGGGGAGGCGCCAACATCGCGCTTAAAGCGCTGCCTCACTCCCCGCGGCGCGGGACGCTGCTGCTGAGTTTTCCGTGTTGGGGCCGACACTGGGGGCACCTGTGACATCGCCGGAGGGACCGTAGTCCCAGGGAGTACTGCCTACCACCGCTGCCCGCACTCCACAAACCCGCACTCACCCTGGTGGGACCACAAGTCCCAGGGTGCACCTGCCATCTTCTCCCGCCGCCGCTAACGAGGGGGAGGCGCCAGCATCGCGCTTAAAGCGCTGCCTCACTCCCCGCGGGACGTACCCGGGCAAAGCCCGGGCCAAGGGCGGGCCCGTTTGCGGCAGGAAGAGGCGGGGCGGGGCCAGGTCTCTTGGTCCTTGGACTCCGGATACAGGATATCTGCCTGTCCATTCTACTGGCCTGTCCCTGCACAAGTAAGCACGTTCCTCTTATGTAAATAATCAAATTGATATGGCGGCAAACTTGAAATCACTGGCGGGGGAAGGTGGCCACACCAAAATCCATGTCTAATTCTACACTTGACTGCTTTCTACTGCGAGCGGCAAAGGCTATTGATAAGGAGATTGAGGTTGCCGAACGGCGGCTATCAGTGGGAGGAGGCTCGGTTGGCTCTACCACTGACCCACCGGCCATGGTGGACGCCCAGGCTGCCCAAATGACTGATATTAGCCAAAACAATCTTGCACCCATGAGAAGTTCTGTGGCTCTATCTCCTGTTCAACAGCCCTGCTCAACACCTCTAATTTCACCAGTGCGAGATATGGCTGGAAAAAGGAGGAAAAAAACAAAACATATGGAGCCCATAAGGTGTACACGGACCAGATCAAGGAGAAAGCTCCAGGACTTAAGCCCAGAAACCCCGGCATTACCCTTACAAGGATCAGCCACTATAAATGGCACTAATTTGTTATTACCAACTCAAACTGAAGCTATCCCCCAGAAAATGACTGCGGCGTTAACGTCCTTTTTAGAAGAGACGATTTCCAAGAACTTTCTTCCAATTTTAGTTAGACTTGACAAACTGGAGTCTACTGTGGCAATAATGCACGCTATGGTCAGAGATTTAATTTCAGGGGTTGGGGCAAAACCGAAATCGTTGGATGGGGGCTGTGTTCAAAGGGGGATCCTAAACCAACATGAGGGGTCATCTGCCACATGTAATGACCAACTACCCTGTCCTGCGAACAATGGCGTCCCTAGAAATCCATCTAGCGTAGTAGCACAGAAGCACCAAGGGCCTGCTAGTATTAGACACTTGGCAAATACATGCATGCCCCCGAGCAAAATTAGGTCTGGTCCACTTTCCGCAGTCACTATTGGGAATAATGTATGTACAAATCAACAAACACCTCCATCACTGCCCCACAAAAATGGCCCAACTAATCGAGATGACAAGGTGACTCTACATCTCCCACCAGAGTGCTGTCCCTATGTTGCTATTCTCACCAATGTTCCCACCCTGCAGGAAAACCAAACTGAATCACAGTCCCAGTTAAAGAACAAAGCCTGCCATTGGCTCCTACAGAATACAAACTTTTAAAATACAGATTATCATGATATTTTACTTGTGAGACGAGTTAGCTGGGTTGGCCCGTTACGCAAGTCCCTACCTGGTGATTGCATTGTTATAAACTGCAGATCCCCAAATATTGCTAGTCGATTGTTGGGCTGGGGGTCTTACCTAACAAACCAGAGGCTGGGCAAAGCGATCGCCATTTTACCACTTGGGTTCTTCTACAGGCACCTTAAAAACAGAGGGAGGAACACTCAGGCCATTGAATCGGCTAGCACAACTACCCCTATACTCCTGGAGGCCCCCCCTCTGGAAACCAGAAATAGGTATCATCCCCTGAGCGATCTAGATTCCCAAGACTGACTATCCAGAGTATCCTTATCTTTATTAGCACCCCCTGAAGACACATCTGCTATGCAGCCCGACGCCATACCTACGCCATGCATTAGCAGCGATCCTGTTCTAAGTGATCCAGCAACAAATAGTATCCATCCCTATTCCCAACAAGAGCCCGAGGGAGTCACCAACACCATAGGACATACACAGGAATCCCTAGTTGATCTCCAGGATTTGAAAATCCTATCCTGGAATGTAGCTGGTATAAAGTCCAAGATAATTGACCCCGACTGGTGTAAGCTAGTGGATGACTTTCATTTTTGCCTTCTGCGTGAAACCTGGGCAGTAGGACGTGTCCACAGGGTAGGTTTCACTACTTATAGTATTGAAGCCAAACAGCCATCAGCTGGCCGCCCAGCGGGTGGCCTCTTAATCTGGGTTAAAAATTCACTGGCTTGCAAAATCAAGGTCTTACACCTCGGCTCAGAGGAAATACTTGGGCTGGAACTATCTCTGGGTAAGGGGAATGTGCAAGTTAGATTATTTAACATCTATAACCGGTTTAATAGCCCCCATAGACTATCAGGGACAATAACAACGTTAACTAATTACCTTGATTCAGCCTTGGGGAACCACCGACTGATATTTGCTGGTGATTTTAACACAACTTTTGAACCGGTCGATTATATACAGGATCTCATCTCAGACGGGGATAAAGCCAGGGGGATTGCTAAACTTCAGATACCACCCATTAAGAAATGCACCAGGGTGGGGCAACAGGTCTTATCACTCACTATTGCATTTGGGGTTAGAGCCTGCAACGGTCGGACAGACTGACAAAGGAGCATGTCACACATTTAAGAGGGGGGCATCTAAGACTCGAATCGATTATATTCTTGTCGTTCTCGATCTTTGGACCAGTGTCAAAGATATGGCTATATTAACCCGGGAAGATAGTGATCATAATGCCCTGGCTCTCACGCTGACTGGTTCAGCTTTATTGTATAGGCAACCTAGGAATGAGAGCACCCCGGTTATTACTAGTAAAAACAACAGAAGAGTTAAATGGCCCCTGATTTTAGCTGATCCAACCGCACTCCCCAAAATATATTCAGAGGTGGAGCAGACTCTTATAGACCTGAGTATTTCTACCATTGGGTCAGAAGATATTATGACCACATTTCTGAAATTGACCACAAACATAAGACCTCTCTTCTATAAACAATGCAATAGATTAAAGCGGAAAACAGCCCCTGGTTTAATGATGCCTGTAAAAAAGCCAGGGATGACTTAATTGATGCGGTGAAATTGAAGTCTCCCATAGACGTAAAAAATAGCAGAAAGTTATACAAACTGGCACAAAATAAGGCAAAAGGGACTGGGAGTCTGAAAAGTGGAGCATGCTTTTAGAAGCTGCGAAACAAAAGAATAGCCAACTCTTCTGGCATCTTTTGTCTAAGGGGTCACCAAATCTGGAAATGGAAACAGATTTCCATATACAGCCCCATGTGTGGGAGGAATATTTTGGGGATCTATTTGCAGGCCAGGGGCTCCCATATGATCAGGCACACACATGAATTTTCTTGACCTAGCAACATCTGATGAAGAAAACATCACAGTAGACGAAACTATTTTGGCCATAAATTCGTTGCAGAGTGGGAAAGCTCCCGGGAGACCTGTACAAAGCCGAACCCATTATATGGGGTCCCTTGCTCCAAAAAGTTTTTAACACTATCTTGTCCGGGGGAGTAATCCCGGAAACCTGGCGGGGCGCCGAAATTATTCCCATCCACAAAAAGGGTGACAAAGGGTCGCCTGGAAACTACAGGCCCATCAGCCTAATAGATGTCTCCCAAAAAATCTTTTGTAAAATCATTTTGACCAGAATCCAAAATTGGATTGAGGAAAATAATGTCTTGTCAAATTTACAGGCAGGATTTAGGGCCTCCACAAGTACTACCGACCAAGTTTTTAGATTCCTCTTGTTAGTATGGAAAGAAGTTATCATCAGAGGAGGCCACTTGAATGTAGTATTTGTGGATCTAAAAACGGCCTTTGACTCTATAGACCGGTCTCAACTTTGGCTAGCACTGAGTGAATTAGGACTACCACCTTATTTACTTAGAATCCTGATTCGGTTACATCACGACACCTATGCCAAGGTCAGATGGAATTCCGATGGCAGTCTGACCAATGACATATCAGTTCGGAAAGGCGTTCGCCAAGGTTGCGTCCTTGCCCCTACATTATTTACCCTCTACATTAATGGTCTAATAGGAGAACTCTATAATTGTGGTGGCGATCCCCCGAAACTGGCAGGCAGTGTAGTGCCTTGTCTGCTTTTTGCAGACGACACACTGCTTATTGCCAGAACACCTCGAGGAATCCAAAATCTCTTGAATAAATTTGCTAAAGCCTGCAAAGAAAAGGGCTTAGAAATAAACTGCTCCAAAACCAAATATATGACTTTTAACCCCTATAAATCCAACAAGGGCAAACTCGTGCTGGGCACGCAAATTTTGGAGCAGGTTAAGACCTTTGATTATTTGGGCGGTCGCATCAGCGATAGGCTGGTATGGACACTGCAGTTAGAAGAGAGTACACTGACCCTCCAGCATGTTGATTGCGCCATAGTACGAAAGGCTAGGGCGTCCCCCTACCGGCCAATCCCGCTTTCTTAGAACTTCATAGGGCAAAAGGTCTAGGAGCGGCCCTATACGGGGCTGAGTTATGGGGGCTGGAAAATCTGACGGACCTAACCCTCGCCGAAAATAAATTTATTAGAGCCATCATGAACCTGCCAGTGAATACACCCCTCCTGCCGTTAAGACTTGATCTTGGTTTAAAACCTATAGACCACTTCGCTATTCTCAGGGCACTTTTGTTCTGGATAAGGGTATGGACAAGCAACACACAGGTCCCGTTGAAGGAGGCCATGGGCGAGCTGATTGCCCTGCACAAGCAAACAGGTCGCATTAAGTGGTTCAACAAGATCAAGGCTTGGTTTTCAAAAATAGGGCTGGGGCAGCTCTGGGAGGAACCTGGGACCATCACTAAATCTATGGTCCCCCTCGTTAAAAAAAGGTTCTGGGGATTGATGGACTCGGAAAGCGTAGAACGTACTGCACATGGCACTTTAACTGCGAGGTTTTTAAATGTTAAAGGAGGTTTTGGCTTTGAAATGTTTCTGGATGACATCGAACCACCCCAGGCACGAGCGCTGTACACCCAATTTAGATACGGAGCCCTTCCTCTAAATGAAAAAAGAATTAACTGGGGAAATGTGTCCGTTAATCCATTGTGCCCCTCATGCCACACTCTTCCTGAGACCCTTGAGCATTTCCTCTTTTGTTGCCCCTCCTATGATGACCTTAGAAAAACCTGGATAGCTCCTGTTTGTCGCATTTTATCCTATAATTGTCCCTTGGAAGCCACACGCATTTTTAGATCAGATAACACAAGTTGGCTAGTGTTTGCTATTTCGAGATTTTTGCTCTTCGCCTGGTGGAAGAGGTCAAAAATTTGTAAATTTGCTTCTGAACATTAGACTCGTCAATTTAGCCTAACTTGCCTCTATGGTCTGATCTTCTGCACTATGTTTTTATATTGGAAGAATTATAAATCTGTTCTTTAATGAATATTTTTAATGAACATTTTTAATGTAATTTTAACAGTTTTTATTCTGATGTACTGTTTTTATGATGTGAATGATCATATTTTTGATCGAATAATGTATATATATATGAATAATTGATGCAGTATGAAACTAATAAAGCAAATATTAAATGTGTGCAATTAATGAAGCATGTGTATTAATGAAAAATGTGCATTCAGATACATGAATAAATTAATATATGAAATGCATTGGCAGTACACAAGCAGAAAATGCAAATATTACGCCAATCCCTGGAATGATAAAGCAGCAATTCTAATGAATATATATGCATGCACTTTGATAAATTAAAATGCCAGACAAAACACTTGGGGCCTTATTTCGATGTTGGTCGGAAAGCCTCCGGTCTGAGGCTTTCCAACCGACATGAAAGGAGCCCGTCGGCCAGTCGGAAACCGCTCATAATAACTTATGGATGGTGTTTCCGCTGTCGGGATTATGATGTCGGTTTCCGACAGTCTTTCCAGGTCGGTCTTTCCGACATGGAAAGGCTGTCGGAAAGTGACTGAAGGCCCCTACCCTAGCAGGGCCCCCTTCTCCCCTGGCCCTACGGTTGAGGCCCTGGGGGGCACCTATGATACCCCTTCACATCCCAGCACTGTGTGGCTGCCACACGGTGCAGGGATGTGCAAAAACTTCCATTTTACAATGGGAGCTTGTGCTGCGGGCAGTTTCGGACTGCAGCACAATCTCCCATTGTAAAGTGGAATTTTGCTACCGCACCATGTGCGGTTGCATCCTAATTGAAGTGTTAGGACGTCGGTCAGTTCCGCATCATTGGCGATGGCCCTTGGTGTCTAATTTGACTATTCAGGTACAAGCATGCAAGGAAAACCCAAGAGTCATTAGGGACCTATCTCTGACTATTGGGATAAAATCTTTGCTATGCTCAATGATATTACGGGGCACCCCCTCGAACGCTCTCCCCATGTTGCGCTAGGTCCAGGAGCTTCCGCCCGAGAAGCACAAACTGGTGGCACTCCTCCGTCTGCTAACTAAGCGCAGGGTTGCAATGAGGTGGGGGCGGCATGCACTAACGCTTGCTACTGACTGGCTTAAGGATGTTGCCTATTGCCAGGAACAGTTCACTGCCTTCTGGGAACTCATGCCCATACGCTCCCGATCTAAAGACATCTGGATCCCTCTGGAGGTGTTTCGACGTGCCTGTGCAGATACAGTGGAGAACGAGAGGGCTGCCGTAGAGGCTGAGCCATCGGGCCAACTAGATGATGCGTGAATACAACCTGTCTGGAAACAGCCCAACATTATTAGGTCTTTGTGATTCACTGCATGATATGGGCATTACCGAAATTGCCACCTTGATTATGAATGCTGATATATGACTTGCTGAGTGGATGTCTTCTTTCTGTCCCCTGTTTTCCCTCCCCTTGTTCTTCTTCTTATGCAGTGGACTGTTGTGGACAATATCTCCTTTACTGTAATACGAAATTGTGATGCTGTCACTTTTGTAATTGACGGTAACTGTCTGCTGTAACCTCTGCGTTGTTTGAAAACTCAATAAAAAGAATTTTTAAAAAACAGTCATTAGGGACCTGAGGTATATTAGGTTAGTGTATAAGCAATGGTCCCTAATGAAGTGATTCAAACAAACTGTAATCAAAGTCAAAAGGTAATTTAATGTTGAGATAAAATGCAAAAAAGCAAAAATGTAGTAAACAACGCAGGAGGGATAGTGACAAACCTGCTTGGTGCTCTTTAAAGTGTGAGACACATATGTGATAAAGGTTATCAAATTGCGTATCAAAGCAGTAAAGAACAGCACTACCCATGAACTATAATATACAATTGAATGGGGCTGCATGCAAGTCGACGATGTTTCAATCCTATTGTGAATACAGAATCATCATCAGGACTCAGTCAAATATGGAGCCCGAGAGAACGTTGTAAAAGGACAGAGAAAGAAATCATAATCTGAGATATAAGGAAAACACGGGTGTGGGCTACTCACTTCCTCAAGTCACAACACATATTATAATAGAAAAGAAAAGGAATTATGTGTGCCGGTCACAAAAATTGAAAGGGGAGGAGAAAAGGAGGAGAAAAAGCTCACAGAAACTGTGAACATCACTCAGCAGCAACAGGTAGATATGGTGCATGAAGAATAGTGTATGTAAAGCACTGGGAGTTCTGAACCAAACTGGAAGAAAGGATGGGAAGATATGACGGGACGGTAGAGAAAGAAACAAGTAATAACCAAGTGCATATACCACTTACAGCTTGAGGGTCAATGAATGAGCAGGGGCAAAATGCCCCACCGACCAAAATGAGATTGTACTTCCTAGGTAGGCAGTCTAACAATGGAGATGAGCAGGAAGGCAAGTGCGCCAAATGGAGATGTATAAATAGAAATCGAAAGGGGATAAAGGAAAGAGGAGGACTTTGGTGGCCATCTTGGAATGGGGTACATGCACAAAAAGGGTACAACCAAATCCTGGGCACACGTATATTAGTGTGTACAAATAAGGTAAAAATAACGTAAGTCCATAGGAAAATCAATTTGAATAAAGTTCGCAGAAGAGTCTTTTCTTGTTTCTTTAATTCAACCACGTTGAAAGGTAATCAGCAAAAAAACAACCAGCCAACACGTGTTTTGTCTAGGAGGATACTCCCACGACTTCTTCAGGGCTGTAATCTTGGTGAACGGAGCAGTATACTCGAGATGCCGGTGATAATTACAACCCGGCAGGTCTGAACCGCAAGGTGAGTAAGAACGGAAGGATATTGACGCGAGCCACGACTTACACTTCGCTGCAACACTAGAAATCTCTGACACACACCCGTGTCTTTCCACTGGTATCCACTTTTCTAACATAATCAGAACAGAATGGACGTGTGCCAGGCGTATCCGCTACACCACACCTGATTAAATCGTTGACTACAGGACACACACACCCGTGTCCCCATCTGTGGCTTGCTTTGAGCCTAACACGATTGGACAAGTTACTGACTATCCATACACTTGGTTACGTTCTTACTCACCTTGCGGTTCAGACCTGCCGGGTTGGAATTATCACCGGCATCTCGAGTATACTGCTCCATGAATTAAAGAAACAAGAAAAGACTCTTCTGCGAACTTTATTCAAATTGATTTTCCTATGGACTTACGTTATTTTTACCTTATTTGTACACACTAATATACGTGTGCCCAGGATTTGGTTGTACTACTTGGTTGTAGGAGTTCTCCTGCACGCATATAGGGGTTACAGGGGTCTCCCCTACCTGGTTAGCACCGTATGCACTTGAGCTTTCCCTTAACATGTACGCAAATAAAGCAGAGCGCCACCACTTCCTACCAACTCAAAACCCTCCCGTTTGACATGCACAAAAAGGGTGGCCATCTTGAAGTGATATATGACGGGCGGTCAAAACAAGGGGAGATGATGGGAAAATGTAAGTTTGTACAAGCCAACAAAAGGGAAAGAATAATGCAGGTGCATGGAAATGCATGGACATAAACGAATGAAAGAATGGCTGACAAAAACAGTGGCAAGAGGTAATGGAATTATGCACTGACAGAATCATCAAGAAAAGGCCAGATAGCAGAAGCAAAGGCGTGAAGGCATCAATTGTTACAAGGCATAAGGATGCTGTCGATTGAAAAGGTGACAGCATGTGATTTTGAGTAAATTAAAAAACAAGGGAAAGATTTACTAAAGTCTTTAGAAAAGAAGTACAGTTTGTTCGGCAGAGGGGGCCCTTATTACCTAATGTCAAATCACGTATTTGTCATGTATACTTTCTACCATGAAGCGCTTTCAAAAGCCTTCAGCGGGGGAATATAAAATGTAATTCCACAGTATTTTACTATTTTTGAACAGTTCAAAAATACACAAAGCGATGGCCCAATGCCCAACAAGATTCATTTGTTTGAATTATATAAGATCCATTTCTTAAGAGCGTGCAATAAGAAGGAATGAAAGAAGCAGGTGTTGCGAAGAGTTTACGAGCACGGCTAGGATACAAAAGATTACAAATACAGTGAATCATGATAGAATCACAAAGAAGTGAGTGTCCTAGAGGATTAGTGCAGGAAGATGTGCTAATGGAAGCAGGATTGGGGTTTGCCCAGCAACACTACTCGAAAGGGAAAATCCAAGTGTGTTATAGAAATGTGGTAAGCCTCTCTTGTATGTTATAAAAGCATGTATGTTTCTGACAGTCATAGAAATGAAAAGCAGTGATATGCAAGGAAATTACTCCATGCACAAGCCACATCAGATGTCAATCTTATGCAACAGAAAAAGGTATGATTTCTATCTCGTCGATTGATAAAAGATTGCATGATGCTTCGTTTTTAGAGGTCATTATTTGTCTGGCTTTAAGATTGTAAGGAAGAAAGATGGCAGAATTGTTTATGAGTGAGCAAGGCACTTTATATGACTTGAGTTAGTGCAAACATTTGAGCTTGCCACTGTTGCAAAGAATACAAATCTTGCTGCAAAACATTTAAAGTAGAAGAGGTGGTAGTGAAGCTTGTGTAGATGTGCTTGATGAAAGAGTCTGAAAGCCAATGTCAATAACTTTGAAAGTGTTTTGCATTATTTCCCTCTTAGCTTCCCCAACTTTCTCTGCATCTTCTCATCACTGTTCTTCTTTTATAGCAGCATAAATCATGGTATCCATAAACCTTTTATTCTTTGCAGGATGCGGTCCTGAAAGAAAACCACTCAAATCCCTATCTTCACCGATCTTTGACATGTGTTTCATTACATCACTCAAACCAGACTGCGAAAGCCATCTGTAGCACAACGTTCCTACACTATAAGTAGTTATAACCATAGGAGAATATGTATTATAACCAGGATGTGGGCTGTTTCGAATGGGTCAGTAGCTGTAGAAAGAAACCTATACAAAAACATACCAGTATGTGTTGGCCATAAGGCTATGCCATTTGAAACAAAGAATGTTAAATTGTATGTTCTGTTTGATACGGTTGCTTGGAGCTATCTGGAGGACATGCTAGAGGTGTTGGGTTTCGGCCTTCCGTTTCGGCGCCTCGTCCGTGTTCTATACTCCAGTCCTAAAGCGAGAGTCCTAATTAACGGTGTGCTGTCGGAGACATTACCCATTCAGAGGGGCACTCGCCAAGGCTGTCCGCTCTCGCCGCTTTTATTTGCGCTAGCGATGGAGCCCCTGGCCTCTCTCATACGTCAAGATCCCTGCATCCGAGGTTGGGCTTGGGACCCTTTTCAGGTCGATAAGATCACCCTTTACGCCGATGACATCCTTCTTTTCCTGGCGGACCCCGAGAATTCTGGCCCACGGTGCTTGGCCGCCCTCTCCGCCTTTGAGCGGGTTTCTGGCCTTCAGCTCAACCCGGCGAAGTCCACTCTGGTTCCCCTCCACCCATCCTGTGCCTGCTTTGATTGGCAAACGACCATTCCCCTGCGTAGGCAGTCCTTCAAATATCTGGGGGTTTGGGTTGCCCTGCTTCCAGAACTCGAATGGGCCCTGAATATTACGCCCCTGGTTACCAAGGCCAAGGCGGATCTCAGGAGATGGCAATCTCTTCCTCTTAACCCCCTTGGCCGAAGTGCCCTTTTTAAAATGATGGTTCTCCCCCGTTTTTTATATATTCTGCAAAATATTACCCTTCACCTTCCGGGGAGCTGGTTTCGTGAGATTGATGGTATCATCACCCGGTTTTTATAGGGAGGCGGGAGACCGCGAATGTCCCTGGCTCACTGCTGCATACCTCCTTATGACGGGGGTATGGGTGTAACCAACCTTCACTATCTAGCCACGAGACTCATCGTGGTTCACGACTGGTTCGCGGGCGGCTGGTCCAACCCGGCGTATCAGGTAGAACTCCGAACGATGGACTTCCCGCAGCTCCAGGCCTACTTTTATGGAGCCCCCATACTGCAGGTCCTCCCCCCCCGCCCCCCCATCACTAGGACGGTCCCCTTGGCTTGGTGCACTGCTTTGCGCTACACGAAATGGGACAGGAAACTTACCAGACAGATGCCCCTGTGGTGTAGCACTTGGCTGCGAGAGGCCTCGTCTCTCCGGGACTTCCGTCGGTGGGACCACATTGGGATCTCGCTTCTTGGGGACGTCTGGGTTGGGGACCACATCAGGACCTTTGCAGACTTGCAGCAGCGCTACTCCCTTCATTCCTCCCAATTTTATAAATATCTACAGCTTAGGCATGCCCTCGGGTGCACATTCCATCCCCCACCTCCTCCCTGAATTAAGTCCCTCGAGGCCCAAGTGATGATGGGGAACCTGGGTAGAGGGGGGGTGTCGCGGATTTATCGCTCCCTTGTGAACATTGGCCCCGCAACCTTAGATTCGTTGCGTGCCCACTGGGAGGGTTGGTTGGGCCCCCTAGAGGATGCGGACTGGAGGGACGCTCTTATGGCCCCCAAGACCTTGACGACCTCATCCAAATTGCGTCTAGTCCAACTCTACTACCTAAACATGGCATACCTCACCCCTGCGCGTCTATACAGAGCCCGGCTGCAGCCCTCCTCGATCTGCACGCGATGCAACCACGTCCCAGCGGATTTTTACCACATGATCTGGCAATGCCCTGTCCTTGCACCATTCTGAGCGGGTGTGGAACTGGAACTCACACAGACCCTGGGGTGGACGGTTCCCCATGACCCCTTATGACTGATTCTAGGCGTGTTTGATGGCCTGGACGGCTCTCGGGCCGACAAGCGCTTCCTTGGGACAGCGGTGGCGAAGCGAGATATAGCGGCACTCTGGTCTCAGGCCCAGCCCCCTACTATGCGGAGGTGGAGACGGGGGTGGACTGGTGCGGAACTCAGGAGGAGCCCTTTTTGAGGCCCGGGGCTGCCCTGAACTCTTTGGAAAGATTTGGGGTAAATGGTTCAACCTTCTGTCCTGAGGGGTGCGTGTGATTTTAAGATTCGTGATAACCTCATGCAAGATTTTACCCTAAAGACTGATTCGCAAATCTCTGTCATCTCCCATACGGTTGTATATTATCCAAATACTGTGCTTGATTTTGCTGCCAAAGTTGATTTGTGTTCTTTTTCAAAATCAATAAACTTGATTATCAAAAATAAAAATTGTATGTTCCAATCTGAACCAGTTCATTAAAACCATTAGCAATAATTTTTCCCATTTCTAATCTGTAAAGTGCGTCAAATTAATTCTTGCAAGTGATGATGTTTTTAAATCTTTAAAAGATGCAAAAAAGAGCATACAAGTTGTTTGCTGCCCAGTCTTATTAAATAATATAATTTCTCTTGGAATCATAAATGCTCTGAACAAGGTATCAGTGCTCTGAATGTACCAAAATTTAGTTCCTGAAATAATGATTTATTTTCCTTCCAATACGTATAACCTTGTTCTAAAAATGAATCAATGAACAGTGGTGCATAGATAAATTTGTGACAAGTAATGAAAGTCTTTTTGAGCTTTTCAGATTCTTGATAATAATAAAATGCAGATGGGCCATATCTATCATCACTGTTAAAATAAGGAAGCCTTTTCTAAAAGATTTTAGGACTGTCAATCAAGGGTCCGGTAATGCAACCACTACCTAAAGTTATGTATTTCCCTCAGGGCGCTAGATTGACGAATGTAGTTATGCCCATAAATATGGAGACAGAACAGCACTAGGTAATTTTTTGCATCGAAATACGGATCTTCAATGTCCAGTAAAAACTATAAACTCAAACTAGTCATCAGTTGTTTAACAGCATTGATATCCATGAACTTGCAAAACAATCTTTAATGACAATGTCATCCAATGTGATTTTTTATGTTTAAATTTGTTTCTATTGTTGCATACCCCATAGGGTCAGTATTGATTGGTGCGCCACCCTCATGGCCAATGTAATGTGTCTTCCCCTCTTGGATCTGAGTGGGTAGGTTAGCGGATTGGGAAGGCCTAGCACTACATATGAAGGGAATCTACGGAGCTGAGTGCTAAAGTGAGTATCGCTCTCTGACAGGACCACTTCCCAGAATTGAGCCAGTCTAAGGCACTTCCAAAGGACATGTACAAGTGTCCCAGGGGAATCTTTACACCTCCAGCATCTGTCTCCAAGTTCTGGGTTCATTTTATGAAGGCGAACTGGGGTTAAATATGTAGCGATTTTCACTGCTGTCTCTGTACTGAATATATTGGACGCTGTGTGTCTCACCCTATAAAAGATGTCTCTCCATTCTTCTGGGGATAGTTGTCACCCCAATTCTCGTTCCCACCGTAGTTGGGCAAGGGATTTTGTATTTAGTTCCGGGCCCATCAGGGTTTTATATAAATCGGAGACAAGGCGTTTGTTGGATTCCTTGCTAAGGAGCCACTTCTCAAAGTTGGTCAGGAGTCGCTGCGCGGCCCCCCTCATCTCCGGACGCATCAGCCAATGTCTAATTTGGGTGTACCGGTATCTCTCATCCTCAAGGAGCGCATAGTCGGCCCTCAGGGTGTCGAATGGGATGGGTCCTTCTCTATCATAAAAGTGGCCAATTAATCTACACTCCGGCTTCCACTATGTTGGCCTGACACTTCCCTTTGAGTTTGTTCGCTAGTATTCACCCACACTTGTTCCCTCCTAGATCAAATGCGTGTTTAAGGCGCAGAATCGAGTATTCAGCACTATCTACGTCCAAGCTGGCTAGTTGCTTCCTAACTGTCTCCAGCTGGCTCCAAACCCTGGGCGCCCCAGTGCGATGGTGAATGCGTTCTAGTTCCCGCATTTGTTGTTGGAGTTTTGCGCATTTGTTTCGTCTGGCTTTATTGTCTGCCGCTGATATAGCGATCAGCCCCCCTCTGATTAACGCTTTTAAGGTGTCCCATCCTATCGCTAACGGAGTCTTAGGGCTATTGTTCACTTCAAAGTAGTCTCAAACGCTTTATCTACCTTTTGGACAACCTCTGGTCGGCGGAGTAATGTTTCCCGTAATCTCCACACACGGGACTAAAAGGAGTCTGGATGCTTACCCCGCAACAGGTCTCTCAGGCCCGAATCCTGTAACCAACGGTCCCCCGTGCTGATCACCCCCGCTGCTCCCCGCCGCTGGACCGAGCGATTGAAGTCATTGTGAAATACCAAGTTTAAGTCTCCTCCTAGCACCACCCATCTATCCTGCGTGGCCATGATTTCTGCTACTGCTCCCTGTAGTAACTGTTCCTGTCCTTCGTTGGGAGCGTAGATAGACCCTATGAGTATAGAATGGGAGCCAAAGTGTATATGGTATCCCAAGAGGCGACCCTTGATCTCCACTACCTTTATCTCCACTTTTCCTCGAAAGGAGCGTGAGAACAGCAGCGCCACCCTTGCTGACGTGTGTCAGTGAGGAGAAAAACTGCTGTGGGGAAAGCTCTGGATTTAAGTCTGTTCCAATCTTTACGCAACAGATGCGTTTCCTGCAAAAGGCAGACATCCGCCCAAGAGTGTTCCAGGAATGAGAGTATCGCCTTCTTTTTGACCGGATTATTCAAGCCCTTAACGTTGAGGGTCAGTACCCTCAGTCCCTTCATTAACGACACCATAGTGGGTGCCAAGTGCGCCTCTTGTTTATGCTTGTGAGTCCCCGTCCACCCACCTCCCTCGGGACCCCATGAGACTCATCCCGATCTAGGTGTGGAAAAGTATGTGAAATCTGACTACCTACTGGACACCCGTAAACTAACCCCATAACAATAACGATGAACAACCATAGTCCCTGGGTCGGAGATGAAGAAAAAAGGACCATCCCTCTACCAGTGGTGAGGTCTCGGTGTAGGTTCTCGGCCAAGTCTTCAGTTTCTCGTACCGCCTCCCGGTCCCCCACCTTCCCCCCCAACCCTCCTTCTGGCCAAGCTGTGTCACCTCAGGCGGGATCATTAGAAGCGGTGTCCTCTCCCAATTTGTTCAGAAGAGCCCTTCTTTCAGATGCCATAGTCTCCAAGTCAGGACCGGACCCTCCCAGGCCAGCGGGGGCCCTTCGCCTTCTTTTCTTTGCCTGCTGAGTTGCGTGTTCGGTTGGGGCTCCTCTTGGGGCTCTATCTGGAGTAACTCGCATGCCGCTGACAAGGAGCAAAGTTGATAGAGCTGATCCTGCCATCGTAAAATCCGTCTGAATGGGTGACCCTACGAATAAGCCCCCTTCTTGTCGTGGAGGAAGGTCGTGACTGGGCGGAACTCTCGCCTTTTCTGGAGTGTGGAGGCAGCAAGATCCTGGAACAGGTGGAGAGTCTGGCCCTGAAACTGACACAACGGTGTCTCTCGAGCCTTTTTCAGGATCCGGTCCTTTAGGGCAAAGTTGTGAATACAGGTCAGGATGTCCAGTGAGAGGGCCGTTCCTGGGCCCCAGCTGCCCACTCTGTAGGTCCTGTCCAGACGGATTGCTCCTGCTGCTGTGTCTCCGAGGATTTGAGCGAATAGGTCTGCAACATAGTCCTCTATGTTATCTCCTTCCGCCTCACTAGTATTCGAATGTTGTTTCATCTGGAGAAATTTTCTAAGTCCTCTGCATGTGCTTGAAGATCCAGTTGTTGCTCTGACAAGCGAATGACTTCTTATTGCAATTGCTCAATTTCCTCATCTTGAGATGCATCACGCCCCTTAAGGGCATCCACTTGATCGCCGATGTCTGTCACTTCCTTCAGAAACGCTTGAATTTCGCTCGAGAGATCCCTTTTGACTGCCAGAAGGTCGTCTCTCTTCCAGGTACGGGCAGGTGACTGGGGCCTCTAGTTCTTCTGCTGATGGTGAGGTCGCTCTACTCGTTCCCCCCTTGGGCTCTCCATCTTGCGGACCCGCTGGTTTCATGAGCATATCCTTGATGGAGCCCCCTTTCTTTGCCCTAGCGGACGCCATCTGCTCTGTATTACCGGGACCTCTGGAGGGAGGGCGAAGTATTCTGTAGGGGTCCCCCTTACTCCCACTCTCTGCTGGGACTCACAGTTCTTCGAGCTGACCTCGGGACTTGTTTATAGAAGGATCTCTCCGCTCCTTTTCCGCTGGCGGAGTTGGGATTCTTATTTCCTGCGACTGATGGGGTAGGGGCTCGTCTTTTGACAATGTAGGAAAAAACCCACCACCCCATGGCACAACCTCGAGCTGAAAACATTTAAATCCACATGCAGACGCCTAGAACACCTATGGAGGGTGGACTGCAGTACGGCGGCCGAAAAAGAATTATAACGAAGCACTAAATGATTACAAAGGAGCTATCATCAACACTAAAAAGAACTTCTACACTAGCAAAATAGAGAGGACCAAAAATTCTGCCAGAGAACTCCAACAGGGCAATGTATTTACCCCGGATCAAGCGCTCTATGATAAAATGGCCACTTTCTTTCAGTCAAAGGTTCAAGTAATATATCAGGAATTAGAGAGCCAGAGCTCTGGCCCCCCCTCCCCGCAGGCCACACTCACGGAAGACATGACATCTATCACCTGTCACCTGACCTGTTTCTCCTCCTTGACAACCGACAGCGTAAATTACCTACTACTGGCTATCAAGTCTGGATCTCCAACTGACCCATGCCCGCCGGACATCATTCATGGTGTCTCGAATAAAGTCAGTGTCCTACTTGCCCCCCCTCTTAAAAAATGTTATTAACACTGGTATCGTCCCGACCTCCTGGAAGAAAGCTTGCATCCAACTCATCTTAAAGAAAACATCCCTTGATCCTCTCAAGGTAACAAATTACCGCCCGATCTCCTGTTTGCCTCTAGCAGCCAAAGTCTTGGAAAAAGCCTTTAACTCAGAGCTCACGGACTACCTAAATTCCAACAACCTTTTAGACTCCACACAACATGGCTTCCGATCGGGCCTTTCAACGGAGTCTGCATTAATCATGGCCACTGAGGAAATACGATGGCAAATTGACAAGGGTGGCAGGGCCATCCTAATCCTACTTGACCTATCAGCCACGTTCGATACGGGTAATTACACTGTACTTACGCGACGGCTGGAGGCAGTAGGCGTCGGAGACACAGCGCTCACCCTTCTCACCTTCCTCTCTGCTAGAGAACAGAGGGTGTGCTGGGACACCCTAGAATCTGGCAAATTTTATCTCCCTCGGGGAGGGCCGCAAGGATCAGCACTGTCTCCAACACTGTTCAACATTTATGTGACCCCATTGGCCTAACTAATTAGGGACCATGGCTTCTCGCGCTAGTATGGTATGCGGACGATACCCAAATTATTATCTCCATTTCATCAATGGCAGATTCGGTGGCGGACAGTTTCCATAGCTGTCTTGGCCACATCATGAAATGGATGCACAAGAACTACTTAAAATTAAACACGGACAAGACTGAGGTCATGGAATTTGGAAGTGGTCCTCCTATCTGGACCCAATTATGGTGGCCAGCAGTGGCAGGGGCCTGTCCTGTCCCTACTACCAAAGTGAACAAGCATTGGCATAGCCAATAGGTCTCACCTTTGGGACCTTATAAGTCATTTAGCCATGCAACAGTTGATGTTGTTGCACCAAGGATATTGTGCTGCATAACTAAATACTTATAAGGTCCCAAAAGCGAGACCTATTGGCTATGCCAATGCTTGTTTTTGTTAGTTATTACATCAAAATAACTTTAGATATCATTGGCCTGCCTTTGTATTTCTACAAAAGCTTTTTTGCAGAAGACATATGCTTTTCAGTTGTTAATTTTATTCATTAGTCGTTTAAAGTTAGGAGTTTATTGCTGTAACTGAAACAATGCAAACAAATTACATTATGAATTGTTATCAATTAACGCTTTAAACATTGTTTTTAACTTGTATGTATTTTTAATGGTACTGATTTTTATTTAGTTTCTTGATTTTTAATTAGGGATTTTTTTAATAGTTGGTAAACACAGGGGCTGTTTCTCCATGGGGGTGTAGGAGCGTCGCCCCCCCCCCCACCCCTTTGAGCCGCCATGAGTCACAGCATTTAGAATTTATAATGACTACATATTGTTTTTTTTGTTTACGTTGCCCTGGTCACAGCACTATGCAGGTCGGGTTTCTGAGGCGAGGTGGGGGCAATTCTATTGATTGGCAGGCAGAAAGGCTGCATAATAATGGCTGGTGCCATGATGTGAAGTGCACCTGTCAGGTTGGACAGGCCTCTTACTGTGCCCAGCTTGACATGGACAATTCAGACCCATTGAACTTGCACTGCCTTAGAATCCCAGGGGAGCTCATTCCCATCCCCCCAGTCTCCTTTGGAGCGCTGGGTTCACTGCCCCAACCAATCCTGGCTGTCCTGTTCCACAGGCGGGGGTGGGAGAATAATAGAACGACCAAACACTGTGTGGCTTTATATTGAAGTCACAAAGTCATTGGCCATGTTTCTATTCAAAGATGATGCAATATGCTTTCCTCGCGCACAGCGCCACTGGAGGAATGGATGAGGCCCTCACACTGGACAAGGACCAGCTTGAGATTTCTGAAGGACTCCGTCGGAGTGTGTCGGTGTTTTCACTCCATCGGCCGTGTGAGAGCCGTGTGAGTGTTTTGCTGTAGAATCTTCCTCTGTTATCTACGGGGCAACCACGTTCACTGAGAAATGCTCTCATTTATCCAGAGTATCGAAAGGAGCGAGAAAGGTGTCAGAAATCCCACTTTTTTGGCCAGTGGCTGCCCTGTGCTTGAAGGGAGGGGAAGAGAAGTCACCTTCATTCTTTTCCCCAAGTATGTGATCGGAGGCCCCAGCTGGGAGGCGCATCCCAGGCCTGGCGGGTGTTCTTTTGGACGGTGACAGCATTCGCTCAGTGACGCTTTTTACCAAATTAAATGTAAAACTAGTAAAACAAAACAAAAATGCGCTGTGAACCGTCACACTAATGGACCTGAATGTGTAAGTTACTATTTGGTGACTGTGACCAGTCAGCAGTTTTTATACTGGCAGCGCTTGCAGCAGAAAGGGAAGTGTATTTTAAATAGAGGAAAGTTGCGTTATGGTCAGAGCTGCCAACTTTGAGACTGTGAACCGGGCTTCGAGTCTCGGCGTCTGCTCAACATCCTGTGATTCTCGGCAAATCACTTAATCTCCTCCTGCCCTTCAAAAATTAAAGGTGTCCTTGTGTGAAGTAACTGGTGCTTGTGTAAAGTGCTTCGGGTCGAGTTTGCGCTACTTAGAACTGAAAACAAAATTATGAAATGTTTGATTTGAAAGAAACTTTCCATTTTTAATGGGAAGATCTGCTTTGTTTACCACTCTCGACACTGGCATCACCTAGCGGTGTGTTTGTGTGTGTGAGGGAGGGGGGACGCTCATGCCATGCAACAGTTTTATTTCTTCTGGCCTCACTCTGTGCCTCATCATCACCCCGCAGTTTCCCCGGACCTATGTCTGGAGAGTTAAGAAACCGGACTGGCTCCATAGTAGAGATACTTGTTATTTCAGCTGAGCTATGGCATTGTGCTTGTCCTCGTGCAGGCAAACGGCGTATTCTAGCTCACTCGGAAAGTCAGCAGACGCCGTTAGAAATCTCAGTGATTTGACTAAGTGAGGGGGCATAGCTACCAAGGGACCCAGGCACCTGTGTGCAGATGCCCGTTCTGGTACTTGGAGATGTATGTAGTTGGCAACTGTGGTGCTGCTGGGGCCGTGCACTGCCGCCCGGTGAATTGCTTCTCAGGGCACAGCAGGCCAGTCAAAAAAGGCATGACAAAAAAAAGAAACAACCACCAACAAACGGGATGAGAAAGGGAAGGGGCTGTGGCAGCCGTCCCTGCCATTCACTCCGAGGAAGACAACACCCAGGGTGCGGGCCAGCGGCTTGTGTTGAGAAAAGAGGAAAAACAAAACATGACGTCTCATAATTAAGAGGCCTTTAATTGTTGCCACCAGCTGTTGCGCGACAAAGATGAGTGCTCAGCAAAAGATTTAGCGCCAGTGTCAGTAACTGGAATGCACAAGGACCGCAAACACAACAATGGAAGAGCTAATTAAACAGGCACATAAGCATCAAGTCATCGTCTATCTGAGATATGTCATCAACAACTACTGCAGGGAAATACGTAGGTTCTATGAAATATAAAGGCCTCATCTTAAAAACAACTGAGACAAGCGCTGAAAGACAAGCGCGGCAGCGAAAGTTAATCTGTTTGCGAGAGAAAAACAATGCCTGTAGACGCTGAGGGCATGTACAGCGTTTACCTTGCGGGAGCGAGCGCGATAATTGCTAACAGATGGCGCCGCTGCTCGCTCCCGCAAGGTAAACGCCATACATGCACGAGTACTAATAGGAAACAGTGCAAAACATGCACGAGTTTCAACAAAAGCCTGGACCGATTCCAAGAGGTCACTTCAAAGCAGCGCTTGCGGGCTGCGTAGGCAATACCTAAAAACCTTGGTTTTTTATGTGATGCTCAGCTCAATTTCTGAGGGCAGATCAATCAGCGGACGTCGGCCTGTTACTTTCTTTTAAAAATGCTTCATAAAATCCTACCTTTTCTACCTGCGGAATTGAGGAAAACGGTTGTGGTGGCTCTTATTCTCTCCCACCTAGACTATTGTAATGCCTTGTACTTAGGCGTTGACAAACGACAGCTGTCGAAACTTCAATCCCTTCAGAATGCCTACAGAATGCGCACCCTGCTAAACATTCCAAAATACAGTCATATCTCGGGCGCAATCAGAAATCTGCACTGGCTCCCAGTTAAGCAGAGAACTCAGTTCAAGGCGCTGTGCCTTGTCCATAAAGCCCTTTCTTTATTGGGGGGGGGGGGGGGTGGGGGGGTGGAGGTGGCCAACGATTACCACAAATTATCCCAATGGCATCCCCCCGCAGGATGCCAAGATCTGCCAATAAAGCCCTGGTCCACGTCCCCAGAGTTAAAAAGACCAGATGGGGAGGCAGATGTCTCTCTTTTTTGGCATCTAAGCTATGGAATGAACTTCCACTCAATATTAGGCTTTTATCGTCTAGATCCCAGTCTAGGAGTCAAGTTAAAACCTGGCTTTCCCCTCCCTAACAGTGATCTAGCCCCTCCTGACTTCTGCACCGTCCTGTTCTCCCCAGCGCCAAGACACCTCGGCATTCGTGCGCTTTATAAGCCTTTACTTACTTACTTGAGGCTATCCAGGCTGGTCTAACCTCTCACATTTGGCTCTCCCCAGCCTCGTCAGTAGCTTCGGGTCTGGTGTCCGGTCTCCACTAGGGATTAGCAGTGTCCCATTGCTTACAGTAGGCCCTGCCCTAATGTTGCCTCCTATGGTCTGGCTTCTAAGGTTAGCTGTGGGCTCCTAATTTCGCGCTGGGCTGTTAGCTCCCCCCAGCGGGTCCACATTCTATGTCTCGGAGGCTGTTCTTGCCTCTTCCCCAGCCTGGGGTTGTACACGGTGCCCCTGGCTTGCCTTCTTGTAGCGCTTATTCCAGTGGGGGGGGACCTTCTGCCCGTCACCGACCTCGAGACCCTCCCGGGGAGTCTGAACTTTTGTCTCTCAGTGCCAATACCTGGTGCTGGCCCCCTGCACCGAGGCCGGGAGTTTCCTCTCGCACTATACCTTCCGGGCTGGGAATCGGCGGTGACCCTCTATGTAGGCCCCGGGGGCTGCAACTTGCGAGGTCTCCCTTCAAGCCAGGACTCTTTGCTCCTTAGGCCGTCGCGGCACAATGAGCTCCGTCCGCGAGTGCGCTTTGGTAGTCCAGCTGCTCCACTGCTCAGTAGCGTCAGGCCTCTCAAGGCCTGTCGGGGCTCTGCGCCTGGAAGGCCGGTCTCGCCCTGCGCCGGTGTCACCTCTCACACCGTCACTGGAGATTTGATGTTGACGGCTCCAAG
Source organism: Calotriton arnoldi (assembly GCA_963921515.1). Lineage (NCBI taxonomy): Eukaryota > Metazoa > Chordata > Amphibia > Caudata > Salamandridae > Calotriton > Calotriton arnoldi. The sequence continues at coordinate 2,441,956 of CAWUFW010001300.1, forward strand.
CCTCACTGCATGGCGTCTGGCCCTTCCGCTCTGTGCGGCTCCCCTACGCACTCACCGCACCTTCTGGGGATCAGAGGCAGTGGGCGGCTCCTCCTTGTATGTCTCGGGGCCTCCACTTGTCTAGACCCACGTAAGCATGTCCCATTCCATGGTCCATCACTTCCAGGAGGGGACGATCCGCTACTGCTCTCAAATCACAGTGGCGGTCTCTGGGTACAAAGGAGGGAAGGGGACGAGGTTGCCTTGGGGGACCAGACCTCTCCCTTCTCCTGAGGATCACGGCCGTAGTAGGCGCCTCTGGACGAACTTCTGATTCTCCGATCCAGGCCCGGGCCCGTCCTTTGTTCGGCTCACTGTGTATCGTTAAAGTCGCTCCCACTCCGACGGGGGGCCCGGGACCCTGCCCACACTTTGCTGTTGTCAAACCCAGCTGAGGTGTGTCTGACCTGGGGGTGGCGAGGAGGTTTTGGTGGGGTAGAGACAGAGACACACGTCCTACTCTGTTGCCATCTTGGCCACCCCAATGGGATTTTTTAACAATAAGGGATTTGAATAATTTCTCTAGGGCCCAAGATTTGATAAGCACCTTTCCCACAGAACTCTATCCAGCAAAGTGTTTGCAGCGATGTTGACAGCATAACAATCCCTTTTAGATCTGTGAGAAGAAGTATGTGACTGAACCACAGGAGATGGTGTTGAGCTTTCATGAAGATAGAGCCCATGCTACATCAGTAGAATGAGAACACTAAAAGTTACAAAAGGAATGATAATATTCCACCAAAGATGCAAATGTAGGACTATGGTGGCCGATGTACCTGTTGCAGCCCCAGCAAAAGGTAATAGTCCTTCAGTAGTGTTAGCTAATCACAGAAGTGGTTGTTTCTTGGAGAGATGGTGTTTTAGGAGGATCAGGCTCCTTCTAAGTAGCACAATTTCTTGCATTGGTATAATTTCAATTGATGTAGATTCTTTCATTGCTGGACGTAAGATTGCAGTTGCAGAAGTGGCAATCGTTAGGCTCAAGGTTGTTGTTTTATATTCATGTTTCAAAGCTGTTATACTATCTTGCTGCGCAGGGCTGTGTCAGCATCGAACATCTATCATTGCAGCACATGTATTTTATGCAAGAATAATGTTGGTTCAATAAATATTATTGAAAACGTCCCACTGTGTATTCTCTGAATATTTCTCTGAGAATAAGCCCTATATCCTACTTGTGTTGCATGCACATATCTATGCATGTCTACATTTCATGGTACCTCTGATAATTTACCAAATCAGATCATGGTATATGTGCAAAGAAATGTATAGGCTTTACAGCATGAGCTGTGTCTGTATACTGTAAGAAGCAGTTGAGGACGAAGTTAGCCATGTGTACAGTCCCAAAGATCACTCAGCCCACATCAGGCTTTGCAATGTTGTTTTCTGGGAGCTAGCTATATGTGGTATGGTATATGTGCAAAGAAATGTAAAGGCTTTAAAGCATGAGCTGTGTCTTTATACTGCAAGAAGCAGTTGAGGACGATGTTAGCCATGTGTACAGTCCCACAGATCACTCAGCCCACATCAGGCTTTGCAATGTTGTCTGGGAGCTAGCTATACTTCACAGAACCCTTCAGAGTACCATACAAAAATGAGGTGACATTTGATGGCCAGAAGATTCACTCTTATGTATTGAATTTTTGGGAATGTGATGTTCATGTGTAATCAGTAGGCACAGCCTGCTGAGAGCATGTCCTGACAATGACTTGTAGCCAGTCTGGGTCATTGCCCAGGCTGGGGCAGTTGCTTAGGCAAGACAACTGATGTTTTCACTGTAAAGGCCTATTTGCACATCTGACACATTCCTAGTGTAGATAGTTGGTTAAATCTGAAGAGTTTTGGAAATGTCATTCACCAGTTTTGTTACATTCAATCCAATGAAAGAACATATACAATGGCATATTGAATATCCCCCCCTTGACCCCTACCTGTTCCCTCCCCCCTCATAGAGGTTCAACCCAAGACAACGTGCACTCAATGAGACTATCTCAGGACCTACGTACTACCTCAGTGCTGCACAGCACACTTGGACTTCCGAACCAATATGTATACTAATGCTCTATTGTATGACTCCTGCACTAAACTGTTGTAAAGCGCTCCGATACCCCCGGGTCCGGCCAGCGCTATATAAAACTCCTTAATAAATAAATATCATCCCTGTTACAGTGCCACACATGGCAAAAGGTATGTCCTGTGATGGCAATACATGCCACACAAACTCAATCGGACGTAGTATGGTAGCTGATTAAGTAGTCGTGTAGGCGTGGGGTGATTAAGTAGTCCATATGTCTACACATCCCCAGAGAGGCAGCTCTCAGTGACACACATGGCAGCCCTTACTTTGTGACCCAAGTCTCAGGATGTTGTCTATACTATGGTACCAGACTCTATGGACCGTATGCATCAATTCACTGGGCCTGGAATGACTCCGACCACAACAGCAGAAATTAACCTTAGATTCGTTTTTTTTTTTTTATTCTATTTCTTTTTTTTATTTTAAATATTTTTATTGATTTTACAAAATAAACACCCCTCAACAACACCCACCCCCCACACAATATCTGACAAATGAAGGATCCAACACAAATAGATAAAAAGTTTTCCAACAAGTTAAAATAAGTCAATAATAAAAAATAAAAAAATCCTTTCTGCTGATTCAATCTGATCATTAATAATTGCTATAATTCATCATACAAAACATAAACACCTGCATGGGAATAGAAAAAATCATATAACAGTCATGTTCTGAGTCCCCCCTAAAGTGCAGAGTGCAATTTAAAAAAATGTTTTGATTGATACACCAACGTAGATATAACTCCCGGTTTCAAGGGCCCTTATGTCTAGTACATCTTTCTTTTCATACAAGTATTCATTTCTCCCAGATTACACCCTGTTAAGTATATCAGCGATCAACACCGAACAAGTTATTAGGCTCACACCATAAGGCAAATATATGTGATTTTTAAAGATTTGATTGATTGACCCACAGCGTTAAATGTTCCCAAATTCTCAGTCCCTTCTTTCTAATTCGATGACCTGTTCTTGCATAGATTGCTCTTCCCAAGTTATGCACAGCCAACAAACGCGTTAACCAGTGTTGAAAAGATGGGGGATTTGTGTCTAACCACGCTGAGGCAATACATAACCTGAAAATGGCCACAGAGATACTTAACAAGGCCCTCCCTCCTCCATACAACCATCATTTTGAACTCCCAGTAGAATTACAGGGGGGGTTATGTCAATATCTAGAGATAATTTGTCTCTAAAAAAAGTTGTTAATTTCAACAATAGTTGGGGAAAGGGAGCAACATGTAGCAAACATATGCACTGCATCAGCCCCATATGAATCACAGCATGGACCAAGAGTTCCCTTCCCTTCCCCCCATTTCGCAATCCGAGAAGGAGTATAATATAGGGAGAAACAGGTCTTATAAAACTGGAGCTGAAGGCTGGCGGGCATTAAAATATGTTGTGCCATTAAAAAAGCTTGATGAAAAGCCAAGTCTGTGATCTCTGAATTCCTTTGTCATTTTAAAGAATGTTTCTCCAGATCATCTTTCATAAGATTATTAAGATAATTATAAATCAAGCCAATTCGGGGGGGGCGGGGGGGATTTAAATGGAGTAGTTTCACAACAAGGTCATCTTTATGAAACCCAGGTGTACCACCCCCCTTTAGCTGCAAAATATAATCCTAGCCTTAACCCATTTGTTCATATGTAAGTCACAAAAGATCTCTGGTAGGTTCTGAATATCTTGGGTAGGAGTATAAAAAGTTGGCTGCCAATACCAAACAGTTGGCGCACAGATACCCAAATTTTATAAGCAGCTGAAAGGGTCTTGAACCGGACCCTTTTCTAATACCCAAAGTCCAGCTGCTGCCATAGGCACCCCCAAGCCTCACCTCCGATTAATAACTCGTAAGGGGAGGGGCTTCCCCATAATATCGCTAGGGTGCTCCTAAAGGAGTACTGTGCAATGTACTAAGGACGTAGCCCAATAATATAATTTGAGCTTGGGGAAAGCTAAGCCCCCCCCGCTCTTTGGGGAGAGACAGAAATTTTACCGATCTTCTAGGTCAGGAGAAGGCCCAAAGAAATTGCGAATAAATATTATCGAACTTCTTTAACCATTGGTTGGAGAACATAAGTGGAATTTGTCTTAGTAAGTACAGCATTTTGGGAAAAAACATCATCTTGATCACATTCCATCTGCCCACCAGAGACAAATGCAAATTGTCCAACCTACCCACTGATTTTTTTCGTACTTTCCGCTAAAGGAGCTAGGTTCGCATTGCTAATCTCTTCTATGTTAGCCTTTCTAATTAACCCTAAATAAACAACAGCTTCTACTAATCTGATATCGATCAGGGATACATATTTGTTAAAGATAATTTGAGTTTTTCCTGTGCTTAGGGCGTACCCTGAAAAAATGCCAAATATCCGGGCTTCATCTTCTATAGTTTTGCTGTAACCACCGCGATATCATCCGCGTAGGCTAAAACCTTGGTGTAATGTCCCTGTACTATAATCGGGGAGATGTTCGTATTTGACTCCAAGCTCGTTAATTAGGGATCTATATACAGCGCGAATAAAAGTGGAGAACATGGACGGCCCTGCCGAGTCCCCCAAAAGATCTTAATTGGTTCTGTCATTTCCCCATTAATATATAGAGCATGAAACATGTCGACCCTCCGCACACCTTACACATTCCGTTAGACCGAAGCGGGTAGAATTCCCCCCCCCTTCAGTCCACGACTCACTAGTCGATATTTTAACGCATAGCACAAGAACCCTTTGAATAAAATTACCTTTAGAAATTCTTGTAGCTACTTTTAGATCACACGCCGTTCACCACACTTCTACTCACTACACATAAGCCCTCTCATAACACCCTCAGCTTTGGGCATTGCAGCGCTGGCCCAACGAGGCGCTGCCCTATGATGAAGCATGACACCCCTCGGGTGTGTGTGGGCCTTTGCTCCTTATTGGAGCTATCCCAGTGCTAATATGCACTCTCTTCTTCCAGCGCCTGGTTGATGACACTCCCCTAATCCCCTCCTCTTCCCATTTTCCTTCTCACTCATCTCCCCAATAGGAACAGCATACTCCTTTTGTTTTTGCTTATCCAGCCAGGCCAGCAACTTGTTGGCCTTATCCCCTATGTCATAAAGTCTGTGCTGAGTGGCCAATGCCTGTGCCCTGGCACTATTTTCCAATAGATCCTTGAGTTCTTTTTGCCGTACCCGTAGTGTTAAACCTCGTAGGTACTGCCTATCTTTGACTGCGTGGGGATCGGTTCCTAGTGCACGGGCCTCCAGACGTAATATTTCTGTTTCCAGGACCCGACATTCAAGGTGTTTTTCTTTTTTGATGGTGCCTATTTTTGCCTGTGCTCGGCCCCTGAGGACCGTTTTGAAGGCCTCCCAGAGGGTCACTGTGCATTCAACTGTTCCTACGTTATCCTTGAAGTATTGCTCCACCCCCTCCCTCAAGTCCTCTCTAAAGTCTTCATTCTTAAGGAACCATGTATCTATTCTTTGTGGCAGTGTGTGGTCTCTGACTGGGCCTGTTAACTTAGCTTCCACTGGGGAGTGGTCTGAAATCCCTTGTGCCACAAGTGTGGCATCCCTAAATTTCCCAAGTCCCGGACCTTGTGTAATAAGATAGTCAAGCCTCGAGAGGCTTCCGGTCGCAGCCGATAAGTGAGTATATTGCTTCGTGTTTGGGTGGTGATATCTCCAAATGTCACCCAGGCCCATCGCGTCGAGGAATCCCTTCAACTGCCCTCCCCGCCACGCTGTGCTTGTCCCCATGGGACACCCGCCAGCCGCATCTAGTTCCGGGTACACAACATCGTTCATATCACCTCCCAGGATCAGCCTACCCTCTGGCAGCTGCAGCAGTAAGGGACCCAGTGCATCAAGCGTGGCGGTCTGAAAGCCCGGAGGGGAATATACCAAACAAAGATTGAGTCTCTTCCCTTCCCAAATGCCACTCACAACTGTGTATCTCCCCAGGGCATCTGTCCATACATTACTTTGGATGAAGGGAAATGTACGTTTGGTTAGAATTCCTACTCCCCTGGATCCGGAGGTGTACCCGGCATGAGCCATCAGAGTGTATCCATATCTATCTAGTGCCTTGCAATAATTACCTTTAAGGTGCGTCTCCTGCAAGAGAACCACGTCTGGTGTATGCCTTTTAATAAGTTGCAATACTGTCGACCTTTTTAGTTTGCCATTTAGGCCATTCACATTCCAGGACCATATCTTCACCGAGGACTGGATCTGTCTATGGACCGCCATCTATGTGTATGTTCACTGTCAGTGCCCCTTTCCCCTTGCTGGCACTCCTTTCATTTGCAGACTTGCGCTCGCTCCCTAGATATTGATCTGTGATATCGTACCTAACTACTAGTGCCCTCCCCAACCCCCCTCTCCCCCACCGGGCTACCCTGCTTCTAAGGTATGGAAACCTCAACTCTCCAACCCGCAGAGCACCTGTCGCCCCTTAACTTGCATAACAGTTCTAGCTAATAGATGGGGGGTTGCTCGACCCAGCAGGACCCACGATCAATAAGCTCTGCCGTACTCCCTCCCATCCAAGCCCATTCCCGGCTGGTAGCCTCTGTAAGTCTCAGTATGGTGGTAGCCACTGGACATCCCGGTCAGGCCGGTCCCAAAGTCTCGTTACTTCTGTGTGCCTCTCTGGGCTGCCCTCCGGGATAGTGTCATAATTGTTTGTCTTACCTCCGTCCCGATCTCACCATTCACTATTCTCGGGCCACTTCTTCACTGGATGGACTAGTGGGCCGTGAGGACGGAGCCCGCCAGCCCCGCCCAGTACCTGTCCCTTCACATCCTTTAGTGGCTCCACTTAACCCGTGTGAGTCTTTGCCTTGCCCCGTGGCAACTGTGCGCCATCCTTCTAGCCACTCCCTGGCTTCCTCTGGAGTAGTGAAGTGCCAGGTCTTTCCCTCAGGTATCACCCTCAGTCGAGCCGGAAAGAGCATCATGTATTTTAGGCCTCTGGATCGTGGATCCTTTTTTCACAGGTTCAAAGCTTCGTCACTGACTTTATACTTGAAGCGTAAAATCCGGAAAGAATCTTATCACGGTGTTTTCGTATGGCAAGTCCCCTTTCACTCTGGCAGCCTGCAGAATTGCATCTCTGTCTCGATGATTGAATATTTTGGCAATAATCGTTCACAGTGGGGCTCCAGGTCTTGGGGGTGATATCGGTGCCCTATGTGCTCTCTCAATAGAGAAGAATTTCGATAGGCACGGGGGTTGCAACTTATTGACGATAAGATCTTCTAGGAACAGATCGATACTTTGTCCCTCTGTCCCTTCAGACACCCCAACTACCCGTATATTGTTCCTCCTCGATCTCCCTTCTTGGTCTTTCAGCCGCGCAGCCATCTGTGTTGTCTGCTGGTTTAGGGTATGTACCTGTTCTTCAAGGCGTTTCGTCTTAGACTGAAGCTGGGCGATATGGGTCTCGGCCGTAGACACCTTCTCGGTTAGTTTGGAAAGGTCTGCTCTGATTAAGGTGACTTCTATGGACACTGAGTCTATCTTTAGCTCCAGGGAGCCCTTGACGTCCCGGATTGCCGGCATTATCGCGGACAGCGAAGGCTCCACCACCCCCCCTTCCTCTTCTGAATTTGTTGCGGGCCTTGTGACTGCATAATTATCCATTTTGTTGGATTGGATCGGGCCTGCGCCTTTGTGCTTCCCCATCGTTCTGTTGTTTGCTGCCAGGATCTCGCAGTAGCTCTTCGTCTGGGGGGGGTCCTCCTCGTTGGCTCAGCCCCTGGTAGTGTTCTTTGTGGTCCGTTCAGCGCCCCTTCCGGGTGTCTCTTTACTAAGGTGCTAGTTATCTTTTGCCCACAGGAAGTCAACACCTAAACTCTGATCACTTGTGCCGATTATGAGGAACTCTTCTGGTCCTTTGGATTGTCCACGGAATTGTAGCAAACCCAAAAATGTGTCTAGGGCCCTTCCTGTGGGTCCTGTGTAGCTATGTGGCCTATGTGCTACGAGTCTTGGTTGGGGCTATATATCTTTACTACGGGGGCAGAGGATGTAAGAGTCGTCCTCAGCGCTGGGCCCACGCCTTTACCCACTGCGGAGCCAGCGCCGTTTCTCCGCAGCGTTTCTTGTCTTAGGAGTCGATTCTGGGGTACGTGTTAAGTGGCCCCCGGCGCCTGAACCCTCCTCCTCTATTCCGTATCTCAATATTCTTTATTCGTTGTTGTTGTGGCCCCCTGCAGCAGCCGCCGCACCTCAACACACTATCGGCCTTTTCACACTTGGATCTTCAAGCCATTGTCCCAACTGCACATTCCATTCTCTCCACTGTGGGTCTTTGTCGAGGCAAGTTTTGGAACTTATTGGTGCCTCACACCGTCTCAAGCCTCTGGACAGGCCGCACAGGGGGAGAGAGACCACGGGCGACGATCCGGCGCTCCGTCCTCTCTCTACACGATGGATCTCAAGCGGCCCCTCCACCTCAATTTCCAGGATGCGGGTTGGCGTGCACCTGGCGCCACTCCCCGCCCTTCCCGCTGGATCGCTCACTCACGGCCAGTGTATCGGCCGCTGCCACTCCCCAGGTCGGCGTATTGGGCAGCAGGCTCGGCCACCACACTCACCGCACGCCGTGCTCCAGCCTCCGCACCCCCGGCTGCGTTCGGTCGTTGTTCCCGGATGGATCAAAGCCACGCGCGGATCCCAGCGTTTCACAGGAAGTTGATGCATCGTCAGCCTGCCCTCTCTTCGGCCGCCGCCCAAGGTCGAGACGATCAGTTTGTCCTAATGCCCCAGATTTGGAGTGCAGTCGGGTCATTGATCGCGGCACCAGGAGGACACCTTTCACCCGCTGTTGGTCACCAGTGAAAGTATGATCTTTAGAGGCAGGATAGTGATGGATTTTGGGGCTAGGATCGGAGCTCCGCTACTCTGCGGCCATCTTGGTCTGTGGTCAGACCACTCCCCCTTCTATCACTAGGTTTGACAAGCCGAAGATATAAAACCGCTCAACACCCCTTAGCATTTCCTACTTCCGTTTGCTCCTAGCGGGTCATTGGATGCTTAGAGGAATTGATTTCAATATAGGGAATAGATGGATTCTATTTCCTGTTTATTTGTAAAGTGAGATTGATGAGGGCGGCAGAGGTCGGCTACTTCACCACCATAGTTAAGCTGTCTTTACCTCCTCTTGGATTTCTGCATAAAGCATGGCAGCCATGGGCGCATCCATCTAATAGATCCTAGATACAAGTTAACAGAGGACAATGTCGGACACCAGGTCTTGTGAATCATGACACACGGTCAGCACACCAATGCTAGCAGTTATGTTATGTGCTTTCTTCTAAATACAATCATGAACTGAGTTAAGACACCATAGCCATTAATACAGAGACTCTGGTTAAGTGTAAGTGGAATAACCCAGTTCCGGGTACCTTGGATGTATCAGTGGAAAACAGCGTCTGTTCACAAAACATCATGTGTATTAAGCCAATAAAGGTTAAAACTTGTTGGCTCGCTTGTATATTTATCTGTGAATGTCTAAAGCTGGCTTGGTACAATCAGTGCGGTTACAGGTACAACCTCCTACTGACATGTGGAATTATTTTACTCAGTAGTTCTTTGTCTCAAATGAAGAGAACCCCCCTCTCTGAAGTCATTGATTTAAGCTCTGGCTGTATTCTGAAAGTGGCCTGGGTCATCCCAAGCACCGGATTGGACCTAGCACCCGCATCCATACCGGTAAGTCAGCAAAGACAGCTTTGCAAACGGATCCCAACACTTTCCATATATCTCGGTACTGGGAGATGAACCCACCAGTTACTAGAGAGTAAAGCAGGGGGGGAAATGTGGGAGATAACGGATCGAGACACTGACTCAGGATACAACACATGAGAACTGTAGTACAAGGGAAAGACATTATGGATTGCACAGCGAGAGAACAAAAAAGAAATCGCCTTTTCCTTAGCTTCAAAGATGATATTTCCTTCTCCTCTCTTTTATCAGTGCTAGGATTTTACAGGGCATCTGAGGCAGGAAGGCAAAATGCAGAAGTCCAGAGATCTCTAGGAAAAGTTCTAGAGAAAGTAACAAGACAAAGCAAATGAGAAAACTGAAGAGTGGAGTCCAGCAGGACCCAAAATGTAACAAGGAGAGATGAACACCCCAAAGGACACAAATTAAAGGAATCAGCAGAAAGCTGGGTATAGATTGGAGGGCAGTAGAGAGAGACCGTGTAACCCACTATGTCACCAGGCATCGAGTAATAATGTGAGGCACAAAGTATTCAGTGCTGATGGGAAGTGCTTCTGTGGAGCGCCCTTTCAATCCGGAGGTCTTTCAGGGTGAATCAGATGGCATAAAAAATCTGTTGACATGGATATACGAAGGGAGATGTGCATGGCCATAAAATACTGTAACTTCAAGGTAACCGTAAGATGGCTGATTTTCTATGATCTACCCATGCAGCCCCAAATTTCAGCATCACAAATTGCTAACGAAATGCTTTTGTTTGATAAATTGTCATTATTAAATTGAGCTAATTTCAGGGCTTTATTTGGGCCGGGTCCAGTCGGTGCTGAGCACTGGCAGTTTTAAAAACAGCGCATCGAAACGGGTCCCTATCGGGCTCCGTTTTCCAGCCATGACCTTTTGGGTGCCATGCCCGGCAATACAGACTGGTGAGGGCAGGTGTAACAAAGATGGCTGACGCATCATTACATGAGTCACACAAAATACTTCAGCCATGAATCTGGAACCTGAAAAGCAATCCTAAGAGGAGGGATGTTGTTTTAAAGGTGCCCTGCCCCGCTGCGCCTCCTTTCTCTGTTGGAGCCCAGCAGCATGGCTAGAGTCACTTCGGAGCCTCTTGCACTTGCCCTGCGTTATTTTGTGTTGACCCGACCACTCACGCTACATGCCATGACCTTTGCTTTGCTGCTGGATGTGGTGATGTTCGAAACCGAGAGAGAATCATCCCCTGGACAGATACCGCACTAGAATCATGCGCGTCACAGGTGGCACTTGGCTGGCAATGGTCTATTTATGTAATGCTTTCACGACCCTGCATTTTCCCTTTTTTGCCACGCCTGAAATTGCCGGATCACAAATGCGGTTACAGTTTAGTCCTAGGCTGATGTGAAGCCGTGAATTGTTTAACCCGCTCAGATTTAGTCGTAAGAAAACAAGTTATGCATGAGCCGGGGTTCGGGAAGTTTCACAGATTGTATTGTAATCTAGGTGGCATGGTAGAGGAGAGACAAACACTGGTCTGAGGGCAGGATACAACACATGGGAACTGCTGTACAAGGGAGAGACATTAGGGATTCTCCAGAGAGAAAACAATCAAGAAATAGCCTTTTCCTTAACTTCAAAGAGGATTATTTCATGCATATTTATTCGTTGACTGGTGTGGCTGAAAGGCGGGCTGGTAAGCCTAGAGTGTGTCTGGAGCCACTCCACACACTCAACAATGAGATGGAGGCTTGCTTTCAACACACAGCACACTGATGCAAGCGTGCTAGTTATAGCAATCGCACATGATGTTAAGTAAATATCAGAATTTAAGGCATTACATAGCTGGCTAAGCTCCCACTGGGATCCCCCTGCATGCATGTACAGGGACGATGTGTACTTGGTATTTGCTTTGGTCAGGATAAGAATGTAAATGTAAACCGTGCAACAAACATCCTGTTAGAATATGAGGTTTATAAAATGGTAGGTGTAGAGTCTATTTAAAAGGCTGTCACGCTACAGCCTTTTAACATCTGTAGTCTGTGCCATTACACTCTGCCTACACCACTATTGTTTTAAACATGCTAATTTGTGTCTCTTGCCCGGCTGTGCTGTGCACAGGTCTAATGTATCTTTTACTATTTTATTATCCTTTGTTGAATGTGAATTCATGGATTCCTCAACGACCCAATTCTAGTCCTTATGGTTAAGGCCAGGCAACTAATTGTGTTGGGCACACACCTTGAACAGGCTTACCACGCCTCTTTTAGAGACCTCTCCCCCTCCACCCCAGTTTTTTAATCCACTTAAAGCCAACCAAATCTAGCCTTAAATCAGTCTACTCTATCACCCAGTAGCTAAAGAAAGCAGTTGACTTAACCGGATGGAGGGCATATCCCAAATAATAATACTTGGATTTGTATAGCGCAGCTAATCACCCTCGAGGGTCTCTAGGCGCTGTCCATATGCACGGGAAGATTACGTGATTTGCCCAGAATCACAGGCTGTTGAGCCCAGCCAGAGACTCGAACCTGGATCCCCCGTTCCGAAGTCGGCACCTATGGCCGTTAGGCCACACCTCTCAATAACCAAAGGTCTTAATCCTTTTATTTTTACCATTGCCCTTAAAGAAGCCTTGGTGTAATCTAACCAAAAACAGGTGTCTTACAGCAATAAATGACCCCATCTGTATTTGATGCGCTTCTAGTCTCACCAAAGACATTAACATGGCAAACAAGCACAATGGCGCAGGAGCTCATTATTTGCAACAATTAATGGATGTGCTGTTCTCCGTCTTTCAAGAAAGTGATGTATAATGTGAGGAAAGTACAACCACACGTGTTACACCTGGTGTAATGGGGACATCATATGGGTTCGTCTTTGGCTAGGACAGGACTAGGTTGGGTGAGGAGGAATAACAATGACTCGGACTGGGGAGAGCCAGCCTTTGCCCATCCGGCCTTGAACTCTATAAGCACAAGGAATTTATCAGTGGATAGGTCCCAGAAAGAAAGCAGTTCAAAGACTCATGGAATGAAGATTTTGGGGGGGCAGCTGACCATAGGGAAGTCTGCCCCCTGGGTTATTTGGGGAAGTGGAGCAGTAGGGAGACTGCTCCGGGGTTGGGCTACTTCTGTAGCCCAATGGGTATATAACTGGGCATTTTGTAGTGCCAGCCACCATTTTGTGGTAACACGGTGGCTGGCACTTAGGTAGTGTACGCTTTGCATATAGGTAGTCTACGCTTGGTCTTTTCAGCAGAGTAGGCATTGGTTATAATTTAGGTTAGGCACTTATGGCGAGATGGCTTTGTCCCAGGACGAGATAGGCCGCGGGTCGTATGGATCTGCTGGCGGAGGGGGCATCGCGGCGTGGAGGTCACTCCATCAGGAAGGCTTCAGAAGGGGTGGCAGCGGCCGTGTTAGCTTGTTCACCACTGCGCCAGGCCCCCGAGCGCGACAGCTGCCAGGTAGGTAAGCGGCAGCTCACTTGTGCGAAGAGCAGCCCCGGTAGAGAGAGGTGGCTCTGGGAGGGCAGCGGGAGGTGCAGGCCGGACTAGGGTAGAGGCTGTTAAGTTTACAAAGGCGCAAGAGGGCGCAGTGTGTGCTCCATCTGGGGCGGAGCGCGAGGCCACTTCTGCTACAAGGAAGGGCAGGGCCACAGCTCATGCGAGTGCAGCCTCAGGAAAAAGGAGGTGGGGGAGCGCGGAGTCACATGAGGCCAGGGAGAGGGCCTCATCTGCTGTAAAGACAGATGGGGCCATCGCTCATGCGAGCGCGGCCTCAGGAAAAAGGAGGGGGGGGGGAGAGCCCAGAGTAAGATGAGACCAGGGAGAGGCAGCCAGTAGCACGCAGATGCGCATGGTCTGCAGGGGGTATTAGAGGAGGGGGAGAGGACGCACCAGGGGCTGTGGCCGTTGGGATAATGGAGGGGGAGGAAAAGGCGGTGGATTTTACAGAAGTCTATCAAGAGTGGCTGAAGGAGAGTGGGGAGGACCAGAGGCCGGGCAGTGGGCTGGTTTAAGAGGCCGTAGGGGTTGAGGCAGCTAGCCCCCTTTGGAATCCTATAGATTGGGACAGGGGTGCCTGGTTAGTGAGGGCAACAGCAGGTGTACAGGAATACTGACTTGGCATGGGGCAGGGGGAGAGGGGGGGATGCAGGACACAGGAGATGGGGGAGGGGGTGGCAGCTGCGAGAGGGGGGCTGGGCAATGCAGAGGAGGAAGAGATGGCTCCCCATAAGGGAGCACTGACTGCAGTGGCAGCAGCAGAATCAAGCTGGAGCGAAGACGAGGGGGAAGAAATATTTGAGCCTCACTCACATTGTGCAAAGGGCGGAGAAGGGGCTCAGCCCCTGGTGAGAGTTTACAGCAGAGTAGTCTGCAGGGGGGCGGGGCGGGGCAGTGAGGCAAGTGAAGCAGTCTTATGTAGGGAAGTGTGCAAACAGGGGGAGGAGGCCGGATGGGGCGGAGCCTGCAGGAGGTTCAAGGGGGTCAGTTATGGGAACGTGCCAGCACACCAGGCCTACATTATCACTCGCAGGTTACCTCGGAGTCGGGTGGATCAGACTTGGGCGAGAGTCGTACGGCTCAGCGGCCCGAGGAGAAGAGAAGGCTCAGCCCAGTGCGGTTAGCTGGAGGGCGTAGTCGTACCGTATGATCACTGTGCCGGGAAGGTCTGCTACGATCTCAGTGGTGCAACGCACAGGATTATTGGGCTCTAAACCAGAGGCAACTAACATAAAAGAGGTGTAGGTCTGTGTAGGCGGAAAGGCTGGGAGGGCAGTGCTCGGCCCCTCAGCGTAGGTGGTCCGAGGTGCCAGACACTAGTGTTTTGGATTTTGATGAGGAGAGTCTTGAAGAGGGTGAATTGCGTGACAAAGACGAGGTGCAAATCAGAGGGGGAGGGTAGGCCACAACAGGAGGCGCAGGGGAGCTTCTAATCGCTCTGGGGCTAGTGTTTTGCAGGTTACAGGCACACTCAAGTCAGAAGTGGTGGAACCCACCGGAGACTGGATTTAGCGAGACGGCAGGCCCTTCCATGGGCACCGACTTTGGCAGTAGGGAAGAGGGAAGAGAGGGGAGAGAGGGGAGAGAGGGGAGAGAGGGGAGAGAGGGGAGAGAGGGGAGAGAGGGAGGAGGGAGAGGGAGAGGAGAGGGAGAGGGAGAGAGAGAGGGAGAGGGAGAGGGAGATGGAGATGGAGATGGAGATGGAGATGGAGATGGAGATGGAGATGGAGATGGAGATGGAGATGGAGATGGAGATATATAGAGATATATATATATATATATTGAAAAACAAAGGAACCTTACAGCGTAATTGAGGAAGATCTGTAACTTCGGAGGCCCAATGGAGGGCTATATCAATAATAGAACAATAATGTTAAAGCGCAGGACACACTGTTGGAAATAATTCGAAATGAGCACAGCAAAGCCTACTAAGGCAAGAAGTACTAACTACAAGTCCCAGCATGCCGCACCTGTGATACTCACCTGTTGTCCATTAAAAGGCAAAATAAATTGCATGCTGACTGAAGTGCTCCTTTCATTTACCTGCGCCATGACATGGAATGCCTGTGAGCAAGGAGCACCAGAAGCTCCGAAACGCGTAAGGCTTGTTTATTTTAACTCCAAAGTGAAGTGATTCCTTCTGCCATTACCAAGGATCCGGTTTCAGTGTGCCTCTTCGAACCGAGGTTCCTTTGTTTTTCAAAATTAATTACGGCCGGCCAAGCCGTGAAGAGTGCACCGCCCTTGACCTGTGAGGGCCACGGAGACACAGAACTGTGTCAAGTCTCCTGGTGGTGAAACGGACGGCGTAATTGAGGAAGATCTGTAACCCGGGAGGCCCACTGGAGGGCTATATCAATAATAGAACAATAATGTTAAAGCGCAGGACACACTGTTGGAAATAATTCGAAATGAGCACAGCAAAGCCTACTAAGGCAAGAAGTACTAACTACAAGTCCCAGCATGCCGCACCTGTGATACTCACCTGTTGTCCATTAAAAGGCAAAATAAATTGCATGCTGACTGAAGTGCTCCTTTCATTTACCTGCGCCATGACATGGAATGCCTGTGAGCAAGGAGCACCAGAAGCTCCGAAACGCGTAAGGCTTGTTTATTTTAACTCCAAAGTGAAGTGATTCCTTCTGCCATTACCAAGGATCCGGTTTCAGTGTGCCTCTTCGAACCGAGGTTCCTTTGTTTTTCAATATATATATATATACATATATATATATACATATATACATATATACATACATATACACACACACACACACACACACACACACACACACACACACACACACACACACACACACACCCCTCTCCCCCACGAATGTGTCGGGGGGGGGGGCTAAGGGGCAGCAGAGTAGTGGGAAGGCCCGCTTGAGCAAGGGTCGCTATGTAACAGATGCAGGTGTGCGCACACACGACTACTCATGGGACATGGGGGCTGTAGGAGTAGGGGCGCACTGCCAGAGAATTTCTGGAAGGGCAGAGTCAGCAGAGCCAGGCAAAGTTAAGTCAGGGCCTTCCAAGAAGGGAACTGGCAAAGATGTAGCGGCAGGGGACGAGGCTTCGCAGGAGGGCAAGACAGACGGGAGACAAAAACAGACAAACTAGAGAGCAAGGAAGTGAGGCTTTAAAAACTCCCATATATGAGAACCTCCAAACCTTTAGGGGCGCATATTATGGCATCTACTAAAGAAAAAATATGGAAGGGCAGGTACTTCGAAATGAAGAACTTACTGCACAGGGAGTTAAGGTCAAAAGAGGGGTCCAAAGAGGAAGAGGTGGAATTATTCAAGTGGCCCAGGGTCCTAGTCATTATTGAGAACTGGAAGGTAGCTTTTCTTATATATGCTAGCGTGTACTGTGAACAGTACCTGGAGAGGTCCGTCACAATGTTCAAATATATGGATGTAATTAGGAAAGCACACCTCAATTACAGCGGGTACACCTGGGTTCAGTACGATGAGGAGTTCAGGGCCCACATGGCATTTGACACAGAAGCACAATGGGGCGAACTAGACATGGATTTATGGCCGCACACAATGGGCCCTGCCAAATTTGGCAAAACCATTTTCACAGCAAGCGGGTTACCGATAGTTTATCGGCCCTTTCAAGGGCGCCCCACCCGGAGAGGGGTGGTGGGAGCAGAGAGAGGCCAGGCCAACGCCTTCGGCATATGCCGGGATTTTAATAAAGGGACCTGCTCCAGGGAATACTGCAAATTCAGGCATGAATGCTCAAAATGCGCAGGCAAGCACGCTTTTGTCAACTGTTTCAGGGCAGGGGGAGGGCAGACCTCAACCTGGCAGGGTCAACAGCAGGGTTACAGCAAGGACAGGCAGGGGGCCACGGGGCAGGAAAAGGGGGCCAGGGACCTGCAGGAAAAAGCTTGTACGCCCATTAATTTTAACAGGCTGGGATTTTGGCTTTTGACGTACGACAGACAGGAGAATGCTCGGGTCTTACTACAGAGGTTCACTTGGGGTTTTAGACTGGGGTACCAGGGTCCAAGGGTGAGACGTGGGCAGACAATTTGAAATCTGTATAGGAACACAGGTAGGAGGTGAGGGACAAGCTGGAGAACGAGAACCAAAAGGGTAGGATGGCAGGCCCCTTTGACGACTGGCCGATGGAAGCTTTGTGTCCCCCCCCCCATTAGGGTGGTTCCTAAAAAGGAGCCAGGGCAATTTCGACTAATTCAGCATCTGTCCTGGCTGGACTAGTCAGTTAATGACTTTATTCTTGAGGAGCAAGTGTCAGTCACGTACTCATCGGTTGAAGTGGCCTTAGCACTGGTGGAGAAAGTGGGACAGGGGGCACGCTGATGGTGAAGAGCAACATTAAGTTGGCCTTCCGTTTGTTGCCGGTACACCCTGCCGACTTTCAATTGTTGGGCATACAGTTTGAAGGAAAATGGTACGTGGATAAAGCACTACTGATGGGCTGCTCTATATCGTGCACCCTGTTTGAATGGTTCAGCACCTTCTTACAATGGCTGAGTACCAAAACTACTGGCAATGTCAATGTGACTCATTACCTGGACAACTTCTTTTTTTGTTGGGAGTCTCGCGAGTGCGACCTGTCAGCAAGCGCTGACAAGGTTCCAGGAGCTGATGGGGGACCTGGGTGTGCCATTGGCAACAGTGGGGGCCACAACAGTGATCTCATTTCCGAGGATTGAAATTGACTCCGTGGCGATGGAAGCCAGGCTGCCAGAGGATAAGAAACGGGCCATGCAGCAACTACTGGGCTCGATGCTGGGGAAAAGAAAAGTGACAGTTAAGGAGGTGTAGTAGGGTCACTTGAATTTCGCTTGCAGGGTGGTAAGAGCAGGGAGGACTTTTTTGTAGGAAGTTGGGCCTGGCCCTTTCAGGGCTGCCACTGCTGCATCAATATGTACACCTAGCAGCAGAGGTGAAAGAGGACCTGAGGATGTGGGGATTTGTTTTGCACACTTTTAATGGGATTCTCTTGGCGTCTTTGAATGGGACGCACACATTTTCTGACGCGTTGATAGGCATTAGGTTTGACCTTTCTTGGCAAGGACATTGGTGCACGGAGGAATGGCCAAAGGCATGGAAACAGGGCGGATGCAGTTTTGCCTTTTTGGAACTATTTCCTCTGCTGGTGGCATTGGCGCTCTGGGCGACCAGTTTCAGCACAAGAAAGTGTTATTCAGGGTGGATAACATGTCAGTGGTGCAGGTCATCAACAGGCAGTCCGCAAAGGTCATGCAGGTGTTGAAGTGCTTACAGCTTGATGTGATATTTAGAGCAAGACATGTGCCAGGTGTAGATAATGACATTGTGGATGCTTTGTCTTATTCACAGTGTGGGAGCTTCCATGGACTGGAAGTGGACAGTATCAGGACCAGAATGCCGCAGCACTTATGGTCTGTAGGAGAAACAGGATGCTTCAATTGGTAGCAGGGTCGCTAGCTGTGCCTACAAGAGCGCAATATTCACAGGCGTGGGCCGAGTTCTTGGCAAAGATCTGAGGAGTGGGCCAGGGTAGAGGACGTAGTACAATTTATATTGAGATTGATAGAAAAAGGTCAGTCCAGGGTGATGATTTTGGGTAAATTGCTGGCCAATGCATTTATGGGCAAGCTATATTGGGGGTATGCGCCCTCAGCAGGTGAGCTAGGGAGTAGGATCCTTGAGGGTTGGTCGAAGGAGCAGGGTCAGTGGGGGGAGCAAGAGGAAGCCTCCGACGCTGGATATCTTGGTCAAAGTCCTGGCAGAGTTGCTGGGAATTTGCAGCTAAATCAGTGAGACGGGTCTGTTTTCCACTGTAATGTTGTGGGTGTTATTGGCGCATTTCATGTCTCTGAGCTTTTGGGGGGAGGGGGAGCCAAGGGTTATTTCAGGGGGGAGGTTTTTGCAGGTGGAGCGGTGTTACGGGTGTGGCTGTACAAGTCCAAAACAGATCAGAGAGGTCAAGGCAAGAGCGTTCTTTTACTAGCTTATCCTGGGGCAGAATTCTGCCCCGTGCGCTGGGGTTTGATGCTGAAGCTACAGCCCGCCCCTGAGGGCGGGTTAGTGTTTCTGCATTGGGATGGGAAACCAGCTTCCGCTTTTCAGCTGTTGACAATCTTACGTCTTAGCGCGGGTAGGGCTGGACGCACAGGGCTTTGGAACCCACTCCTTTACAATCGGGTTAGCTACGGAAGTGGGCAGACAATGGTTGAGCAGAGACAGAACAATGGGCTTGGGGCGCTGGTCATCCAACTGTTTCCAATGTTATGTGCGCGCAGCGGAAGAGTGTTGATAGGTGGTATACAGGTTGTCATGTTGTGCTTTTATTTTTCAGGTTCTGTTCCTGGGCCGTTGGAGAACAGTTTGCGTATATGGATTGTGGGACATTCTTTCATAAAATGGGCAGAGCGGCAGGTCAAGTCTGGTGCGCATGGGGTAAATTTGGGGTTTAAAGATGGCATGTATTCAATCTCTTGGCATGGGAAAAGGGGAATGTGTTGATGCAAGTTGTTACCTTGTTTAAACAAGTTATTAGTGGGTGGAAAGTGCCCGGATATATTGCTCATTCATTTAGGGGAAAATTACCTGGTGGTGAGGAAAGAGCTGGCTTTAGTGAAAGATATGAGAGAGGATTTGAAGGAGGTGGGCAGGCATTGGTCAGGGTGTTATGTGCTTTGGACGGAGTTCATTCCAAGGAGGATTTGGAGAGGGGCCCACCGCCCAGCAGCAATCAATAAGGATATGCGTGCGTTTTGCAGAGAAGCAGGCATCAGCAGGGTGGTGCATTCAGATTTACGCTTTGAAGATAAGGAGTTTTTCAGAGACAATGGGGTTCACTTGTCTTTTATGGGCATGGAATTGTATCTTGTGCAGTTGAAATTGAAGTTAGCCAGGGTTTGAACATACGCTAGACTGACAGCACCTGGGGGGTGAAGGGGGCAGAAAAAACTGGAGGGCAATTGCCCTGCCACCCATGTTTTCTGGGTGGGGGTTGGCAGAGAAGGTACCATTGTTTAACAAAGTTTATTCTTGGTGGCAGCGCCAATTCAGACTCAAAGGGAACGGCCAGATTAGTTCACACCTGGATCTCACAGGAAGTTCAAAGTTATGTAGAAAGTCTACCCGAGTAGGGGTTAATAGTTGTAGTAAAGGGTTAGGGAGTTTAAAGGGCACAGTTACAGTTAAACAGATCTGTAGTGGGTACAATATTACTGTATTAAGTTGTTGTGGGGGGTAGCTTAATATAGGTGAGATAATTGCAGTGAGGTTTTAGTTTTGTGAGGCAAATGCCTAGGTTGTGTTGTGATATGCACCTGTTTCAATGAAGCAGCCTTTTTCACACAATCCTGGCGTCAGAGGTCCGTGCTGTTCCCCTCTTCCCAAACATGTGATGCTAAGTGCCCGCATGTGCACCATTTTAGAACAGACTTGAGATGTACACCTTATGAGTGCTCACTGAAGCGCCTGTGATCGGGGAGTGTGCCCTCCATCAGGCCCTAAATGTGTATGTTTACATTGGTAGTTGTTCATTCCGTGTGGAAAAGTTGACTGGAGTAAGGAAGGACAGTAAAGGAGAGGGAAGGCGTGTCTCCTAGGAAGGAACTGGGCCCCTGACTGGTGGTAATAACTATCATAGCTGATCCCTTGGCTGAAAACAAGCGATTTCGTCCGCCGAGGCCATGCCTGAATCAGACTGTATGTTAGTCCTCAGTGTGTGTATTCCTTGTATGTGTGATATGTGCCACAGGATTAAGCCTATTGTCTCTCCAGAAGATTGTGAGTAAATCACATAGTCAGACTCCGTGTAATGTATTGCACATTACATGCTTTTGTAACTCGCCTTTTTGCCACTCTATGAACAGGAAGTCTCATAATACCTCGAGCACAGTTTATTGGTTACCTACAAAATACCCAGTCAGCCAGGAAAGCAACGTCCCCCTCCTAAGCATCGAACACTTGTGCCCTGTGCGAATTAATTTAGACCACCACTGACAAGACGTTTACACTGGAGACGAGAAGCAACAAGGAGCTACTCTTGCCCAAAAGCGATGTAGAGTAATTGTAAAATAGGAATCAGTCACATGATTTATCCCAAATTCAAGTCACATTTAATATGAATTACTGCCCTCAAAGGGCATCGTAGGCAGGTAACAGCTCGCACACTCGGTGAACGTGGGGGCAGTGTAGTGGCTGACATATTCACACGTCTCTCAGTCTCCACTGATGCCTATGAAATACCATTCTGGGAGGTGCACCGAGTGGTGGAGCCAGGGTCATGTACTTGCAGTACAGATATTGCGTACAGGTGTTTTTGCAACCATTTGGGGGAAAACTTTACAAACTATACAGTCCATTTGTATGAAGCCTTTGAACAAATTAACCACATACTTGTTATTGCTCTGAAGGAGCATATGACTGTAGACATGTTTTCAGGAACAGGGCTCATATGTATCACATAGGTTATCGGGAAAACGACCATGCAGCTTGTTCTGCTATTGAACCACTTGAAAAATAAGTAATTAAATTGATCACATTATTCTGTGTTTTCACTGTCTCATGGCAAGTATTTTAAGCTATTCAGGGTGTAATATAGGGACAAAACCACAGCGTGGCAGAATAATGCAAGTGAAAATAATATACACAATAAAAATTGCTGAGTTGCGGCCGCCGCTAGGTAGTTATAGTTAGATCTCAGTTTCCATAGGAAGAGCATGTTTTGATTTGTTAATAACTTTGGCGCCATTTGAAGAATCTTCATAAAACTTTCTAAAAGCAAGTTCACCACCTCAGCTCCTTCCTGGAAAGTTTGTGTGACCAGTAGAGCAGGGGTCAAGAAAAAAAGGGGATCCCAAAACCAAATTTCCCCATGCAGTTTCCATAGATTCTTTTGGAAAGGGATACTGCAAAAACTGCTGAATGGAATTACACCAACTTTGGCAGGAAGCTAGATCTTTGTCCAGAAAGTGTGCTTTTGAGATTTGGTGTAAATCCTTTCAGTATTTTTTTGTTAGAAATTAAGCATCAAATATATTTATATATCTGGACGGTTAGGTTCGAGGGACTCTTGAGAGAGTCCCTCAAACCCAATTTAAAAAATTGAGTATTCTGAATGGCCAAGGGGGATTTTTTTTTCCCTTGGGCCTTCCTGAGGCAGTCAAGCTCCAGCTGGAGAGAGCGCTCCGATTGGCTGCCTGCAACATAAGAAAACATGTTGCAGGCAGCCATTTCAGGACTTGTGGACTTAGTCCCCCATCCTGAGAGTATTTAAGAACAAGCATTTGCAGTGCATTGGGTCTCACATTACTGAAAGTTTGAGCTATTGGCGTTGCTAATATTAATGCAACGCCATTAGTTCAAACCTTCAGAAATGCAAGAGCTATTGCATTCCAAATGGATCACGGCACCCATGCTTTATATTTAAACATCTGAAGCTAAAGCATGGGTGCCGCAATTGCTTCAAAAGTATAGAAATAGAAAATGTGTTTTTTTTCTATTTCTTTCCTTTCTAAGCAATCGCGGCACCTGTGCTTTAGCTTCAGATGTTTAAAGCTAAAGCGTGGGTGCCGCGATTGAAACTAAAGTAAACAAATAAAAAGAAAATTGCTGCTGCATGCTTTTTTATTTCTATTTGTTTACAATGGCAGCCGCGCCTTTCTTTTGTTTCTTCTTCACTGCGATCACCAAAGCAGCCGCATGCCTTTTTTTCCTGCTTATTTTTTTTCTATTTCTTTACTTTAGAAGCAATCGCCGCACCCGCGCTTTAGCTTAAGATGCTTTAAGCTACAGCGCAGGTGCGACCATTGTAAACAAAAGTAAAAAAACAGAAAAAACGGCATGCAGCTGCTTTGGCGAGTGTAGTGAACAAGAAATAAAAGAAAGGCGCGGCCGCCACTGAGGCGTGCCACACTGGTTAAACTGGAAAAAATGTTGCGGGAGAGCCTGTCCTGCCTGAAACAGCATTTAATAAAATAGTGCTCAGAGGCTATAATTAAAAGGTACAGAGTAGCAACACATGTAACAGGGGTCTCCTGTCCTCATGGGCGGTTACAAGAAGAGAAAAGGCGATACTAAGGAGGGACTACTATGCCTATTGATCAGTGAAAAGCCACCATTTATAAAGGACAGTGACAGGAGTCAATTAAAAAGATGGGCAGAAAGTGGGCAGAGCTTCATGCCCATATCCTGAACACAGCATGTCTTGTGGAGACAGCCAAGCGCTGCCTAGGCGAAACCTAAAAAAAAATATATGAGGGTAGGGTAGGGATACCCTGTCCCCTTAGCCCTTGTAAGAGGAGAATAATCACACAGGGGCCAACATAAAAAAGAATCCCGCCGAGCTGTGGAATAGATTTTTTTAAAAAGATGGTGGCCAGGAGCCCACAGTGTAAAACAAAGGTGAGGGGGGCGAGCAAACCCCCTCCCTGAGCCTCATGAGGCCTCATACACCCCATCCCCTGGGACTGAAATTTAAGAATCAGGAAGGGTGTCACGCAGGCCTGCCTTTCTGCCTGGGCCATTCAAAAACCTGTGGACCACATAATAAGGGAGGGTGTGCCCCAGAGCCTGTAAAGGCCCCTGGTACACTATCCCCAGGGGGCCAACATATAATTATAGGGGAGGGGGCATGCAGCCCTCCTTCCAGAGCCTCTCAAGGCCCAAGGAAACCCAGCCCCAGGGACACCATTACCCTGCCAGCGAAAGCGTGGGCAGGGACACATGTATGCTCCCACACAGTGGAAGCTTTGAAAATGCTCCCACTGTGCGAGAGCAGACTTTTGTTTCCCCTGCCCTCACTCTTGCAGGCAGGGAAACTCAGATTGTTTCCATCCGGTGGAAGCAAGCAAAAACAGAGCAAGGTCAGCTCCCGCATCACCCAGGATGGGTGCATGTGAGGAGCTAGAAGGGCTGTGGGGGTCTTGGGGCTCACCTCGCAGGCCCCAGCATAGTGTGCTGCAGGTGCCCAGGGTGGGCACTGGGACACCCATGTAAGGGTCGCTGGGGGCACTATTGGCTCAGGGAGGGGGGCTTCACGCCTCCTTTCCCTAAAGGATCCAGGGGTTGGGGTCCCCGAGGCCTCTTGTGGCTCGGAGGGGGTGCCATACCACCTCCCCTTAATTAAAAAAGCCCCAAGGGATGGGTCCCTGGGGCCTGCAAAGGCTCAAGGAGGAGGGCTGTGAACCCCGCCTCCCTAATAAAAAGATTCTTTTTAAAGTGTCCTGGGTGGGCACTGGAACCCCAAAAGGAATAATAATGAGTGGCAGGAGTTGCTAGTTTATTATTCACTGCTCCTTTGACGGAGCACCCCCATAATGTCCTGCAAAGGCTTTTTTCTTATATTTTCATCGGCTTGGTGGTGCCCCTAGAATAGGGAGGGGCACCACAAAGCCTTTTTTTATGTTGTTGGGGGTTGCAGGGAGTTCAGCCCCCCCTCCCCCCCAAAGCTACATAACATAAAAACTGAAGTTAAAATAAAAAACAAATTGACAGGGGATTCGCTGATCCTGTGACTAGGTTCACAGTCCTCGACGCAGTGCCTCAAGGTTCATGAATCCAGTACCAGGGACCTTGATCTACAACAGTGGGGTCTTATTCCTTTATTGACTGAAAAACCATTTGTAGAGCGCAACTTTATGTCCCGCTACTTTATGCGGCAACATTACTGACATTCGAAATAGAGTAGACCTCCCTAAAAAGGAAGGTTTTTAGTCCAGATTTAAAAGCATATTCTGATACGGCGCCCTGCTCTTTTAGCATAGAATCCACAATGTCAGTGCCAGAAAAGAAACGCCCACCAGATCATACCTTATGAATTGTAAGGATACCAATCCAGCCATCCTTGGAGGAGTGAAGTTCTCTGCTTGGCGTATATCCCGTAAACCTGATCTGAAAATAGAGCCCTTTTTCATGCAATGCTCTAAACATGATTAGCATGGCATTGAATTTGATCCTTTGATTGAAGTGAAGCGAAAGCAGCTGTTAAGACTCAGAGTTGACTACCTCTTGGGGCAGTTCCAAATCAGGCAAGCCGCCACAAATTGAACCAGCGGTAGCTTATTAATTATCCTTGAAGGTAGCCATAATTAGAGTGCTTTTGCATATTCCAGTCTGGTGGTGACAAGGGAATGTACTATAACTTTCCGAGTGTGACCAGGTAGGTATTTCAGCGTCTTTTTTGGTGACTTAGGAATCGCAAAGCATGTGGCATCAATTGCTCTTACTGTTGGTCTGAAGGAATGCTCCATGTCAAATTTTATTTCTAAATTTCTTGCTTCCAATTTGGGAGTCGGAGGCTCTATCCAAGATCTTTCGGCCACAAACATTTGAAGTCCAGAGATGTAGAGTCACCAAAGACCAGAACTTCTGATTTACCAGAATTCAGTTAATGGAGGCTGCATTGCATCTAATTACAACCAATGACAGACAGCCATGTAATTTCTCCATCACAGAGTTTTCCATCTCCTGAAACACCAGCATCAGTTGAGTATCATCTGCATACTAAACTATATTAAAACCCCACTGTTCCACTTTGTTTGCCAGAGGTGCCATACAAATGATAAACAAAGTGGGGCTAAGCACCAAGCCTTGTGAACATTATATCTCAGTTCTTTGTAGCTTGGCGTGAATGGAGAGAGATAGACCCCCTGCTCACCTTGGATAGAAATGATTTAAACCAAAGCTTAGCTATACCAACTTTCCCCACTTCCTCCAGTTGCTCCAATAAGATCTTATGGGAGACAGTATCAAAAGCGTCCAAGAGATCTAGGAGAATAACCACTGCTTTTTTTCTTGTGTCTACATTAGTTTTGACAAATACGGCTAACCCAAGGAGGGTGGCATCCAAGCTAAAACCTTGTTGAATGCCAGATTGAGTATAATCCCATCCCTTTCTATGAACTGGCATGCTGCTTGTTTACTAACTTCTCCAGCATCTGCCTCAGAGCTGGATGAAGGAAAATGGGCCTGTAATTACGCAGGCACAGAGGGTCTGTATTGTTTTTTTTTTCAAAAGTGGGAGCACTAAAACTTTTTTCAAGGAAGGAGGGACCAAACCGAATTCCAATGAGCAGTTGCGCATGGCACTGATCGGTTTAAGATTGAAACTGCATATTTAAGAATAGTAGGTGGACAGGGATCTGGTACAGATCCTGACCTAGCAGTAAGTATGGCTGCTATTGAATTTGTTAGGGAGATTTCCACAAACACTGCTCGTTCTTCTCCCACATTTGTGGGCTGTTCCCCGTGACGAGGACAGATGATTGGGCCTCCACTGTCTTGGACCATGGTGGAGTAAATGTTCTCTTTATCTCGAAAATAATTCGAAAGATTACCACCTGGAGCTTAGAAAGCAGTGATATTTTGCTTTCCACCATCAGGAGGAAGAAACAACTTTACTATCTGAAAGATCGTCTCAGCCGAGTTATCTGCTTTGTCCATTTGCTTAGAGAAGGCTTCAGCTTGAGCGGAAATCTCTAAGGGCTGCTTTATAAATCACCTTTCCTCAGGATTGTAGCTCTTCCTCCATTTCCTTTCTAAATGTCTCCAATGGCGTTATTCTGCCTGCAGGTGCGGTGAGAATCAGGCCACTGAAGGAAATTTGATTGGGCATCCCAAGTGTGTTTGAGAAACTAATGATGGGTCTGGAAGCCCTGCAGGATGCCGAGTAATGAGTACAGGAGATGGTGAACCGTTAAAAAAAATAAAAAAATTACAAGCTCAGGCTACAGCCAACATGAAGGGAGTGAACAGCAGTGGTTGGCCCCTTGTGGAAGATTGGGTGTAGGGGCCAGGCCCTGAGGCCAATCTCTGCAGCACATGGCTGAATGCTGTGAGCAGCAGGGTAGGGTATACTTTCCTAGAAGCTGAATGTAGTATATGACAAAGAAAAAAAAAGGAAATTCCCTGAAACCACAAAGGTTAAAGTGAAAGTATGGTTAGAGTTTATTATAATAACTTAACATATGTTTTTAAAAAACTCTTAGGACTTCACTAAAAATACCCATAGTGTCATGAAGAGTAGAGAAGCTCACTTATTATTCATCATCCTCTCAATGCTCTCAACCCTGTTTGTAACCCCATAAGTTGGGAATGTAGGGCGAGGGCAGGCAGAGAAATCAACGCTGGACCAGCAGCTCTGATAAATACATCAGGAGCACACCACGTTCTGAAAATAAGGAATTAATTAATAGTTTAATAAACACTTAGGAGTATTCAAGTTTACCCAAAAGCAGGTACACTTATTACCGGTGGAATTACAGAATTTCAAGGAGAGAATATTGTGATATCAGAATATCTAAGCCAAATATCGAGAACCAAATTATTGATATATATGCATATACATACAATACACACACATAGTAAGTAATTTATTCATGATCGATTACTTAAAATCATTACCTGTAAACACCTAAAATCTGATTTGGCAATGTATCATATTAAAAAAAAAAAAAAACTCTTAAAATGTTGACTTTCAATGCTGATGCAAGATTGATCTAGTGCTTTACTGTTCCTTCCAACGTTGCCGTTGAGGCCTACGGCTTGCCAGTTGATATTGGTGCTTTGGTTGTTTTTGGAAGGGCAGCCCGAATTGCTTTGATACATTTCCCCAGCCTGGCCAAAGTCATGTGTTGTTTTGGAGGAGAAGCACAGATCGGAGGCTTCTCTGCAGTGTCTGAGGCCATAGGTCCTGCATAGCAGGGTTAGCAAGCGGCGTCGTTCACATGACACTTGGGCAGCAGCACATCAGATGAAACCAGAAATCGCGTTTCGAACTGCATAGATGGCAAGCGGCTGAATCATCCTGCCGTGCCCAGGATGGATTGAAATCCACAATGGGCAGTGCGAGAAGTCTCATATAGGTGATTTTCATTCATGCCTGGGCTGTCAATGTTTGCTCAAAGTACGGCTGGGCTTTCCCCAAGATATAGGTGGCGTCCAATACGGTGAAGTTGGTTCTGTGACATAGCCTTTCAATGTCTCTTTCGAATGAGAGTTTCTTGACCTGTACGTTCACTGTTTTAAAAAAAAAAAGATGTAACCAGGATGTCCCGGTTGTGCAGATTGCAGGCTTCAATATCAAGGAGGCTTGTGGCCACGGACAGCTGTGACTGCCATGGCGAGCCTGCCTCTTCAAAGATGGTTTTATTTTGTGCTTTGAGGGAGGGGGCTGGGGCTGGCAAGGTACGGATGTAATATTTTATTAGGTCACCTGAGCATATAAGATTCAGGCAAGTGAGTTCCAGCTACAACCTCACCCTAGCTCTTCTGGCTTGCTGGGGGAAAGTAAGATTTTTTTTATAAGCAGTGATTTGGAAGTTTATGAAATAAGTATTCAGCGCTCCGGGGAAGACTAAATGACCATAGTTGAGGGAGGGGACTAGTTTGGCTCCCTGGACTTTTAATATAGGTTCTGCGGTTGGGCTGTGTAACTGTTGGCTTAGGCTTTTCAGACTATGGATGATCCTGGCACTCTTGCTTTACTATGCTTAACAACACATTTATACCGTGATAATATTTATATTGTCATGGTACATAGATATAAATGTGGCGTTTAGATATTCCAGACTACAACCCTACTACAGTTGGTCCTGAGGACAACGTGGACCAGGTTTGAGACTGGCTCTTGCTGATAAGGCTGCAAAAATACATGGAGAGACTTAAGTAGCTAGAAATACACAAGAATCCAACAACACAAAAGAGGTGCACATGAAGGAAGGGGACTGGGTGATCAAACTAGTCAATTATGGAAGAACCCACCAATAATGAACATTGCCACATATGGGCTAGAAGGTGGGCTAGATTAAATACTGTCAAAACTAGTGGCGGCTGCCATCTACGGGTGGAAGCACGGGGGCGCGGACAAATAAAATTAAAAAAATAAAAACCTACCTTACATGTCCTGCACTCCGGAACTCTTCTTTTTCAATAGAGGGGCTGCAAGCACAAGCAAACTCCCTTGCCCAATCCTGGCACTGCTCACATTCAGCATGTGAGCGGCCTCACTTGGCGCTCCACAGCGCACTCGAACCCTGCAGTTACTCTCAGCCCAGCTGTCTTAAGACAGCTGGGTTAAGAGGTTTAAAATGCGCATGTCTGGCTGGCCATCTCAAGACGTCCAGCCAAAGAGAAATGCACATTTTAAACAGTGCAAAGGCAGCCCTCTGTCCACCACTCCTCCCTGCTGTCACTCAGCAGGCCCCGCCCGTCCCGACCCTTTGTTTAGGACGGGACAATGAAAAATAAAATGGTAATGAATTACCATTTTACTTTTCATCTCGGGGCTTTAGGGGGCATTTAAGTGGGGCGACGCTCCTCCGCTCCAATAAAAGAGCCGCCCCTGGTCAAAACTCCTTTTAACTCAGAAGTGAAGGAGCAGCAACCTGGAAATCAAAGGTAGCCATCACGAATTGAGAATCAACCACTAAGGAAACAGAGATCAGAAAAAGGCAGTCACAATTTTGAATCAGGCAGAACTCTAAAAAAAAATTAAAAATGCACCAGGTAGACAGTGCAATGGGCAATGAATCTCCATCGCTGTCCTGGTGACCATAGACACCGTCCCACAAAATCTGGTGAGGGGGTCCCTAACACCCTGTGATGAAGATGGAGAAGCAGGCTGCAACTTTCTGCCAACTCTAGAGTTCCAGGAAAAACCCCTGGGCCCCCACCATCAGTACGGAAAAGAACTTCTGATGGAATGCATGAACCAGTCAAGTAAAATGCACAGTAGAAGCCAGTCCAAGGAACGATCAAGGAGACTGTAACCCTTCAAAGCAATGAGGTACTGGAGCAGGCTCTGATGTGTATGGGTCAAGAATAGCATGAACACCATATTCACGCATATCATCTACCAGTACAGGGTGAGAGAGTGAAGTAGAACATAAATACACAACAGGGGGAAGTACTGATCAAGGAAACATGAAATATGCCACTGTGATGACATTGTTAACCGTAGAGGCAAAGGATTGATGACAGCAGACAGAAGGAAAGGACCCTCAAAGTGTGGGTGAAACTTTCCATTAACCCCAGGAATGCATAGAAGACGTGTAGACTGCCATACAGAATTTTCAACTGAGTTGAAAAGGGCAGGAATGCTACATTTTTGCGGTGTGCCCCTACAATCGCTTTAATAGGAGTAGCTTCCTGGTAATGACACCAATGAGTGAATGGGTTAAAACATGAAGAGTAATTCTGGGTTGTAGATTGTTCAATTTTGCTGGGATGTGGATGAAGTTTGTGAATAATAAACAGTGGAAGCAACTGCTGGCTATGATCAACTTGTTGTGCAAGTGTGGCTCCCATGGCTCTAGCACAGGCATATTTCTCTACAATACATTTTAATGAGAGATCTGTGTGTCCCAGTATTGGGGCTGATGTAAAGATGGTTTTTAGCATTTCAAAGCTTCTTATTGTGGGGGGCTCCACACAAAGGGGCGCCTTTTCGAGTAAGAGATACTATAGGGGACACCACAGATGAAAATTCATGAATAAATTGATGATAAAAATGATCTAAGTTCAAGAATCGCTGCACTTGTTTGACGGTGGTAGGAAAAGGCCATTGCTGTACAGATTGTGATTTGTCAAGAGCCATATCAATATCATCAACGGCCGACCCAACGGACCAGAAAAACTACCGGCCCATATCTCTCCTCCCCTTCGCGGCCAAAGTCACCGAAAGACTCGTGAACGCCCAGCTGACCGCCTTCATCGAAGAGAACTCCGTCCTAGATGCCTCCCAGTCTGGATTCCGCAGCAACCACAGCACCGAGACCGCCCTCCTCACCGCCACGGACTACATCCGCATGCTACTCTACCAGGGACACACTGCAACCCTCATCCTTCTAGACCTCTCCGTAGTCTTCTACACCGTCTCACATCGCACGCTCGCAGCCAGACTTCACGACGCAGGGATACAAGGAGCCGCCCTCGACTGGATCCAATCCTTTCTCTCTGGCAGAACCCAGAGGATCAGACTTCCTCCCTTCCTCTCTGAACCCACCGATATCAACTGCGGAGTACCCCAAGGCTCATCGCTCAGCCCCACGCTCTTCAACATCTACATGGCCCCCCTCGCCGCCATAGTCAGACAGCATGGGCTCAGCATCATATCCTACGCCGACGACACCCAGCTCATCCTCTCACTCACGAAGAATCCCGAAGACACCAGACTCTGCTTCCAGGAAGGAATGAAGAACGTGACAGCCTGGATGAAAGACAGCTGCCTGAAGCTCAACTCGGAGAAGACCGAGGTCCTCATCCTCGGACCCTGCACCTCCCGCCTGGTACAACACCTGGTGGCCCTCCGCCCTCGGGAATCCACCCACCCCTACAGACCACGCACAAAACCTCGGCATCATCCTCGACTCCTCCCTCTCCATGAACCGCCAGATCAACGCCGTCGCTTCCACTAGTTTCAACTGCCTGCGCATCCTCCGCAAGACCTTCAAATGGATCGCCCCCCACCAACTGCAGAAGGACCGTCACCCACGCGCTCATAACCAGCAGACTGGACTACGGCAACGCCCTATACGCCGGAATCAACAGAACTCTTCTTCACAAACTCCAAACCATCCAGAACGCCGCAGCCAGACTCATCCTCGGGACACCACGTCAGGAACACATGACCCAACACTTACGAGACCTCCACTGGCTCCCCGTCGAGAAGAGGGTCACCTTCAAACTCCTCACCCACGCCTACAAATCCCTCAACATCGGAACCAAATACCTCAACGAGAGTATCCTTCCACGTACCCAAGAGGAACCTCCGCTCTGCCGACCTCGCCCTAGCAGAGGTCCCCCGCATCCGCAGAAACAGAACAGGCGGGAGAGCCTTCTCCTACACCGCGGCCAAGACCTGGAACGAGCTCCCTGTGAACATCAGACGCTCCCCGACCCTGCCCCCCCCCCCCCTTTAGCGCCTTGAGACCATCACGGGTGAGTAGCGCGCTCTATAAATCCCCTGATTGATTGATCATGAGATTATGCTTCAAATATGCAATGCTCCTACGTACCATATAAAGAGCGGATCTGGATTCTTTGTAATATTTCTTAATCATGCTAGCTACATTCTGCCAGTGTAGAAAAGCAGATCAGAATATCATCCAAGAATGCTACTATGAACAAGTCAAGAATGTCTCATAAAACATCACTGATTACATGCGGACATGCTGCTGGTGCATTAGACAAGCCAAAAGGCATTACAAGGTATTCATAGTGCCCATATTTGGTGTTAAAACCGTTTTCAATGGGGTATGGCTGGCCATGAACCAAGATGGCCACTTTATGAGAAGCTCTGCCAAGGGGAAGCCAGAGCCAATTACCTGTGCATTGCAATGAGAAGCATGTAAAGTTAATTTAGTTTGTACAGTTGCACTTGACCCCTTGACACAGCAAAACCGGACTGGTGCCATGGGTTATAGCAACACAAAAAGATGGACGGAATGCTGAACATTGTCAAACATTCACCTTCAGTTCAGCGATCTGGGCCTAAATCCGTCGTCTTTTTGCTCATGCCATGGGTTGGCCTGCAAATGTTTTTTCCAGCTTTGAGTGCTGACAGCAGCGACTTCGTAACCGGACCTAGAGACTGGCCCCCATTTCCATAAAGGTGTTTAGGACTGCAAAGGGTGCCAGGTGACATTGCCGAGGAAGTGGAGCCCTATGCACAGCGGTAATACAGAAGGAAGCTGAAAAACCACAAGTCTAACCCAAAATATTGAAGTTGTTGGCACATAGATAATGGACTGGCGACAATGAACCAGAGGTGCTGGAGTATGTAATAACTCAGATGTTCAGAAGGGTACACTAAATGGTAAGAGACCGGCTCCCATGTTCACTGCGAGGAGTAATCCAGATTGCTACAGCAAACCTGCAGTGCTCATATTTGTCACCCTACTAATCGGGCATAAATACTTAAGTTACTGCCCATGTTTATAAGTACTTCCCCAGGGGATCAGATTGAGTGAGCCAATATACAGCTGCTGGCTGAACTGGCAGCCATCCTACAGATGGGGCAGCACTTGGACAATACACCGCCTAACCCTCCTTATGAGAGGCTCATTGCCACTTGCGGTTATCGATACCGAGGTACAGTTTAGTCCTCCATATAATAGAGGCTCTATGCCCCTAGCTGTTATTGATACCGAGGTATGGTTTAGTCCTCCTTACAATAGAGGTTTGTTGCCTCTTGCTGTTATTGATACTGAGGTACAGTTTAGTCCTCAATCTCCCTTCACACACAATCACTTACGGAACTCTTGATCCTGACAACGAAGAGATACAGGTGTTAAAATCTGTTTGCTCCCGGGGAGGGGGAAGGGGGCAGAGCAGATGCCTTTCCCGTGTAAGCCCCACAGGGACCCTGTCAATCCTGCTTTGGCCTGTGTGGATAATTGTCCCTCCCAGTTTCCTATTAACGTATTTGGTCATTCAGATGTAAAGGACGGTATTTTCTAGCCTTAAACGATAGTCTTCATATATATCCTTGGTGTAGGACCTGCTCAAAGCCAGCTGGCCATTATCTCCTTTCGAACTATTTGGAACCAAATCAATGACCTGACATCAGCATGCAAAAATGTTGTAGGCTACTCTGCATGTGATCATGAAATAAATGACTGCAATTAGTGCAAAGGAGGTTACTTTTGATTCCACACTAACTGATGTCTTGTCTGCGATCAAGTCTTTGCAATCAGACATTACATCCCTTCATTAATGCATGAATTCTACAGACAAGAGATTAGAGAAGTTAGAGACAGACATACAGACACAGCCATATTGGGAAAATCGCACTAGACAAGACAATATCAGAATTTATGAAGTCCTGGAGCAGGCTGAAAACGAGAAATGATCACCTATGTGAAAGAATTTCTCCCACAGCTTTTGGATATTCATGTCTCAGAATCCCTTGAGTACCAGCGAGCACACAGACTTCGCAGTACAACCCAATGGGAATTTTATAATCCGTACTAAATCATTGCTTACCTCCTACGAAATAATCATGCACAAATCAGAATACAAGCGTCAAAGAAAACGGAGAGCCCCCTTGAGTCTGATGAACATTCAATATGCATCACAGCAGACTTTTCCAAGGAAACGCCCTTAAAAAAAAAAAAAAAAAAATTTGGCGCCAATACATAGGGCCCGATTTAGATATCGGAGGACAGGTTACTCTGTCACAAAGGTAACGGATATCCCGTCCACCTAAATATAAATCCGATAAGATATAATGGGATTTATATTTTGGCGGACTGGATATCCATCACCGTTGAGACAGAGTAGCTCGTCCGCCGAGATCTAAATCAGGCCCATAGACTTCAAAAAGACAATATCAAGTTTTGTCTCCTTGATCCAGCCACGATAATTATAACTTTTAATGGGGTCACTTCCGTATTTTCTGAGCACGAGGATTTTGCTAACTTCCTTCATAATCATGTAACCTTGGAGATGGTTAGAATATCTATGGAGTGATTAGACACAAGCTGTGGCATGAGGTCCACCCATGACAGGCTTTAAGAAATGTCCAAAACATATTCAGGACATACTACTTAAAAAACAGAAGATCGGATTAGCGTGGTCCGACTAGACTGGTGGCCTCATGAATCATGTCAGAGATATGTCCTGGTCCTCATTCAAGGACACGTCCATTGTACCGGAGTGAACCTATGCATGGGTCCTATACTGGACAATTGATATCCTAGAAGGCATGAAAATATGGTCTTCCTACGCTTGTCACTCACTTCTTTTTTTAATATATGTTCGTCTTGTCACCATAGTTTGATTTAGGTCAGTGTATAGACAATGGCTTTCCCTTAATACCACTCCTCATATCGTAATTACAGTTAGTCATTTGTTCTGTGTTGATGTATTCCCAGAATTGCTCTACCTCTTTGATATCACGAAACTGGAATGCACAATGAGACGTCACCCAAAGGATGATTGGAATGTTATACTCCTAGAGGCGATCCACCAATCCAGAATGGAATCCCAGGACACTGTAGCTTTCAGGTGAAGCAGCAGCCAAGGAAAGTACAACAGTGGGCTTTACCCTGGGTTCCAAGTGGCATCAAGAAACATTTAGATATTTAGTAAAACTGACAGGCAATATCACAGGACTGTTATTTACCATAAACGATGAGGCTGTTGATGGAATGGAAGATTAAAGCGACGGATTGACTTCTGTGCCTTTATTGGCAGAGTCCCTCTGGATTTTACTATCTAAATTGTGAGATGCATTCTCTAACACTGAATCTGTGATTTTCTTTGCTGGGCTCCACTCTTTAGCCTTATTTGATGTGGGCTGCAGGCCAGTCCAGCATTCTATGTCCCATGTGATGAGAGTAGACAAACTGAACTTTTGATAGCCCACCTGCCGATGTTGTACCCCTACCTTGGGTCCATGTCATGATGTACTCCTATGCTGCAAGCCAGAGGGCTAGAAAGGCTATTAAATGCAAAGTTGTGGCACCTGTGACTCTCGATAGTAGGGATGGTAATCAATAGAATTAGGGTAGAACTGTGAAAAGATCATCTGAGAAGATGTGAAGACGCATTCCAATTAATCTCCTGTCCCCTTGCCACCATTTGAAGCTTGCCTTTTGATGTTTGAACCTGAGTTTATCAAACATTCACACTATGAAACCAAACTATTCCAACAAATCTTTCACTAAAACCAAATGCTCTCTCAACTCTTCCAAATTCTGATGCATTAACACAATATCGTCTAAATAAATTATCAGTCTGTACACCCCTTTCACTCAGGAAAGCCACTATTGGTCTCAAACACCATGGGGCTGCAGACAAACCAAATGGCTGTTACTGAAATTGGTATAATACTCCTTTCCATATGAACTGTAAATATTCTTGACTTTTCAACTCTATTCGAATTAGTGAAATATGCATCTTTGAGATCCATTTTCACCATCCAATCCTGAAGCATGTCCTTCAACAGATGTATCCCTTTCATTTTGAAATGTCTGTAGGTTACAAATTAGTCAATTTTTCTCAAATTACTGACTTCCATCCTTTTTCTCTACAAGAAATAACGTACTCACAAAATGTTTTTCCTCCTTACTTCTATAAATGCACATTTTGTCAGCATCTGATTTATCTCCTCCAATACAATACTTTTCAGATGGTTGCTGAAAATTAATTCATTTGGTTCTTTTATTTGGTAGGTCTATTTGATAACATTTTACAGTTTCTATAACCCAAACATTTTTTTTCACTTGTCTCCATCGATCTTGGAACAATTTTAATCTTCCTCCCACCTTTAATGGGATAAAGCCAGTTACAACCTTCATACTCACCTTGTCCTGAACTGGTAGCTTGTCCACATCCTCAACCTGGTCTACATCTTCCTCCTCTCCCCCTTTGGTGGTAAACATCTGAACCGTCTTGGTTACCTCTATATTTTCCATAGTTTCCACTGCTTTGGTAACCTGAGTAATAGGAATTATAGTTTGCCTGGCTGAAGGCTACCTCTCCTTCCAGCTCTTCCATAAAAACTGTTTCTTGCAAAGACCTTAGGCATAGAAAATTGTGCTTTATCTAAACCTGTAAAAGTTTACACATATTTTTCTAAAGACTCCACCATTCTTTCTCCAAATAGTAAGCCTTTGGAATCTTCGCTTGTTTCTCTTCCTGTCATATCTCCTAATTTTGGATTGATGCACATAAATAGTGTTTTGTGCCTCTCAACTAGGAGTCCCGGATTTGCATTCCCCAAAAATAAATTGTGCGTTGGCACCAGTCTCTTCATAAATGAATATTTAAATCATTTCCTTTCAGGTATGCTTCCTCAACTAAATCAAATAATCTTGCCAGTGGTCCTAAAATGTCTAGAACCCTATCCTGGCATTGTTTGAGCAATCTTTCCAAGAGAAATGTGTTCAACTCTGGATCTAAATTAGATGTCAATGTCACCTTCTCTTTATCAACAAGAGGAGGGACGTTTAGGTCTTTTTTCAGGTCCAGCATACGTGCCCAAGGCAATGTACAAAGAAAGGGTATGCAGTTCCTAAGGACGTGGAGATATATAGAGTCAGAAGTATACTAGGTTCTGTGTGCAGGATCACTATGTATATCCTGCAATAGAAGATGAGAGGGAAGGGAGGGAAGGGGGGAAAGGGGGAAAAATGTCACCTCATCAATCACTGAACGACAGCACTCAGCTCTCATTACAATCTTGTCCTCTTTTTGCAGAGGTTTTTTAATCCAAATGCCTTATATAGTCTGGTAAGTGCTCTAGAGGCACCAGTCTCTACCCCTTGATGTGTCTTATATCCTGTGGCTCAAAATGTTTTTCACCCATAGGGTCCAAAACTTTCTTTACATTTTTTGATTTATTATCAAGACTTTCACCAAACTCACCATCTATACCTTCAGTATAGTCTAAGTCCAGAATATACTTATACAGATTGGCTTTATTTTCTCTCATTTCCATCTCATCTAATGGTATTTCATCACTCGCAGAGCTAGACTGCCACGTATGTGTACTGCGTTAGACACCCACTCTCTCTGAGCTCGCTTAGGACTACCTTCTTATTGGAGGATACTTCCATATGTTTTAAAAAATATATATTTGCCCCCAGGACCTCTATTTACTTCCTCCTCATCTGAAATGGAAAAATATTCCTCATCATCCATATGTTTCACTTCCCTTTTCATCATCAACACTTGTTTAATTGTCTCCTGAACTGCACCATGTAGCTCTTGGAAAATTATTTTCCTAATCAGGTTTTCTTGCCTTTTATTTGCATTCTCCTGATCTCCCATTTTTAAATATGGCCTTATTCTGCCAAATATACCAGATTTGGGACTTATTTCACTAAAATACCCTTCAGATTTGCTTTTACTGTATTTTTCTAACACCTCCTGACTCTTGCAGCTGGCGTTTAATCTTATCTCATAACAAACGCTCTATGAAGCATTTTGTTACTTAGCAATGTGCCGCGCATGCCTAATGCCTATCAAAATCACACCAAATGTTTTTAAACAAGGCCTAATGTCTTTAAATAACAAGATCCTCGCTACAAAATAAACTTTATTGACCTTCAAAATAGATGCTCACACGTTTGCCTCTATGCACAAGCATCTATTTCGTGTTGGCACTCAGAGCGCGTTTCTGCAGCACGAGGATCATCCACCGTCTTTCTCTCCTCCCGTCGGGGGATAAACCACTGCGGCGTTCAGCACTCAAGTGCGAGGAAAAACAACAACCGCTTCTCGTGCTCAAGAGGCCCTCACACCCGAGGTGCCTTCACTGCGAGTTTAACCACCTGTTTTCTTTTTTTAAAAGTATCATAACTACATTAATTTATAATACAAAGGCAAATATTCTAAACAACCTTTCAATATGGAATTTCCTATGCGCATAAGTCTTTATAACATGGCATTTCGTCTAAGCAAATACATTAAATATATTAAAAGTAATATCTAAGCATACATTCCTTTACACGTATGTAACTCATCTAAAACTTATATAATACCCATAAATTGAGTAATGTAAACATATTTAATCACTCAAAATATACAATTCAATCAGAACACATCTTACACAAATCCTCTTAATACTTATCTGCTCAGAAGCAGCAAACAAAAGAGGAAGAATATAGAGGACAAGGATTACTTATGGGACTGAAGATTCTAATTGATTGTGATCTGTTTTTGTGTTCTGGTTCTTAAAACTTTTAAGTGTTGCAGCTCAGAAAGAGTTAATAAAGGTTTATGCATAATGCAAGCCCCCTGTCTTGATATAAAATTTACCATGTCCTTGGCAACATGCAGTGAGCAAACGTAGATATTAAGTAAAGCAATTTAAAAAAAAAAATTTTTTTTAAAGAAGAGAGCAGGAATTAAAAAAACAACCCACAAAAGGCAACAGCCGGGACCTTAGAATGTCACAGTGCAGGGGGCATGGGCATGCTAAAAGGGTTAAGCGATCTTTTCCTACAGTAACTTCATATCAATTTAAAAATCAGAGTAAATCCAAGCACCTATACACATATGCTCTTGAGCTCCGGGTCTCTGCTTTTAGTCTTTGAGGCAAATTGATTGCAGCAACTTGCAGAATGCTTTTAATTCTCATATTGTTTCATGGTGGTGAGGAAGACACATTGACCAATTTTTATAGGTACACCTTCTACGGTAGTACATGTAAGATTTCAGAAGGAGGTCAACAAGATTAAGTGTACATGGTTGCAATGTCGATTTACCACACAATGCACAATCAAAATTACTCAAGGAAAGGCAGACACTGGGATAAATGTGTGTTCTTAAATATATTTGTTTCCTTTTCACAGGTTAAACATTTGCTCCTATTTTGACTTAAGGTACATTGTAAGTAATATTCATGCAAGAACAGACATTGTTTACTGCAATACAGTAGTTCTGTTTTTAAAGCTGGCAATGCAAGACAGTATCAAAAGTGACACTGTAGAATGATGTTTGCTGTACTTTAACTGATTTTGGTTCAACTGCTGAAGGTACAGGTGCATTTATTGAATGCACAGAGGCACAATATGTAAAACATTTTCCATACAGAACATGTTGTTGTTCTAAAAAGATGTACACAACTGTACAAATGGAAGAACAACACCCTGTCTCGAAGGAGAGACCAATTCCCATGATCAAATGCGAAGGTTATTGTGCGAACCTGAATCTACCCTGTTTTACCGGATTACCTCCTAGCCTGCCTCTCATTCCTGGAGAGACTCCATGGCTCACAAATTAAAGTGGGACAACAAGCACGACAACTGAGGCCCAGAGGACCTATAACTGTTTCATGCAGTTACAATGAGAAAAACGAGAAAGGTAACCGGTGGAACACTCAATTCTGTCGATCATTTTTAAATTAAAGACACTTCGGGGATTGCGAAGACCCGGTCATTTTCTACATTAAAGTTGAGGAGTCAATGATTTCAATCCAGAAGGATTACATTTCAAAATGGAAAGATCCGCTATTTAAGTAATCTGATAACATCATGATATCATGGCACCTATTTTCCAGCCCTGGGTTTTCATGTATCTATGTACGAGTAGAGTGCTCACCTAGCTAGGAAGCAACAGGGCACTGGTATGTTCTTGAATGCGGAGGGTAATGCTTTCTAAATGTGTCTGTTACCTGTTGCTGGACCCTTTCCCTACCACAGGGTATTTCTCAAACCTTTCAAATCGTCTTTACGACAATATTAACAATACCCTCTTGCAATTTCCACAGTAATTTGAGAACAGACCAGCTGCCTATTAAGTCCAAAGGGTAGCCCCAATGTCCTTGTTGAGGAAAAGTCAAACAAAAGTAAAAAAAATGTTTTTGGCAAAGCTTATGTTTTTTGAGGCTTCATTTAAAATTTATTTTACAAGCTGCTATGTTGGCTCAACAAGCAATATTTTGAATATCAAGGTCTTCAAAGGAAAGTGTTCAATTCATGATTTTCCACAAACAAGGAACCGGAGCTCATTCTAGAGCAGGCATAATTGTCCTTAACATTAAGTCTACAAATTCAGTGCTATTAAAGATCAATTTGTTGCAAAAAACCTGATATACAAATCACATTCTCCTCCACAATATCCACCCACTCTCTCTTCACTTTCATTTCGGGGCCATAAAGCAAATTTAGAACAAAAAGACATGTTTTTTTCTTTAAAAAAAAAAAAAATCCTCCACCCGGATTTATCATTACAAAAGAGAAGATATTCACCAGCTCCAATTTGCCAAACGCCCTACTTGGGAAGAGAGAAACAAATGTTTTTAGTTACTCTGAGCTTTACCAAGAGGAAGAAAAAAATGACAACAGAACAACATTTTTGTTAAGTCTGTTACATATAATCCTCCTCCCTGCCTCAATCACATCCACTTTGGCTAGGAGAACTTGTGCTGTTCTGTGAGTTGGGGGACTCTTGTTCATTGATTGTGTTCAAAAATAAAAGAGGCTGCCGAGGCACATGCTGGTGGCTATGTGGAGAATGCACTTCGGAATGGCTGAATAGCACTTCCTCCTCATCCCCATGAGGGCGGTCATCGCAGGAGGTGCAGCTGTCACAGAACTCCATGGGTTCATCATCGACAAGACCATCAATCTCTTTGAAGTCATCATGGTGATGCCGGTTGCACACACAAACTTCAATACCAGAGTCTCCTGTGAAACGACGGTGCCGCCCGGGAGTGGTTTCCTTGCTATCCATAAAGGCACTTGGATCATAGCTTTTTGAGCAGTAATCTTCGAGTAGTTCGGTCTTGTATTCCGAATCATTATCCATTAAGGTCACTTGATCAGTTATTTCCTTTGGGTCAGCACCAGTGGTATAAGAACTCGACTCAACAAATGAAACTTTGTTTGACACATGCTCTAGGTGTGCCGGAGAGACCTCCACCACCATGATGGTCGGCGACCTAGAATTATTTTCAGTTGCACCTGATACTGGAGAGTTGTTTTGGACAGACTGATGGTCTCTCGAGACATCTGGAACTGGTGTAATGCTGCATCCTGGAACACACTGTTGATGTAAGGCACTGTATGGTGGCGGGGGAGTTGAAGGCCGGTTCACTACCTCCTCATAAGCAGGCAATAAATAATTTGGCAGAAATCCTAAAATGGAAAACAGGAAGGAAAAGTTACTGCCAGAAAACATACAATGAAACAGAACCATTTGCAAAAAGTCCCAAGCAGCAACTGGGAAAAAAAATCTTACGTTATACAACTCGATGGCATAAGAAAAGGTTATTAAAATATAATTAGAGTTCCCACAGAAACAAAAATGAAATTACACAGACACAACCAAACACACTTTCCCCTTGCTTGGCCCAGGCTACCATTATATTATGCCTATTTTGTGCCTTTAATTCATTTTGTTGCAACAACTATTCCTGCAAGGGTCTTTCTAGCATTTTCCTTTCTTAAAAAATATACAATATGTTTGCAGAAATATGCGCTTTTGATTTCCAGTTGTAGTAATGAGGATTCTGAAAAACGTTTCTTCAACAGTAAGGTATGATGGCATTCAATCTACTTGATCATCAAACGCCCTATATATCTTCTTTCTACAGCAATTACTGGTTTGCCTGCTACCCTTGGCTAAGGGTATGGTCCTTGTTCCGTGAGTGTGTGAGAGAGTGAGTGTGTGAGTGAGAGACTGATAGAGAGAGAGAGTTTTATTCCATGCAGTCTGGTGGCCTAGGACTTTAAGGCTTTAAATCATCGGATGCATCTTGGTATGTTGCTGTAAGCTGTATGTAAGACTAACTGTTTTGTCTCAATGTGGTCCGGACAGGAGGCGTCACAAGCGGTTTGTGCCCTGTAAACTAATATGGTCAGACAGCTATGCTACTTTAACACGAACGTTGATGAATCTGACGTAGCTGACTTCAACAGAAAAAATGGATCTCCCTCACACATCTGGAGGAGTTGATAGCAGTCGAGAGGGCTATCTTACTAGATAGGGGTGTGATGTCTGAAATGTGGAATGGTTTTTAGGGCAGGCCATGGGCCTAGATACAGCCATACTAAACTGACAGTGGATTTGCCACAAAATTATGGCGACCAGCTTAGTTGGGGCTGTACTAAGCTCTCAGGTGGGAGGTAGCTTACCCACTAGTGGTAAAGTAAGCATATCACCAGCCTGAACTTTTTGATTATTTGAAGTGGGAATGACCCTGATTTCCAAAGCTGTCTTCATAACCTGGACATAACCAGTAGGTAAATCTTACTAAGGAATTGGTGTCCAAAGTTGGAACAAAACATAAGGAAGTGTGTGAAATAGTGTGCAAGTTTTCGATTCTGCACCACTGACAAATCTTCCATTTCAGAGAATAGGTTTTGGTACCCAATATGGCTCCCCCTGCTTGAAGAATACATCTGGAGTCTTCTAAGATGTCTAATGACCCACATTTAAGCTAATCAGGAACGAGATTAAAAGCAGGGCTGCTGGGTTGTGATGGAGCGCTTGGACTTTCTCTTTGGCTAGAAGCAAACACCGGAAAGGAGCTGGAGTTAGGCTTTTTCCCCCCCAATACTTTGCAGTCACTAGGACGACATAGCAATAAGAGATAGGATTGCATGCGACCCCTACTGGGTATATGACAGAAGCCCGGCCTCCCTGGCCTCCATGACTCTTGTGCTGGTTGGCAGAGTAGTCAAGGCCTAGCATAAAAGAGGAGGTGTGACCCTTGAGATTAGAAGCAGTAATAGACAGCTAACACAGCTACAATAAAAGCTAAAGTTACATTGCAGAAAAACATTTTAATACTGTTAACTGTTGGTATAGGGCAGATGGGACTATGGACAGGGGCCTGACCTGCAAATGGTGGCTGGGCTGATGGGCACATAAAAGAACTATGTAGGACCACTTTGAGCCTCATGCAAGTCAGCTGGGTGTTGCACCTCTCAACAGCAGGTTCAAGGTACAGTCAAGTGTGGCTTGGAACATTTCTTTAGTGACCCAAGTCACAAAGGGTGGGGATATGCCTGTGGATACCAGGAAAGGAGGGAGGGAGTCTGCAAAGATGAACAAAGCAAACCTAATCGTAGGCAGAGAGTGCGCTCATCGGTCAGCACTAAGTTCACCCGATTGTGAAAGGGCAGCCCTACTCCATCTTGTGACAAAGATGGCTTCATGACAACCTGTATTTACAATTTCGAACTCTACAGCTACCTTGGGTTTTCCATACAGACATGGCCTGTATATGGGCAGAACAGTAGAGCTTCAGCAGGGTATCAGGTTTAGCCTGACGAGGAAGTAGGCAGCCCCTGGCAATACTTTCAGGAAGCACCACAGTAATGTCTGTAGATCTGTGAGTTGATGTAGATGGGCTCAGGTGTATATGCCAGTACTTGTTGACCAGCATCCCAGTGCCAAAGGATATCAGTAGAATTTTAGAACTTGACGATCCAACCAATGGAACAGGGTCCCTCTCTTTGCAGATACGATGGGTA
Organism: Calotriton arnoldi; assembly: GCA_963921515.1. Taxonomy (NCBI): domain Eukaryota; kingdom Metazoa; phylum Chordata; class Amphibia; order Caudata; family Salamandridae; genus Calotriton; species Calotriton arnoldi. Next base: position 2,486,182 of record CAWUFW010001300.1, read on the forward strand.
GAGCAGGTTTTGCCCTGCTCCTGGAGAGGACTGCTGCCTATGGGACAGCAGGCAGGTGCATTCCCCATGGTTCTGCTGCAGGCAGGAAACCTTGTGTATTTCCTCCAGACAGAACCTGAAGACAATGAGACACAAATTGGAGAAAGAAGAGAACAAGTTGTCCCTATTGATTCTCTACTGGCAGCAGCCATTCTCCATCTAACATTCTCTATTCAGACAAAAAGATATTCTGAATCATCCAATGGAAAACCTAACAAATGGTACAACAAAGCGAACTTCAAGCAGCCTTTGGTACGCACGTGTTCCAATGTTCGCAATCGAAACTGCAAGCGCAGACCAAATAATGGTCACAATCACATTAATTAAAGCAGCACTGGCAAAGCCAATAGGTCTGCCGTTGTTATTGCTTATTTTACTTAGTCATGGTTTTTGCAAAACTTTATTGTTGGAGAATCTTCCGGGACCCGATTAATCCCAACAAATAAAAAAAAAAAGCCATTGGATAATAGCAAAAATATTTATTGACACTGAAGGGAAATATTTTTTATGCGAATGTGCTCCTTGTGAAAGAGCTTCACTCACAGTGAAGTTATGCAATAGCTTAAGTAGGCTGACCACTGCCTCATTCTGCTATCTCTATATAGGCACAATCATCCTAGAGGTATGCATGCTTGACCTCGGGAAGGATTAAGTTTCAAAATACTGATCTATCTTAAATCACTTGATTGTTTCTAGGGACCTATTTTTCGGTCATATTATTGGTCACCATCTCTATCTTCTGAGCACTGTTTCTACGTTCTAGGCACTGCCTCAACGTGATACACAATGGTTTTTAATTTTATGACATATCCCTTGGTACCTGTTATTTTAGCTAAGTATTACATTTATCCGAGCAGGCATATTAATTCTAGATTATACTGTTGTCTATTTTCATTTAGTAACCACTGTGACGGAGTCCTGACGAAGGCCTATGCCGAAACGCGCGTAGTTTGTCAACATGCCGCCAGTCTCTGCACATCAGCAACTTGATTCTTGGTTTTAAAATATTGATTATTTGGTCATCGATATCGTAGAAATGTTTGCACCGTAACAATGATATGAAATATGACAACTGTTTATGATCTCTTGACAATTGTCCATCATATTGTAAAAAACATGTATATTTATTGAAATATTTTTTTTTATATAAAAAGTATTAGAACTGCTATATTTTTGCATCAAAAAATAAAAGATGAAAAAAAAAATCAAGTTAATATATACTGGTTTAAGATGTGTCTTTAACAAACTATTGTCATCATGTTGAATGTTTAGAATAGATGTGCCTGCTTTACATGAAATTCAACGTGCCCAGGTGTGTTGTTCCTCATAGTTATATTTTCCCTGTCAGGGTAAGTTTATCCTACACTCAGGGGCCCCGTTCTTTCCAAAACAATTTTCCTGCAGCTTGTCTGCGAGGGGTAGTTTAGTTCAATATTGTCTATTTACTCAGGCAACCTTTTTGTATATATTATTCATTGTGTTTTCATGTTGATGCACCTTCATCCCTAGATTACTTTTGTATCTATACCTCTCTGGCATTTAATACATTTTCTTTTGTAGAATATTTTCAACACTGGGTGTGAGGCTAAACATTTTATTCTGATTATTATTATTTTTTTAGTCCTCTTTCTCTAGACATCTCCCTGTCCTTAGAAACCAACTAGAAGTATGGCAAACTTACAGACCTTCGGGTTTACAGATGAGCAGTTTGCCAATATGGTGGGAAGCACAGCTAGTTTTGGCCACCAAATGACAACAAACACAGATAAAAGTGATGATACTACAGCACTGCTAGCTCTTAGAAAGAAAATCAAACGAATAGAGCTACATGGGCAATATATGTTGGAATATCTCAAAGCAGGGGTAATCCCCCAAGGTTTGCGAGGGAGAAATATTCCTGGCCTATTTATCCAGATCAAAAAATTCTTGGAACGATGGTCAATGATAGCCAACCGTTGTTCCCGTGACTTTATGATGCTCATCGTTGAAACTGCCAAGGAGGTTATTGAACAACTGGCAGCAGAAATACTAGATCTTGAAAATAAAAGTAAAACCGCTGGTACAGTTGACTAGGTTAAAAAAAAAGTTAGAAGACATAGAAAGAGATCTCCATTCATATACTGAATATCTGACCAAACGGAAAGTAGACAAACTGAAAAAAGATATCCGCTTTTTTAGTAAAGAAAATACTTATCCCTATCTATCGGATAATTATTATAATCAGCCTGAAGGAGCTTATAATGAACAGACTACCAATAGACAGTATGGTCGTAAAGTAACTACCTTTTCCGACATCTGATTCGGATAATGAAGGACCGTCAAGCCATTATGAATCCAGAGGTAATGGATACAATGCTAGGAGAAAACGTAATGCACAGCCTTTTTTAGGGAGGCGCTTCACGAGACGGAACAACTGGAGGCCTCAATACCAGCCGCGGTTCCAGGCAAATCCACAGATGGATTACAACCAGTACCTGGTGACCCGCAACGCCCATTACTGGAGGGAATAGAAACCATACCTATTTTTAATCTAAGTGGCTCTTCCCTCATTGAGTCTACCTATGCTTTACTATCAAAAGGATTGACGTTTGCCCCCCACTTAGGACTCAATAAATTTGAATTATTCAGAGACTTAATGGCCTTCTTCAGAAAAATTTGGTTGCGGATTTTTTTCGCTAACCAAGAGTTACAACCTGGATATGTCAATTTGTCAGGACTTTCTCCAAAATCGACATTCACTCCTACTGTAGACCAGCTTCCACCAGAAGTGGCAGTCTTTGAGCAGGTAGTCTACGAAAAGATCACTAACATCACTAGACATGTGAAAAAAAACCCTTACAATTTAAGTAGAGCGGAATACAAAGCCCTAGAAGACCTCAAACAGACACCTACTATCACCATCAAAGCGTGTGATAAAGGAGGTGGGATTGTCTTGTTTGATACCTCCACTTATGTCTCCAAAACGGAGACCATGTTAGGAGATCAACATTTCTATTCTCCAATAACAAGAGACCCCACGACCATCACTGCAAATAAAATACGTAGGCTGACTAACAGAGCCCTCAGAGATGGTGATATCTGTGATAAGGAATGGACATTCCTCAATGTAGAACATCCCAAGATGGCCAGTATTTGTGGGATTCCAAAAATACATAAAGATTAAGTTAACCCTCCATTAAGACCAATTGTAACTACCATTGGTTCCATTACGGAAGCTCTTTCAAAATACGTTGATGCCATCTTACGCCCACATGTGTCACAAACACCGGCTTATGTCCAAGATACCAGGCACATCATAAATTTGATTGAAGATGCACCTTTCTGTGCCATAACACAATATATGGTCACGATGGACATTGAAGCTTTATATAGTAATGTTGCGGGGATTCTGCACATATACAGAACTATGCGCAGGAAAACAGGACCTCGGTGTATAGTGGTGTACCAACCATACCCCTTAGTACCCAAAATCCCAATCCGACTAGCTATAGTGACTCATTCGTTCTCCGTACTACAGCGAAGCTACCAATGATTAGACATCCCAGAACACGGACTCTTACAGGAATCGCGGGAGCAAGAACACTCTTTCATTACTCACTCATACTTGTCCACAACGTGCGTATTAAGAGACACAGTATAGTTTAAAATGTTTATTTCAACTATTGTGCTCTAAGACACAGTACACGTGCCAGTACTAGCAGCATAATGCTTAAAGATAAAACAGTAAGCATGGTTACAATTCCATAGAATACAAACGGAAACAGCATTTTATAAAGACAGTGGATATAGGACTAAAATGCCTTACCACCCTCCCCATGCTAGTAACTAGTTTATTATAAAAATAGAAGACCTCTGGGCTTGGTCAGGGGGACCCCCATACCTCAAGAACTAGATGCAAGGGTTACATCATCGGACAAGCACAGCTCTTCGCCCTGGAAAGGTTTTTCTCCAAGTCCCTTCAACAGTGAGTTCACAATATTAAAAGCACACAAATTTCTCCAGTGCAGCTGTATGTCATGTTATGTCTAAGTGCGAGGGGCTGACCAGAACAGCAAAAACAAGGGACGTTGTTTTTCGACCTTGTACATTGTGTGCAGACGAAAACCACAGAGAACATGAGAAAAGGTGAAAGGCAGAAAGACAGACAGTTCTAATGTGAACGGTCACAAGCAGAGTCTGGAAAAACAAAGTCACAGAGTAACGTGTGCAACGGAGGCATCATGGCAGCTAGGCCTAAGCTAACTTAGCAATGTCGACAATGAGGCCACAATCCACACTACACCCTCCCCTGGTCAGTCCATAGGTCAAGACATAGGACGAAAACTGAGTTTGAATAGATGGAGCAGAATGTGAACGTCTATAGGCGGGAAATGTCCTTTTGAAGGAAAGGGAGAGTAAAATAAAAATAAAACGTTGGGAAAAAAAATCCTAGATAGGGGCAGACGATAGGTCACTCAAACACAAAAAAACAATCCAGCTATGCAGTCCATTGAGAGTCAATGCAACTAATCCATCAGAGTGTATGCGCAGAAAACTGCAACACCTTCCAAAAAGACATCATTGTCATTGTTGGAAAAAGAGATGCCATCCAATTCAACAAATCAAAACTGCATTCATGCTCCTCATAATAGGGAGCAGCGATCAGCATTGCGGGACAACTTGCGTGATACTCGATATAACTTCGTTGTAGGAGATTCTGAGCAGCCGCCCAGATATCCCATTGCACCAAGACTCCAAGGGCAGCCGCGCGCGCCATCAATCCAGCACCGGAACATTCCCGTTCATGGGCCACTAAGGGGCCCATCAACTGGTCGAAATCCGGGTCCGAACAAGACGTATTGGAGAGGCAAATATCCAAGGACCAAGAGAACGGACATCGTAAGCAGGACAGCACAGGTTGCACGCAAGTGAAATACGCAAAGCGATAAGAAAGTCCATAAGACACGCTGAGTGTCGCCAGTGGTAGGATGCCGAAGCTGTCAATCATGCGTTCACGGAGTATCCGTAGTCAACCTGGGTCGTGTAGACTCCCAGGAAGTGCAGCCATTGAGCAACAGACAAAGTAAAAGCAATATCCCAGCAGCTAAGGCTAGGATCAATGGGAAGCCACCAAAGACGCTGGATAAAATAGAATGAATAAAAGCCGGAATTACACCAAATATAGTCTGAAAGGAGGTCAAAAGGCCAGAGCCCACAACTTTAAGTGTACAAGACCTTCGGTATTAGAAGCATTGAATATACGGTGAATCAGTTCACCGAAATGTTGGGGGAGATTTGTGTTGAAAAGGGCCTGTATCTCACTGTGGGTGCTGGCCACCTGGAGGACGAAGGTCTCCCGTGCGGAAGTGAGCATAACCTCCTGGTTTAATAATAGCGCCTTAATTCTGCTCAATTTATTGAAATCTGCCTTCAAAGTCGGTATGTAAGGCCAAATGGAACTAACTACCATCCCACGCGGGGGTGGAAAAAGCACATTTTTGCAGCAAACAACGCGGTGTGAAACCGTTACAATGTAGGGGATGCCTGCCTGCATCCCACAGCAATCCCGATTAAAGCAGATAGCTACCATTAGCAAGCACAGTGAAAGTAGGTGATATAACAGGAGCTGGAACGCCCTTTAAATTACAAGCAAGATTCGGGGCAGAAACATTACAAGCCCCGTGCAATTTAATGTTTTTACAAATTAGGGAATGACCCACTGTAGAATCGCAAGACTCCCCTGTGAGAAATACCTCCTTATCATCCCTAAGGCATCTTTATGTGAAAGGTAGGGACCAAATTTCATGTAAAAAGGCACTGCTTAAAGGCTGAGAACGGCCTACAGGATAATGTTTCATGCATGAACTGAATTCAAATAAAGAAAAAGGCAAAGTAATAACCCTGTGAACCAGCCACACTGCAGAGTCAGTCTCCGCCACAGAGAATGGTAAAGGCTCTATCTTTTCGATATGTAGGAGAGTGTATGTTGCATCTTTCATGGACATGAACTGCTGTTTCTCAGTTAAATTAAACGGCAAGAACAAGGCAGATGTGTTTAAAAAATGCCATGGAACCTTCCCCATTTTCAGTGTTAGCAAAGTCCATGCAAACTGCATCACTGAACGCAATTGATTTTGGCCATGATATAACACAGACACATCATCTTGTACAATATCAACAGATGAAACAATATTCTCTAATGTGTAAATGCGGGTAGATAGGGTGTTAATACTATTGTCGACAACAGCGAGCACTTTTTCTAGATTTGCCTGATCTATTTCCCTTAAACGGGAAGCAGCTTTAATTTGTGAAAGCTTCCAGATTTCATTGTAAGTCGCATAAACAAATCTTTTAGGTCTTGGACCTCGAGGCCCTAGAACAAAGTCGGACAGATCAATGTTGCCTGATAGGAGGGATAAATGTTGTTTTACGGAATCTAATGTAGAGTGCTGCAACCACGGTTTACATAATTTACCAACAGAATATGTTGTAACCGTACGTGAGTCAGAAAACCTTGGATCTGGCGTATCCTGTCTGTAACCAGGAGCAGAGTTATGAAAACGCAGCTGGCAGGCGTCAGATGCTATGGGCCACGCCAACCAGGCTGACTGATCAATGGCAGAGACATTAAAGGAATTATTTTGAAACAAAGCTTGTAAACTTTCAAGGGAAATATTTAAATGCAAGCTCCTGTTTGGCCAGGAAGACAACACAGGAATGGAAGGTGCATTCAATTGTTTGGAAGTAGCCAAACCCAAACAAGTTGTTTGATATACAGTACTATTTAAAAATAATATTTGGGTGGGGATAAGGCAAGCACGGTGTAAAGCTTCTGTACCGCGTACCTGCCAAGATTTAGTGCCCAAATAGACTTCAAATCAATGGTGTTCGTCCAGTGCTCATAGCCACCCACAGCTAATGCGCCCATAAAGGAACTGGAATATAGCAATTTGGTGTGGATTAACAAAACCTTTTGATTTGAAGAAACGTTTAATTTAAAATAATAGGACCCTGGGTTTGATCTATCAAAGTCTGTAAAGTAAGTAAATTTATTTTTAAGTGTTTGGGAGCTACCTTGCAGAGGGGTTGGGCAATGTTCCCATTGGGCATAATTGAAACTACCCCGAAGTGTACTTGGTTTATGCAGAAAATGGTTACCGTAATGCTGGTAACAATATAAATCGGCATAATTAGCAGAATTTAAGTACAAATCCTCAGCATTAAAAGCAGCATAATATTTCTAATCAGAAAATAACGATTCAATGGCATGCACATCCCAATCATCTGAATGAATATTCCTTTTGACGACATCACCCATGGAAACACGAAGCACATTTGGTACATTAATAATCTCTGTCGGTCCATGGATTTGGAAATTCACTGCATCCCACACGATTCCATCTGCAACTGGAAAGGCGGAAATGTTCACAAATGTGTGGTCACGCTTCATGATGTGAGAAGAAGAATGCGGAGCCAAAGTTCCAGCCACAGAGTTCACCGCAGAGCGTTCTGGCAAATAGTGACCATTAATGAGCAAGAAAAAAACTGTCACAAAGCCAATGGACATGAACAGGAAAATCAGGAAGAGCACCAACCAGATGTATGTCCATGGAGGGACCAAAAAATTGTCTCTGAACCAGGATACAAAAATACTGAATTTGGTCGGGATAAATGATGAGGTGGAAGACGAATCAAAGGAAAAACGAGTTGGGTTCAGTGGTGTTGTAGGTAAATGAGCCACTGACTCACTTGCGGGGTAAGTATACTCGGTTTCCTCATTGCAGGAGGAAGCCGGGAGGTTGAGCAGGCGATCTGGCAAAGTGACCATCCCAATGGGAACATCAGCGCCTGTGGAGACCGGAGTGTCACGAACTGGATTTCTTGAAATTGCTGGACATGAAACCGCAGGTGTTAAACTATTCAGGTTCGGGCAGATGTTGTAGCTTGACATTGTCCACTGAGATGTATCTGTTGTCTTTGCGACCAGGAAGCGGTGGTAAGATGACTGTACGAGTACCCTTCAAGCCAAGAACTGGAACCGGTGCACGATAAGAGGGTCCAAATTATTTTTTGTTCTCCACCTTCTCTCGGACCAGATCTCCAATCTTCGGAAGCCAGCCGGCAACCGGAATCTGCAACGCAGCATCAGTGGCTGAAGGTAAGTGTTCGTTTGCAAGTCTGTCAAGGGTCTCTTGTAAGTCCTGCAACATAGAAGAATGATTATCTACGTCAAAGATTGCGGCTTTCGCCGCCAAGTCTAGACCATCAAGGTCTGGCACAAACATCTGTATGCCAAAGAGCATTTCGTAAGGGGTCCGCCTACCCAGAGATCTTCTAGGAAGATTATTAAGTGCACGTTGCACGCCATACAAGTGGGCAAGCCAGTTTCTGCCAGTACCCAAGACTCTAGCTGTCAAGGATTGCTTTAAGTCACGGTTCATTCGCTCCACAATTGAGTTGCCCTCAGGCCTATATGGAGATGAAAATTGCACCAGCACCCCCATAGACCTCATTGCGTCCTTGTACGCCTTAGAGGCGAACGCTGGACCTTGATCGGAATGGAAGGTGCCACAGGCAAAAACTCCCACAAAGACACGCAAATTCCTGATGACATTTCGAGCGTCAGCACTGCGTTGTGGCCAAACCCAGATGAAACGTGTGCACGAATCAACTGCAACTAAGATATATTTATATGCAGTATCAGAAGAAAATGGACCGCGGTGATCAAGGTATACACAACCAAAAGGTTTATTAGAAATGCAGAGCTGTGTTTGTGGCTGATGTGTAACCGTAGAAGGCTTAATTTGCTGACAAATGTCACAAGAAAGGACATAAGTACGGGTCTGTTTATACAAACCACGCCACCAGTAACGCTGCTGCAAGAGTGAAACAATGGCAGACACGCCAGCATGGGCCGAAGCCAAGCCTTCGTGCGGCTGTTATCAAAGACTGTCTGCGGTCCGCGTTGGGAATCAGCCGATCACCAACGTCTGGAATTCTTACATAAGGAACATGGTTGGGACTGAAGTGATAAGAGTACTTGGAAGGGAAACCCTGTGGGTAATGAGAGCCTTCCTTGGTTGCAGCAATAGCTGCCAAAATCTCATTATCTATTTTTGTCATGGATCTTGTAACGGCTGCTACTGAGCACGTGGCTACTGCTGATTTGGCAGCTTCATCCGCCAAACTGTTACCGACCGCATGTGCGCCCACACGCTGGTGGCCAAGAGTGTGATCACCTGTGTGAGAGGCAGACGTTGTTTAAGATCTGCCACTCGAACCCAAAGCATTTTATGCTTAATTGCGCTGCCCTTAGAATCTCTATAGTCGTTTTGAGACCAAAAGAATAAGTTGTCATTGAAAGCCTGGATACAGTAGTAAGAATCGCATACAATAAGTGTAGTCACATCCGGATCTGCAAACTCAAGTGCGAGCACCAAAACACGCAGCTCGGCCAAATGTGCGGTACTGTCTCCCAGTGCCTGCGTGTGCACAACACTCGATTTGAACTCACCGTTCACCATGTGACCTGCCACAATAGTACATGCTGCTGAGTACGCATGCTTAGAACCCGTGGCCGGTTGCGCCGAACCATCGGTGTAAATGATACATTTGTACTCCTCAAGCGGCAGCAAAGACAGAGGAGGAGGATGAACAAATTCATACTGTAAGAACTCCTGTGTCTGAAGAGAGGAATCGGAGATAAAGGTGACATCCGGAGATGTCAAAGAAGTAGCCCATTGTATCCAACGGGGGTGCAAAGCCTTAGAGTTTGGTACACTTGCCTTTGTCACTGCCTCAAGGTCAGGATAGGGGGTGACAACCAAGATGCGTTTTCCCTGTGCCAGTGCGCGTTCCTTAAGAATCACCATTTGCACTGCAGTCAAAACTTTCTCCACAGTTGAAAAGCGCAACTCGGCAGAAGTGTAAAGATGTGACTTGTAGGCAATAGCTGTGTCACCTTCGTTAAACGTCAAGTAAGTGAAACCCACTGCCCCTGGCACTATTCTGATCACCAGGTTTGTGTGGTTATCACGTGTCAACAAGAACTTCGATTTAAGTAGATCAGACTGCAAAGATTGCAGAATAAGCGAATGTTCCGGAAGCCAGCATGACTTCGAAAAGGTAGGTTGTATCAGGGCATAGAGAGGCTTGATACGTTTGGCATATTCGGGAATGTAAGAGCGCCCGAAGTTCAAAAATCCCAGCAAAGACTGAAGTTTTTTCAGGGTTGTTGGAGGGCGCAAAAGTGTGCACTTCTCCAGGAAGTGGGGAGCTAAGCCCCTACCTTCATTGTTGAGCTCATAGCCCAACAAGCATTTGCAATGCAATAGGTCTCGCATTATTAAAGTTTGAGCTATTGGCATTGCTAATAATATTGCAACACCAATAGCTCAAACATTCAGTAATGCGAGACCTATTGCATTGCAAATGCTTGTTATAAGCAGGCATGTGGGATGCAGAATTCCATGAGAAGAATAATGGAAGGAAATAGGGCCGGCCTCCCCCGTGAAAGGTTGAGGAGGAACAGAATCCTCGTTACAATACAAAAAAATAATACTAATAGTACTTACAGGACGGACGGTAACTCTCACTTAAACGGTACTCATTTTATCGACCTCGGAATGGTGAAAGCCAGAGTAGACCCGGTCCGGCACCGATAGATAGGCCTCTTAGGAAATACGCTGATCTAACCATAGATTTTTTTCTGTGACAGATTGGGACATAGTTACATTTTGCAAACTGATTGCATCCACGCAATTTTCTAGCACGTGTTAGAAATGCGGCACATGTTGTCAGCCAGTAACTGGCTGTGACTGACTCGGTCACAACTGCTGGATTTTTAGAGGACGTGGCCTGTCTCAAAGACTCCAGATTTCCACATTGGCCAGTCTTCCTCTGCTAGCGGGATTGGCTGTGTCCGTGCCCATTTCTATGCAGGAGGCGCATGCACCCGCTGAGCTATCGCACCGGCCACACATGGCTGGCACTGTGGAAGAACTCTCCTCCAGGCTCCTGGAATTGCCGCTTGATACTCGTTGGTTTCCATAATGATTGGACCAGGAAGGTAGCACCCCCAACCCTTAGGTCTCATGGAACATAGCAGTCTTCCTAAACCCGGCTCGCCCTCCGAGCGGAGACCCCAGAGAGCCGCACAACGGCTTCAGATCTCGCCGAATGTAATAACCACCAGTGCATTCCTGCCCTTTCACTTTGGCGTAGGGCACCTGCGCCAAAATCCCGTAAATGAGCGCCCCGTGCAAATGGCATTTTTGCATCAGTCAGTGGTAAAAAAGATTTGAACAGCGAGCTGCGCCAGGCCCTTCAACATGTGTTTCTTCTGTTCCTTGATCTGAACTCGATGACCATGGGCACTTTTGTGGACTGTCGCCATTTGCTGTATTTTAGTGCAATACAATTTGGCAAACCGCTTCATTTTTCTATGCCGAAGCTTCATCTCTGCCAAACAGTAGCGCTTAGAGGAAGTGCTAGAAGAAAAGTCAACCCAGAGCGCTACATGAAAAACTTCCCATTGGAATGAGTGCGCATCCAACAGGGGTGGTAGCAAGGGCGGTGGCTTTCACATGCCCCTCCTGTTCTGGCATCCTTAGAGTTTCTGCCGCTCTGCCCTGCCCAGGGTCCTGCCCGGTTACTTCTTTAGTCAGTATGTGGGCAGTTTCCTCCTGCCCCCTTCAGTGCTCGGAGGTCACGTTTGGAACAGCAGCAAGTAAATCATGTGTATGAGATGGCATATAGTATAGCACACTTCTACCACTGGAGCGGTCTCGCAGCGCTTGTTGGTTAACAGCTAAATCAGTGTTCGAAAACCACAAACATGGCACTGTAATCCTAGCTTCTCTATCACCGTGTGACCTTGACAATATTACGACATCACCCCGAATCCCACTTTCCTTCTCTCTCAAACACCGGTAGCGCCTGGTTCAGTTTGGAGTGTGCAATAGACAGCGCTATACAAAAAGTAATGCATCCACAGACCACATGTCAAATGAATCACTCATATTAATTGGAGCAGGACTGCCCCCTGTGGGTGTCAGAGGGTTATGTGGCTCCTAAAGGAGAAGACCCCAGCCCCCGGCCCAGCAGTGCCCCCAGCCCCGGATGGAGTTGGCTCTTACCTCGTCCTGGGGTTGCCACGGTCCCGGGGTGCCCAGGGGGTACGAAGAGCAGCAGCAGAAGCGAGTACCATATGCAGGACCAAGCGGGGGAGCCGGGACTCGCCCGGCCCATCTCTGTCTCCATGGGAGCCGCTGCCCGGCCTCACTGCACGGCCGTCTGGGCAGCAGTCTGAACCCTGCAGTCCTGCCCGGGAGTACTGCCCTCTCTGCCCGGCCGTCTGGGGCAGCAGCCTCAGCCCTGCACTCCTGCCCAGAAGCACTGCCCCTGCTCCCCTTTGCCCCTTCACCCTGCCCCGGCCAGAAGTTGCTTCGTTCACAGTCCTGCCCTCGGAGAGATCTCTGCTTGGGTGCCCCTTCTCTGTGTCCTACGGTCCTGCCCGGCCGGAAAAACAGGAGCGCGCTTTGGAAGGTGCAAATATTTTCAGAGGACGGCAATAATACCGTGGGAGGCTGAGAGGGTGGGAAGGAGGTAGAGGGCGGAAGAGAGGTCACAGGTCTTTCTTCACATCCCCGGCGCAGCCCACCTGTGTAATTGTTGATATCCTTCTTTAGGGAAGCCCGATGCTCAACTGGGAAGCGAAAACAGCATTCCAGTGACTACCACAAATCACGCCAGGGTCCTCGTTTGAAAAGTAAATCAGATCACGCACGAAAGAAAACCAGTGGTGCGCACGCACCACAGAGGAGCGGGGGCTAGGGAGCACGGCAGCGACGCGAATGCGCGCTGCTGGCCACCGGTGGAAATGGGCGGGAGCAAAGGCGGGACATGCGCCCGCCTTTGCCCAATCGCGTGCCATTTTTTTTTTTTTAAAACACGCGAAAGCCAATGCCAGACGGGGAAAGCAAAACCACATGCACGAGCGTGTAGGTAGCTTTCTGAACCCCGTACAAGAGGTCTCGCGCTGCGCGAGCAGTGCTACGCACTGCAACGCTAGGCGCGAGACCTAAAAACAACACAGTATATTCTGCGATGTGAGATTTGGCAAAATTAAATTTGTATCCTAAGACCGCGAACTCAAGAATAATGCGGTCTACTCGGGAAAGATGCGGCCATAGTTCATCTGTCAGATATATATCATCCACGTACGAATACGCATCTGGGTCTATGCTGTCCAACAAAGAGACAACACGGGCAGCGAAGACCCCCGGGCTGTTCTTGTAGCCCATTGGCAAACGCCGTAATTTTAATTGTTTTCCACCGGAAGTGAACGCGGTCCATTGGCCGCAGTCTGGGGACAAATTGTGAGTGTAAAAACCATTGGAAAGGTCAAGAGTCGTTTTATATTTTTTACGAACAAGACTGTCCACGAGCGCAGAACTATGGGTATTCTGTACCGCAAAGGTTCGACAATGGGACTTCAAATGCCGGTAGTCCAATACCAAGCGGTAAGACCCATCGGGTTTAGAAACCGCGAAAAGGGGATTATTCATTGGTGACACGCATGTCTCAATTACTCCTTGATATTCTAACTGTGTTAGAATGTCGGAAACGGGACCCTTAGCTTCCGGCCGGAGGGGATATTGGGCTTGAGGCTGTGGCAGAGACCGCAATGGTATATCATGTGGGGGGGGGGGTGGGGAGAATCCTCATCCCAGCCCACGTGATTACGGTATAGTGCCTGGGCCACAGCCCATTCAGCTGCGAGAGCCTCCGCTTTGTCCTTGGGGACATGACGAGAAAAGCTCGGAAGGATTACCTCCTCCCCTCTATGAGCAGCGAGAACAAATGGGGGCGGCCAATCCGCCTCCGCCAATAAAATGTCGTAGGAAGAGGTCAGATTTTCCCAAAGAATCCCTTTAATAACACGCTCAATGTCACCTTCAATTTGAAGGACAATATTAAATAGTCTGTCAGGGGGTGCCACTCGGGTGTCCGCTGTCTCGACAGTAATGAAAGTGTCAGTTGCTGTCGCCTCCACATGAGGACGTAGTGCCTCCCGCACTATGGTAACTTCCGCTGTGCTGTCTAGCAGTGTCACTGCCCACGTCCAATTCAGGAGTCTCGTTCTCACCGTCTGTGGCATATCTCGCTGTCAAAGCGGCAACTTATTTCTTCTGAAACTGTGGGCGAGGACGGGGAAATTCTTCTCGTTTCCCTCGGCCAGGTTGTCGAGGTTGGTCTCGTCCCTGTGGGGCGTCACGACCCCTGCCTCTTTCCTGGCGATCTCCTCCACCAGCCTGTGAGGTCGATGGTGCCTGCGAAGAACGAGGAGAACGCTGGTCAGGGACCTGAAATCTATCAGGAGACTTAATTCTCGCTCGGTCGCGCAAATCATAAGTGCGTTCAGAAGACACGGAAACCGGTGACGCAGCACGCGACCCTGGTTTTGGTTGTTGCTTTCCCGGTTTCTTCAACTTCCAGGACTTTTTAGAAAAGAACGGTTTCTCGTCTTTATCAGACTGAGATTTTTGTTGGGATTTTGTTTGAGCTTGCGTTTTAGCAAAAGGCTTAACCCCCAAACTATTGCGGCCAATGGTTTTATAAGCCTGTGCAATAACTTTTGCTAATTCGCGAGGCTTGTCCGGCTCTGGGACTAAAGCCAAAGCATTAGCGACTTGAAAGTTGACTGCATCACCATTGACGTTCGCAAGGATTAGATCAGCCACCACATCGAACACTCCCACCAGTCTCATCCCCAGTTCCACAGCCGCTTCAGGGCCATGTTCATCTTGTACACGCTTAATCACGGTGGGGAGGACCGTCATGGATGGAGTGCCAAAACACTTCGCATAAACTGCTGCGAATACCTTGCCCCAGTTGTTGCATTCTGTCAACTCGGGAATGAAGTCTTTTGGCAAACTAATAGTCCGAATCCTGTGTTTTTCCACAGGAGAGGTATTTGGAAACACCGCCTCCAGCTGGTCAAATTTTTCTGCAAGCCAATCAGGCAAATCATCCTTTTTTCTGTGGGCGCTTGCCCATCACCGAATTAACCATGACGGGACTTATGGTCACACCGCCATGCCCAGCTGGATGCGCCGCAACTCCAGGAGGGGCCATCTGGACATTGCCTGTAACATATTGTACTAAAGCTCTGTGCACACGGATTAAAGACGTATGCAGCACGTGCAGTTCAGCTACCGGAACCGCTAAATGACGTGGATGAGGGGTATACCCGTCCAAAACAGGCATAGTGGCCCCATCTATCGATAAGGGGCCTAAACGAATCGGGGTGACCGGATGTGGGAGGGCGCCATTAAACCAAACACGGTGTTGCCATGCCGTGAGCGGTACTTCAAGAGCCTGGTAAGGCCGATAAACATTAGGAAGGGCGGTGGGAGCGTAAACGTGGAACAAATTGTCAGCTCCTTCCACCGCCGGAAAAGTGACCCATGAATAAAACACCTCAAAGTGGTAAGCCAGATCAGCTTGGACCACAAAGATGAGGGCGGCACCTGCGTCAGGCACTCCATACGCGGTCAAATGAGCTCGGAGCGCAGCGCGGCTATGTGCCGGGATATTTATATTCACAGCCATCAAGACTAAGAATGTAGAACAACCTAGTGCGTGGCAGCACAATTGAGGGTTTACATAAAAGAGAACACCTTTTAATTACTTCAAGCTTGAAAGAACCTATAAAAACATCAATATAGGAGGTTACACCCTCATATATGTTTCCGGAAACCTAAGTGAAGGGAATTGTGGTCAAGCATAAGTACTACTCAAGCGTCTCGCAGATAAGAAGCCCACCACGTTGGTGGCGCCATGTTGCGGGATTCTGCACATATACAGAACTATGCGCAGGAAAACAGGACCTCGGTGTATAGTGGTGTACCAACCATACCCCTTAGTACCCAAAATCCCAATCCGACTAGCTATAGTGTCTCATTCGTTCTCCGTACTACAGCGAAGCTACCAATGATTAGACATCCCAGAACACGGACTCTTACAGGAATCGCGGGAGCAAGAACACTCTTTCATTACTCACTCATACTTGTCCACAACGTGCGTATTAAGAGACACAGTATAGTTTAAAATGTTTATTTCAACTATCGTGCTCTAAGACACAGTACACATGCCAGTACTAGCAGCATAATGCATAAAGACAAAACAGTAAGCATGGTTACAATTCCATAGAATACAAACGGGGACAGCATTTTATAAAGACAGTGGATATAGGACTAAAATGCCTTACCACCCTCCCCGTGCTAGTAACTAGTTTATTATAAAAAATAGAAGACCTCTGGGCTTGGTCAGGGGGACCCCCATACCTCAAGAACTAGATGCAAGGGTTACATCATCAGACAAGCACAGCTCTTCGCCCTGGAAAGGTTTTTCTCCAAGTCCCTTCAACAGTGAGTTCACAATATTAAAAGCACACTAATTTCTCCAGTGCAGCTGTATGTCATGTTATGTCTAAGTGCGAGGGGCTGACCAGAACAGCAAAAACAAGGGACGTTGTTTTTCGACCTTGTACATTGTGTGCAGACGAAAACCACAGAGAACATGAGAAAAGGTGAAAGGCAGAAAGACAGACAGTTCTAATGTGAACGGTCACAAGCAGAGTCTGGAAAAACAAAGTCACAGAGTAACGTGTGCAACGGAGGCATCATGGCAGCTAGGCCTAAGTTAACTTAGCAATGTCGACAATGAGGCCCCAATCCACGCTACAGTAACATCCCGATACATGGAGCAATAGAAGCGGTGAATTGGTTCATCAATTCATATAAGATTACATGTCCTACCACCTTTGTATTGGAATGTCTGAAAATTGTACTGGAAGACAACGTCTTCGAGTTCAATAATCAGCTACACAAACAGAAACAGGGTGTCAGTATGGGGGCATCCTGTGCCCCAACAGTGGCCAACATATACATGTCCCTGTTTGAGAAAAAATTAATCTATAATGAAATAGTACCATTTTTTGAATCTGTGACCAAATGTTCAAGATTTATAGATGATATCTTTTTCATTTGGAGAGACATCAGAAAAACTCAGACAATTTTTAGGTTGGCTAAATTTGTGTGACGAGAACATCCATTTCACCAGCAATGTTAGCAATAGCCAAGTCGAGTATCTTGATGTGGTTATCAAGAATGAAGCGGGTGTGTTAGCAGTAGATTTGTATACCAAACCGACTGCACGCAATACACTCTTGCACTATGACAGTTTTCACCCGTCTGCACAAAAAAACAGTACACTGTTTGGGCAGTTTTTACGCCTACGGCGTAACTGTACAAATATTAAAGACTTTGACATCAAATCAGTTACCATGAAGGACAAATTTCTAGCAAGGGGCTACCCTAAGAGGCTAGTCCGGGACTCCTACAAAAGAGCTCGTTATTACGATAGGCAACATCTGCTACATAACACTACTGTCAAAACCAACTCATCCATAGTTTTTGCCACACGCCATTCTATGATTGAGAGAATTCGTCAAACTGTATGCTCGAGCTGGCATATTCTTAACATCAATGATTCTAGCACAACAGGAACAATGTGCAAATTGGGATATGTAGGGGAAACCAGCAGAGCAATCAACATACGATTGACGGAACATAGATCGGCCATCAGAAATCACAAAATAGCGGCCCCTATCGTCCAACATTATGTTGATAATAACCATACACCAGAAGAAATACAATGGTACATCCTTGAGAAAATTCACAGTAAACCAGGAACCACTACTGAAGCCACAAGAAAACGCAGGGAGGTTTACTGGATCTTTACTTTGGGAACAGCCATAAAGGGGATCAATTAGGAAATACCATGGGATCAAGCCATTAAGTACAACATCTAACTTTATTACCTGTAACAAGATCTGAGACTAGTGGTTTAGAGATATAAAAAAACAGAACTAGTCGATTTAGAAATATGCCGAAGTATGATCTTTTACATACTCAGAGGTGCCCCACACACACTATCTCATTAAAAAAAAAAAATCTTTTTGGGGATATAATTAGATCTAGCATACCTGATCATAGATATTCATATTATATCTATTATGAAGCATGCCATTAAAGTATTTAACATCTCATATAGCGTTTTTTAAAAATTCTTTGCATCTACAGAATCATTTAAAGAATTTTTCTTTAATATGACAGAACTCGTTGGGTGTGAAATGAAAACGTGGCGTATGCAGTAAGGACGACCACATACGGGTAGATGACGCGCAAACCATTCCAACATGGCACCCGCATGTATGGCCCTTTATCTCAGTACATATTGTACTTTAGTTAAGACATATCAGTATCTGGGAAACTATCTAGTTTATCAATGCAATTGCATGGCTATCTTTTCGAAGTATACGTTTAGGCGAATAATATTTTATATACAAAAGATTAGTTCAAACAATCTTTAGCAATACAATAGAAATCTGTCGAGCGTGAGAACTCAAACATGGCGCCCGTAGAAATGGCCAACTTAACCCTGATACGCTGCGTAACCCGGAAGTTCTTTACCTGCGAGGACACAAGGATAGCGGCAGTATTTAACGAGAACCACCACGCTTAGCAATCTTTCGGCGTCTCCCAAGAGAGATTCATCGATCCACATGGACGGTAAGACTTGCGATCGGGACCTAAATTTAGAGTTAGGAATTTACGCTAATAGAGACAGCAAGCTCTGCGGTTTAGAACACTGAGTTTAGATCCTATCAATGCTATCGCTAATGTTGTATAGAGCCTCAGTGCACCATTACATCGAGCACAAGAGGTACAAATCTAGATGTTTTTAGGCCATATAAATAGGCTGCATCGTGATTGTTAAGCGATAACTACTAATTCGTAAAATCGATGGGCGAGATATACGGGTTCTAGCTATGCTCTGTAGTTTACAACTCTAAGTTTAGATTGTACCAATACCATCGCTTTTGTTGTATAGAGCCCCAGTGCACTTTTCGTCTAATAGTATACCATTTATTAACCCACTTCCCTTGAACTAATTTATTCATTCCAGATATTGTGGAGGAGTCTGCATAGATTGTGCGCGATCACCACATCAACAAACCTTTCAAGCCAACTGTATGCAATTGGATAGTGAAAAATACTAAAAGGCACATGAATTCTCATTCCAGGGTCAGTATTAAGACACTACTAGACCATAATGAAAGAAAAATTGACTAATAAGGAGGTTCATCCTCACTCTCTAATAAAATCCTTTTATCCACTTTTAGATTGCTGTTAACCACGATAAGTTCAGACCGAGTGCCTTATATCATTATTCACTTTGGTTATGTATCTGAACTACCATTTGGCAGGTAAAGGACACATCTTTTCACACCCTGATCTAACATACGGCACTTAGACCCTCCTGGGGTAGAGATATACATGAAACATAAATAAAACCCTTTTTTCCCTCTCTTTTTATCCACTTCAAATGCATTAACTAGTGGCCCATTAATCTACGCTGATCAGTAGACGTTGCTGACACAGGAGAGAAATCATAGAGGGCCATCCACTCAGAGAACAAAATTAAAATCTGAAAGGTAATTTAAAAGCTAAAGTGGCCACCATTTTTCTCAAAAGCAAGTTACCTTATATAAATAGAACACATTTCCTTATAGACTGTGTTTTCTTAACGTTTATACAGTAAATACACGGCAGTACCGGAATCCTTATCTGCTAAAGATTGTTTGGGTCTGTTTCAACCCTTGAACACCCAATAGGTACGCTGATTTTTAATAATAGACTAATTGGATGGTTTTGAGGAGGGTTATAGAGGATGCTATACTCCACCCTTGCTATCTATATAGGCACAATCATCCTAGAGGTATGCATGCTTGACCTCGGGAAGGATTAAGTTTCAAAATACTGATCTATCTTAAATCACTTGATTGTCTCAAGGGACCTATTTTTCGGTCATATTATTGGTCACCATCTCTATCTTCTGAGCACTGTTTCTACATTCTAGGCACTGCCTCAACATGATACACAATGGTTTTTAATTTTATGACATATCCCTTGGTACCTGTTATTTTAGCTAAGTATTACATTTATCCGAGCATGCATATTAATTCTAGATTATACTGTTGCCTATTTTCATTTAGTAACCACTGTGGCGGAGTCCTGACGAAGGCCTATGCCGAAACGCGCGTAGTTTGTCAACATGCCGCCAGTCTCTGCACATCACCAACTTGATTCTTGGTTTTAAAATATTGATTATTTGGTCATCGATATCGTAGAAATGTTTGCACCGTAACAATGACATGAAATATGACAACTGTTCATGATCTCTTGACAATTGTCCATCAGATTGTAAAAAATGTATATTTATTGAAAGAAAAAAATATTTTTTATAAAAAGTATTAGAACTGTGCTATATTTTTGCATCAAAAAATAAAATATGAAAAAATAAATCAAGTTAATATATACTGGTTTAAGATTTGTCTTTAACAAACTATTGTCATCATGTTGAATGTTTAGAATTGATGTGCCTGCTTTACATGAAATTCACCGTGCCCAGGTGTGTCGTTCCTCATCACTGTCTCATTCTGTACAGAGCGGAAGAACTATATGAATGAATGACAACAGATCAATGGAAGAAGAGGGCTGAATTTAGGTCAAACAGACAACTACAGATAGAGATAAAAAATGAGATAGATATAAATAGAAATTGAGAAAGACAGACAGCTTGTTTTCATAAAAGTGCCAGACCTAAACAAAACAAGGATGGGCAAAACTAATAGGTCTTGCCTATGCAAGATCTGTCGCCTTTGCCTAAGTGTTTTAGCCATGTTGTACACCAGTGTGCTGCTGTTCAGCATGGCCAAAAGTTAGTGGTGTAGAGGACAGTGTTGTGGCAAAGAGTGGAAGGGCGTCAAGTCGTTGAGGGGGAGTCGGGTCGTGGAGGGGCATAGAGTTGTGTAAAGTCATTGAGGGGTGTAGAGTCGTGGAGGGGGTGTAGAGTCGTGGAGGGGTTTAGAGTCGTGGAGAGTGGAGTGGCACAGAGTGAAGGAAGGTGGTGTGGCATAGAGTGGAGGGGCATAGTAACATCGTACTGCTTTCTCCGGAAGCTACCACCTTGGGTCGCAGACTTCAGATTTATTTTTTGTATGCTGCTTCTTCCTTCCATCTTCTTGGTGGAGGTGGGTGGGTCGCTTGTGAATCCAGTAAATTCTTCAAGTTGCAGAACTACACCAACAGCCAAGAAACTATACGTTTTGCAGCATGAATCTTGCTGTGCATCGATTTTATAGGGGTTTCTTAACTTATTGGTGGCTGGGTTTAAGATGGGCATTGATTTGTAAACCGATGTTGTAAGACCTTTTGTCCTACTGGTGCTTCCTTTATTATTTGTATGTCAATACAATAATGTCTTCTGAACGTGTGCACAGATGATCATGGAACATTGTTGCTATGTCATACAGATTTCCAGCAATGGTGTATTTGCCAGAAAGGCAATGTTTGCTCCTTTCTTTCTTGTAGAAAGTTCTCTAGGTGCAGAACTAAATTTGTCTCCATTATATGTGTGGCACAACTGAATTGTTTGCACTATCTGTCTTGCGATTGTGTTAGTAGTTACTGGTCTTCCCAGGAAACTATTTGCAAATGAAACGAATAGTTGTTTAGTCTTGGTTTGGTCTTGTCTTTTCAATGTAGTACATTATGACACTTCTATCGTCTAATGTGTGCAACGTTCTTTCTGCGTGCGTTTCTAGTTTTTTGAAAAAACGTGGAATTTGTTTATTTTAATTGATGGGAAACTGTGAAATTAATTTTGGTGAGAACTGTGGATCTGTCCGCATGACTATCCTGTCCTTGTGAATCTCAAAGTATGGTTCTAGTAGCATGAGTGCTTGCAACTCACTCTGCGCTGTAATGTAGCATCGTGCAAAGGTTCGAAAGGTGTCTTCATTAATTGAGTACCATATTTATATTCCATGTGGATGCCAGTACCTTCCTTGGTGGAGCTGTTCTTTGTACTCCTTCCAAGAACCTCTTTATTACTGGTGATGTGAAAAAACTTCTCCCCATATGGCCTCTTGCGTAAGCCAATGTTGCTGCTAAATGTACCTTTGAAGATGCATATGTTAATTTCTCTTCTAGAAGACGTGTTAGATGTTTTAACACGGTCCTGTCCTTAGTATTCTCTCCTAATAGTCCCTTTCTAATACACCACAGTGAGTATCTCTTCCACTTTGCCATGCAACACTTTCGTGTTGTTGGCTTTCTTACTTCTCTTAGAATAGCCATTATACTTTCCAGCAGCTTTAGATGTCCGAATTCTAAGTCTTCGGGAGCCATTCTGCTAGGCTCAAAGCCTCTTGTTCTGGATATAGTACCCCTCCTCTTTCCATTGACAACAGATCATGTTGGTTTGGCAATTTCTGAAAGTTCCCTTACGCCAGTTCCATTAACTCTGAGAACCATGTTTGTCTCGCCCACTGTAGTGCAATTAGTACTAATGTCATTTTGCTCATTCTGCATTTGCTGATCAGTCCGTGTAACAGTGGAATTGGAGGAAAGCATACGCAAAGTCCCTGACCAGTCTATTGACATTGCATTCCACACGGATAGGTGATATGGTTGTTTAGAGGCAAGGCTTTGGCATGTTGCGTTCAAAGGTGTAACAAACAGATCTACTGTTGGCATCCCCCATTTCTGAAAGATCTTTTTGCCTATTTTCTGGTTCAGTTCCCATTCTTGGGAGCACAAGGTCTGTCTGCCTCGATATTGTCCTCCCCCAGTAGATGGATTGCTTGGATGCCCATCTTCCTCTGTATTGCCCACTTCGAAGTCTTGGGCTAGCTTTGATTAGGTAGGGATAGAGTCCCTCCCTGTTCGTTGATGTAAAACATCGTAGTCGTATTGTCTGTTTGAATCAATATTGTCTTTAATAGCTCCCTTTGAAAAGATCTCAAGGTTAGAAAAACTGTCTTTAATTGCAGGATGTTGTGTACTACTGCAGCCTCTTCCTTCCAGACTCCGCATACTTTGAGTGAGCCCATGTGAGCTCCCTAGCCCATTTATGAGGCGTCTGTGGTTATTGCCACAGTTGGAGTTGGTTGGGCAAATGCCCTTTCCAGTGATATATGTGATCTGTTCCACAATGCTATTTCCTCCCGTACTATTTGTATGACAACCACTAGATCTCCCCAACTCCCTGTTGCTTGTGGCCATTGGTTTCGTAACATTCCTGTATTGGTCTTATTCGAAGTCTTGCATATGGGATTAAAGGGGTGCATGATGCCATCTTCCCTAATAATTTCCCCACAGTCCTCACTGTCATAAGTTGCCCTTTCCGGTAAAGGTGAGTTTTTGTCAATAGAGATGTGTTCTCTTTTACCTGGGAAATGCCTATCCCTGTATTGAGTTGGTCCTTGCTCCCAAGAAGATCTTCTCTTGTTCTGGTTCTAGAGAGGACTTCATGTTCAGTGAGAACCCTAGTGTGTAAAGAGTCTTCATTACCTGTTGTATACGTTCCTTGCACTTGTTGTAGGAGTTTGCTCTTACTAACCAGTCGTCTAGGTAAGGACAGACATAGATACCCCTTCTTAAGTGTGCTGCTACTGCAGCTAGACACTTTGTAAACACTCTGGGTACCGATTTTATTCCAAACACCAGTACTGCGAACTGATAGTGAGTCTTTTTCACCACAAATCTTAAATATTTTCTGTGCTTTGCATTCATTGGAATGTGAAAGTACGCATTCTTTAAGTCTACTGTTGCTATGTAATCCCCTTTTTGCAATTATGGTACGACTTGTTGCAATGTTGTCATCTTGAACTTTTGTGTTCTTATAAACTTGTTTATGAACCCGAGGTCTAGAATTGGTCACAGAGACCCATCTACCTTTGGCATTAGGAAATATGTGGAGTAATTTCCTTTGTTGATTCTTGTGTTGGGACTCTTTCTATTGCTTTTTTTTGTCCAGTAACTCTTCTACCTCCTTGAGGATACAAGTGGTTTCCTCCTTGGAATGGACCTTCATTTTTGGTCCCCTTGCTGGTGGAATTTTGTCTAATTCTATGCAATATCTGAATCGTATTATGTTTATTATCCATTTGTCTGAAGTTATCTACTGCCACTCCTGAAGGAAGTTTTTTTTATTCTGCATTCCACTGGTGCTGTGTGTAGAAGACATATATTCTTCTTTCGGCCTTTCATTGGTGGTGGACGTGAAAGATCGTATGGATTTGATAAGTCACTAATTGGCGGCGGTTGAGCCTCCTCTGTGTGGCTGCCGCCTTCCTCTGGCATCCCGGATGTTGGTACTGCCAGGTCTGATGAGTTGTTGCAGATTGGTTGCCGCCTTGGAAACTTTGGTGGGATGTTCCCACCTGGAAGCTGCCTCTGCCTGAAGGCCTGCGCAAATGTAACATCCCCTTCACATTCCTCCCCTTTAGCAGTCTTGTTATCCTTCGTCAATTGGTTGAGTGCATCGTCCACTGTGTTTCCAAACAATTACTCACCGTTGTATGGTGTGTTAAGGATGTTAGCCCGTACTTCCGACTTGAAATCCAAAATACTCAACCAAGAATGGTTCCCAGAGGGTGATACCCATCATCATCATCATCATCATCATCATCTGCTGGCTTGGTGTATCCGCCGCGTCTAATGCAGATTTTAGGCAGGTGTTGGGAACATTCCTGCCACTTTTGACCAAATGTGATGCCCTCTTGTATTGCTCTGGGAGGTGCTTCATGAGTTCACCCATCTCCTCCCAATGTTGATCGGCATGCCTGTTGATAAGGGCATCTGAATTAGCAATGCACCACTGGTTGGCAGCACTGCATTCAAATTTGCAGCCCACAAGGTCCATTCTTTTGCTCTCCTTATCTGGATGTGGGCCTTATGTTGATGGAGTGTTGGCCCTTTTCCGTGCTGTTGATGTTATTATAGTCAACAGGTACCGTGCCCTTTATATATACTGGATCCTTAGAAGAGTATTTATATTTCTTCTCTGCCCTTGGAATCACAGATCGACAAGTCACTGGTTCTTGGAGGGATTCTCTTTCCTGGTCTAGGACACTAGCAAGCATGGGAAGGAAAGGACTCCTTGCCTGTGTTGGGACCGGTGTGTCCAGCTGGAAACAAGATTGGGATCTTTCTTCTTCAAGCTGTACACCATACCCACTGCTGCCTGCTTAATGACCTGGTTGTACATGCCAATGTCATCCGGAGGCGAAGGCCTCAACGGATAACTGTGCACTCCTTCAGGAGAGTCAGTTTCCAGGTCTTGCCACTGGGGTTCCTTATAGTCAGATTCCTCTGAACCTTGGTACATACCAGCCTAATGCATGATTTCCTCTTCGTAGAAGAATTCTTCCTCCTCTTCTTGAGGCTCAGGTGTCAATGGAGGCTTGATTTCCTCGACCTTCTCTGTCGGCTCGTTCGGCAGTATACTGAAGCCCTTTAGCCTTACGTTGAAGTCCTTCTTTTTCTGGGGCAGAGCGGCCATTTCGGCTTTGAGGCACCTCTCCTTTTTCATCTGGGCGCCCTGTTCTTTGGGGTCAGGGCTCACACTTTTCCACTTCGGCATCGAAGAGTCTTTCAACGACATGCCAGTATGTCCAGCTCCAATAATCAGCTCTTGACCGGTCAGATTTCGATGCTGTAACTTCCTTTCCCCATTCGTTCTTTGACTACTTGGGTCTTTCAGAAGTTTTTCCTCCACCAAAGTCCCCCTCGAGGGATCCGTGGGGCTCCTTGTCTCGGGCGTGCCTTCAGTTGTCGAATGGTTCGACGCTGAGGCTCCCTTTGACGTCCTTAAGTCAATTCTTTGGGACTCAGATATTTTCTTCGAGGACAATGGTTCTCTTAAGTCTTTTTGGTCACATGGCTTTTGACGTGGACAATCAACAGATCTGTGCCTGATGTTTACCCCTCAGCTTCCTCTGTGTAGTTTTCCTCTTTTTCACCCGATAGACCTTGGTCTCTGAGGGATGGGGCCGTCTGTTGGCCCTGCATGTTGTGATGGGCTCGTCTCTGTCTCTCTCACCCTCTTTCACGTCAACACAGAGCAGGCGTTCCAGTCTTCGCTTCAGTGCTCGACGGGCAGACAGAGGTTGCAGAACGGGTGTTTGTCTTTCTGCGAGAACTTGTGATGACAATTCTTGTAGAACTGGAAAGGAATCTTCTCCATTAGGCCGAACAGGAAGACCCCTGAACGGGCATTCTCGAAATCAGTTGAGGAAAATTAGTCTTCTGCTCCAGAATTCTCCTCCGGTACCTCTTCGGTGGTGTTGCTCTTCAATATCGGTAATCCTTTCGACAAACGTCTTCCAAAACGTCTTCAAATCTTTTTCCTCATATTAGAGATCTTTCAGCAAGCATCCAGAACCAATGGTAAAAAAAAAAAAGAATCTGAAGATGGTGACCGAAGGTGGGATGCTTCTGGAGGAAGCAGTACATCACAAGGGACACCAAATGGGGGTCCATCGGCGCACACCAACAAAGAAAAAAAATCAATAATAGAAGAAAGTGGAGAATTCCAGACCCAACCACCAGATGGCAGAATAATGCACAGAATGTGAATCCCGAAAAGATTCACACTGCAAAAGTGTGAGTTACAAACCACAACGCCGAAAGCAATAGGTGGAATGAATACATCCCCAGGGAAGTTCAGAATGCCCATAAGAAGTCTTTTCACAACCAGAGAGCTGCACTGTCTGGTAGGCTTCAACCTAAAAGGGCAGGGGCAATAGCAGAGGGGGAAAAGGAGAAGAATGTCGTTGAGAGGAGAAGAGATTGGAAAGAGAGGGGTAGAAGGTAGGTGGACAGAGATGGGGAGAGACTGTGTGCTCTCTTTAAGAAAAATTCTTGGGACACAGACTCAAGGTGAGTGCATGGTTGGGGTAAACATCAAATCAGCCTAACCATCGCTGCTGCTATGTTTCCTACTTGTCCTACTTCATATTATTCTAATGCGTGGGATCATGAGGCACAATTAAACAGTCACTCACCTTATGAATTAACCTCTGTACAGGACTAAACCATATGCCTTTCCATTATTAACACGCACAACAAAGTAAAAAAAATAATTTAAAAAAAACAAAACTCACGCCTTCACAGTGCAGTTGCCTGTCATTTAAATTGACATGCTTCCTAATGGAGCATTTTCCCCCACTAATCATCAATTTTTTGACACATTTCTAATTTGATGAATAAAAAATGTGCTACCTACTGCGGCCTCACTGTATATGTTCACTCACTATGCATACATTTTTGCTTCCAGCTTTTGCCCTCATATTATCTTTGCAATTGCAAAACAAATACCCAATTCACTTTTTTTTTGCCCTACAGTGCATTCCAGTAGTTTATGATCTCACTTATTTTGCCAACTTATTACACATGCATTCATTTATTGTCCCATTCCATTTTCATAATATGATTCCACACTGTTTTTTGCAATGTTGTTCCACTGTAGTAATCCTCACCCTTTAGGACTGTGACCCCAGACTTGCTTAGTTCATTTGGATTACGCAGCTGAGTGAGTTAAAGGGCAACTGCTCTCTGTGAGAGCAGACAATGAATCTAGGATATACATACAAGCAGTACAGTAGTCAACCATTACCTTTTGACAACTGGATAATGTCCATCCCTGTTAGACTGTTGCCAGTGATAATCCTGCTATTCTTACAAGGTTATAAAATATATTCAAGCTTACAATTTAATCTTTTGTTTTTGAAAGAAAATGCCAGTGTATACATACTCAAATAAAAAGGCAGGGCTGTGTAGTTATGGGCTTCTCTGTAAGCAATCAGGTTTATTTCATGTTGCCGCTGCTGTGCTTGGAGTCGATGCTTTGCTCGTCGATGGTGGCAAACGCAGCAACAACTGAGTATAATTATAATTGTCCACACCAGCCAGAACCCTGTGAACAAAAGCACATATTATGAATGAGCCATTTTAAAAGATAGCATTCCAGAAGGCCTAGTTTCAAAATAAAAGTATAACCCATGCTGTATGATTCAGAAGGATAAAGTTAACTTTGTGGTGAGTCCATCCCCTTAGCCTGTAGGATCTTTCCCATCATAAATCTGGTGGCTGGAATTAAAACTACTCCTTCTGCTATTAATACAGATATTTAGATCTTTGCTCACTAGTACAGTGTCTGTATAAGGATATGTACACTGCACTGGGTTCGCCCATGCCTTGTGTGTATGAAAACACTAGCCAGTTACCTATAATTTAAACAAGCATATATTTCTTATACAAAAAGAAAAAAGGCATCCTTAGTTTTGATGTGAATAACAAAATGTAAAAAAAAAAAAAAAAAAAAGTGTAAAAAAGCTCCGACTCTGGCAGTGCCATGGTGCTTTTTTAGGTCTCGCCTAGCGTTGCTGCGCATGCGCTGCTCGCTCGGCGAGACCTATAGTTAGAGAGGAGATTTTAGAAGGGGGCTGGAAGCCCCGCCCCTCATTTCCATTGGCTTGCGTCACCATTTATGCTAAACGGTGGCCTGTAATTGGAAATGGGGGTTTTTTGTCGCCGCCCTTTCTCCTTTTCAGACGGCCCATTCGGACAGGATCGTCTGCTTCACGGCTGTTGTGAAGCAGTTTCTTATCTTAAGTGGGGCCATCTGTTTAGAATCAGCAGCATCAGGTTACTTCAGCCGCGTGTTTATTTTTGCATCACGCTTTCACTGAAAGTGAAAGCGCGATGCAAAGATAAACAAGCGGCTGCGAGCGCTTGTTCTTTGCAGCAGTGTGTTCTAGTTTAGCTCTGGTGCCAATTAGTTTTTTGTACTTTGCAACCACCTATGAGAAGTCTATGCCAGCTGTAATCTCTGCAGCAGAGCCTCGCCACGCCCTCAGTACATCCATTACTTTGACAGAGAGCCCCAGGGGAAGTCTACCGCTTTCTGATTCGTCTTCGATGTGATAGTAGGTGCTTGGAAGCTGTCGGTCCTTGATTCAGCGGCATCGTTTGTTGGACCTGGTGCAGATAAGAGCTCAACTGTATTAGTTAACCACTGCCAAAGATGCACGAACCCTCCGAGCTATCTTAGTATTGCATTCGTCTGCTCTGCGAGCATGCCCACGGTGCAGCAGCACCCCTCGTGCGCCCCATATCTGTCATTGACAAAATGCACAATAGGTTTGCCAACTACATTAAGAACTCGCTCCCGGCTGGAAAGCAAACCCTCGACCATGACACTGCCATAAATCCACACAATTCCCAGCTGTTATCATTACCCTGCCCCTCCTAGAGAAAAGTACATATGGCAAAGCACTGTATACCCTTCCCGGAGTGCTGAGGGGCCAGTCGCAAGGAATGGGGCGTGCGCGACATCGGCTGGCTCAGAATGTAGGGAATTCCTGGCTGGGGTCCAGGCGGTGCTACAAACCCCCCGGGACCAGCCAACCAGCTGCAGATGTCGACATGCTCGAGTGCAGGCACATGGGGATCCTTACTGCATTCTGTCCGCCTGCTCTTTGTAGCGCACCCACCCCCCTCTTTTCCCGAAGTCCCAGATAAAATTCTCACTGCTGTGGGAAAGGAGAAATACGGGGAATGGAAAATACGGGGCACCCTCCAGAGGTGATTAGATAGTCGCGGACAGCTCTGGGGGTTAAGTGGGGAGGCAGGCCTCTTCCGCGCGGTTTGTCGTGGGGGTTGGGGTGTTGCGGGTGGCGATGTGCACCGCAGGCAGGGCAAGAGTGGACCGATGATTAGTTAGTCCTGGATCTTCGTCAGCGGCTTTAATGATCCGATGTGAAAGGCCAGCTCTGGTTTGTTTTGATGCATTTTTAACTTTCTTCATGGACAAGTTCGTAGACAGTAGATGACAACTGTTTTACCTGCCCACCCATCTACACTTGTTTCTAGGGCTCAACGCCACTATGGTTTGTTTCCCTGAGCTTTCGTGTTTTCGGCGTTTCTGCTTTCATGTCTGGTTAGCATGGGTTAATATCACCAGGATCACGGCCGACGCACTGGCAGACTATGGGCTAACTACTCTGCGCAGTGCTGCTGCCCTCAAGTTACATTAAGCAGGCACACGCAGGCCAGGGTGCCTGTGGGTGACGGCTCAGTACTGCTGAGCCTTAGATTGCTGTTGCATTCACTGCCGCTGGCCGGTTCCCGTGACATGGCATCACGACAACAACAGTGTGTACTTTTCCTGAGAGGGGAGACAGCCTGGAAGTTAAGTTACTCCTGAGGTGGGCGGGGCCTCGGTTCGAGCTGGTGGCAGTTATGAATTTGTTACTTTCCGTTTGACCGGCAGCCACTACTCGCACCAGTGCCTGTGCCCAATTGGTCACGGTGCCTCATCATGCCGCTGCCCTGCGACCGGACCTGGTCGGAAACGAGAAGTCGCGTTAAAGACACAGTCATTACGGTGAGGTTGCTGCGTGGCTCACGGAGGTAAATAGGTTTAAAACTTTACCGCCTGACAGACACTGAGCTTGTAGCTCTATTCCAGGCTCAGGGTGGTGCCGCAGCGGACTAGGTAGGCTCCAGTCAGCTGACTCTTTATTTTTTTTTTTATTAAAGCACTAACTAGAATTTAAATATAATTTCGGGCCCTTTCAGTGCTGCTCTGCTGTGGAGGAGATCGCGCTCACACTGACAGCAGTGTTTTACGTCCTGCTGTGCCCCCTGCCTCGCCAGCCCTGGCCCCCAGGCAGAGATTCCCGTGGTCTGGGCTGTCTGTCTTGAGAACCTCTGACAGGACTGGAAATCTGGCAATGCAATATAGCTACTTTTACGATATGCTGAGAGGGCTGTATGGATGTATTTGAACACATGTTATCAAAGCGTAGGCGTCCCCTTTAAGTGCCATCTATAACATATCAGCATATGGTGTGTCTTCTTTACTCTCTGAGTAACTCACTATGTATATATTTATACCCAATAGAAATATAAAATATTATATCGGATAACTTCAGCAAAAAAGTTGATTTCTTGCAGTAAAATATTACAAAGAGATTGCAAAACAGGTTAGTGACATTGAAGTAATACCATTATCAATTGTCTAGCAATTGTGCTGTGAGAATCAATTTAATAAAGCGCTGCTTAAGACAATATGAGTTTACTATGCATTACACATATGAGTAACTGAGTTTGTTCTTCTGAAAGACATCCAAAAAAAGCATTTGCAATGCAATAGGCCTCTTCCTCCAGTCTTGCAGGCTCCCACAGCAGAGCTATCCCTCGGGTTACACAGCCTCTTCCTCTAGTCTTGCAGGCTGCCACAGCAGAGCTATCCCTTGTGTTACTGCTCATTTCATCCAGTGGCGCAGGCTGCCACAGCAGAGCTATCCCTCGGGTTACACAGCCTACACCTAATAAGACATAACAATTCTGCCTCCAGGTGTAACTGATACCCCGGCTATAGGTATATTGGTATATTTGCTGATGTGTTGCAAAAGAATATGGAGTTTCGAGAGAGAATGTACTATAGTACAAATGCAATGCAACAGATTTCGCAATTACAACAAAGTGAGCTATTGCCATTTTCAATTACACCATTTGATTAATGCTTCACGAAGGGGAAAAAAAAAAAAAAACAATAACATTTTCAATGCCAATAGCTCAAAACAATGTCATTGCGAGACCTATTGCATTGTAAATGCTTGTTTCCTATGGTGAGTGGGGGTGGGCAATAAGAACAACAAGAGGGGGGTGGGAGGCAAAGGGAAAGACAAACCGGACAGTATGTGGGAAGGAACAGGATGGTTAAAAAAAAGCGCTATGACGCAACCACTCGTCATTGTGCTTTTTTAAAAACTTTTTTTAAAACTTTGTTATTCGATCAAAACTAAAGAAGCCCTTTTTCTTTATTGGTGTAAACCCATTGTTTGACAGAGCCAATAGATCTTGCACTGGAAAGACCTAACGGCTTTGATAATGCTTGTTGCACAAGTTACTTACTTGTGTAACGATATATCTGTAAGAGACATTAGTTAGTGATAGATTCCTTACCTTAGAATATCCCCAAGCGTCAGACTGGATCCGGAAAGTTTTTCGTCAGCAATACCCTTGCGCGTCGGTAGGCGTCGTCGTACTGCTCCGCGTACGTCGCTGGCGTCGTGGTCGCCGAGATGACGTCATGGGAGCTATTTAGGCGCGCTGACGTCAGTTTTGTACACAACTTTTCCGCGCCAGGAGCGCAGAGCCATGCCAGAGACCGACTACTGGTGCAATAGAACTAGGGCCCTGAAAGGGATGACCTGAACCATAGAGAACAGTTCGCAGAACGGGGAGGATGGGCGGGCGGTAAGGAATCTATCACTAACTAATGTCTCTTACAGATATATCGTTACACAAGTAAGTAACTTGTGCATCTGAAAGAGACACGTTAGTGATAGATTCCTTACCTTAGAATACATATCCAAGCAATACCATCCCCGGTGGTGGGTCTGCGAAGTGAAATCACACCAGAAAGTCACGGAGAACCGACCGGCCAAAGAAGCCGTCTCTCCGGACTGGACTGTCAAGGCAATAGTGCTTTGTGAAAGTATGCAACGAGGCCCAAGTGGCCGCCTGACAGATGTCTTGCAGGGGGACACCGCGTCCCAATGCTGTAGTAGCTACTGTCGCCCTGGTAGAATGGGCGCGCAGCCCAACCGGAGGTTCCTTTTTAGCCAGAGAGTAACAGGCTTTAATGCACAAGACAACCCATCGTGAGATAGTCCTCTTGTGCACAGCCCGGCCTTTCTTGGCACCCACGTAGCCAACAAAGAGCTGGTCATCCACCCGGAACTGCTGTGTGCGGTTGAGATAGAACGAAAGTGCACGTTTTGGGTCCAGACGGTGGAGCCTCTCCTCTTCTCTTGAAGGGTGCGGAGGCGGAAAGAAAGTGGGCAGAGTCACAGTTTGCCCGAGATGAAAGGCAGAGACTACTTTTGGTAGAAAGGAGGGACGTGGTCGAAGAACAACCTTGTCCGGATGAACCACCAGGAAAGGAGGTTTACAGGAAAGAGCTTGGAGCTCACTCACCCGCCGAGCGGAAGTGATGGCCACCAGGAACACAGTTTTCAAAGTTAATAACCGCAAAGGACAGTTATGAAGAGGCTCAAAGGGAGCGCACATTAAGTATGTGAGAACGGGGGGGCGGAGCTAGCTCGAGACCAAGATGGTCGCTTGAGTCTCGAGCTCCGCAACACCGGACAAATATCCTGAAGCTATCCTACAGCCTGCCGCCGCCAAAATACTTAATTTAAGTGGATTTGCCCATCGGAGCACAGCCGCAGTTCTGTGTGCTAACCCCGACCTCCCTAACCCCAGGGAACCCACAGAAGCGGAAGCGGAATACGGGCGAACCGTAGGCCGCTGAGCCCCGGGCTGAAGCGGGTGAAAGGCGGAGTCAAGTATTAGAGCATGCCGCGCGGGGCTGTGGGCATTGGCCGGCCCCCCGTGTCTAAGGAGTCCGGCCCCGATCGTGGCTTGCGCAGACCCGAGGAGCCGCCGGGAAGGTGGAGGAGTGCCTCTCGCGGGCCCGCGAGCCTGGAGGCAACACATCAGCGCTGGATTGTCTGGCGGGGAATTCGGAGCGAGGCTCCCAGACAAATTGGACACTGTGGCGGTCGCGGCTCGAGCGGCCTGCTGATGACCCGGCAGACGAGGAGGTGAGAGCAGGGGACATCCCAGAGGGACAGATTGTGGTGGTGACGGCTGAGGACCCAGGCTGCAGGTCAGTGCGGCGCTTCGCGGCTGGGCGGGGCCACCATTTTGCGAGGTTCTCCGGAGTGCAATGGAGAGCGGTCCCTGTGGACTGACGGCACTCAGTGGGTCACGAAGCCAACAGCAAGGTATGGAGTGACCTTGATCCTGGGAACGTGCTGTTGGGCCCCTGAGGACTGACTCACTGTGCCTGCTTGGAGGTGCTGGGGAGTCTCCTAGCTAAGAGAGCATGTGACTGCTTCAGAAAGGGGAGGTTCCAGATTAAAAATGATGGCCAGGTCGCCTGCCACTTCTCCTCTATTCCCACATTGAACAATAGTCAACACAGCATCCTTGGTTGCGAGCCGAACCCACTGGGGGCTATTTGGAATCAAATAGAACAGTTGAGATCCCCCTAGATGTGTACGTGAGTAGAGATTCTTTTGTAGTCCTCAACCCTGGGGAGGATAACATTGAAGGTATTCTAGCTCTTCACCTGGACAGAAGCAAGGACTGGAACTTGCCTTCCGAGCTGCTTTGGAGCCTCATTGGAGGCTCTCTGCCGAATGAAGAGACCTGACCGGGAGGTTCTAATCACAAAACTGGCCAGTCCCTGCAGGTAGACCTACTCCCAGGCACACGGCCAGGTAGGGCATTACTGTAAAGTAGAGTGCGGTGCCGGAGCGGCGCTGTGAGGAAAGTACTGGGGGTGCCCCTGGGGAGTAACAGCTGATGTGTAGCAGGAAGCTGAGGCCAGGGCTGGTGGCGGCACTGTGCGGCAAGACCACTATTGGGAGTGAGGCGGCTGCGAGTCAGTGGTGGTGCACGTAGCGTCAAGTGGGGTATTCCACGATTGGCGCATTGGAAGCAGTCCGGAGGGAGGCGCACTCTTCTAAGAAAGCGAGACTAACAGCTGCGTGCAGTGCAATGCAGTGCTGGAAGCTGTAAACATCCGCTAGGCCACTACTGGACCAATAACAGAGGGAACACTGAAGATAGCACCTAAACCGCAGACGCACCCGGAGAAGACAATGGGCAGGACGCAGTCCAAACTCACTTTCGAACAAAAACGTTCTAAGTCTCACAACACGGCGACGGAGGAATCTGGCAGGACGTCGACCCCCTTAGAGGATGAGACGGACATACGGAGTATGCTGCGTTCAATGGAAAAGGGCCTACAAGGCGGCATCACCTCCCTTGGTACCAAAATAGACGCCCTCTCCTACCGGATGGACAGATTGGGGGAAAGACAGGATAAACATGCGGAGCGGTTAGATATGTCAGAACGGAGGCTCACGGAGGTAGAAGAGGCGCAAACTACTATTGACTGACCACAAACAGCTCGGGAGGGTCATACGTGTATTGCAAGTCAAAGCAGAGGATTTGGAAGCCCGCTCGAGACGATGCAATTTACGAATAACGGGCCTGCCAGAGACGACGCAAACCGGCAATATGGAACATTTCGTGGAGAAGCTGTTGGTAAACCTTCTGGGCGCCGAAGTCTTCTCAAACATGTTAGTCGTGGAGAGGGCGCACCGCTCCTTGGGACCTCTACCACAGCCGGGGGCCCCACCGCCCCCGATAATAGCTAAACTGTTAAATTACCGGGACAGAGACGCTGCTTTGCGGACGGCGAGGGACAAACTTGCGCTGGTATATGAAGGTTCGACCATCTCACTCTACCCGGATTTCACTGCCCGAGTGCAGGAGGCGCGCAAACAGTTTGTACCCATGAAAAAGCTACGTGAACTAGGTCTGGACTACGCTATGCTGTACCCGGCGAAACTGCTTGTGAACAAACAGGGTCGTTCCCACATCTTCACTGACCCAAAGGCACTCCAGGCGGCATTAAAAGACTGGTCGAGAGAACAGCGACAGAGCCCAGAGCGGCAGCTCTTGGACGAGGCGGCTGGAGGATCGCTCGAGGAGCAGGACTGAGACTATCCACCTTATGCTCAACCGATAAGTAACATGGGGACGGGGGGGAGGGGGGAAGGGAGCTGTGATGAGTCAGAATAGGTTGGAGTGATTTTGCTGCAATCCTTTTATTATTCCTATATCTATGCAAATGTGACCATTATCTGTTGTCGAATGTATGACAGTGTTGGGTGATACTCCTGGGATCTCATCCTGGACACAGTGCTAATGGCAGGGAAAGCCTTGTAGTAGACAGAATACTGACACAAGGATCAAGGTTGGATTGCGGTATGTGATCTCTAGCGGGCCTGACTGGGAAGTGCACTATGGTGGGGGCTGTGGTTCTATCAGCCGGTGTGCGGGGGTCGGGATATGAGAGTGACTGCGTTTAACTTCTTGCTCCTACAGAGCGACCTCTGCCCACAAGTGCAAAACACTGCTATTGTTACTTGAGTTCGGGGGGGTGGTGGGGTGAATGGGTGGGAGTTATCGGGGATGAGACGCGACCGAGTTGTGGGTGGTCAGCTGTGGGTGGGGGGAGGGTGGGGCCGGGCGGGGGTGTGGATGTTGTTTTTGTTGTTGGAGATGTTAGCCAAAGCGTTACGAGAGACATGCACTGAACTCAATTGGCACGAGTCAGGACACACTGCTATAATTGACAGACATGATGGCAACAGCAAATGGAGCCACTGCCCCAAGAGCTATAGACTCCCTCAGAGCTCTGTCGTGGAACGTCAGAGGACTAAACGACAACCGCAAATTGCGCAAAGTGCTACACTATCTAACTAGACATAATGTAGATGTTGCCTTGCTTCAAGAGACTCACCTACCACTACATAGCCCAATGATGCGCTACAGGGACCTGGTGGGTAATGCGAATGCTTCGGGCTTCACTTCCCACGCTAGAGGGGTAATGACCTGGGTAAACCCCAGATCAGATTACACGATAAGACAGATGGCAGCGGACACGGAAGGACGATTTGTGATATCCAAATTCCAGGGGAGGGGGCTGGAACTGCTCCTAGTAAACGTCTATGGCCCCAACTATGACTGCCCGGAATTTTTTGCAACATTGGCGAACACGATGGCTGGTTATGCGTCGACACAAATACTCTGGGGCGGTGACTTCAATTTGGTTAGAAATCCCGAATTAGACAGGTCTGGGGGCCCGACGAGAAGGCCGCCGCTGGCGGCTAGGACCATAGAGAGTGTTATGATTAGTAAGGACCTTTCAGATGTCTGGAGGGAGATGCACCCGCTCGAGGAGGTTTCACACACTACTCTGCTTACCATAACTTACACACACGAATAGACTACTGGTTGGCGTCGACGTCCCTCATGTCTCTGATTCGTACTTGCCAGGTCTTGCCACGTACTTTGTCCGATCACTCGCCACTTTTACTGGTCCTGTCCACGCCTAGGAAAACAATTCCACCATTTACATGGCGTTTTCCCCCTTTCTCGCTACTGGACCCCCTCTTCAAGGAGGAGATGGCAGTGGCGATAAGATACATTTTTCGCTATCAATATTGGTTCGGTGGACAGTTTCCAGACGGTGTGGGAAGCCTTTAAGGTGTACATCCGTGGGGTGGCCATGACTAAGCATTCGGGGGTACTGCGCTCAATCCGACAGAGGTTGTCGACCTTGGAACGGAAACTAGGCGATCTGGAGGCTCGTCAGTCGGCTGGGGACGATGGGGACATTGCAAGAGCTATTAGGGACTCATTGGCAGAATATCAGGAAGCAGCGGATAGTGAGGTGAAACACCTGGGCAAATATGCCACAGCGCGGGCATATGGTGAAGGTGACAGGCCAGGATCGGTACTGGCTCATATGTTGAAAGCTAAACGTAGTAAAACTCTGATCACTGCAATCCGATCGGAAGAGGGTGACATGCTAACAGAGGAGGAGGACATTGCTAATAAGTTTAGACAATATTACTCGGGGCTGTACGCTTCCCGCTCTTCGGAAATGGATGGTGAAATCAGTGCTTAATTTGTGCCAGAGCTTTCCGGTGCTCAGCACCGGCACCTTTTTATCAGGGCCGGGTCTATCCTGCCTCTGCCAAATTACAATAACGACACGACTGCACTGCAGTCTGCACGTCATGGTCAAAGTAAATTAAATATAATTGCCTAACTGCAGTGTCGTCGTTCACTTCACAGACAGTCTCCAGAATCCTCCGTCGGTGAAGAAGAGTGTTTCTCTGCAGGGCTGCTGATACAGCAAGCCGATAAATCCATATCCATGATGCAAATTAATTTGCTTTCAGTGTTGCTGGTGGTGGGCGGGCCACTGATTGGGCTGTATTTGGTTCTATAGGGGAGGGGCTGCGGCTGCGTGCACCGTGCGTAAACTTTTTAATTCCAGGGACACACCCCAGCACACACGCACTGGACGAGTCACCAGCACCAGTTAACGTCGAGGCGGGCACTTTGAAGCAGCATCAGGCCTCTTAATAAGTCAACGCCACCAGCAGTAACCGCAGTAAGTAATAAAAAACAATGCTGCTGCTTTTACTGGCTCGAGGTGACGATCACCTGAACCGAGGCGGAGGCCCCAGCAATCATGCCACTTGCATCGGGCGGGGCAATTTAACCCCTGTCTACTAAAGTGTATACTTACTTTTACTTGGCTGGCAGTGCTCAAAAGAAATGAAAAAATCCTTGAAAGCCAAAGGGATTAAAAATAAAGGTGTGATAATCTTTCAGGAAATGTGATTTGCACGGTGTGGGAAGAGCCACCAGCAATAACCGTGGCGCATACAGTTAGTAAATAATAAAATCCAATGCTGCTTTTACTGGCTCGAGTTGACAGTCACTTGAACCGAGTCAGAGGCCCCAGCAATCATGCCACCGGCGTCGGGTGGGGCACCGTGTGTATTGATAGGACACAGCGCAAAGAATCGTTCTGGTCACATACATGTGACACAAACAGTGTGCAGCCAAATCATGTCTCACCTGTCCCTGATTTCCAATGTCCCCAAGTTACGCACAACACTCCCTGGTCGAGATGACCTTTCGAAAATAAGAATAATCCCTGCACAGCCCCCTGCAGCTGGCTGTAAATCCATTTGTGCCACATCAAGCACAGTAAAGAATACTTTTAAGCATGAGCGGCCTTCAGAACCACAATTGCTAACTGACATTATGAGAACAGTGCTGCGAATAAAAGACACAACTCAACAATGCCTTCTTCTAATTGCCACTTCATTGGTGTCCGGCAACATTGTCCCTGCCGCCATTAAATAATCTACTTAGTTTCTTTAGCACCGTCTTGCTACGAATTCAATTCAAGGAGCAGAATGACCATCAGCGCTATAATTAAGGTAGACTGACTGGCACACTGACATTCTGCACGCACAAGTGTTCTTTTTTCAGCAGCACCCTTTTCAAGGTATCGTTTCCTACTTTATTTCATTCGTGTAGTGAGTAGTTTCACTGTCTTTGTGTAACCTCTTCCAAATCATCTCTCCTGAAGCTGTAGGATTATCTCATGGACAAATTTCAAAATCTTTCTTATTGCTCTGCACTCTTGTTTGCACAAGCAGTTTATTCATATTTATTTTCAAACAACAATATTGCTTGCACAAAATACCGAAATGTGCAGTCTAACGTGTACAATTTCAAACCTAAGTGGCGATAATCAGGTCGCATGAAAGGCAAAGGAAATAAACCCAAATATCCCCCAACTGAGCTTTTCACAAGCATACATCCTACATCCATAGTGTGCACGGGATCAGGAGGGCTAGCCATGCAAGAATGTGCCTGGAACAAAAGTGAAGCTCAAGAACAGTGCAGGAATCACGAGGCCTCAGACCACGGACCTGGCTGCAGCCTCTAAGGGGAGTTTGGGGGGCGATGGGGGTGAAAGGTTTGTTGGCAGGCATGTCCTGGTACATGATGTCCTTGCTTGTGAGTGATTAGTCTGTAGAGTGAGGCGGTTACTTGACATCACATTGGGGCACCTACCTGCAGGGGGTATGCAGTGCATTCCTAGAGAAGGTTGAAAAGCGGGGGTGGGGCCAGCCTGGAGAACCCCCCAGCATGGACAGAGGAGAGAGCGGGAGAGATGGTGGTTTGGAGACCTGCCTGGAGAGGGCTGAGGAGCGCAGGTGATGTCCGCCTGGGGAAGAGTACAGAAGGGCGTGTGGGGTCGGTCCGTGTCATTCTAGGACAGGAGACTGGAGACCAGAAGGGAGGGGGGGGGCAGCCCTGTAGGAGAGAGCAGGAAAGAGGGGCGAGTCTATGTTTAGAAAGCAGACGAGAGGAGCAAGTGTGCAGGCCTGCAGGAGGGAGGGGTCAGAAGGGCGTGTAGGATGGGGAGGTGTCAGGCATAGCGAAAAGACCCGAAGGAAAGTAGGGGACGGGCGAGAACTTGTCATGGAGGAGGGGGGTCATGCTCAGGGCTGAGAAGGGAGGAGGCCTCAAGGAGAGAAGAGATGGGGACTGGCAGCAGAAGAGGGTGAGTGTGCAGGCCTTGGAGACATCAGAAGGGGTGGGGGTTAGAGCTTGTCTAGATAGAGGGTGAGCGCAAGAGGGGAAAGTGCGCAGGTGTGTGGAGACAGCAGGAGGGAGGGAGGTGTAAGGGCGTTTGCAGGTCTGGTGGAGGGAACAGAGGGGGTATGGGGAGGTAAGGGCCCACTGTGGAGGAAGTGGGTGGAGCCAGCGGGGAAGTGGGTGTGGCCTCCAACAAATATTTGAGCACCTGGACTTCATATTTTACAAACTAAGCACTGGGTGAAATCCTAGACTACCTAGAACACATCCAGCTGCCCTTCCTGTCGGACACACACACACAGAGTTTCTCATGCTCCCCATTGAAAAAGATGAGATAGTGGAGGCACTCTCGGGAATGAGAGCAGCCAGCGCCCCGTGGACAGACGGCCTCACGGTGGGATTTTACAAAGCTTTTATTGATCTGCTGCTACCCCACATCTCAACGCTCTTTGACGATCTATGCGTTACGGGCAAGATGCCACAATCTATGAGAGAAGCGATCCTAGTGGCCACCATTCCCAAACCAGGTAAACCCCCTGAGGAGTGCGGCTCTTACCGGCCGCTCTCTCTGCTGAATGTGGACACCAAGTTGTTTGCAAAGATTCTGGCTAACCGCCTAGCCCTATTGACCCCGGAATTGTTGCCCCGGAACAGGCGGGGTTTGTGCCAGATAGGAACCTCACCTATAATCTTAGAACGGTATTCGGAAATATACAACATGTCCGACAAGATACGAGAGCCATCGCAGTGTTCCTAGATATGGAGAAAGCTTTTGATTCGGTGGAGTGGCCCTTCATGCGACACGTGCTGACCAGTTGGGACTCGGGCCCGTATTTCTGCAAATGCTAGGCGTGTTGTACAACGCTCCCACAGCACGCATCCGGCTGGGGAATCTTATCACTGGGGCCATTTCTATTTCCAGGGGTACACGGCAGGGATGCCCCCTGTCCCCAACGTTATACGCCTTGATCGCTGAGCCCTTGGCGTGCGCGCTCAGAGAATATCATGGACACAGAGGGGTCAGGTTCCCTGCGTATGAGATAGTGGTCTCAACGTACGCAGATGACACCCTGTTATACGTAAGTGTCCCAGAAAACAATCTCTCCCCGGTCCTCAGAGAGGTGGTACACTTTGGTGCGCTATCTGGGTTGAGGGTCAATTGGACGAAGTCCATAGCTTTTCC
Source organism: Calotriton arnoldi (assembly GCA_963921515.1). Classification (NCBI taxonomy): domain Eukaryota; kingdom Metazoa; phylum Chordata; class Amphibia; order Caudata; family Salamandridae; genus Calotriton; species Calotriton arnoldi. The sequence continues at coordinate 2,527,432 of CAWUFW010001300.1, forward strand.
ACTCACACCGGCGACTACGCAATTTGATATTGAGTACCCACTGCAATGGTCTGATGACGCGGTCAGGTACCTTGGCATTAGATTGCACACAGACCCGGACATTGTGTTCCGTGAGAATTATGGTATCGCTGTGGCAAAATTAGAGGATGACATTGAAATCTGGATCGGACTGCCATTATCTTTAATTGGCAGGGTCTCTATCATGAAGATGGTGGTGCTCCCCAGGTTCCTTTTCCTGTTCGTAAACATACCGATAGTGTTGCCTCGCTCCTTTTTTGTTAGAATAAATAAATTGCTGATACGATTAGCTTGGGCAGGCAAGCAGGCGCGGGTACAATGGCGAGTGCTCACCCTACCATACCACTTGGGAGGACTAGGCGCACCTGACCTGGAGTTATATTACAGAGCGGCGCAGGGTGCACAAGCACATAGCTGGGTCCACGGTGCGGATAATACACCATATCTTCGACTCGAAAAGCTCTTTGCTGACCCTCTCCCCCTCCCGACAGTTATTCGATCGCAGGACAGGTATATTGGACTCGCTCAACTCGACGAGACACGCATGGCACAGCCTGTTACAGCAACAAGCAGGGGCATTACTGTACTCTCCAGAAATGCCAATAGACTGGACGGTCTGGTTGGCCCCCTGTAGAGATGGAGGGGTCATACGAGCGATGCAAGCGTTGGGTATACACAAAGCAGGTGACCTGTTCTCAGATGGTGTTGCCAAAACGTGGGACGAGGCCTCGGTCCTTACAGAAGCTCCCACCGTGCTTCAACGCTTCCAGTTCCATAGAGTGCGCAGGGCACTGCACCAACTTCTGGGGGAAGATCTGTGCGAACCCCCCCCGAGGTACGAGAGCTGACGTATGTTATTAAAACTAAGTCCCCCCGTAAGCTAGTCTCTAACATATACATGTTAGCAATGTCTCATAGAGCGAATCAATACACAAGGGCCAGGCTGGCCTGGCAACGCGATCTGGACATGACTATAGACGACGCCATGTGGTCTTATTATTGCAATAACACGAAACGCATATCATTACACGGCAAGCACAGACTTATCCATTTCAAATACATTAACAGAGTTTATTATACACCGGAGAGATTGCAGAGATACGGGCTCAGAGAGGAGGCGACCTGCGATAGATGCTCTTCCCCAGTTGCGGATTTCATACATTTGGCGTGGGGCTGCCCGGGCGTCTTCCAGTATTGGGATAAGATATTCCGGGAACTGAGCACCATAGTTGGTTTTACGATTGCCCCGGACCCTGCTGTGGCACGGTTGGGCTATTCCAAACAGCTACCGAAAGCAGCCCGTAGGCTGGTGGACATGGGCCTGCTGATAGCGAAGCGAAGGGTGGCAATGTGCTGGATGAGGGGCCCCTTACCTACAGTGACTCAGTGGTCACATGATGTCCTTTATTGTTGTACGCAATCAGAGAACTTTAGTGAACTGCTTGCTCCGCGGAGCAGACCAAAGAACTTCTGGGGGTTATACACAACATACTTGAACAGTAAAAGTGAGAACTCGACTGAAGGGGCATCGACAGAACCCGTAGCAGGAACGAACACCAACACTGCATAAGGGATAATACAATATCACGGACCAGCACATACAAGACCTGTGGAGTTCACATTTGAGCTCAACCTACACAGGGGATAGTTGGTATGGATGGGAAATCTGCTAGCACCGGTGATACTCAGAGGAGGGGAATAGGTATAGAACAGCAGTCAGATAGGGTTACATGGCTGTATGTCGCTGCATAGGGTATGGGTCCTGACAGCGGCAAGTTGTGCTGACATCTCTAAGTTTGTAATGATTATTCGGGTTATATTTATAATCACTGTTCTACAGCGGATACACTTTAAGCAGTAACAAGAGCCATCATTTTTACATGCGACGCGGCCCTACCCCCGGGATGTGGGCGATAACGCTGTGTGCAGGGCCTTGTTTTTTATAAGCCGTCTGCCCCAGGGTTGTAGGCGAACGGCTGTGTATTTCCGTGACCTTTATTTTATCTTTCATAATAAAAAACCTGTTAAAAAAAAGTATGTGAGAACCAGGTTCAAGTCCCACTGAGGCATGACAAAAGGAACAGGAGGGAAAAGGTGAGTAATGCCTTTGAGAAATCTGTTAACAGGGGACTTGAAAAGAGAGGGCTGATCAGGCAGCCTAAGAAAGGCTGAAAGAGCAGAAAGGTAGCCCTTGATAGTGCCCAGAGCAGAGCCCTGCTGGGCCTAAGAGAGAAGGAACAAGAGGACGTCAGAAAGAGGGGCAGCAAGAGGATCTACAGCTTTTGCTGCACACCATGCCACAAATTTGTTCCACCGACAGGCGTATACCGTTTTAGTGGAGGGACGCCTGGCTGCCAGAATCGCATTACAGACTTCAGGAGGCAAGTCAAATGGAATCAGCTGTCGCCGCTCAATCTCCACGCAGGAGGTGGAGGCTGGACAGGTTCGGGTGGAGGACCGTCCCCTGGTGCTGCGACAGGAGATCCTCCCGAAGAGGCAGCCGGATCGGGGGATCCACGCTCATACTGAGTAGCTCGGGATACCAAACTCTTCGAGCCCAGTCCGGCGCCACAAGAATGACTTGGGCCCGGTCGCGTCTGATCTTCTTCAGCACTATGGGTAGAAGTGGTATAGGCGGAAAGGCGTACAATAGACCGGAACTCCACTCGCGACGAAAAGCGTCGCCGAGCGAGTGCCGCCTTGGAAACTCCAACGCGCAGAACTGCTGACATTGCGCGTTCTCTTCGGTGGCGAATAGATCTAACCAAGGCTCTCCCCACTGTTGAAAGAGACCTTGTGCCACCTCTGAGTGAAGACGCCATTCGTGATCCAACATGCACCTGCGGCTGAGTTCGTCCGCCCTGGCGTTTAGGGTACCTGCCAGGTGTTGAACCGCCAAGGAAATGCCTTGAGGTTCCAGCCACGTCCAGAGACGTAGAGCCTCCTGACAAAGGGTCCACGACCCCACCCCGCCCTGCTTGTTGCAGTACCACATGGCGGTGGTGTTGTCTGTGAACACCTGCACTACTCTCCCCTTGACAGAGGGAAGGAATGCTTTCAGTGCAAGTAGGATCGCCCTGAGCTCCAAAAGGTTGATATGGAGCTTGGACTCCGCCGGAGACCAGAGGCCTCTGATCTCCGCCTCTCCCATGTGGCCGCCCCATCCCAGGAGGGACGCGTCCATCACCACTGTGTGCTCGGGTTGGGGAAGGGAGAGGGATCTGCCGCTGACCCAACGCTGGTCTGTGAGCCACCACTGTAAGTCCTGTGCAGTGCCCTCTGAGATGTGGACGTAATCGGACAGATTCCCCTGATGCTGCGTCCACTGGAACTTCAGGTCCCACTGCAGAGCCCGCATATGCCATCTGGCATGATTGATCAGTAGGATGCAGGAGGCCATGAGGCCCAGTAGCCTCAGGGTCTTCCTGACCGACACCCAGGACCAGGGCCGAAAGATCGGAATCATAGCCCGAATGTCCCGGACTCGCTGTTCGTGAGGATAAACCCGGAACTGCGCCGTGTCCAAAACCGCTCTGATGAAGAGGAGCTTTTGAGAGGGAATCCGGTGTGACTTCGGCACGTCGATGGAAAACCCCAGCAAATGCAGGAGGTCGGCCGTAGTCTGGAGGTGGGAGACGACTGCCTGGGGCGATCCAGCCTTCAACAGCCAGTCGTCGAGATAGGGGAAGACTGAAACCCCCGATCTGCGCAGATGAGCTGCGACCACCGCCATCACTTTTGTGAACACCCGAGGGGCACTGGTAAGGCCGAAAGGGAGCACGGTGAACTGAAAGTGCTCGTGGCCTACCGTGAACCATAGGTAACACCGGTGGGCAGGCAGGATGGGAATATGAAAATAAGCATCCTGCAAGTCCAACGCTACCAGCCAGTCTTGTGGGTCTAGGGCAGACAAGACCTGAGCAAGCGTGAACATCTTGAACTTCTCCTTCCGGAGGAAGCGATTGACGTTCCAGAGGTCTAAGATAGGATGCAGACCTTTGTCCTTCTTCAGAACCACGAAGTAGTGGGAGTAACAACCACGACCTACTTCTGGCGTCGGAACGCGCTCGATGGCCCCCTTGGCTAAGAGGGCCGCGACTTCCTGCTGGAGAAGTGCCAAGTGATCCCCCGACATGCGGTAGACTCGAAGGGGAGGGAGTAGCCCCTTCGGACTATCTGCAGAACCCACCTGTCTGAAGTGATGGTGCGCCAGTGGGGGAGGTGTGATGGCGAATCCTGCCACCCACTGGTGTCTGGTGGGCCTGAAAGACCGGACTAGGAAGGTTTGGAGGCAGCGGGGGCGGCGGTGGACTGACCCGCCCGCTGGCCCCGTGACCCACCTCGGCGGGCCCCCCGACCTCGGCCACGCTGAGACTGTTGCTGTGCAGGCCGGCGGCTCTGAAAGGAACGCGTTTGGACGCCTCGACCCTGCCCTCGAAAGGAGCGAAAAGCAGACCCCGTGGGAGTGCGTCTAGTGGCGAGACCCAAGGACTGGGCCGTAGCCCGAGAGTTCTTAAAGCGTTCCAGGGCACTATCCGCCTTGTCACCAAACAGGCGCGTGCCATCAAAAGGCATGTCCAACAGGGTGTTTTGGACATCCCCGAGAAGCCAGTGGTTCTGAGCCAAGCGTAACGACGGAGCGCCACCGTTGTGGAAAGCGCCCTGCCGAGGGAATCTGCTGTGTCAAGTCCACAACGGATGGTGAATTTTGCAGCATCTCTCCCCTCTGCAACAGCCTGGGAGAGCACCGCCCGAGCCTCCACCGGGCACTGAGGAAGCACCTGTGCCACGGTGTCCCATACGGAATGTGAATAGCGGCCCAACAGGCACGCTGTATTCACCGCCCGCAACCCTGAACTGGCAGAAGTGAAGATCTTTTTTCCAAACTGCTCCAGTTTCTTAGATTTCTTGTCCGGGGGAGCAGAAGGGAATGCGCTCGGAGAGGCAGAGGCCTGGACAACCAGACTCTCAGGTGTTGGGTGTTGCGTGAGGAAGCTGGGGTCGCCCGGCGATGACGGCGTGCCACCCCCTTATCCACAGGAACCCCTGTGTTAGGCTTGCCCCAGGTGCTCAATAGGACATCAGTGAGTGCCTCATTGAAGGGCAGCAGCGGCTCCGCAGAGGACGACGCTGGCTGCAGCACCTCAGTCAGAAGATTCGTTCTGATAGGCACAGAAGGGAGCTCAAGGTTAAGAGCCTGAGCCGCCCTACGCAGCACCACTGAAAAGTCCCCACCTCCTCCGTAGCCACGGAAGAAGGGGACAGTGTGCCAGGGTGTGGAGAGAAATCCAGATCCACAGGACCCTCCCGGTCTTCTTCCCATTCAGGCTCGTTCTCGCATTGAGCTGCAAGAGGGTACTCAGACCCCTCCCAGTACTCTCCTTCAGCTACCGGTGTTGGAAGAGGCCAGTAAGGACAAGGTGCCCGGGGAAATGGGAGAAACTCTGTACCAAGAATTGGAATCGGGGGGTAAGAGACCAATTCTGGTTCGGCGCCGTACGGCGTCAGTTTTGGCGCCGTGCCCGGCGTCGAGGCCGGATCCGGCACAGGCGTCGAGGCCGGAGCCGGCGGCGCCGCAGGGTACTTTGCCGGCGTAGCCGAGGCCAAAGGCGGCGGCACGGGGGCAGACCCACCCAACGGGTCCGCGGGGCCCGAAGGCGCTCCGGAGGGAACCGATGGGCCTAACAAGCGGCCCATGGCCGACAGGAAGACCTGTATCTCATCCGACGTCGCGTGCGAGCCCGGAAAAGACGGGTAGGCCGCAGGCAGCGGCGGGGCTCCAGCGGGCCGCGGGGAGTGACCCCCCGCCCCCTCCACCACGTCCTGGGACCGGTGAGGGGTAGAAGACGAACGACGTCGCTTCTTTGATTTTTTTTATGGCACCGTGACTTACCTGTCCCCGAGTCCGACGAGTGAAGGTAACGGCTCCGCGACCGGTCTCTCGACCTCCCACGGGAGCGGGACCTTGATCGACGCGGAGCAGACTGCTGGGCCTCCAACAACTTTCGGGAACGCTCCCGCAAAGCTTTCGACGCCATGGCCCGGCAATCGGGGCACGCCTCGGGCGTGCCCCAAGCAGAAGAGACGAACACGACGAAACCAGTTTAGGTTCCAATCAAACTGCACAGCCATTTCAGAAACTGAATAAATCAAATCAATTAAGTTCTCCATTTTATCTTTGTTTTCACTCCATGCTTGCTCCATTACTCGTTTATCCATATTTCTTTTTATCACATTGTCTTCAGTTCATTTTATTCATTCCATGACCATGCCAAGCTTTGCGCATACACAGGAAGGACACCAAGCAGAAGAGACACACGTCGTGCGGGTCCGCTACCGACATGTTGCGACGGCAGGCCCCACAGGATTTAAACCCGGGCATCCCTACTGCACCAGAGTCAATTACTCGACAAACAATTACCAAGTTAAAACTTTTAACTAGGGGTACTACTCTCGGATCTGCACTGCTGGCGCGGAAAAAGAAAGAACGGACGTCAGCGCGCGTCTAAATAGCTCCCATGACGTCATCTCGGCGACCACGACGCCAGCGACGTACGCGGAGCAGTACGATGACGCCTACCGACGCGCAGGGGTATTGCTGACGAAAAACTTTCCGGATCCAGTCTGACGCCTGGGGATATTCTAAGGTAAGGAATCTATCACTAACGTGTCTCTTTCAGATGTTTACAGTTTGTGGGATCACCTGACAAGGGGAGATGGAGGAGATAGACAGCCAATTTAGTTTAACTGTAGATTAACTGTGGCTCATTGTGAGAGAGTGATAGCATCTGACCGTCAGATCAAACGTTCTCTGTAAATACTGTTCACAAAAGGTTTCTTCATGACTCCTTGCTCAAAGACCAGAGTTGCACCAAAGGAGTACACAACTAACTAACATTGTGTATGCGTTATTCTTTCATTCATTCATTGACTGTGTAAGAATCTGAAGTTCTTGATTTATTTGAAATATTACTTGTGAATTGATCAAATATGATAACCTCCAATCCAGTGCCCCAGGGAAAGCCCAAACACTAGCTAAAGAACTAAAGAAAGGCTGACTCAGCATGTAGTGTAGGAGCGTAAGGGCATGTCACAGCTTCCTGCTAGTAAATAGCCTTAGTAAGTCGCGTGTTGGCAATGAGGCAATGCCTTGCCTAGAAGCAGCCTTGAAATCCAACATCAGCCTTGTTGCTTATAAAGTTAATTTACACAGAAATACTACACAGAAATACTACATAAGCTAGTATCATTTCATCATGTACTGGAATACAGTAAAACCAGTACAATAACATTCACTATTATGTTATCCCCATCACAGCAGATGGCCTCTTAATTTTTATCGTTTTATCATCAACCACTCATTGTTCGATCACAGAAGAAGCAACACGAGGGAGGTGTGTGGGAGGAGGGAGATGTGGGGGGAGGAGGGAGGTAACACCAGACGGGGAAGAAATACAAAGAAAGGATGGGTGAGAGGGAGGGGAATGAAGAAATAGTACCTCAATCGCTGCATGAGCAGCAGATGGGCACTAATTAAGTTCAATCTGTGTTTGGTCCATGCTCCACTGAAAGGAACGGAAGTGACGCATGACCTGCCCTAGCCAATTTGAAGGGGGTTACTAAACAATGGGGGAACCCAAAAATCCACCGGACCTGGGTTAATTGCAGTACAAAAAGAAGTGGTCACAGTGGACAAACTCAACATATAATCCAACATCACCTTTAGTAAATCAACAACAATTTATTCATTTTTGTAGAGCAAAATTTTTATTCAAATTCAAATAGCAGCACAAATGTCTACATAGTTGTGGAAAGGTGCTCCAAGGAAGGATAGTGGGGGGAGTGCTCGAAGGGTGTGTGTTGGTGATGGTTGGTGAAGAAGGAAAGGCGATGTGCAATATATACATCAACAACTAGCAGTAGCCTATCCAGCCATTATGAAGGCAAAATATACATGAAAGACCACAGTTTTAGGGTCACAGTAAATCAATCCCCGTTGACTGTACGTGGAAGCAAAAAAAAGTCGACGTTTCGACCCCAATGATGTATGTAGGGAATTTGAATCCTTACGGGGGGGTCTTCATCAGGACTGGGGGAGACGCCTATGGGTGATTTAAAATAAAATGACCTCATTACTTAAGGTGATGGAGAGGAAGAATATAATTCATTAATCAAAAAGAGGCAATGTAAGTTACCCTTCAGTCCACCTAGAAACATCTGGTGGAGTGCTCAGGAAATGGACCTGTAGGTTCCTATGTTGTAGAGGCGAGCGCTGGTATTGGATGCATGATTCTGTACGTGCTGAAAGGAATCATTGGGAATGTATCTGCAAGAAAAATTGACTAGGGCGCAATAAAATACTGACTGTATAACCATCCCCAGTACCCTAAAAGATGTGAATGAACTTACTCAATATCTGTTCTGAAACATGAATGAAAACGGGAGATGTAGAGTTAGTCAAAGTCCCCAAACCGGACTAAACCAAAAGACAGACAGGAAAAGGTAATTTGCCTCACAAACTACCCCAAGGTATAGACATAGAACTGAACTAGTAGCATGGAGCGGGGCAGGGAATAAAACATACCTCCGTGCTCGTCTAAGATCAAACGGATGTCTGGCAAGTGACGCTGTGACAGCGTCAAGTTATACACAGCCTGCGGAGCTGGCAATGTGCACGCGCCAAAACCTGCACGTTGTTCGCTCAGCCGCTAGATGCTGACAACACCGGCCCAACATGGCGGATGTCAACGTCTGGGATGAAGTAACATCCACGAGGGGGGAAGAAGCACAATCTACCCTGGTCTACAAGGCCGAACAGTCGGTTATGGAACACGCCGTAATTATTCATGGGATGGGAGAATTAGAGTATGTTAATTTAGAGTGCGGTGTAGACCCATCAGTGTGGTGTAATGAGAACCAAACGGGTCCCGAACCAACAGATTGTTAAGATACTGGACCGCGCACATGAATACAACAATTGGATGAAACAAGGCCGGTCTGTGGTGTAACATTAAGGAAGCCAGCTCAGACAAGATACAATAGCAGGTCACAGGCAGTTATTAGAAGGACATGACAATTCAGATCACAGATAATTGTTAAAAGGACAAAACGGTTACGTACACGCTAAAACATGAACAGTAAAGACTGATCTGAGTTAAATTACGGAAGTCAGCATAAATCAACAGATTGTGATGATCCTCAATCGTGCACATGAATAAAACAATTAGATGGAACACGGCCGGTCTGTGGTGTAACATTACGGAAGCCGGCTCAGACAAGATACAATAACTTGTCACAAACGGTTATTAGAAAGACATGACAGTTCAGATCTCAGATAATAGTTAGAAAGACATAACGGTTGTGTGCATTGTAACACCAAAATATGAACAGTCAAGACTGATCTGTGTTGTTGCATTACGAGAGTCAGCTTAATCAGGATCACAGGCAGGTTATTCATTTGAAAGACATGACAATTGTGCACTGATGGCATCAAGTTCATTTAAACCGTTGTGGACGGTATCAAAGGAGTGCATCCATTTGCATTCACAGACACTGAGCACTGAATTAATGTCACCGCCCCTAATGCCCAATGAAATCTTTTCTAGGACCACCCACTTGATGCTTTCCGGTGGATGGCTCATTGCCTGAAAATGTTCTACTAATGATTCCCCAACAATGCCACATCTAACCCGGCTACAGTGTTGTAAAATGCGGGCCTTGACTTTCTGGCGTGTCTGCCCTATGTACACCTGGTTACATGGGCAGATGATGGCGTAAATGACATCAATGGTATTGCAGTTTGTGTGGGTTTTTTAATCAACTGTGTGCCGTTTATAACAAAACTGCCTTGTCTCAATGGTTAAACTGCATGCTTTGCATCGGCCGCATTTGTAATGGCCCACGATCTCCGGAAGGTGCCATAAAGTTCGAATAGAAGGTTGTGGTGGAGTCTCCAGAAGCGAACGGACCACATGGTCACATATGCTTTTGCCCTTCTTGAATGAATGCATGGGAGGATTGACCAAATCAAGATCATAAGCGATCAGTTTCCAATGATGGTTCACAATACATTTGATTTGGTTACTCCGGGTACAGAAAGTGGTGACACATATCATCCTATTCATAGTATTGTTGGTGCGTACCTTCGGTGTTAAAAGAATCTCTCTTGGGTTAAACCATGCCCTTTTGCGGGCACGTTTGACCAGTCTTCTGGAATATCCCTTCTCAATAAGACGATCGAGAAGTCCCTCTGATTCTCCAAAGTAGTCCTGTTTTTGGGAGCAGTGCCGACGAATTCTGAGAATTTGCCCAAAGGGCAGGTTATCCCTCAGGGCTCTTGGGTGGTGGCTGCTGTACCTCAGTAGTGTGTTTCTTTCGATCGGTTTCCTGAAGAGAGTAGTATACACTAAGTTGTTCTCTGTCTTGATTGAAATATCCAAAAAGTCAATAGGCTTAGGGTCTGAGTGCATTGTAAACTTGATATCAGTTGATCTCTCGTTCAGCCATGAAAAAATTTCTCCAGTTCTGTGAGATTCCCTGTCCAGATGAGCAAAATGTCATCTATGTAGCATTTCCACAGGGTTATGTGGTCACTGTGGGGGTTAGCCTCGTTGTAAATGAATGTATCCTTAAAGCACAAGTTACTAACTTGTGTAACGATATATCTGTAATAGACAGTAGTTAGTGACAGATTCCTTACCTTAGAATATCCCCAGGTGTCAGGCTGGATCCGGAAAGTTTTTGCGTAGCAGTACCCTTGCGCGTCGGTAGGCGGCGTCGTGCGGCTCCGCGTCCGTCGTCGGCGTCGTGCATCGCCGGGATGACGTCGCGGGCAGTACTTAGGCGCCGCCCATGCGCGCTGACGTCAGTTCTGTACACGACTTTCCGCGCCAGGAACGCAGAGCCATGCAAGAAGCTGACACTAGGTGTCTGAAAAATACTAGGGCCCTGAAAGGGATGTCCTTAACCCTAGAAATCAGTTCGCAGAACGGGGAGGATGGGTGGGCGGTAGGAATCTGTCACTAACTACTGTCTCTTACAGATGTATCGTTACACAAGTTAGTAACTTGTGCATCTGAAAGAGACACGTTAGTGACAGATTCCTTACCTTAGAATAGATACCCCAGCAATACCAACCCCGGTGGTGGGTCTGCGAACAAAGATCAGACGAGGAAGTCTCGGAGGACAGAACGGCCAAAGAAGCCGTCCCTCCGGACTTGACTGTCAAGGCAGTAATGCTTGGTAAACGTGTGCAGCGAGGCCCACGTAGCTGCCTGACAGATGACCTGCAGTGGGACACCGCGGCCCAAGGCCGTGGTAGCAGCCGTCGCCCTGGTGGAATGGGCACGCAGCCCAACAGGAGGCTCCTTCTTAGCCAAAGAATAGCAGGCTCTTGATGCACAAGGCAACCCAGCGGGAGATGGTCCTCTTGTGCACCGCCCGACCTTTTTGGCGCCCACGTAGCCAACAAAGAGCTGGTCATCCACCCGGAACTGTTGTGTGCGGTTCAGATAGAAAGAGAGCGCACGTTTTGGGTCCAGACGGTGGAGCCTCTCTTCCTCTCTGGAAGGATGCGGAGGCGGAAAGAAGGTGGGCAAAGTGATGGTCTGCCCAATGTGGAAGGCAGTAACCACCTTTGGCAAGAAGGACGGACGCGTCCGAAGAACAACCTTGTCTGGATGAACAGACAGAAAGGGAGGCTTGCAAGATAGAGCCTGGAGCTCACTCACCCGCCGAGCGGAGGTGATGGCCACCAGAAAGGCTGTCTTCAGAGTCGAGAAGACGAAGAGGACAGTTATGTAGAGGCTCAAAGGGAGCGCACATTAAAAAGGTAAGAACCAAGTTCAAGTCCCACTGAGGCATCACAAACGGAACAGGAGGGAAGAGGGGAGTAATGCCTTTAAGAAACCTGTTAACAACAGGGGACTTGAAAAGGGAGGGCTGATCAGGGAGCCTGAGGAAGGCCGAGATAGCACAAAGATAACCCTTGATGGTACCCAGGGCAGAACCCTGTTGGGCCAGAGAAAGAAGGAACAGAAGGACCTCAGAAAGAGGGGCAGAAAGGGGATCCACAGCCTTTGCTGTGCACCATGCCACAAACTTGTTCCACCTGCAGGCGTATACCACCTTAGTGGAGGGACGCCTGGCCGCCAGAATCACATCACAAACTTCGGGAGGCAAGTCGAAAGGAATCAACTGCCGCCGCTCAATCTCCACGCAAGCAGGTGTAGACTGGACAGGTTCGGGTGGAGGACCGTCCCCTGCTGCTGCGACAGAAGATCCTCCCGAAGAGGCAGACGGATTGGGGGATCTACGCTCATATGGAGTAGCTCGGGATACCAAACTCTTCGAGCCCAGTCCGGAGCCACAAGAATGACTTGGGCCCGGTCGTGCCGAATCTTCTTCAACACTCTGGGCAGAAGTGGTATAGGCGGAAAGGCGTACAACAGACCGCAACTCCACTCGTGACGAAAAGCGTCGCCGAGCGAGTGCCGCCTTGGAAATTCCAACGCGCAGAACTGATGACATTGCGCGTTCTCTTCGGTGGCGAATAGATCTAACCAAGGCTCTCCCCACTGTAGAAAGAGTCCTTGCGCCACCTCCGAGTGAAGACACCATTCGTGATCCATCATGCACCTGCGGCTGGAGTTCGTCCGCCCTGGCGTTCAGGGAACCTGCCAGGTGTTGGAACCACCAGGAACATGCCCTGATGTTCCAGCCATGTCCAGAGGCGCAGAGCCTCCTGACATAGGGTCCACGACCCCACCCCGCCTTGTTTGTTGCAGTACCACATGGCGGTGGTGTTGTCTGTGAACACCTGCACTACCTTCCCTTTGACAGAGGGAAGGAATGCCTTGAGTGCAAGTCGGATCGCCCGGAGCTCCAGAAGGTTGATATGGAGCCGGGACTCCGCCGGAGACCAGAGGCCTCTGATCTCCGCCTCTCCCATGTGACCGCCCCATCCCAGAAGGGACGCGTCCGTCACAACTGTGTGCTCTGGCTGGGGAAGGGAGAGGGATCTGCCCATGACCCATTGCCGGTTCGAGAGCCACCACTGCAACTGCTTTGCAGTTCCCTCCGAGATCTGGACGTGATCGGACAGGTTCGCCCTGGTGCTGCGCCCACTGGAACTTCAGGTCCCACTGCAGAGCCCGCATATGCCATCTGGCATGAGTCGACCAGCAGGATGCAGGAGGCCATGAGGCCCAGCAGCCTCAGGGTCATCCGTACTGAAACCGAGGATAAAGGCTGAAAGATCGGAATCATAGCCTGAATATCCCGGACTCGCCGTTCGGGAGGATAGGCCCGAAACTGCGTCGTGTCCAGAACTGCTCCGATGAAAAGGAGCTGTGGAGAAGGAATCAGGTGCGACTTCGGCACGTTGATGGAGAACCCCAGCGAGTGCAGGAGTTCGGCCGTAGTCTGGAGGTGGGAGACGACTGCCTGGGACGAGCCCGCCTTCAGCAACCAGTCGTCGAGGTAGGGGAAAACTGGAACCCCTGCCCGGCGCAGATGAGCTGCGACCACCGCCATCACTTTCGTGAACACCCGAGGGGCGCTTGTAAGGCCAAAGGGGAGCACTGTGAACTGAAAATGCTCGAGGCCTACCGTGAACCGCAGGTAACGCCGGTGGGCCAGCAGGACGGGGATGTGAAAATATGCGTCCTGCAAGTCCAACGCTACCATCCAGTCTCCAGGGTCGAGGGCAGTCAAGACCTGAGCTAGGGTGAGCATCTTGAACTTCTCCTTCCGGAGGAAGCGATTGACGTTCCGGAGGTCCAAGATAGGACGCATGTCCTCCTTGTCCTTTTTGGGCACCAGAAAGTAGTGGGAATAACAACCGCGCTTTTATTCTGGGGACGGAACGCGCTCGATGGCCCCCTTGGCCAAGAGGGCCGCAACTTCCCTTTGAAGAAGCACCAAATGATCCCCCGACATGCGGTGGCATTGAGGTGGCATGGCTGGGGGGGTAGTCTCGAAGGGGAGGGAGTAGCCCCTTCGGACAATGTCCAAGACCCACCTGTCCGATGTGATGGCACGTCAGTGGTGAAGGTGATGGCGGACCCTGCCCCCCACTGGCGTGCTGTGGACCTGAAAGGATGGACTAGGAGGGCTTGGAGGCCGCAGACGGGGCGGAGGTGGTGGCCTGACCCGCACGCTGTTTACCCGACCCACCTCGGCAGGAGCCACGTCCTCGGCCACGCGAAGGCGCTTGCTGCGCGGGCCGGTGGCTGGGCAATGGACGTGACTGGGCGCCCCTTCCGTGGCCACGAAAGGGGCGAAAAGCAGACTGCTGCGGAGGGTGCGAGGCGGAGAGGCCCAAGGACTTGGCCGTAGCCCGCGAGTCCTTAAAGCGCTCCAGCGCGCTGTCTGCCTTATTGCCAAAAAGGCGGATACCATCGAAGGGCATGTCCATAAGGGTGTTTTGGACATCGCCCGAGAAACCAGTGGTCCTCAGCCAGGCGTGACGGCGAAGCGCCACTGTCGTAGCAAGTGATCTGCCCAGCGAGTCTGCGGTGTCTAGGCCACATCGGATTGTGAACTTCGCCGCGTCTCTCCCGTCTGCAATAACACGGGTGAGTAGTGTCTGGACCTCCTCAGGACACTTAGGCAGAACTTGCACCACCGAATCCCACAGAGAGTGGGAATAACGGCCCAAAAGGCAAGCAGTGTTCAAGGACCGCAAGCCAGCACTGGAGGAAGAAAAAATCTTCTTCCCAAATTGTTCCAGCTTTTTGGATTCCCTGTCCGGCGGAGCCGTAGGGAAGGCGCTCTGAGAGGTAGAGGCTTGAACAACCAAGCTCTTGGGGGTGGGATGTTGGGAGAGGAACAAGGGGTCGCCCGGGGACGGGTGATGGGTCGGGCTACGTTCCTGTCCACAGGAGCTCCTGTGGTGGGCCTGGACCAGGTGCCCAAAAGAACGTCAGAAAGTGAGTCGTTGAACGGCAGCAATTGCTCCGAGGAGGGAGCCGCCGGCTGAAGCACTTCCGTCAGGAGGTTAGTCCTGACAGCCACTGTAGGGAGCTCGAGGCGCAAGGCCGCGGCCGCCCTACGCAACACCGTTGCATAACTTGCTCCCTCCTCCGTAGCCACGGAAGGAGGAGACAGCATGCCAAGGTCTGGAGAGGTGTCCAGGCCACTGGCATCACCCAGTTCCTCTGCCCAGTCCTGATAAGGCTCACATTGGGTTGTGAGAGGGTCTTCCGACCCCTCCCAGTCCTTCTCGTCCTCCAAAACAGGTGAAAAGTAAGGAGGGCGGACATTAGGGAAGAAAAGTCCCATCGGTGTCGGAATCGGCGTCTGCTGACGTCGATCCGGCTCCGTGTCCGGTGCCGGGGAGAACCTGGGGACGGCGTCGTCCGGGACCTCGGACGGCGCCGTGAGCGGTACCGGGGAGGTCGGCGCAGGTGGAGGTGTTGTCAGGTCAACCGGCATCGACCGGGATCCAGGCCTGGATCTGAGGGGGTCCTGCAGTTCCGGAGCCGCCGGAGACACCGGGGCCGCCAGTGGTGCCGAAGGAGGACCCCCACTGGGGCCCGCGGGGCCCGAAGGCGCACCGGGGTAACCCTTAGGCCCGAAGATGCGAGCCATGGCCGACAAGAAGTTCTGGATGTCGGCCGGAGTCGACGTCGGACCCGGAACAGGCGGGTAGGCCGGCGCCGGCTCATCGGGTACTCCCGGAGCCGCGGGGGCGGTACCAACAGGACCCTCAGCCGAGTCGTGAGACCGGCGAGGGGAGGTCTTAGAGCGACGCTTCTTAGACCTCTTGTGCTTCGCCTTACCTGAAGACGAAGACTTCGACCGGCCCCTCGACCTCTCCCGGGACCTCGATCGGCGCGGAGCAGAGTGCCGGGCCTCGAGAAGCTTTCGAGACTGCTCTCGCAAAGCCTTCGGGGCGAGGGACCGACACTCGGGTCACGACGTGGGGTCGTGGCCGTGCCCCAGGCAGAAGAGACACTCTCGGTGCGGATCCGTAATCGACATCATGCGATTACAGACCTCGCATGGCTTGAAGCCGGGCATCCCTACTGACACCGTGGAGTCGAAACGACTCGAAAACTTGGGACAAAAAAGTCTCAAAAATACTCAATCAAAAAATTACTGGGGCACTGCTCAATCCGGATCTGCGCTTACTGGCGCGGAAAAAGAAAGAACTGACGCCAGCGCCCATGGGCGGCGTCTAAGTACTGGCCGCGACGTCATCCTGGCGATCACGACGCCGACGACGGACGCGGAGCCGCACGACGCCGCCTACCGACGCGCAGGGGTACTGCTACGCAAAAACTTTCCGGATCCAACCTGACGCCTGGGGATATTCTAAGGTAAGGAATCTGTCACTAACATGTCTCTTTCAGATATCGTCCATATACAGGATCGCTAGGTCCGTTGCAAAGCTCGCGCCCATGGCGACTCCCTTGCTTTGTAAATAATATTCACCTTGGAAGAAGAAGAAGTTGCGCATCATCGCGATCTCTAAGAGTTTGATGATGAATTCCGTGGGGAACAGGGACGGTAAAGGTCTCTTGTCTAATATAGTGCCCATAACTTTCAAGGCTGGTACTTGAGGGATGCTTGTATACAAGAACACAATGTCCAAAGTGACCAATAGTCGGTGCGTTGGGGCAAATGACAAGTTGTCTACAAGTTTGATAGCTTCCATGGTGTCTCGCAAGTATGATCTTGTCGCCTACGCATAGGGTTTTAGAAAAAAATAAACATTTTTACCCAGAGGTTCCAATAGAGATCCGCAGCCAGAAACTATGGGGCGTCCCAGTGGATGTTTTTTTTGTCTAAAACCCTGTGTGGAGGCGACAAGATTGCTTCAGTGCTCAATGTTCGTGAATACAAATGGATGGACTCCTTTGATACCCTCCGCGATGGTTTAAATGAACTTGATGCCATCAGTGCACAATTGTCATGTCTTTCAAACGAATAACCTGCCTGTGATCCTGATTAAGCCGACTCTCGTAATGCAACAACACAGATCAGTCTTGACTGTTCATATTTTGGTGTTACAATGCACACAACCGTTATGTCTTTCTAACTATTATCTGAGATCTGAACTGTCATGTCTTTCGAATAACTGCTTGTGACCTGTTATTGTATCTTGTCCGAGCCGGCTTCCGTAATGTTACACCAAAGATCGGCCGTGTTCCATCTAATTGTTTTATTCATGTGTACGATTGAGGATCATCACAATCTGTTGATTTATGCTGACTTTCGTAATGTAACTCAGATAAGTCTTTACTGTTCATGTTTTAGCGTGTATGTAACCGTTTTGTCCTTTTAACAATTATCTGTGATCTGAATTGTCATGTCCTAATAACTGCCTGTGACCTGCTATTGTATCTTGTCTGAGCCGGCTTCCTTAATGTTACACCACAGACCGGCCTTGTTTCATCCAATTGTTGTATTCATGTGTGCGGTCCAATATCTTAATCTGTTGGTTCGGGAACCGGTTGGTTCTCATTACACCACACTGATGGGTCTACACCGCACTCTAAATAAACATACTCCAACTCTCCCATCCCATTAATAATTTCGGCGTGTTCCATAACCGCCCGCCCGGCCCTGTAGACCAGGGTAGATTGTGCTTCTTCCCCCTCGTGGATGTTATTTCATCCCAGATGTTGACATCCGCCACGTTGGGCCATGGTTGTCAGCATCTAGCGGCTGAGCGAACAACATGCCGATTTGGCGCGTGCACGTCGCCAGCTCCGCAGGCTGTATATAACTTGACGCTGTCACAGCCCCGCTTGCCAGACATCCATTTGATATGCAACGAGCACGGAGGTATGTTTTATTCCCTGCCCCGCTCCATGCTACTGGTTCAGTTCTATGTGTATACCTTGGGGTAGTTTGTGAGGCAAATTACCTTTTCCGGTCTTTTGGATTTAGTCCCGTTTGGAGACTTTGATTAACTCTACATCTCCCATTTTCGTTTATGTTTCAGAACAGATATTGAGTAAGTTCATTCACATCTTTTAGGGTACTGGGGATGGTTATACAGTCAGTATTTTATTGCACCCTAGTCCATTTTTGTTGCTGATACATCTCCAATGATTACTTTCAGCACGTACAGAATCATGCATCCAATACCAGCGCTCGCCTCTGCAACATAGGAACCTACAAGGTCCATTTCCTGAGCACTCCACCAGATTTTTCTAGGAGTACTGAAGGATATCTTACACTGCCTCTTTTTGATTAATGAATTTTGCTCTCCATCACCTTAAGTAATGAGCTCATTTTATTTTAAACCACCCATAGGTGTCTCCCGCAGTCCTGATGAAGACCCCCCCCCGTAAGGATTCAAATGCACAAGTTACTAACTTGTGTAACGATATATCTGTAAGAGACAGTAGTTAGTGACAGATTCCTTACCTTAGAATATCCCCAGGCGTCAGGCTGGATCCGGAAAGTTTTTGCGTAGCAGTACCCTTGCGCGTCGGTAGGCGGCGTCGTGCGGCTCCGCGTCCGTCGTCGGCATCGCCGGGATGACGTCGCGGGCAGTACTTAGGCGCCGCCCTGCGCGCTGACGTCAGTTCTGTACACGACTTTCCGCGCCAGGAACGCAGAGCCATGCAAGAAGCTGACATAGGTGTCTGAAAAATACTAGGGCCCTGAAAGGGATGTCCTTAACCCTAGAAATCAGTTCGCAGAACGGGGAGGATGGGTGGGGCGGTAGGAATCTGTCACTAACTACTGTCTCTTACAGATATATCGTTACACAAGTTAGTAACTTGTGCATCTGAAAGAGACACGTTAGTGACAGATTCCTTACCTTAGAATAGATACCCCAGCAATACCAACCCTGGTGGTGGGTCTGCGAACAAAGATCAGACAAGGAAGTCCTGGAGGACAGAACGGCCAAAGAAGCCGTCCCTCCGGACCTGACTGTCAAGGCAGTAATGCTTCGTAAACGTGTGCAGCGAGGCCCACGTAGCTGCCTGACAGATAACCGGCAGCGGAACACCGCGGCCCAAGGCCGTGGTAGCAGCCGTTGCCCTGGTGGAATGGGCACGCAGCCCAACAGGAGGCTCCTTTTTAGCCAAAGAATAGCAGGTCTTGATGCACAAGGTAACCCAGCGGGAGATGGTCCTCTTGTGCACCGCCCGACCTTTTTTGGCGCCCACGTAGCCAACAAAGAGCTGGTCATCCACCCGGAAGTATTTTGTGCGGTCAATATAGAAGGAGAGCGCACGTTTTGGGTCCAGACGGTGGAGCCTCTCTTCCTCTCTGGAAGGATGCGGAGGCGGAAAGAAGGTGGGCAAAGTGATGGTCTGCCCAATGTGGAAAGCAGTAACCACCTTTGGCAAGAAGGACGGACGCGTCCGAAGAACAACCTTGTCTGGATGAACAGACAGAAAGGGAGGTTTGCAAGATAGAGCCTGGAGCTCACTCACCCGCCGAGCGGAGGTGATGGCCACCAGAAAGGCTGTCTTCAGAGTCAGAAGACGAAGAGGACAGTTATGTAGAGGCTCAAAGGGAGCGCACATTAAAAAGGTAAGAACCAAGTTTAAGTCCCACTGAGGCATCACAAACGGAACAGGAGGGAAGAGGTGTGTAATGCCTTTTAGAAACCTGTTAACAGGGGACTTGAAAAGGGAGGGCTGATCAGGGAGCCTGAGGAAGGCCGAGATAGCACAAAGATAACCCTTGATGGTACCCAGGGCAGAACCCTGTTGGGCCAGAGAGAGAAGGAACAGAAGGACCTCAGAAAGAGGGGCAGAAAGGGGATTCACAGCCTTTGCTGTGCACCATGCCACAAATTTGTTCCACCTGCAGGCGTATACCACCTTAGTGGAGGGACGCCTGGCTGCCAGAATCACATCACAAACTTCGGGAGGCAAGTCGAAAGGAATCAACTGCCGCCGCTCAATCTCCACGCAAGCAGGTGTAGACTGGACAGGTTCGGGTGGAGGACCGTCCCCTGCTGCTGCGACAGAAGATCCTCCCGAAGAGGCAGACGGATCGGGGATCTACGCTCATATTGAGTAGCTCGGGATACCAAACTCTTCGAGCCCAGTCCGGAGCCACAAGAATGACTTGGGCCCGGTCGTGCCGAATCTTCTTCAACACTCTGGGTAGAAGTGGTATAGGCGGAAAGGCGTACAATAGACCGCAACTCCACTCGTGACGAAAAGCGTCGCCGAGCGAGTGCCGCCTTGGAAATTCCAACGCGCAGAACTGATGACATTGCGCGTTCTCTTCGGTGGCGAATAGATCTAACCAAGGCTCTCCCCACTGTAGAAAGAGTCCTTGCGCCACTTCCGAGTGAAGACGCCATTCGTGATCCATCATGCACCTGCGGCTGAGTTCGTCCGCCCTGGCGTTCAGCAAACCTGCCAGGTGTTGAACCATCAGGAACATGCCCTGGTGTTCCAGCCATGTCCAGAGGCGCAGAGCCTCCTGACAAAGGGTCCACGACCCCACCCCGCCTTGTTTGTTGCAGTACCACATGGCAGTGGTGTTGTCTGTGAACACCTGCACTACCTTCCCTTTGACAGAGGGAAGGAATGCCTTGAGTGCAAGTCGGATCGCCCGGAGCTCCAGAATGTTGATATGGAGCCGGGACTCCGCCGGAGACCAGAGGCCTCTGATCTCCGCCTCTCCCATGTGACCGCCCCATCCCAGAAGGGACGCGTCCGTCACAACTGTGTGCTCTGGCTGGGGAAGGGAGAGGGATCTGCCCATGACCCATTGCCGGTTCGAGAGCCACCACTGCAACTGTTGTGCAGTTCCCTCCGAGATCTGGACGTGATCGGACAGGTTGCCCTGGTGCTGCGCCCACTGGAACTTCAGGTCCCACTGCAGAGCCCGCATATGCCATCTGGCATGATTGACCAGCAGGATGCAGGAGGCCATGAGGCCATGAGGCCCAGCAGCCTCAGGGTCATCCGTACCGAAACCCAGGATAAAGGCTTAAAGATTGGAATCATAGCCTGAATATCCTGGACTCGCCGTTCGGGAGGATAGGCCCGAAACTGCGACGTGTCCAGAACTGCCCCGATGAAAAGGAGCTGTGGAGAAGGAATCAGATGCGACTTCGGCACATTGATGGAGAACCCCAGCGAGTGCAGGAGTTCGGCCGTAGTCTGGAGGTGGGAGACGACTGCCTGGGACGAGCCCGCCTTCAGCAGCCAGTCGTCGAGGTAGGGGAAGACTGAAACCCCTGCCCGGCGCAGATGAGCTGCGACCACCGCCATCACTTTCTTGAACACACGAGGTGCACTGGTAAGGCCAAAGGGGAGCACGGTGAACTGAAAATGCTCGAGGCCTACCGTGAACCGAAGGTAACGCCGGTGGGCCGGCAGGACGGGGATGTGGAAATATGCGTCCTGCAAGTCCAACGCTACCAACCAGTCTCCAGGGTCGAGGGCAGTCAAGACCTGAGCTAGGGTGAGCATCTTGAACTTCTCCTTCCGGAGGAAGCGATTGACGTTCCGGAGGTCCAAGATAGGACGCATGTCCTCCTTGTCCTTTTTGGGCACCAGGAAGTAGTGGGAGTAGCAACCACGCCCTACTTCTGGGGTCGGAACATGCTCGATGGCCCTCTTGGCCAAGAGGGCCGTGACTTGCTTCTGCAGAAGTACCAAGTGATCCCCTGACATGCGGTGGAATTGAGGTGGCATGGCTGGGGGGTGGACTCGAAGGGGAGGGAGTAGCCCCTTCGGACAATGTCCAAGACCCACCTGTCCGAGGTGATGGTACGCCAGTGGGGAAGGTGATGGCGGACCCTGCCCCCTACTGGCGTGCTGTGCACCTGAAAGGAGGGACTAGGAGGGTTTGGAGGCCGCGGACGGGTTGGAGGTGGTGGCCTGACCCGCACGCTGGTTGCCCGATCCGCCACGGCGGAATCCACGTCCTCGGCCACGCGGAGACGCCTGCTGCGCGGGCCGGTGGCTGGGCTGCTGACGTGAAGGGGCGCCCCTACCGTGGCCACGATAGGGGCGAAAAGCAGAAGTCAGCGGAGGGCGTGTAGCAGAAAGGCCCAGGGACTTTGCAGTAGCCCGCGAGTCCTTAAAGCGCTCCAACGCATGGTCTGCTTTGGACCCAAAAAGACCGACTCCATCAAAGGGCATGTCCATGAGAGTATTCTGGACATCCCCTGAAAAACCAGTGGTTCTCAGCCAGGCGTGGCGTCGTAGCGCCACCGTCGTTGCAATAGACCTGCCCAGAGAGTCGGCGGTATCAAGGCCACATCGGATGTGTATTTGGCCGCATCCCTTCCTTCCGCAATGGGGCGGGAAAGTAGTGTCTGGACCTCCTCAGAACACTGGGGCAAAACAGTCGCCACCGAATCCCACAAGGAGTGGGTATATCGGCCCAAAAGGCAAGCGGTGTTGATGGACCGCAAGCCAGCACTGGAGGAAGAAAAACCCTTCTTCCCAAATTGATCCAGGCGTTTGGATTCCCTATCTGGAGGGGCGGTAGGGAAGGCGGTTTGGGAAGCGGAGGCTTGGACAACCAAGCTCTCAGGGGTGGGGTGGACAGAGAGAAACAGGGGGTCGCCCCGAGCTGGGCGATGGCGTCGGGACACGTTCCTATCCACAGGAGCCCCTGTGTTGGGCTTGGACCAGGCGCCCAAAAGAACGTCAGTGAGGGCGTCGTTAAACGGCAGCACAGTCTCCGTAGAGGAGGCTGCCGGCTGAAGCACCTCTGTCAAGAGATTAACCTTGACCGCCACAGCAGGGAGTTGGAGATGTAAGGCTCCAGCCGCCCTACGCAACACCGTTGCAAAATTGGCTCCCTCCTCCGTAGCCACGGGAGGAGACAGCATGCCAGTGTCAGGGGAAGTATCTAGACCACTGGCATCCCCTAGACCCTCTGTCCAGTCCTCATCGTACTGACACTGTTGTGTCAGAGGGTCATCAGACCCCTCCCAGTCCTCCTGGTCCTCCTCAGGTTCAAAATAAGGGGGAGGAGGGACATTTGGGACCCAAGGTCTCATCGGCGCCGGAACCGGCATCGAGCGACGTCGGTCCGGGTCCATGTCCGGAGCCGGAAGGAACTGGGGAACGACGCCGCCCGGAGCCCCAGGCGGCGTCGAGAACGGCACCGGAGACATCGGCGCCGGCGGAGGTGTCGTTAGGTCGACCGGCGTCGATGGGGGTTGCGGAGCCGGGATCGAGGCCGGGGCCGGGATCGAGGCTGGAGGCACGGGCGACGCCGGGGCCGGAGCCGTCGGCGACGCCGGAGCAACCCCATCAGGGCCCGCGGGGCCCGAAGGCGCACCGGAGGGACCTGGAGGCCCGAAGAGGCGGGCCATGGCCGACAGGAATTCCTGCACTGTGGCTGGATCCGCCCCCGAACCCGGGAAGGGCGGGTATTGCGGGGGCGACTCCACAGGCATGTCCGGGGCCGCGGGGGCGGGGACGGTGCCGGGAGGGGCCTCAGCCGAGTCGCGAGACCGGCGAGGCGAAGTCCTAGAGCGATGATGCTTTTTGGACTTTTTGTGTTTCGACTTACCGGACGAAGAAGACTTCGATGCCGACGACCGGTGTGGACTCCGCGATCGACCCCTGGACCTCTCACGCGACCGGGGCTTCCGCGGAGCCGAATGCCGGGCCTCGAGGAGCTTTCAAGACCGCTCTCGCAAAGCTTTCGGGTTGAGGGCCTGGCAGTCGGTACAAGACTCCGTGTCGTGGCCTCGGCCTCGGCAGAAGAGACACTCCCAATGCGGGTCTGTGACGGACATCATCCGAGCACAGGCGCCGCAACGTTTAAACCCGGGCATCCCTACGACACCTTGAAGTCGATTGAGAAAAAACAGTGAAAAATTCACCAAAAAGTATGGTCAAAAAATGACCAGGGCACTGCTCTTCCCGGATCTGCGCTTGCTGGCGCGGAAAAAGAAAGAACTGACGTCAGCGCGCAGGGGCGGCGTCTAAGTACTGACCGCGACGTCATCCCGGCGATCACGACGCCGACGACGGACGCGGAGCCGCAAGACGCCGCCTACCGACGCGCAAGGGTACTGCTACGCAAAAACTTTCCGGATCCAGCCTGATGCCTGGGGATATTCTAAGGTAAGGAATCTGTCACTAACGTGTCTCTTTCAGATTCCCTGCATACATCATTGGGGTCAAAACGTCAACGTTTTTTTTGCTTCCACGTACAGTCAACAGGGATTGATTTACTGTGACACTAAAATACTGTGGTCTTTCATGTATATTTTGCATTCATAATGGCTGGATAGGCTATTGCTAGTTGTTGATGTATATATTGCACATCGCCCTTCCTTCTTCACCAACCCTCACTAACACACCCTTCGAGCACTTCCCCCACTATCCTTCCTTGGAGCACCTTTCCATAACTATGTAGACATTTGTGCTGCTATTTGAATAACATTTTGCTCTACAAAAGTGAATAAATTGTTACATTTGATTCACTAAAGGTGATGTTGGATTATATGTTGAGTTTATTTCCACTGTGACCATTTCTTTTTGTACTAGCCAGTTTGAAGGCTGAAAATAAGAGTGACACTGAAGCCAACAAATGGTAAGCAATGGGCGAAAGCCCTTTATTATAAACAATAAAGTCTTGCTATGGCGAGCTCATGCATGTGCAGGCTTGACCTAAAACGGAGCCAATAGGTGATTGTTTGCCTGAGTGATGGCTCAGGGGCGAGAGATTGTGAGCATGGACAATGAGCCTACAGACTAAGAACACTGAAGCTGCCTTTATGATAACTTTATCCTGCTCTTACGTCCTGGTTGGCAAGTTTTCACTTTGCTAATGTGTGACATTACCATGGTTTAAGTGCAATTATGTGTGCCATTCCATGCCTTGTGTGACACTGCGAGGGGAACATAAATTACAATTAAAATTAAGCAGAAAAATCCCTTTAATAAAATAATTAAACCAGAAAGTCCCCCCTTTGGCACTGTCTAGAAGAAGTGCCTCTTACCTTTCGCCAAAATGTACTTATTTGCACCTAAGACAGTGCTGCTGAATGGCGGCAGATTGTCCCTGAATTTAAAGCTACCTGCGTCTGCAGAGAGCAGGAACCACCCACCATCTCACACTGACCTGAGGTTGAACCATTCCAGATGTCAACCTTTTCTTGACCCCATATCTTCTGGCTAGGTTGCAGACATTGGCAGCAGCAACATTCTGCACGTCAGAGACTTAGAGTGCACTGACAACATTTTACATTAGGTGACTGAAAAAGAACGACTATTGCTGAGCTCTAAGGAGCTCTTCAAATTTGTTTGACAAAATGTTCCAGAGCGGGGATGATTAACGATTTGCGTTAGTCTGACAAGTAATATGTGGCACTTGGCAGGGGCTGCATTCGTATTCTGAACGTTGGGTAGTTTCCACAGCAATTTAGAACAAGAAAGGGAGGAGTAAAAAGACTATCTCTCACAGCTAAGGTCAGGCAAACAGGTTGCAGAGAACTTCTAGGTCAAACTCTGTATCACTCTGGAAAAGTCGAGAGCACACAGAAGGCAGAATGTGTGTGCAGCCCAATTAACTGTAAGGCAAAGGTCTCCAACAAACATAGGCCTGAAAAATGAATATGCTGCCCCCATAGTCCTGATGGGGAGTGCCCTAACAATGGATGGAGGTTAGGCTCCATGAGGAGTAGCAATGGGTGATGCATGACAATCAATATGGCAATGGTAAGCATAGGAAGCCAGTTGGCAGCTATCATTACCCCCTCACAAAAAGTTATTCTGCAAATACATATCCCAAGTGTGCACCAGCTAGAAGTACCAGGCGCACTTGACATTCAAATAATGAAATTTGTCCTCATCTGAGAAGGCATGGAGATGCATAAAAATGCTTGGAGAACAAGCTCTTCATTACTTTAGAAGTCCAGCAGTACTTTCATTATAAAAGAGTATAAAGGAAGAATCCAAAGAAATCAGCCTGTTCCATGGAATGTTCAGAAATGTTCAGGGAAGCAAAAGGGCCTGGATCCTTCCTACTCTAGCTAGCTAATGTTATGGCAATCGCCCATAAAATACGTTTTGTCTCACTGGAGGTCGTTTATTCAAAAGGTTAATGCACCAGCCGGGTAAGAAGCAGGTTCAGCTCCCATGGACTGTTGGATGCTTGACAGGAAGAAAAAGCGCATTAAGCCATTCTGATGCCTTTTCACAGGCTTGCTGGCCATGGAGACACGTTGCCCCACCCAGTCCGGTAGGCTCAAATGGCCATGAGCTACACTCTGCAAGTGTCCAAGACCTAATTGAATTTTCTTTATTGCCGATACAAATGGCAAGAGGGGGAAGGTAATCCCAAGGAGTGAGCTCCAACTCGGTCCTTGGAATGCTATACCGCCGCATCAGCTTTTTTTAAAAATGTCTAACCCAATCTAAGGGCATGACCATCAGTTTAGATTGGACTTCTGAATAGAAGCCAGTATGAAAAATCCATGCATATTTTCTTATAATGAGGCTTGTGCCTGCTGCACAAACAACAGAATCAGTGGTGTTCAATCCAGAACGTAGACTGCTTTTTGGCAGCATCCTATCGGTCTTGTGGAGTGGGAGCAAAAGGGTTGCCTTTATCTTTTGGCAACGCAGGCAAAACCTTGTGTGCCACACCCCAAATGGAATGCAATGCCAAACTTAAAGAAAAAAACATGTTTGTGCCCATAACATGGATTTGTTTTGTAAGTTTCCCGTCTAGTGGTGTAGCAGGGAAAAGGTCCGCATTGATCTTTCTTGTGGAGACCTGTACTACAAGGTTCTCTGGAGTCTGATTTTGTGCTGAGAAAGGCTTAAACAAATTGGTTAGAATCGTGTCAGTCAGGGTTTCTTTGAATGATAACAAGGACTCAAAGCTAGCAGGCCCAGATTGCAAAATGTATGTCAGGTTAGTCTCAGACACTCAGTGAGGTATGATAGCTATACAACCTCCGCAGCTCTCTAAACCTTAAACATAAAAGAGGCATTCTCTTCTACACAGGTCCCCCCCAAGCGTAAATCCAGGGCAGGTTCCAGGAAGGATCTAGGCCACTGGCGTTTTGAAATTCAAAATGAAGTCTGGCATCTATATAATGAAGTGGAAGCAAACCATCTGCCTCCTTCTCATCTCATGAAACATGTTGAAGGCTTGGCATGGAGTCTGACACAAATCCAAAAATGTCTCCATGCTCTGGAAATACTGATGCCAAAGCAGAGGAAATAGTGAGGATGCACCTTCATCATGAGGATTCACTTTAGTACAGAGAATCTGAACATCAGACAAGCTTTGCAGATCAAGTTTCTGGAAACGGCACCACTGAGCAGGAGTGGCACTGAGGGAAGAATGACCTGCGTTGTGAGACGGCAGATGGGGAGTCGAGGCACAGCTCAGCACTGGCAGCAGACAGGGCTGGCTTTGTCTGGAGTAAGTCACAGCCAGGAAAGGCACTGCCAGCAGAAGTCCAACTGTAGGCTGGAAAGCATGCCAGAGGTTTCAGTAAACATTCTGAATATGCGTATGATCTCTTGTAAGGCGTCAATTTGCGGAGGAGGAGACTATGGTACAGAGAACTCTGGACGCATCAGCTCTAGATTCATCACGTCAGAGTTGTATGCAGACTGACCGCTTGCGGATGCAGGGGCCGGGGTGGTGGTAGTTGTTCAACTTACTGGACGAGGTTAACCTGGACCAAGCCAGGCCTCACTTGCGTTCTGCAACGTAAAGCTTGGGCTCTTGCTCCCAGAGACTATCTTTGGGTGCATCCTGGAGCATATGTTGCATTACTTGGAGTCACGTTTGGTACGAAGGCAAAAGAAACAAATGTCATGCAGGTCCATGCCAGATTTCCGTTTTTTTGCACAAAAAAACAGTTTAAATCCTCTCATCTTCACAGGCAACATCCTTCACACAGTGAAAATCGCAATTTGTAGAACCTTTGTGAAAAAATTAGATTAGTGTCTCAGGTAAAAAAAAAACACCAAATGTAGACACACTTACAGCATCTTAAAAAAGGTTTTGAGGTTGCAGCTATAAAAATGTACTTTAAGTCAAGAAGAGAATTAGGCTGGGTTCAGTGGCTTAGGAAAGTGTTGTTTAAATCTGTGTTGCTACAAATGTATCTATGAAATAAATATCAATGGTTAGTCTACTAAGGCACAAGTTACTAACTTGTGTAACAATATATCTGTAAGAGACAGTAGTTAGTGACAGATTCCTTACCTTAGAATATCCCCAGGCGTCAGGCTGGTTCCGGAAAGTTTTTGCGTAGCAGTACCCTTGCGCGTCGGTAGGCTGCGTCGTGCGGCTCCGCGTCCGTCGTCGGCGTCGGGACTGCCGGGATGACGTCGTGGGCAGTACTTAGACGCCGCCCCTGCGCGCTGACGTCAGTTCTGTACACGATTTTCCGCGCCAGGAACGCAGAGCCATGCAAGAAGCTGACATAGGTGTCTGAAAAATACTAGGGCCCTGAAAGGGATGTCCTTAACCCTAGAAATCAGTTCGCAGAACGGGGAGGATGGGTGGGGCGGTAAGGAATCTGTCACTAACTACTGTCTCTTACAGATATATCGTTACACAAGTTAGTAACTTGTGCATCTGAAAGAGACACGTTAGTGACAGATTCCTTACCTTCGAATAGATACCCCAGCAATACCAACCCCGGTGGTGGGTCTGCGAACAAAGATCAGACGAGGAAGTCCCGGAGAACAGAACGGCCAAAGAAGCCGTCTCTCCGGACTTGGCTGTCAAGGCAGTAATGTTTGGTAAACGTGTGCAGCGAGGCCCACGTAGCTGCCTGACATATCCTGTAACGGAACCCCGCGGCCTAAAGCCGTGGTAGCCGCCGTTGCCCTGGTGGAATGGGCACGCAGCCCAACAGGAGGCTCCTTGTTAGCCAAAGAATAGCAGGCTTTGATACACATGGTGACCCAGCGGGAGATGGTCCTTTTGTGTACCGCCCAACCTTTTTTGGCGCCCACGTAGCCAACAAAGAGCTGGTCATCCACCTGGAACTGTTGTGTGCGGTTGATGTAAAAAGAAAGCGCACGTTTTGGGTCCAGACTGTGGAGCCTCTCCTCCTCTCTGGAAGGAGGCGGAAAGAAGGTGGGCAAAGTGATGGTCTGCCCAATGTGGAAGGCAGTAACCACCTTTGGCAAGAAGGACGGACGCGTCCGAAGAACAACCTTGTCTGGATGAACAGACAGAAAGGGGGGTTTGCATGAAAGAGCCTGGAGCTCACTCACCCACCAAGCGGAAGTGATGGCCACCAGAAAGGCTGTATTCAGAGTAAGAAGACGAAGAGGACAGTTATGCAGAGGCTCAAAGGGAGCGCACATTAAAAAGGTAAGAACCAAGTTTAAGTCCCACTGAGGCATTACAAACGGAACAGGAGGAAAGAGGTGTGTAATGCCTTTAAGAAACCTGTTAACCACAGGGGACTTGAAAAGGGAGGGCTGATCAGGAAGCCTGAGGAAGGCCGAGATAGCACAAAGGTAGCCCTTGATGGTACCCAGGGCAGAACCCTGTTGGGCCAGAGAAAGAAGGAACAGAAGGACCTCAGAAAGAGGGGCAGAAAGGGGATTCACAGCCTTTGCTGTGCACCATGCCACAAACTTGTTCCACCTGCAGGCATATACCACCTTAGTGGAGGGACGCCTGGCTGCCAGAATCACATCACAAACTTCGGGAGGCAAGTCGAAAGGAATCAACTGCCGCCGCTCAATATCCACGCAAGCAGGTGTAGACTGGACAGGTTCGGGTGGAGGACCGTCCCCTGCTGCTGCGACAGAAGATCCTCCCGAAGAGGCAGACGGATCGGGGGATCGACGCTCATACTGAGTAGCTCGGGATACCAAACTCTTCGAGCCCAGTCCGGAGCCACAAGAATGACTTGGGCCCGGTCGCGCCGAATCTTCTTCAACACTATGGGTAGAAGTGGTATAGGCGGAAAGGCGTACAACAGACCGCAACTCCACTCGCGACGGAAAGCGTCGCAGAGCGAGTGCCGCCTTGGAAATTCCAACAAGCAGAACTGCTGACATTGCGCGTTCTCTTCGGTGGCGAACAGATCTAACCAAGGCTCTCCCCACTGCTGAAAGAGACCTTGCGCCACCTCCGAGTGAAGACGCCATTCGTGATCCATCATGCACCTGCGGCTGAGTTCGTCCGCCCTGGCGTTCAGGGAACCTGCCAGGTATTGAACCATCAGGAATATGCCCTGATGTTCCAGCCATGTCCAGAGGCGCAGAGCCTCCAGACATAGGGTCCACGACCCCACCCCGCCCTGTTTGTTGCAATACCACATGGCGGAGGTGTTGTCTGTGAACACCTGCACTACCGTGCCTTTGACAGAGGGAAGGAATGCCTTGAGTGCAAGTCGGATCGCCCGGAGCTCCAAAAGGTTGATATGGAGCCGGGACTCCGCCGGAGACCAGAGGCCTCTGATCTCCGCCTCTCCCATGTGACCGCCCCATCCCAGAAGGGACGCGTCCGTCACAACTGTGTGCTCTGGCTGGGGAAGGGAGAGGGATCTGACCATGACCCATTGCCGGTTCGAGAGCCACCACTGCAACTGTTTTGCAGTCCCCTCCGAGATCTGGACGTGATCGGACAGGTTGCCCTGGTGCTGCGCCCACTGGAACTTCAGGTCCCGCTGCAGAGCCCGCATATGCCATCTGGCATGATTGACCAGCAGGATGCAGGAGGCCATGAGGCCCAGCAGCCTCAGGGTCATCCGTACCGAAACCCAGGATAAAGGCCGAAAGATCGGAATCATAGCCTGAATATCCCGGACTCGCCGTTCGGGAGGATAAACCCGAAACTGCGTCGTGTCCAGAACTGCTCCGATGAAAAGGAGCTGTGGAGAAGGAATCAGGTGCGACTTCGGCACATTGATGGAGAACCCCAGCGAGTGCAGGAGTTCGGCCGTAGTCTGGAGGTGGGAGACGACTGCCTGGGACGAGCCCGCCTTCAGCAGCCAGTCGTCGAGGTAGGGGAAGACTGGAACCCCTGCCCGGCGCAGATGGGCTGCGACCACCGCCATCACTTTGGTGAACACCCGAGGGGCGCTGGTAAGGCCAAAAGGGAGCACGGTGAACTGAAAATGCCCGAGGCCTACCGTGAACCGCAGGTAACGCCGGTGGGCCGGCAGGACGGGGATGTGGAAATATGCGTCCTGCAAGTCCAACGCTACCATCCAGTCACCAGGGTCGAGAGCAGTCAAGA
Organism: Calotriton arnoldi; assembly: GCA_963921515.1. Lineage (NCBI taxonomy): Eukaryota > Metazoa > Chordata > Amphibia > Caudata > Salamandridae > Calotriton > Calotriton arnoldi. The sequence goes on from CAWUFW010001300.1 coordinate 2,558,593, forward strand.
CCTGAGCTAGGTTGAGCATCTTGAACTTCTCCTTCCGGAGGAAGCGATTGACGTTCCGGAGGTCCAAGATAGGACGCATGTCCTCCTTGTCCTTTTTGGGCACCAGAAAGTAGTGGGAGTAGCAACCACGTCCTACTTCTGGGGTCGGAACGCGCTCGATGGCCCTCTTGGCCAAGAGGGCCGCAACTTCCTTTTGAAGAAGCACCAAGTGATCCCCTGACATGCGGTGGAATTGAGGTGGCATGGCTGGGGGATGGTCACGAAGGGGAGGGAGTAGCCCCTTCGGACAATGTCCAAGACCCACCTGTCCGAGGTGATGGCACGCCAGTGGTGAAGGTGATGGCGGACCCTGCCCCCTACTGGCGTGCTGTGCACCTGAAAGGAAGGACTAGGAGGGCTTGGAGGCCGCGGACGGGGCGGGGTTGGTGGCCTGACCCTCACGCTGGTTGCCTGACCCGCCACGGCGGGAGCCACGTCCTCGGCCACGCGAAGACGCTTGCTGCGCGGGCCGGTGGCTGGGCAGCGGACGTGACTGGGCGCCCCTTCCATGGCCACGAAAGGGGCGAAAAGCAGACTGTTGCTGAGGGCGCACAGCAGAAAGGCCCAGGGACTTGGCTGTAGCCGGCGAGTCCTTAAAGCGCTCCAGCGCATGGTCTGCCTTTGTCCCAAAAAGACCGACTCCATCAAAGGGCATGTCCATAAGAGAGTTTTGGACATCACCCGAGAAACCAGTGGTCCTCAGCCAGGCGTGACGGCGCAGCGCCACTGTCGTCGCAAGCGATCTGCCTAGCGAGTCGGCGGTATCAAGGCCACATCTGATGGTGTACTTTGCCGCATCTCTTCCCTCCGCAATGGTGCGGGAAAGCAGTGTCTGGACCTCCTCAGGACACTGGGGCAGAACTTGCGCCACCGAGTCCCACAAGGAGTGGGAATATCGGCCCAAGAGGCAAGTGGTGTTGACTGACCGCAAGCCAGCACTGGCGGAAGAAAAGACCTTCTTCCCAAATTGATCCAGGCGTTTGGATTCCCTATCCGGGGAGCGGTAGGGAAGGCGCTTTGGGAAGGAGAGGCTTGGACCACCAAGCTCTCAGGGGTGGGGTGTAGAGAGAGGAACGGGGGTCGTCCGGAGCAGGGCGATGGCGTCGGGCCACGTTCCTATCCACAGGAGCCCCTGTGGTGGGCTTGGACCAGGTGCCCAAAAGAACGTCTGAAAGCGCCTCGTTGAACGGCAGCAGTGGCTCCGAGGAGGTAGCCGCCGGCTGAAGCACTTCCGTCAGGATGTTAGTCCTGACAGCCACTGTAGGCAACTGGAGGTTTAAGGCCCCAGCTGCTCTATGCAACACCGTTGCAAAGTTTGCTCCCTCCTCCGTTGCCACGGATGGAGGAGACAGCATGCCAGAGTCAGGGGAGGTGTCCAGACCACTGGCATCCCCAAGTTACTCAGCCCAGTCCTGATCAAACTCACACTGCTGTGTGAGAGGGTCATCAGACACCTCCCAGTTATCTACGTCCTCCAATTCAGGTTCAAAATAAGGAGGAGGGACATGTGGGACCCAAGGTCCCAGCAGCGTCGGAGCCGGCGTCGAGCGACGCCGGTCCGGCGCCATGTCTGGATCCGGAGAGAACCGGGGAACGACGCCGCCCGGAGCCCCGGGCGGCGTCAGGAACGGCACCGGAGAGATCGGCGCCGGTGGAGGTGTCGTCAGGTCAACCGGCGTCGATCGGGGTTGTGGCAGCACCGGAGCCGGGGTCGAGGCCGGGACCGAGGCCGGTGTGACAGGCGGCGCCGGGACCGGAGTCGCCGCGGCGCCGGAGAAACCCCATCAGGGCCCGCGGGGCCCGAAGGCGCACCGGGGGGACCTTGAGGCCCGAAGAGGCGGGCCATGGCCGACAGGAACTCCTGTATCTCGGCCGGAGTCACCCCCGAACCCGGAAAGGACGGGTAATGCGGGGGCGGCTCCACAGGCACTTCCGGAGCCGCGGGGACGGTGCCGACAGGACCCTCAGCCGAGTCACGAGACCGGCGAGGGGAAGTCGTCGAGCGATGACGCTTCTTCGACTTCTTATGCTTCGACTTACCGGAGGAGTGCGAAGACTTTGACCCAGACGACCGTTGAGGACTCCGCGACCGGCCCCTCGACCTCTCACGTGACCGGGGCTTGGTGTGGCGCGGAGCCGACTGCCGGACCTCGAGGAGCTTTCGAGACCGCTCTCGCAAAGCCTTCGGGTGCAAGGCCCAGCAGTCGGAGCACGACTTCGTGTCGTGGTCGCGGCCGAGGCAGTAGAGGCAATCCCGATGCGGGTCTGTGATCGACATCATCCGACCACAGGCGTCGCATGGCTTGAAGCCGGGCATCCCTACCGACACCTTCGGAGTCGAGAGACTTCGAGAAAACAGTGAAAAAAATCACCAAAAAACTTAGTCAAAAAATGACTAGGGCACTGCTCTTCCCGGATCTGCGCTTACTGGCGCGGAAAAAGAAAGAACTGACGTCAGCGCGCAGGGGCGGCGTCTAAGTACTGCCCGCGACGTCATCCCGGCGGTCCCGACGCCGACGACGGACGCGGAGCCGCACGACGCCGCCTACTGACGCGCAAGGGTACTGCTACGCAAAAACTTTCCGGATCCAGCCTGACGCCTGGGGATATTCTAAGGTAAGGAATCTGTCACTAACGTGTCTCTTTCAGATAAAAGAATCACAAGTGACTGGAGTTACCAAGCCCTGCTGCTGGACATGAAATGCAATTAAAACTATAGATTTGCCTGCCAGATAGGTATACACATAAGCTACAGCACTGCTCACAATGACAGAATAAATTGCTGAGTGAGTCGTATGTGCCCACATGAGACGTGCTACTGCTCCACTCAACTGTGCTTTATTGCCACTGTGGCCTGTAATACTGCCCACATAAGCCACAACGCTGCCCAAGTGAGCTGAATCCGATCATGGGTCATACAGAAGACTGAGACAACACACATTTGAACTTCAACAGTTGCACTACATGGGCAGAGCAGCTGTAGTCAAGGAAGAGATGGGTGCTGCGCTGCATGTTTCTGGAGTGGTGGTGGTAGGCCACAGGACAACAGGCTGCCTTCAAGGGGGATGCAAGAACTTCTTGTGCTGATTGAAAAAATCCTGGGGGAAAAAAAGTACTGACAAGAAAAGACTGAGAACAAAAGTATGGAGACTGTGGTAGACTGGATACAGAGAGGCGGGTCTTCCAAGTTTGACAGAAATTGGCAACTAATCGAAACAGAAGAACTGCACCTAAGATAACTTAAACAGCCAGGCAGTGGGAGTAAGCTGCCTCACAACCGGTGGTTGTTTCGTTCCTGTATGCTCACCATATTGAGTTCTTTGCACCTTTGCTTTGTTTCCTCATATTCCCTTGTGCTTTCTTTTTTCACCTTCTAGAAGACTTTCTTCCACATTGGACCTTCATCTCTTGAATTCCACTTGAGGCTATAGCCACTTCAGAATTCTTGGTGCTCCTGAGCACAGTGGAGTCTCTTGGTACTTCGTGGGTTTGTTGACTGTCTCCTATGGAGCATCAGGTGAGGTACACAGGAATAGAAATTCTGTTCTGTTGTGGTACATTCATATTTAGTACATGGTGCAGTGGTTCTCATTAGACCAGTTGTACCAGTGGAATGTGCGGTCCTTTTAACATGTTCAAGAGGGAGAGAGCGAGATGTGCACCAACCTGAACCGTTGTGAGACAAGTCAACAAACTCCAGTGTGTTTCTCTTCTCCTACCTTTGCCCATTTCATCCCATCAATTAACTATAGACTGGAGTTCTCTAACTTCTCAACCTGCAGCTCTTTTTTGGTGGATTTGCATCAGTGTCTGTTCCCTTCATCTTAAACACGACCCTCCCAAATGACATAAAGGAAAAGTTCCTGTGGGTTCTTGGTTTCCAAACACAGATGACAGCTGAAGCCTCAAGCTTAGCAATTACTACCAAAGCTCCGGGCAGCATAGATGTCTTCTCTGGAAAGGCTTGGTGTCGAACACCGAAGCAAAGGTACTGCAGTGGTTGAGCAGGACAGGCACCTTAGACTAAACGTTCTGGATGTCTACATAGCACAGAGTGGTTGTTCAGGAGTGCTGTGGTGACCTACGCAAGATTCAGCATTTTTAACTTCTGCAGAGAGAGGAACTGGTTTAGATTGTACAAATCCACGATAATCAAGGACAATTTACGAGAAAATAGTATTTCCAATCCTTTGAAGGTAGGGCTGATTATATTATTTCGAACAAGAGAAGCCAGGCATCATCAAGGAATTTACTAAGATGATGACTCAGTCAGTGGCTCCGTTAACAGAGGTGGCAAAAATAAATGCAGCATCATAAGGACCCAAGTGTCACTGGCGATTTGGGTACAGTGATGATTATAACTCAGGGAAAAGTCCTCCCCACACTGGAATGGTACATAAAATTGTGTGGTGGAGTTGGGGGGGGGGGTAATCGAGGGCAACATTGGACTGCGGAAGCAAAGGGGAATTCTTTGCCTCCGATGGCTAGAATATAAACTACTTATCAGAGTGGGTGACCTAGGAAGAGGAGCTAGCTACAAAAGTCTTGGGGTGAAAAGTGTCCAAGATCACAGACAGAAGTCTAGAAGTCAATCACTGGCTGATTGGAAAACACCCCCCCCCCGGGGGGCATGATTGTGTACTAACAAACCCATGACCCAGCTTAGCTGCAAACAGAATACTTTAGTCCAAGTTAATGCCTCGCTATTTCTTATCTAAGTGGCAGGAAGTGCAGTTGCATGTGCAATGGGTTTAATTCTTCCAAAACTGGAAACAGCCACTGGAGAAATGATGAAGTCCAGAGACAGACCACTTGTACTGAATAAGCCTAAAGCCAGTCAACAACAAAATAGTTATTTAACTGTAGGGGTAGTTTTGTATCTTGAAATGTTCTCTGGATTTACATGATGTGCACTATTCCATTTTCTAGTGGTTGGGTCTGGAATGCTTCTGTTTTAGTCCTCTCTTTCAAAAAAAAAAAAAGGTCTTTTTGGGCATCATCAGTCCCCATTTGGTGACATATCTGTCCCCTTGTGCTTACTAGTTGCCCTTTTGCGTGGTCACCATCTTTAGGTTCTTTTTCCACCCTTTTCGCAACCTTTCCCTTTGTTTCCTTGAGCTTCCTGCTCTTTAAACTACAGAGGTTCTTTTTTTCCCCCATAGTTCGTTTGAAATGCACTTCATTTCTCAGGGAGGGTTGCATGTGAATCCAGAAAATGCTTCAAGCTCCAAAACTATACCTAAAGGTAAGTAACCATTTCGTTTTGCAGCATAAATCTTTTATATATTCACATGTTGTGCACTGATTTTATATCGGTACACTTCCTTAGTTTAGGAGGGTGGTTTGAAAGGAGTTGTGTTTGTAAAAAGATGCTTCAGTACTTTTTGATGTACTTGTGCTCATTTGTTAACCCGAATGTCCACACAATGTTTTGTGAATGTGTTTATGCTTGACCAAGTGGCTGCCATGCATATGTCATTAATAGATACATTTGCGAGTAAATCAAGGGTGGCTCCTTTTTCCCTTGTAGACTAGGCTCTAGGCTTGACTTGTATCTGAACGCCTGCATCTGTGTAGCATATTTGGATTGTTTGGACCATCTATTGTGCAAGGTGGCCTTTGTTCGCTTGTGTACAAAAGAAAACAAAAACTGGATTCTTTAGCCTTTTCAGGATAATACATGACTGCTCTCCAGATGCCCAGAGAATTGAGGGTGCTTTTCAATTGTACATGTGGTTGCTGGAAAAAGACGGGCAGGTGGATAGTATGATTCACGTGGAATCGTCATATGACCTTTGGCAGGAAATGTGGGTCAGTTTGCATGGCCACTCTGTCTTTGTGGATTTCTAGGTATGGTTCTTGTGCAGTGAGCACTTGTAGTTTGCTAACGCAGCATAATGATGTAACGTAAATTAGGCATGCTGTTTTATGCAGTGGCTCTAAGGGTTCCTTCCTTAATGTGACAGCACTAGATTAAGGTTCCACATAGAGTTGGTGCTGTTCTAAGATGAGTTTTTCTTTGCACCTTCTAGAAATCTTTTGATGACTGGAGCCCTTCAAACTTCTACCTATGTGTCCCCTTGTGTATGCCACAACAGCAGGTAACTGAACTCTGAGCAAACTGTAAGCTATCTTCTCGTCCAACAGGAATGTTAGATACTGGATGACTATGAAACAGATCCTTTTTGTTGCATCACAGAACGCATCACTTTCATTTTGCTGCATATCACTTTCTTGCTTTCTAGCTTCCCTTAGAAAATCTCTAATTCTCTGTGGGAGGCCCGATGTCCAAATTCTAAGTGTTCAGAGCCAGGCTTCTTGACTGACGCTGGCTGGATCCGAGTGATGCATCCTGCCCTTTTGAGGTGAAAGTAGGTCCTGCAAGGCAGGCATCTTTTTTTATGCTTTCCATTAGGTCTGAAAACAAGGTTGGTCTTGCCCACTGTGGAGCTTCCAGGATTAGCAGCATGCGAGATTGCTTGCATTTGCATATTACTAGTGATCTTAGTGTTGGGCCAAAGCATATGCAAAATTCCCCAACCAGTCTATCAATAAGGTATTTCCATGGGATAGGTGGTGTGGATGGCCATTTTCCGTCGATTCAAACTGATCAACTTCTGGAGTACCACATTCTTGTACAATTCTTCCCAACACCTGTTGTTTTAACTCCCATTCGTGGGAAACAATGGCCTGCTTGCCTCTACGTTTTCTACACCTACTAGGTGCATCATTAGCAAAGTTATCTATTTTTGGCTGGCCCATTTCTAAATGTCTTGAGCTTGCTTGGATAGTGGATATGGCCTTGTCCCTCCTTGCTTGTTGAAGTAAAACACTGTGGTTCATTTTTTTAAAAATTTTGAATTTTACAGTCTTTCCCCTTACTTGGCTGCCAAGATTTGGAAGATTGTCTTTAGATCAAACATGGCCACGATGCCCATCAGCTTTCCCACTGTTCTCACTATCAGAGATTGATTTTTCTGGTAAAGGCAAACTTACTCTGCCAAGCCAGGATCCTCTTGGCTGTGGGGAAGGCTTTGGTCTCCAATGCATTGAGTCTTGCTCCTAAGAAGACTTTCCCTCTTCAGTTTCGGTGATGATTTTTCCTTATATATAGAGAAAACTAATTTGTGCAGTGTGTGCATGACTGCCTTTATGCTCCTTTTGCATTGAGTGAATGAGCTTGCTTTTACTACCAGTCATCTACATAAAGGTTTATGTATACCCCTGCCTTCTCAGGAATGCTGCTACCAGAGCCAAGCATTTTGTAAATACCCTGGGTGCTGACTTTATACCAAAAAAGTGTACTGCTGGAGTTGGTGTACCTGGTTGATGACAAAGCGAAGACATTTTTTGTGCTTAGGCAGCCTTGACATCTATTGTTGCCCTATAGTCCTTTTCCCGCAGCTGTGGGACGACCTGTTGAAGTCCTGTCAGCTTGAATGTTTATGAATTTGTTTAAAACCGAAGGTTCAAGATAGGTCTCTGTTCCTGTTTTGGTAGCAAGAAATATACCAAGTAGATTCCCTGACTGGTCTGACTTCGAAACCTTTTCTATTGCTTGTTTTGCAGATGGCTCTCCAACTCCAGTTCAAGAAGTAGTACCTCTTTACTATGCACCCTTTGTCTTGGTTTTCTATTGTGAGGCAATTTCAAGAGCTCGATGCAGTAGCCATGTTGGATAATGGTCAGTATCCATTCGTCGGAGGTGGTGGCTCTTGACTCCTGGAGGAAATACCCTATTCTGCCCCTCACTGGTGTGTGGGGAGGCTGTCCTTGTAGGAAGTTATTTGCTGGAAGAAGCTGTCCCTGTTGGGGACTGGCCCCTTCCTCTGTCTCTACAAAGAAAGGTTGTGGGTTTGTGGGAAACTGCTACTGCTGTAATGTTGATGTTGCAGCTCAGTTAGCTGGTATGATGTTGTGGGGCTATCATACTTGGAGTCATTCCTACTGTGACAGACTGCTTCCTGGATAATGGAGGACAGATGAGTAAGCACTTCAGGAGAGGCACCATCTACCACACAAATTTCAAAGACAGAGACACTAAAGCACATCTGTGTCTGGAAATGGATTGTAAAAAATGGGAGCTCCCAAATTTTAAACCTTCAAGCAGTCAAACCGTTGGTGTACATCAATGTAGAGAAGCTCAACAAGACTTCTGCATATGGTGACTAGGACTGGGGTCCAAAATCTGCTAGTCTCCTTGCTGGGTGAGGGAATATCAGCTAGGAGAATCACAAGCACTTGCCCTGAATTCTGGAGCACCAGGTTCGACCTGCTGACCAAGACCAGAGGGTCCTGTGAGGAGGAGGAGAGTGCCTATAAGGAGTGAGGTTCAGTGGGGGATGCGGTTAGGTTGACCTTTGAAGCGAAGTGTGAGATTTACAGTCCAGTTAGAACTGCTGCACTGATCGGGTCGTTACCCGTGTTGCGGCCAAAGTTGGCAACCCTGTATTCCAGAGAGGGATGCCACGCAGATAAGTACTGCTGCACTGATCAGTCAATTTCCCATTCGCAACCCAAAGTCGGCAAGCCCGTATGCCTGAGGAGGCTGGCGTGAAAACTAAGTACTTAGGCACCAATCGGGCCGTTGCCTTTCTGTCACCAAAGTCAGAGATCACATATGCCCAAGGAGGCTGCCACGAAGATAAGTACTTGCACAGCAATCAGGCAGAACACTTGTATGCCAGCCAATTCGGCAGCCCTGTATGTCAGAGGAGGCCCACCATGAAGAATAAGGAACGTAACCCCAGTGCACCACTCAGAGTATAGGCCATTGAAATAGTTTTGTGCAGTAACAGGACTGTTGCCCTGTGTGCAACTGCTCGTGACCCCTGTATGTCAGGTGGGGGCCACAGAGAAGGAGGGCTGTCGTCCTGCTACAGCGTACCACTGTGAATCATAGTGGGTTTTGGCCTGTGCAACCAGAGCACCTAATTGAGCATCGGAAACCAGGTAGCTGCTCAAGACCTGCAGTCAGAATCAGAGAAACTTACTGTACCACCAGAGGAGCTCCGTGGAAGCCTAACCTTCAGCGACAAGACTACCACTCATCGCGTGAATCTGCTCCAGTCTACCCTGATGACGGACGGTTGAACGCTACCAAGTCTTCTATATCGCAACACCAGCGGAAACGGGTAAGACTGATCACCAGGCCACGGACACTGGGGAACTTGCACAGACTAAAAGCACTACATCGCTGGGACACTCGGACTCTTAAAAGTAATTGTTGAACTTCTAAGACTAGTAATCTCTAGCAGGGCCTAACCAGAGTTTTGCTTCGCGTAATTGAGGAATAACCGCTGCCTACAGACAGGGAAGTGGGACTCGTGGTCTTACTCAGAAAACACTAGAGTGCCGATCTTACGAAGACTGGGTATTGTTTGTGTGTGAGGTCTTACACTTTGTGTTTGTATATAAATACTACTGTGGTCACAAAAGCAAGTAACTGGCTGGACATTCATTTATTGGGGTTGCTGGATGAGTTCTGTGCCAGTGTAAAACTTGCACCTACCTCAAAACAACTCAGCCCTCCCTACCCCCCCATGAGACGTCTTCGTACTGCTTGACCTGCGCTACCCCGGAGAGTCTAGAGCTTAAGGTGTAGTACTTGGGCCAGTTGCTCTGAGCCCATGGTAAGTTGGGCCCGGGATATCGGAAGTAAAAGGCCACAACCCCCAGGGTTGGACCCAATAGCTCCTGCTTGCTCTGGGACCCTATGAAAGGTGTTCTGCCAGTGACCACTAGGGGTGGGATGGTGGTGTCCTGGAAAGAGTGCTCCGATCACAGAATGAAAATTAGTATGTTTCCAAGGCCCTATATTCACTTCTTAACACCTTCTAGTTATGAACTTGCATGCCTCCTATGGAAACGATCACTTTTGTTCTGCACTAGCACCAGTTCCCAGGATGGGATGGGCAGTGTGGGGGTTTGGGGACAGGTGGAGGTGCAGGCTCAGGCTGATTGTAGTGGGGTGTTTTTTTAGTGGGGTGTGTGATGCCACCACACAGCGTCTAAACTGAGAAATACCCTCCCAAGCTGAACGAAGAAGAAAATGATTGAATATGCAAATCGGACCAGGTCATGGACTAAGGAATTACTGAGAAGCAGTGGCTGAACAATGGGTGTAATAAACAAACTCATGATGCTGCACATACATATATGGAAAAGAATTATGCTTCATTAACATATTGTTCCACACGTGAAGAGCGATGATGAAAACACAATTTTTACCTTCTATGACAATCTCATTTGTTTGGAAGCTATGTCAGACAAGCTGAGAAGTGAAGTAGTGGAATTCTTCCGAAGAATCAGACTCAGAGTTTTGTTCTCAAGACATTTACCGATGTGAGCGACATTAGGGAACGGGGGTGTGGGGGGCGGGGGGGGGGGGCGACACAGGTATGAACCCTAAAACCTACCTATGTACCATCAATCATACAATTACCACCCGAGGTTGCAGCTTTCGAAGAAGCCAGGACCCATGAGATTGAGAAGATGGAGGAACAGAGTTCTAATACATATCAAAACTTGACAAGAATGACAAGAGAAGCCTTGGAGGAACTTCGGAATAACTGTTCATTGGTTATAAAGCCAGCTGATAAGGGTGGCATCATTGTTCTGCAGACATAAGAGAGTTATGATGCAGATTGTCTTTGACTTTAGGCAGATAGAAGGAACTATTGAGACCTGGGTAAGGATCCAACATCTTCCCTACAAAAAGAAATCAGGAGCTTGGTAGAAACAGGCATGGAAAATGGATGGAGCTCCAAAAATGAAGGGGCTTTTTTTTATTTTTATTAAATGTAAGGACTAACCTGCGATGCCATAATTTTACATGCTCCCCAAAATCCATAAAACAACAAGGCCTCCCCCTGGGCAGCAGATTGTGACAGCAGTTCCAATACTGATCCAATACCAGAGACAATTTTGGGACTTTTTTTGAAACCTTTAGTACAAGAAATGGCATTGTATTTGAAGGACAAAGAGATTCTGAACCTCATTAAAGATTTTCCGTTTAACCCGAATGAGGGAATGTTGGTCGGTTTGAATACAGAATTGCTATATACTAACATTACCCAAAAAGAAATATTAAGGGTGGCGGAGAATATCTCCAATCGCACAGAACCCCACGGTCTTTTATCATGGATTTAACACAATTAGCCTTGACTAACAATTTCTTCCAATTTAGGAAAACACTTGTGGAAGTAGATATATTTCGTGAACAATTGTTCATCCATTTTATAAGTTGTATGTCATGTTGCAGTTCATGTTATTACATTGCTCTTTATCGGTGCAGAGGCTAAGAATGTGTACATGCTGTTGATGGAGTGCAAATGCACAAGTTACTAACTTGTGTAACGATATATCTGTAAGAGACAGTAGTTAGTGACAGATTCCTTACCTTAGAATATCCCCAGGCGTCAGGCTGGATCCGGAAAGTTTTTGCGTAGCAGTACCCTTGCGCGTCGGTAGGCGGCGTCGTGCGGCTCCGCGTCCGTCGTCGGCGTTGTGATCGCCGGGATGACGTCGCGGGCAGTACTTAGACGCCGCCCCTGCGCGCTGTCAGTTCTGTACACGACTTTCCGCGCCAGGAACGCAGAGCCATGCAAGAAGCGGACATAGGTGTCTGAAAAATACTAGGGCCCTGAAAGGGATGTCCTTAACCCTAGAAATCAGTTCGCAGAACGGGGAGGATGGGTGGGGCGGTAAGGAATCTGTCACTAACTACTGTCTCTTACAGATATATCGTTACACAAGTTAGTAACTTGTGCATCTGAAAGAGACACGTTAGTGACAGAGTCCTTACCTTCGAATAGATACCCCAGCAATACCAACCCCGGTGGTGGGTCTGCGAACAAAGATCAGACAAGGAAGTCCCGGAGGACAGAACGGCCAAAGAAGCCGTCCCTCCGGACCTGACTGTCAAGGCAGTAATGCTTTGTAAACGTGTGCAGCGAGGCCCACGTAGCTGCCTGACAGATAACCTGCAGCGGAACACCGCGGCCCAAAGCCGTGGTAGCAGCCGTTGCCCTGGTGGAATGGGCACGCAGCCCAACAGGAGGCTCCTTCTTAGCCAAAGAATAGCAGGCCTTGATGCACAAGGTAACCCAGCGGGAGATGGTTCGTTTGTGCACCGCCCGACCTTTTTGGCGCCCACGTAGCCAACAAAGAGCTGGTCATCCACCCGGAAGTGTTTTGTGCGGTCGATATAGAAGGAGAGCGCACGTTTTGGGTCCAGACGGTGGAGCCTCTCTTCCTCTCTGGAAGGATGCGGAGGCGGAAAGAAGGTAGGCAAAGTGATGGTCTGCCCAATGTGGAAGGCAGTAACCACCTTTGGCAAGAAGGACGGACGCGTCCTAAGAACAACCTTGTCTGGATGCACAGACAGAAAGGGAGGTTTGCATGATAGAGCCTGGAGCTCACTCACCCGCCGAGCGGAGGTGATGGCCACCAGAAAGGCTGTCTTCAGAGTTAGAAGACGAAGAGGACAGTTATGTAGAGGCTCAAAGGGAGCGCACATTAAAAAGGTAAGAACCAAGTTCAAGTCCCACTGAGGCATCACACACGGAACAGGAGGGAAGAGGTGTGTAATGCCTTTTAAGAACCTGTTAACAGGGGACTTGAAAAGGGAGGGCTGATCAGGGAGCCTGAGGAAGGCCGAGATAGCACAGAGATAACCCTTGATGGTACCCAGGGCAGAACCCTGTTGGGCCAGAGAAAGAAGGAACAGAAGGACCTCAGAAAGAGGGGCAGAAAGGGGGTTCACAGCCTTTGCTGTGCACCATGCCACAAATTTGTTCCACCTGCAGGCGTATACCACCTTAGTGGAGGGACGCCTGGCTGCCAGAATCACATCACAAACTTCGGGAGGCAAGTCGAAAGGAATCAACTGCCGCCGCTCAATCTCCACGCAAGCAGGTGGAGGCTGGACAGGTTCGGGTGGAGGACCGTCCCCTGCGACAGAAGATCCTCCCGAAGAGGCAGACGGATCGGGGGATCTACGCTCATACTGAGTAGCTCGGGATACCAAACCCTTCGAGCCCAGTCCGGAGCCACAAGGATGACTTGGGCCCGGTTGTGCCGAATCTTCTTCAACACTCTGGGTAGAAGTGGTATAGGCGGAAAGGCGTACAACAGACCGCAACTCCACTCGCGACGAAAAGCGTCGCCGAGCGAGTGCCGCCTTGGAAATTCCAACGCGCAGAACTGATGACATTGCGCGTTCTCTTCGGTGGCGAATAGAACTAACCAAGGCTCTCCCCATTGTAGAAAGAGTCCTTGCGCCACTTCCGAGTGAAGACGCCATTCGTGATCCATCATGCACCTGCGGCTGAGTTCATCCGCCCTGGCGTTCAGGGAACCTGCCAGGTGTTGAACCATCAGGAACATGCCCTGATGTTCCAGCCATGTCCAGAGGCGCAGAGCCTCTTGAGAGAGGGTCCACGACCCCACCCCGCCCTGTTTGTTGCAGTACCACATGGCGGTGGTGTTGTCTGTGAACACCTGCACAACCTTCCCTTTGACAGAGGGAAGGAATGCCTTGAGTGCAAGCCGGATCGCCCGGAGCTCCAGAAGGTTGATATGGAGCCGGGACTCCGCCGGAGACCAGAGGCCTCTGGTCTCCGCCTCTCCCATGTGACCGCCCCATCCCAGAAGGGACGCGTCCGTCACAACTGTGTGCTCTGGCTGGGGAAGGGAGAGGGATCTGCCCATGACCCATTGCCGGTCCGTGAGCCACCACTGCAACTGTTTTGCAGTCCCCTCCGAGATCTGGACGTGATCGGACAGGTTGCCCTGGTGCTGCGCCCACTGGAACTTCAGGTCCCACTGCAGAGCCCGCATATGCCATCTGGCATGACCAGCAGGATGCAGGAGGCCATGAGGCCCAGCAGCCTCAGGGTCATCCGTACCGAAACCCAGGATAAAGGCTGAAAGATCGGAATCATAGCCTGAATATCCCGGACTCGCCGTTCGGGAGGATAGGCCCGAAACTGCGTCGTGTCCAGAACTGCTCCGATGAAAAGGAGCTGTGGAGAAGGAATCAGATGCGACTTCGGCACATTGATGGAGAACCCCAGCGAGTGCAGGAGTTCGGCCGTAGTCTGGAGGTGGGAGACGACTGCCTGGGACGAGCCCGCCTTCAGCAGCCAGTCGTCGAGGTAGGGGAAGACTGAAACCCCAGCTCGGCGCAGATGAGCTGCGACCACCGCCATCACTTTCGTGAACACCCGAGGGGCACTGGTAAGGCCAAAGGGGAGCACGGTGAACTGAAAATGCTCGAGGCCTACCGTGAACCGTAGGTAACGCCGGTGGGCCGGCAGGACGGGGATGTGGAAATAAGCGTCCTGCAAGTCCAACGCTACCAACCAGTCTCCAGGGTCGAGGGCAGTCAAGACCTGAGCTAGGGTGAGCATCTTGAACTTCTCCTTCCGGAGGAAGCGATTGACGTTCCGGAGGTCCAAGATAGGACGCATGTCCTCCTTGTCCTTTTTGGGCACCAGAAAGTAGTGGGAGTAGCAACCACGTCCTACTTCTGGGGTCGGAACATGCTCGATGGCCCTCTTGGCCAAGAGGGCCGTGACTTCCTTCTGCAGAAGCACCAAGTGATCCCCTGACATGCGGTGGAATTGAGGTGGCATGGCTAGGGGGGTGGTCTCGAAGGGGAGGGAGTAGCCCCTTCGGACAATGTCCAAGACCCACCTGTCCGAGGTGATGGGACGCCAGTGGTGAAGGTGATGGCGGACCCTGCCCCCTACTGGCGTGCCGTGCACCTGAAAGGAGGGACTAGGAGGGCTTGGAGGCCGCGGACGGGTTGGAGGTGGTGGCCTGACCCGCACGCTGGTTGCCCGAACCGCCACGGCGGTATCCACGTCCTCGGCCACTCGAAGACGCTTGCTGCGCGGGCCGGTGGCTGGGCAGCTGACGTGACTGGGCGCCCCTTCCGTGGCCACGAAAGGGGCGAAAAGCAGAGGTGAGCGGAGGGCGTACAACAGAAAGGCCCAGGGACTTGGCAGTAGCCCGTGAGTCCTTAAACCGCTCCAGCGCATGGTCTGCCTTTGAACCAAAAAGACCGACTCCATCAAAGGGCATGTCCATGAGTGTATTCTGGACATCACCCGAGAAACCAGTTGTTCTCAGCCAGGCGTGGCGACGTAGCGCCACCGTCGTCGCAAGCGATCTGCCCAGCGAGTCGGCGGTATCAAGGCCACAACGGATGGTGTATTTAGCCGCATCTCGCCCTTCCGCAATGGCGCGGGTAAGCAGTGTCTGGACCTCCTCAGAACACTGCGGCAAAACAGCCGCCACCGAATCCCACAGGGAGTGGGTATATCGGCCCAAAAGGCAAGCGGTGTTGATGGACCGCAAGCCAGCACTGGAGGAAGAAAAAGCCTTCTTCCCAAATTGGTCCAGGCGTTTGGATTCCCTATCCGGAGGGGCGGTAGGGAAGGCGGTTTGGGAGGCAGAGGCTTGGACAACCAAGCTCTCGGGGGTGGGATGTTGGGAGAGAAACAAGGGGTCGCCCGGAGCAGGGCGATGGCGTCGGGCCACGTTCCTATCCACAGGAGCCCCTGTGGTGGGTTTGGACCAGGCACCCAAAAGAACGTCAGTGAGTGCATCATTAAACGGCAGCACAGTCTCCGAGGAGGAAGCCGCCGGCTGAAGCACTTCTGTCAGGAGGTTAGTCCTGACGGCCACAGTAGGCAACTGGAGATGTAAGGCTCCAGCTGCTCTACGCAACACCGTTGCAAAATTAGCTCCCTCCTCCGTAGCCACGGGAGGAGACAGCATGCCAGTGTCAGGGGAGGTGTCTAGACCACTGGCATCCCCAAGTTCCTCAGCCCAGTCCGGATCATACTCACACTGTTGTGTGAGAGGGTCCTCAGACCCCTCCCAGCTCTCCTGGTCCTCCTCTTGTTCAAAATATGGAGGATGAGGGACATTTGGGACCCAAGGTCTCATCGGCGCCGGAGCCGGCGTCGAGCGACGTCGGTCCGGCTCCATGTCTGGAGCCGGAGAGAACCGGGGAACGACGCCGTCCGGAGCCCCGGACGGCGTCAGGAACGGCACCGGGGACATCGGCGGAGGCGTGGTTAGGTCAACCGGCATCGATGGGGGTTGCGGTACCACCGGAGCCGGGATCGAGGACGGGGCCGGAGCCGAGGCCGGGATGAAGGCTGGTGGGACAGGCGGCACCGGGACCGGAGTAGACGGCGGCGCCGGGGCAACCCCATCAGGGCCCACGGGGCCCGAAGGCGCACCGGAGGGGCCTGAAGGCCCGAAGAGGCAGGCCATGGCCGACAGGAATTCCTGTATTTCGGCCGGAGTCGCCCCCAAACCCGGAAAGGACGGGTAATGCGGGGGCGGCTCTACAGGCATGTCCGGGGCGGCGGGGACGGTGCCGACTGGGGCCTCAGCCGAGTCGCGAGACCGGCGAGGCGAAGTCTTAGAGCGATGACGCTTCTTAGACTTCTTGTGCTTCGACTTACCCGAGGAGCGCGAAGACTTGGACTCCGACGACCGGCGGGGACTCCGCGACCGGCCCCTCGACCTCTCCCGGGACCGGGGCTTGGTGCGGCGCGGAGCCGACTGCCGGACCTCGATTAGCTTTCGAGACCGCTCTCGCAAAGCCTTCGGATGAAGTTTCCGGCAGTCAGGGCACGACTTGTGTCATGGTCTCGGCCGAGACAGAAGAGACACTCGAGATGCGGGTCCGTGATCGACATCATGCGACCACAGGCTCCGCATGGCTTGAAGCCGGGCATCCCTACGACACCTAGGAGTCGTGAAGACTCGATGAAGAAACAGTGAAAAAATTCACAAAAAAGGTTAGTCAAAAATTGACTAGGGCACTGCTCTTCCCGGATCTGGGCTTACTGGCGCGGAAAAAGAAGAACTGACGTCAGCGCGCAGGGGCGGCGTCTAAGTACTGCCCGCGACGTCATCCCGGCGATCACGACGCCGACGATGGACGCGGAGCCGCACGACGCCACCTACCGACGCGCAAGGGTACTGCTGCGCAAAAACTTTCCGGATCCAGCCTGACGCCTGGGGATATTCTAAGGTAAGGAATCTGTCACTAACGTGTCTCTTTCAGATACCAAATGCAGAGTGTTTTTAGCTTGTGGGTTTTCTTGGAATATGCTTGCAAGCAGTTTCGGTGCACCCTGGGAGCACCTCCTGAATTAGCCTCCTGATTATCGCCAGACCACAATGATTTATTGTTTGCCAACATTCCTCAGTATAATGTTCTTCTACGTGGTTCAAAATGTATAAAAGGCTGCTGATTGTAACCTCCAGCAAAACAGTGCAGTTGGTCGCTGGCTGTTCTCACTCGATCTAGAGCAAATAAACTTTGCTTCCTGACTGTTAACAACTGGGTTTGTTGGTGCTTTATTTAGAATGAGAAGTTTGCTTTAACACACTGTACCTGCAAAACCATGGCACTTCCATGGGAAGCACGTTTGCCCAGTCTGGTCTGCCTATATGTGTACCAGTTCAAGCAGGATTTTATTTACTCAATGGACATCCCCTTTAGTGACAAGATCAGACTCTTGTGCAGGTATATTGATGATGTCCTTTTAATTTGTAAAGACTTTGATCTGTAAAAAATAGATCTTTGATTTTGCAATATCAAGGAACCCCTTCTACGGTTCACAGCATCTATGACCAATAGTAATTTACCCTTCTTGGACATAAACATCATTGCTAAAGATGATCAACTAGCAGCACAAGTTACTTACCTTCGGTAACGATATATCTGTAAGCAACATTAGTAGTGATAGATTCCTTACCTTAGAATATCCCCAGGCGTCAGACTGGATCCGGAAAGTTTTCGTCAGCAGTACCCCTGCGCGTCGGTCGTTGGCGTCGTGGTCGCCGAGATGACGTCGCGGGCGCTACTTAGACGCCGCCCACGCGCGCTCACATCAGTTCTGTACACGACTTTCCGCGCCAGGAACGCAGAGCCATGCAAGATACTGACCACTGGTGCATTGAAACTAGGGCCCTGAAAGGGATGACCTTAACCCTAGAAATCAGTTCGCAGAACAGGGAGGATGGATGGGGCGGTAAGGAATCTATCACTACTAATGTTTCTTACAGATATATCGTTACCGAAGGTAAGTAACTTGTGCATCTGAAAGAAACACATAGTGATAGATTCCTTACCTTAGAATAGATACCCCAGCAATACCAACCCCGGTGGTGGGTCTGCGAACAAAGATCACACCAGAAAGTCACGGAGAACAGAACGGCCAAAGAAGCCGTCTCTCCGGACTTGGCTGTCCAGGCAGTAATGTTTGGTAAACGTGTGCAGCGAGGCCCACTTGGCTGCCTGACATATGTCTTGCAGGGGGACACCACGTCCCAATGCAGTAGTGGCTGCAGTAGCTCTGGTGGAATGAGCACGCAGCCCGACCGGAGGTTCTTTTTTAGCCAAAGAGTAACAGGCTTTGATACACAAGACAACCCAGCGGGAGATGGTTCTCTTATGGACCGCCCGACCTTTCTTGGTGCCAACGTAGCCAACAAAAAGCTGGTCATCCACCCGGAACTGCTGTGTGCGGTTAAGATAAAAAGAAAGCGCACGTTTTGGGTCCAGACGGTGGAGCCGCTCTTCCTCTCTGGAAGGATGTGGAGGCAGAAAAAAGGTGGGCAAGGTAATAGTCTGCCCAATGTGAAAGGCCGTAACCACTTTTGGCAAAAAGGAAGGACGGGGCCTGAGCACAACCTTGTCCGGATGGACTGAAAGGAAAGGAGGCTTACAGGAAAGAGCCTGGAGCTCACTCACCCGCCTGGCGGAAGTGATGGCCACCAGGAAAGCAGACTTTAACGTCAAAAGACGAAGAGGACAGTTGTGAAGTGGCTCAAAGGGAGCGCACATCAAGTACGTCAGAACCAGATTCAAGTCCCACTGAGGCATCACGAAAGGAATAGGAGGAAAAAGGTGAGTAATGCCTTTAAGAAACCCATTTACAACAGGGGACTTGAAAAGAGAGGGCTGATCAGGGAGCCTGAGAAAGGCCGAAATAGCAGAAAGGTAGCCCTTGATAGTGCCCAGAGCAGAGCCCTGCCGGGCCAAAGAAAGAAGGAACAGTAGAACCTCAGAAAGAGGGGCAGAAAGGGGATCCACAGCCTTTGCTGTGCACCATGCCACAAATTTGTTCCACCTGCAGGCGTATACCACTTTAGTAGAGGGACGCCTGGCTGCCAGAATAACGTCACAAACTTCAGGAGGCAAGTCGAAGGGAATCAACTGCCGCCGCTCAATCTCCACACAAAGAGGTGGAGGCTGGACAGGTTCGGGTGGAGGACCGTCCCCTGTTGCTGCGACAGAAGATCCTCCCGAAGAGGCAGTCGGATCGGGGGATCGATGCTCATACTGAGTAGCTCGGGATACCAAACTCTTCGAGCCCAGTCCGGAGCCACAAGAATGACTTGGGCCCGGTCGCTCCTGAACTTCTTCAGCACTCTGGGCAGAAGTGGTATAGGCGGAAAGGCGTACAACAAACCGCAACTCCACTCGCGACGAAAAGCGTCGCCAAGCGAGTGCCGGCTTGGAAATTCCAACGCGCAGAACTGATGACATTGCGCGTTCTCTTCGGTGGCGAATAGATCTAACCAAGGCTCTCCCCACTGCTGAGAGACCTTGCGCCACCTCCGAGTGAAGACGCCATTCGTGATCGAGCATGCACCTGCGGCTGAGTTCGTCCGCCCTGGCGTTCAGAGAACCTGCCAGGTGTTGAACCACCAGAGACATGCCCTGATGTTCCAGCCATGTCCAGAGACGCAGAGCCTCGACAGAGGGTCCACGACCCCACCCCGCCTTGTTTGTTGCAGTACCACATGGCGGAGGTGTTGTCTGTGAACACCTGCACTACTCTCCCCTTGACAGAGGGAAGGAATGCTTTTAGTGCAAGCCTGATCGCCCGCAGCGCCAAAATGTTGAGATGGAGCCGGGACTCCGCCGGAGACCAAAGGCCTCTGATCTCCGCCTCTCCCATGTGGCCTCCCCATCCCAGGAGGGACGCATCCGTCACCACTGTGAACTCCGGTTGGGGAAGGGAGAGGGATCTGCCGTCGACCCAATGCCGGTTCGTGAGCCACCACTGCAATTGGTGTGCAGTGCCCTCCGAGATCTGGACGTGATCGGACAGGTTTCCCTGATGCTGCGCCCACTGGAACTTCAGGTCCCACTGCAGAGCCCGCATACGCCACCTGGCATGATTGACCAGCAGGATGCAGGATGCAGGAGGCCATGAGGCCCAGCAGCCTCAGAGTCACTCTGACCGAAACCCAGGACAAGGGCTGAAAGATGGGAATCGGAGCCCGAATGTCCCGGACTCACTGTTCGGGAGGATAGACCCGAAACTGCGCCGTGTCCAGAACCGCTCCAATAAAAAGGAGCTTCTGGGAGGGAATCCGGTGCGACTTCGGCACATTGATGGAGAACCCCAGCAAGTGCAGGAGGTCGGCCGTAGTCTGGAGATGGGAGACGACTGTCTGGGGCGAGCCCGCCTTCAACAACCAGTCGTCGAGATAGGGGAAGACAGACCCCTGATCTGCGCAGATGAGCTGCGACCACCGCCATCACCTTGGTGAACACCCGAGGGGCGCAGGTAAGGCCAAAGGGGAGCACGGTAAACTGAAAGTGCTCGTGGCCTACCATGAACCGTAGGCAACGCCTGTGGGGTGGCAGGACGGGGATGTGGAAATAGGCATCCTGCAAGTTCAGCGCCACCATCCAGTCTTGTGGGTCGAGAGCAGACAAGACCTGAGCTAGAGTGAGCATCTTGAACTTCTCTTTGCGGAGGAAGCGATTGACGTTCCGGAGGTCCAAGATAGGATGCAGGCCTTTGTCCTTCTTGGGCACCACAAAGTAGTGGGAATAACAACCACAACCTACTTCGTGCGTCGGAACGCGCTCGATGGCCCCCTTGGCCAAGAGGGCCGCAACTTCCTGCTGAAGAAGCACCAAGTGATCCCCCGACATGCAGTGGTATTGAGGTGGCATGGCTGGGGGGGGTAGTCTCAAAGGGGAGGGAGTAGCCCCTTCGGACTATCCCTAAAACCCATCTGGCCAAAGTGATGGTGCGCCAGTGGGGGAGGTGATGGCGGAGCCTGCCGCCCACTGGCGTGTGATGGACCTGAAAGTTCGGACTAGGAAGGTTTGGAGGCAGAGGTGGCAGGGGTGGTAGTGGTGGTCTGACCCGCCCGCTGGCCCCTTTGTCCGCCACGGCGGAACCCGCGGCCGCGCTGGGATGACTGTTGCGCCGGCCTGTGGCTCTGTTGCGAACGCTGCGGGGCGCCCCTTCCTGTGCCACGAAAGGAGTGAAAAGCGGAAGGCGGAGGAGGGCAGACTGCCGAGAGCCCCAAGGACTTGGCCGTAGCCCGTGAGTCCTTAAACCGCTCCAACGCGCTGTCCGCTTTGTCGCCGAAGAGGCAACGGCCATCAAAGGGCATGTCCATAAGGGTGTTTTGGACATCCCCTGAAAATCCAGTGGTTCTCAACCAGGCGTGGCGACGAACCGCCACCGTCGTTGCAATGGAACTGCCCAGTGAGTCGGCGGTGTCTAGACCACAACGGATCATGAACTTGGCTGCGTCTCTCCCCTCTGCAACAGCCTGGGCGAGAGCAGGCCGGGCCTCCTCCGGACACAGACAGCACGTTCGCCACCGTATCCCACAGGCAGTGGGAATAACGGCCCAAGAGGCATGCGGTGTTCACGGACCGCAGCGCAGAGCTGGTGGAAGAGAAAATCTTCTTCCCAAACTGATCCAGCTTCTTGGATTCCCTATCCGGTGGGGCAGAAGGGAAGGCGGTTGGGGAAGCAGAGGCTTGGACAATCAAGCTCTCGGGGGTGGGATGTTGGGAGAGGAAAATGGGGTCACCCGGAGCCGGGCGATGGCGTCGGGCCCCGTTCCTATCCACAGGAGCCCCTGTGGTGGGCCTGGACCAAATGCCCAAAAGAACGTCCGAAAGGGCTTCATTAAAGGGCAGCAGCGGCTCCGCAGAAGTAGCTGCTGGCTGAAGCACCTGTCAGGAGGTTAGTCCTGACGGCCACAGTAGGGAGCTGGAGGTGTAGGGCCTCCGCCGCCCTACGCAACACCACTGCGTAACTGGCTCCCTCCTCCGTAGCCACGGTAGGAGGAGACAGCATGCCAAGGTCTGGTGAGGTATCCAGACCACTGGCGTCTCCCAATTCCTCAGCCCAGTCCTGTTCAGACTCACAGGCTGCAGCGAGAGGGTCGTCCGACCCCTCCCAGTCCTCCCCTTGCTCCTCAGGCTGTTCAACAGGCCGAAAATAAGGAGCAGGGACATGGGGATAGAAATCCCCAAACGGCGTCGAGAACGGCATCGACCGACGCCGCGTCCACTTCGGGGCTGAACCTGAGGTAGACGTCGTCCCGAGGAGCGGGCGGCGTCAGGATCGGTGCCGGTGGGGTCGACGTCGGTGGAGGCGTAACGAGGTCAACCGGCGTCGACCGGGATCCAGGCCTGGATCCAAGGGTGTCCTGCGGCGCCGGAGCAGACAGCGACGCCGGGGCCGCCGGCGATGAAACGCGAGGACACCCATGCGGGAACGCGGGGCCCGAAGGCGCACCAGCGGGACCAGACGGCCCAAAGAGGCGAGCCATGGCCGACAGGAAGTCCTGTATCTGGGCCGGAGTCGCCGACGACCCTGGGAAGGGCGGGTAGTCGGGCGGCGACTCCATGGACTCCGCGGAGCCGCGGGGGTGGCACCACCCATACCCTCAGCCGCGTCGCGCGAGGGGACGTCTGAGAACGATGACGTTTCTTTGACTTCTTGTGCTTCGCCTTACCTGACCCCGAGTGCAAAGACTTCTATCCAGACGATCGCCGATGACTCCGCGCACGGGCCCTCGACCTCCCTCTGGACCGGGACATCTCACGGCGTAGAGCAGACTGCCGGGCTTCAAGCAGCTTTCGGGACCGCTCCCGCAAAGACTTCGGAGCCATGGACTGGCAGTCGGGGCACGACTTGGGGTCGTGGTCGTGCCCCAGGCAGAAGAAACACATGCGGTGCGGGTCCGTCACCGACATCATCCGATGACAGTCCTCGCAGGATTTAAAACCGGGCATCCCTAACTGCACCAGGAGTCGATATCGACTCGAAAAAGGGTGAGAAAAAGATCTCAAAAACTTAGTCAAAAAAGACTAGGGGTGCCGCTCTCTCCGGATCTGCGCTTGCTGGCGCGGAAAAAGAAAGAACTGACATCGCGCGTGGGCGGCGTCTAAGTAGCGCCCGCGACGTCATCTCGGCGACCACGACGCCAACGACGGATGCGGAGCCGCACGACGCCCCTACCGACGCGCAGGGGTACTGCTGACGAAAACTTTCCGGATCCAGTCTGACGCCTGGAGATATTCTAAGGTAAGGAATCTATCACTATGTGTTTCTTTCAGATACAAACGTCTACAGCAAAACTACGGATAAAAACTGTTTATTGTCCTACAAGAGTTTCCATCCCAGATCAATGAGACAGAACCTTCCATTTTGACAGTTTCTGTGCCTCCATAGGAATGGTTCTACAACTGCCGACTTTGACATAGAAGCAGAAAGAAGGAGTGCTAAGCATAAGAATAGAGAATGTCCTACCAAGGTGATAAGGCAAGCCCGGAAATGAGTTAGGCATAACCATAGAGACAGACTCCTGGAAACCTATCAAAGACCAAAAATGAAAAAACAAATCTTTTACCACCTTTTGCCCAGCATCAAACACCCTAAGAAAAGTCCTAAATGGACACTGGCATATATTTTGAATGCACATGAATTGAAGATACCAAAACCCATGTTCTCCTTCAAGTAAAGCGCCAACATTAGGAATATATTAGTAAATAGGAGGACTCAGGAACCGAACCAGGACTATGGAGCCAGCCTCCGGTGACCGGATCTGTGGTTCATGTGGTGTGTGCCACCTCGCCAGCACTACAAAAATCACTTGATTTTGGATCGAAACTGCCAGGCATTTTGAAAAAGCACACAACTTGCAAGTTTGAGAATGGTATATACCTATTACTTGCTTATGTAAGCTCATATATGAAGGGATGACCACAAGGAAGATAAAAGTCAGTATTATGTAAAGGTTAGGATAATGGAGCACTAAATAACATCAGATGCAAAAAGACACTTGCAAAACAACACATTTGGAACAAAACCATATGATTAACGATTTCAGATGTGTGGTATTGGATAAGCCAATCATAGCAACACAGCAGAGATATAAAATATTTTCTTTTCAAACAGGAGCAGCACTGGATATATAGACTTGGTAGCCATTTACGAGGATAGTCCATGGAATCATTTAAACAGTGAATACATTTACTGACCTACAAGGCCATGACAAAATGGGTTTGGATTAGTGTGAGGGCCCTTATAACTCTACACCATGTTTATTGTCTCATAAACATATTAACTGTATGACACCAATTACTGGGAGACTAGTTATACAATTTATTTTTTTACAAACAATAGGATCCATTGACATTATAAATCCTGAGATCCAAACTATAAGCCCATGACAGAATTCTGTTTGATGTATTTTTCAGACTCTATACTGCAAAACTTTAAGGATTGAAGATGAGCCAGTGAGTCATGAAGTTTGGAGACAATGAATTAGAATGTTAAGAAAGACATTCAATCCATTCTTTCAACTGCCCTTAGAGGGCCAAAAGTAGATGGAATGCCTGTGAAAGGAGGGAAGGCATAATAAATGAATACGAGTCCTCTTCATTTAACTATTAGATATGCGAGGTTAACTATCTAGGTATTTTTACATTAGAACTTTTTTACGCCACTACACTAGGCGTCCTGGCACACTGAGACATGAGTCCTTTCCATAGCACCAGCGAGGACGCAAGATCAGCAGTCTAGTCTTTTTCACAAAGGACCACTGTGCCATCACTACGGAAGGAATCTGGGATATACGGGGCACGACTACCTTTAAAATACAATGGCACAGCATTCCCAGCTATCAGGGAAGTGTGAGGAAAGTCCTGTTCTGCAGCATCGGTCCCTTGGCGAAGTAATTGAGGGAAGTGATACGAAAGATGTTGGGGGGGGAGAGGGCTATCTATTGGTACATATTATATTTGAGCACCAGATATATTGCGTATGTATGGAAGAATTGTCTTGAAACTCAGGCAATCTGTGTTTTTTTATTTTTTATTTCTTCAACTTATGAAGCAGAAAAGCTTTATCCGCCTCACAGACTTAAAACAAGGCTGGACAGAACTAGATCAATAATATGATTAGATAAAAGGGCATTGCCGTGACACATGGCTGGAAAAAAAACTATTTTATGACTGTTTTTTCCTTTATGATGACAGTGTACGACATTAGGGCAAAGCCCCATTTCCCACCACACATAAGGATCACTTTCCAGTTGACTAGGTAAGGAATATTTCTCTCTCCATGACACACTTGTTTACCACATTGCTTTCTCTAACTCAGAGTGTGCTGTGTTTCATGGTTTGCAGTGCATCACTTTTTCACCTCGTCATTGTGATTGGAATAAGACTGTCATAATGTAAGTAAGGGACCACAGAAATGAGAAAGTGGATTGATATATGTACCTTCAGTATATAAGTCTTATTTAACAATATGTTGATCCCTATTTTACAGAGAAAAGCTCCAGCATCAACTGTTGTTACCAAAGAGGAGGTATTTGTAAAGTGTATGCGTAACACTGTTGAGACGATGGACAAAACGGACTCTTGATAAAACAGAGGGATCTTGAAAAGGTAAAGGAACTGCAACGGACACAGGTGTCCGGGGTGGAGGGTAGGGCACATGTGAATCTACAGCACTACATGCCAAGAGCAGAAGCTTACAGGGTAAGTAACATAATCCGCTCGAGGCATGTGTGGCTGTAGATACGCATGCTTTGCATAGACTGTATAGCAGTGCCCTCCCAAAGCGGTGGCTAACCTGTGGGTGTTACAGTGGTTTGAAAGAGTGTACATAGCACTGCCTGACCTACATTAGCTTATTTGCGTGCTAAAACATCCACACAATGTTTAGTGAAAGTGTGCGGCTTAGACCATGTAGCTGTTTTGCATATATCATGTATTGGGATATTGCCCAGGAAAGCCATAGAAGCCTCAATCTTGCGAGTAATGTGTGCCTTCGGGGGTGTACAATAAGTCCTTTTAGCTTTAATGTACCATGTCTGAATGCCTTTAACTATCCATCTGGCAATGCCTGATTTGGATATGGGTTTTCCTTCATGGGGGGAAGCAACAAAGTTGTTTGGTTTTGCGAACGTCCTTAGTCCTGTCAATGTAATACACAAGGCTCTCTTAACATCTAATGTATGGAGAGCCCGTTCCGCAACAGAATCTGGTTGAGTAAAGAACACAGAAAACATAACAGATTAAGGTGGAAATGAGAGCATACCTTAGGAAGTAATTTTGGGTTGGTGCGAAGGACCACCCTATCTCTGTGGAGCTGAAAGAAAGGCTCTTCTAAGGTTAGTGCCTGGAGATCAGCAACACGTGTGAGTGGAGTAATGGCAATTAAAACAGCGACCTTCCAAGATAGAAATTGAAGGGAGCATTTATGTAGTAGTTCAAATAGTGGACCCATAAATCTTGTGAGAACAATGTTAAGATTCCAGGTAGGTGCAGGTGGAATCGGGGTGGAATCACTCTGTTAAGACAGTCCATAAAAGCATTGATGACTGGTACTTTGAACAAAGACAGGTGTTGTCTATTTTGCAGATAGGCAGTCACAGCAGCTAAATGCAAGCGCATGGATGTGAAAGCACAGCCAGAGAGCTGTAAATGCAGCAGGTTACAAACAAGGTTTTGTGTTATAGCATTAAATGGATTGATATTTTTATTAAGACAGTAACAGACATCTTTTCAATTTAGCTGCATAGTATGCTCTAGTAGTAGGCTTGTGAGCTTCTTTAAGAATGGTCATACATTCAGGTGGGAGATTGAGATAACCGAGTTCCTTGGGATTTGGGCGACTGTTTTCTCCATGGTTCTGGTTAAGGTGAAGTTTCCTTGGGGGGGGGGGGGAGAATAACTGATAGTTCGAGTAGTGTTGTGAACCAGGGTTTTCGGGCCAATGTAGGAGCCACTAGTATGAGTGTGGGAGATGTTTGCCTGAGCTTCCGAACCAGAAACGGAAGAGGCAGAAAGCATAGGCAATTATTCCTGACCAGTTCCTCCATAGAGCATTGCCCTTGGATAGTGGGTGTGGGAACCTGAAGGCGAAGTTTAGGCATTTTGCGCTGTCTGCAGTTGCAAACAGATCTATTTGTGGGAACCCCCACTTGTGGTAGTAAGGGAGGAGGACTCAGGGTGGAGTCCCCACTTGTGGACTTGTAGCCACATCCTGCTAAGAAGGTCGGCAAAATTGTTGTCTGTTTCCATAAGGGGTTCCGCTGACTTAGAGGCCAATGCCAAATGGTCTGAGATAGGCATGATAACTGTAGTGAATGTCCCCCCCCCCACAGTTTTTGTAAATAGTACATGGTTGTCCTATTGTCTGTCCGGACTAAGACAACCTTGCCCATCAAGTGAGTTGTGAAAGCTCTCAACGCTATGTCAACATCTTGAAGCTCTAGGTAGTAGATGTGAAGACCCTGGTGTTTGCTGTCCCAGAGACCCTGGACTGCGAGATCTTGTAAGTGAGCATCCCAGGCTGTCAGTGATGCGTCCGTTGTCAGGATAATGTGGGAAAAAGGGTCTAGAAAAGTCCACCCCTTTAACAAGTTGTTTGTGTTCCACCACTGCAGAGAGCAAGGAGTGTGGCTGTCAACACTATATCCTCTAATTGACCCTGTGACTGAGACCACTGTTGTGCTAGATATTCCTGTAGCGGGCGCATGTGTAGTCGTGCATGTGGCCCTATGGCGATGCATGAGGCAATCATACCTAGTAGGCGCATGACAGTTCTGATTGTCAACTGATGACTGGCTTGGAAACTTAGTAGTAGCATTTGGAATTGCTGGATTCTTGCTGTATTGGTACAGGTTAATCCCAGTTGTGTGTTTAGAATACCTCCCAGAGATCGTTGAACCTGTAAAGGTTGAAGATGAGATTTTTTGGACGTTGATGGTGAAGCCTAGTTAATGGAACAGGTCTATGGTATTTTGAGTGTGTTGCTGGCACAGAGGAAGAGTGCTGGCTTTGATAAGCCTGTCATCGAGATATGGGAAGACATGGATGTTTTGTCTGCATAAATGTGCTACTACCACTGTTAGGCATTTGGTGAATACTCGAGGAGCAGTAGTCACCCTGAATGAGAGGACTTTGAACTGGTTATGTTTGGCTATCACATATCTGAGGTATTTGTAATGTGCTGGATGTATGGGATTGTGAAAGTAGGCGTCCTTTAAGTCTAGAGCTGACAGAAAGTCGCCCTGTTGGAGAAGCAGGATTGCATCTTGGAGAGTGACCATATGAAAATGCTCTGACAGGATGAAATATTTTAAGGGCAGAAGATCTAAGATTGGCCATAAAGATCTGTCCTTTTTGGGGATTAGGAAGTACAGGGAGTATACACCTGATCCCAGATGTTGTAGATGACGGGTTCTATAGCTCCTTTGAGCAAGAGAGCTTGAACTTCCTGTTTGAGTAGTGTTTGATGTTCCAGAGAGCTTGTGAGTGCGAGGTGGAATGTTTGTAAGTGTGGTAATAAGCTCAAGACAGTAACCATGTTGGATAATCTCCAACACCCACTTGTCTGATGTTATTGATTGCCATGTGGGCAGAAAATCCTGTAATTGTCCCCCAACAGGTGTTTAATGTGCGGGAGGGAAGGAGAAGGAAGTCATTGTTTGGTGCTGGGTGCGTACTACGTGGGGATTCACCTTTTCCTCTACCTTTGGCATTGTTGCCCCATAGAAGCCTCTATAGTAACCTCGGGGAAAGGAGTGGTAACTCTGGCTTCGTTGGTACGAGGTAGTCTCATCTCAAGAAGTGGTTTCCAAACCCACTCGATAGGTGGAGTGGTGAAAGGAGCCACGAAGACTAGGTGTTTGAAGTGCACCCATAGATTTGGAAGTCTCTGTATCCTTTTATATTTTTTCTAGGGCCACGTCAACATGGGGACCGAAAAGATGTTATTTATCGAAAGGGACATTTAATAGACTTTGCTGGACTTCTGGCTTAAAGCCAGATTTGCGGAGCCAGGCATGGCGCCACAGCAAGATACTGATATAAATACCCATAGCAGTGCTATCTGCTGAATCTAATGCACTGCAGATAGAGGAGTTGGAGTTGAGCTTTCCTCTCGATACAAGTTCCTGACCCTATTCTTGTGCTCCTCTGGAAGATACTGGAGGAGTTTCATCACAGTTGACATGGTCATACCTGGCAAGCAACCAACTGAATTGACAATACGCCAATGGTTGGCGGATTGAGCTGCAACCCTTTTACCAGAGGCTTCAATGAGTTTAGTTTCCTTGTCAGGAGGTAGTGCATCACTGGCAGCTTGGGAATTGGCTCACTTGCGAGTGTTGGTCACAACAAGTGAGTCAGGAGGGTTCTGTCCCCTGATGTAAATAGGGTCAGATGGAAAAGATTTATATTTTTTATCCACCCTGGGCGTGATGATTCTGACTGTATCAGGGTCTTTAAGGATGTCATCTGCATGAAGCAACATACCATTAAGCGTAGGGAACTATTGAGTGGCCCTATGTGTGGAAGAGTGTTTCGAAAAGGAAGTCCTCTTCCAGAGGTTCCTTGTGTAGCTCGACCTCATGAAAAGTAGCAGCTCTACCAATGAGCTCCTGATACATGTGGAGTCATCAGGAGGAGATGGACGAGTTGGGTATAGATCTGGGTCAGTGTCCCCCTGGAAGGTCTATATCATATGCTGTCCAAGGGTCGGGTTGGGGGTGGTGGTGTATCAAAATTATCATTCCCTGTCCCATGTCCACCTGTATAAGAGCGTGGGGACCCTGGAGGGGTTATATCCAAGGAATCGCAATCAGAGTGTGTAGGAGATAGCGAATGTGGTGGAGGGAGGTGTGGAGGGAGGTGTGGAGGTGTGGAGGTGGTGGATGAAGGGGGTGTGGAGGTGGTGGAGGGAGGGTGAAAGTGGCAAAGGACAGGTGGCCTTGTCTGGCTTCTTCTTCTGTTTGGCCAGGACCCGTATATCAATAGCCTCTTCGAAGGAGAGTTGTCTCTTCGATGGCTGTGGAGCCGGAATCAAACGTTTGGCAAGAACACGCCCTGTGTGGGGCTGGATGTGTATTTGCTTTTGACGAGCTTTTCTTGTAACTTGTGGAGAAAAGGTTCCACAGGCTTGCCAGGTTCAGGTTTCGGAGTCTGTTTCAGAGTCGAGGAGTGTTTCTGTTTTGGCGCCCAAAGTCTGGTCGGAGCCGACGAAGGGGCTGGTTGGCTCGGTACTGAAGGTAGACTTGGCACAGAGGTGGACAATGTCGATGGCTTTGAATGCTGTTTCAGTGCCGTGCCAGAGGGTGGGGCGTCAGAATCAGTATTTCGGTGCTGACCATGGCCCGAAGGCAGTGGTGGTCCAATGGCCTTTTGTTCGGTAGTGACTGAATGTCTTAGGTTGTTCGAGATGGGGCTGAGGAACAGGAGCTACCGTACTCACGTATCGTTGAGCTGGCGAAACGTCCTGCATCTCCATTTCAAGCTCGGAACCATAACTGTCCTCAATGGAGAACGCCTCTTCCTCCGCCACGGATGGTCCGATAAGTTCTTCCTCGACATCTTGATGTCCAAAGATGTCGGAAGTGTCTTTCATACTGCTGCGCTGCATCTCACGTCAATGTGACTGACGGTGTGTAAGAGTCTTTTTCGAGTGGAAAGATAGACAGGTCTTTCAACCCTCCTCCTTGTGTTCCTTTGACAAACACAGGTCAAATACCTGATGGAGGTCGGGCCGTGGGTATTTTGCGTGGCAGTTTGGGCAGAGAAGAAATGACATCCATCCCATCACCAGCAGGGCATCCTCTGGTAAACCGGATGTATATTGAAAATGGAGGCCCCAAAGGGTGAGGACCTTATGGGTCATGGTGGAAGCACGTCGATCGACGAGCAAAAAAGTTTTCTATTTTTCAATATGCAAGATGGAATACGTGATCAAAAACAATACAGACTAGGGTGAGTACGAACCGAACAGAGCACCGTAACGGTATCGACCAGGAGTGCAGGCACAAATGTCCGAACAAGATGGTGGAAAGAAAACAATCAAATAATAGAGTCGATGCCCGTGCTCATCATCACCAAGAGGAGGAGTCACTCTACCTCTTGACTCGAAAAACTTCTTCGAAGAAAAACGTACACATATCTTAACCCAACACTAGGTGGCAGGAGTATGCAAAGCCTGTGTATCTACAGCCACACATGCCTCGAACATTGTGTTTTCATCAACGATCTTTAAATGTGGAATGGTTAGAACTGTCAGGGTGATTGATGATTGGCAACCTTTCGCCTCCTTATGTGTAATGTAACTTAATTAACGTATGTCTGCATTAATGGTTCTGGGTGTGTGACATTTTGCTTAAAAGGGTTTGGCATGTAGTTTTCCTTTTCTTCAACATGGTGTACTATTTGAAAGGAAAATAAGCAGGAATTCATCCTTTGGATCGGAGTGACTCAAACCAAACACAATAATAACAGATTGTGAAATACCGTTTAAAAGCAAAACTTGCTTAAACCACAATCTTGAGTCAAATTGTTTGGTTCATGTTCTGCAATGCTAACCTCTCGTTATCTGTTTGGATTTGCTTTGCTCTCTTAAGACTGCAAACATGAAGGTCCTCTTCCAGTCCTTGTGGCTAAGAGCCATGCTAAGATCACTGTTCCTATAGTCCGACAATTAATCTCACTAACCTCGAGCACTGTCCCAGAAATATTTAAGAAAGCCACAGTAACACCACTTATAAAACACAGAGAATTTGAGCAACTACTGCCCAACTGCTGGACTGCCATGGCCAGAAACTTTATGAGGAGTGTGGCTTATATTAATCTCCTCATGCCTCCTTTCTGCTGAAAGTGGGGACACTTTCCATGTCGGCCAAAGCATAACGCCAACTACATTTTTCGCCCCATCACATCCTTCTAAGGAAGAGAAAAGACTCCAATGGTTTGGACCTAAAAACAGCCCTCTTTTTACACTGATCACACCAAAGAACACTGGGTGGATGATCAGCTCTTCATTCTCTCAATGGATTGTACACTGCATTATAATCTGCTACGCAGTAGCTAAGCAGCAGCCTCCTGAGAGCTTGCGGGCCCATTCCATCAAGGTCGAGGCCTCTACTACTGCATTAGCACACGGGGTACCTGTCCTGGACATCTGCCACATGGGCGTCCCTCCACACGTTCAGAAAGCACTCCTGCTTGGCCATCAGGGTGGTCTTTCCTCCAAGACTTACTGCTGCAATTCGCATTTCTGTCCCAACGTCTCTTTGTGAGGATCCAGTGCAATTATTTTCTTCCGAGAATTAACTGATCGGCTCTTCAATCTTTCCATCTCATGTTAGTCTTATTCATCCACTTTTCTCCACTCGTTCCCAGACTCTCAGTGCTAGTGACCATTCTCTTCCAGATTTTTCTCCGCTAAACTCATGCACTCCAAACTTTTGTTGTTTCTTCATGCTCACCATGGGAACTTCGTCCTGTGAAAATGAAGAGGACTAGGTACTAGCGCCACTGTCTCACCTCTTGTCAAATTTATCTCCTCTACTACATTCCAGTCATTTTAGAAATACACTATTGTTTCTCCCCTTCTCAAAAGGAATCAGACACCTTTTGTCCATTCAAATTATAGACCCATTTTTCTTCCTTCATTTCTCTTCCTTCTCTTCCAAAGTAGTTATATCGGCTGAGAATTCACAACGTTCAGCCTACTTAGACCAATATTCTCGATCTGAAACTGCCCACGCCTACTTTTGTTCCTATGTTGGGAAAGAATCTTCCTTGGATGATACCTTAACTGTTCTTGATTAGGGAAGCCCTGCAGCGTAGGTCCTCCTTGACTTAAGTCTCATCCCTTCCTTCTATTATGTTTATCAAAGACGGAGGACAACAGGCAACGCAGTAGGATGAAGAGTGTCCTTTCTTAAATACGGAAAAGCGGCAGTAGCTCAGAATTCCTTTTAGGTGGCCTTCTGCTTGTGGCCGTCCTCCCATGCAAATTTGGAAATACCCCTTTAGAATCATGCTCGCTAACATTCTGCGCTAGCGCCATCAATATTACAGGTGGAGCAGTGCAAGAGTCTGTAGCTTCTTCCGTAATACCAAAGTGCATTAAGCTTGCAAACAGCAAGTGCAAACAAATAGAACACACATGGGTCACATGGTGAAATACAGCACCTGTGGATGAAAAATAACCATGTCAAAGTAAACACTGACGAAAATGATAAGCTCATCTATGGCTGTTCAGGTTCGCTTGGTAGAGCACCTGGCGACCTTCTTTTATGGGGACTACTTCAGTGCCTACTGCAGAAGCCCGGAATCTAAGGATCTTTTTTAATATCTTTACCTCAAAATCCCAGCTGGTCAAAGAAATTCCACAAATGTGGCAAAAGATCAACAAACAGGCTTTAATGCGTTCTACCTTAATTACGGCAATGCCACGTATCTAGGCCACCTGTGATATGTGATTCATCAAAACCAAGTAATGCAGAATATGGCAGCACGCCTTTCTGGTACTTGCTTGAAGAGAGCACTTATAAATTCTACACTGGTTGCTGACGCACTAATGTATGCTACTTAAATCTCTATGCGTCTATCACGAAACACTAATGAAAACTGGCCTCATATTTCTGATCACAATCTTAGATCAGTCTTTTTATCTTCTGTCTCTCCAATGTAATTCACTCTACTAAACTCAGAGGTGACAGAGTTTCTACCTACTAGAGAAACACTGAACCTCTCTTCCCTCCTTATGAGCCTTTTGAACCATGAGGTGACGGGGTACCTCTCTTCCCTCCTTATGACCTTTTTCAAGCATCTTGTACTTTGCAAGGCTCTCATGACAAATATTCTCCTCTTCGATTCTCTGCTGATCTTTCATACTGTAGCCCACTGCAATATCAGCATCGTTGTTTAGGAA
This sequence comes from Calotriton arnoldi, assembly GCA_963921515.1. Classification (NCBI taxonomy): domain Eukaryota; kingdom Metazoa; phylum Chordata; class Amphibia; order Caudata; family Salamandridae; genus Calotriton; species Calotriton arnoldi. The sequence goes on from CAWUFW010001300.1 coordinate 2,592,702, forward strand.
ACCGGTATGTGCTCTATGCATTCTATTCATTCATTCATTCTAGGTAATGATATGCAAGTCGTTTTTAGGTTTCGCCTACGCAGCGCGCAAGCGCTGCTTAGGAGGGGACCTTTTGGAATCGCTCAGGACTTTGGTTCAAACTCGTGCATGTTTTGCACTGTTCTCTATTAGCACTCGTGCACGTTTGGCGTTTCCCTTGCGGGAGCGAGCAGCGGCGCCATATGTTTTTAATTATCTTGCTCGCGCTTTTGAAACCTGATGGTGCTGCTTCTCGCTCCCGCAAGGGCAACGCTGTGCGTGTCTCGTCCCCTTTTGCTTATTTGTTAATTGCTTCTCTCGCGCGCGCCCGCCCTCTCTAGCTGTTTTTCTATTGCCCTCGCTCGCTTGCTCCCTCTCTTTGCCCCCTCTCTACATTCACCATCTCTCCCCCATTGTTTGTATTTTACTCTCCTTCCGCCTCCATGTTTCCTTTCTCTCCTCAAATTATGATCGCTTTCTCTCCAATAGTCCTTGTCACACTCTCCTTACCGCCTGTCACCCCTTTCCCTTTCCACATTGGCCCCTGTCACAGGCTCCTCTAACAGTGGCACTGCCCCTTTCCTCTGGTAACCTGCCTGTCCCCTTCCCTTACCGACGCTCCCTCTGCCAGACTCCCCCCACCCTCTCTCTGTCCGCCTGTCCCCGCCTCCCCTGGCCCCCCTCTCTCCAGTGACAGCGGCCTGACTGCCCCCCTCGCCTCCGGAACAGCCCCCCGCAGCAGGTGCACCCTTCGCTTCTGTGCGTCCACGGGCAGCAGAGCAGCGCTCGCGTGTGAAGAGAGGGAAAACAACACCGACAGAGGCGCTCTTTCGACCTTCTGACTTTGATTTGACTTCGAGCCGCTATCACATGCTCCAGCTTAGCATTCAGCAATTAACAACCCCCTTCATCTCTCAACCAAGTGGAGCTGCCCATGCCCCCCCCGCGCCGCCATCACCCGCATTCCAGTTCATTCCTCGTGCCCCATGAAACTATTCATGCTGGTCTGTCGTGTTCATTTTCATGTTGCATGGATGAATAATGCACATCTTGTAGCACGAAGGAAGCCGGAGTAAACATTTAAAACGTTTGCATAATCCACCTGCATTGTGAACTAAACTTGTAGGTCACACTGTGCTCGGTTCCTTGCAGGGAAATCTGATCTGGAATGGGATTTTTCGGCTTCTCTAAATGTTCCGAATCGGGCTGCCTTCTTGGATTCAGTGAACAGTTCTGCACAAATTGCTTTAATTGCCCACTGTTGCATAAGCCTACCTCCAGCAGGTGCTGCGCTTGATTAAATAACTACTTCTGTGTTAAATAACCCCTCTGCGCTGTGCACGCTGTTTACTGCCACCGCAAGACATGTCGAGCAGTTTTATACTTGTCAGAAGCACCAGTTTTGCTTCATGTTACTCTTACATGCCGTTGTGAATGGAACCAAAATAATCTAAAACGGGAATAAAATGTCAATAATCAGGGAATATTCATGTACAGTGAGTACAAATAGAAAAGGCTGTCCCCTCCTCGTATTTCTAAAGGGAATTGGACATTTCGGGGCTAATTCAAAATGACATTTTTCAGTACGCCAAGTAGTGGTCCGGTAGTGCTACTTCACAGACTCATGATGCCATTTCCATTGGGTCTCTAAGGGTTTTTATTTTATCTTTAAGAGAAAAACTGGTCTTCAAGTCGGAGATGAAAAATCTGTTTTGATGACATTTCTCGTGAGGAGGGTGAGCCTGAGTGCTCAAGCTGCAAGAGGGCTAAAGGTCATAACATCGGTTTCCAAAAAGGTAACTAGTATACTGGAACGCCTTAAAATACGGGCAGTGATTACTCCTAACAGACTGAAGGCCTATTTCTAAGGTGTTAAGTTGAAGCACGGATGCATGCATTAGGGTTGTTAATATGCACACATTTTCTACACAACATTTTCTGTCCACCAACTGTGATAATGTAACGTAAAATGCAATCTTTGTGAAAATAATTAGTATTTGAAGGTCGTTGGCCTTTTCGGACGGAACAGCTTTAGTAGAAGAAAGCATCTGCTTGCTTCCCGTAGCTCCTGTTTGCAATGCTTCCCGACGCATGCGCGCACCGCCCATTGGGCTCAAATTTTCTCCCCCTCCCCTCCCCCATCCTCCCCCCGTGTGTGGCAGCCCGGGCTGAGACAGCTTCCGGGGCACACACACAGCCGCACCCGAGTACTTCACAGGCCTTTAAAAAGACCATTTGCTTGTTAATGAGGCGCTGCTGTTTTTTTCGCCCCTTCTTAGAGCCCCTGCATCTCCACTCTGCCTATTGCTGGAAGAATCACCCCCCCCCCCCAATTTGGCTCTTTTTATTTATTTTATTTTTTATTTTTATGTTTTATAGAGCGCAAACTTGACCCGTTAGGGTATCAGAGCGCTTTACAGAATCCTAGGGTTGTACAAAAGGCATGGAATCATAAGAGTATACAATCGATTGGGAGGGGGCGGGGTGCTGGAAACAGAAGGGATAGAAGGATACATAAGTACAGTTTACATTACAGTTACTCAAGTTGCGCCTCTGTCCCGACGTGAGTGCTGGTGTTTACCTTAAGGCGAGCTCCGTGTCTATTTCTCTTCATTGGGTTGACTTTCCTTTGAGCGCGCTACTGGGCACAATTCCTGCTATTCCCTTTTCGAATCTTTTCTTTGGGCTCTTTTTCACTTCTATTATAATGTGATTTGATGATTGTTTTAAGAACCCTGAACTGTTTCTTGGAGTCGCAATTCTTGAGTTGCATATTTAGGAAGCCTGTTAGTTATTTCATTATGATGCAGCACCAGACTTCTTTAAGTTAGCCAACTTAGTTCTCTGCGTGTCTGTAATTCTGTCTGCCTGTGTATCTGCGTGTCTCAGTGAGATTGTGAATGAGTGTGTGTGGTTTGCGAGCGTGTGCGGCTGCCTCTCTGCATGTGTGTCTGCCTGTGTGTGTTTGCGTGTGGAGAAGGCTGTGTAACTGCCAAATGGTCCTTTCAGAGCACAGCCGCGGGACCTTCCCTTGTTGTTCCAAATCTGGAGCACATAGCACCCAGGGCTGCCAACGCCGACCTCCTTGTGCAATAAGTTGTAATAATTTCATCGAAAAGTCTGGGCAGCTGTTTGATTTACGTTCAGTCTGTGGTGCCTTGTTTACCTTCCCCCCCCCATAGCTCAAGCAAGACACTTAAAAGGTCCCAAAGGCGAGACCTATTGGCTATGCCAATGCTTGTTTTTTTACCGCAAATACATACAACAAAAATTAAACAGAGAAACAAGTTGACATCTTTTAAACTTGGCAGCCACGTGTTCGCACTAAAATATTAAATATAATTCAAATGTAGCTATCACGTATCATTTTAATGTAACCTTATTTGCGCTTCTTAACCGGAAGATGTACTTTGAACAATTCATGAAACGGGTTTTAGTTTCAATGTTTGTTACAGGAAAATATATTTTTTTTAGCGGCGCATAGAAAAATTGGCTTTTAAATACTGTATCCTGTACAGATAGTACAAACACTTGTGGGGCCTAAAAAAAGATGAATAATAGAAAGAAAAAAGCATTAGCAAAGTAAAGTGTTGACCCACCAGCCCCAGCACTGAAATGCACTCCTTTTGAGGTGGTTGTGCAAAAAAATGCCATCACTCACAGTGCAAGAATGTTAAAGAGCGCTTTTGTGAATGAAAGTTGAACAAAACCAATGGAAGAAGAGGGATGACCCAAAGATCCTCGGGTATTTATATGCCTGTGTAGGATTTGAATTATAAAATAAGTGCCAGTGCATACAATTCTTCTCGGAAGCCTGTGCCAGGCGGTGCTGAATGCCAGGGATTGCTGAATGCCAATGCTGTGTAGTCATTACATACCTCTTTCATTCACCACCCTACACTCCCTGCTCTTTTGTTTCACTCCTGCATGTTCTTTTTCATCCCTGCTTCCTTCCTTGCTCACTGTTTTTCTGTCATTCTCTTTCCCCTTCCCCCTTTACTGCCTCCTCTCTTGTTCTGGTGCAAAGCCTCATGAATGAAAAATAAGTTCCGGTCCCCAAACATGAGTTTCACTGGGCCTCACCTAAAACCACAGGCTTAAACTAAGCACCGTTTTGTGTCAATGTATTTTTTTTTTTTTTTAAACTTAAGAATGTTTTTGTCTACATGAACGAGACAGCAACAACTGGCACTAGGCCAGACCTAAAAATAAAGGTGACATCAGAAAAGAATACAAAACTCGTTAAATACTTCGGTCTGTCTATTCAACTTTTCTCTGCAGTTTCTCCCTACCACTGCTACTACACCAGTTGTATTGTAGCATTTTGATAGCACTTACTGTACCCTTTTGTGGGGCGTTGATGTGCTTACTCACATGGACAGCCAACTGCACCATGTAGGGTTTGTAGGTGAACGGTGTTGTTTTTCTTTGAGCCTATTTGGCAGATGTTTTCCAGTTGTGTGATGGCCACGAGGTGCACTTGTCGTGTTATGGGAGGCAACGCCTATCGTTTTGATAGATGACGTTATGTGAAAAATAGATGCGCAAATTCTAATTCAAACAAGGTGTAAAACATATAGGCAGCTACACAGCACCACCCCATCCATGGGGGCAGCAGGTGCTGTGTGCATGTACACCAGAACAGTTGCTATTCCTAATTTCTAGTTGTACCCGATTTGTTATGCTTAGGAGGATATGAGGAGGTGTTGGTCCTGACAGAATTCGAGCTCGAGACATACAAGTCACACACACAGCTGTCAATAGAGGGCACTTTCCTCATTGAACCATTGTGCCTTTTTTTCTCTTTAGCTTCCATCCTTTCTATTGTTCTAAAACAACTTCCTTTCTGTGCAGCTTTTTTGATTTACTTAAACTGCGGAAAGTGATGGAAGTGGTTACCGCTCTATTATTTCGACTGCTACACGCGGCAGTTTACCTTGATGAGTTAGTTGGGTAAAACTTTCACCAATCAAAAACTGACATCACAGTTTTTCTTTTAGGAGGCTATTTGCCCCAACTTTGATGAAAACAGATTTTGGTAAACTTACCGGCTATCCAAAGTGACCGTTACTCTCAGTAAAACTAAGCATTTTTCTATTTTCACATATCGAGAAGAGTACTGCTATGCTAGATGAAGTATTAGCAGGCCAACTCTACATGTGCTCAGAATTCTGAAATGACTGAAACCTTTGTCAAAGCCATCTTGTGGCTCCGCGTTATGGACTGTCCACGATCCTACTATAGAAATACCGGATGCACAAAGCACAATGTTGTAGATCCTTTTTTAGGTCTCGCCTGAGCCAGCGCATGCGCTGGTCTGGCGAGACATTTAGTGAGTGGGGCTTTAGAAATCCGACCACAAGCTTTTGCTTGTGGCCTAAAGCTTGCGGTTACGCGCGCGTGCACGCGCACAGCCACCATCTGGCTTTCCTATCTCTTCCTTAAAGCCAATCGCGATCACTTTTGCCAATTTCATGCGCGGGCACCCTTAAAGCGGGATCGCGATCACTTTCACTTTTGTCTTCCAGGCAGTGCTGTCCGCTCATGGAAAATACCGCTCGAGAGAAAACACGAGGAGTGAGGCAGCAACAAATCTTCCAGAAACCGCATCACTAATGCGCACGCGTCGAGTAGAAGTACCTCGGGGTTAACCTCGGGTCTGTGGCGGCATAAATCAGCTTCACGAGAGCCTGTCGGCGGCCGCGCTGCAGCAGCAGCAGCTATGGAGGGAAAATCCTTCAAATGGTGACAGAAGCGCAAATATCCCTCCGTAGCGTCTTCCCTCAGCGAAGCTCTTTCCTCTCCCGGAACCAAATCTATCTCCGTGGGACGCAACCAAGTGCAAAGAATACTCCTGCCGGGCCCTTGAGAACATTTCGACGGCACCATATAAGTAAAACCGTTTAAAACTTGTGTTAAAACAACACAGAAACACACTCAGAACTTCCTCGTTCTTGCTGATTTTATTTCTTTTCATGATGTTCGGCCGGGGTCGCAGTTTGTGACATGCCGACAAAACATGCTGCTCTTCCTACATATCTCTTGCCTACGAATCCTTGCATTCACCGAAGACACCTTTTCTACTGCACTGTCTCATGCTGCTGAGCTCTCACACGGTCTCTCCAATCACCCCTCCCCCCCCTCACTTCTCTTCCCACTTTCCTCTCGCTCCCGATGTCTCCCTCCTTGTCTCTGGCTCCTGCCATGTCTGCTTTTGACCCTCTGTGTCTGTCCCAGAAGTATTTCCATTGAGTCTGTGGCCAAGAATTCTGATTCCTCCCAAGCACCCCCACCCTCTTGCTCTCTCTGCACCGCTACCCCATCTCTCTCTTTCATCCACTGTGCTCTATTCCTCACCAACTCTCTACGCCCTCCGTTCCCACTCCTCACACATTCCTTCTTCCCTGCCCCATCCTTCTCTAACCATTCATCTCTCCCTGCCTCTCACGCACACTTCTCTCTAAACCCTCATTTGCCCTGTGTCTCACGCACATACACTGCTGCTGTATCACACTCTCTCCTGTCATGCATTATCCCGGCCCTTTTTCTCGCTCTCTCTGCACCGCTACCCCAGCTCTCTCTTTCATCCACTGTGCTATATTCCTCACCAACTCTCTACCGCCCTCCGTTCCTACTCCTCACACATTCCTTCTTCCCTGTCCCATCCTTCTCTAACCATTCATCTCTCCCTGCCTCTCACGCACACTCCTCTCTAAACCCTCGTTTGCCCCGTGTCTCACGCACATACACTGCTGCATCACACTCTCTCCTGTCATGCATTATCCCCGGCCCTTTACAGCAATTCCCTCTCTATTTTTTGTATTCCCTTTTCCATTAGCGTCATATATTTTCTTCCATCTCATTCCTCTCTTTCTTATTTTCTGAATATCTTCCACCTCCTCCCCCCCCCTCATAACCTATTTCACATTTTAAGGTTCTCCAGCGCCGCGAGGTCATACGAATGGCAAGAGCACTATGCAAATATATGCCTGCAAGCATAGCTTCATCCACGTCTCTTTCTCCTGACTTTTTTTTCCCTTTCCACGCCTCTTCTTTTCTTCCCTTCCTTTCTTCGTCTCTCTCTCTGTTCTTTGGTTCCCTTCCACGCTCGTTTTCCCTCCCTCTTGTCTTTTCTGCCCCTCTTCCCATTTCTTCTCTTTTCTGAGCGTCTGTGCCCGTCGCCTCTCTCCCACCCCAGACCACATTTCACAGGCCAGAGCGGAGCCTGCTTTCTATCCGTCTGTTTTCCCTACACTTTAAGACCTTTTTTTCCTCGCTTTTCTCAGGATATGAGAAAATGTTTAGAAAATTCAGCCTGCTCGCCAGGAGCTGACTCATGTTTTTATTAAAGGCACCCTGTGTTAAATCTGACTCCACAAAATAACCCGGCCGCTTGCCCCTCCTGCCGTAGTTGCTGCTCTGAAAAGATTTCCAGTCGGTTTGGCTGGGTTCGTCTTTACCACTGAAGTGCTTCCTAAATTCTCGCTATGTGCAAATATGTTTTTTTCTGTTTACACAGCAAAACCGCTGGTTGCAACTGGATTTGTGCAGCCACCCATTCCCAGGGTCCAGAGATGTCATTTGTGGTTTCTGACATCCGGGAGGAGGACGGGTTTATTGGTGCAAAGAAGGGTACTTGGACAAACTATGCCGAAAGAGTGGGGGCATGGGCAGTTTTTACCCCGCCCCATACAAAGTATGCCCTCTTCCCCCCACCTCAGCAGTAACATGGACACTTCCGCGTAACTTTAAGGATATTGTCCCGTCTGCGCCTCTTTGCCGGGGGAATGGATTCTCTGTGGCATTTTGAAGAGCTAGAAAAGGATCTGCGTCAAGGCACAGACTAGCCTGCCCAAAAACAGTAAGCACTAGTGCGCTAACCGTGCTTTCTTGAGCTAGCGCCAAAATGTCCAATCTCTGTACCTTAAACCCAGGCCCTGAGCAGCAGGCGTGTTTACTAATACCTCATTCGTCTTTGAATGCCAGCCCAAAAAATTAAAGTCCCCCCCTGGAGTCCGATGGGATTCCTACTTGACTTTCTCTGTCCAGGCCCAAATGGAATATTTTACATTTGTGTTTTTAGGGACCTATAAAACTTAAAAGTGGCATCTTTTGAATGCATTCTTGTTATACCTTTCTGTTTTCCACCCCCATCTGCCCTCCTGTTATCCATCTCCACCCACCTTTGCGTTTCCCACCCCACCCGATTGCCAAAGCAAATATTTCGCCCATAGGTGAGAGCGATTGGCTTTGCCAATGCTTGTTTGTAGTGGAAAGGCTTTGACAAATTGCACCAAAGCTCTACAAAGCTACTAGTTTGCCACACTGCAAACCATTGAGGGGTTTTGGCCAGATTCTAATTTGCACATTCAAGATTAGCTTCATAGTAGCCATGACCCAAATAAATTTGGGGTTTGCATCATTATAATGTTTGTCACTTCATACGTTTTTTAATTAAAAAATAATTCTTTACTATCCAAAATTCTTTTGTTGTCGCCATAAGAAATATATCTTTTTTAAATGAAAGCCGTTGTTTTCACAAACAAAGCATTTTTTTAAAACATAAACCCATTATTGTTGAAGCATAATGGTCTAGATCACAGACACAACCCAACAAGCATTGGCATAGCCAATAGGTCTCGCCTTTGGGACCTCATAAGTGTTTAGCCATGCAACAGTTGATGTTGTTGCACCAAGGATATTGTGCTGCATAACTAAATACCTATAAGGTCCCAAAAGCGAGACCTATTGGCCATGCCAATGCTTGTTTCATTCATGGTGTTTGTTTCTTCTCTATGCCACCTGAAGTTCACCTTGTAACACAGTGAGATGTTGCACATAAACGTAAGTAAAAGAAAGGCAAAGAGACAATAGTAATTGAAGTTTGAAGGGCTTACTAATAACAGAAGGAATGGTGGGATTTTTTTTAGCCACCAGGCAGAAAAGACCAGACCATCACCTTTAGTCCCTTTTAACCACTTCTCAGATTTTTTTTACCTATAAGTCTTTGATTAAAGTGACTGCCTGTCCTTTGTCCACTCCTCTGGGTAGTGATGACGACGGAGAAGGCGTTGTGTGTAGTCAGGGATCAACTAATTTGCACTTCCTTTTAACGTCACTCTGAGAGTGCCATGGTCTGCTTTATAGCTACTGGTAATGGATTTGGGTGGCTTTCCATGCTATAACATTTTTAGGTCTCGCCTAGCGTTGCAGCGCGCATGCGCTGCCCACTCTGCGAGGCATCTTGTAATCGAGGAGATTTCAGGAGTGGAGTTTAAGCCCCGCCCCTACTTTCCATTGGCTTGCATCATCGTTCTTGCTAAACGCTGGCTTTTGAATGTAAATGAGGCTTCTTAGTCCCTCCTTGTTACCGCCCTGTCTCCTTCTCGGACAGCCCATCCGGACTGGATCTTTTGCTTGCGGGGTTACACTGTCTCCTTTAATTACTGTCGGTAGGCACTTATTTTTTTAGCCGGCTTTGCAAATGGTGGCCGTGTGTATATGTTTGCATAGCGCTTCCACTTTAACAATAACTGCCGCCCCACCCTGCGAGTGTTGTGTGGGGCGGCAGCTATTGTTAAAGTGAAAGCGCGATGCAAATATAAACAAGCAGGCTGCCTTTGTAATGGCGACAGCTTGTTTTGTATTTGCAGCGCGCTATCCCTTTTACAATGGGGCCACACCCACCACTAGCGGGACGGGCTCTGCAGCTCGTCCAAAACTTTTTTTTTTTTTTTAACATTAAATAATGGCGGCCGCGCGTCTTGTGCGCAGCTCGCCCAACTCCTTATCTTTAATTTTAGCGGCTTGTGCGGAGTCTATTAAAGGACATGCGGCAACAGGAGTTAGCAGGGGAGCAATGCCTAAGACTTCATTGTGTCCGGGGTTTAGCACCAGCTCAGTGTGGTATCCAACCCGCGAAGGCCGTAGTGCTGGTAGAGAATGGCCCTTGTGAGCCCAGCCGCTGAAGGAAGCAGCCGGGATCCAATAAGTAATCTTCTTTCTACTTGGGCAAGGGGCAGAAGAAAACCAGCAGGGAAGTGCCACAACAGAAGAGCAGGGTAACAAGCTCCCTCTCCAACCCAAGCCTTTGGTAGCGCGAGAGACGATGGAGTGGTTGACAATCAACGCCCTTGCACAAAGATCTAGCACTCCTAGACCTGCTGAGACCAACACCTGCCGGAGTTTAATGCCCAGCACATCTGTGCCAGCCACAAAGTGAATTGATCCAACCAGAGAGTAAAGCGTGATATTTTGTGACAATCCCATCCTACCCCAGCGAGTAACTAGAAGGATACAGGCTCCAATACCACCATTTCATCCAAGCTGACCCTTTAACATTCAATAAAATTATTGTCAGTGAGTTGCGTAATTATAGAAACTCTTATCACATACTTACAGATTGAATAACTTGGCAAAGTGTGCTTTATAACTACTGATTATTGGTAGTTATTCTGTTCTGTACTTGTACGTTAAAAACTCGACAAAACCCGATTTGAAAGAAATTAAAATGGCGACCATGGTCCTGCTAACTGGCAAGTAGGTCCTGTTTAGGAGATCCTTGGAACTCTAGCTGCAGTAAACTTTGTGAGTTCTTCGGAACTCTGGATGCGGTAATTCTGCACTTGAAATCCCAATACCGCGGATGCGTAATTTCCTGGGAGTTATTAAGAACCATAAGTAGGTCTGTAAGGAATGGGGGATTACTGTGAAAATATGTGGTCCTGTCACGTGTTTTCCGTATTCCAGGCCGTTTTCCGTGGATATATTCTGCCACGTTTCTCACTGGCAAAATCTGCCTGCGGAACAACACAGGGGTGCGTTGCTACTCCAAAGCACAAATCTGTGAAAACTGAATCCCGCTCCAGCTTGTGATGCAAGCGCTTGGAAAATCATTCCAGGAGCTACAGAGAGAGCGCTATACGAATGCGAATTAATAACAATAACATCTTGAAAATGCAGTTCAGGCAATAACTCTGGAAGCCCAACAAACTGGTAATGAAGGCCTATGTGTTGCTTCTTTTGGGCTGTCAGCGAACAACCCTCCTGCTTCAGGGGATCCCACATTCCCTCTGCTCTGACTCCTGTTGGCCTCCAATTAAAGTAGTCGCTCAGGCAAAAATCCACTTAATTCTAAACGGGTCCAAACCTCAGATAATGCTCATATCCGCCTGGCCGGCCTTTGAACTCGAGAGCAGCGCTCACATGTGCTCACACGGGGCGGGCAGACAACTGGCACTGCTGGGACAATGTTTTCAATTGGCAGGACTTCGTGCTGGGGGAGGAGGCGAGGCCACAGGTCACAACCTTTGACCTTTAAAATGAACATGCTGTCTTTTGTAATAGCAGAGTAGGACTGAAGCTCGGGTCCCGCCCCTTCCTGCCGCCTCCTCATGCCTTGTGCACACACGCACTTGGAATTGGCATAGCGTCAGGAACAGATGGTATCATGCGGTGGATGTGTAAATATTGTTTAAAAAGTATACTTAAAGCAATGAAAATGATTTTGGCCTTCCGCTTAACCGTTAATAAGCTCACAAATTTTCTTGTTGTGGGCTTTTATTAACCCTAAAATAAAGGAGTAGATTCGGAATTAAAATGTAGATATGTAGGCGGTTGTGGCGAATTTGAATACATTTCCGCATTTCTTGCGATTCAAAGCATCGAAGCTTACTCAAAGAAAACTCGCGTTTATGGTTATTTTCCTACATTTACACAGAGCGGACAATTCCGCACCCACAGGGGCATGGCTTCCATTGGTTCAAGAGGTGCAGTAGAGGTTCCAGAGGCCTGAGGGGCCCACTGAATCTTGGTTATTGCTGTATTTTATAATTCAAACAGGAGCCAGTGGGCACATATCCTTCCTTGCACTATGGCCCACTGGAATTATGCAATTGTGCGGCGGCCCGTGCGTTTTTCGAGCTATTTCTTCTGAAATCATCCCCCAATTGCGTTCCACAAAGGTGACATCATCTGCATCGTATTTACTTCTCAATCCCATATTTTCTACTTTCCCTCTCAGCTCCACACACTGGTTTTGCCTCTCTAGCTCATTCTGGTCTTTCCCTCTGCCTATTTCCCCACAACTTTTTCTGTTTACTTTACCTCTTTTACTCCTCCATATATGCTTCCTCTCATCTGCTGCCCACAGAATCACTGCCTCTCCCACAGTTGAGTACATTACTAAAGCTGTTACAGATGTCGTGTAACCATGCACACTAATCCTTATTATGGGGTTGCTAATAGACAGAAAGGAATCCTCCGATTAGCACAGAGATCTCATGTTGAATCAGGTCAGGGCTGGGAAGCTCACCGGGTCATGTATTTCTCTTTGCAATCTGGGACATCGAGTATTTTTTACAACTGAACGACAAGAACCAGAATTCAAAGAAAAAATCTGAACCAGACAAGCAACAAATAACAGAAAGGGCATGACAAGGTGAAAGAGAGAAACAAGCATTTGCAATGAAATGGGTTTCGCATTTGCGAGAATTTTAGCTATTGGCATTGTAAATGACAATGCCTTTTATTTATGTGTTTTAAAAGCCAATAGGTAAATAAAAGGCATTGTCATTTATAATGCCAATTGCTCAAACTCTCGCAACTGCGAGACCTATTGCATTGCAAATGCTTGTTTTAGATTGTGGCTAGTACACAAACAGCTCAGTTTTATCCCAGAGTTATCATTTGATGCCGGACTGATTTCCTGATGCGGGTGGCCCAAGTGCATGTTGAGTAAAAGATATATTACAGCACAGAGCTACCAGCATGGCCTTAGAGTCATAACCCTAACTAAAATACTCCCCATCTGCAAATCACACACCTCAATACATGTTAGCTGGGGGTAAATGATTTCGTTCTTGATCTGCAGGCTTCACTACATTTATAGCCTAAAAGCCTACACACATCATAAAACACCAGGTATCAGCCTCTGGAGAGAGAGGGTGTGCACAGGAGAGGTAAATGAAACTGAAAGCACAGTTAATTTATTGCTTAACACTTGCACTGAAACTTGTTGTTTAAGCCAAGAAATGTGGATGAGGCGAGTGTGGGCTATTTAAAAGGGAGCCACATGTTTAAAATTGTGTCTAGATGTTGGAAACAACAAAACATTTGTGCAGTCATTGAGCGTGTACTGTAGGTCCCAACTTGTCATCCCTTTTAAATTTGGAAAATGTCCTTAAAGTCTTACGAAGGACTGCTTTTGAGCCACTGCAGAATGCCAAGCTTCTGTCTGATCTACATTCAAGCTTGGAAACAGAGGAAAACACACATTTTCAATCTCGGAAAGGTAAACGGGAAGGAAAATGCCACATACCACAGTATGCATCTGTTCTTGGCATGTAGAGCTGTAGAATCTCATGCTATACATGAATCGCCATCTAGTGTTGGGTCCGATGTTTGAACTTTGTTTTTGTTCGAAGAAGTCTTTCCAGTCACGAGGTAGGTGACTCCTCCTTTCGGTGATAGTGCGCATGGGCATCGACTCCATCCTTAGATTGTTTTGCCGTAAAGAGTGATGATGGAGTTAGTAAGAGTAGTAAAGAGAGATGTCCATGTATATTGTATCTAAGATAGTACTGCAACAGGTATAGATACCCGGGGAGGCGGGCAGGCGCATGAGATTCTACAGTTCTACATGCCAAGAACAGATGCATACTGTGGTAAGTAGCATTTTCCGTTTGAGGCATGTGAGCTGTAGATCACATGCTATGCATAGACTATATATATAGCAGTTATGTCCCAAGGCGGTGGCTAACCTGTAGCTGTTGCAGCTGTCTGAAATAGTGTACGTAAAACTGCCTGGCCCACACTAGCCTGTTGTCTAGCTAACACATCTATGCAATAGTGTTTTGTAAAGGTGTGTAGTGTAGACCATGTTGCAGCTTTGCAGATGTCCTCTATGGGTATATTTCCTAAAGCACAAGTTACTAACTTGTGTTACGATATATCTGTAAGAGACAGTAGTTAAGTGACAGATTCCTTACCTTAGAATATCCCCAGGCGTCATGCTGGATCCAGAACGTTTTGCGTAGCAGTACTCCTGCGCGTCGGTAGGCGACGTCGTGCGGCTCCGCGTCAGTCGTCGCCGTCGTGATCGCCAGGATGACGTCGCGGCCAGTACTTAGACGCCGCCCATGCGCGCTGGCGTCAGTTCTGTACACGACTTTCCGCGCCAGAAACGCAGAACCATGCAAGAAACTGACACTGGTGTCTGAAAACTAGGGCCCTGAAAGGGATGACCTTAACCCTAGAAATCAGTTCGCAGAACGGGGAGGATGGGTGGGGCGGTAAGGAATCTGTCACTAACTGTCTCTTACAGATATATCGTTACACAAGTTAGTAACTTGTGCATCTGAAAGGGACACGTTAGTGACAGATTCCTTACCTTAGAATAGATACCCCAGCAATACCAACCCCGGTGGTGGGTCTGCGAACAAAGATCAGACGAGGAAGTCTCGGAGAACAGAACGGCCAAAGAAGCCGTCTCTCCGGACTTGGCTGTCAAAGCAGTAATGCTTGGTAAACGTGTGCAGCGAGGCCCACGTAGCTGCCTGACAAATGTCCTGCAATGGGACACCACGTCCCAAAGCCGTGGTGGCGGCTGTCGCCCTGGTGGAATGGGCACGTAGCCCAACAGGGGGCTCCTTCTTAGCCAAAGAATAGCAGGCTTTGAAACACGAGACAACCCACCGGGAGATGGTCCACTTGTGTACCGCCCTACCTTTTTTGGCGCCCACGTAGCCAACAAAGAGCTGGTCGTCCACCCGGAACTGTTGTGTGCAGTTCAGATAGAAAGAAATCGCACGTTTTGGGTCCAGACGGTGGAGCCTCTCTTCCTCTCTAGAAGGATGCGGAGGCGGAAAGAAGGTGGGCAAAGTGATGGTCTGCCCAATGTGGAAGGCAGTAACAACCTTTGGCAAGAAGGACGGACGCGTCCTAAGAACAACCTTGTCTGGATGGACAGGCAGAAAGAGGGGCTTGCAAGAAAGAGCCTGGAGCTCACTCACCCGCCGAGCGGAGGTGATAGCCACCAGAAAGGCTGTCTTCAGAGTGAGAAGACGAAGAGGACAGTTATGGAGAGGCTCGAAGGGAGCGCACATTAAAAAGATAAGAACCACGTTCAACTCCCACTGAGGCATTACAAACGGAACAGGAGGGAAAAGGTGTGTAATGCCTTTAAGAAACCTGTTAACAACAGGGGACTTGAAAAGGGAGGGCTGATCAGGAAGCCTGAGAAAGGCAGAGATAGCACAAAGGTAGCCCTTGATGGTACCCAGGGCAGAACCCTGTTGGGCCAGAGAAAGAAGGAACAGTAGAACCTCAGAAAGAGGGGCAGAAAGGGGATTCACAGCCTTTGCCATGCACCATGCCACAAACTTGTTCCACCTGCAGGCGTATACCACCTTAGTGGAGGGACGCCTGGCTGCCAGAATCACATCACAAACTTCGGGAGGCAAGTCGAAAGGAATCAACTGCCGCCGCTCAATCTCCATGCAAGGAGGTGGAGACTGGACAGGTTCGGGTGGAGGACCATCCCCTGCTGCTGCGACAGAAGATTCTCCTGAAGAGGCAGACGGATCGGGGGATCGATGCTCATTCTGAGTAGATCGGGATACCAAACTCTTCGAGCCCAGTCCGGAGCCACAAGAATGACTTGGGCCCGGTCGCGCCGAATCTTCTTCAACACTCTGGGTAGAAGTGGTATAGGCGGAAAGGCGTACAACAGACCGCAACTCCACTCGCGACGAAAAGCGTCGCCGAGCGAGTGCCGCCTTGGAAATTCCAACGCGCAGAACTGATGACATTGCGCGTTCTCTTCGGTGGCGAATAGATCTAACCAAGGCTCTCCCCACTGTAGAAAGCGTCCTTGCGCCACTTCCGAGTGAAGACGCCATTCATGATCCATCATGCACCTGCGGCTGAGTTCGCCCGCCCTGGCGTTCAGGGAACCTGCCAGGTGTTGAACCATCAGGAAAATGCCCTGATGTTCCAGCCATGTCCAGAGACGCAGAGCCTCCTGACATAGGGTCAACGACCCCACCCAGCCTAGTTTGTTGCAGTACCACATGGCGGTGGTGTTGTCTGTGAACACCTGCACTACCTTCCCCTTGACAGAGGGAAGGAATGCCTTTAGTGCAAGTCGGATCGCCCGGAGCTCCAGAAGGTTGATATGGAGCCGGGACTCCGCCGGAGACCAGAGGCCTCTGATCTCCGCCTCTCCCATGTGACCGCCCCATCCCAGAAGGGACGCGTCCGTCACAACTGTGTGCTCTGGCTGGGGAAGGGAGAGGGATCTGCCCATGACCCATTGCCGGTTCGAAAGCCACCACTGCAAATGTCGTGCAGTCCCCTCCGAGATCTGGACGTAATCGGACAGGTTCCCCTGATGCTGCGCCCACTGGAACTTCAGGTCCCACTGCAGAGCCGGCGTATGACATCTGGCATGATCGACCAGCAGGATGCAGGAGGCCATGAGGCCCAGCACCCTCAGGGTCATCCGTACCGAAACCCAGGATAGAGGCTGAAAGATCGGAATCATAGCCTGAATATCCTGGACTCGCCGTTCGGGAGGATAGGCCCGAAACTGCGTTGTGTCCAGAACTGCTCCGATGAAAAGGAGCTGTGGAGAAGGAATCAGGTGCGACTTCGGCACGTTGATGGAGAACCCCAGCGAGTGCAGAAGTCCGGCCGTAGTCTGGAGGTGGGAGACGACTGCCTGGGACGAGCTCGCCTTCAGCAGCCAGTCATCGAGGTAGGGGAAGACTGGAACCCCTGCCCTGCGCAGATGAGCTGCGACCACCGCCATCACTTTCGTGAACACCCGAGGGGCGCTGGTAAGGCCAAAGGGAAGCACGGTGAACTGAAAGTGCTCGAGGCCTACCGTGAACCGTAGGTAACGCCGGTGGGCCGGCAGGACGGGGATGTGAAAATATGCGTCCTGCAAGTCCAACGCTACCAACCAGTCTCCAGGGTCGAGGGCAGTCAAGACCTGAGCTAGGGTGAGCATCTTGAACTTCTCCTTCCGGAGGAAGCGATTGACGTTCCGGAGGTCCAAGATAGGACGCATGTCCTCCTTGTCCTTTTTGGGCACCAGAAAGTAGTGGGAATAACAACCACGCCCTACTTCTGGGGTCGGAACGTGCTCGATGGCCCCCTTGGCCAAGAGGGCCGCAACTTCCTTTCGAAGAAGTACCAAATGGTCCCCCGACATGCGGTGGTGCTGAGGTGGCATGGCTGGGGGGGATAGTCTCGAAGGGGAGGGAGTAGCCCCTTCGGACAATGTCCAAAACCCACCGGTCCGATGTGATGGTGCGCCAGTGGGGAAGGTGATGGCGGACCCTGCCCCCCACTGGCGTGCTGTGGACCTGAAAGGATGGACTAGGAGGGTTTGGAGGCCGCGGACGGGGCGGAGGTGGTGGCCTGACCCTCACGCTGGTTACCCGCCTCGGCGGGAGCCACGTCCTCGGCCACGGGCAGGCGCTTGCTGCGCGGGCCGGTGGCTGGGCAATTGACGTGACTGGGCGCCCCTTCCGTGGCCACGAAAGGGGCGAAAAGCAGACTGCTGCGGAGGGTGCGAGGCGGAGAGGCCCAAGGACTTGGCCGTAGCCCGCGAGTCCTTAAAGCGCTCCAGCGCGCTGTCTGCCTTATTGCCAAAAAGGCGGATACCATCGAAGGGCATGTCCATAAGGGTGTTTTGGACATCACCCGAGAAACCAGTGGTCCTCAGCCAGGCGTGACGGCGCAGCGCCACTGTCGTAGCAAGCGATCTGCCCAGCGACTCAGCGGTGTCAAGGCCACATCGGATTGTGAACTTCGCCGCGTCCCTCCCGTCTGCAATAACACGGGAGAGCAGTGTCTGGACCTCCTCAGGACACTTAGGCAGCACCTGCGCCACCGAATCCCACAGAGTGTGGGAATAACAGCCCAAAAGGCAAGCGGTGTTCACCGCAAGCCAGCACTGGAGGAAGAGAAAATCTTCTTCCCAAATTGTTCCAGTTTTTTGGATTCCCTGTCCGGCGGAGCCGTAGGGAAGGCGCTCTGAGAGGTAGAGGCTTGGACAACCAAGCTCTCGGGGGTGGGGTGTTGGGAGAGGAACAAGGGGTCGCCCGGGGCCGGGCGATGGCGTCGAGCTACGTTCCTGTCCACAGGAGCCCCTGTGGTGGGCTTGGACCAGGTGCCCAAAAGAACGTCAGAAAGTGCGTCGTTGAACGGCAGCAGTGGCTCCGAAGAGGTAGCTGCCGGCTGAAGCACTTCTGTCAGGAGGTTAGCCCTGACTGCCACTGTAGGGAGCTCGAGGCGCAAGGCCGCGGCCGCCCTATGCAACACCGTTGCATAACTTGCTCCCTCCTCCGTAGCCACGGAAGGAGGAGACAGCATGCCAAGGTCTGGAGAGGTGTCCAGGCCACTGGCATCACCCAGTTCCTCAGCCCAGTCCTGATAAGGCTCACATTGAGCTGTGAGAGGGTCTTCCGACCCCTCCCAGTCCTCCTCGTCCTCCAAAACAGGTGAAAAGTATGGAGGGCGGACATGAGGGACGAAAAGTCCCATCGGCGTCGGGCGATGTCGATCCGGCTCCGTGTCCGGTTCCGGGGAGAACCTGGGGACGTCGCCGCCCGGGGCCTCGGACGGCACCGTGAATGGTACCGGGGAGGTCGGCGCCGGTGGAGGTGTTATTAGGTCAACCGGCGTCGACCGGGATCCAGGCCTGGATCCGTGGGGGTCCTCCGGGGCCAGAGCCGCCGGAGACTCCGGGGCCGGAGCCACCGGGGCCGGAGCCGCCGGTGGTGCCGAAGGAGGACTCCCACTGGGGCCCGAAGGCGCACTGGGGTAACCCTTAGGCCCGAAGATGCGAGCCATGGCCGACAAGAAGTCTTGGATGTCGGCCGGAGTCGACGTCAGACCCGGAACAGGCGGGTAGGCCGGCGTCGACTGTTCGGGAACACCCAGAGCCGCGGGGGCGGTACCAACTGGACCCTCAGCCGAGTCGAGAGACCGGCGAGGGGAGGTCTTAGAGCGACGCTTCTTAGACCTCTTGTGCTTCGCCTTACTTGAAGACGAAGACTTCGACCCCGACGAATGACGGCTCCGCGACCGGCCCCTCGACCTCTCCCGGGACCTCGATCGGCGCGGAGCCGAGTGCCGGGCCTCGAGAAGCTTTCGAGACCGCTCTCGCAAAGCCTTCGGAGCGAGGGACCAACACTCGGGGCACGACTTTGGGTCGTGGCCGCGCCCCAGGCAGAAGAGACACTCTCGGTGCGGATCCGTAATCGACATCATGCGATTACAGACCTTGCATGGCTTGAAGCCGGGAATCCCTACTGACACCTTGGAGTCGAAACGACTCGAAAACTTGGACAAAAATTCTCAAAAAATACTCAGTCAAAAAATGACTGGGGCACTGCTCAATCCGGATCTGCGCTTACTGGCGCGGAAAAAGAAAGAACTGACGCCAGCGCGCATGGGCGGCGACTAAGTACTGGCCGCGACGTCATCTCGGCGATCACGACGCCGACGACGGACGCGGAGCCGCACGACGCCGCCTACCGACGCGCAGGGGTACTGCTACGCAAAACTTTCCGGATCCAGCCGGACGCCTGGGGATATTCTAAGGTAAGGAATCTGTCACTAACGTGTCTCTTTCAGATAATGCCATAGAGGCCCCTAGTTTGCGAGTGGAATGCGCTCTAGGGGGAATTGTTAATGTGCGTTTAGCTTTAATATAGCATATTTGAATGCACTTAACTATCCACCTTGCAATACCTGATTTTGATATTGGATTGCCTTTATGTGGTGGAGCAAAAGCAACAAAAAGTTGCTTTGTTTTCCTGAAAGGTTTTGTTCTTTCAGTGTAGTATAGTAATGCTCTTTTGACATCTAATGTGTGAAGAGCACGTTCTGCCACTGAATCTGGTTGAGGGAAATACACAGGCAACTCAACAGACTGGCTGATATGAAAGGCAGAAATGACTTTAGGTAAAATTTGGGGTTAGTCCTAAGAACCACTTTGTTTTGGTGTATTTGTAAAAATGGCTCTTCTATGGTTAGTGCCTGAAGCTCACCCACTCTTATCGGAGATGTGATGGAAGGCTACCTTCCAAGTGAGAAATTGTAGTTCACATTTGTGCAATGGCTCAAAAGGTGGACCCATGATTCTTGTAAGAACTATGTTGAGATTCCACACTGGAGCAGGTGGAAGTCTGGGGGGAATGACTCTTAAGTCCTTCCATAAATGCTTTAATAGCAGGCACTCTAAAAAGAGAAATGCTGTCTGTTTTGTAGATATGCAGCTATTGCAGCAAGATGTAAGCGTATGGATGTGTACGCTAAATTGGAACGCTGTAGATGTAATAGATGGCAAATGATGTTTTGGATTGAAGCATCTAGCGGATTGATTTGATTGTTGTTACAGTAAATGACAAACCGCTTCCAATTTGCTGCATAGCATGCTCTTGTGGTAGGGCGCCTAGCCTCTGATAATATTGATGCAGTCTGGTGGAAGATTAAGGTAGCCAAACTCTAGGATTTCAGGTGCCAGATCGCAAGGTTGAGATGACTGGGATCTGGATGTCTTCTCTCTCCATGGTTCTGAGTGAGAAGATTGGGAGTAAGGTGTCGTTTTTGGTGAGGAACTACTCATAGCTCCAACAGGGTTGTGAACCAGGGTTGACGGGCCCATGTGGGAGCAACTAGGATTAGTGTCAGGGACTGCTGTCGGAGTTTCCGAACCACTAATGGAATGAGTGGGAGAGGCAGAAAAGCGTAAGCAGATATCCCTGACCAATTCATCCATAGTGCATTGCCTTTGGACAATGGTTGTGGATACCTGGATGCGAAGTTTGGGCATTTTGTGTTTAGGTGGGTGGCGAACAGATCTATCTCTGGGAAGCCCCCCATTTGAAAGAATGGGAGGAGAACTTGAGGGTAGAGTTCCCATTCGTGGATCTGCTGTCGTTGACGACTGAGCAGATCTGCAATCTGGTTGTTTACTCCTGGAAGGTGTTCTGCAAGGAAATATATTTTTTGAGGTAGGGCCCATCTCCAGATGCTCTGGGCTAGCTATGAGAGCTGGAGAGAGTGTGTCCCCCCCCCCCTGTTTTTGTATGCAATACATTGCGGTCATGTTGTCTGTGCGAATCAGGACAGCTTTGCCTACTAAATGAAGTTGAAAGTCTTTCAATGCTAGAAAAATTGCTAGCAGTTCTAGATGGTTTATATGGAGTTGTTTTTGTTGCAGAGTCCACATGCCCTGAATGGTATGCTTTTGAAGATGAGCTCCCTAACCAGTAAGCGATGAGTCTGCTGTTAGCACTATCTGTGGAACCGGGTCAACGAATGGTGGCCCCTTGGAAAGGTTTTGTATGTTCCACCACTGCAGAGAGCGATGGGTGCGGCCATCCACAAACACTAGATCTGATAACTGACCTGGAGCCTGGTTCCACTGACGTGCTAAGCATTCCTGTAGGGGGTGCATTTGGAGTCTTGCGTAAGAAACGATTAAAATGCAAGATACCATCATTCCTAGCAATTGCATGAACACTCGAGCTGGTAATGAGTGTTGAGGCTGAAACTGTGATATTAGAGTCTGCATGTTGCGGATCCTGACTGGGTTGGGACATGCTGGAGCTTATGGAGTGTCTATTGTGGCTCCTAGATACACTTGTGTGTTGGGTGATTGGAGATGAGACTCAGTGAGGTTTACAGTGAACCCAAGGTTGTGAAGCAGTTGGACTGTTTTTCGAGTGTGGCGTAGGCAGCTCTGTTGCGAGCTGGCTTTTATAAGCCAGTCGTCTAGGTAGGGGAAGACGTGAATGTGCAGTCTTCTTAGATGAGCCGCGACTATTGCCAGACACTTAGTGAAAACCCTGGGTGCTGTAGTTACTCCGAATGGGAGAACTTGAATTGATAATGTTGTCCGTCCACCACAAACCTGAGGTATTTCCGGTGAGCAGGGTGAAAGGGAATATGGAAATAGGCGTCCTTTAAGTCCAGAGTGGACAGAAAGTCGCCTTGCTGAAGGAGTGGGAGCACCTGTTTGAGTGTGACCATGTGAAAGTGGTCGGACTGAATGTACAGATTTAGTTCTCTGCAGGTCTAGAATAGGCCTGAGAGCCGTCCTTTTTGGGAATTAAAAAATACAGGGAGTATACCCCGGTCCCCTGGTATTGTAATGGAACTGGCTGTATAGCGTGTTTTTCCAAGAGAGAGAGAACCTCTTGCTTTAGGAGGGTGAGATGCTCTGGTGACATTGCATGTGATCTTGGAAGAATATTTGATGGAAGTGTCTGTAAGCTCCAGGCAGTAACCATACTGGCTGGAGGTGATTGAATTCCAGACAGGCATGAATTGGGAGAGACGTCCCCCCAACAGGAGTGGAATGATCGGGGGTAACGGAAGGAAGTCCCTGTTTGTTTGCAGGGGAAGTGCGGGTGGAGGTACCTCTGCTTCTTCCCTTGCCATGGTTTCCTCTAAAACCTCCTCTGAAATAACCTCTTGAAGAGGGGGATTGGTTGTTGCCCTAGTAAGAAGAGGAGGGATTTTCGGTGGACACAGTTTTTGAACCACCCCTGTAAAGGGAGCGGCGAAAGGAACCCCTAGTGGCAGGTAACTGCAAAGCCCCATGGACTTTGCGACCTCATTGTACTTTCATCTTTTCCAGCGAGGTATCAACAGCTGGGCCAAAGAGCTGCTCCTTGTTGAATGGTTGGGTAAGGATGGAGGCTTGCACCTCCGGCTTGAAGCCTGATATTCTCAGCCAAGCATGCCTGCGTAAGAGTACACTGATGTTGACTGCAGGAGCTGCTGTGTCTGCTGCGTCTAGGGCACGCCTAATGGATGTATTGGTGATACATTTACCTTCCTGAATAAGGTAATTAGCCTTAGATTTGTATTCATCAGGTAAATGTTGTATGAGTTTCTCTAACTCATCATAATGAGCCCTATCATAACGAGCCAACAGAGCTTGAGCGCTGGCAATGCGCCAGTGATTTGCTGCCTGTGAAGCCACTCTTTTACCTGAGGCATCAATAAGCTTAGACTCCTTATCAGGAGGAGGAGCCTCACCTGTGGTTTGTGAGTTAGCTCTCTTGCAAGCGTTGGCGACTACAAGAGAGTCTAAGGGCAGCTGGCCTCTAATGTAAACAGGGTCGGTAGGAGCGGGTTTATATTTTTTGTCCACCCTAGGTGTAATTATCCTTGCCGTTACAGGGTCTTTAAATACCTCATCCGTGTGTTTTAACATGCCTTTGAGCATTGGTAAGGTATGAATAGCTCTTTGGGAAGAAGTAAGTGTTTCAAAGAGGAAATCCTCTTCTAAAGGCTCCTTATGGAGCTCCACCCCACGATATTGAGCAGCCCTGTTAAGGAGCTCAATGTACCCAATGTTGTCGTCAGGTGGGGAGGGTCTGGAGGGATACAAATCAGGGTCATTGTATGTGTTTGGGTCTGTATGATAATCTTCCCAAGGGCCAGTGTCCTGTAGCCTATCATGATCCTCATCCCCATCCCCTTCATCCTGTGGGTCAGGTGAAAGTGGTGGTGAATTTGATGATGAGATGAGCAAGTTGGGATCAGTGGGAGAAGGAGGTGGAATATAAGGGGGAGAAGGGTTAGTACCTACACTCTTCCTTTTAAGAGGAATGTGGTAGTCCTCTGATAGGTCAATCTTCTGGTTTTTTTTTTGGAAGAGTGGCATGAATATGTCCTGTTTCAGGGTTGATCACCAGTTTTTTCTGCTTCGAATCCGAAGGCGGGGCATCGGGCAGAGGCTCTTTAGAGGGAGTGGCTTTCTCTTTATGTGTCGGTCTCAGCATCGAAGGTTTCGGCTCCGAGCCTTTCGGTGTCGAAGGTGGAATCTTCTGCAACGGTGGTATTGTGACCAACACATGCTTGGACTTGTGTTTCGGCGCCGAAGGTGTTGGTTCGGCGCCAGAGTGGGGCCGGCTCGAGCCAGAAGGCTTGTCTTTCTGTTTTGGAGCCCAGCCCAAGGGCGGGGGCGCCGGAAACGTTTTGTCGGTGCCGACCTTGGCCCGAGGGCAGAGGAGGGAGCGGAGCCTTTGTTTTATGTTGAGGGGGCAAAGGGGTATCTTTACTCACGGTACGCTGACCCGGAGTAACCTGCTCCTCTTCTTCCATGTCGGAGTCGGCCTCGGAGATCTGTTCTTCTTCTTCGGCTCCTTGAGCTTGATGTTCAGTGTCGGAATCTTCGCTGCAGATGTCCGGTGCGGAGCCGCTCTGGTGTCGCATCTCGTGGCGTCGAGCCCGACGGTCACGAAGTGTCTTTTGCGATCGAAACGATCGACACGCGTCGCAGTCGTTCCCGTCGTGTTCCGGGGACAAGCAGAGGTTGCACACTTCGTGCAAGTTGGTGCGTGGAAACTTAGCACGACACCCGGGACAGAACTTGAAGGGAGTCTGTTCCATCAACTGCTAGCGCGGTCGGTGCGGGTAGGTCCGACAGCCTGCCACGAGTTTCCCGATCGAAGGTTTTCCGAGGTGAGACGATGCGCGTCGCATGGGGAACCGCGATCGATAATACCATCGAGGGTAGTGGATAGCGCGAAGGGGTCCGAAAACGGTACCGAACGGGAGCACAGCAATACACATTCAAACCCGATGGCGGAAAAAAACAATCTAAGGATGGAGTCTATGCCCATGCGCACTATCACCGAAAGGAGGAGTCACCTACCTCGTGACTGGAAAGACTTCTTCGAACAAAAACAAAGTGCAAACATCCGGACCCAACACTAGATGGCGATCTATGCATAGCATGTGATCTACAGTTCACATGCCTTGAACAGAACTCTATGGCCCTACCCTTCGGCGATTAAACAGAGTGGTTTCCCGGGGCAGACACTCTTAAATCCCGCTCAAATGACATATCGCATGTTCGGACAGTCAGCCCTCCACTAGCAAGAACACTAATTACAATGAGGAAAAGAAAATGGAAACATTGCATTAATATAGAACTATGACTGTAAAGCGCGACACCTCTAGCCTACGTTTCTGGTAACCACTTCTTCACTGCTCTTCTTTCTTGAGCGTTATTCTTCATTTTCCATTTCTATATATGGTTTATAAAAGATGGAAGCGTGCGCTACTGTGTTAGGTTTAATTTCGCATTTTAATCCTTCTCTCTGCAACACTTGGTATCGTCTGCGACTATTTTCCTGTGCCAACGTACCTACTGTAATGGAACGTAATGTCAGTCAGCTGCTCCCAACTCTACTCTAGGCAACTGGCATTGGCTTTAAAAGGCAAAGCTCTCTCTGCTTTGTGTGCATGCTTTATATGACTGGATATAGCTGAAGAGGTGGCCATTTTGTGTGAAGAAAGTAGAGCTGCATTCCGGTGGCGGGGGGGGGGGGCTGTGTCTGAAACACAGGAGTGTTTACGGATTAGAAATAGTGCAAAGCAGTCTTTGATGACTCGTTTCCCCCACAATACACAAGAAAACACAAGTGGTACAGTGATAGAGCAATCAATTTCAAAGGCGATTGTTTGCTTATTTGTTGGCAATTATGAAAACTGGACTTGATTTTACTATTTGACCTGGTTCTTCGACTGAACCTCAGCGCCCAATCAGACCTGGTGCGCAACCAGCTACAGATCTCATTTAATTTATCTGTGACCCCTCCCACCATATAAATGCCAGTCAGCACTCCAGATCCTTTGGCTAAGGCAGGGAGTGGCTGTAGACTGTTCAAATGCTCAGAAACTGGAGGAGCCAGACAGAGGATGGTTTGAGTCATGAGTGTAGATGAGCACATCTCGGCCAGTCGCTAGGCTTGAGGTAGTTGTCCACCTGAAGGAGTGAGGACCCACAAGTCTCTTGTAACGCAAGTAAAAGATAAAGCAGTACCCTCCTTAGAAGCAGTGGCTAGCGAGTGGGGGTTGCAGTAGTTTGAAAAAGGGTATATAACACTGCCTGACCTACATTATCTTGTTGGCGTGCTAAAACATCCACACAGTAGTGTTCAGTAAACGTGTGTGGTGTAGATAATGTAGCTGCTTTACAAATATCAGCTATTGGGATATGTCCTAAAAAGGCCATAGTTGCTCCTTTTTTTTTTTTTAATGAGTGGAATGTGCTCTTGGAGCTAAATGTTAAGGTCTTTTAGCTTTTATGTAACACGTTTGAATGCCTTTGACTATCTACCTAGCTATGCCCGATTTTGGTTAAACTGGGAGACTACTTTGGGTAGGAATGTAGGATTAATACGAAGAACCAGTTTGTCTTTATTTATTTGAAATAAAGGTTCTTCTAGGGTCAAGACCTGGAGCTCACAAACATGCCAGAGGGAGGTAATAGCAACTAAAAATGCCACTTTCCATGATAGAAATTGAAGAGGGCATGAGTGCAAAGTCTCAAAAGGAGGACCCATATTTAAGTTCCAGTTCATGTTTGTAGGTAGTACATGGTTGTGATATCGTCCGTCCGGACTAGGACAACATTGTGTGATAGATGAGGAAGAAAGGCATCTAGTGCTTGGAAGACTGCCTGAAGTTTCAAGTAGTTGATGTGAAGGGATTGTTGTTTGGCGTCCCACAGACCTTGTATTGTCAGGTCTTGTAGGTGCGCAACCCATCCTGTTTCTGTCTGTGGTTAGAAGGACATGAGGCAATGGGTCCAAGAAATTCTGCCACTTTAACAGATTATTGGGATTCCACTATTGCAGAGAACTGCGAGGGTGGAAGTCTATTAACACTAGATCCGGAAGCTGACCCTGTGCTTGAAACCACTGGCGAGAGAGACACTGTTGCAGCGATCGCATGTGCAGTCTTGCGTGTGGAATTATGGCAATGCAAGACGCCATTATTCACAGTAAGCGCATGACAGTCCAAACTGTGCGAGTGCTGTTTAGCTGGAACAGAGGTAGAATTGTTTGAAAATTCTGTATCCGAGCTGGATTGGGATAAGCTAACCCCAACTGTTTGTTGAGTGTTGCACCAAGGTATGGTTGAACCTGATGAAGTTGAAAGTGAGATTTGGGGACATTGATGGCGAACCCTAAACTGTGGAGCAGATCTACCGTCAACTGAATGTGCTGTTGACATTGTTGATGGGCGCTGGCTTTGAGGAGCCAGTCATCTAGGTATAGAAATACATGAACACTTTGTAGTCTTAAGTGTGCTGCTACTACAGCCAAGCATTTTGTGAAAACGCGAGGTGTGGTAGTGACTCCAAATGAAAGAACTTTGAACTGGTAGTTGTTTCTGATGAGAAGGGTGTATGGGTATGTGAAAGTAAGCACAGTTTAGGTCCTGTGTGGCTATAAAGTCGCCATGTTGTAGAAGGGGAATGACATCCCGTGAGTGACCATGTGAAAATGTTCTGAAAGGATGTAGTAATTGAGGGGTCTGAGATCCAAGATTGGTCTTAAAGACCCGTCCTTTTTTGGAATGAGAAAGTATAGCGAATATACTCCTGTTCCCTGTTGTTGAAGAAGGACTGGTTCTATGGCCCCTTTGAGGAGAAGTGATTGTACTTCTTGCTTTAGAAGTGTTATGTGATAACCTATGAGTGCGAGGTGGGATGTTGAATGGCGTGGTAATGAGCTCCAGACAATAGCCATGTTGGATAATGGCTAGTACCCATTGGCCTGTGGCGATGGATTCCCAGACTGGATGGAAAAACTGAAGTCTTCCCCCGACAGGTGTAGTGTGGTTGGAGGGAAGGGTTTGGCAGTCACTGTTTTGCAGTGGAGGATACTCCGCGGGTGGAAGCACCCCTGCCTCTATTGTTACCACATGTAAAGGAGCCCTTGAAAAAGCCTTTGGAGTAGGTGGATTGGCCCTGCTTCATTTGAGAAGTGGAGGCGTGACTGTTTGAGGATTTATATCTGCCCCTATAACCTGAGCGATGAAAGGAGCCTCCAGATGGATTAGTTTGTAGGGCACCCATGGATTTAGCAGCGTCTGTAACCTTTTTTTTATTTTCTCCAGGGTGGAGTCCACCTGAGGCCCAAAAAGGTGTTCCTTGTCAAATGGCATGTTAAGAACTGCTTGTTGCAATTCTGGCTTAAAGCCAGAGCACCAGAGCCAAGCAAGTCTCTTGAGAAGGACATTGGTGTTTATTCCTCTTGTGGCTGTATCTGCTGCATCTAAGGCACATCTGATAGAGTTATTAGTGATGGCCTGACCGCCTGCGACAATTCTGCGACAATTTGTTGCCCCTTTTTACGATACTCCTCAAGGAGATATTGTAATAACTCTTCCATCTCAATCCATTGAGCCCTAACGTAGCGTGCTAGAAGGTCCTGGAAATTGGCAATCTGCCAGTGGTTAGCTACTTGGGCAGCTACCAGTTTCCCAGCTGCGTCGATATGCTTACTTTCTTTTTCAGGGGGTGACGTATCTCCAGTTGCTTGATTATTAGCTCTTTTACCAGCAGTGGTGGCAACTATAGAGTCTGGTGGTACCAGACTTCATATAAACAGAGGGTCTGATAGGGCAGGTTGATATTTCTTATCTTCCTGTGGGGTAATAACCCTGGCACGGATAGATTTCTTGAAAAGATCAGCGTGCCACAACATACCATAGATAAATACTGTGCGACCCTGTGTGTAGATGTGTCAAAAGGGAAATCTTGTTCTAATGAGTCCTCATGTAACTCAACACCATGGTAGGTAGATGCCCTGAGCAATGACCGGTTAGGCACTAGCATTCTCAGGAGGGGAGGGTCTAGCTGGATATAGATCCAGGTCATTAGGTGCTATGGTATCAGTATCAAATGTCCCATGGATCTGGGTCTCCTAATGTGTCTTCCATACCCCCCCAGTGCTTGATCTTGGTGAGTCTGGAGGTGCGGCATCTACAGGATCATGATGTGGAGATGCATGAGAGGAAGGAGGAGATGGTGGTGATGGTGTTGGAGGTGGAGCAGGAGGAGGATGATGAGCAGGACTACTAGCAGTGTTCTTTGTCCTCTTTTTTTGTGGCATAGGAGACACGAAACCTCCTCAAAAGTCAATTGCCTCTTAGTTGGAGGAGAGGCCAGTTCTGTGTTGAATCTGGATTTTTCTTTGTCGAATATCCATGGTTCCGAGGATAGGCTCAACAGGAGACATAGAAACTATGGAATGTTGCAAAGTTCTTGTCTCGGCTGATTTCAGAACCTAAAAATGCCTCGAGGATTTAGACTGAACTGGTTTCGGAACCGAAGCTTTCAAAGCGGGGAGATGATTTTTGGCCGGCGCAGAAGCAGTCAGTTGCTGGGTCAGATCCAAAGAGTGGGAGGATACCGACGGATGTGCCCAATCTGAGGAAGCTGATACTAGGGATTTAACCTTGGTGGAAGCTTTCGTGCCGGACCCGAGGGTGGGGCATCCGAAGTGTCTTATCGGATCAGACCATGGCCAGATGGCAGTGGTGGTCCGGCGACCTCCGATAATGGAAAGGGTGAGAATTTGGAGGTCTTTTTAGGTGGAAGGTCAGGGTCGATAGTACTCACAGCTTCCCAAGTGGCAGGTTGTACTCCAAATCGTCATCCACTTCGGAGCCGGAAATCTCCTCGGTGGGTAAGGCTTCTTCCTCCTCGGCAGCATGCTCTTCCTGGGCATGCTATTCTCCGAAAAAGTCGGGAGTGTCGTCTTCGCAGCAACAACACATTTCCAGATGACACTCTCTCCGATACCAGAGAGTCTACTTCGATCGTAAAGACTTGCAGGAGTCACAATCAGCCTAATGATGATCGGGCGAAAGGCAAAGATTGCATTCGAGATGTTGGTCCATGTGCGGGTACTTGGCGCGACACAGGAGGCAAAATTGAAAAGGTGTCCGTTCCATAAGGAAAACATTTTTAGTGCCAACGGGTGTACGTGGAGAGTAGGCCAGAGACAGGCAGCGCCCCAAAGGGCGATCGATCGGTGCCTGAACTGTCTAATTTGAAGCAGCGCTGTAATGGAAAGGCACGATGGAAAGAACTATACCATCAAAGACAGGCTAGAACCGAGAAGTTGTACCGAACAATAGTTGAACAAGGAGGAGAGGCACACACGTCTGAACCCAACGGAAGAGAGAAAACAAACCAACAAAGGCGTCGATACCTCGTGACTCAAAATAATTCTTCAAAAACAACTTCTACAATTCCGAACCCAACACTAGATGGCAGGAGTATGTGTATCTACAGCCACACATACCATCGAACAATAGGATAACAAGTAAGGAACATTTCCTTCTGCATCATATGATGGTCATTAATGGTCATAAATGTGTAATAGAGTAGAAAGCATATCCCAATTCCACGGTTGTCAATACAACAAAATACTATTCTAAAAAGTCTAAGCGCATGAAAAGAAGCACCTCGAAATTGCTTTGTAACTAAATTCTTTAATGCGGCCTGACCTACTAAAGTGTCAGCTCTAGTATCCCCATCTAAGCAGTAGTGCCTAGCGAAAAATGTGTACTAACCTCCAGGTGGCTGCTCTACAAATTTCAGTAAGAGGAACATAATTTTCCAAGGCAGCAAATGCTGCCCTACTTTGTCTAAAGAGAACTCCATGTTTAACAAGGAGAGGTTTGATAGAAAATGGATAACAGCATGCAATGCATAGTCCTGAATAGGCCATAATTAACAAATAGTTGATTTGTCTAATGAATGTCTTTAGTTGTGTCCAAATAAAATCTAAGGAGTCTCCTGACATCTAAAGAATGAAGCGATCCCGCTGCTGGCAAAGAGGGAATAATGAAAAAACAGGTAGTGAGTGATCTAGTTTGGGTCAGATTTAAGTAACGATTTTAGGAAGAAAAAATGGATGTGTCCTTGCAACTACACTATTAAGAGTGTAAAAATGTGCATAGTTCTACTGAAGAAAGGGCTTAAAGTTCACTGACTCATTGCCGAAGTGCCACCAGAAAAGCTACTATCCATGATCCAAGGAGCTGCAATGAGGTCTTATGAATGGCTTCAAATAAGGGACCCATTTCTTTGGATAGAGCTAGATTCAACTCCCATAGATGAGGATGCCTAAATGTTGGAAAAGTACTCTTCAATCTTTCCAGAACGTCTGATCACAGAATTATAATGAAAGATTTGAGAGGGTCCTTTTCTTGCGCTGTAATGGCAGGAAGATGGGCAAAATGAAAGAGTATTGAAGCTTTGATTGAACTAGGTGAAGCAGATAAGTAATGATCTCCTTCTCTTGATAGGCAATAGGGTCATGGTTGTTCAAGCACATTACAAATCATTTCCTATTAAATTCATAAGAGGCCCTGTTAGAGGTGTGTTTTGCCTCCCTAATAATCTCCTAGTCTTGTGGGACATTTAGATGTCTGTATTTAATGATTTCAGGAGCCTTGCTCCCAAATTCAATGATTGTATGTTGAAAGGGGGGGGGAGGGGGGGAGAGAATTGTGCCTTTTGTTCTCAAAAACTGGTGTTGTTTACTCAACAATTTCTTGTGGGGCCTCATAAAGCGAGAGGTGAAATTGTTCCGGAAACTAACACTGCCTCAACCATTCTGGTGCTATTAAAATCATCTTTGCATTGGATAGTTTGAGTTTGATCAAAATTGATGGAATTGTGGAATTGGTGCAAAGACATTTATTTTAACCAATTCATCAAATGGACATTGCTCAATGACTTTACTTCCCGTATTCTGGATGCATACAGTGGTCATTTTATGTTTGGACTGTCTGGGAATAAGTCTATTTTGACAAAGCGCAAGCCTTGAAAACTTTCTAGGAAGGCTCCATCATATAACTCACATTCATGATTGTCTACATAGGATCTGCTTATATCATCTGCTTGATAATTGGAAAGGCCTGGTAGGTGACCTACCTAAATTGATGTGACAAGTTTCTTGCCAGTAGACAATGCCAAAGTGCTTGAGAATCCAGTGACTAGATCCTTGACCTAGTGCCTCCCTGCTTGTTGAGATAAAGCATTGTGCTCATTTTGTCTATTTGTATCAAGATTTTATTTGTCATTGTTTGATGGATGGTGCATAAGCTTTCAGTGCTAAACAAACTGCTTTGAATTCCAGGTCATTTATGTGGTAAATCTGTTTCAGTAACCATAGTCCTTGCATGGTGAGAGCTTGTAGATGGGCTTCCCATCCTGTCAGACGTATCCATCCAAATGGTTTGGCATGTCTTGGTGAAAAAAAATTCCCTTTAAGAGGTTGTGTCTGTTGCAACACCATTTGAGAGATTTCTTGACCTATATGGCAGTATTAAATTCACCTTCCTAGTCATCATTCCATTCGGACCCCTGATCCACTAGGCTTCATGTGCAGAAGTGCATTTGGTATTAGGAGGATACACTAGGCCATGAACCCCAATAAGGATTAAATCTGTTGCACTTTCCTCCGAAGCATAAGCTTCTCCCGTTTGTGTTTTCAGAGTTGCTCCAAGGTGTAGAGAACCTGCACCAGAAACAACACAGAGTTAAAGATCGATGAGCAAATCTAGTTGACATAATGTGCTACACGTGCTGTTGAAGTCCAACTAAGCCAGTAGACCAGAACGTGTCTTTATGAACTAGTCGTCCAGGAAGGCATAAAGAAAGCGCTTTTACCTTCAAAGGTGAGCAGCCACCACAGCCATAAACTAGGAGAAAGTTCTCGGGACAGATTTCAGTCCGAAGGTCAGATCTTTATATTGATGATAGGCCTCATTTATTATGAATCTTAGAAACATTGCGTTTTGCTGCTGCAGGTGTGAGAAAATAAGCATCTTGTAAATCCTCAGAACACATTTGGCATCCTTTCATAAGCTGTGGATAAAGCGGATACAAGACTAGCATCCCGAATTTCTGTAACCCAATCCATTTGATAGTCCGTCTCAGGTCAAGGATCAGCCTGAAGAACAAATTACTTAACACACTTTTGGTGGATTCTCTAACTGCAGATTCCTCACATTGTGAATACTCCCGGGCGCCAGACTGGATCCAGAGAGTTTCTCAGCAATACCATTGTGCGCTGGTAGGAGACGTTATGCGGCTCTACGTTCGATCACTTCCACCCCGGATGTGACATTGGGACTATAATATAACCGCCATTTCTACCCGTTGATGTCAGTTTCTTTTGGATATCTATTTATGCAGTCGGAAGCGGAGCCCTAATAATCAGATTGTGCCAGTGTGCAGATCTCTAGTCTTTAGTATGGACCAACGGAGTCCATTCTACAAAATAGGAAAGGAGGGTCTATGAGAAATATGAAGTTAGATAGAGTAGTCACCAGAGGGAGCATTAGCGAAGACAAGATCGCCGATAAGAGATTTCTAACTGCTGATTTCACACCTTGGGAATAGATATCAAAGCAGAACCTCCCCAAGTGTGGGTATGTGAAATGGCTCAGACTTTCAAGAAATCCTTCTCCAGTCGAGACGATTAAGTCGCTCTTCCTCCTTGGATGGATGGTGAGGGGCATAGAACGCCTGCAGAGTGACAGACTACCCAGTGTGGAAAGGTGTTACAACTTTTGGGAGAAATGCTGCCTTGAACCAACGATCCCACTGCTTGTGGCAGTACCACATGGTGATAATGTCTCAGGGATGTAGAATTCCTATAGCCCGACGCCCGGGACATATTGTTAGGGGTCAAGGGCAACAAGTTTTCATGTGTATTTTGTCCTTGGAACAAGTAGGCCCAACCCTTTGGCTGCTAGTTTACAGTATCACATTATGGATCAGGCAAAGGCATTGACTGCAGTTAAGGTAATATTTGTGTCAATTTGTTCATGCTGTTCAAGCTTGTATTTATGGCTCATTAATGCAAAGCCTTTATTATTAGGGTGAGCGCTCTCAGTAAATGTTGTAAGCTCAGCCTGCACTACTGACAGTGCTTCCAGTATAAAAATGTGTACACACGTTTTCAATGATTAACAGTATGAGGCTATGTATAATGCTCCCAGAATGCTCTCTGATTAGATGCAAATATTTGCAGAAGCTTGAAAGCAAGATTGATGATTCTTGGCTTTCAAAATAAAATGTTCACAAAAAATGCAAAAACATTTTTTAAACTAATGTAAAATATTAAGTGCCATTTCTTTGTAGTATCATTTAGTAAAATGTGTTGATGTATGCTAGTATTTCCCAAAAATATTCATAATGGAAATTCAGTGTAACCAGTTTTAACAAGATTATGGGAAACAAAAATAAACTAGCATTGGTAAAGCCAGTAGGTCTGAAATTGTTTGTCAGCCTTTTGGTTTTGTCAACGCGTGACTTGTTTTAGCATGGTTTTTGTAAAAGCTTACTGGCGTGGGAGCTGCCAGGCCCTCACCATTATAACAAACATTGGCAAAAGCAAAAATTGTTTTGGTCTCAAAAAGCACACATTGCCACAGTAGTTCCAGGCACTGACTGTGTCAATGTGCTCCTTGTGAGAGAACAGAATGCACCGTCACTCACAGTGAAGCTAGCCAATAGACAGAGAGAGACAGAATGAATTTTAATAAACATAAAAGGTCATGGTTAACACAAGACCTAATTAGGGGCCCAATTATTAAATAAAGTCTCATAAGTGCACCCATGTCCTTGCATTAAGTGCAAATCTACAGTTTTTGTGAATTCACAAGACTTTACAGAAGTAGGCCAAGAAATAGTACTTCTAGAAAATATTTGTGAACTGCATTTTAGCATGAGCAAATATGCAGGTGTAGATTTGCTCATGCGAAAATCTGAGTGTTTGCAAGTTCACTTTCCGCACAAAGTGACAAGATGATTTTGTTACAGGACAAGTAGATTCATGAAGCAACCTGCCCCATGGACAAGTAGATATTTTATTAAATTCCACACCCCTGTTTGTCTGTGAGAACCTGTACCTGTTCTTCCCTGATGGATGGAAGGAAGGCTTTTACTGCCAAGAGAATCACCTGCAACTCATGCAAGCTGATGTGGATGGAAGTTCCACTAGAAACAAGAGTCCTCAGATTTCATCCTGTCCTAAATGACCTCCGACACCTGGATGGAATCTGAGAGGTTCCTCTGGTGTTGAACCCACTGAGACTGTGCCGCTGGTGTGGTCCACCAGCAGGATGCAGGCAGCCAAGAAGCCTCAGACTCACTCTACTTAATATTCAGGCATAAGGTGAAAACCTAGGGATCATAGCCAGAGTGCCCCAGACTCATTGAGGCGGATAGAAGGCTCAAAATAGCAGTGTCCACGATGGTACCAATGAAAGCAAGCCTCTGTGAAAGAGTCAGCTGAGATTTTGGCACATTGGTGGAGACTTCCAGCAATGTCAAGAGACTGGCCGTCATCTGGGGGTAGTGCACAACTGCTTGTGGCGCCCACCTTCAACAGTCACTGAGGTAGGGGAAGACTGGTATTTCCAAGCTCGGAAGATGGGCAGCGAACACCACCATCACTTTTGTGAGCACCAGAGAGTTGCTGGTAAGGCCGAAAAGGAGCCCCAACAACAAAGTGCTTGTGCCCTACTAGGAACCGCTGGACAGGGATGTGAAAATAGATGTCCTCAATGTCCAATCCCACCATCCTGTCGCCTGGATTCAGGATAGACAGAACATGGGCCAGAGTGACCATCTTGAACTTGCCCTTCTTGAGGAAGAAGTTTAGCGGGCGGAGATCTAGAATAGGATGAATTCTTCTCTCCTTTGGCCCTGAAAGTAACAGAAGTAGCAACTAGTCCCACCTTCTGATGCTGCCACCCTCTATAGTTTTCTTCTCCAATGGAGCTTGAACTTCCTGTTGGAGAATTGACAAGTGGTCCTCTGGAAGTCGCTGTGGTGTACGTGGCATGTTTGAAGGAGTTGACAGGAAGGGTAGGGAGGAAAGGAAAGGTAGCCAAGTTGAATGATATGGACCACCCATCCGCCACTTAGGGAAAACTAAAGGGGTTTTGCAGTGGCAGTAGAGGGTGGGTGTGTAGAAAGTGGGGTGGGGGTGAAGGGGATTGCAGGAAGGGGAGGGTAGACGGTTGTGGAAGGTGATCGGGGAGGTACGGGGGATTCGTAGGTCACTGCCTTTGGGGGCTTTGACTCTGTGGGACAGATCCCCAACCTCTGCCTCGAAAGGTATGAGAGATCTATTGATGCAGAGGTAAGGTCCGACATGGCCTCTGCTGCAGGCTTCTTACGAAGCCGTGAAAGGAGTGCAGGGGAAACTGCTTTGTGTGCGGTGCTAGGCCGAGGGAGCATGCTGTTGCCTTGCTCTCTTTGACGTCCTCTATGTCTCCTATGTTCTCATCAAAGGACATGTCCATGAGTGATTGCTGGACATCAATCAAAAATCCATCCTGTAGTACCTATCCAGGTGTGTCACCTGGATAGCACAGCACAGGTCTCAGCATTGCTTGGGCCGACGCTGGTTGGGTTGTCAGAGGTAAAGAACTTGGTACCAGTGGTCTTGGCGTCTACATTGGTGGTGCAGCTGAACTTCTCAACGGCAAACTGGTTAGTACCGATAACTGCCTCCATGTCAATCGAAACTCCTTGGCGTGGTGGGAGTGTATGGAATGATGGTAATGCGGTTTTATTCACCTCCTTTCGCTAGAACCCCTCTATGGGAGTCTCTTCTATGAAGTGCCCAGACTCAGTAAAGGGAGCCCCCTCTCTGGCTTACTTCCTGTTTTTTTTTAATCTCCTACTGTCCCCCTGAGGTCTTCCAGTTTCCCTCTGAGGCGAATCCCTTAACAGATGGTAAAAGTAAGGGGAAATGTTCTCCGATATTAAAAATGAAAGTGAAAAATCCTGACCCTGAAGAAATTTCTTTAAAAAATCTTGATGATCCCCAGTAAGTGTAATGAGACCCTCTGAACAAGAGCCAGAATGAAAGAACTGAGGCTGTAAGGCACACTGCCAGTACAGTGCGTGCCTGAAGATGGAAACTACTGCCATCTTAAAGGAACAGTGTATGCTGCTTGCAGCTGAAAACGTCTGACCTGACAGGGAACTTTTCCTTTCTGTTTTTTTCCGGAGAGAAGAGTAAATTAATTTTGGATGATGCAGCATATTTCTTTCAGTTGGGTGTTGCAATGTGGACATATTAATATTTAATAGGAGACAAGACTGATAAGGCCCCCCAGATCTGCATCATGCGTGAGGTTCTTGCTGCAGGCTTAACTTACTAACAGCGTGCCATATTTCATGCAGATTCATTAAAAAAGCTAAAAATTAAGATGTTTTACCTCCCTTTAGTTTTGCTCCCTGTGCAATGTACTGAACATACCAACAGAACACAAAACATGGAAAAGACTATAGAATTTCATCTCTGTTTGTTCAATGGTTGGGACAGTTATAAATGGGTTCCATTTATAAGCAAATTAGCCATTTGACCCTTCCCTTTAACTGTGCATGAATTTGAAATTACCAACCATCAGATAAGCATCTGCCAGATTTCGTGCAAATTCATCAGGTGGCGTTTACGTTATAGGCAAACCAAAAAATGCCTTTTCAGTTATGAATAGGTCTCTAAAATGTAATTCTTCAAAGTCTGCCCGATATGTCATGTGCATTTGGAAATTGCATTAGCACCTGCGAGGGTATCCTGGCGCTAAGCAGGTTCAGCTTCTTGTGCAACTCAACAAGAGAGGAAGAGGCTCTGATGTGGAGGCCCACGCTTTAGGAGGAGTCCAAAACTACTGAACCGATGAATACCAAATTGGGAAAAGCATGACTTCTGGTTGAAGCTGTACTTTGATGCACTTTGGTGTAACTCTGTTCAGCGGTGTAGCAAACACCAACATTTCCTATCGGAGTTAAAAGGAATAATGCGATCGATCAATCTAGCTCTCTGTCTACCCATCTGTCTATCTACCTATCTGTCTACCCATCTTCCCATCTACCGACCTACCTGTCCATCTACATACCTCCCTGTCTACCTATCTACCCATCACTTCACAGTCTGTTGATCTAGCAGTATGTTTTAGCACAGGATAAGCCCAATGCCATCCAAGCCAAGCTAGAAAAGTAGCAAAGTCTTTTGCCATTTTTTAGCAAAGGTTTTAAGTAAAGGATTAAAAGTGCTGACCACAGTGAGTTAAAAAACAGATATGCAGACATTTTACCATTTCATTCACAGTTTTACAGCTTTGGATTGGTAAAATACCATCCACGCCTAACTAGAATTAGAAAAAAAGGTATCTCCTGGACCATGTTTCCCTATTACTCATCAGAAAAGCATAGTTTTCTCAATACCAAAGGGAGCAAGCACACAGTATAAATCCAAGCAATACTCTTGCAGGTTTAGACTGCTGCATACATTATCCGAACACAAATATATTAAAAAAAGAACCAAAGGTTATAGTGACATAGTTGGGTGAAAATGCCAGTTAAAGGTAACATTTATATAAAAAAAATAAAAAACACTAAATGGATTTATAGTTTCCAGAGTTAACTAGAACTTGTGCCTTCACCATGCTCAGTGTTGTCATCAATGAGGTCATTTGAGATGTTCTCAGTGATACCATCAATGATGTAATTGAACATGTCATGAGTGATGCAGACTGTGGAGCCGTAAGCAGAGCATGGCGAGGGCACCGCAAACTCCAACTAGTGAATTTCAGTGGTTTTCGGAGTTTAAAATTGTACGTTTTAACAGTCAATTTCTCCTATCCATATCATCACCTTAACCTTTGGCTTTGTCAGTGAATTTTTTATTTTTTTATTTAAAGTTAGATCTTATTACCAGACCCAAATATAACATCACTCTAACCTTTGGTTATTTCAGTGCGGCTAGGCCTGGACCCAACCTCCTGCAGACAGCAACGCCCTCCCTTCCCACTGGACACCCACTGCACTTTTTTTTCTGTAATTCATTTTCCAGATGCCTCAAGTCCCACAGGGTCGGGCACCCCAACATATTTTAATTGGGACACCCCCCACAAGGGGGGTGGGGGGGTAGGGTTTCCCCTATCCTGCCCCCTTTTATGATATTCTTTGAACATTTTCAGAGCATGGGCACTGAGGTCCCAGTGTCGTGTAATGGGTGCTGCAATGCTTCTTATGCTGTGACCCGCCAATTGGAGAGCTCTCTCCTGTAGGACTGATCTCTGTATTTCTGGAACAAATTGACTGAGGGGGCAAAGAGCCTGCTTGGCCAATCATAATGCCTCATTTTTAAATCCCCAGTCCCGCTGGGCTCCGGAGTGACCAGCAGTCAATATATCTGTATTTGTTTAACCTTAATTTATCCAAAACTACTGACTGCATTTGCACTAAATCACAAAAAGCATACTTTCTGGTTAAAGATCTACCCATTTTCCAAATCTGTGCAATTCTGTTTCTGTTCAGCCATTTCTGTATTATTGTTTAAGTTTCACTATCACAGTATATAACATACATTGCGCTCAAAACAGGTCCTCATGTTTTTAACAACTCTGCTAATTCAACCTCTAAAAAAAAATGTTTGAAATGGAAAGCAAATTAGGATCCTGGTTTAGATATACCTTCTACAACCTAATCTGTCTGAATGCCTGGGGAGAAGTTCCTGTAAACAGGATTGGTTTTCAATGGGTGGCAGGAGGCTCAGGTTTTGAAAGCGGTCTAAAGTTTCACAAAGTGACTGATGTCATTGAGCCAACTCTGAACTAAATATAAAGTGATAAATTGTGATCTGCTCAATAATTTTCTAAAATTATCAGCAGGCATCCAAAAGCAAAAAGCAGAGAAGTTGCATTTTTGGGGGTTGAGTTTTAAGAGTAAAGTGCATGATGTGTCCAACAGGTGTAAATTGTCTGC
The DNA here is from genome assembly GCA_963921515.1 of Calotriton arnoldi. Classification (NCBI taxonomy): domain Eukaryota; kingdom Metazoa; phylum Chordata; class Amphibia; order Caudata; family Salamandridae; genus Calotriton; species Calotriton arnoldi. The sequence goes on from CAWUFW010001300.1 coordinate 2,632,363, forward strand.
AAAATCAGAAAAGTCTACAAGATTTCCCGAGGTAAAAAAACTTTACACAAAGCAATCAGACTCCGATCTACATTCACCCTATATACAGTAAAATATAATACACCCAAATACCACAGACGTTGAGAAAAATATATATGGCTTTAATTCAGTTTTCTAAAATAATATCACATTAAAATTGATATCAAATAACATTAATGGCTAATTCATGTACACAAAAAAAAAAAAATCATAACGGTACAATGACAAAAGGGAGAACATCTGAGACACAATAATTAGTCTTCATAAAATAGCATACCTGCTCATGATGTCACCAGGTGTCCACTAATAAATGGAATATCCATATATAAAGCCCCCTGTGCTCTGCAGACCCTGCTTTACTGATCCATCAACGTGTTTCGGTAGACACTTAACCACCTTCTTCGGGGCTACAAATATGTCTCCTAATCTATATTTTTTTCATGCAACATCAAGTGGTGGTGTTAAATAGTTATTAAACACCTATACTTCTGTTTCTCCTCAATAGGAGTTGTCTTGGATCTTTCCCTCTTTGCTATTAGTTGAATTAGAGAGACTTTCCGTGGTTAACTCATCTGGCCTAGATTATTCCCCACACACTATCTGGGCCTAAATGCCTCAAGGCGGTCCTTACTGGTTGAAATGACCTTTACTAGAATCCAAAAAACCAAAGAGCTCTCACTCCTTGAGTAGGCTCTATGGCATAAGTTCACCGTATCTATGAACCGATATCCGTAACATCTCAGGTGCACTTTTACTATTATTTATCTTGCAACACCTGTGAAAGTGGCCCAACCAGGCCGTCTAGCACCTGTGGTATTAAGCCGTCTGTTTCATTTCAAGCTTCGCCAACACTCAGCACACACAAGTCACAGCCAGTAGTTTACTTTCCAAATGCACAATACAGGTACAGCATTTGCAGCAGCAGTTCAAGATCCTCTCACATGTAGAGGAAAAATGGACGCACCCGTCCTCCAGGCTCGCCACAACTTCAGCAACTATATGTGAATACTACAAAAGGCAGTTCATGAGGGTATATCACTGCTGCCACATGCATTTTCATACCTCATTTCCAGCATTATCTAACTAACAAGTCTGAGAAGAAGGAGACAAACAGTTTGTGTCCAATGTGGACACAGATGTCAGTGGTCTCTGGCTATTACCCCTGTTTCTGAGGCAGAGAGCAATCTCTCACTGATTACTGAAACCAATACATCACTAGCCAGGGATACTAAATATCCCTTCCATCTTTTTCTAATTCCACCTTACCCCATCACCTGGAGTACTGCAAGGTGAGAGAATTAGCAGGGAGACACAGTCCGGGCAACTCTAACAACCTCCTTATGAATATGGTGGATTTATGATGGCAAGATACCAGGTCTGGAATAATGATCCAGACAGGAATTTACTCATTAAAATTCAACTATTAGTATTTGCCCTCTGACTAGGGAATAGAAGTGCAAATCCAGAAATACGGTCCCTTTACCAAAGCTTTTCGAATTCTGTAGACAAATGTGTTAGCCTTTTCCATCTTCCTTGGGCAGGCGATAATGTTAGCAGGGGCCACAGCATGTCAAGAGGGCATGGGTGCAGCCTGTAAAACTGAGAAAAGTGATTCTGCACCCAGTAATTCCAGAATGCCGAGAAACTCATAGTGTGGCTGAGCAGTATACCATGTGGATACTGCTCAACCAGACTTGTAATGAGGCCCTACGTTGGGGAGGCTGGAAAGGTGATGAATATAAGCTGTGGGTTTTGGGAATGAGGATTAGGTGGACACGACAACAGGTCGTCTAGCACTGCAGTCGATAAAGGGGCAAACATGTACGTAACTTGTCTGATCAGATACTGAATGCCTTGCAAATTACAAGCAAAAGTAAGGAAAGGAAAATGCTACTTACCAGTATGCATCTGTTCTTGGCATGTAGAGCTGCAGATTTGTATACTTTTGCATAGATCGCCATCTGGTGTTGGGCTCGGATGTTTGCACTTTGTTTTTGTCTTGGAAGAAGTCTTTGTAGTCACGAGGCAGGTGACTCCTCCTTAGGTCGACAGTGCGCATGGGCATCGGCTCCATCCCCCGATTGTTTTTGCCACGCAGGGTTACGATGGAGTAGTGAGAAGTAGAAAGATTTCCATGTGTAATGTATCTAATTAAGATAATACTGGAACAGATAGGAGGTATCCGGGGAGGCGGTGGGTGTATACAAATCTGCAGCTCTACATGCCAAGAACAGATGCATACTGGTAAGTAGCATTTTCCGTTCGAGGCATATGAGCTGCAGATTGTATACTTTTGCATAGACTATACAGCAGTCACCTCTTTAGCGGTGGCTACCTGTATCTGTTGCAGTAGTTTGAAATAGTGTCTTTAATACAGCCTGGCCCACACTAGCTTGTTATTTTGCCTGCACGTCTACACAATAGTGTTTTGTGAAGGTGTGTGGTGTAGCCCAAGTTGCTGCTTTGCATATGTCATCTAGGGGAATGTTCCCTAAGAATGCCATAGAAGCCCCTAGTTTGCGTGTAGAATGAGCTCTAGGGGGAATGGTTAATGTGCGTTTGGCTTTGATGAAGCATATTTGTATGCATTTAACAATCCACCTTGCAATCCCTGCTTTGGATATGGTATTACCCTTATGAGGTGGGGAGAAAGCCACAAAGAGTTGTTTGGTTTTCCTAAAGGATTTTGTTCTCTCAATGTAGTAGAGTATTGCTCTTTTAACATCTAAGGTGTATAGAGCTCGTTCTGCCACTGAGTCTGGTTGAGGGAAAAACACTGGAAGTTCAACAGACTGGTTGAGATGGAAGGCAGATACTACTTTGGGTAAAAATTTTGGGTTAGTCCTAAGAACCACTTTATGATGGATTTGTAAAAAATGGTTCTTGTATGATTAATGCCTGGAGTTCACTAACCCTTCTGAGAGATGTGATAGCGATTAAAAAGGCCACTTTCCAAGGGAGGAACTGTAGTTCGCATCTGTGGAGAGGCTCAAAAGGGGGACCCATGAGTCTGGTAAGGACAACGTTTAGGTTCCACACCGGAGAGGGTGAAACTCTTGGTGGAATTATTCTTTTAAGTCCTTCCATAAAAGCTTTGATAGCAGGAACTCGAAACAAAGACAAGTGTTGTCTGTTTTGTAGATAGGCTGCTATGGCAGCTAGATGTAGCCTAATAGATGTATATGCTAGGTTACATTGTTGTAGATGCAAGAGGTAACAGATGATGTTCTGAATGGAAGCATCTAGTGGGTTGATTTTGTCGTGTGTACAATAAATGACAAATCGTTTCCATTTTGCTGCATAGTAGGACGTCTAGCCTCTTTAATAACGTTCAGACAGGCTGGCGGGAGGTTAAGGTAGCCAAACTCTAAGATCTCAGGAGCCAGATCGCAAGGTTGAGTTGATTGGGATCTGGATGTCTTATCTCTCCATGGTTCTGAGTGAGAAGCCTGGGTGAGAGGCGTAGTTTTTGATGAGGAACTACTGATAGTTCCAATAGGGTTGTGAACCATGGTCGTCTTGCCCATGTTGGAGCAACGAGGATCATTGTGAGGGAATGCTGTTTGAGTTTCCGAACCACTAACGGAATGAGTGGGGGAGGCAGAAAAGCGTAAGCAAATTTGCCTGACCAGTTCATCCATAGAGCATTGCCTTTGGACAATGGGTGTGGATACCTGAACGCGAAGTTTGGGCATTTTGCGTTTTGATGTGTGGCGAACAGATCTATTTCTGGGTGTCCCCACATATGAAAGAATGGAAGAACTTGAGGATGAAGTTCCCATTCGTGGATCTGTTGTGTTTGACGGCTGAGCAGATCTGCGATCTGATTGTGTACTCCTGGGAGGTGTTCTGCAAGGAGATATATCTTTTGCGGAATGGCCCATCTCCATATGCTTTGAGCTAGGTGTGAAAGCTGTAGGGAGTGTGTTCCCCCTTGCTTCTGTATGCAATACATGGCTGTCATGCTGTCTGTACGGACCAGGACAGCTTTCCCTACGAGGTGTAGTTGAAACGATTTCAACGCTAGGAAGATTGCTAATAATTCCAGGTAGTTGATGTGGAATGGTCTTTGTTCGGGGGTCCAGATACCCTGAATGGTATGGGTTTGGAGATGAGCTCCCCAGCCGGTGAGCGATGAGTCTGTTAGCACTGACTGTGGGACCGGGTCGAGGAACGACCGCCTTTTGGAAAGGTTTTGAGTGTTCCACCACTGCAGAGAGCGATGGGTGCGGTCGTCTACCAACACCAGATCTGTCAGCTGACCTTGAGCCTGGTTCCACTGACGTGCTAAACACTCCTGTAAGGGACGCATTTGGAGTCTTGCATAAGGGACGAGGAGAATGCAAGAGGCCATCATTCCTATTAATTGCATGAACACTTGCGCTGGTAGTGAGTGTCGAGGCTGAAATCTTTGGACTAGAGATTTGATAGTGCTTATCCTGACTGGATTGGGATATGATAGAGCTTAGGAAGGGTTTATTGCAGCCCCCATGTATTGTTGTATGCTGGACGGTTGGAGATGGGATTTGTCGAGGTTTACTGTGAATCCCAAACTGTGAAGTAGTTGAATTGTGCTGTGTGTATGTTGGACACAGCTGTTGTGTAATTTCGCTTTTATGAGCCAGTCGTCCAGATAAGGCAAGACATGAATGTGCTGTCTTCTTAAATGGGCTGCCACCACTGCGAGGCATTTGGTAAAGACTCTGGGTGCTGTGGTGACTCCGAATGGGAGAACTTTGAATTGGTAGTGTTGACCATCTACCACGAACCTGAGATATTTCCTGTGAGCGGGATGAATGGGAATATGGAAGTAGGCGTCCTTTAGATCTAGAGTGGAGAGAATGTCGCCTTGCTGAAGTAGTGGAAGAACCTGTTGGAGAGTGACCATGTGGAAGTGGTCTGATTGGATGTAAAAGTTTAGTGGTCTGAGGTCTAGTATAGGCCTGAGAGAGCCGTCCTTTTTTGGAATAAGAAAATAGAGGGAGTAGACTCCTGTGCCTTGATGAGGCACGGGAACTGGCTCTATTGCATGTTTTTGTAATAGTGCAAGAATCTCTTGTTTGAGAAGCGTTAGGTGTTCTGATGACATTGGACGCTGTCTGGGAGGAATGTTTGGAGGGGTAGAAGTGAGTTCCAGGCAATAACTATACTGGATAATTTGTCTTACCCACTTGTCTGTTGTGATGGAATTCCAGACAGGCAGGAACTGTGAGAGACGTCCCCCGACAGGAGTGGGATGATCTGGGGGAAGCGCAGGAAAGTCATTGCTTGGTATTAGGGGAGCTGCGGGTGTTATTACCCCTGCCTTTGTTGTTGTTACCCCTGTAACCTCCCCTAGAGTATCCTTTGAAAAAGGAGCTCTGATTGTGGCTTTTGTAGGATGAGGATAGGTGTTCTGGTGTATTTGTTTTTGAGCCTGCTCTGTAAAAGGGGCGTCAAAAGGAGCCTCTAGCAGAAGTTGACTGCAAGGCTCCCATAGACTTAGCTGTCTCTGTGTCCTTTTTCATCTTTTCTAAAGATGTGTCCACCGCAGGGCCAAAGAGGTGCTCGTGGTCAAAGGGCTGATTAAGGATACTGGTCTGCACTTCTTGTTTAAAGCCAGATATCCTGAGCCAGGCATGTCTGCATAGTAACACACTAGTATTTACTGCGCGGGACGCGGTGTCTGCTGCGTCTAGCGCACACTTGATGGATGTGTTTGTGATTAGTTTGCCTTCCTGTATGAGGTCATTGGCCTAGTCTTGTTGAGGTAGGTGTTGAATGAGCTTTTCCAGCTCATCATAGTGAGCCCTGTCGTATCTTGCCAAGAGGGCTTGTGTGTTGGTTATTTTCCAATAGTTTGCAGCTTGAGACGCCATACGTTTGCCTGATGCGTCTAAACTTAGACTCCTTGTCAGGAGGTGGGGTGTCACCTGACCCCTGAGAATTTGCCCTTTTACGTGCATTAGCTATGATCAGGGAATCTAAAGGGAGTTGACCCTTAATGTATATGGGGTCACTGGGAGCTGCTTTGTATTTTTTATCTATTCTGGGGTTAAGAACCCTAGCCGGGTCTTTAAACACTTCTGGAGCGTGTTCAAGTAGACCTTTCAGCATTGGTAGGACATGTGACGATTATTGTGGCTGATCAAAGGTCTCCAAGAGAAAATCCTCCTCTACAGGGTCTGAGTGTAAATTTACCCCGTGGTATGTTGCGGCTCTATCTATTAGTTGGGTAAACCCTACATTGTCGTCTGGTGGGGATGGTTTTGAGGGATAAAGATCCGGATCGTTGTGTAAATCAGGATCGGTATTATAGTCATGCCATGGATCTGGATCCTGTGGTGGATCATCAGTATCATCAATATCTAATGGGACTATATGGTCATCCCCTTGCCCATCCCCATGTCCATCATCACTATCCTCTGGTTGTGGTAGTGGGAAAGTGTGTTCTGGAGAGTGTACTGGAGAAATCAGTAAATTAGGGTTAATGGGTGGAGGAGGAGGTGGTGAAGTATTAGTGCCCATGTGTATCTTCTTTGGAGGAACCGGTGAATATTGCAAATGTTCAGGTTTCCTCTTTGTAGGTGGTGTAGTAACCATATGACCAGTCTTTGGGTGTATCAAGATGGTTGTCTGTTTTGGATCTGGGACAAAAAGTTCTTCGGATCCGATGCTCTTCTTCGGTGCCGAAGCTTTTGCCTTAGAAACAGTCTTTGGCTGTTTAGGAACAGTGTCCGGTTTAGAAGCTTTTTCCGGCTCCAAACCCTTCGGTGCGGATTGTTTCGGCTCCGGAGGTTTTTGTTTCGGAGGTTTAGCTGTGGAAGAGGTTTCCTTCGATAGTTTCGGCTCCGAGGTCTTCGGTGTCAAAGTCTTATCTGGTTGCTTCGGTGCCGAAGGGTCCTTTAGCTGTTTCGGTGCCGAATGTTTTTCCGGTGCCGACGGAGGAGGGCGCGGCATCTCGGAGGGCTTAGTTTTCAGTGCCGAGGGTGTTTTTTGGGGAACGAGTGGCTGGCTCGAGTCAGAGCCGGAAGGCTTGTCTTTGTCTTTCGTAGCCGGGCCCGAGGGCGGGGCGTCCGAAATTTTTGTTCGGTGTGGACCTGGGCCCTGAGGCGAAGGTGTTACCGGAGCCTTTGGTATGGGCTTGGGTGGGGCAGGGGTCTCGGTACTCACGGTCCGCTGAGCTGGGGTGACTTCGTCTTCGGCATCGGAGTCATCTGCTTCGGCGACCGAGACCTGTTCCTCCTGTTCTTGTTCCGGAAGGCTGTCGGGCCTGGATGGAAGATGTCCGGAATGGAACTGGTTCCTCGGGACATCTCGTGGCATTGAGCCAGACAATCACGAATGGTCTTCTTGGACTTGAACGATAGACAAGCCTCACATTTGTCCTCTCGGTGTTCTGGAGAGAGGCACAGATTACAAACGGAGTGTAGGTCCGAGTGTGGGAATTTAGCACCACACTGTGGACATTTCTTGAAGGGAGTCCGTTCCATGGACTTCCGTCGTTACCGGCGCGGGTAGGCCCAACGGCCCACGTCGAAGTTTTTTGAAGTTTTCTTCGAGTGTCGAGGGTGCGCGTCGAAAGGAACGCGATTGAGACAATACCGTAGAGTAATAGTGATTGCGCGTCGTTTGATAACGACACCGACCCGGAGCGCAGCAAGTCACATCCGAACCCGATGGCGGAAAAAAACAATCTGGGGATGGAGCCGATGCCCATGCGCACTGTCGACCTAAGAAGGAGTCACTTGCCTCGTGACTACAAAGACTTCTTCCAAGACAAAAATAAAGTGCAAACATCCGAGCCCAACACCAGATGGCGATCTATGCAAAAGTATACAATCTGCAGCTCATATGCCTCGAACATATTGTTCACTTTCCATAAACCTAAATCAATTTGTGGAGCATGGCAAAGTGAAAATGCTCTTGGCCAACATTGAACCGCAGGTATTGTCTATGAGACTGCAAGAGTGGCACATTAGGTATGTGCCCGGCAGTTTCAAAGCTACCACCCAGTCGCCTGGATTTAAGGCATACATAAAATGGGCCAGTGCAAGCATTTTGAATGACCTTCCACAGGAAGGCATTGAAAGGGCAAAAATCTAAAATAGAACGAAGGCCTCCATATTTTACAGAATGAAGAAATAGCAGGAGTAACAACCTGTCTCTTTCAGAGTATGGAACCCTCTACATGGACCCTTTGGCAAGTAGAGCTTGTACATCTTGGAGTAAGATGGGAAGGTGCCCCTCGGAGAGCCACTCTGATGTGAGTGGCAGTTGCCGCTGTTTGGAAAGGAACAAAAGGGCATACGTGTGCATAATGATACGAAGGACCCATTTGGTGGATATGATTTATTGCCACCCAGGGAGAAAGTGTTGGATCCCGTATCCAACAGCGTGGCTGTGCACCACTAAAGGTGAGTAAAGTGGCTTGGATGCTGTTGTCGCAGGAGAGGAGGACTGGGAAGATTCATGCTCCTGGTGACTTGCCTGATCCCTGTCCCAGCCAAAAACTTTCTGTGATGATTGCAATGGGAGTGGCTAATCCTGGTGTTGCCTATATGCCATCCCTCAGGAGTAGCCTCAGAAGGGTCAAAGCTAGGTGGGGAAATTGTCTGGCAGGAGTCGAAAGGCCCAAAATAAACACAGTGGCCTGACTTTCCTTAAAGCTTTCTATGGTAGAGTGTGCTTTTTCGCCACATAGCCAGGATCCATCAAAAGGCATATCCAGAATGGACGCCTGCACATCTCCTGAAAAACCTGTGGATCGCATCCATGTGTGCCAAGAGCACCACACTATTGCCAACTGCTCGCCTCAAGCAATCAGTAGTATCAAGGAAAGCATGAATGACTTTCTTGTCTGCATTCTGACCATCTTGGATGCTTTGAGCCAGAGAGGCCCTAAATTCTTCTGAGACTACTGGCAAGATCTTGCTGGCCATGTCCTAGAGGACATGCGTATATCAGCTTAATAGGCAGTATTGACTGACTCCAAGTCTATGCTGTCTAAAGCGAACATTAGACTTCTAAAAGCCACTATCCTTTTTGACTCTCTCGCAAGGGGGTGGGGTGATTGTTGGGACTGAACTATTGGGAGTGGTAGCTTGGACCACCAAACTCTCAGAGGTAGGATGCTGTGTAGGAAAATCAGGGTCATCGGTCTGTCAGTCTGACCACCCGCCTGTTCCCCGGTGAGCAATGGAAGTAAGAGCTCAGAGAAGGAAGGACCTGGTAGCAGGACTTCTGTAAGGATATTTATCATAAAGTCAATAGAAGGCAGTTGTAAGTAGAGGACCTCAGTAGCCCATTGCATTACCACAGCAAAGGAAGCACACTCTTCCACTGGAGGCCCAAGGGGGGAAATAAACCTTGTGTCCGGGGAAGTACCAAGCTTACTGGCGTCCAGTAAGTCCATGTATGAACTGTAATCATCATTATGTGGGGGTAAATCCTCCCTAGCATCTCCATTGTCCTCTCCAGGCAGAGGTAAACTCTGGTCAGAATCGTAACCAAAAAAAGATGATGGAGCCTTTGAGGACAGCTCAGAGGAAGTGGTGGCATATTGTAAAAATCTGACTGTTTGGGAACCAGGTGCACTGGAGTGGAGAGGAGGCGTGACTTCGGTCGAGGCCAAGACAGAATCGGCGAAGGGTTGGACATCGGAGTCTGCATTGGATGTCCCTCCGGTGCCTGCAGCGTCGATAAAAGAGGGACTAGCACTGGTCTTTGAGCAGTAATGGAAGTTGGCACCAGAATAAGTGCAGAACCCGAAAGGTGTTCCAGTGGCTCAGAAGACGCAGAGGACAGATCTGCCAGTGGTTACCCAACTGGAGGCCCCTGTGGATCCCTAGGGCCCAAAGGAGCACCAGGGTATGCCAGGAGTGTGGCAAAAAAATACAGGTTAGAATTTTTAAAGGTCTCAACCTGCTATCCGCGGATGGCCCGAGACAGTCTGGGCACACTGGATTAATTGCGGTATCTGCTCCTCATTTGGGAATTGGGAGGCGAGATCGAGTGGCACCCTCGATGCCTTCAAGACTTCTCTTTAGATGGACAGTGGCAGGGTGGGGTTTTTTCCCGTTTCTTATCTTTCCTCTTTGATTTGAACTTACCATATGACATTGAATGTGAAAAGGATCTGTTGCGGGATCGACACTGGGAACAGGTCCGCACTGTACTTGGAGCAGGACCTTGGAAAGGCGTTAAAACTGACACTGGTGCCCAGGAGGGCTGCTATGAAGAGTTTCCAGATTCAGTTGAGCCCATGGGTAATATTACTAAAGGTGAGGAATCTGGAGTTAGAACTATCCATTGGGAGTATTCGTACACTAAGCAGCATTGGCAAAGCCAATAGGTCTTGCCTTTTTGACCTTTTTACTTTACCGATGCCTTATGCAGATGCATCTGGGGGAAAAATGACAGAAAGGTGCATTTTAACAAACGTGTGCATGCATGATGAGTCATAGGTGCCATTTTTTTGTCTCTATTTACCCATCCAAGACTGCAGACACCACCTGGATGGATAACTAAAAAAAATACAGAGCGCATGGGAGGGAGAACTACACATCACCCTGGACGCGGATCAATGGGAGGAGATACTACAGCATGCGACTAAAGTGGCCTCACACACGGCTGGGATAAAACACTCAAACTCCAATATAGGTGACAGTATACACCACTGCATTTGGCCCAGATGAATAAAGAGTGAAGCTCAGTGTGTCGGTGGGGAGGGTGTTCGCTAACTCTCATCCTCTGGTCCTGCTCAAGAATCCAGCCATTCTGGGACGAGGTTCTGTAGACTATACACCAGATTATGTGTTTGGAGTTGGCTCGATGTCCGGAGGTTATATTGTTGGCCGCCCAGATGATGAAAGTTACCATGGGGGGTAGAAAGAAACTACATATATCCTTACTGCTGCTAGTAGCTAAAACCAGCAGTCTCCAAACTTTTCTATAGTGAGAGCCATTTCTGATCTGTGAAAAGCACTGAGCTACTAAAGGCCAAGCAATTCACGCATTATCTCACTCATTTATAGGTGCCATGCGTGTGGAGGTAGAGGGCTTCTGGGCGCTTGAAAAACCGTTTGAAAGCTATTAGCTACGCTGTGTTGGGTAATGTGATTTAGGCAGGTGGGGGGGTTTCTGGGGGAATACACCATGTCACCCTACAGACTTCCCCATAGTTCACCTACTACCCTGTTCCTCAGCACCAAGGGCACAGCTTCTGTTGGTGCAGCAGGTGCAGTGGTACTAGGGCCCAGAGGCCTGACTGGCCCACTGAACCCTGAATATTGCTTTATTTTTTAATGCAAACAGGAGTGGAGGAGGGGGTTATTTTCTTCCTTCCACATGGCCCATGACTCAGTGGCTAGGCTACTGCTTAGCACACTGCCACTTACAGAGGCCAGCAGTTGTGCATTCCCACAGTACAGATTTGGCACCATCTCCGTACTCCAGGTCACTGAGAATTACAGAAAACACCAGGGGTGGCAGTTTTCCTCAGCACTGGAATGATAAAGTGGAAAAGTCTAGCAATCTCATAAAAATAATTTTTGGGGGAAGAATGAGGAGTGCTGTTGAGAGGGCCTTAGTTCCTGGCTGAAGTGCAACAGATAGAACCTACGCCCCGAATTTGGAAACTAACGTTTTATAATAGTTATGGCAGAGAAAATACGAGTGTCAACTTTTCAAACAGATACTGAAGGATGCATGGGGTGATCACTTGCAGTCCTCCAAACTGTACCACTTTAGGAGGAGCTGTCTATACATGGATCTACAACTCGTAACTTATATAAATGTGCCCTTTTTTCTCATAAATAGGATTTTGTTCTACTTTACTTCATCTCCTCTTATTATTATCCAAGATTCCACCCTTTCCGCTTTCTAAAGTTGTGATTAAGCACTCACTATGAGCAATCACTTACGGTAGTGTGCCACTGTCCAATGTGTTTGCCACTGAGGAGGATGGTGAAAACTCAACTCATTTCGCACATAAAAAACCCTAGTGTAAGTTGTAGTGATGTGGTTTACATGCTCCTTTAATATCGGTCAGAATCTTTATTCAGGTATGTTCTTTGGAACACTGTATTGTCTTGTGATTGCTCTCTGGTCAGTTGCTCTGTGGCTGGCGAGGAGGAGGATCATGTTTCTTCAGACTCCGAGTAAATAAATGTTCATGAGAATTGCAGAGTCACTGGCTTCCTTCACCACATTTTCTGGCGACAAGCGCCAGTCACAGTAAAGTCTCGGGTCTGAAGAGTGATCAGGCCCTGCTGCGTGTTGGCTGTGATGGAGCAGGGTTTCGCAAAAAGAAACCTGCTCGAGTTTACTCCCCCATAATACTTACTGACAGTGTGCAGTGAAAAGTAACATGCAAATCACATGAGCTACATGGGAAACCACTTTGCACATGCGTGCACTAATGTGAACTAATGCTTGAAAGAACTTGGCTGCATTTTACATTGCGTTTCAAAAGAAACTAAATTAATGCACGTTTAGGCCGCATTTCGCATCTTGCTTTAAAACGATAATAAATAATGCCGCTTTGCATGAAGCTTATGCTAAGAATATATTAACAGGGAATAGTGTAAAGGTGGGTGGTAAACAGTGAAAGGTGCATTTCCATGTAAAGTATGAATGTATGTGTTTATTTCGTCATAGTGAACCGAATGGGCCTGTATTTTCTTAAATTGAACGGATAGATGGGGGGCTGAAAAATGAGCAAAAATGACCTGACAAGACAGACAGGAGTGCTGAGCGCTGCGGATGATGAATAAAAGTTCAAGGTTGATCAGCTCAGAGAACATTGTTTGCCTGCCAAAACATGAGACTGGCCGTGGGACTCGAGACTTCTTCCGCAGACGTGGCTGAGAAATTTGTGTGAAATTAATGAAATGTAGCAAGAACAAAATTGTATGGACTGGTCAACAAATATGTAATGGGAAAGGAAGTAGAACAATGAGCATGAAGAATTTTGAATGAAATCACGGTGGTGTGATACACCACCTCCCCAAGTATCCAATGAGCAGTCGAATTCTGTGTAATGTTTCAATTAATGTGGGTTGGATATGTAGGTTTTAGGGTATAACTGGGGTGCCTTTGGGGGTGTGGTTAGAAGAGTTGTAGCAGCAGTAGGAGATTGAGAAGGGAGATGCATCGCAGTCCGTCGGTTTGCAGAGAGGCCTAGCTGTTCCTGTCCTTGTCCAGTCCTGTTCCTGAAATCTTTGTTTCCTGACTATTTCAGGAGACCCCCACAACTCCCTTGGCCAGGGGGGTGGTATTTCATTGATCTTTGGGTTTGTATTATCTTCCGACTCGTAATTTGCATAATTATTTGCAAATGTAATTGGTCTCTGAAACTTATGTCTCTTCATCTATCCACTCCTTCATATGCACATCGTACATGGATGAGGAGTATGACACTGTTTGCAATTTGTTAATTGATTTTCTCTCCTTTTGTGGAATTCGTTTGCATTGCAACCTGTATGCGTTGAGCATTTATCAATTACATTTATCTGCGATAAAACTTTATTAATCTTACCAAGAGTCTGTGATTATTTAGCTGGTTAGATAGTTAGTTAAGTTCTATTATTACCATCAACTACTCAACTAATTGGTCCGTCGACCGAGAGGAAAGAGTTGATATATAGGTCTAGTTATGTATTTAGAATTGTTAAACGTGAATCTGTGAAGGAAATAATTTTTCACGACATTTAAGCTTGACCTCCAGCGCAACAGGGATTTATGAATTGGGTGAATGTGTATGGGCCATTTGTATGAAATATTGAGGAGTATCGATCCCAGAGAAAGTGTAGCGCTGGATCAGGTTTTCTGGTAGCAGAGGACAGTTTAATTATTGATTAGTTTGGTAATAATTTTTGATTATATGTTTTTAACAAGAAAAAGTTAGTGTCCTGTTCTATGTTGTCTAGAAGTACAGGAACGGAGGTACCGGAGAAATCCCGGGACGGAAATTTAGCCTGAAGTAGGCAGAAGAAGAGTGTGGATAAGATATCACCCTGCAGAAGTACTTTGTTTGTTATAATACTGTACGGTGGAAGGCTGTAGGTGTTATACTAGGGATAAATTTTGTATACGAGTAGAGTGTCTGAAAATAGCAAAGGGTCCACTTCCGAAACTCTGGCCTTATCCCCAGAGGAGTACCAGGACCTCTTTTACACCAAAAAGTCCTCTTGTGAAACTTCGGCCTTATCCCTAGAGGAGTACCAAGTCAACCTGTAGCTTGTTTGGGTGTAAAATAACGCTGGTCGTTGTTTTACTGGAAGTGAAAGAATTTCTCGTTTTGAAGTGAAGAACTATCTCTTTATTTAGAGGAACAGACAAGGTAGCATTGTTTTGTGTTGTTACTAACAAGAATTTTGATTATGAAAACTTAGAAATACATCGCCGTATTATTTTGTAAAGGGAGGGTCAGTAGAAGGAGTAATACTGACGTCACAAAAAGGCCGCGCTGGCATTGGTCAGGCAGCAAACGTGAAGTAGGCTCGGATTGGCCGGTTGGTGTGAGCCGCGCTGGTATTGGTTGTAATAGCAGATACGTAGAAAGCTGTGATTGGACGGTTGGTGTGAGTCACGCTGGTATTGGACAAGAACTGACAAATAAAATAGGTAGAATTACGGAAAGGTTTCCTTGTTTGTTTTGCTGAGACATTAGCGTAAAGGGTCAGAAAAATGAAGCTGCTTAAGAAAATAAAGAATTTCTTTAAAAGGGACAATCAATAGTGACTAGAGAGGGAATTCCTATTCCACCACCAAGAACGCCTGCTTCCTATATGATGTTGGAGCGAGGATACCATACGTGGACTGGGTTAGAAAATTGGGTGGAATACACAAAGGATGATGGTGTTATAGCTTTCCCACAACATGGTACGTTTAATGCAAGGATTCTGCAGAATTTTAGAAATCGAATTAATTCATTAGAGCCAAATCCCAGACCTACCCAGTATGAAGAGCTAGAGGAATGGGAAGTAGAAGCATTTGAAAGGGAGAAATATTGAGGTGGTAGGAGATATAGAAATTTAATGACTAGATATCCTTTTGAGAGAAGAGAAGATACAATGAAAAGATGGAGGAGAGCTGTGGTAACTGAGGGTTTGTACCCAGTTTTAGTTGCTGAAGATCAGACAAGAGGCAAGTGTAAAGAGAAAAAGAAAAATATAGAAACTTTAAGTTTAAGACAGGACCCGAACAAATCTGATGAGTTGTTAGAAGACATTATGACCAAAAGACCTCCGCCATATCAAGAAAATTCAGTTGAGGTGACTCAGAGTGCACCATTAATGGGAACTCCATTAACTCCACAGATTACGGACATGGCTAGAGTAGTGCGAGAAAAAGAATTGGACATATTAAATAAGGCAAGAGTAGAGCAGATACAGAAAATAAATCAGTTAAGTCTAAATGCAGAAGCATTGAAGGTACCGGTAACAATTGGTCCCGTAGTTCCATTGTATGGAGAAAAACAGAATATATCAAAAGTACCTACGTTAGTAGTTCAAAAGAGTAGCGTCAGGAGTGGAATGGTGATGGTAGTAGAGGAGGATGAACAGGCTGACACGAATACTACATTGTTAGATCTTCCGGTTTGTGAAATGATAACAAAAACCCCTAGAAGAGGTAAACAAATAGATCCAAGGAGAATAGGGATAAGCGTCATTCTAACGACAGGGAGTTCAGCAGGTCCTTCACCAGAGGAATTGAATGATTGGATAAAGGGAATGGAAAAGCAAAAACCTCAACCACAGAGTATGAATGTGAGCCAATTGAAAGTGGATTTGGAAGAGATGTTATTGGTACGATAAGTCCAGGTAGACTAGGGACTTACCGAGATGAAGAGCTGTTGTTTTTGTGTAAAAGTATCACTTGGGGAGCGAGGAATCTTCATGAGAAAATAGCAGAGGCTGCTAGTGAATATGGAATAGATATAGAGAAGTCAAAGGTGCTGCAGAAATCGTACAGATTGGCCTTTACCGAAAAGGATGTGGAGAGTTTGAATGCGTCTGGAAAAAGATTACAGATAAAAGAGTTGATGAAGATTTTGAAAAAATGGGGAGATGTAGAACGGTGGAAAGGTAGATGGACGAAAAAGAAAGAAGAGGCAGCTGGAAAAGGAACGTCGATGTTTCCGTTAAGAGAGACAGAACAAGTTGTAAGGGCGTGTCCGATGAGAGAAGTCCCAGGTGGTGGATATGTTCACATTCCTTGGACGAGACAGGATAGATCATCTTTTACGAATGACTTTCCCAGGTTAAGGGAAAAACCTGTCGAGTGGTATAAACAGGTAGAGAGGTTTGTGAAAGTTTCAAAGGTTTTGTTAAAAGATTTAGATGGATTGTTTGAGATTGTCGTACCAGCAGGTTTGTGGACAGAATGTAAAATTACTGTTGATTGGCTAAAAGAAGAATATCCTAGAGACCCTAAAACAGATGCACCATCTGATTAGGTGATGAGAAAGTATAATCAGGTAATCACCTTTTTGAAAGGAAAAATGTCTCCATTGGAATCAGATTGGGTTAAGATAGACAGGACGACCCAAGAACCAAAGGAGTCAGTACATGCCTATTATGAACGGTTGTTGCAGGTATTTAAACAGTACAGCGGATTTGAGAATATTGGAGACAAAGCTATGGGACATTTTGTGTATCATTTGGTGTTTGGTTTGAAACCGGAGATTAGTAATATGATTCAGCAGCACTTGATTTGTTGGCAGAGCAAAACAATTGATGAAGTTTTGAGGTATGCGAAGTATTGTGGTGATGACATTGAATCAAGACAAAAAATTAAAGGAGAAAATGATGTGGGCACAAGTGAAGGTGGAAGAACAGCCGGAAGTAAACAATGGTTTTCAAACAGGTAATCAAATGAATGGTCAGAATCAAATTGGTCAGATATCCAGTGGAGGTAGAGGTAAATTGAGCAAAGAAGAGGCTAAGAAGAAATTTCCTTGTCATGCATGCGGAAAGTATGGACATTGGAAGAACGAGTGTAGATCTGTTCAAAAGAATAATGGGGTAAATCAAAATTTAAATCCAGATGCAGAATGAGGTGGGTGTGAATCAACAGCAGCAGGTAGTTGCTCCACAGTTACAGGTGCCCCAAGCTCCTATGCCCAATAATGTGATTGCTCAAGTGCAGAGGTGCAGTGCGAACACTAAATTTGACGGAGGTGATCAAATTGGTAAGAATTAAAGTGTGCAAATGGTTGCGCAATACTGGTTGCAGTGCAATGAGAGTGATTCAGACTCATCTCAATGACGGTGCCTGAGGGGGGAGGAAGAGTGCGTACCTGGCGCATCCTTGGCGGTAGATCAGTCAGGTCCATTTGTTGACGGAAAGGTGGAAGGTAATGATATTACATTCCCGGTGGACACTGGTGCTACCCGTTCTACTGTGAGAGCAGCAGAAATTCCGAACCTACCCCTCTCGGGAGAAACTATCCAAGTTGTAGGAGTCTCAAATAAGCATATTAGAACACCAGTCACAAATCCAATAAAAGTTCATATTGGGAGTTTCAGAGACATGCATTGTTTCGTGGTATGCGACTCAAGTCCAGTAAATCTCTTGGGAAGGGATTTATTGTGTAAAATGAATTGTACCATCTATTGTACGCCAGATGGTATTGCGCTTCAGACACCTGATAAGGATGTCAAATTCAAGATGATGTTAGCGAAGCAAGGGACAGAAGTGGATGAGTTGTTTTCACTTCTCACAGAAGGGAGTCTGCCAGAAGAATTAACAAGCATTTACAATGCAATAGGTCTCGCAATGACATTATTTTGAGCTATTGTCATTGTAAATGGCAATGTCTTTAAAAAAATTAAAAGGCATTGTTATTTACAATACCAAAAGCAACACCTATTGCATTGCATGTCCGTGAAGACGGCGCTGCGCTTATTAAAGTAAAAAAAAAAAAAAGTGTGTTGGGGGGGCAGAGCCCTGTGGTGACTCACTGGAGAGCGCCTTGAGTGCTGCGCCCAGCTTGGCAGTGCCAATGCCGCCCTGCCAGGGGCTCCACGCACTTTATCCGGGACATAAATAAAAGGCATTTAGAATGCTGATAGGTGAGAGAAACATTACAACACAGTAGGACCAGCATTTATCTAATAACAGTTCCACCTCCCACTCCGACCTGCTGGTATAGGATGGGACAGAGGCGCTCAAAATCACTTCTGCATATAGGAAAAGGATATATTTGTCCAGATCCCCCGCTGTACATAGTGCGTGAGTATGCTAAACTCGGGGGTGAACTGGGGAAGTCCGTAAAGGCCCTTCTAGCAGCAGAGCGCAATTGGTAGCAAAACAGCATTCAAATGGAATAGTCCTGCATGATCTTGAAACTATAGGAGGATTATTAACTCCCCATTAGTGAAGAGGTCTCTCATGGTGACTATATTCACTGCAGCCAAGATACACGCCACCAGCTTTCAAGTGTAGGCAGGAGAAGGGGGTTGAAACGGACGGGCACAAGCGGGGAATGTGGACTGTCTGCATTCTTAGACAATCTCCACCATGCTCGAAATGCTATGCCAACCACGCCCACCTCATCAATAAGCATAGAAGGTTGCCGACAGATCATAGCCAGAAGTGGCTTGGGCGTGGCATAGTACGTACTATTTGAGTTTGATTTGGCATGTCAAAACCAGGAAGCCAGTACTTAACATAGTGTGTCTGTGTCACTAGGCAGCAGGTTTCGAGGTCGGGGACAGCCAATCTGCCCGCGCACGTGGGCTGCGTCAGAACATCCCATTTCACGTGTTGCCATCTCCGTCCATCCCCAAACCAAAACGTCATACAGGTTGCTGCAACTGCTTGAAAAATACTGCCGGCATTCAAACTGGAATATTAGCGAATAAATATAAAACATTTGGAAGCACCACTATCTTGATAATTGAGATTCGGCCTAACCTGGATAGCGGCAGCGGGACCACCGTTGGACCCGCGCCTTAAGCACTTCGAGTGCTACACCGAGGTTTAGACTGAGTAGTTCTGAAGTGCCATGTGTTGCATAAATACTACGATATGTCACTCCCCCTGTACTCCAGTCCAGAGAAAACTTTGAGGACGTAGGGTCTGTGATGTCAGACAATGAAAATGCATCGAACTTGTCCCAGTTAATGTGTAGCCCAGAGTGGCCTTCGGACCGGATAATAACCAGAGCTAGGTTATCATCCGGTCTTTGAATATACAGCACTATGTCATCTGCATATAGCGACGCTATTAAGGGCCAATCACCTATACTAGTCCTCCACATCACATGTAAATCGCTAAGGAAACATGCAACCGGGTAGGGTGCACCCCCGAGGTGTACCTCTATTAATGGGCAGTATCTCCGAGGAATGGCAATTCACACGGACCCTAGCGCAAGGCGCGCCATATAAGAATCGAACATACTGCAGAAACCGGGCTTCCAATCCCACGAGTCTAAGCACCACAAACAAGGACGCCATTCCTGAAGCACTAAACACTTTTCTTGGCGTACCTATGCCGCAACACGGATCCCTCCACCCCTCTCATCGCAACCAGAGTGTGCCATCGCCTTGTTACCACGGCAGTGACTTCCTCCTTCCTACCTTCTTTTTGCATGCCTGCCGTGGGCTGTTCTTACTCGTTACACTCGTGCTCTGTACCCCTTTTACTTATAATGGCTTCTCCGTGCTGACTGCGCTTTTATTTGTTGTACCGCAAAAATGTCAATAAACAGAATTAAAAAGAAAAGCTGTGAATCTCTTGGGTATAAAGCCTGGCTGTTGAAGGGGCACAAAAAAAATGCATCAGCGAGTGCAGGCGCTGCGCTAACAATTTAGCCAGTATTTTGTTATCACAATTCAATAGGGACAAGGGCCTATAAGAAGCGCACCTGGTAGAGTCCTTACCTGACTTGGGCAGCAGCGTTATGACCGTGTGCTGCAAGGAGGGTGGGAGAAGCCCCTTAGAGACTGCCAACCGATAGACAGCCAGAAATCGACGGGCAAGTAGATCGATATGCTCTTTATAAAACACCACAGGCTGGCCATCGCCGCCTGGTGTCTTGCTGCTGGGAAGGGAGCCGGTATATTGCACTCATATTGTGCGCAGGACAACAACCGGGCCAGAAGGCGTGGGTGCTTGCTCGCCCGACAGCGGTTACAGGACTCGGCCGGCCGCGATCGGGCCCTAGCAGAAGGGAGCAGGCTGGTGGGCTGTGCCGGCTCCGAACCCTCCGGCCGCTGATGGAAGGAGGTCTACTCTAAATTATGCAGCACGGGTTCGCTGCAGATCTGCACCCGCACCGACAGTAAGCAGATCAGGGTTGCGAAAAGGCACCCTCACCGCCAGCAGGAGCGGTCGGACGCCAGCCAATCCTGTAGACTCTGTCGACAAGCCACATCACATAAGGCCCCTGGACAGCATTGTTCGCTCTCTGGTGCGCCGCTTCCCGACAACTAGTCCACCTCCGGCCGGGCTGATCACAGAGGCTCAGGGAGACCATCAGTCAAGAAGGTGAGACAGGCTGGGGTAAGAAAATGGCAGAACCGCAACTATTGAAGCAGTGGCTGCAAGAGCACACCAATTACAGGCCATTTTTATTCCCGGCTCACTAGCACCCCCGCTGAGCTATTTCCAATGAGCAGCAGACCTCTAAACAAACATTATTATTCACTGTGCCACGAAAATCTCAAACAAGAAGAGCCATATAGTATGGCATGATATATGGGATTATGCTCACACTTTAGCTTCTTTGAAGTATATAAGTTTGATGCTACATGGATAGATATTGTTAAAGTTTAATTAGAAATGCTTATGTTTTTAGTGTTGTGTGTATTTTTAGTTGTGGTTTAACCTGTATTTGTTATGGCTGAAAGGAGGATGTGTTATGTTTAGTATTTAATAGCGGAATAGAATGGTGGCTGGTTCTAGACTCCAAGAAGGAGGGATTGGATGGAAGTTGTGCACGGAGGTGCTTGAAGTCATCTGGGTTAGTAAATAAAGACTTAAAAATAAATCTATGGTCAATGCATGCTTTCCAAACCCCAAAAATATTTTTATCTTCATTTTTTCTCCCAAATAAAAGGAGTGCCCAACAGTTTCCCAATTAAAGCCCTCCCTCCACACACACACAACACTGACAAAAGGCCAGCACCCAATGCCAGACCCACTGGCTTCGTCAATGGCAGTTAAAATGTATACCTGACACGGGCATCTTATTAGTGTCTCGCATGCGATGCTGAGCAATAAAGAACAGCCCGCAATCGACGCTTTAAAACGTTCGCCTTAGCAATAACATGTCGACGATTCTATCGTATGCATCAGTCAGCGCAAATCTCATTCAAACGCCTGGATATACAGGAAAAATATATGAAAGGGAGGTACCGCGCCAACGTTTATCAGTAGAATAAAAAATATTCCCCAGTCATTACACGATACATGAAGTAGGGTCACAAAGGTAGCAATGATGTCGCGGCGTATAGCAATTTACGTCATTTGTATAAAGGAGTGAAAAACAATAGGAAAGTACGAGAGCCAGAACTCTGATCCAAGTAACTAAGAAAAACTTTCACCTCTGCAATTTGGGGCCATCTGTTTCCAATTAGCGTGGAGGAGCGCACTGCCTCCAGAGGTCGGGGGCAGTGCGCTCCTCCACGCTAATTAGAAACAGATGGCCCCATAAAGATAAGAAATTGCTTCACGACAGCCGTGAAGCAGACGAGCCAGTCCGGCTGGGCCGGACGAAAGGGAGAAAGGGCAGTGACCAAAAAGCATCATTTTCAATGGGAAGCCAGCGTTTAGCATAAACGCTGACGCGACCCAATGAAAATGATGGGCAGGGCTTCAAGTCCCCTTCTAAAATCTCCTCTCTCACTATGTGTCTCGCCGAGCGAGCAGCGCATGCGCTGCAACGCTAGGCGAGACCTAAAAAGTGCAGTAAGGATGGATGTATGGGATTTTACAGGAAAGGAGATTGGCCTAATGACAAACGAAGATCCGATTCAGATTACGGTGAAAGAGGGTGCCATATATCCAAACACTCCCCAGTACAAAATGAGTCCGGAAGTAATTGCAGGAGTCACTCCTGTGATTGACCAAATGGTTGAACAGGGAATTCTGCAAGAAATAATGAGTAGTCCTTGTAATTCGCCTATTATAGGAATTAAAAAGCCCAGTGGAAAATATAGAATAGTGCAGGATTTAAGAAAAACTAATAAAATTGTGGTACCCTCTTGTCCAGAAGTGCCAAATCCAGCAGTAATCCTTTACCAAATCCCATGTGATTCTGAATGGTACACAGTGATTGATCTGTGCCAAGCATTCTTCTCGATTCCTTTACATCCGGAAAGCCAGTATTTGTTTGCATTCCGGTTCGGAGACCGTGTTTTGGCATGGTGCCGAGTTCCTCAAGGGTACACAGAGAGTCCTTCAATTTTTAATCAGATCCTGAAAAGATGTTTGGAGACTTTAGTCATGCCAGGAAATTCAGTTTTGGTTCAGTATATTGATGACCTACTAGTGGCATCAAAGACACGAGAGGCATGTGTGACAGATACCATTGCCTTACTGAACCATTTAGCAGAAGGAGGACACAGTGTCACCAGCAAAATTACAATTTTGTAAACAGGAAGTCCAGTACCTAGGTCACAAAATAGAACAAGCAAAAATGCAATAGGTCTCGCCTTTTATTAAGTTAAAGCCATTTGCTTTGCTATACAATACCATTAGCAAAGCAAATGGCTTTAACTTAATCAAAGGCGAGACCTATTGCATTTTCAATGCTTGTTTCTATTGTATTTTTTCCACAGGCGTTGCACGTAGGGTTAGTGTGTTTACCACGTCAGTTCACATACGCACCACGCGGTGGCGCTCAACCTCTGTGAAAAGTTATGTCTGAAGGTGAGAGCCCTCAACAGTGAGCCTATATGACTCGACTGTGATGAGTGTCTAATTCAACAAACGGAGGTGCCCACATACGTATAGTATACCACAACATCTGCGTCTCTAATATACACAAAACATAAGTAGCAAGCCCAAGGCATACAGTTGAGATTTCTATAGGTCAAACTGGTCCACGTGAACCCAACAGACTAATGTTTTAGTTCCAGCTTTCCCACGCGATTGTGTGAATTTGGTGGAATACATCGATTTACAAACACCCAGCCTTCATTCCCACGGACCGAAAAAAGAATTTGGTACCAGTATAAAGTTATACAAAAACAAGATTCGCACCACCACCTAAATACATACAAGTACACAAAGATGTGTGTACTTAATAACACAATAGCCCTGGTCTGCGTTGCCTCCCTCACCTCTGAATCCGACTTCAAAGCTTTTAAATGTGCACTTCACACCCAGGTAGGTTATCCTTCCATTCTTTGCACCCCTTTTGAAATCCAAACGTTCCCCGGTCGGACACTGGGGCCCTCTGGTCATTAAGGCGGTGCGTTTCAAACTGATGTGGGCCTCTTGCTAACCAATAAGCCAGCCCTAGTGTGTAACGATAAACGCCAAGCTAAGTAAGCATAAATCTTTCAAAATGGAAAGATTTATGGCTCAATCCTTCTCTGGAAATGCGACCAGAATTTGGAACTCACTTCCTCCATCCCCCGAACCACCACCTCTTTCTGGACTTTCAAAACAGATCTTAAACCTCTCCTCCCCCAAAGGCACTTCCCGGAATAATTCAACCCATTTCTTGACCCTTACGGCCATCTAGCACTCACCTGAGGTCAACTTTGTAAATATGCATTTTACTCCTGTGTTAGCCTAACGCTGACACCATTTTATTTTGTACAATATGAATATGCAACTTGTTAGCGTTGTAACTGAATATATGTAACTTGTTAACGTGCTCAGTCTATCTTGTGTACCTTTGTAACTGTATATATGTAATTTGTTAGCGTGTTTAGTCTATCATGTGTACCTTTTGTAACTTACCCCTCCCCCACCATCATTTCCTCCTGATATGACCCCTGCCTCGCAGAGGTACAATTCAGTTCCAGCCTGCAATCACAAATCATTCATTAACTTTATAACTTGTCTAATTACCGACTTTCGAGCGCCTGCCGCTCAAACACAGTACTGGCTAGTCACACTTGCCCGAAGCCGAGGAGTGCCCAGACCCAACCACACAAGACAACCCAAACAAAGGATGCCGCGAGGTAAATCAGAGTTAATATTTTTCATCGCCAGACCACATCCCACGATCTCTTTTCACAAGCCATCGCCCCATCGGAAGGTCACTAATATACACGAACAGCGGCTTTTTTCTGGCGTGAACGGTAAACGAGGTGGATAATCTGGTTGTGCACACCACCCAGCGCTCTGTCCGTCGGTGAATTCTGCAGGCAGGGAGGCTTTCCCACCACCTGCCGGCCTTACATTAAACACCACGTCTCCCCACTACTCGTCTGTTCCTGCAGCCACCCTCCTCCTTAAAGCGGGCACACCTAGGACTTCTGTACAGATGCCACAAGCCAGTCGGAAATGGTTTTACTAGTGCTTTATGTGCCACGTGTCCCCACAGCGCTACACGAGGACATGGCAAGGGCCGGGAAACATGCAGATCTCTGCAGTAGAGATACTATCCCACATTGAAGTGTGCTACAAATGCACCTATAATCTTAATATATTATAATCTAACATATGTATTGTTCCAATGTACTTTAAGTGTAATGCGTAACTGCTGTAAATGGGATCACTGCTGTATCGTTTAATCATCTGATGACTATTTTTTACTTGGACAACAATTCCTATGCACACGCAACAAAGAGTAACAGGTATATAACACTGTTCATGTAATTCTCACAAACGAGAGACAAGTTCTTAATCCGTTGTAGTTCGTTTTAATACGGGTTTTCTTATGCAATGCAGCCAACGCGCGTTTCGTCAGTGGGTCGTGACCCCTTGACTTCTTCAGGGCTCTCTGCACAAATGATTGATGCTCTCAATCTATCCACCGTTCAGGGCTCTCTGCACAAATGATTGATGCTCTCAATCTATCCACCGGTGATACTTCCAACCCGGATGGGCATGTAAAAATCTTAAATCTTCATATAAAATTAAATTAAATTCTCCAATTCTAAAAAATATACTTGTCCGAGCCTCTCTGCAATTAATTTGTAGGCTCCGAGTGCAGCGGTCTCAATTTAAATGCCCATAAGAACACGAGCATGCGGCGAAATAAGCCGTCTAGTGCCAGACTATAGCGAGTACGTCTTACGTCCAGTACTAGACGGCTTATTTCGCCGCATGATCGTGTTCTTATGGGCATTTAAATTGAGACCGCTGCACTCGGAGCCTACAAATTAATTGCAGAGAGGCTCGGACAAGTATATTTTTTAGAATTGGAGAATTGAATTTAATTTTATATGAAGATTTAAGATTTTTACATGCCCATCCGGGTTGGAAGTATCACCGGTGGATAGATTGAGAGCATCAATCATTTGTGCAGAGAGCCCTGAAGAAGTCAAGGGGTCACGACCCACTGACGAAACGCGCGTTGGCTGCATTGCATAAGAAAACCCGTATTAAAACGAACTACAACGGATTAAGAACTTGTCTCTCGTTTGTGAGAATTACATGAACAGTGTTATATACCTGTTACTCTTTGTTGCGTGTGCATAGGAATTGTTGTCCTGTTTCTGCCCTGGACTTCTTTGTTCAGGTTTTGGGGGTTTAAGGGATATTTCCCCCACCTATAGCACCGCGAATACTCTGTAATTTTATACTGATCACGTTATTTGGTTTAGCGCCGACACAATACGCCTGTGTAAATTAATGTCCCTTCCTTCTTCCAGTCATAACTATTTTTTACTTCACATAAGCATCATTTCTATTAAAGTATCTATATATAGTGTAAAGCGCTTTGTCGCCGAGAGATGCATCTTGGTTGCGCTATATAACAACCAATAAAATAACTATCCATCAGCTAAGCTTGAAAACCAAATACATAAAAATGCAGATGTCTAAGTGAGAGGTGTGTGGTTGCGCTGGAAAGGGATCGATGCCAACTCAGATTTTTTTTTTTTATTCTGCCCGCGATTCAAGGCGCTTTACCTAGGAGTTGTTTTACTCGGCTGTAACGTGCTCGTGATTTTTCATCAGTAAGAAATGCTTACGGAAAACGCTCTTTGTTTAGTTATGTTGGAGCACACCATTACAAACCAGCACCAACGCGGCCTACAGACGCATTACCACAGGAAACAGCACAGATCGCCGGGTACTTTACCATGGGCGAGATACTTCCATTTAACCACCCTCTCTAGAGCGTATTGCGAATGTGTGCAGTGTGGACATGTGCACACAGAAAGGAACAACAAAAAGCACCAGGCCCATCAAGTAGGCTTTGGTCTGTTGTAGCATCTGGTCTGGAGACCGTACAAGGTCTCTAAACCCCACCCCACTTCCCCCTCTCTTAGTTTGCACCTTTGTAGGCTCGGACAATCAAATGACAGAACATGGCAAGGGCCTACAGGTGCCTCCATTCCTTCCAGGCGCTTTAACAAAAACACGTGTGGAATGCAGCTCTCTTCTCCGGGATAAAAACTCAAAACGTCTGAAAAGCAGCGCCCCTCTAGCGTCCAGGCCGAATCACGCGTGACCTGCTGACAAATGCGCCAGCTCCCTCACTCAATTTATTGGCATCAACTCAAACACCCCCCTCCCGGTCTCAATTTCAAGCAGGTGTGATCGCTGGCACAAACACGTGTAAACTCCCGCGCCCTCCCCCAGCCCTTAAACAACTTGGACCATGTGTGAACTGCAGCCCATTCACTAGAATATGTGTGAACTACCCCCGCCCCCCTCCTGCCAGTAAAACTGGAACTGTGTAAACCGCAGACTCTCCTCTGACCCCTCCTAGGAGGGCGACAGCAAGGCACTGGAATGCGCTACCAGCAGGCGCTCAAATAACATGGGGGGGGCGCCAAGAAGGGAGTGCGAATGCAGGCGCACGAAAGAGTAGTAAAAGTAATTTTACCCGGACACCCCACGCCAAGAGAGGTGCGGGAGGCGGGACACATTTTAACATGCCCATTGGCACATTTGGGCAAGTATATTCAACTACCAGGTTGTAGAGGTCGTTCGATAGCACTGTATGCACCCAAATATTCGATTAATGTTAATGAACGTCATACAGTGAAGTGCCCCACGAATCTAAAATGACGATTGTTATGAGGCATAACATGAGGATTTTGGGACTTACCGACACAAAATCGGCATGCACCGGCATTTTCACAGCAGCAAATTTCAGATTTGTTTTACCGAAATTAACCCAGAAAGAATGCGGGGGCATCGCTTGTCACACAACTCGTAGCTGCGAAATGTGCGTTAAGACATGTTACTGCACCGATTGGAATTAATAGGAACGACTGGAATAGGATCCCAACACACAATTCTGCACTATGAGCACTACCACCCCCTAAAGCTGGCACAACCAGCCGTGCACCAACCAGGGTGAGCGCTAATAGCACTGCTGCACAAAAGAGGTCTGACTGCTAGGTTACCGCCCTTCAACCACCCCTGATCCGTCGCATATCCCGGAGGGGCGGGGAGTCGTCCTTCTTTCCCCAATCCGTTTTACTCATCGAAAAAGCGGCTTTAGAAAGTTTTTAAGATAGCAAACGGGTTAGAGGCTATGAAAGGAGTTGGCATTTTAGCGCTTTTCAAAAGGAGCCCGGCTCAACCATGCAGTTGCCAGTTAATTGGTGCCAACGCACGTATATACCACGTTGCCAAGTTCTCTCTCTTGGGAAGTCAAATGCCCTCCAACCCCTGAGACTTTAGCTGGATCGGTCTGTGTGTCTCCCTGCAAATATTGTTCACTCATTCAAAATGGTTCAGGTCCAGTGACTCCAGCGGGTTCGCCTTGGCGTAAAACGCGCAACCTCACAAAATAGTTACATGTCATTGATTTACATGGACTAGCCCAACACCCCGTACCAACCCGCCAAACCCCTAAAGAAGGCACGCTTCGACTCTATTCAAACACTATATAATCTAATAATCCATTACATGTTTTTATAGCGCCTAACGTTAATCAGCTATTCCGAAGCTTCACGCACGGTAACTTGCGGGTCAGGAGGCCAGATAAGAGAAAAACAAGCGCGAAGCGCAGTCCCGAAAGTGAAAGAGGACCGCGCTGTAGCTGGAGCATGGGGATCTCTTGTCTTTATGGGGCCATGTGTTTCAACACATGGCCCCATAAAGATAAGAAAGTGCTTTGCGACAGCAGCAAAACAGGCCACCGAGTCCGGCTCGGAGGCGAAAGGGCGTCCACCAAAAACCCTCATTTCCAATGGCAGGTCACCGTTTAGCATAAACGGTGACGCCAGCCAATGGAAATGAGGGGCGGGGCTTGAAGCCCTCTTCTGAAAGTCCTCATTAACAATAAATCTCGCCGAGCGAGCTGCGCATGTGCGCAGCAACGTTAGGCGAGACCTAAAAAGGAGTCCGAAAGGTGACACCAGAAAGAATTAGTGTAATTAAACAAATGAGTCCACCAAAAACTCAGAAAGAAGTTAGAATGTCTTTGGGAATGGTTGGATACTGCAGGCAGTGGATCAGTGGGTTCTCACCGATTGCAAAACCTCTACAGAGGTTGACACGAAAAGATGTGAAAGATCCGATTGTGTTGGATGATGAAAGTATGGAAGCTTTTACTAAATTGCGAAACAGTCTTTGTCGAGCACCTGCATTGGGAATGCCAGATTATGCAAAGGATTTTGCATTGTACTGTTGTGAAAGAGATGGGTGTGCACTTTCAGTTTTAACTCAAAAACATGGAATGGCACGACGTCCAGTAGCATATTTTTCTACTACTTTGGATTCAGTGGCCGCAGCGCTGCCAGGCTGTTTAAAAGCAGTAGCAGCTACTTGTGTGAGTCTGGAACAGAGGGAAGCAATTGTGATGGGACATCCAGTCAAGGTGTATGTGCCACATTCAGTTGAGATCCTTTTGACACGTACAAGGACACAGTATATGACCTCTAATCGGCTGACTAAGTACGAAAGAGTGATCTTGGTTGCTGAAAATGTGACTGTGGTAAAGTGCACAACCGTAAATCCGGCAACCCTGTTGCCAAATTCATATTGTGAGGAAGTAAGAGAAGAGGCGGATCATGATTGTTTGGATGTGACAGAGTTGTGCACAAAACCTAGGCCCGGTATTGAGGACGTACCATTAGAAGAACCAGACTGTGAGATGTTTGTTGATGGATCATGTTTAAGAAAGGAAAATTGTGTTCTGCCTATGCTGTTTGCACCATAGCAGAGTTCTAGAAGCATCCTGTTTAAAGGGGGTAAACTCTGCCCAAATTGCTGAATTGATAGCTCTGATTAGAGCGTGCAAAATTTCCAAAAGCCTAAGGGTAACCATATTTACTGATAGTCAATATGGTTTCAGGGTTGTCCACGATTTCGGACAGCTATGGATGCAAAGGGTATTTCTGACTTCTTCAGGTTCTCCTAAAAGAAACAGCAAAATTGTAAAAGATTTATTGGATGCTTTACAATTGCCCAAAAGGATTGCAGTGGTTAAATGTTCCGCACATAAATCAGGAGATGATTATGTGGCAGAGGGCAACATATACGCGGATCAAGTAGCGCGTATCTGTGCATGAAATTTAATTGCTCTAAAAAAAGGGATGGAAAAAGAAAATACCAATTGCCATCTTATGTTTTCTTCTTCATTTGAAACTTGGGACGAAATTAGACCGCTACAGGAAGAAGCAAGTGATGAGGAAAAGGGAATTTGGATAAATTCAGGCTGCAGAAAGAGCAGAGGACGAAGTGTGGGTCTATATAGATGAAAGACCATTCATGCCAGACAGTTTACTATCCCAAATGGCAAGGGTATACCATGGAATTGCACATGTTGGAAGAGATGCTATGATCAGGTTCTTCAAGCAATCATGGTATAACCCAAAGTTCAGGGCCATTGCAGAGTCTCTGCCAGAGGTGCGTCACCTGTCAGCAACAAAATCCAGGCAGAAAGACAGTTGTTAGTAGGGGACGAATTGGAAAGGCAGCAGGACCATTCACCCGACTCTAGTTGGATTTTATTGAGCTCCCCCCGTGCAATGGGCTGAAATATGTGTTGGTTGTTGTCTGTTTGTTCTCTCGTTGGGTGGAAGCCTATCCAACGAGAAGGAATGACAGTCTAACAGTCACAAAGCTGCTTCTAAGAGAATTGATCCCTAGATTCGGATTTCCAGTTACTTTAGAAACAGATAGAAGAACCCATTTTAACAATGAGATAATTCGGATGATTTGTGCAGCATTACAGATTGAGCAGAAGTTGCATTGTGCCTATCGACCTGAAGCATCTGGAGTGGTTGAGCAGATAAATGGTACAGTAAAATCTGGGTTAGGAAAGGTGTGTGCATCCACAACACTGAAATGGCCTGATGCTTTACCCCTTGTATTGATGAGTCTTAGAAGCATTCCTGACAAAAAGACAGGTTTGAGTCCCCACGAGATCCTAATCGGAAGAGCAATGAGACAAGCATTTATACCAGCGAACAAACTGATGAATATATCTGATGATCTAGTGCTTGACTATTGCAGAGGATTGGCTGATCTGGTGCGTTCTGTGTCTCACCAGGTGGGAGAAAATGCCACTACGACACAGCCGAATCAAGCTCATGATCTGAGTCCTGGAGAGTGGGTTCTCGTGAAGAAACACGTGAGGAAATCGTGTTTAGAACCCAGGTGGAACGGACCTTACCAGGTGATTCTGGTGACGACGACAGCAGTGAAGTGTGGTGGTTTGCCAAATTGGATCCATGCGAGCCCTACCAGACGAGTCCTAAGTCCACTTGAAAGACAAGAAGAGCAGCAACTGGTAAACCAAAGCCAAAGACCAAAGGCTGAAGTGTGTGAAGCTGAAGAATCTAGAGTAACAGATTCTGAAGAACAAACCGATGATGAACAGCCAAGCACAAGTCAAGTAGAGTGGGCACCAGTTACTGGGTCTCATGTGACTGCTGTAGAACCAGAAGAAAGGGAAGTTACTGTAAGTCAAGAAGAAGAACAGATAGAAGAAAGGCCAAATAAAAGAACCTATGAACCAGATGAAGAAGGTGAAAAAGTAGTTCAAACTAAAAGACCGAGAAAAGGTGACATTTGGCCAAGTGGAGTGAAAAGACTGAAATACACTCTTGCGAGGAGAGAGTCAAAAGAAGACCAGAGCAACTTAATGAGGTCTCAAGTCAAACCGAACAAGAAGAATCAGGAGAAAATTCAGTACGAAAAACAAGGAGAGTAAGAATTCCAAGCAAGAAATGCACATCACCGGAATGGACGTACGTGATCTTGGAAGAAATTGAAAGCTCAGATCCAAGTGAAGAAAAAGACAGTACTGGCACTGAGCAAGTGGATGAAAGCAAATTAAAACTACCTTAAAACTGTGAAAAATTAAGGTGAAACCTTGCCAGACGAAATGAATGGAAAGAGTCAGAAGATTTAAAGAAAAAGAAATAAAAGAAAGGGGTAAAAGAAGAAAGCCTTGAAGTGTAGGATTACACTATTTTTCAGATTTTTTTTTTTTTTTTGTAAATTTAATTTTTTTATAGATTTATATTTTTATATTTTTAGTAGAATACAAAAATGGACGAAGCAAAAGTGACTGAACATCCAAAATCTAGCCTAAAACGTAGATGTATTAAAGCTTGCATATGTAGTGTCTTTTTACTGACATTTATGTGCATATTATTAACCGTCATTGTACCTATTCTAATGGCAACTAATAATGGAAACAAAACTAATGATGTAATAAGTGAAAGAGTGAGTGATGTTACTAAAGAAACCCCTAATACCAACGCTCTTTCCGTACTATGGCGGCAAAACTCTGGAACTCGCTACCTGCACAGATCCGTAGCTTGAACAACTACCTAGCTTTCCGGAAGGCAATTAAAACACACCCCTTTCCTTTGTCGTAGGCCCTGTTTTTTTCTTACCTCGCCCAGTTTGTTTCTCACTGCTTTCAGCGCCGGGACGCCTCTTTGCTGGGGAAGCGGTCACACTTTATAAAATGTTATAACATAACATAACATAGAACAGATAGATGGAAGTATTTTCCATCATGATAAATCAATTAGTGATTTATCGTTAAATGTTTTTACAAAATTGTTGTACGAGTATGTTAATACGATGAATGCGAGTGATTGTTATGTGTGCATGCAATTACCTTAGTCTGTCTCAGAGGGGGTGACCTATCATCACCTACCTTTAACATATGGTGTGTCTTGCAGTGTTTTAACCAGCCTATTCTACGTGACGGGGAAGCTGGAGTATCATTATTCCAATATAGATTTAGTATTTTCAGAGATACCTATTATAAAGGAACTAAACTAGGTTTTAAGTAGTAAAAATGCACGTTATATGGGAGAATTCTTCCATATTACTAAGACACTAGATATAGGATATGCTTACAAAACCAATCTAACATGTAGTATGCAGGTTGAAGAAAAAGTGTTCATAGATATGGTAGAATATAGAAGAGAAAGTTTCCAAAGGAAAACTGCTGAACAGAAGTCACAGGTACCACCATGGGCGTTTAGAGAAGGAAATTATGAGAAAGGCGAGACATATGCTGCAATGTCCCTGGACTGGTATAAAAAGGGGAAAATCTGTTTGCTTAGACTGAAAACTAACTATAATAATTATTTCATTGGTTCTAGTGAATGTGAGCATACTTACCAAATTACTGGAGGTTGGGGATTGAAGGGTGGAACTGACCCTGTTTTCCCAGGAGTCTATTATGTGTGTGGTAAGAAAGCCTGTTACAGGTTACCTACACATTGGTATGGTAGTTGTTATTTTGCAATTGTTTTCCCAAAGGTCTACCATGTAGACAAAAGTAATTACAGAATCAATTAAATAAAACAAGGACTAACACGTAAGAAGAGAGCTAGTTTCTCAGAAATAGTAGGTGATATTTTTGGTGCACTGATACCATCAGTTGGAGTCGTTCTGAATTCGCATAAAATTCGAAAATTGTCCACAGTGGTTGATCGTTTATCGACAGATACTGCTGGTGGGTTGATGATTGACACCGAAATGGTTGCAATCAGATCAATGGTTATGCAAAACCGACTTGCCCTTGATATCTTATTGGCAAAAGAGGATGGAGTCTGTGGCATGTTGAAAATTCCAACACTGCTGTACTTGTATCCCTGACAAAAGTAAAGGTATTGAAGGATATATTAAGAATATTACGAAATTACATGAAGACTTGACCCAACTGGAGGTTGACAGTGTCTGGGAGAAACTTGGTAAGAGTTTCTCTTCTGTAGGTAAATGGTTTACTACATTTGGAAGTTGTTTATTAGGAAAAATAATAATGCCAATGATTTCAGTAGCTGGAGTAGCCTTAGTGATAATAACAATATATAAATGTTGTAAGTGTCAATGTGGAAGAAAAGAGATGAAAGAATCAAATAACAAACGAAAAGCAAGAAAGAGAAAAAGAGATGAAATAGAACTAGAAGATATGAAAGGAGATTACTATGACGAGATGAAGGAGTTAGATGAGTAGTTGATGAAAAGAGAAAAGAATACTGATCTTTAGATAAATAAAGATGGCACTTGGTATGGTGGGTATTTTATGATGGCTCCAGGAAGCCATCAGAGGGGGGATTGATGGAGCAGGGTTTCGCAAAAAAACCTGCTCGAATTACCTCCCCCATAATACTTACCAACAGTGTGCAGTGAAAACTAATACGCAAATCACATGAGCTACATGGGAAACCGCTTTGTGCATGCGTGCACTAATGTGAACTAATGCTTGAAAGAACTATGCCACATTTTACATTGCGTTTCAAAAGAAACGAAATTAATGCACGTTTAGGCCGCATTTCGCATCTTGCATTAAAACTATAATAAATAATGCCGCTTTGCATGAAGCTTATGCTAAGAATATATTAAAAGGGAATAGTGTAAAGGTGGGTGGTAAACAGTGAAAGGTGCATTTCCATGTAATTAATGAATGTATGTGTTTATTTCGTCATAGTGAGCCGAATGGGCCTGTATTTTCTAAAATTGACCGGATAGAGGAGGGGCTGAAAAATGAGCAAAAATGACCTGACAAGACAGACAGGAGTGCTGAGCGCTGCGGATGATGAATAAAAGTTCAAGGTTGATCAGCTCAGAGAACATTTTTTGCCTGCCAAAAGATGGGACTGGCCATGAGACTCAAGACTTCTTTCACAGACGTGGCTGAGAAATGTGTGTGAAATTAATGAAATGTAGCAAGAACAAAATTGTATGGACTGGTCAACAAATATGTAATGGGAAAGGAAGTAGAACAATGAGCATGAAGAATTTTGAATCAAATCACGGTGGTGTGATACACCTCCTCCCCAAGCATCCAATGAGCAGTCGAATTCTGTGTAATGTGTCAATTAATGTGGGTTGGACATGTAGGTTTTAGGGTATAACTGGGGTGCCTTTGGGGGTGTGGTTAGAAGAGTTGTAGCAGCAGTAGGAGACAGAGGGGAGAAGCGCCGCAGTCCGTTGGTTTGCAGAGAGGCCTAGCTGTTCCTGTCCTTGTCCTGTCCCGTTCCTGAAATCTTTGATTCCTGACTATTTCAGGAGACCCCCACTACTCCCTTGGCCAGGGGGGTGGTATTTCATTGATCTTTGGGTTTGTATTATCTTCTGACTCGTAATTTGCATAATTATTTGCAAATGTAATTTGTCTCTGAAACTTATGTCTCTTCATCTATCCACTCCGTCATAAGTATATTGTTTCGCATTATTTGTTGAAACTTATGTCTCTTTATCTATCCACTCCTTCATATGCACATCAAACATGGATGATGAGTACGACACGGTTTGCAATTTGTTAATTGATTTTCTCTCCTTTTGTGGGATTCATTGTTTGCATTGCAACCTGTATGCGATGAGCATTTATCAATTACATTTATCTGAGATAAAACTTTATTAATCTTACCAAGAGTCTGTGATTATTTAGCTGGTTAGATAGTTAAGTTCTATTATTACCATCAACTACTCAACTAATTGGTCCGTCGACCGAGAGGAAAGAGAGTTGATATATAGGTCTAGTTATGTATTTAGAATTGTTAAACGTGAATCTGTGATGGAAATAGTATTTCACGACATTTAAGCTTGACCTCCAGCGCAACAGGGATTTATGAGTTGGGTGAATGTGTATGGGCCATTTGTATGAAATATTGATGAGTATCGATCCCTGATAAAGTGTAGCGCTGGATCAGCCGTATGCGGCGCAGACATGCGGGAACTGCCGCGGTCAAGTTCTCACGACGGAGTTAGATTGCTGGATGTTCCAGAAGGTGATCTATGGCATTAAAGGAGTGCAGCCTGCCATGCATAAGAGGGTGTTCTGCTTGTGAAAACAGAGCGACCGTTGTCCCTTGAGCGCATTACGGCGGTGGCCAGGAATGGAATATTAGGTCACGACTTGGGTTGAACGGTGTGAGATTTGCAGCGAGAGTGCGAAAAGGCTCAAGACAGGGATTCAGGGTCACATTGTTGATCCGGGGAAATCCTGGAGCACGGTTTGTCTGTAATTTATAGGGCCAATGAGTGGTCAGAGAGGAGCGAAAAAAGATGCCTTGGTTTTGGTGGATGAGCACTCCAAGTGGCTGATAGTGAAGTTCGTAATCAAAGTGGCTACCAAAAGTACTATCAGAACACTGCAAAAAGTTTGGTTAGAGGAAGGCTACTATCCCAGTCTCTTGATTACAGACAACGGGACACAACTTACCTCAAGAGATTAAGGGGGATATG
The DNA here is from genome assembly GCA_963921515.1 of Calotriton arnoldi. NCBI lineage: Eukaryota > Metazoa > Chordata > Amphibia > Caudata > Salamandridae > Calotriton > Calotriton arnoldi. Next base: position 2,668,120 of record CAWUFW010001300.1, read on the forward strand.
TACAAGGAAGTGGCGGAGCGCGTCGTTTGCCTCCTTGGCTTAATGACACGCTCCGCCACTTCTGAAACGCAAGGCTGCACCATAGTTACAAGAATGTGGTGCAGCCTTGCGCTTCCTCCTGCGATGGCACTAAGTTTAGCAACTTAGCGCCAACGCAGGCACCCTTGCACCAGAGTGCAAGGGTGTCTGCGTGCAGGGGAGGATTGTTTATGTTTAGGAAGATCTCCCTTCCTGCACATAAACAATCCTAAAATGCCATTCTGTCACTTCCATGTGTGCTGCTTCATGCAGCACACTTGAAAGTGACAAAATGGCATTTTTTTAAAGGTTTGTTTATGTACAGGAAGGGACACCTTCCTACACATAAACCATGGCATTTTGCTTTTACTATGTGTGCAGCACACATGGAAAAAGCAAAAACGAAGAGAAATAATGCATTTCCCCTCGTTTTGCCAACTTACCACCAGGGTTTTCCTGATCTTAATTTTGGCGCTGCCTCCTATGTACGCCACCCTTGTACATAGGGGGCAGCGTCAAATACAATGGGTGTTGCGGTGGAACGCCCACCACAACACCCACCGCACGCCCCTTTCACGCTAACCATAGCGTGAAAGGGGGCCTTATGTACAAGGCAGCGTTAAGCCACGTTAAGTGGCTTAACGCTGCCTTGTACATAAGGTGCAGCCCCTATCGCCACCACAACGTCAGTAAAAGTGACGTTGAGGTGGCAATAGGGGCTTGTACATATGCCCCTAAATGTTTTTGGAAAGTTGTGGAAGAAAGCACCATCAGAGTTGTAGAAGAAATGGTGAATGATATGAAGTGGGCACATCGCACAATGGTTAATAGTGTAACCGGTATATCCCCTTTTGAGAAAATGAGGGGGAGAAAGGCTAGTACAAAACGTACACCTGCTTCGCTGGCTGATAAGAGTGGTGAGGCAGCAAAGGAGTGGGTAAGAAAAGAGATTGAGTCTCTTGCGGAAAAGGAATGCAAGTCTTCGGTGAGAGCTGGTGATTGGGTGAAGATAAAACACTGGAGAGTGAGTAAGGGTCTATCTATGTTTTGAGGACCATTCAAAGTTAGGGAGGTACACGAGTTATGTGGTGCTCGAGAATGGCAACAAATGGAATATTCACAAAGAAGTGCTATACCAGAAGGGTGACAGTCCTTTGGTCAGGGATGAACAGGGTCAGGGAGGAATCAGTTGTTTTATGTTGGCCAATGATGAAGAGTTATTTGGGAACTCTGCCAGTGGTTTGAGGAGTTCTGTGGATGGAGAAATGATGGAGAAAAGGGTTTCTGGGGGGAGTTGCGATGAGATCTGGTATGAGTGGTGAAGGGTGACGTCAACGAGAGGCGAGGGATCAGCACTTTGGTGGCCAGGGAAGACCATCATTCCAAGAATCACAGACCCCCTTGTTACTTAGAGGCTTATGTCCAGGACTTGGGATCCAGCTTGGAGTGTTCTTAAGCTCCTCAATGTGGTTTCTTCTTTTTCTGTGGGGGGTTCTCTGGAAAAATAAGTTTAGAGTGTTTAAGTTATTCTTGTTCATGGTAAGTTTCTTTCTTTCTCTTTTATGCTTAAGAGTAGAAGGGAAGGGGATGTGTAGTAATGTGGTTTACATGCTCCTTTAATAACGGTCGGAATCTGTATTCAAGTGTGTTCTTTGGAACACTGTATTGTCTTGTGATTCCTCTCTGGTCAGTTGCTCTGTGGCTGGCAAGATGAGGATCACGTTTCTTCAGACTCCGAGTAAATAAATGTTTATGAGAATTGCGGAGACTCTGGCTTCCTTCACCACATAAGTTCTCACAAACCATGCCCCCTTTCCAGTGCACTCTCTCTGAAAATACGTCTGATGTTACGTCAAAGTTAATGAGGCATTACTACCGCAGCAATAAGTGCAAGAGCACAACTCAGAAAGTGCCCTCTCTAGAACAGCTGTGGTTTTAGGTCTTAAAAAGTAAAGCCACTTGCCTTTTCTATATGGTCTCAAAGTTGTAGTTTAATTATTCTTTCTTTATTAGAACATTGGAATGTTGGGAGCTCCATTGTAGTCAATGGAGTGCTCCATGCTTCTACGGGCCGGTAAAGGCCCGCAGAGCAACATTCCAATGTTTTACAAAGGCCTCTCGGAGCTTGAGGGGATTTAAATCCCCTCGAGCTTCGAGAGGCCTTTGTTTTATTTGTTAGAACATTCTGCCCTCTAGTGGCAGAATGTTCTAATAGCCTTATAGCCCTTCGTAGCAGGGCTATACCGGCTATTAAAGTCCTGTTCCCTTGTTAAAGCCCCTCGCCTTCAGCTCGGGCCTTTACCGCGGGAGCGGGCCTTTAATAGCCGGTATAGCCCGCTACGGTGGGCTATAAGGCTATATTAGAACATTGGAATGTTGGGAGCTCAATTGAAAACAATGGAGTAGCTCCGGGCTTGTAATGGCTGGTATAAGCGCAGAGCTCCAACATTCCAATGTTTTTGTTCACAGCTGTTCACAGGCTTTAATAGCCGGTATAGCCCGCTACGGCGGGCTATAAGGCTATATTATTTTATCTTGTATCTCATTTGTAGGACTTGGTGGTTATGCTCTATCAAGTGTCTGGCCAGACTGCATTTCATGTTGTTGTTGTGTTCTTAATTGTCCATGGTATTTAGAATGTTAAGGTTGGAATCCCTGTGGGGTTCCGTGTGGAGGATTTCGGAGTTTTGACAATTGCGACTGAGACCTCGGGAGTTGTGGGCTGGAGCTGGGGAGCGGAGAGCGCTTGTTGTGCCGTCTTAAAGGATTAACTTCAACTACTTCGGCTGTTGGTACGTCCTTCTACCACTCAGATGAACCGACTACAGTTGTGTACTTTCAATTTCGTGGCAGTTACTTTTCCATAAAATTGTACATGTATATTTTTTTCTAAACGATGTTATTCCTCTATGCATAATTGTCCAAGGTAAAACAGGAAAAGTTAAAAACGCAGCATGATAAAATTCCTGAATGCGGAAGTCTTCTGGCAGTGGCCCTCATTGTAATAAACAACAATACGAGAATAGCAAGTGAGCTTACAAAAGCCACATAGGCTGAAATCATTTGGGGTTTAGGCTCTCCCCCCATCCCGCTTATCTCAGCCACCACATATATTAAACACGCTTGCATTCTTTCTAATTACTCTTTTAAATCACCTCTGTGAAGCTGATCCTCCAGATATCTGGCGCCTGCCCTGCGTCACCTTGTGGAGCGCCGGTGCCAGGCCTCTTCAGAGGCATGTTGCCCACCTCTCTGCTGGGTGCTGCTTCAGCCTGAAGACCGGGCTCTGTGCAAGGTGCCGCCAACAGCCACAGTCCTGGGCCTCTTCCAAGGCTCCTGTACTGAGCTGCTGCTTGGTGCCATCAGTCATATGCGCAAGACAGAGCCCGGCTGGAGCTTGAAGGTTGCCGGCAGTGTCCCTGAGCTTGAATCCATGTGGCACAAGGTAGGTGGCGTGATACTGCGTGATGACGGAATTTTGAAATGTGTATCCGGTCCCCCCTCAGCTGAGCTTGTAGCAACTGGTATAGGTGAGGGCGGGCAAGAGCTAACTTACATAGAAATGGCATTCCCGATAAAATAAATACAAAAATGTAAAATACATGACAAGGCTGTGAGCTACTCCAAGGTGGCGAACTACCAGTAGCTCACGATCGACTGGTTGGAGACACCTAAACCAACAGTACTGGCCCTATCAGGAAAAAGTGCAATACCCTCATAGGCAAAATGGATTAAACGATTGTGGTGGCTAGTGGGGATGGAAAAGCTCTCTAAAGGGGCAAGAGGAGAAATTAAAGACTTTGCTAAATAATGGGGGCACCCTATTACAGTACTTTCTAAGCCGACTATAAGGAACTTACATGCCAGAAAAGGCTACGAGCCATAAGAATCTTCGATCATTAAAAACCTGACTATTATTATAGATCTGCCAAATCGACTGGGTGAACACTTGAACCGAAAGACTCCGTGTGAGGAGAGGAGATGCGGTGAAATGGCTGTCAGAGACACACCGCAGCTGAAATGGATCGGCTGTGGGAGGGAGAAGAGTTTTCTGTTGTGGCCGGAGGGATCCAAGGGGGGCAGATTGGACACGGGTGTTGTTCATAGCCATTCTGACTGGGAAAACAATGTTAAATCAATAAAAATGCATTCAACATAAAAAGAAAAAAAAATGATGTGTGAAAGCGCATTTACACATGCATATGACAGCTGCCAGGCCCTCAAAAAATATATATATTTGTTTTTTGTTAAAGGAGAGAGAAGAATTGAGGAGCAAAGGAGGAGTGGGTAGTCTGAACAGATGGGGCAAGCTTTAGAGTGGGAAATGGTAGCAGAGTAATGATGGCAACTGAGGGCAATGCGAGAAAGGAAATGTACAAAAATAAAAATACCAAAAAAAAGCAGGGGGAGAAGCAATGGATGAGTTTGGGGCAAGGGGGAGGCTTAAAGAGGAGGGAGCAATGCAGAGCATGCACGGCTGGTGGATGCTTTTAGGGGGGTGAAGCAGCACAAAAGAGAGCTAGGAAACACATACACTCAAATGAAGTGCTGAAAAAGAGGAAAAAAAGTTGTTGCCAAAATGCAAGTAGTGGAAGGGTACAGGTCAGCCAATCAAAAGGATGGTAAAGAGGCTATGTCCAAACGCCTAGGGCTGGAAATGTAGAGGGACAGCATCAGGCAGTCCCACCCACCAGGTCAGACCGACCCATCGCGGCCCCTCCCCACACACACGATGACGAACAATGTACCGAAATTACGACCAACCACACAATTAATACACTCTGATAGCTCCATAACAGCTTTCCCAGTTCACCCCCAAAGTTAATAGTTTTACCCCTACATCGGTGGTTCCGAAACTGATGGGTTTTAAACGGGACTGCATGCACCACACGTCATACGAGCATTTACAAGAACGGAATATGAGAGGAACACATAGCAAACCCATAACCGCAGATAATGCACCCAGCCGAGAGCTAGTAAGCATACCAGTACAGAAGCACAAGTTACTAACTTGTGTAACGATATATCTGTAAGAGACAGTAGTTAGTGACAGATTCCTTACCTTAGAATATCCCCAGGCGTCAGGCTGGATCCGGAAAGTTTTTTGCGTAGCAGTACCCTTGCGCGTCGGTAGGCGGCGTCGTGCGGCTCCGCGTCCGTCGTCGGCGTCGTGATCGCCGGGATGACGTCGCGGGCAGTACTTAGGCGCCGCCCCTGCGCGCTGACGTCAGTTCTGTACACGACTTTCCGCGCCAGGAACGCAGAGCCATGCAAGAAGCTGACATAGGTGTCTGAAAAATACTAGGGCCCTGAAAGGGATGTCCTTAACCCTAGAAATCAGTTCGCAGAACGGGGAGGATGGGTGGGCGGTAAGGAATCTGTCACTAACTACTGTCTCTTACAGATATATCGTTACACAAGTTAGTAACTTGTGCATCTGAAAGAGACACGTTAGTGACAGATTCCTTACCTTAGAATAGATACCCCAGCAATACCAACCCCGGTGGTGGGTCTGCGAACAAAGATCAGACAAGGAAGTCCTGGAGGACAGAACGGCCAAAGAAGCCGTCCCTCCGGACCTGACTGTCAAGGCAGTAATGCTTTGTAAACGTGTGCAGCGAGGCCCACGTAGCTGCCTGACAGATAACCGGCAGCGGAACACCGCGGCCCAAGGCCGTGGTAGCAGCCGTTGCCCTGGTGGAATGGGCACGCAGCCCAACAGGAGGTTCCTTTTTAGCCAAAGAATAGCAGGTCTTGATGCACAAGGTAACCCAGCGGGAGATGGTCCTCTTGTGCACCGCCCGACCTTTTTGGCGCCCACGTAGCCAACAAAGAGCTGGTCATCCACCCGGAAGTGTTTTGTGCGGTCAATATAGAAAGAGAGCGCACGTTTTGGGTCCAGACGGTGGAGCCTCTCTTCCTCTCTGGAAGGATGCGGAGGCGGAAAGAAGGTGGGCAAAGTGATGGTCTGCCCAATGTGGAAAGCAGTAACCACCTTTGGCAAGAAGGACGGACGCGTCCGAAGAACAACCTTGTCTGGATGAACAGACAGAAAGGGAGGTTTGCAAGATAGAGCCTGGAGCTCACTCACCCGCCGAGCGGAGGTGATGGCCACCAGAAAGGCTGTCTTCAGAGTCAGAAGACGAAGAGGACAGTTATGTAGAGGCTCAAAGGGAGCGCACATTAAAAAGGTAAGAACCAAGTTCAAGTCCCACTGAGGCATCACAAACGGAACAGGAGGGAAGAGGTGAGTAATGCCTTTTAAGAACCTGTTAACAACAGGGGACTTGAAAAGGGAGGGCTGATCAGGGAGCCTGAGGAAGGCCGAGATAGCACAAAGATAACCCTTGATGGTACCCAGGGCAGAACCCTGTTGGGCCAGAGAGAGAAGGAACAGAAGGACCTCAGAAAGAGGGGCAGAAAGGGGATTCACAGCCTTTGCTGTGCACCATGCCACAAATTTGTTCCACCTGCAGGCGTATACCACCTTAGTGGAGGGACGCCTGGCCGCCAGAATCACATCACAAACTTCGGGAGGCAAGTCGAAAGGAATCAACTGCCGCCGCTCAATCTCCACGCAAGCAGGTGTAGACTGGACAGGTTCGGGTGGAGGACCGTCCCCTGCTGCTGCGACAGAAGATCCTCCCGAAGAGGCAGACGGATCGGGGGATCTACGCTCATATGGAGTAGCTCGGGATACCAAACTCTTCGAGCCCAGTCCGGAGCCACAAGAATGACTTGGGCCCGGTCGTGCCGAATCTTCTTCAACACTCTGGGTAGAAGTGGTATAGGCGGAAAGGCGTACAATAGACCGCAACTCCACTCGTGACGAAAAGCGTCGCCGAGCGAGTGCCGCCTTGGAAATTCCAACGCGCAGAACTGATGACATTGCGCGTTCTCTTCGGTGGCGAATAGATCTAACCAAGGCTCTCCCCACTGTAGAAAGAGTCCTTGCGCCACTTCCGAGTGAAGACGCCATTCGTGATCCATCATGCACCTGCGGCTGAGTTCGTCCGCCCTGGCGTTCAGGGAACCTGCCAGGTGTTGAACCACCAGGAACATGCCCTGATGTTCCAGCCATGTCCAGAGGCGCAGAGCCTCCTGACAAAGGGTCCACGACCCCACCCCGCCTTGTTTGTTGCAGTACCACATGGCGGTGGTGTTGTCTGTGAACACCTGCACTACCTTCCCTTTGACAGAGGGAAGGAATGCCTTGAGTGCAAGTCGGATCGCCCGGAGCTCCAGAAGGTTGATATGGAGCCGGGACTCCGCCGGAGACCAGAGGCCTCTGATCTCCGCCTCTCCCATGTGACCGCCCCATCCCAGAAGGGACGCGTCCGTCACAACTGTGTGCTCTGGCTGGGGAAGGGAGAGGGATCTGCCCATGACCCATTGCCGGTTCGAGAGCCACCACTGCAACTGTTTTGCAGTCCCCTCCGAGATCTGGACGTGATCGGACAGGTCGCCCTGGTGCTGCGCCCACTGGAACTTCAGGTCCCACTGCAGAGCCCGCATATGCCATCTGGCATGAGTGACCAGCAGGATGCAGGAGGCCATGAGGCCCAGCAGCCTCAGGGTCATCCGTACCGAAACCCAGGATAAAGGCTGAAAGATCGGAATCATAGCCTGAATATCCCGGACTCGCCGTTCGGGAGGATAGGCCCGAAACTGCGTCGTGTCCAGAACTGCTCCGATGAAAAGGAGCTGTGGAGAAGGAATCAGATGCGACTTTGGCACGTTGATGGAGAACCCCAGCGAGTGCAGGAGTTCGGCCGTAGTCTGGAGGTGGGAGACGACTGCCTGGGACGAGCCCGCCTTCAGCAGCCAGTCGTCGAGGTAGGGGAAGACTGGAACCCTGCCCGGCGCAGATGAGCTGCGACCACCGCCATCACTTTCGTGAACACCCGAGGGGCGCTGGTAAGGCCAAAGGGGAGCACGGTGAACTGAAAATGCTCGAGGCCTACCGTGAACCGAAGGTAACGCCGGTGGGCCGGCAGGACGGGGATGTGGAAATAGGCGTCCTGCAAGTCCAACGCTACCAACCAGTCTCCGGGGTCGAGGGCAGTCAAGACCTGAGCTAGGGTGAGCATCTTGAACTTCTCCTTCCGGAGGAAGCGATTGACGTTCCGGAGGTCCAAGATAGGACGCATGTCCTCCTTGTCCTTTTGGGCACCAGAAAGTAGTGGGAGTAGCAACCACGCCTTTACTTCTGGGGTCGGAACGTGCTCGATGGCCCTCTTGGCCAAGAGGGCCGTGACTTCCCTCTGTAGAAGCACCAAGTGATCCCCTGACATGCGGTGGAATTGAGGTGGCATGGCTGGGGGGTAGTCTCGAAAGGGAGGGAGTAGCCCCTTCGGACAATGTCCAAGACCCACTTGTCCGAGGTGATGGGACGCCAGTGGTGAAGGTGATGGCGGACCCTGCCCCCGACTGGCGTGCTGTGCACCTGAAAGGAGGGACTAGGAGGGCTTGGAGGCCGCGGACGGGGCTGGAGGTGGTGGCCTGACCCGCACGCTGGTTGCCCGAACCACCACGGCAGGTATCCACGTCCTCGGCCACGCGAAGGCGCTTGCTGCGCGGGCCGGTGGCCGGGCTGTGGACGTGACTGGGCGCCCCTTCCGTGGCCACGAAAGGGGCGAAAAGCAGACATGTTGCGGAGGGCGCACAACAGCAAGGCCCAGGGACTTAGCAGTAGCCCGTGAGTCCTTGAAAGCGCTCCAGCGCACTGGTCTGCCTTTCGAACCAAAAAGGCCGACTACCATCGAAGGGCATGTCCATAAGAGTGTTCTGGACATCGCCCTGAGAAACCAGTGGTTCTCAGCCAGGCGTGGCGACGCAGCGCCACCGTCGTTGCAAGCGATCTGCCCAGCGAGTCGGCGGTATCTAGGCCACAGCGGATGGTGATATTTAGCCGCATCACGCCCGTCTGCAATAGCGCGGGTAAGTAGTGTCTGGACCTCCTCAGAACACTGCGGCAGAACATCAGCCACCGAATCCCACAGAGAGTGGGTATAACGGCCCAAAAAGCAAGCAGTGTTCAACAGACCGCAAGCCAGCACTGGAGGAAGAAAAAGTCTTCTTCCCAAAGTGATCCAGGCGCTTGGATTCCCTATCCGGAGGGGCCGTAGGGAAGGCTGCTTTGGGAGGCAGAGGCTTGGACAACCAAGCTCTCAGGGGTGGGGTGTTGGGAGAGGAACAAGGGGTCGCCCGGGGACGGGCGATGGCGTCGGGCCACGTTCCTATCCACAGGAGCCCCTGTGGTGGGTTTGGACCAGGCACCCAAAAGAACGTCAGTGAGTGCAGTCGTTGAACGGCAGCACAGTGCTCCGAAGAGGAGAGCCTCCGGCTGAAGCACTTCAGTCAGGAGGTTAGTCCTGACGGCCACTGTAGGCAACTCGGAGATTTAAGGCTCCAGCAGCTCTACGCAACACCGTTGCATAACTTAGCTCCCTCCTCCGTTGCCACGGAAGGAGGAGACAGCATGCCAGAGTCGGGGGAGGTATCCAGCCCACTGGCATCACCCAAGTTCCTCAACCCAGTCCGGGTCAAGACTCGCACTGTTGTGTGAGAGGGTCGTCCAGACCCCTCCCAGCTCTCCTGGTCCTCCAAATCAGGTTGAAAATATGGAGGAGGAGGGACATAAGGGACCCAAGGTCCCATCGGTGCCGGAACCGGCGTCTGGCTGACGCCGGTCCGGCTCCATGTCCGGACCCGGGAGAACCTGGGGACGACGCCGCCCGGGACCTCGGACGGCGCCGTGAAACGGCACCGGGGACATCGGCGGAGGCGGTGTGTTAGGTCAACCGGCGTCGATCGGGGTTGCGGCACCACCGGAACCGGGGTCGAGGCCGGGTCCGGAGCCGAGGCCGGGACGACAGGCTGGTGGGACAGGCGACGCCGGACCGGAGCCGACGGCGACGCCGGAGCAACCCCACTGGGGCCCGCGGGGCCCGAAGGCGCACCGGAGGGACCTTGAGGCCCGAAGAGGCGAGCCATGGCCGACAGGAATTTCTGGATGTCGGCCGGAGTCGCCGCCGAACCCGGGTAGGACGGGTAATGCCGGGGGCAGCTCGACAGGCACGTCCGGGGCCGCGGGGACGGTGCCGACAGGGACCCTCAGCCGAGTCGCGCGACCGGCGAGGCGAAGTCTTAGAGCGATGACGCCGCTTAGACTTCTTGTGCTTCGACTTACCGGAGGAGCGCGAAGACTTGGATTCTGACGAACGGCGGGGACTCCGCGTCTGGCCCCTCGACCTCTCCCGGGACCGGGGCTTGGTGCGGCGCGGAGCCGACTGCCGGACTTCAAGGAGCTTTCGAGACCGCTCTCGCAAAGCCTTCGGGATGAAGTTTCCGGCAGTCAGGGCACGACTTCGTGTCGTGGTCTCGTGCCGAGACAGAAGAGACACTCGAGGTGGGGGTCCGTGATGGACATCATACGACCACATTCCTCGCAGGGCTTAAAGCCGGGCATCCCTACGACACCTTAGGAGTCGTGAAGACTCGTTGAAGAAAACAGTGAAAAATTTCACAAAAAAGATAGTCAAAAAGTGACTAGGGCACTGCTCTTCCCGGATCTGCGCTTACTGGCGCGGAAAAAGAAGAACTGACGTCAGCGCGCAGGGGCGGCGCCTAAGTACTGCCCGCGACGTCATCCCGGCGATCACGACGCCGACGACGGACGCGGAGCCGCACGACGCCGCCTACCGACGCGCAAGGGTACTGCTACGCAAAAAACTTTCCGGATCCAGCCTGACGCCTGGGGATATTCTAAGGTAAGGAATCTGTCACTAACGTGTCTCTTTCAGATTCAAATGTTAGGCACAGGGATATCACCCAGAGCGTTTTACAGTACTTTGCCTGAAATGTCGGATATGCAATAAGGTTATGTACTCTGTTCTCCACAGTGATTTTTCAACAGATTATAGATGTATATTAATGTTTTACAATGATATGATGTCAATTGTTGCAATGAAATGCAAAATCCCAATAAAAAACTTAAACAAAAAAAAACAAAAGAGGCTATGTACAAAGGGAGGGAAAAGCACACGGGGAAGAGAAATCACTGAACAAGAAGCAAACTGGTGAGAGTGACAGTCAAGCAAACCAGTGGTAACTCCCGGGTGGGCTCGAAGTCCACCATAAGTTTTTAGCATGGTCCATTAGAGGTCTAACTTAACCAGACAGCAAAAGGCTGCCTGGTAAGCAATACCTGATAACTTTGGAGCCCTTTGAAAATCTGCACAAAGTTAGGCAGGAATTTACACGTTCAGTTTTCTGTTAGGATGTCAAGTTAAACAGCATGCAGGAATTCCAGGTTTCATGTAGATATGACAAAGGGAAGGTGGAAAGAATTGGTGGGGAATTGCTAATAACTTTGGCCCTATTAGAAGGAATTGCAAGAAAGCTGAGATATTAGAACAGGCAGCATGATAGGTTGGCTGCCTGTGGAGGCTATGTGCTGTGGAGCTATATGCACTAGCATGGTGGGTTTGCTCAGGACTTGACTGCAGTTAACCCTTGCTGCAGCCAGGTGAACTGAAACATCATAAAGAATAATTATTCACCACCATACCCTGTACGCACTGAAGCTCATATATCCACTAGTAAATCTTTAGAAATAACTTCTTAAAGTGATCTTTAGAAACACAGTCTTTGAAATTAAATTAAAAAATTGCTTAAAACAGTTAGAAATTAGTTATGGTGCATGCAGAGCAAACACTTTCCCACAAAAAAAAAAAAAAAACGTATACGCACTGCAAAAAAATACATTATACGCACTGCAAAAAATAATTTAAAAAAAAAACCCACACAATTAAAAAGATACTAGAGATCCACTGCAAAACCTAATCCCGCCCACCAAAATTTGCCAGTTATGGTATGCTGCGTGAATCTCAACTCACCCTCCACCATGCACTACCCATGACCTCAAATCTTCCAATTACTTTTCGGAAACATCTGCATTTTCTAGGTTTGCAAAAGTAAAAACATCCCACGACTGGAATTTCTACCAAAGATAGCATCCTAATTTGTGTATCACCTCCATTCAGAACAGTTTTGACCCTTGACAAATAAATTAACTGCCCAAGAGAACAAATTATGCACACTTGATTGCAGCGTTTCCAGCCCCTACGAAATCAAATAAAATGGTTCCAAAATCCTGTGGTTCCAGTTATTGTGTTACAAATAAGATCACACAATCATATGTCAACACGTTAAGTTGCCACCTTGGCCATTGGTTCCTAGTTCTAGCCCGGGTTCCTAGCACTGCCATGATCCACTAGCATGAGTTGGGCAATAGGTTATCATTTGACCCTTTTCCCATTTTTCAGGATTTTCCACAACCAACAGGGAAAATCCAAAAACATTTTGGGTGTCCAACTGCTCCAGGCCTTGATGGGCCAGGGTATTTAAAGTAAACAAAGAATTAAGCAGATTGGACAGACCCCTTTCCATGACCACACAATATCCCTGGCAGTCCGGATGCAGCGTAAGGGGAGGCAAATGTTATGTTATTATTTTTTACAAAGCGCTCGATTACCCATAGGGCGTCTTGGCGCTAACTGAAAGCTGCTGCAAATTTATTCCATAAGTGTGATCTGAGATGAAACTGACCGTGTATTTATTCCTTCCTTGCGATCTGAAATTATGTTGAGAAGAGCCAGGTTTTCAAAGCCTTTCTGAAGGCTAGCAAATTTGGCATAGTTTTTACCTGAAGAGGGAGTGCGTTCCAAGCTTTAGATGCTCCTATCACAAAGCTCCTGCCTCCCCAGGACATACGCATCTAGAAACTGTCATCAAATTGGCCGTCACTGAGCGGAGTGCCCTACCTGACCTATACCAGGTAAAACTTTTTCTCAGAAGGGCTTACCCTTGGCTATGCAGTGCTTTGTACATGATACAAAGTGCTTTGAAAACATTCCTCTGTCTGACCGGAAGCCAATGTAGCTCCCTCAGATACTTAGAGACAGATTGATGTTTAGGAATCCTGAACAGAAGCCTGGCCGCTGCATTCTGCAGTATGTTCAACTTCTTATAACTGATTGATGTGCATTAAGATATAGGCCACTGCAGTAGTCAATCTTTGCCATTACTAAGGTAGTGACAGCAAGTTTACGCAATTGTACAGGAATGAATGGAAGAACTTTTTTTTAGCAACCTCAGCGTATAGAAAGCTGCTGATGTGACTGCATTTGAGTGATCCATGAAATTTAGTTGATCATTAAAAAGCACTCCGAGATTCCTTGCTGTCCTTACGGGTACGGGAGAAGAGTCTAGCTCGGACGGCCACCAAGATGGAGACCAGAAGGATGGTTTTACCCCAAAGATCAATATCTCTGTTTTTTCTGAGTTGAGTTTAAGGGAATTTTTGGCATTCAGTGAACCTTTGGTCACAACACTCTGCACCCAGTTTGAGAGAGACAATGATTTGTGTATCGTCCACATATGATGTGAGTGAGAAACCAAAAGACCTGATAAGTTTTGCAAAAGGAGTAACATATATATTGAATAATGTTAGACTATGTGAAGATCCCTGTGGAACTCCACAGAGAAGAGTGTAGGTAGGTGAGGTAAAACCACCCAGGTTTACTGTTTGCTCCAGATTATTAAGAAAGGAGCTCAACAGTTCCCAAGCTATTCCAGATACCCCTATCCTGCTCAGTCGATCCATCAGCGGCTCATGATTGACCGTGTTAAAAGCTGCTAATAGATCGAGCAGCACAAGGGCAGCTTTCCTCCTTGATCAAGAGTCATCCTAATTTCTTTGGAGGCTTTAATAAGAGCTGTTTTGGTTCTGTGTGCAGCACTGAAACCAAATTGCGTGACATTCAGACATCTGTTTTTCTCAATATGCGCTGTGAGTTGTGTATTCATCACCTTTTCAATGAGTTTTGCTTGAAGAGGGAGGAGGGAGATTAGACGATAATTATTTGTGGCCCCAGGATGTTGGCTTTATTTCGAAGACTGGATTCTGGAGTCAACCACGGACAAACTTCATCACTGGGATGGAAAGTGCAATCTTTTGCAATGCATTACAAAAGACTGAAACCATGCTGGTAATGGCGAACTCAAACTTGAAGATGTCCCTAGGAATCCATGTGAACGCAAGGGCCTCTGAAACACCGCAACGCAGATAGAAGATGGTTGGAATAATGTTCAAGTGCCTGTCTTAAACCGATTTTACTCTCCAGAAATGGACTTGCTAGACGCAGACAGTGTTGCAAACCGGCAAAACGCCTAAGTAAGTATAAAGAATGCCCTAGGAGGTGATGTGTCATCACTAAGAACATTTGTGAATGCCTTAGGAGTGAAGGTCAGTGACAAGAAGTGAGCCGGTAGTAGTGATCGCCACAAAAGTATCTTAGGAACGGGCAAGTGTCTTCCTTGACTGGGGTATGCAATTATGCATCTTGTCGATCAATATATGTCACCCAGTCTGTAATGGCAAAACCTCCAAGATCTGAGCTACTGTAACCATGTAGAGAAACTCAAACACAAGTACCTTGTTCAGGTTGAAAAGTTCTATTATCGGCCTGCAATCCTCAGTCAGGTCTTGGGTAAAATTAATTAACTGGGGTACAAATCTGAACCGGCTTATCTTGATTACTACGAAAATATTACAATTTTAAAACCTTATATTACATCTGGAGATAAATTCTGAGATCTTGGAGGACACTAAGGAGCAACTGGAAGAAGGTACACTGCATACCTCTCCTTGATGATGTTCAGAACTCACTTACACCAAGTGACAGCTACCCACAGGCTGTAAAATTAATAGCCTTTCTGCAATCCGTGACTGAAGCTTCAAGATGATTATCAGAGCATAATACTGAGGGCAGGTCGGTTGGTCTTACTGGACAATTCTGTGGTTGCTGCAAGAAGCAGCTGATGTCTATCTAGATCAAAAAGTGTGCATGTTGTTAAAAAGAAAGCAGCAGTCCCCACTTTTTGCTTTGATGTAAAGAGTAATGTCTTTCCTTTAAAGGATTCTACCGCTGTATTTTGATATCTGTATTGGGCTTTGTTTCTTTCTGCTCTAGGTTTCTTAATTGTTTGCTTTTCCCTATTTTCAATATTTTCAATAAACAGAATTGAAATAAAAAAATAAAAGAAAAAAAAGAAAGCAGCAAACTTCTAAGTTCTCAAGGTCTGAAAAAAAGGTAAAAATTTGAGAAGTCTGCAAAAAACCCTGGTTTTGACAGTGCCAAAATGATCAAACTCTAAGACAGCTGTCACCGCATTCTTTTTGAGCTTCTCTAGTACTTTGTCACTAAAAAACAGAGCCATATTCTCACACAGAAATTGCATTACGTGTTTCATGGGCTAAAATGAAGGGAAGATAGTCACACCCATGCATGTCTCTGGATGGAGAAAAAGCTTCGTTTTGAGTCCTGAAGTCTGTTGGTGCTATAGATCGGACTCTTTTCTCAGTGGCAACCAGAAGACTATTTGTTCTTCAGCGTCTAGCTATAAGCAGCTTAACAGACACAGCAATGCTATGTTAAATACAAAGCAGAACAGCTGATAAGTTTCCTTACCTCCCCCAAACTGTTGCTTCTGACATGACTGAATGGGACCGTTTCATAGAATGAAAAGATTCATGTTCATTTTTTTTCTTTATTGGTTTTTCACTTAACAACACAAACAGCAAATGTACATTATCGATGCTGGGGTACAATTCAAGCTGTGATTACCGAGTGCAACTTGTCAATCATTTTGGTATACATTGAAGTAGAGTTATCCATACATGTTATTACAAGAAACCCCATAAGGTTACACCTGTCACCACAAAGTGCAGTCCTCCATACCTCCGCAATTACTCTGGAGTTGCCACCCCTGCCCCATTTGCTTGGTCTGTTGGCTCCACCCCAACACTTGTTCCCTCCGTTTCTCCGGTTTCCTTGCCCACCAGGTATTGCTGACATACACGCCTAGCCTCGGAGGTAGAAATTCACTATTGGCATCAGACTAGGTATTACAATAAATCATGTCTTTAGTCCATTCCTCCGTAGTTGGGATCGCCCCATCGCATCGCCACCCGCCTTTTAGCCAGCAACATCCCCATCGCCACTAGCTGTCGGACCGCTTTTTTGATTACTTTGTCGTATCCTAGCAACGCGAGGAAAGGGTCTGGGACGAGAGAGAGTCCAGTTATTTCGTTTACAATGTGGAATACTTTCCCCCAGAATTTTAGTATTCCTGGGGAGCTCTAGGCAACATGCATAAAACTGGCCACCAGCTCAGTGCAGCGACAACAAGAGGCTGAGTCTCATAGTCCATACCTGAACAACCGTTCTGGAGTATAGTACATTCTATTGAGATATTTAAAATGTATAGGGCGGTGTCTGCGTTCAGCGATATTTGTCTAGTCACCTTGCAGCAATATTGCCATTCCGTGTCTCCGATTATATGCCCCAAGTCCCTCTGCCAATTCTGTCTCACTTTTGAGTACATCAACTTTCTAGCGTCTTGTGTGATATTATAGATCCTGGAGACTAGTTTTGCGGGGTAGGAGGCTCGAACAGTGTGAGTGAGGGCCAGCACCTCTGTTGGTTCCTGGAGACTTCCCCCTAAGAGCGCCTTTAAAGCGTGCTGCACCCTGAAGTGTTGATAGCGAACTAAAGGTGAAGGAGTGTGTCCCTCGGCTAAAATATGCTCCCATTTAAGGAATTCACCCTCCTTGAACAGGTCTCCTACATCTGTAATGTTGACCCTGTGCAGAGACTTGGATACTTCCCTCTCTGTACCTGTTGGGAGCCAAGTGCACCATTCTAGGGGAATCGCGGGTGAGTAGAATAACGCACCCGCCGGTCTATCTAGCAGATTGCGCCAGGCATGTACGGTGGGATTGAGAGAATACAGGAAGCTATGCTTTCTGGAAGGCATTTCAAAGAGCACCTGCGGGAGAGTGTCTGAGTCAGCTGCCATTTTCTCTATGTGTATGTGCGGAAGGGACTCTGGACCATGTATAAATGCATAAGCGTGTGAACACTGAGCTGCTCTATAACAAAGATCTAGATCTGGGGCTTTAAGCCCCCCCCCATCAAATATGGCAAAGTGAGGGTTTCCCATTTGACACGCGGTTACTTACCTGCCCATGCTAGCTTAATCAACAGTGATCTCATCTTGGAGAATATGTGCGCCGGGAGTACCATGGGGATGTTCTGAAAGAGGAATAACAGCCTAGGGAGGACGACCATCTTCATTAGCGAGATCCGCCCTATTAACGAGAGGGGTAATCTTATCTATCTGGCCACCTCTTCCTCAAGCCTCCCCAGAGCCCTTCCATAGTTGTCAGTGAGAACTACCTCTGAGGCCGTATGTACCTGTATACCCAGATAACGGACCGACTCTGTGGTCCACTGCAGTGGGAATTCCATGTGGATTAGTTGTGTTGACGAGATCAATGGGAAAATCAGGGACTTGGTCCAGTTGATCCTTAACTCTGACAGCTGCCCAAAGTGGACCACCTCAGTTAGCACTGGAGTAAGGCGAGTTGCTTGTTCTCTTACGTATAGAAGCAAGTCATCCGCGTATGCTGAAGCTATCAAATGGTAACCTAGGAATCGCACCCCTCTATGGCACTCCCGGAGAGCACACATTAGCGGCTCAGCGACTAGCGCGTACAATAGAGGGGACAGAGGGCACCCCTGCAGAGTGCCTCTAGTGATGGGGATAGAAGACGTTACTTTGTTTCCCAGTCTGACTCTGGATACCGGATCCTCATACAATACTTTCACTAGCTGGAGGAAAACTTCACCAACACGCCTCAGTACAGCTTCCATGAAGGACCATTCTACCGAGTCAAAAGCCTTCTCAGCATCTAAGGAGACTACTGCTGCTTTGACTGTCGGGTTTATGTGCTGAATCACAGCAGACACTGTCCTAAGATTGGAAGTTAAATTACACCCAGGAACAAAACCAGCCTGCTCCGCTCTCACCAATTCAGGGATCAGGGGCGAAAGACGGTTGGTCAGTATTTTAGCGAATAGCTTCGTATCTACGTTTAACAGTGACAGGGGTCTATATGATGAACAATCGCTGGGGGCTTTCCCTGGTTTGAGAAGGGTGACTATTATAGCCTCTCTCATTGAAGGGGGCATCACTTTACTCTCAGCCATCTCCTCATACAAAGAAACTAGGTTTGGAATAAGCTGATCTTGAAAGACTTTGTAAAAGGTGACAGTCAGTCCGTCCGATACCAGAGCCATTCCACCCCTCATTGGTGCTAGTGCCACCCTCACCTCCCTGGGGTCTAGGGGAGCCATGAGAAACTGTGTCTGTGAGCCACGCCATCTGGACATGAGCCAAATATTCCTCCCTGGCTTTACCGTCCTGTGTTATGCAGGATCTATAGAGCTCCGCATAGTATCTGTGGAATCTGTCTGCGATTCCTGACGAATCGTAAATCATTCTGCCATCCTCCCCCAGAATCCCAGTTATGGTGCTGGCGTCCCTTGGGGGACGTTGCAAGGTGGCTAGCAGGGCCCCAGGGCCCTAGCCCTCCCCGTACGCTCGGGCTGTGGCATATTTGCCCAAATGTTTAACTTCACTCTCTGCTGTGTCATGGTAGTCTTCTAGGGTTTTTTTGATGGTATCTAAATGTTTGATGTTGCCGAACCGTAGGTGCTCCCGTTCTAGGCATGCAATTTCTGCCTCTAGCCTTGTAAGCCTATTTTGAATTGAGCGCAGCACGCCTGCGTGTTGTGATATCGCCTCCCCCCTGATAAACACCTTGAAAGCTTCCCAGACCGTCGCGAAGGATGAGACCGACCCAATGTTTTCCCTAAAAAAGGTCTCACAGCCATTGCCATTTCCAAGATTCAGGTTTATTGTCTGAATCATGAGAGTGGATATTCACCTTAAGTTTTCTAGGTGGAGAAGAACAAACTTGTTCCTCTTAACTGAAAAGTCTGTGGTTCTGTAGGAAGCTCTGACCCACTCTGAATTAGAATAGATGGAAGGGTTGGCCACTAGAATGCAAATTGTAGCTTCTAATCAAGAGGTCAAATTATCAACATATTGGTGAAAGAATACGATTTGCATGACTGCTTCTATAAACAGGACTCCTCCATTTCTTCCACCAAAAAAAGACACATGGACAATATAGCAAAATCCTTTACAGTGGATGGCGATGCAGAAGATAATAAAGGCGAAATGGAAGTAGCACCGCACTCTTGTTAAAAACACAGTAGCAATTTGACCAAAATCTAAGTTAAGCAGATGATAAGCCCATCTAAAGGTCATGCAAGTCACCAGGGGACCAAAGAGGCCTTTCCCTTGGATTCAAATATGGGATGGATCACTCACAGCTACATACAGGTGTCATATGTCAGATGATTACTTGCCAAGGATTCTGGGCCTTGGATCTGTCAAACAGTGGTGAATACCAGACAACAGCACTTTATTTTCTATGATGTGAATTAAAAGTGTTGCAGGGATTCTGCACAAACACAGAACTATACACAGGATTATGGGACCTTAGTGTATAGGGACTGGGTCTTCCTACCACCTTAGTACCCACAAACCCAGGACCTACTAGCTATAGTGTCTCGCTTGCTCTCCTACTCACTTACGGAGAAACAAATGATTAGATACCCCAGAACACAACACTCCCAGATCTCTCAGGAATCACGGTAACAAGACACACCCTTTCGCTCGCACTCTTGTACTCGTCCACAATAAGATCTGACAGACACAGAATAGTTTAAAATATTTATTTTAACTAACGTGCCCTAACATGCAGTATACGTGCCACAACAAATAGGAAAATCCATAGTACAAATATAGTCAGCATAGCAGCTAGTCCATAAATCATGAAGGGAGATGTCATCATAAAAAGACAATGGAGAAAAGACTATAGTGCCCAACCTCCCTCCCCTTGCGAAGATGAAGTATTATAATATAATAGAAGATCTCTGGGCTTTGCCTGCAGACCCCATACCTTAGCCTATAGATGGTAGAGCTACATCATAAGTGCTGTCTCGCTCTTCTCCCTGGAAAAGTACCTCTCCAAGTGTGTCGCACCTATTCGTGTACCCCACTAAAAACCCAAGAATGCTGTTTAAACAGCTGCATCTGTATATTTTGTCTAAGGGCTAAGGTCTGGCCAAAACAAAATAACAAGGGGTATTGTTGTTCGACCTTGCACATAATGTTCAGTCAACATCCCAGGAACATGCAGAGAGTGAACACAGCGTTGAGTTCTCATGTGAAAGCAATGATTGAAAGTATTGCAAAAATAAAGACGTGTAGTAACGTGCGCAAAAGCAACAGGCAAGCTGCAGCGTGCTCATGCTAAGTTAGTGAAAAACAACAATGTCCCTATGGGCCACGTGACACCCTCCCCTTGGCCAGGGCGTTAGCCCTATGCGAAAAACAAAAATCAAAGGTAAGCAGAGACAAAGCGTCTTGGGTGTAGTTTTGAAGCTCAAAATTTTTTTTTTCATGTATTGCAAGGGTATAATGTTTCCAAACAGGTTTGCCAATTGGGCGCTTCAAAAGGCTATCAATTCATGGTTAGTCGTCAGCGACAAAAATGTTGCGGGAAAAGCGGAATGCCATGAATTCCAAAATGTGGTCAGTCCCTTCCATTGTAAAAAGGCAGGCCATCCAGTTGAGTAAGTCGAACAAGCACGCATGCTCCTCATATCCGGAAGCCATAAGGAGCATCTCAGGGAAACCTGCGTTAACCTAGATGAAACTGCGGTCTATGAGGCGCTGCGCAAGAGCACAGGTACCCAAGTCTGCCGTTGGTCCAAGTAGAGGATCGCACACCAAACGCCTACCCCTGGCACATACCTGGTCATGGGCCTTCAACGGACCCATTAACAGATCGTATTCCAGGGCAGCATGTGTGGTATTGGACAGGCAGACATCCATGGCCCATTGAAAAGGGCACCAGAGGCAGTGGAACACAGGTTGCAAGCAGGTGAAGTAGGCATAACGGAAGGTCAGCCAGTAGCTGATGGCAAAAGACTCCACTGGCATGGAACCAAAAAGCTGCCACATCCAATCACGGTACGGTTGCAACTGGACCAGGTTTGGCAGCTCCACAGATCGAGTATCTATTGCGAAGCAATAATAGGAGAAATAGCACGCCGCAAACCAATAGGAGCCCCAGGGGAAACCCTCCGAAGGCGCTGGTAAGAATAGAATGAATAAATGCCGGAATTACTCCAAAAATAGTCTGAAAGGAAAAAACAAGGCCGGATCCCAAAAGTTTAAAAAAGTGAGCAAGGCCCTCCGTATCAGACGGATTAAATATTTGGTGTATCAATTCTCCAAAATGGAGTGGGAGATTTGTGTTTAGCAGCAAGTGTATCTCGCTTGCGGTTCTTGCCACCTGCAATTCGAAGGTCTCTCGAGCTGATGTGGGAGGGACTTCTTGTTAAAACAATAGCGCCTTGAGTCTGCTTAGTTTATTGAAATCTGTTTTCAAAGTGGGAATGGAAGGCCAAAGCGAACCATCTACAATCCCATGCGGGGGTGGAAATAGGACATTGCTGCAACATGCAACACGCTGTGAAACTGTTACTATGTATGGGATGCCAGCTCTCACACCGCAGCAGTCGTGGTTATTCAAAATAAGATACCTACCGTTAGAAAGCAAAGTTAATAAGGGAATAATGGCTGGGACAGGGGTACCTCGTAAAAAACAAGCCAGATTAGGGGCCGAAACGTTACAGGCTCCGTGAAGCTTAACTTGTTTACAGACTAGTGAATGTCCTACTGTGGAATTACTGTCCTCCCCTGTAAGGAAAACTTCCTTCTCTGCACGCTGACATCTGTAGGTGAAAGGTAACTACCATAATTCGTGAATATAATTATTGCCGAGGGGTTCATATCTACCAATCGGGTATTGTTTCATGCACGCTGTGAAATGAAAAAGGGAGATAGGCAATGAAATAACCCCATGTATTAACCACACAGCTGAATCAGTCTTGGCCACCGAAAATGGTAACTGTTCTAATTGTTCAATAAGCAACAATGTGTATGTGGCATCTTTCATTGACAATTTCTGTTTATCAGTCAAATTAAACGGCAAAAATAGTGCGGAAGCATTCAAATAATCCCATGGTACTTTTCCATTTTTGAGCGTTTGTAACGTCCATGCAAACTGCATTACAGAACGTAATTGATTTTGACCAGGATATAAAATAGACACTTCATGTTGAACAATGTCAATGACAGAAGATACAATATTATCTAAAGTATATATACAGGAAGACAGTGTATTAATGCTATTATCGACAACTGCAAGAACTTTTTCTAAATTAGCCTGATCAATTTGGCGCAGACGCACCGCAGCTTCCATCTGCGACAGTTTTCAAAATTAATTATAAGCTGAATAAATAAATCGTTTTGTACGAGGGGATTTTAGACCTAAAAGAAAATCAGCCAAATCGATGTCACCTGACAAATGAGAAAGGTGTTGTTTCACAGACGACAGTGTTGCATGTTCTAACCATTGCTGACATAACTTACCCACTGAATATGTGGTAACTGTATGCGAATGTGGGAAGCGTGGGTCAGGCCTACATTGGGTAAAACCTTTAGTAGTATTAAGAAATCGTAATTGACATGCATTTGAAGTTGTCAGCCACACTTTCCATCCCAAGGGGTCAATATTGGAAGAGTTAAGTGTGCCATTTTGAAATAAGACAGCCAAGTCTTCAATTGTGTAGTTAGTATGTTTTTGCCATGTATCATATGCAGCCAATAATGGGATAGAGGGAATATTTAGATTTTTGGCTGTGGCTAAACCAAAACAAGTAGTCTGTTGTACTGTGTCATTTAAAAATAAAATTTGAGACGGTATCTGGCATGCACGATGCAAAGCTTCAGTGCCGTGCACTTGCCAATCTTTAGTACTCCAAATGGATTTTAAATCAATTGTGTCCTTCTAATGCTCATAACCTTTCATGGACAAATAATTCCTGAAGGACATGGAGTATACCAATTTAGTGTGTGATAACATAAATTTATAAAAATAGGACTGTTGGTCAGACAGATTGTAACCAGAAAAACACACAAATTTACTCTGTTGGTTCTTCGAACTGCCCTGTAACAGTGAAGGACAATGCTCCCATTGGGTATAATTAAAAATGGGTCTTTGAGTTTTAGTCTTGTGTAAAAAATGATGGCCAGAATGTTGATAGCAGAATAAATCGGCGTAATTAGCCAAATTTAAATACAAATCTTCAATGCCAAAAGCAGCGTAAAATTTGAAATCCGAGAACAATGAATGAACATCCCAGTCATCTGAATGTATGTCGGCAAAACCACATCCCCTAAAGAAACGCAGAAGACGTATGTAATGTTCAAAAGTTCGATCGGGCCATGGATATCGTATGATACTTTATCCCATACGATGCCATCAACAACAGGGAACAGTGATCTATTGGCAAGGGCTTGGTCTCTTTTTATTATATGGGACGACGTGCGAGGGGCCAGAACTCCATATACAAAGTTCACAGAAGAGAGTTCAGGTAAATAATGGCCATTAATGAGCAGGAACAATACAGTTACAAATCCAATCCACATGAAGAGGAATATCATCGTAAGCACCATCCAGATATATGTCCAGGGCGGGACCAAGTAAGTCTTTATGAACCAGGAGATGAAAACACTGGCACGGGTAGGGGGGGTCGCTGGCACAGGAGATGACTAGGACGATGTGGCAGAGGAAAAGCTATTACGATCCATATAATAACCACTGGACCCCAGCTGAAACAACGTGGGGATGATCTGCATCGGATGTTGCAGGTATGGTACTCTCAGGAATGTCAATAATGACTTCAACTGGAGGAGAATCCTACTCAATTTCTGCGAAAGTGGATGTAGTAGGAAAAACAGGCAATAGATCAATTGAAGATTCCATCTCCCCCTCGGTTTGCTGGGGAGTAGTCCAAGAAACAGAAACCATCGGATTCATTGAAAGTTCTCGACATGGAATGCTTGGAGGCATACTATTCAGTATCGGCCATATGGTGTAGCTTGACATGTTCGATGAAAATGTAACGGTTCTCCTTACACCCAGGTAAAGGAGGCAGGATCACCGTACGGGAGCCTTTCAGACCAAGGACTGACCGGGGCACGGTAGGATGGACCAAATTCTTTTTTGTTCTCCACCTTTTCTCGGACCAAATCACCAACTTTAGGAAGCCAACCAGAAACAGGAATCAGTACCACTGGATCCGCGGAAGAGGGCAACTGGGCTCTTGCTTGGGAATCACGAGCTTTTTGTAGATCCCGTAACATAGCACAATGATTATCTACGTCAAAGGTTGCGGCAGCTGCCACAACGTCTAGACCACCAAGGTCTGGGACAAACATTTTAATGCCACAGAGCATTTCGTATGGGGTAAGCCCAACCAGAGTTCTTCTAGGGAGATTATTTTGTGCACGTTGGACTCCTTACAAATAAGTCAGCCAACCCCTGCCAGTACCCAAGACCCTAGCTGTTAAAGATTGCTTTAAGTCACAGTTCATTCGCTCCACAACGGAATTGCCCTCAGGGCGGTATGGAGACGAAAATTGCACCTGCACCCCCAGAGATTTCATCGCATCCCGGTAAGCCTTCGAGGCTAATGCAGTACCTTGGTCAGAATGGAAGGTGCCACAGGCAAATGTCTGGACAAAGACACGTAAATCCTTAACAGTTCGAGCGTCAGCACTACGTTGTGGCCAAACCCAAAGGAATCTAGGGCACGAATCCACTGCAACCAAAATGTGTTTAAAAGCAGCATCTGATGTCAAAGGACCGCAGTGGTCAAGATAAATGCAGCCAAATGGCTGATTAGAGATGTAAAGCTGAGTGTGAGGTGGACGTGCAACAGTAGAAGGCTTAATTTGTTAACAAATGTCACAAGACAGTACATATTTACGCGTCTGTTGATATAAACCACGCCACCAGAAACGTTGCTGTAAAAGAGACACCGTCACTGACACTCCGGCATGCGCAGAAGCCACGCCTTCATGAGCGGCAATAATCAAAGAAAGTCTGCGGTCCTCGTTGGGAATCAGCTGATCCCCCAACGGACAGGATAGTTGCAAATGGGACTTGATCAGACGACAAGTGGTATGTGTAACGTGAAGGCAAACCTTGGGGATACTCTGTTCCCTCCTTCGTAGCTGCAATAGCTGCAATAGCTGCCAGAATGTCATCATCAATTTTAGTCATAGACCTAGTGATTGCTGCTACTGAACAAGTGGCTACTGCAGATTTGGCTGCCTCATCAGCCATTGAATTACCAACAGCATGTGCTCCCACACGTTGATGGCCCAAAGTATGGATAACATGTGCGAGTGGCAAGCGCTCCTTAAGAGCGTCCACTTTAACCCAGGGTGTTGTATGCTTAATTGCGCTACCTTTAGAATCACGGAAATCATTTTGTGTCCAGAAGAACAAGTTGTCATTGAAGGATTGTACACAGTAAAACGAATCGCACACTATAAGTGTAGGAACATCTGGATCAGCAAATTCAAGATCCAAAACCAAAGCACGTAGCTCCACCAATTGAGCGGTGCAGTCACCAAGAGAATGTGTGTGTACCAAGGAGGATTTAAAATCACCGTCAACAATCTCACCTGCCACAATTACGCAGGCTGCGGAATAAGCATGTTTAGATCCAATGGCGGGCTGCGCAGAGCCATCAGTGTAAATAATGCATTTGTACTGCTCAAGAGGAAGCAATGACAGTGGAGGCGGGTGAACTTGTTCATATTGTAAAAACTCCTGTGTCTGCAAAGACGGGTCAAATATAAAGTTGACATCAGTCGACATCAAAGAACTAGCCCATGGTATCCAACGTGGATGCAAGGCTTAAGAATTTGGAACACTAGCCTTTGTAACTGCTTCCAAAGCAGGTACAGGCGAGACCATGAAGATGCATTTACCCTGTGCCAGAGAGCGTTCTTTCAGAATCGCCATGTGGACAGCGGTCAAAATAATTTCTGTAGAAGAGAAACGCATCTCTGCCGAAGTGTACAAATGCGATTTATATGCAATGGGGACCGTGTCCCCCTCATTGAACATCAAGTAAGTGAAACCTAACGCGCCAGGTACAATCCTTATGACTAGATTTGTGGAATTGTCTTGTGTTAACAAGAAGTTGGTCGCAAGCAGGTCAAAGTGCAGAGACCGAAGAATTGCAGTATGTTCTGGAAGCCAACAGGAAGCCGAAAAAGAAGGTTGTATCAAAGAGTAAAATGGTTTGAAAAGCTGGGCATAATCAGGAATGTAAGTCCTCCCAAAATTAAAAAAAAACCAGCAAAGACTGCAATTTTTTTTTAGAGTGGATGGAGGTTGCAATTGAGCACATTTCTCCAGAAAGTGGGGGACCAACCCTCTATCTTCATTGTTGAGTTCGTAACCCTGAAAAAGAACTGCCAAATCGGCAATATGCGACTTGGCAAAGTTGAATTTGTATCCCAAGTCTGCAAAAGACATTATGATGCGGTCCACACACAAGATGCGGTATCAATTCATCATCCGTCAAATAGAGGTCATCGACGTATGAGAAAGCATCAGGGTCAATTTCATGTAAAACAGACACCATGTGTGCCGCAAAAGCGCCGGGACTATTTTTATATCCCATAGGCAAGCGCGTATATCTTTTATGATTGCAGAGGGCGCTGAAGGCTGTCAAGTCACGGCTAACAAGAGCCAAATTGTGACTATAAAAACCATTGGAGATAACAAGAGTCGTTTTATATTTTTTTTTAACAATGGTATCGACTAACGCAGAGCTGTGGGTGTTCTGTACCGCCAAGGTACGAACATGACTGTTCAAATGACGGTAATCCAAAACAATACGATATGAACTGTCCAGTTTCAATATCGGAAAAAGAGGATTATTCATTGAAGAAACACAGGGTTCAATTACACCCTGATATTCCAATTGGGCCAAGATTTCACCTACGGATGCTTTCGCGTAACTGGATATTGTGGTTGGGGTTGTGGCATCGATCGCAAAGGAATTTCATGTGCCGGCGAATCCTTATCCCAACCCACTTGGTTACGATACACAGCCGGGGCAAGCGCTAGCACCCACTCCGACGCGTAAGCTAGTTTAGCCTTCACTGAGACTTAACGCAAAAAACTAGGGAGAATAACATCCTCCCCTTTAGAGAAAGCCAGAACAAACGGGGGAGACCAATCAACCTCCGCCAACAAAATATCATAGGAAGAAGTAAGTTTGTCCCAAAAGACTGCCTTAATCGTGCGTTTAATATCACCTTCAATTTGGAGGCCTATCTCATAAAGCCTATCCGTGGGTGCAAATTGTGTATCTGCTGTTTCCACAGTAATGAATGTGTCCATTGCTTTAGCCTCCAGATACCGGTGGAGTGCCTCCTGCACTATGGTAACTTCCGCCGCACTGTCGAAGAGTTTTACCGCCCATCTCAGGGTTCTCACCGTCCAAGGCATATTTTGCAGTCAAAGCGGCAACTTTTTTCTTCTGAAACAGGGCACGATATTGAGGTGGTCCCTCCTGTTTGGCTTTTACATCAAACTGGCGCTGCGGGTCACGTCGTGGTTGCGCAGACTCGCCTTCTCTGCGATCCGGTCATCCTCCCCCGCCGAGCTGTTGATCCGAAGATTCCTGAAAGGAAGTAGGAGAACGAGGATCAGGAACCTGAAACCTCTCGGGGGATTTA
This sequence comes from Calotriton arnoldi, assembly GCA_963921515.1. NCBI lineage: Eukaryota > Metazoa > Chordata > Amphibia > Caudata > Salamandridae > Calotriton > Calotriton arnoldi. Next base: position 2,695,801 of record CAWUFW010001300.1, read on the forward strand.
ATTTTAGAGCGGTAATGCAAATCATATCTACGGTCAGAACGGTCCGGTGATGGCAAACTAGTACGAGAACCACGCTTCAATTGTTGCTGCCGCTGATTTTTATTCCAAGCCTTTGTAGGAAAGACCGGACGACCCTCCTTATCCAGAGGGGGCTTATTTTGTACCTGAGTAGAAGGTTTGACTCCCAAACTATTGTGATCTAATGATGTATACACATCAGCAATAATAATCTGTAAGTGCAGCTGCCGATCAACGTCCGCCACCGCCGAAAGGCGTTGACGCACTTGCAAGCTAACTGCCTCACCTTTAACATTGGCCAGAATCATATCGGAGACAATAAGAAACATGCCCACTAATCTCATTCCCAATTCTAGGGCTGGACCAGCCCCGTGTTCATCCTGAACCTTCTTTAGAACGCTCGGAAGAACGCTCATGGAGGGGGGGCCATAGCACAGTGTATACACCGCAGCAAACACCGTCCCCCAGGTGGTGCAATCAGCTAAAGTGGGAACAATACCACTCAGTAAACTCATTGTAAGGATCCTGGGTTTCTCAACAGGAGTAGTATGCGGAAAAACAGCCTCAAGTTGCTCAAATTTCTCAGGCAGCCAATATGGGAAATTCATCTATTCCGAGGACGCTTGCCCGTCACTGAATTAATCATGATGGGACTAATGACAAGACCACCACCATGTCCAGGTGGTTGTGGAGCGGCTCCAGCCGGAGCCACTTGAATATTACGTGACATAAATTGTATGACACTTCTGTGTATATGAATCAGTTGTGTATGTAACTGACGCAGCTCTGTGAGTGGAGCATTAAGATAATTAGGATGAGGTGTAAAACCACCCAAAACGGGCCACGTGGCCCAATCGACTGACAAGGGGCCTAAACAGACCACAGAAACAGGGTGAGGAAGGGCGCCATTAAACCAAATGGTATGCTCCCAAGCGGTCAACGGAACTTCAAGTTAATCGATAAGGACGATAATTCCGCGGAACCGCAGGCGCTGTATATTCATGAAACAAATTATCATTCCCATCCACTGCTGGAAATGTAACCCAAGAATAGAAAACTTCGAAGCGGTAAGCCGCATCTGCCTCGATTACAAAGATATCAGCCCCCGCATTAGGAACTCCATGTTGAGTCAAATGGGTTGTAACCGCAGCGCGGTTATGAGCTGCAATAGCGACCGCCATAACAACAACTTAAAGGATAAATCAGTAGAATGGTAGCGTAAAACCGGGTCAGAAAGAGAAACAAAACCTTTTTAAGTTCAAGCTTGAAAAACCTATACAACACCAATATAGGAGGCTAAGCCCTCACACTTACGGACATCTCCGGAAACCAGTGTGAGGGGATTGTGGACAAGCACTACTCAGAGCTCTCTTGAATAAGTACTAGACCAATCGTTGGTGGCGCCATGTTGCAGGGATTCTGCACAAAAACAGAAATATGCACAGGATTATGGGACCTTAGAGTATAGGGGCTGGGTCTTCCTACCACCTTAGTACCCACGAACCCAGGACCGACTAGCTATAGTGTCTCACTTGCTCTCCTACTCACTTACGGAGAAACAAATGATTAGATACCCCAGAACACAACACTCCCAGATCTCTCAGGAATCACGGTAACAAGACACACCTTTTTGCTCGCACTCTTGTACTCGTCCACAATAAGATCCGACCGAGACACAGAATAATTTAAAATATGTATTTTAACTAACGTGCCAAAACACTCATGAAGGGAGAGGTCATTATAAAAAGACAATGGAGAAAAGACTATAGTGCCCAACCTCCCTCCCCTTGCTAAGAAGAAGTATTATTATATAATAGAAGATCTCTGGGCTTTGGCTGCAGACCCCATACCTTAGCGTAGATGGTAGATCTACATCATAAGCGCTGTCTCGCTCTTTTCCCTGGAAAGGTCCCTCTCCAAGGGTGTCGCACCTATTCGTGTACCCCACTAAAAACCCAAGTATGCTGTCTAAACAACAGCTGCATCGGTATGTTTTGTCTAAAGCTAAGGTCTGGCCAGAACAAAATAATAAAAGGCACTGTTGTTCGACCTTGCACATAATGTTCAGTCAACATCCCAGGAACATGCAGAGAGTGAACACAGCGTTGAGTTCTCATGTGAAAGCAATCATTGAAAGTATTGCAAAAATAAAGACGTGTAGTAACGTGCGCAAAAGCAGCTGGCAAGCTGCAGCGTGCTCTTGCTAAGTTAGTGAAAAACGACAATGTCCCTATGGGCCACGTGACAAAAGTGTATCATGTTTGTGGAGTGAATGGGCCCTCGATTGAAAAGGAAAGCTATCGACTTCAGCAGAAGAGGGTATTGAGACTAGAGACTTGCCAAGTGACTGCAGCACCATGTCCCAGGAGAATCAGCTTCAAGATGATAATAGCTGCAGCAAACAAAAGTGCTGGGAACTTGCATGCATTCCACCGACTACCTTGGTGTTTCAGTGTGATGCCATAACTGCATTGGGTATACCCACCTTTACAGTCTCGTGCTCACTATACCACAGACCCAAGCTGCACCTGGTTGATGAGGCCTATAAAGTCAATGCGATCAGGAGTTGCTTGTGTTCCTGTCCACAAGGGACGTGACCTGGCAATTCAGTTGAAATGTTCCTATTTGAGCACCTGATTAATATATATGCTAGTCCCGATCCGCTGTGGCCTAGGGGCCAAAAAATCCTGGGACTCGAATGTGTCCCCAGGTGATTTCCAGTGGCTGAAACGTTTGCAAGCATTTCCCCCATTTCAAGTTTAATCACAACCTTAAAAGAACCAAAGTTATTCAAAATACATACTTGTAGATTACGCAAAACTCCAAGACAAACAAAACTGTTCCAACAAAAAGAAAAAGAGGAAAGATGACAAAATCAGACAGAAATACTTACACCAAAGTTCATAGTAGTAATTACAACACTGTGACTGCCCACAGCAATGCCCCGTTTCACAAATGTAACTCTGATTATTGACACCAAGGCAGATTTCCTTGTCCTAAAAGGAAACAAAATATAGAGTTTATTAGTAACATGTCGCCTCAAGCTTCTGAATATGTTTTTTTAGTGATATTACATGTTTGCTAAGACAAATGACATAGGAGGAAGATTGAAGGGGAGAGGAATGTAAGTCGCGGAATTAACATGGCACAGGAAACATAATATTGACAGATACACAGCAAGGTGCCGAGGGATACGAGAAGAGGAAGGGCATGCAGGAACCATCTGGAGAAGACTGAAATCAATTGAAGGCTTATTGGTTTGCAGTTAAATTAAGATGGGAGGAAAAGGCAGATCAACTGGCATAAGCACAACACTGCAAGCTTGGAGGACCATTTTCTATTAACTGGTGGGATTCAGCGCAGGGCTAAGATAATATTACATGTATTCGAATACCTAGAACACAGTAAAAGGCAAGTCTAATGCTGGTCTAGAAACAATTTAAAGAGAATGTGCCTAACAACATTTTAGCAGCATGTGTGTTCTCATATGTGGATGGATACCCACTTAAATGAGGACCACTCAAGGCCAACTACCTGAAAACAAATTTTTCCTCCAGTTGCTTCCTCATATGATGCCGCCAGGCCATTGATCTGCTCAGCCCAGAGAATATCTCTGTTGCAGAGTGGCAAGGATGGAACACAGATTCCTAAAACATTATTGCAGAGTATTCACAGAGAAGGAATCCCCATATCATTAATTCTCTGCTTCACCCCCTGAATTAGCTGACCATTTTGCATCTCTTAGCCAAAGGTCAAAGAAACTTTATTTCGGCGCTATCAACATAGGCCATAAAAGCACATAGTATAAACAATAAAATGCAATACTTCAAGAGACAGTTGGCTATTAAAATAAACACTTAAAGCACATTAAAAATTAACAATACAGATCCGGTAATCTTAAAAACATTCTTTTCCTAATACAGACTGCTTTACAAATAAACATTAAAATACAATACATCGAGAGACAGCTTATTAAAATGAACACTCCACGCACGTACAGGTCCAGCAATCTTAAGACTTTCTATTCCTAATATTCCTAATACATATTGCTTTACAAATAAACGATGCAATACTAAAACAAATAGCTGGACATTCCATGGCGTACAAAAAACGCATAGCAGCTTAATGGTTCCAGTTGTTGTATGCAATACAAATACGTTTTAAAAATTGCTTCCTTAAATTTAAATAAAATTGACAGAAAAGCATGAAATGCAAAGTGCACTGTTTGTAAGTTTCATCACACGGGCACAAACTGTCATTATATCCCATTGATATATGTTAGGAAAAGAGACAAGGTGTGTACATTACTCAACCGTAGTCTAGTCAAAACGAAGCGGTGTTGTTGATCTTTTACCCAGGTTAAATAGGGTTGAAAGCCTATGGGTAAAATATAGACAGTATATGTCACCATCGTTTGTTTCATCTCATCGGCAGCGGCTCTTTTCCTGGCCCTCGCATCAAGCAAGGCGGCCTCCATTGCCGACTTCTTTAGTGTTAAGGATCTTAGCAGAGTCTTCAAACCTGTGGGAGCCAAACACCGTCTTAAGGGTGTTATTGATAAGAAACAGCCATGGGATTTTAAGGGCATGATCTTAGGTTAGACAGTCCTGTAAAATTCCCTTTGTTAGTTCAGTCTCACGTTTGGCTCATAGAGAGCGCCACAAGGAATAGGTGACAAGATGTCTTTCAGATGATTCAAAACTACTTCCATATGCAAAATGATAGCCGATGCAGACAGAGAAGTACACAACAAATGCCTTAAAAAGGCTTTTTTTCAACCTGTAATAAATTACTAGATAAATTACCCCCCCCATAGGTTGCAGCAGATAAAAACTTTGCTTTATAAAAGGGAACCATCTCTTTAATGGGTCTACTGCAGAGGCTGCTAGAAAAACTAAACACCCCCTCAGACTCTCTTCATCTTAAGCTGGGTATTATGAATATGATCAGCCCGAGAACCATTTCCAGAAAACAGCATGCCCAGATAGCAAAAGGACTTAACCTTAGCTACCAGGTACATTGTTTCCCAAACTCCTAGACATCTGATAACCCACTCAAAAATAGCCATGGAGTAACTCATCTCAAAGTGTATGAAGAAACATGCTCAACAGTCTTCACTAGACACTTTCACCATACTTACTCAATGGACCACAACCACATGTGGAACAATACAGTCCAAGAAACCCCAACAGGTTAATGGATACTTGTGTACATACCTGAAGAACCTTCAGCACGCAAGAACTAATCCTCATCCTAGGGTAGGAAAATATAAATATTTGACACCAGGAAACCTAGCTTCTCAACTCAAACATTAGTGATGTTACTCTTGGTAACACGACCAAACTAACTTAATTCAACTCTCTACAATAAACTCATAAAAGAAATTCAATAAAACAAAATTAACAATTGTACATTACAAATAAGCCAGTACAAGAACTATCCCTAGACTTCCCACCCACAATCGCAACAATGCCCAATTAAGAAGCAGCCACCGAGTTATTCACTTTTCAGTATCAAAAAAAGAAAGGGAAAAAAAGTATAGTACCAGATATACCATTGAAGGGATAAGGAGTATTCTGGTCTGGGGGCACAGAATGTGCTTCGCTGTGACGCAGGGCACGCTAAAACCCCGATTTCTTGCACACGGATTTCTCAATACACATTTAATAAAATATGCAACATGCCCACCAGAAACATACAGAATATAGATGGGTAACACTGAATAGCTGGGATGATTTTCACCGAGAGGTTCAGAGCGACAAACAAGAGCGAAGCTCGAGTTTTTTGTGTCTGTCAGAATCCAGAGATGAAAAACATCCCAGTTATTCATGGTTACCCATTTGCAATTTTTTGTTGTGCGGCCCACTTAAATCATTTGCCTCTGATTTCAACAGCTATGCAGGGCTATAAGAACCATCGCTCTCCCGATCTGAATTTGAAAGAGAAAAAAAAAAGCTGGTGTTATGCCACCCACTACCACCAATATCTTTTCAACCTATCTTCCCTTGCCCAAGTATATAAAAGTAAGATCTGATCTCCCGCCAATCACCTCCTCCAAGCTCTTTTGCTTCCTTCCCACTTCCTGACTGCAGTTGTGCGCTCTTCAGAGCACAGAAACAGCACCTGAGGAGCTAGGTTAGAGCAATGTGGAAATCCTTTATGAAATAGCAACAGTGGGAGATAATTTTTGTTTCCCACTCTTGCAATGTCAGATTCTAAATTTTGTTATTCTCGGCCGATACTCAATAGTGGCCATACAAACTCACAACTATAGCTGGATTATGCAAAATTAAGTGTAATTATGTGAAACCAAAATCCTTTATTTAACACAAAATGCATCCTCTTGTCAATTTTTGAAGCAAGAAAGCATTCCACGCTAAAACAGCGCAAAAATCAAAAGCACCATGAACAGCCGCTTGCATTCTGTTGCTCCTGTGTGCTCGGGGAAAATGTCTACCATTAATGGCATGCAATTAAGTGAAATGGCACAATGGCATACATTTTGGGAATTTTGCAAAACAAGCTTGAATGCAAAATTCCCAACATTATACAAATTACACTGGCGTAATTTAAATTTCGCCCAGGCTTAGTTTTGAATGACATCAAATAGACAATGAAAAGAAGCTCACCTGGTCTAGTGTGACCCACCTAGTCACTCAGACCAGTTCCTGCAATAATTTTGGCTAGGATTTTAATGTCGGTATTCAGGAGCGACACAGCCAAGGCTGATGAATAGAAGGGCTCAGGCTTCCCTGGCTTCAAAAGCATGGCATTTATTGCTTTCATAAGGAATAGTGACAAACCTCTCCAGAGTAAGTGGGACCAGATCATTCACATGCTCTTTATTGAGAGCTACCCTTATCCCTTGTGAACCAGGCACTTGGTCATTAGACATATATCCCACCGCTTCTATAATTTCTTCTATAATTATGAACTGTGTCTTAGTCATCCTTAAAGCGATTCAAAACGGTGGAAGAGTTGATCAGAACATTCTCTATTCTCAAATGTAGTTACATCACTCTTAGCCCATGCTGCCTGCCGTACCCTAGCAAGCATCTTCCTAGGCTGCTGACATTTGCCATATGACCTGACAACCGCATATCTGCTAAGACAGTTGATATTGTGGCTCACCATGTCCCTAAACTCCCCCAACTTCGCCTGAAGGTCAACCAGCAACTAGCGATCCCCAGTAACTGCAAGACCTGACTCTAAATCACAGAGGTCCTCCTCCAGTCTATCCAGGCTGCTGCTAATGGACCCGAGGAACCCCGGCTACTTAGTGATGCATGCTTCTCATATGTAGCGCTCTAATACCTCCTTCTCCCAAGTCTGGACACAAAGCCCAAGGTAATTCAAAAACATGGAACAACTTCAGTTCTAATAAAGTCTTTAAAAATCGCATCTAGCAATGCCTTTGAGTGGAAGCATCACACAAGTATGTTTTGTTCGCAGAGGCAAATCAAATTCCAGCATAATGGGGTCATAATCTAAGATATTGGGAAGACGTGCAGGCACACCTGCACTCATCAGTAGTCTATGGAAAAACATCAAATGTACCGATGAGTAAAATGTGTACCATGTCACGTAAGGGTGCACGCGCCGCCACATTCACCACGTTATCACCCTCCAGTATCTGATGATCGCCTTCATAGAGACTATGGTCATTGGTTCTGTTCCAGATCTGTCCAATGTCTCAGCGTATTGTATTGAAGTCTCCCCGAAAATCACCTTGCAGGGATTTAGTTAGCCGAAACGTCTGAAAAGCGAGTACCAAATTTGACCTGGTTGGCCAAATTTTCCAGAAAGGAGATTAAACAAATTGAGGGCCTTGAGACCAATCTTCACAATCTCAACCACGCACTTTAGGAGGTTGCTGTGATCAACGGTGAAAAGACTGAAAGGCGTCGAAGGAAGTAGGCATGACCTTGGCCCAGGCCTGTAAAGCTACTTACATCCATCACCAGAGTTGAATGCCAGACTCGGGTAGCCAAGAAGACCATGAGATTTTAGGTGAAAGGAGAGCTATCTCGCATGGAAAAGACACAAAGAACAAGTTATTTACCTTCGGTAACGCATCATCTGATAGAGACCATCTAGCTGCAGATCCCTTACCTTTGAATTTCCCAGGCTTCAGGCTGGATCCGGAAACTTTTGCTGAGCAATACCCTTGCGCGCGCAGTCGGGTGGTTCTATTTGGCTCCGCGTGATGTCGTCGGCAGCATCGGTTATTGCGTCGCAGTAGTTTTATTTGCGTCACGCAGGCGCGCGGACGTCAGTACATTTAGTTTTTTCCATGCCAGAAGTGCAGAGCCACGAAGTAACAGACGTAGTCATGGGCAAAATTAGGGCCCTGAAAAGGGGTGTACTCCTAGCCCTACAAAATTAGTCCGCAAAGCAGGGAGGCATGGGTGGGCTGTAAAGAATCTGCCGCTAGATAGAGTCTCTACCAAATAATGCGTTACCGAAGGTAAGTAACTTGTTCATCTGATAAGGAATCTACAGCTAGAAGTCTCTACCTTTGAATTAGATACCCAAGCCATACCATCTCAGCGGTGAGTTGCGGACCAATCCCTTACACTAGGAAGTCCTGCAGGACTGAACGGGCAAAATGCCCGTCCCTGCGGACCCGACTGTCCAGGCAGTAGTGTTTTGCAAACGTGTGCAAAGATGCCCACGTTGCCGCCTGGCAGATGTCCAGGACTGGGACACCCCAAGCCAAGACCGTAGTCACAGCCTTTCCCCTGGTGGAATGGGCCCTTATTCCCTCAGGGGGCTGCTTCTTGGCAAGGGCATAGCAGATCTTAATGCAGAGAACAACCCAGCAAGAGATGGTCCTTTTCTGCACCGCCTGCCCATTCTTAGCTCCCATGTACCCCACAAAGAGTTGGTTGTCCACCCGGAACTCTTTTGTGCGGTCAAGGTAGAACGACAACGCTCTTTTTGGGTCCTGCCGGTGGAGACGCTCCTCTTCCTTAGAGGGATGCGGGGGAGCAAAGAAGGTGGGCAGCATGTTAGATTGACCCAGATGGAATGGAGTCACAACCTTAGGCAAGAAAGATACACGGGTGCGAAGCACCACTTTGTCCTTTAAAGACATCATGTAGTGAGGTGTACAAGACAACGCCTGCAACTCACTCACCCTCCAGGCAGATGTAATCACAACTAAAAAGGCTGTCTTGATGGTAAACAGCCTGAGGGGGCACTTGTGTAAAGGCTCGAAGGGAGCACACAAGATAAATAAGGACCAAATTAAGGTCCCCCTGCAGCATAACAAAGGGCGTGGGCTGAAACAAGTGCGGCAGCCACTTTAAAAACCTTTTTACAATTGGAGACTTGAAAAGAGAGGGTTGGTCTGGCAGCTGCAAAAAAAGCAGACAGAGCAGAAAGATAACCCTTGAGAGTTCCCAGAGCACAGCCCTGTTGGGCAAAGGTTAGAATTAATAAAAGAACAGTGGAAAGAGAAGCAGAAAGAGGGTAAATAGACCTTTCTGTAGAGTATAATACAAATTTCTGCCAACAGCAGACGTATACGGTCTTAGTGGAGAGCCGCCTGGCTGCCAAAATAACGTTACATATTTCGGGAGGAAGGTCAAAAGTCATAAACTGCCGCCACTCAATCTCCACACATGAAGGCGCAGAGTTGACAGGTTCGGGTGGGGAACTCTCCTCTACGACAAAAGATCCTCCCGAAGGGGCAGCCTGATCGGAGGATCGAAGCTCAAGCTTATCTTCAGAAGCTCTGGATACCAGACTTTCCTTGCCCAGTCAGGAGCCACAAGGATGACTTGGGCCCGGTCGCTCCTGATCTTCATAACCCTCGACAGGAGTGGTATGGGCGGAAAGGCGAACAGCAGGCCTGAGCTTCACTCACGACGAAAGGCGTCGCCGAGTGATAGCTGCCTTGGAAACTTCAGCGCATAGTATTGCTGACAGTGAGCGTTCTCTTCGGAGGCGAACAAATCTAACCAAGGTTCTCCCCACTGATGAAAAAGACCTTGCACCACCTCCAACTGGAGACGCCATTCGTGATCCACTAGGCATCAACGGGTAAGTTCGTCCGCCCTGGAGTTCAGAGAACCTGCCAGGTGTTAAGCCAGCAGGGTTATGACCTGCTGTTACAGCCATGTCCAGAGACGCAAGGCCTCTCGACAAAGGGTCCGCTACCCCACCCTGCCTTGCTTGTTGCAGTACCACATGGTGGTGGTGTTGTCCGTAAACACCTGCACTATCTTCCCCTTGACAGAGGGAAGAACTGCCCTCAATGCCAACCAAATCGCTCAAAGCTCCAACAAATTAATGTGGAGCCCCGACGCCACCGGAGACCAGTGTCCCCTGATCTCCACCTCTCCCAGATGGCCGTCCATCCCAGAAGTGAAGCATTTGTCACGACTGAGCTCTGGTTGGGGAAGGGAGAGGGGTCTGCCGTTGACCCAATCGCGGTTGGTGAACCACCACTGCAGATCTCTCGCAGTTCCTTTGGAGATCTGGACCAAATCAGTGAGATTCCCATGATGCTGTGCTCACTGGAACTTCAGGCCCCACTGCAGAGCCCTTATATGTCACCTGGCATGCTTTTCCAACAGGATGCAGAAGGCCATGCGGCCCAACAGCCTCAGAGTTAGTCTCACAAATCCAGGATAGAGGCTGAAACATCAGAATCATAACCTAAATATTCTGGACTCGCTGCTCTGGAGGATAGGCCTGAAACTGCACTGTGTTCAGAACAGCTCTGATGAAAGGGAGCGTCTGAGAAGAAGTCCGGTGTGACTTCGGCACGTTTATAGAGAACCCCAGCGAATGTAGGTCTGCCGTAGTCTGAAGGTGGGAAATGACAGCCTTGGGCAAGGACGCTTCAACGGCCAGTCGTCGAGGTAGGGGTAGACTGACACCCCTAACCTGCACAGATGAGCTGCGACCACTGCCATCACCTTGGTGAACACCTGAGGGACACTGGTAAGGCTGAAGGGGAGCACAGTAAACAAAGTGCTGGCGGCCTACCTTGAACTGCAGGTAACGCCTGTGGCCCGGCAGGATGGGGATGTGAAAATAAGCATTCCTACAGGTCTTACGCTACCATCCAGTACTCTTGGTCTAGGGCAGACAAGACCTGAGCTAGAGTGAAGAGATTGACGTTCCGAAGATCTAAAATGAGCTTCAACCCTTTGTTGTTCTTCGGAATCAGAAAGTAGCAGGAATAACAGCCACTGCCTACTTCTGAAACCGGGACCCTTTCTATAGCTCTCTTGGCCAAGAGAGCTGTAACTTCCTCCTGGAGCACTTTCAGATGATCCTCCATCAGCCATTCCTGATTTGCTTGAATGGGAGGAGGAAAAGAAAGGAAAGGCAGAGAATAGCCCTCCTGAATGATCTGCAAGACCCACTTTTCCAATGTTATCGACCTCCAGTGGGGGAGATGATGATGGATTCTCCCGCCAACTAGAGTGGTGTGGTCTTGCAGAGTCAGACTAGGAGTGCTTGGAGGCTGCGGCTGCCAAGGGTAGGGTGGCCGACTACTTCTGGCTTCCATTCCTAGGTCGGAATGAACCGCGTCCACGTCCTCGCACGGCTTGGGAAACCTGCGCAGGGCGGTGGCTGTGATAGGGCTGACGCGGCTGGAAACCCTTTCTGTTGCAACGAGGTGTAGACGAGAGGCCCAAGGATCTGGCCATAGCTCAAAAGTCCTTGAACCTCACTAGGGCCGAATCTGCCTTTTTTCCAAAAAGACGAGTTCCATCAAAGGGCAGGTCCATCAAATTGGCCTGACATCGCCCGAGAAGTCAGTCGTAAGCCAGGCGTGGCTCCTCAAGGCCATGGTCATGGAAATCGATCTGCCCAGCAAATCAGTCATATCAAGGCAACACCACATGGTGAATTTAGCTGCAGCTCTCCCGCCCTTAACTGCTTGGGAGAGCACAGCCCAGGCCTCCTCCGGGAATTGAGGCAGCACTTGCGCAACCATCTCCTAAAGGGAGTGGGAGAAACGGCCCAATAAGCATGCAGTATTCACTGACCGCAATGCCAGGCTGGAGGAAGAAAACATCTTCTTTCCAAATGAATCCAGCCTCTTGGATTCCCTATCCTGAGGTGCGGAAGGGAACGTGCTCTGGGATGTAGAGGCCTACACCACCAAACTTTCAGGGATGGGGTGTTGGCTGAGGAACTTTGGGTCGCGGGGCACTGGGCGATGGTGGCATGCAATTGTCCGATTGACAGGAGCCAGTGTGCTAGGCTTGGACCACGTGCCTAGAAGGACATCGGTCAATGCTTTGTTAAAGGGCAAAAGGGGTTCGGAGGTGGAAGCCCCAGGTTGAAGGACTTCAGTCAGGAGATTAGTCCTGACCTGCACGGAGGACAGCTCTAGTCCGAAGACCTCAGCTACCCTTTTAACCACCATGGCATAGGATGCCCCCTACTCCGTAGCCACAGTTGGTGGAGAGAGCATGCCAGTATCTGGAGAAGTGTCCAGTCCACTGGCTTCCTCAAGTTCCTCATACCAGTCCAACTGCTCTGCAGAGTCATCCTGGTGTTCCAAAGGGTCCATAGACCCCTCCCATTCCTCTCCCACATCATGCAGAGCGGAATGGAGCCACCAGATGGTGTGCACAAGGGGTATTGCTCAGCAAAAATGTTTCCAGATCCAGCCGGACGCCTGGGAAATTCAAAGGTAAGGAATCTGCAGCTCGAAGTCTATCAGATTAGAGACACATTCATGCACGGAAATGAGGCTCATCCCTTTTCAGAAGAAAGTTTACTTTTTCAACTAGAGGTCCAGCTAAGAGGAAGACGTGTGAATGGGAACAAATGCATGTTTTTTTCACATTGGCAGTATTAAATACACAACAACCATAGACAGAACTGCTGGAAACAAATGCATCAAACAAATTTAAGTTGAACTCGATCAGATAGTTGCTTACTACAAAAAAAAGTGATTCTAAATCTTGATATTGGGTATGGACTTTGCAAGGAAATTGGTAAAATGAATTAGATCAAGGTCTTTATCTGTAGTCCCATTACTTTGTGTACCAGCAGATTCAATTGCAATTTTAACTCTTCATTAAACATGTTCTTTATAGCCTCCATAATTGCCTTTGCTACTGAAAAGATTTCACAAAACAAAATATTATTTACTACACAATATTGAACCCTTTAGTAAAATGTACTGATTCACTTCTTGGAATAAATCTTCAAATAAAATATCTTTAAAACTTTATTTTTCTGTCACTGCATTTCAGCTCTAGTTGTGATAGCTGGAAACCACAGTTATGTATTTACAACAATCTATAAAGCTTATATTCTGGAGGCAAATAATACAGTCACTGAGTTGAGTTCAGTTAATAAACATTTGAAAAACTGCAGAACTTTGCAACCAGATTTTTTAACCAAGTGAATGTTTCCTCAGAATAGTAAGTGACTTTGTAATTATACTCTTAAAATTGTTGGCGATGGCCATGCTTTGTTCTGGTAAATCCGGACTTACAAATTCATGATGTATCAAAGTGCATTAGCATCTCCAATCACATTTGTAAGCTATGCTTCTCGTTTGTTTTTGATGCCACGGTTTGAGAACTTGCTTCGGGAGCAAGGTTACTGTTAGACCCAGCGGTTTCGGGCTGGCTGGGACGCATCAAAGCCAGTCACAAGCCACCGTTCCAGATAGGATAAGTACGATACACATGTCCGATAACCTGTGCTCACCCTTGGTTAGCTTGGCACCGAGCAGTCAGGCTTATCCTCAGGGCCCAAGTCTAAAGTATTCGCACAACACCATCCATCAAAACACTGCGTACGCCACAATAAGACTCCACACCATATCTATAAAACACTTGTCTTGGTATTACACACACACACTGAAATCAAAACGAGACACACATTGTATATACACTTTACAGTTATATGCAATTATCAAGCTTTCCCATTAGCAGAAAAGGTCAAACAGTCACAGTTCTTTGACTACATCTCGTGACCCAGCCCCATAGTCATTCAACTACAACAGCCAACGATACGCGATGCCAGGCATTGTCGTCGTCCTCCCGATCTGGAGGTCGAAGACAGTCTCAGCTCCTGGCTCAGGTTCCCCCAACACTCCTCGGACACCACACTCTCCAGAGTGTATGCTAGCACAGGTCCCCTTGGTTGCTAGCACAGGTCCCTCAGACTCTACAAGCTTCCCCCGCACTCCTCACATCCCGGCACCTCAGGTGGCTGCTGATCTTTAGGAGCACACTTTCCTGCACAGTGTGATGGTGTTGTCAGGACGGTCCTTATCCCAACCAATGATCACTTCCACCCGTTTCCACTGTACCCAGTGCGGTCCTTGTTTTCTTGTGGAAATGGCTAGATCTTTTGTGTCTGAGATCTCGTTTTCAGGAGGCTAGGCAACCTGCCTTTGGAGAGTACTTCGGGACCCAGGCCACGATAGTTGGCACTTAGCTGGAGGCCAGCAATGTCTAGGAAATATTCCACCAAGTGATAGTCTCCTTCCGGGAGCACAACAAGCTCCAGGCCACAACAAGTCTGTGGATAATCCAGTTGCAGTCCCTCCTGCCCTAATGATTCCTCGTGACGATGTCCCAGCATTGAACCCGTGTAGTATGGTTCCAAATCCAAAAGCGTCTCTACTTTCGGAGGCCAGAGCCCAGTTAGTTATACCCACATTGGCCTTTGAAGATCCGATCAGTTCAAAGGGCACCTTTGAAATGAACAGGCCCTTTCTAAATTTTGTCATTTCTGCCATCCTACAGCGGGAGGTTTGATCACTATCTTTAGTGGGGCCAAGACCCTGCCCCTTGGAATGCAGGTGCCAATTCCAACTCCACGTAACCGTCCCAGAAAGGCCCCCCAGAGTCAGAGGTCGGCAGTTTCCCTTGAGCCCCTAGTTTATGGCCTATCAGGAATACACAGATGTACCTGTCCACCCAGATGTGAATTGTAGCCAGGCTGACAGACACATAGAGCCAGGAGCATTGAAATGCCCACTTTCCCAAAGTGACATTTCCACCTACATAATGTTGAATCCACTCTCACTACCACAGAGGATTCGCCATTACAAACTCGTCGACACCAAACACTATACTGCTACTATTCTGACCTTAGGAAATACTGTTCAAAAGCCTTTCCCTACATTCCCCCATGCTAATCCAATGAGAGGAGCAGGCCCTGTCGTACCGAACACACCACTGAATGCCATTCACGACCCTTGCATGTAACACACAGATGCACATGCCCTACCTCTTCCCAACACTGCATACTGTCACCAGGGAAAACTCTGATATAGCAACAGACATGCAGAACCTTGGCACGTAGCTTTTTAAATGCCAAGTCGAGTAACAGTAACCTGTGCACACAGGCCCCACCAGGGCAAACCTGTGGCACAATTGATGAGCTACCTCCGTGGATGGCACAACCAGTGCAGCAGGCCCACGGAGGAGCATTCGAGATACATGCCCTGGGTATATGTCTTACCCATAGACAAGGGACTTGCAGCTCGAATCAGCCAATCATGTATATGACAAAAACAGTGCTTTGGCACTGAATATCAGTGTCAAAAACACTCAAAGTCCTAAAGATAGCATCCAGATCTGCGGAAAACTGGAATGGAGAAAAGCAAAAAGTCGAGGGAAAGCACCCTAGAAAGGGCCATTTCCAACAGTTAGTATAATCTAGAACTATGAAAACGTGTTTTAATGGGGCCTCAAAATAATTGTGGCGTTTTTGGATACAACCTCCACCACCTAGCCTATGAATCACATCACATACATTATGCAACTGGCAAGAAGGTTGCCCTTTAATAAAAAAATCAAATAAAGCAATATTGCAAGAAACTGTATTATTAATTGGGATGGGTGACTGCCAACCTCAAGGAACAATCACAACTCTTATAAGAGTGAACCCTTAAAGTGACTAAATTAACCTGAGCTCAACCCTTGGTAGCTATGGCACAGAGCAGACAGGCTACCTTAAGGCAATGTGTAAAATATTTATGCAGTACCAAAACAGTAATAGAACCGAAATTCAAAACAAAAATCCTAAACCGAATGAGAAAGTATAGTGTAATAACCAAATGAAACCAAAATGGCAACAGTCCAATAAGGGGAACTGGAGACCCGAATTTGTTACGTTTTAAGTACGAATGACAACAACAATCAAAGTGCCAAAGATAGTCAATATTCGAGGTAGACCAGGACCTAGGCGCAATTTGGCACTGACTGCGATGGACCACGGATCGGACACAGTATCCAGGCTTGTCCTGGTCAAAGAATTTACCTTCAGGCTTTAGTCCTTTAAGTCCCAATCCAACACAGGAGTACACTAAAGGTCCTCTCCAAGGACCTCAGAGAAAGGAACTTAGACTCACAGGGTGTCAAGACAGAGGCCAACAGGGTCCAGTTGCCATTGGTCAGCTGGGTAGTTGCAGATAAAGGCCTCTTGTAGCTTGTCGAGTCCCAGTAGCTTTAACAGGAGTTCAAGCGTTATGACCCTTGGAGTCCACTTCTTTGTCCTATGTACAAGAGAGCAGGTCCAGTCCTTCCATAGATCTTTTCAGGTCACAGTCAGCTTGTTTGATCCTCTTGTGATCTTTCTCAGGTCCAGGAGAGTACTGAAGTGCCGCATTTATGCCTGGCACAAGCTAGAAGGTGGCAAGGACTCCTGAACATGCCCTAACCAATGGGGTGAAACTTCCCAGTGCCAACGATACCCAGTTTAGGCATTTTCAAGATGGCAAAAGTCTTCAGCTACACAAAACGTCGGCACGGAGGGCTGGGGGTGTCTCCGGAGGAGTGTGTTATGGTAATGCTGTTGTCCTCTCACATCATCCACTAAAATCAAGTTTGGGGAAGTCACTGCCCACCAATAAATAGACACAGAAGTCTGGTAGAACAAAGCAGGGTTTTCGAGCAACCAGACAGATAAACATGTTTTGGCATCACGTTCCCTAGCTTTCAAGTATGGCCCCAGTATTATATGTAAACACCAGCAGACCTGTTAAGCGGGACTGGACAGTCCTGCTGGATTAGACACTGTAATGTCAAAATGAGGCCCACAGTGATTGGAGCCTCACTATTATTCTATCTAGTCCGGAGCTCTTCAAACTTTTTTGCTCGGAGCCCCTCTACCCAAAATATTTTGAAGTCAGGCCCTCTCCAAAGTTTTATGGAAAACCTTGGTGGAGAAAGAGGGGCAGGAATAAGCGCATAGGGTGAGGTTTATGAGATCATTTCAGGGAAACTTTTTAAGTAACTCATAATCCCACTAAATGGGACACTTTTAAAAGAGCAAATACATTAAAAACTGAAATAGACAAAAAAAAACTACACTGTTTTGTGAGCCCCTCATACTCCTGGGCCACAATGCAACTGTACTTTCAACACTAATGATAGCTGCAGCTCTGAGTAGCAGAATATCTCCTCTTCCAACCCTTTGACACCAAGCCTGGCCATCACTCCAATCTTGAAACAGACTGTCTCTTTCAGAAAAAATTAGCTCCCACATGTTGTCTACCTCTTTGCAGAATGGGTGCACTCAGCCTAAATGCTCTCCTCATGCTTCAACTGTAAAGTAATTCAGTAATTATTGTGATGCAGTAGGCCCTTCACACTCTTGGGTCCCAGTGCCTCTCACCTGCCTTACTAATGATAGCTACTGCCTCACAGAGCGGCAGTCTCTTCAGCCTCTTGCTAACCCTACCACCCCCAATCTTCCTTTAGGTCACCTCTCTGGGGCCTAAACGAAATGGTTACTTACCAGTAGGAGTAGTTTTGCAGCTTGAAGAATTTTCTGGATTCACATGCTGTGCATTATTCCGCCATCTAGTGGTTGGGTTCGGAATTGTCTGTTTTTTTTCCCTCTTGTTTTGGTCGCTGTCGACCACCATTTGGTGCCAGGTACGTCCCATGTGTGACGGTATCCTCGAGGTCGACGTGCGTGGTAGCCATCGGATTCTTTTTTCCTGTTTTTAGGTCTTGCCTGAGCCAGCGCATGCGCTACTCTGGCGAGACATTTAGTGTGTGGGCTTTCAAAAGTGCTACCACAGCTTTTTGGCTGGCAGAGCGTGCGGTTACGCGCACAATGACGAGCAGAGGCACCATCTGGCTTTCCTCTCTCGTCATGGTGCGCGCACATCGCACACCACTCGCCAGACGTGGCGCTGCAGCTGCTTTCACTTTTGCCGTAGCGCGCGCGCACCACTCGCGGGTTTTTAAAAAAAAAATTTTAGCGCGCGTGCGCGCACTAAACTCCCGGGCTTGTTTTCTTTTATGCTTCGGTGTGCTTGCACCGAGTCTGTTTAAATCAGCACCCTCTTTCACTTTCCCTTGCTGGCTCTCAGACAGTCGGAAGACGGAAGACACGACCCGGACATCGGAGAGAGCTGGTCTGTCCTGCAGAGGAAGACTACCTGTGTATCTTCCCTTCAAACCCAATCTAAAGCAAGTCGGGCTCCCAGTGCCTTCCATTGCCTCCTGCAGTCAGTCTCTCTCAGGTTTGGTAATTGTAACTTTAGTTAACAACGGGTGCTTGTTATTACTTTATATTTGTGGATTACAAAAACTCACAATTTGTCTGCTTGTGTGTGCTTGTGTGATGGTGACACTCCGTGCTTATGTGCCCTATCATAGATGTTACATTTCCTGTTGCTTTCGTTTTCCTGCATGTCTGGAGTGACCCGCTCTTGCTCGTCCCTTCTCTATTTTCAGGTCACAGGCACGGGAAAGGCACTGTTGCTGTTTCACGAACATGAGCTCTGCAGGAGAGTCAGAGAGTTAATTACTTTGGAAAATTTTGGCGGGTCAGCATTTAGCAGTAGCTTATTTTTTGTATGTTTCAAAGACAGGGTAATTTCTCTATGGGCCTTTAAGGATCCTTAGAAGATGGGTGACTGATTTTAAACTTGTTTGTAACAGTATTTATGCCCATTTTGTATTACTATTTACTAAGAAAATTATTAAAGGAGCACATTTTTATTAGATTTACCTAATGTTACATGCATTCCACAGCAGTTCCTGACTCCTTAATTATGAAAACACAAAATTACAGCTATAATTTCTTGTCAACTTACTTCATGTTAAACAAAAAGCAAGTGAAATGCAGAACGGGGGAAACATGGTATCTGGTATGCACAGAGCTTTAAGTGGAATGAAAGGGGGTTATCCAAGGAGCAAGGCACTGTGAATTAAGTATTACTTAGCTCAGTGTAATTGATAATGGTCTTCATACTACCTCAGTCACTCCCTTTCACACCTTTTTCCTCTGCACTCTCAATGTTGGATCTACATATCTCTTCAGCACGGATTTCACTCTCCTTTTTCCCCTGCGCACACAGCATACCCACTCTACTCACCTGTGAACACAGCATTTTCTTTTCCTTTGTTGCTGTACATGTTAACAGGTGTGATCTCCTTCATTTGCTTTCACAAAAGTGGCACATGTTACCATTTTGAAAGAGCTCAGCAGAGACGCCAAGGATTGAATGTGACTGTAGTGTGAACACTTCTACAATGCACTGACAGGCACTCGGCTCCAGAGATCTCAATAATGCCCTGTCACAAACACCCTGACAACCTAAACTCACCCAGATAGACATTTTGAGGCAGGAACTGTTGAACATATTTAATGTAGTAAAATATGGGGCATTCTTTAATCATTTTAAAAATATCGAGACCACATGTTCAGAATTGATTTATAAATCTAGCTTTCCACAAAATTCTTTATTGAAATTAGCTTGAATATACCCCTTTGCTTTTTTTTTTTTTCAAACTGTCAGTTGCGTTATTTTGCTTTGCTGCCCACTACTTAAAACTCATTCACAACTTTTACGCCCCTCTGCTTTGAAATGTCACCAACCGCCACTGGTAGTTAGGTGACCCACGCCCCAGAATATATCTGTCTCTTTCAGTTCTTTCTTTTGGTACTTGAGGAGGCAAGCGGGGGGGGGGGGGTCTTCACGTCTTCTCAAGCACACGGGCCGCGTGCAGGTAATACCGAGGGTCACGCAGGACTGGGTCAGGGCTCGGTTACCAGGAAGGGGAAGGGGCCCTGGCGGGGTTTGGAGACGCACTACTCTTTTAGCCACAAGCGTTTCCGTTCGGAACTTGCATACTTCTACATCTTTCGGACGACAACTCTGGACGTACTTTTTAATTGGCTGCGATAATATTTTAAAAGTGATGCTGCCACCCATCTTGATTTTGGTCGCAGATGCGGCCGTTTTGCACATCCTGTTAGAAGATGCGCTGACCGTGCGCGGCCGTTTCCCGAAAGAAGGTAAAACCTTAAATTGCGGGCGCAGGATCAACAGTAACAAGCATTGGCATAGCCAATAGGTCTCGCCTTTGGGACCTGCTGCATAACTAAATACTTATAAGGTCCCATAGGGGAGACCTATTGGCTATGCCAATGCTTGTTATTCTTGTGTGTAATCCTTGAGATGGTTATATAATAACTGATGAACTCCTGTGCTTCCTGCCTGTTTGTTTTCCTTATAGGGGAAGCCGGGTGGGTCACATGTGAATCCAGAAAATTCTTCAAGCTGCAAAACTACTCCTACTGGTAAGTAACCATTTCGTTTTGCACCGTGAATCCTTTTCTGGATTCACATGCTGTGCATTAGATTATGTAGCGGTTTTTCCCGTGCTTGGGAGGCTGTGGTGAAAGGAAGGCCTTGCAAACAGGTGTTGAAGCACCTTTTGTCCAATTTGAGCTTCCTTATTCATTTGTATATCCACACAATAATGTTTTGTAAAGGTGTGTGGTGACGCCCATGTTGCTGCTGCACAAATGGAGTCAATGGGTACATTGACCATAAAGACTAGCGTTGCTCCTTTCTTTCTAGTGGAGTGAGCTGTTGGTTGAATTGTTAGTTCTTCTTTGGCATTGGCATAACATAATTGGATGGTTTGTACTATCCATCTTGCAATAGTTGCCTTTGTGACAGGTGATCCTGTGTTGGTATGTGCGTATGCGACGAACAATTGTTTTGTTTTTCCTATTTTCTCAGTTGTTTGCAAATAATACAATAATGCCCTCCTTACATCCAGGATATGGAGGCTTCTTTCTCCTTTAGTTTTTGGGTTTTTGAAGAAAACCGGTAGGAAAATGTTCTGATTTAAGTGATACTTGGATACCACCTTTGGCACGAAATGTGGGTTAGTTATTAAAATCACCTTATCCTTGTGGATTTGTAAGTATGGTTCTTGTATTGTTAACGCTTGCAGTTCACTTACTCTTCGTAGAGATGTTATAGCAATGAGAAATGCTGTTTTTAGAGTAATGTGCTTGAGGACCGCTGTATGCATGGGCTCAAAGGGCTTTTCCGTTAGTTGCGAAAGTACTGTATTTAAACTCCATGTGGGTACAGGAGCTGCTCTTGGTGGTGCAATTCTTTTTGCTCCTTCCAAAAATCTTTTAATTACTGGTCTTGTAAAGAAACTTTTACATGTTTTTCCCCTTGTGTATGCAACTATGGCAGCAAGGTGCACCTTTATGCTTGAGTAGTTGATGTTACTGTCTAAGAGGTAAATCAGGTAAGTAATAACTGTTTCTTGCGTGTTGATTGAACTCTGTTTCTTGTTAGTGGTGCACCATGTGGTATATCGCTTCCATTTTGCTGTATAGCATTTTCTTGATGACTGTTTTCTTGCCTCCTTTAGAGTTTCCATGGTTCGTAGAGGCAGATTGAGGTGTCCAAATTCTATATATTCAGGCGCCAAGCCGCTAGGTGTAGTGTTGCTGGCTCTGGGTGAAATATCTGACCCTGGTGCATTGTTAGCAGGTCCTTTTCTGCTCTGCTACTGACCATCTCCCCTTTCCATAGTTCTAGGAGAGTTGAATACCATGTCTGCCTTGGCCATAGTGGAGCAATGAGAATTATATGTGTTCCTGGATCTTTGGTTTTTGTAACACTTTGCAGCAGGGTTATCGGTGGAAAGGCATAAGCAAATATCTGTGACCAGTTGAGTGAAAGTGCATTTCCCTTTGATAGGTGGTGTGGAAACCTCGAGGCAAAGGACTGGCATTTTTTGTTCTGCACTGTTGCAAACAGGTCTATTTCTGGTGTTCCCCAGATTCTGAACAGATACTGTACTGTTTTGTTCTTCAATTCCTATTAGTGGGAGCAGCTGTTCTGTCTGCTCAGCTGGTCCGCTGTAATGTTGTCTACTCCTGGTAGATGTACAGTTTGTAAGTTGATTTTGTGAATTATTGCCCATTGCCAGATTTCCTGTGCAAGTTTGCTCAGGGGAAAGGATTTTGTCCCTCTTTGCTTGTTCAGATAAAACATTGTTGTTGTATTGTCTGTTTGGATCAGGATGGTTTTCCCCTGAATGTGTTTCTGGAATGCTTTTAGAGCTAGAAATACTGTTTATTTCCAAAACGTTGATGTGCTTTGTGGAATCGTGCTTGTTCCATTGCCCATGTACTTTCAGCAGGTTGAAATGCGCTCCCTAACCGTTGAGGGATGCGTCCGTGGTGACTGTCACAGTTGGGTTCCTGAAAGGTCTCCCCTGTGCTATTTTGTTGGATGCCCACCATTGCATCTCCGCTTGCACCTTTTGTGTAACAACCACTAGATCCTCCCAACTTCCTGTGGCTTGAGACCAGCTGTTGGTAAGCCATTCTTGGAATGGTCGCATGTGTAGGCTGGCATGAGGGATCAACGGGATGCATGATGCCATCATGCCCATTAGTTTCATGACCCTCCTCACTGTGAGAGACTGACCCCTCTGGTAAAGTCTCGTTTCCTGATGGATCGCCTGTATCCTGGCTTGTGTGGGGTATGCCCTCTGTTTTGTTGTATTTAACTTTGCTCCCAGGAAGGTTTTTTCTCTTTCTGGTGTTGAAGATTTCTTGTGGTTTATGGAGAAACCAAGTGTTTGTAGCGTTTGAATTGCTTTTTGCATGTGATTGTGACATGTTTGTTTCGATTTTCCCCTTATGAGCCAGTCGTCTAGATAGGGGTAGACGTGGATTCCTTCTTTTCTCCGGTGTACTGCCACTGCGGCCAGACACTTAGTGAACACACGGGAGCTGATTTTATTCCGAACGGAAGTACCTTGAATTGGTAGTGTGTTCCGTTGTGCAGGAATCTTAGGTATTTCCTGTGTTTTTTGTTCATTGGGATATGAAGGTAGGCGTCTTTGAGGTCTATTGTTGCCATGTAATCCCCTTTTTGAATCTGTGGGATTATTTCTTGGAGCGTGCACATTTTGAAGCGTTGAGTCAGTATGAACTGGTTTATGAACCTTAAGTCCATGATTGGTCTTAGAGTTAGATCTTGCTTTGGTATTAGGAAATATGGTGAATAGTTTCCTGTGAACCACTCCTGTTTTGTTACTTTTTCTATTGCCTGTTTTAGGCATAGTTCCCTGATCTCTTAGTTTAACAACTTTGCTTCTGGCTTCAATAATTTTCTTGTTTTTGGTGGGTTTGCAGGTGGTAAGTGAGTGAGTTCTATGCAATACCCATACTTTATCAAATTTAATATCCAATTGTCTGTTGTTATCCTTTCCCATTCTCTTTGGAAGAAGGATAATCTCCCCCCCACAGGTCTTTTGTGTGGGCCTTTGTTTGAGGGTAAGTCAGTTTGATCCATTTCCTCTAGAGGATTGGCCTCTTCCTCGAAAAGGCTGTTTTTGTTGCCAACCTTGGTATCCTGATTGCTGACCCATTTGCTGACTTGGGTTTTGCACGTGAGTTTGCGAAGACATTTGTTGCCCTTGTGCAAATGTGCCTCTACCTGTGGGCTTTCTGCTATTAAATCCCCCTCTTTTAAAGGAACCTCTTTGTTGCAGGGCACCCATTGCCCTTGCTGTTTCATTATCCTTTTTTATTTGTTGAAGGGATTCATCCACTTCCCAGCCAAACAGTGCTTCTCCATTGAATGGCCTATTAATGATGGTGGTTTGAACTTCCTGCTTGAATCCTAAGCCAGGCATGTCTTCTCAGTATGGTTCCTGTGCACATCTGCCTACTAGCAGTGTCTTCTGCATCTAAAGCTGACTTTAGACAGGTGTTAGCCACGCTTTTTCCCTCCTGTACAATAGCTTTTGCTCTCTTGTTGTCTTCTTCAGGAAGTTTGTTCAATATTTCCTCTATCTCATCCCACTGTTGGTGGCCATATCTATTTAGCAGGGCATTTGAGTTAGCAATACGCCATTGTGTTGCTGCCTCTTTCTCCATTCTCCTCCCCACCATGTTCATCCTCTTACTTTCTTTTTCAGGTGGTGGCCCTGTGTTGGAGACTGCATTGGCTCTCCTCCTGGCTGTGGTGACAATAATATAGTCCGGTACTGTACTTCCCTGAATATATTTCGGGTCCTTTGAGGAGGGTTTGTACTTTCTCTACTCTGGGGGTTACCCCCTTGTTTGAAGCTGGTTCTTTGAATGCTTCTTTGCCTTGGTCCAGGATACTGGGTAGCATAGGCAGGTATTGTGTTCCTCTTGAAGCTGGGCCAGTGTTTCTAGCAAGAAACATGTGTCACCTTTTTCCTCCTCTAAGGGTACTCCAAATTGATTTGCTGCCCTTTTGACAATGTGATTGTAGAAAGCTATATCATCTGGAGGTGAAGCTTCCGAAGGGTAGCTGCAAATCTCTTCTTCCGGGCTCTCGGTGTCGAGGTCGTTCCATGTATCTTCGAAATTTTCGGACACTTCCTCGTCTTCGGGTACGTTTCCATATTCCTCTGGTTCTTCGCCTCGAGGTTCCGGGGTTAGAGGTGAGGCGAAAATACCCTCTTCCTCTCACTGGCGTCTTCTGCCTCTTCGGCGTCGACGTTGTCCGGTTCGTTCACCGGTGCCTTTGGGATTCGAAAATCCTTTAGTGAGGCGTCGAAATCCATTTTCTTTTGCAGGGTCGTCGCCATCTCCTCCTCGAGCCTCTTCCTTTTCACCTAGAGGGCCCTCTCGGGGTCGGAGATTTTCTTTTCTTCCCGACGTTGACAGTTGTCTTAGACGGTGTTGTGCCCTTTTTCGCGGGTTCGGTGTCGACCCGTGGCTTCGGTGTCTTTTGCGATTTTCCCTCCTCAGGGACCTTTGGTTGGGTCCCTTGGGGTTCTTTTAACCGCGGCTGACCCTCAATCGCCTTTTTGGTCGGCGTCGGGGCTGCCTTGTACGCCTTATGTTCGTGGCCCTTCGGTTCCGACGGATTTTTAAGGTGTCTTACCTTTTCCGTCTTCTTTTTCGGGTCTTTCGCCTTCTTCTCGGCGTGGATCTTTTCAGAGTCTCCTTCTAGGACCTTGACGTCCGATCCCTCGTGCGTCGACTCCGCTGGTGCTCCATGTTCTTCCTCGTCACTCGAGAAACCTAGGTCTCTCATGGAAGTTTTCTTCGATGTTTGAGACATTGTGGCTTAGTGGGCCTGTCTTTGTTTCTGGCGTGTTGTTAGCGTCTTGGGCAGGAACGCTACGCAGGCCTCACAGTCCTTGTTCTGGTGATTTTCAGGCAGGCAGAGGTTGCAGACGTTGTGCGGGTCCCGTTGTGCGTATTTGTGGTGGCACTTTGGGCAGAATTTGAAGGGGGCATTCTCCATGACCGCTACCTCGCCATTTGTGGACCGACTTGGTCCTCTTCCTGTCCGACGTCGATGTTTGATGATATTTCTTCAACAATCTTCTTATTTTGTGAAGTTTTTGGGGAAAATTTGAATTTTCTCCGGCGCTTCCAGTCTTACTTCCAGACCCAATGGCGGAAAAAAGAATCTGAAGATGGCTACCACGCACGTCAACCTCCAGGATACCGTCTGACGTCACACAGGGGACGTACCTGGCACCAAATGGTGGTCGACAGCGACCAAAACGAGGGGGAAAAAAAATTCAATTCCGGTCCCAACCACTAGATGGCGGAATAATGCACAGCATGTGAATCCAGAAAAGGATTCACGCTGCAAAACTAAAGTGTTTCCTCTGCTTCAATTTTTCGCTCTCTTGGGCTACTAGTCCAGATGCCGAAAGCACCACTGAGCCCTAATACAAGCAAGGAATTAAAGTACAAAATCCATAATAGGGGTTTAGTGGGGTCCTCGCACCCCTGGGCTCTAATGCCAATGCAGCTGCAGCACCACCACAATAGCTATTCCTCTGCCACTCCACTAGGCCATTATTCCTACGCCTGAAGCCGAAAGCAAACTGTCTGCCCTTTGTGTCAAAAAACTGGACAAATACCAACATCTCACCCCTTTGTTGCATGGGACCTGTTCCCTGTGCAGCAAGGGTGGTCTGAGCCCCAAAGCTAACAAGGTAAATGTCTCCCCACTCTCCCTTTGTGCTATTAACAAATCCATAATTGGGGTGAAATGTCCCCCTCACCATTACACCAGTGGCCGGGTGTATGGGGACCAAGGTGCCTATGTGTTTTTTATTTTTACAAGAACAGTTTCCATGCTTTTTGATAAAAACAACCATCCCTGAATTGTTAATGGGGATTTGAAGATACATCTGAGTAAGACTGAATGGGTGTGGGTCTAAAGTCTTAATTATGGAGTCACTTGAAGCATCACGATGAAAAAGATTTATTATTATTTTTGAGAGGTAATGTAAGGATAAAGAGTTTTGGAAGTGTCCTTTTAATGGACTTATGAACATGTCTGCACTTAGTACAGTCTGGTCAGCTATTACTAATATGTATTCTTTGAAAGTACTTGTTTTTAATCATACACACTAAATCATCGTGTAGCAGTGTCCAATGCAAGATAAAAGGATTACGCAATATGCAGACCAAAGAGTGAAGAGAAGCATCAGGATTATTCCACAGACAGCCAGAGCATCCCAACTACCAGTTCAGGAGCATGCAGGCTCATCACTCTACATTCTAGAACTACGTGACCGCAAGGTTCCACTGTTCTAGTCTCTTCTACAGTGTTCTGGTATCTGCTACAGTGAAAGTGACAGGTGACAGGTGACAAATACCACATATCTCCCTTTATTCACAAGACATTTTTCTCAGATTACCACCCCAGAAGTCATAGAGACACAACAGTAAATAACGCATTTGAAGAAAGGCAAGCAAATTAAACAAATATGTTAAGTAAGGATTTTCATTCATGGCTTCACAGAGTTAAAATTGGACAGGTCTACCACATTACATTTCCAAAAAGAAGGGGAAGTTAACAGTGTAATATCTCTCACTGTATTACTTGACTAAATAATCTTTTAAGAAACTCTGGAGGCGAGTCACCTTTTCACTTGATCTGACCCGAACTGCAATGTTTTACCCCTTATTTAACACAGGACTGTCATTCGCATGTCCACTTTCTGACCTTGCTTCACTGTTTTCACGTGTCTCCCCATTATGCCCAGGCCAGTAATGTTTCACCACCCTCCCCACATTCCATAATCTATCATCCTGTGTCTTGACTGCATTGCGAAAGAGCTTTATGATTTTCATGAGTTCAGTAAATTTTTACCATTATTTGTTGCCAGTTGGAGCTTTCGCTCTTACCCAATCACCCACTTTAAACTTGATAACTTTGGTCTTATACAGTTTGTCAAGCCTCTCTTTGCCGGCCGCCTGAAACTAACTCCTTTTTCCTCCAATGTTGTCCTACATCAACCCTCACTCAGCCTTTCTGCCACTTCATCAACCCAGGTACCAGTGTAGAACTGGGCTTCCATCTCTTTAACAACTCAAAGGGAGTCATACCTGTAGACTGATGAGGAGTTATGCAATAAGCCTCTAGTCACCTCCAAACATCTTTCCAGCTCAGCCCATTTGATCTTGCCAGCTGAATGCCCTCTTTGAGCATTTTGTTAAATCTTGCTACTGCCCCATTGGTTTCTGGGTAGTACAGGGCACTATGTTTGTGCATTATTCCATTGTATTACATTAATTCCTTAATTTCTCGGGGGCAAAACTGAACACCACTGTCAGTTAAAAGGGTGTTGGGTAGTTCCTCTCGTACAAAATTTTTTAAAAAAACACCAGGAAGTTTATAACTGAGGTCGACTTGATGTCAGAGACCAATCTTATTTCTGGCCATCTTGAATACAAGTCAACTTAAACTAAAATGTATGGGGAATTCCTTTCTCTCGTCAGTGGGCCAATGATATCCATTGCTATATCCACCCAGGAACCTTCAAGTAGGATGCAACACTGCATGAGTGGAGTGTGCAAGTTTGCTACCTTATCACTGGCGGAACAAGCTATGCAATTCCTTATCTCTCTCTCTCAACCTGCACATCCATCCCTGGCCATTTAAAGTCTAACCTCAATTTTTGCTTGGTTTTGGTGATCTCCAAAAGGCCTTTGTGTGCTAATGTCAATCAGTGCTTTTCCTGAAGGTTTCAGGAGGTATAACTTTTGTGCCTCTGAAAAGGCATCCATCTACTTCTGATAATTCTTCTCTGGCCATCCAATATAGCCTCAGCCGCTCTTCATTCTTTTTTTACACTATCCCACCAAGGAATTAACAAATCTCATACTTTTTAGGTCTCGCCCTGAGCCAGCGCTTGCGCTGGTCTGGGCGAGATATTTAGTCAGTGGGCTTTCAGAAATGCGAGCACAGTTTTTTGTGTGGCATTCTGCGCGCAGTTACGCGCACAGGCACGAGCGCCATCGGGCTTTCCTCTCGCTCTCCCGCGCGCGCCTCGCTCTGCCTCTCTGTCTTGCTCGCCCCTCCCCCACCAGAGCTGCCATCTGGCTTTCTCTGCATGCACCACTCGCTTGCTTGTTTTCTTTCACTTTCGCGGCCCCGTCACTTTCGCGGCCGCGCGGCAAATGCTTGTTTTACTTGAGGCGCGCACGCTTGTTTGTCACTGCATCCGTGCGTCTGCTGCCTGCTTAGGCTGCTTTGCTGTGATAATTACTAATACTGACGTCACGCCAGGCTGGGGGGTGAGTGACTTTGTTTCCGCGCTGTGGCGGTAGTTGTTGGGGGCCCTCTTACACCCCTCCGTCACACACCACCAGCTACACTCCGTCAGTCTCTCCTGGAACCCGCCAGCAGCGAGAACTGGCTGTTTGTGAATCCTCACACCCTCGGTCGGGAAACTTGGAGTCAGGGAGAGGTGAGAGGAGCAGATGGTGCCCAGGGTCACACCGGAGGCATGATGCCGCTAGGGTCATGGGGGCATATCAAGTGAGAGAAGTTGCACCGAGATGGCATGCAGCGTAGAAGCCCTCACTGGGCCATGGGCGGGGGTCATGAAAATATTCTGAAAGAGCCTGGGGCAGTGAGGAAAAACGACAGAGGAATGGACACAACAATGAATTTTTGGCAAAACTAAACTAAACGAGGCTGGCAGCCTCGTGTGTCAGCAGGCTTCTTCCGAGCCCTTAAAGCTGTTTGAGGGTCTTGACGTCCTGTAGACTTTTCACAAACGAGTCAAGCATTTGGCTTTCCTATTCCCCTGAACTTAGATTCTGATCGCAAAGCGTTGGTGTGCTTGTGAACATATACAATTAGTAATCATTTTTGTTCCCAGGGATGCTCGGTTTCTTTGCCACATGTCCTCGCCCTCTGCCGCATACCTTCTCTCTCTCACATTCCCGCACCCAATAAATCTCCTTCAGCTCTTTTGCCACATTCCCTTTCTCCGCCCCTCATCTATCCTCGTTCTCTGTCACTCCTTCTATGTGTGCTTATAACACCTCCCCCACTGCATTCTTCGTTACAACTATAGGACAATACCTCTCAAAAGTGCACCTCTGAGTCTGGAGCACTCTCCCTACATCGAACCCACTGCCCTGGTCTCTCTGCTCTCTTTATTAGTGCAACCCCCTTCTCTCTCTGCACCTCTCCCTTCTTTTCTCTTCCTCTGTCTCTCCCTTCCGTCAGTCTGCCATTCTGCTTCTATCCTCCTGTTTCTCTTTTTGTTTTTGGTAATTTTCCGTCTAAATCCCACGCCTGTCTCTCCCGTCTCCTATTTCTATCAGCGTGTTTTACCCGTCTGTCTGACATTGTCTCAATATAATTCTCGCTCCCTCTCTCATTTTTCTTTCCACTCTCAGCCTTGTGCCATCGTAATTCTGTCTGATTTCTATCAACCTGGTCCTCTGCCGTAATTTATAAGATACTCTATTGATCAGGGTAGGGCTCGTGACAGACATGTTCTTAGGATAGCCACAATGAATTTCTACGAGGTGAAATTATTTAAAATGGTTTTCGTTACAGACTATTTGCAGATTTATTACTCATTTTGAAAACCTGACTGCTTATTACTACTTGGAGCATCACTGGCTATCCTCCCTCCGAATCATACAATGGTGCCTTATCATTGCTCAGCATGCGTGTGTAATGACTTGATGTATGATCTTAATGCATGTGTGACATAAAAGGCACAAACCTTGCTACAAAGCCAACAGGGTGCAATAGAAGAGCACATGATGATGGTTAAACGGAAAGCTGTTTCTGTTCAATCAGATCTCACCTAATACTTGTTAACTAGTCCCAGTTGAGGCAACCTTTGCTTAAGAGGTCAAAGAGCGAAGTTGATAAGATCACATCCCCCTTGCCACATCTGGTGCTACCATTCTCCAACAAATGTTAGTGGCCTGTCGCATGAGGAAATTGACTAATGATTCACTAGTGGCAGGAAGCAGGACACTGATGTCCCGCCTTTTGTTAAAACTTTTTTATTGACATTGTTATTTCATAAAACAACATAGTAGTGCAACATGGCGCTGGATGAATACAATGTCGTGGCTCAGATAATTCATGTGAGTGAGGAGGCTACCCTACCTCCTACCTAGCGAGTCAGTGGGGTAGGCACAACAGATTACATGTAGTGGCGGAAAATTATGCATTCAAATCACTAAAACGTTAAAATCCTTTGTTTTTCACATGATATTTGCACAGTAATTGAAAACATGCCTTAATTTGATCAACATGTAAAGATGTTGATATAGGGTCATGGCAAAATAGGGTCAAATTGGTAATGGGGTGGAACTATCTGAAGAAATCTCTACAGTACCCTATAAAATGCTTTCCCTGCAGCCTCAAAGGTGACCCACTTTTAGCTAAAGGCACTGCATAGGAGGGCCTTTAGCCGTCGCTCTGCTCTTTTTGAAGCACATACTCGTGCTTGTGGCGGCATCCACCTTGCGGGAGCGAGCAGCGGCGCGCATGCTAATTGGCTGTTGCTCGCTCTCGCAAGGCGGATGGTGCCACAAGCACGAGTGTGCTTGAAAACAGCTGCTGTCACACGAGCGCGCGCGCACCACGCAGCTCGCATGTTGGTGACTTGTTTTATTTGTTTTTGTAGAATTTTTTTAACATGTGTTCACGTCGCAGGTCACTCGTTTTTTCATTCTACATTATATTGTTCTTGCGAGAAAGGCTTGATTGCTGAACTCTTTAAACAAACGCAAAAAAAAGGTCCCTCCCAACGGCATAGCGGCCTTCGACGTCGTCTCAGCCAGCCCACTTTGTCACTGCCACTTTGGTTGCAAAAGTGTGATTAAATAACTCAGTATCACACGGTAAAATAACTTTTTTATGTCTTGTTATCATTATCTGTTATTGCATCTTGAAAGCCAGATGAAAACGCAGGATAAATTAACAGTTGTGTTGTGGATGCGTGACTGACCGCAGGCAAAGTTACATTTGGAATGCGTGACTTTTAGAACACAAACGTCAAGGTGTTTTTTTCACACCGCGAACAAACAGCGGTCAATTTCCTTTTCACCCTCTACTGCCCAGAGGATAACATACATAAGAACATAACTATGCGGACAATTTTTTGGGGCATTAAGACACGATGTCATAGTAACGAACGACATACACAAAGGAGCAACGGCGACGACCTGTTGGTAGTTCAGGTTGAAATACACTTTTCAATGGGAACTTTTTTTTAGCTAGCGTAGTGCAGATGTGCTTACATGACATGGCGTCGGCTGTGGTACACTGCGCATGCGCAGCGCAGGCCTGGGCTCCAGGCATAGAGAGACGGAGAGTGACAGGGACTGACGCATGAAACCACATTGCTGAAACTGCCTTTTCACCCAGTTCTGTGTGCACACTGCACACAATGTATCAGCTGAAAAATGCTGTTGCTGCCTGGCGACTGTCAAAACTGCTCCTATCTGTGGCATACAAACCTTGGATTGTGCTACAATCTCAAATAGGTCTCTCAAAACATTGTGGGCCCAGTTCACGAAGTTCATGTGACTCGGCCTCTGCAGCCGCTGCGGCGCAGGAGGGCCCCCGAACCATTCAGTGGACCACCTTCAGCCCAAGGCCAAATGTATAACTTTGGTATATGGGACACTACGTGTGCTTTAATTATATTCTGCAGGGAGACCGCCTCAGTTTGAGTTACACCTCTGCTGTTTATTTTCATTTATTTATTTATAAGGCTTTTATATAGCGCCAACATGACCTGTAAAGGTATCGGAGTGCTTTACAAATGCTCGGAAAGAAGAAAAAACAACCATTGGCATAGCCAATAGGTTTCGCCTTTGGGACCTTATAAGTATTTAATTATGAGGAACAAGATCCTTGGTGCAACATCAACTGTTGCATGGCTAAACACTTATAATGTCCCAAAGGCGAGACCTATTGTTTATGCCAATGCTTGTTTAGACTGGGATCTTTTCAAACTTTTTTTCCCCTAATTTTCCTTCTCAACCATTCCTTTGGTGATCTCATACACGCATTTTCTTTGTGCAATTCTACATTCTCGCTTTGGTTATCACAGACTTTCGCTTCCTTTTCCATGTCATCAACCAATTGCGACAAGCAATATACTGCAAAGTTACGTGTGCCAGGGATATGTTATACATCAAACGTATACTCTTGTAGAATAACCCATCTTTTAATTTTAGTGGAAACTGCATACAACCTTTTTTTGAAATTACCTCCTTAAGTGGCTTGTGGTCAGTTCTTAACTTGACACAGTTCCCCAAATAGAGTCCTTGAATTTGTTTAGTGCCAAGTACACGGAGAATGCTTCTTTTTCGAAAACATAATAGTTGACCTCAGATTGCCTAAATGCTCTTGTGGTAAATGCAATGTTTCCTCACCTTTTCTACTTTCTTGCATGCAGAAGTACAGCCCCTAGCCCTTTTGAACTGGCATCTGTTGTAATGATACATTTTTTCCCCCGGAACAAACGCTTTCAAATCCGGTGCAGTGGTCAGAGCATTCTTAACCTTTGAATTCTCTCTCGCAATGCCCATCCCACTCAAAGGTTACCCTACTTTCAACAATTTGCGCAGATGGCACGTTCAACTGGCAAAGTTACTGATTAATTTACTATGAAATTCTACCATTCCCAAAAAAGATGTCAACTCATCTTTGGGTTTGTGTGCCACAAATTTCATTATGGTGTTAACCAGATCTGCTTTGGGTTGTACCCCTTCAGAAGTGAATTTATGTCCAAGCAAATTTATTTCAGTATATTGAAGTTTACATTTGCCTTTCCTTACTGTAAGGCCATACTCTGAATCTGTCCAAAACTTGCCCAAGTCTTTTAATATGTCGTGCCTGAGAGTTCCCAAATATTAGCACATTGTCCTGATAATAGAACACCCCGGGATTCCAGACAGTACATTAGACATGGTTCTCTGAACGACAGACACTGTCGTTACCAGACTGGACAACATGCATTTAAATTTGTATGCCCCCATGGGCGTGATGAAAGCAGTGAGCTTGAGAGTCGGGGTGTAGACCGATCTGATAACAGGCGGATGTTAGATCTAATGTTGAGAAGAGCTTTGCTCCAGCTACAGTTGTGTGATCATCTCTGTTCTGTTGGGCAAAGGGAACTTATCAACAACTACCTCTTTGTTGAGGACCTTAAGGTGCTATTCTTGCCACCACATTGAGTGCTAACCATTCAGTTGTTTCCACATCGAGCTTGCACAATTTTTCTAACTTCTCTCACTGCTTTATGTACACTGAAGAGAGGATTTCTTTGCACACCTCAGACACAACTTGTTTCTCAGGTTTATTGCTACTTCTACAGCATGACATAAAATGTCCTTTCCTCCCACACTTCTTTCATACGACTTTCATTACTGGGAATTCCTTACTGTTCACCAGGTGGCCAACTCACACATCTGTTACATTGCCCCTTGAAGGCGCCGACATTCCTCCTGTCCTTTGTCATAGGAGTACCCTTAACTATTTGTACCTCATTTTTCTCATCCCCACATATTTGTACATTTTTCTTACTTTTGGTGT
This sequence comes from Calotriton arnoldi, assembly GCA_963921515.1. Lineage (NCBI taxonomy): Eukaryota > Metazoa > Chordata > Amphibia > Caudata > Salamandridae > Calotriton > Calotriton arnoldi. The sequence continues at coordinate 2,729,927 of CAWUFW010001300.1, forward strand.
CTTGCTTAATTTCTTTCACACATTTCATCATGTGCTCTACTTAGTTTGCCTCAATCAACACCTCTCCCAAAGGAGGATCATCTTTGAGCCAATGTTCCTCCCGTATCCTTTCAATTTTACAATTCAACATAAATTGGTTCCTGATGCATTTATTTGTTGCTTCAAACTTATATGAGGCTGCCAATTTATGCAACTCAAATTTCTCTGTTTCTCCTTCCTTTGTAAGCGCTTCCCAAAATGATAAAGCATCATGATTGTACTGATCCTAAGAGGAGATGATGATCTAATTTCTTTATATTTATTTCGTATTCATTTAACCTCCTAGTTTAATCAGCACTCAGATCAGGTAGATGCTCCTTCTCTCTGGTTCCTCTGTTCCTAAAACAATCCTGTAGTAGTGCCATCTTCCTCTCTAGGCCTGAATTGGGCCCACGAACTAAGGAATAATTGTGAAAGACTTTTCCACGTGTTTCACTTAGATGATGGTTCCCCAAGGGACATTAAAAAAAAAAAAAATGGGGGATACACTCGCCACGAAATGGTTCTCAACCCTTGGTACCTTAACTTGCCAGCGATACGGGACAAGCTGATGGAGGTCACCAAAAACTATTTTGAGGAAAATGATGGCTCTGTGGAGTCAAATGTAACGCTATGGGAGGCATATAAGACAGTGATCCGGGGTTGTGGGGTGGGGGCAGTAGCGGGCCACAAGAAAGAAAAACGTAAACAGCTGGAAGAAATAGAGAGGGAGGTGGCCCTTCTCGAAAACAAATTGGTGACATCTGCATCATTAGACGCCTCACATAAACTAGCCATAAAACAAAAAGAATATAGAGACATTGCAGAAGATACAGCCAGGACCCAATACCGGGCCACTCACTGTGTATGAGACATCGGTGACAAAGCCAGTAAGCTGTTGGCATGGCTTGATAGGCGAGAGTTAGCCAATAGGTGGGTGGCTGAGATTGTAGATCCGAACGGAGTGAGGCAACATGATAAGAGTCGGGATTGCGGAGACATTCGCCAACCATTTTGAGCGTGTTTATGTCCCCTCGTCCGCATCCACCCAGGAAGCGGCAGCCGAATTACTCTCCACTCTGCCCCTGCCAGTGTTAGATCCCCAGGAAGTAACAGAGCTTGACGCCGCCTTGACTCCTGATGAGGTATCTAAGGCGATCGGCGCACTACAATCTGGAAAAGCCATGGGCCCGAGTGGCCTCCCAATTGAACTCTACAAAACAGTCTCCTCAGTGATTGCTCAGTTTCTCGTGCGCATGTATGACGAGAGTGTTGCTCGGAGGATTCTGCCTGAAACGCAGAGATTAGCAAATATTGCCGTCATATACAAAAAGGGGAAGCCCCCAGAGCAATGCTGTTCATACAGGCCTATTTCTCTCCTTGATCCGGAGGTCAAGATATTAGCCAAAATTTTGGCCCTCCGCCTCTCGCCAGATCTCCACAAACTGATACACCCTGACCAGTCTGGCTTTATGCCTGCTAGGAACACTGCGCTCAATCTCCGTCGCCTCTTCGGGGTACTGGGCAGGGCCTCTACCATACAGGAGGATTCAGTGATTATGTCCTTAGACGCCAAGATGGCTTTCGATATGATAGAATGGCCCTTCTTGTTTGCCTCACTCAAGAGACACGGATTTGGTGGTCGGTTTTTATCCTGGGTACGTCTCCTTTATTCAAAATCCCTGGCCCGGATTACGGTTAACGGTGGCAGGTCAGCAATCTTCGAGTTGGGAAAGGGCACGAGGCAGGGCTATCCCCTGTCACCGCTGTTTGCTTTGGCACTGGAGCCTCTGGCTCAATGGATATGGGGTGATCCCTTTATTCGGGGACTTAATTGGTCGCCGGAGTGGTCGGATAGAATCTCCCTCTATGCCGACGACATCCTCCTCTATTTGGCCAGACCCCGATTTTCGATTCACAGGATATTACATATTTTTGCCCTCTTCCACAAATACTCCGGTTATACCATCAACTGGGATAAATCATTGGTCTACGTTTTAAGTGGGGGAAACCCCGATCCTTCCCACGGGTTGCGACGGCAACATAGTCCCAGACGGTTTCCGATATCTTGGCATATATATCACGAGAGATGCGGGGGTCTTCCACCAACGAAATCTCTTACCTCCTTTACATAGTCTCCGAGCTGACGTGCAGCATTGGAAAACATTACCTCTTACGCTACTAGGTAGAGCTGCCCTTTATAAAATGATGGCACTTCCCCGTTTTCTTTACGCCTTACCGAATACGCCATATTTAGTCCCACCTCAATATTTTCAATCAGTTGACTCCGAGGTACGCACTCTGCTTTGGAACAACGGCACGCCCCGAATCGCTCTTGCCAAGCTCACGAAAAGCTGGTATGACGGGGGTATCGCTTTGCCAGCCATTAGATCATACTACTGGGCCTCACAGCTAGTGGTCCTTAATCATTGGAGGCACCGACCAATAACAGACCCAGCATATAGAATGGACAGGCATAATATGGTTGCAGGAAACTACTTGAGGGCACTTTATGGAGCGACAAGATACACACCTAAATACACCCCGACTTCTACCACAGTTTCCATCTGGCACGCTGCAACTGCTGCTTTGGGCTGGAAGGGCAAGATCACACGGGTTACTCCACTGCTAGAGTCTTGTCAATTAGGCATGCTCTCAGGGCAGCCGGGGTTTGACAAATGGGACCTGATTGGTCTCTCTAAGGTTGGGGACCTGTGGGCGAAGGGCGGGGTTGTCCCGTTCGGCGAACTGCAGACAGTACCAACTGCACGAGGGGGAAACCTTTAGATATCTTCAGGCAAGAAATGCATTATATAAAGCAATTCCCAAGGGTTCTGACCCACCTGTCTCCTCGCCTTTGGAGGACAGGCTCCTGGATGATTACCTCCCAGAAAAAGCCATCTCACTGACCTATCGTAAAATCCTCAATAATTCACCTGAGACTCATGATAAAATACGTACAAAATGGGTTGACGATGTGGGGGACATGACCGATGAGGATTGGAGGGAGGCCCTGGCCTCGACCCGGGAGGTGGCTATCCGTTCCCGTTTCAGACTTCTACAGCTTAAAATACTCCACAGAGCCTACTACACTCGTTCGGCCCTTGTTAAAATGGGGCTTCTTTGATCCCCGGTCTGCCCCCGTGGCTGCGCTTCCACTGGTACCTTTTTACACCAGTGGTGGGAATGTCCTGTCCTTCAGCGGTATTGGGATAGAATTGTGCCCACCATGTCCCAGATATGTCACAAACATATTGAGGCTTCCCCTCGGCTTTGCCTATTGAACATCTGGGAAGCTACCGATTTGTCCAGAACTGAACAAGTGTAGGTCTCGTTGGGCTGCACGGTGGCAAAACGCAATATCGCCAGAACATGGAAGGGAGGAGTTGAGCCTAGATATGCTGACTGGGAGTCCGACATGGACTGGTGTATGCAGGCGGAGAGGGTGGTTTATGAAAGCAGGGGATGCCCGGGCAAATGGACGAAAATATGGGGCCCCTGGAACGAGAGCAGAGGTTTACTTTGTACCCCCTTTAGCGACACTCCCCATTCGTTGTTGATAATGAGACGCTGTAAGGTTTTAATAGATAAATGGGACCACGATTCATCCGATTGTGTTACTGACCCATTGTGCTGATTGTATTTAACTGTAATTTTATGTTGCGTGTTTTTGAACATCTTGACGACTGCTCTTCACTGCATTTGTTTTATTTGTATTGTTTTATGTTGATTTCTTTTCAATAAAAAAGATTTGTCAAAAAAAATGGGGGAGGAGCAACATTCTGAATACTCCTTTTTTAGGTCTCGCTGAGCCAGCGCGCATGCGCTGCTCTGCGAGACTTTAGTAAGGGGCTTTTAAAAGTGCTCCCAAAGCGGCCACCAGCGTGCGGTTGCGCGCGCGCGCCTCGCTCCGCCTCTTCTAATCACTGCTGCGCACGCATCATCGCGATGACTTTCGCTTTCACGGCCGCACGGCGTTACTTTTACGCCGCGCGGCCAATGCTTGTTGTCTTTCCACTGCTGTCTTTTTACACCTCTCTCCCATTGTTGTCACACAGTCACTTCCTCTTTCTCTTACCCCCTCTTTCTCTCTCTCTCAATGTTGCTCTCGCACCCCATCTCACACACCACTCCTCCTTCTTTTTGTCCCTCCACCACTGTTATCGCTCTCATTCAGACCACCTCCCCTACCCACCTATCACTTCTCTCTTTCTGCTTCTACTTCCCTCTCTCGTTTTGGTTTTTGGGGATGGATTATTAAGAGTCACATGGAGTTAACACAAAACTGACAAGGAACCAGCGCATGAATACACAGAGCTGAGGGGCTGCTCCCGTGTAGGACACACTCTGCATTCACACGTGCTTCGGACCTGGTGTTGCTGTGTACTACCGAGGAAGGCATGCTTCTGAAAACACTTTTGGTAAACGAGCTTGTTCACACGGATCACATTGGACAAAAAAAATGACACCCATTCTCCAATAAACACATATTGAGTGCTAGCGGCCCTGGAAGAGTTCTGGTGGTCGTGGACTCCACCAATTCCATCACACGGGACTGCACCAGGAAGACGTGCCCTGGGCAACATCCTGCTGTCTCCGATTCCCCTATAGCAGCGCTCTCTCTGTACGAGCAGTCTCCAAGGAGCAGTACCAGAAGTCACTGCCTCCCGGAGAGGTATCAGTACATTTCAAGGACCATGATTAACGCCTGCTAGTTACCGCACCATCGATAAGTAATGAGGCACAGGGAGATTAAGTGATTTGCCCAGAATCACAGGATGCTGAGCCGACGCCAAGGTTGGAAACCGTTCCTTAGCTCCTAAGTCAGCAGCTCTAGCCATAAGGCTACATCCTCTCCCCTCCTCCTGTAACATGTTGTGCTTGCTTTTGTAACATGGTGTGCAAACACCAATTTGACCGCCAGAAAACACTTCAGTTTGTTGTGTACTCTATATAAATGACTGTTGTTGTGTTATAATCATGTCCACTAGAATCATGCAGCAGTAAAGGGCTGAGTTATGTGGCAAAGTTCACTAAATTATTCGCCATGGAAGGCCATATTATGCAATTAAGTTATGCGTCAGGGTGTGTGACACTAATCTTTAGTATTTTTTTACATTTTAGCACACTTGTACAACAATTATAGTTGTATGAAATAAGAAAAAGAAAGAGGACTAGGTGCATTCTGCAGATCCTATTTAACATGCTATTCACCAACAATAAATCTGAACTTGCATGGAGGCACAGAACACCATTTTATTAACTGTAATTTTTACCTCCCATAATAAAATAGCGTTTTGCAATTAGCAGTAAACAAGCCTACAATTACACAATTTGTGTACTAAACGTGTGCCTCATTTATTTGGCTATTCCCATGGATGTTCTAAAACTTGTTTTCATTTTTAGGTCTTTGAAAGGGTTTTTTCCCCAAGCTAATGTATAATCACTCAGTGCTTGTCACAGAAGCAAAAAAAGAGACTAAGACTGCCATGGCCCTGTTTCCTCTTTTTAATTTTTTTCTCTTTTTCCCTTTGTCACCCATCACTGCAGTTTGCAAAATAATAGGAAGATTTTTTTTTTTTCTTTTAATCAAGGTTTAGTTTTTTTTTTTTGCACTTGGATTTCAATATCGGGTTCTTTAGTCATCCTGACATTGTCAACTTGCTTTCGGTAGAGTAGTTTTTAACCAGTTTCTTCAGATTAGAATGTTTTTTAGAGAACACAGTCTGGATTTAAACGGCTATTAAAGATTTGCTGCTTCATCTTGGGCATAATGGAAATATTTACTAGCTCGGTTGACTGATCATGTAAACACTTTATACTATTTATACTATTTTCCTAAAGCTTTAAAATAAAAAAATGCTTGCATACCAAAAGTTTAGCGTCAAACAGGAGATCTGTCATGGTGGTTTTTATCCTCCATTTTTACATTCATAATTGAATACTCTTCCCACAGATTGCTCACTTTATAAATACTCCTTCCAGGCTTCAGACTGAGCCTGAAATTGTTTTCCTTAGCCTCCAGGTTGCACCGCATGGCTTGTGCGCTAGCTATTCCTCTGCATGTGATATTACTGGAGTATATTAGTTGCCAACCAGCATGCTTTTATGGCGAGCACACCAAGAAAATACAGTGAGCTGTGGGATCAGCTTGCATTACTTACAGTGGTTCCAGTTAAAAACGTGTACAGATGTTTGCAAAATAACCAATTGGCATTGAATTAGAATGCTCATAAAATACTATACTCCCATAATATGTGGAAATGCATGTGTAATCATGAAAGCAATATGTATTTGCTTTCAAATAAAGACAGTTCTGTTGGTGGCAATTACTTCAGTTTGCAGGGTCGGAGAAAAGTTAGTTTCTGTTTATTCATCTTACCCGAAAAGGTGCCTGCATTCCACTTCGCTCAGACTACTGCTCCATCTTTCTTACCTCCTCCATATCCAAACAAGGAGGAGCAACATATGCAAAATCTTGATCTCAAGCGTGCAGTGCCCTATGACATTGACCACACACGACAGTACAGAGTTGATGACCAGCTTTTTTTGTGGCTTCACTAGGCTAAAAAGGGCAAAGCGGTGACTAAACCCACTATCTTACGTTGGCAGAGCCAAGCATTTCATCATATATCAGACTGCATAACCCAATATATAGTAATTGTACTATTCAATACCTAGTAACACAATGCATAGGATAATATGCTGCATACCTAAACACTTATAAGGTCCCAAAAGCAAGACCTATTGGCTATGCCAATGCTTGTTTAATATGGTCGTTCAGTTTTACATAATGCCTTCTTGGTCATATATAAAGTAACAAAAATGCTTCTGACACTTTTTTATTATAACTTTTCAGCATGCTGCACAGCAGCCACACTTCTCTACAGCACAGCTTGAAGACATTGGCAAAGTCAATAGCTCTGGCTAAACACTTATAAGGCCCCAAAGGCGAGACCTATTGGCTATGCCAATGCTTGTTTCTGATGTCACAAAATATCCCTCACCCCACTTTCTCCAAACCTGATACCCTCACTACCAAATTGGGGCTTAGGTCTCAATATATTGCAAAGCAAAATGTATTCACACACTGAGTTTCTGTTCTCTTTTTGATCACTGCCAACATCAGTGTGATTTTCCTCAACTGCCTTCAGGTGGTGCTGGCTCCGTTTAGACAAGAAAGGACTCTGAAGCTCGGAATCAATGAGGCGAGTACACCTTGCAGGCTTAGGACAAAATGTGGCAAACGCCGGACGGTAGGTGGCGTACCACAGAAAGTCTTCCCAAGACTCCTCACAGATGCTCCTCCCTCTGGGCTCCTACAGAATCCCACAAGAACAAGGATGCAGCTTAAGGAAGGTGAGCAATCCTCCTGGAGTGAAATCTAAATTCTGATTCTTGGGCGGCAAATTCTCCTCATTTTGCTGCGAGCGAGGTGTGTTAATGGTGGTGAGTTTTTGTGCTCAGCACACATCCCTCACAACTGTTCTTGGCTGCTTAGGCGCTGCATCACTTCAATCACACTCACATCAGTTTGCAGCCACTTATGTGACAATCTCAGGCTCAGCGTAAACCATCAGCGAGCGAGGAAAGCCTACGGCAGTGAATTCTTGTGCTCAGCATGCGCCCCTCGAACTCATAACAGTTCGCTGCTGCGTGTACGTGGCGTCAAACATGCTCCCATCAGTTTGTAGCCGCTTAAGTTTGGCGGTACAAAAGGAAGGGATTCCTAGTGTACAGTGCACACCCTTGTAAGAAAGCCACACATCGTTCACCCTGACGACGAAACTGGAAAGCGGTGGCAGATAGTCATCCCTCTATCTAGTTGTTTACGTGTGCGACTGAGGTTGAAATCACTACATCCCTCTGGCACACAGTTTCTTTCCCAAGTCAAAAACTCCAGCAGTAAACGGGGGTCACGTCGGGATAACCACTAAGTCACCACAGCGAATGACTCCAGTAGACAATGAGCTACGGCTTAGTGCAAGCAACCATCCACTTAAGTACTCACTGTGTACCAGAGTCAGTTTAACACAACGATTCTGGACAAAGTTGTGTAACGAGGGTACCTTCCCAAATACCCTTCAGTCCCTAAGAATGGCCACACGGTCTTCCAGCTGCATCACGTGTGCCAAGGTGTACCTGGATGGATCCAGTCCTCGTAGCAAGTGTCCAATGCAAGATAAAAGGATTACGCAATAAGCAGACCAGAGAGTGAAGAGAAGCATCAGGATTTTTCCATACACCTCAGCCACAGCATACCAAATCCCAGTTCAGGAGCACGCAGGCTCCTCACTCTACATCCTAGAACTTCATGACCGCAAGTCTCACTGTCCTAGTCTCTTCTACAATGTTCTGGCATCTTCTACAGTGCAAGTGACATAGGTGACAGACCGATACCACAAGCAGCCTAGCTTATACTGTGAACAGACTAGCTCAGCACACAACTATGATCAAGTACAGTTTCAAAAAAATATATATATATGCATTAATATGCAATCATCAGTGATTAAGCATCAGCAAATTGTCTCCCAACAAAATCAAGTAAAACTTTGATTTGCTAAAAACAAATCCTTCGGTTTATTAGGTAACCAAGTTTTGGCAGATGCCCTTACATGTTTTACATAGCTGGGGCATAACATGTTTTTGATAGTTCTACCTTTTCTGTACACTACCTTAGGTTTCGGTGGAACCATATCTGGAGGCAAAGTATTCGATGTTAGAAGGTGCCAGTTCTTTCTAAGAATGTTATAGATGTGGCCACTATAGATGTTATATTCAGTTATAAAGGCAACATCTCCCTGGCATATACCATCTTTATTCTGATTTCTTTTGGAGAGAGTTGATTTTCTATCCATTCGAAGAATTTTCTTCTCAGCCTTTCGCAGACAATCTTGGCCATACCCTCTTTGACTGAAATTCCTCTTAATTTTTTCAATATTATTCATAAAATTGTGTTCCTCACTACAATTACGACGTGCCCTTACCATCTCACCAAAGGGGATGGCAGAGATGGTAGTTTTAGAATGGCAACTAGTAGCGTGAAGAACACTATTGCAAGCTGTGGGCTTTCTGAAAATATCACTCTGTATAGTACCCCCTCTATATACAGTCTAAGATCCAAAAACTCAATCTCATATTTGGAACTTTTTATAGTAAACTTGACATTGAACCCATTGTTATTGAGATAATCATAATATTGCTTAAGTTCCTCACTGCTGCCTTTCCAGATCAGGAGGACATCATCAATGTATCTTCCAAAGAACAGGATATTATCTATCCATTTGCATGCGCCTGAGCCCCAGGCATGCTCCATCTCATACAGCCCCATAAAAAGGTTCGCATAAGATGGAGCAAACCTGGAGCCCATCGCGGTGCCCCGCTTCTGCAAAAACCACGCACCATTATGCATAAAGGCGTTCTGTGTCAAAATCAACTCAGCCATATGCAATAGCATATGTGTATGTTGTAAATGCTTTGCATTACGTTTAAACAGATAAAATCTCAGTGCTCTCAAACCACAGTCTCTCTGAATACAGGTATAGAGACCCTCCACGTCCATGGTGACAAATGTGAATGTATCCTGTTCCCAGTGTAGATCTTCCAATTTACAGATTAAATCCTTGCTATTTCTCAAATACGAGGGTAGATTTAATACAAAAGGTTGAAGGAAAGTATCCACATACTCAGCAATTCTTTCTGTGGGGCCCCCATTGCCAGATATAATTGGCCTCCCTGGTGGAAAGGGGCCTCCTTTATGTATCTTGGGAAGAGCGTAAATGCAAGGATATCTGGAGTTATGTGCCAGAAGATATCTGTATTCTAGGTTAGTAATGAGACAAGACTCATGCCAGTCAGTTAACTGCGCATTGATTGTCTTTTCAATCATTACAGTGGGATTGGATTTGAGTTTCTCATAACAGTCACTTTGACCAAGTTGTCTGTCAATTTCTGCCAAATAATCATCGCGATCCATTAGCACAATGTTACCCCCTTTATCTGCTTCACGAACCACTAAGTTAACATCATCTTTGATGGATTGCAAGAAATCCTTATCTTGTTTGGTCAGATTAAGGGGGTGGGCACATTTGCTGTTCATTACATGATTGTCCTCCAGTTTATATAGTTCTTGAGTTACTCTATGTGAGAACTCATCAATAATAGAATTGTTGACATTAGGAGGAATAAACTTAGACTTTTACGTAAACCACTGTTTACAGTTCCATCCTCATATATATCGAGACCTTGCGCAAAATCAATCAGCCCACCAGAATCATCCTCCCCATCCAAAGTAGTGAGTAAATGAACTACATTTAAGTCAGAGATTGTAAATTCTGAATCACAAACAGTATCTGGTACAGAATAGTTAACAGATGGATGGTCAGAAAAATACTTTTTAATTTGAGTTTGCGCACAAATTTAAATAAATCTAAGTGTACATTCTCAAGTAATGGTTTCTCAGTTACACAAAAATTTAGACCCTTACATAACACAGAAGTCTCCTGTTCACTCAATACTCTAGATGATAAGTTTACAATACTTAAAGCATTGGACATATCTCTTACATTACTGTCCACTTCGTGGTTCACAATCTCCACTATTTCTTGTTCTGCTGGGTCTCTGTTCTTGCTTTTGTACCTGCCCTTGTGTTTTTGGCCACCCCTCCTTGTTCTTCTATAGGGTTTCTCTTTTTGTTCCCTAGACGATAACGTTGCACTTCTCGTAAAAAAACTGATGGATGGTTCAAGGAAATGGTTGTACTGGGACCCTCACCAGGATCACTATCAACTGATGAGATGGAAGTGCTACTTGAAGAGATGCTAGGCTCTCGAGCATCATGCAGTGTGTTTGGTGTTGGTTTAGGCATCATGTCATCATATTTGCGAGCAAACGTAAATATCCTGCCCCTATCATAATCACCTTGGTCTCGTACTATTTTCTGTTGTTTCTTATCTTTAAGATATATCTGATATTTTGCAAGTTCTTTCTTTAAAATATCCTGATTTTTTACAATGACATCAGTCAAATTCGTGTCATTGATTTCTTTTTCTAGTTTGACTATTTCCTCTCTGATTTTCTTAACTTTTCGCTCTGAATTCCTAATAAGGATGTCCATCATTTTATACGATGAAGCATATAATCCCTCTTCCCATTCTTCCAACAAGTCTGGATCTAAGTCTTCATAATTAGGAAAAATGAGGATGCGAAGTCCTCTCGGAATTTTTTTATTCTCCAGGTATCGTCCTTGTTGCTGTCGGCAGCACACCGATTCTATACAGGTGTGTGCTCATTAGGTTTACTATATATACGAGCTTCACGGGTGCTCGGTTCTGACAATTCCATTGAATTCCTGACTTTGGTTCACGCCGCCACGCGATTCCACATATGTAAGTAGCCATAGATAAACGATGCGCTCTTATCATTTTGTCCATATAATTGGAATAAACGCATAATTTTGGTAGTTACTATACTGCATCGCTTAGAATTTATTTGGGCCTTACAGCTTGGAGTCTTGAACAAATATACATTATAAAATGGCCGACTCCTTTTCCACAATCTTTGATTGCAGGACACAAGAATTGTCCTTGTTGCTGTCGGCAGCACACCGATTCTATACAGGTGTGTGTTCATTAGTTTTACTATATATACGAGCCTCATGGGTGCTCGGTTGTGACAATTCTTGACTTTGGTTCACGCCGCCACGCGATTCCACATATGTAAGTAGCTATAGATAAACGATGTGCTTTTATTATTTTGTCCATGTAAATTGGAACAAACGCACAATTTTGGTAGTTACTATACTGTATCGCTTTAGAATTTATCTGGGCCTTATAGTTTGGAGTTTTGAGTGAGGTATATTATCTGAAGTATTTCCAAGGTTAGGAAATGGTTGGTCGAGGTCTTTGGGATGCATTTTTTACAATGGCGTCTGTTTATACAATACAACTACATCTCTGCAAATGAAAATATTGCACTCTGCAATCTAGGTGTGGCTTCATGAGATAGTATTTGAGGAACTTGTGTGCCATATGGATTCTCTTGTTATTCCCTTCTCGTACTCATCTAACCAAACTTTATTAATACAATAATATAAGTGTAGGGAGTATGGGTTCCCGTCTCAACTAAAGTTCGATAGCTGTGAGTTAGTCATGGGATTTTATGTAATTTGATCAGAATATGCGCACACTAAATATTCTTTCAATTATGATTGTATTAGACTGAAATAAAGCAATGTGTGCTTATGTATAAAACAACACACTTTCTCATTAGCGATTTTGCCTTTTAGACATGCATATGCACATAGCATTCATTGAAGGCTAACTTTTCAATCTTCTATTCTTGTTTTAGATTCTGGGTCATAAAAACCCTTATACATTTCAGCGTTCACGACATACAATAATCGTGTGTGCTTTTCCTTATCGCTCAACACTAAGGTATGCTTGATAATTTTTGCTAGTTTTTGAGTAATAACATGATTATATTGTGTGTTTGTAGTTATCGCTTTGATTTATTTTTGTATTTAGCAAGATTCTCCCTGTGTTAGACTTACAATGACTCCCTATGAACAAGTTGAACATATTTTGATGTTTATGATTGTTATGTCAACCACTTTATAATGATGCGATGATCATATTGCGTGTTTGTATTAATCGCTTCAACTCATTGTCTCCCTATGAACAAATTCAGCCACACGAGATGAATATGTCTTGATGGTTATGATTGTTATATCAACTATTTTATAACGATATGATGGTTAGTTTGATTTAATTTTGTGCTTTGTAAATATTGTGTTTTTAATATGTCTATATTAATGTTTGTCCTGTATGTATTTTTATAGCCTTGAAGAAGTCCCGTTGGGACGAAGCGCGCCTGCGTCGGCTATGAATTCTGTGTTACGATTTTAAAGAATTTTGAATAAAGGAACAAAACAATAAAGGAAGTATTTGTTTTTAGCAAATCAAAGTTTTACTTGATTTTGTTGGGAGACATTTTGCTGATGCTTAATCACTGATGATTGCATATTAATGCATATATATATTTTTTTTTGAAACTGTACTTGATCATAGTTGTGTGCTGAGCTAGTCTGTTCTATGTGGTTTTGGTTTACCAAAAAATTAGGGACGTAGGAAGGTTACGTTCCTGGCTCTTTGCACCATATCTTTGCTATGAATATAGAAAAACTATACTGACTAGTGCTGGTCTTGAGTGCCTTGACCTTCTGTCTTTTTTGTCTAGCTTATACTGTGTGTAATACAATTTTAAAATAATGAATGACATTCATAGTGCTTTCTCTTAAATGGGACTGCATATCACTATAAATACACACGTCACTATTCCGCACTGCGCCAACCAGGATTCTATTCTGTGCTGCGCATTAGCAAACTGGCATTTCATGATGTAAAAGACTACCATTTACCACCAGTTAGTTTAATTTGCATTTAGTTTTTCATTTAATGTGTGCATTACTTTATGTGCAGCTGCTGTAAAGGTCTAAAAACAACAAAACACTTTGTTGTTTTAGTCATGTCTTTGTCCCTGCCATTACAGAGCTCAGGATCACAGTTTCCATACTTTTGAAAGCAGTTCAACGACTTCCTGTATATGAAGACAGCCTGGAAACATGAGAAATAAAGTCACTCTTCCAAGCCATCTTCATTAACTAGTACTTACGGAGGCATCTGCACCCACCTTGAACTGCCGCCACGAACCCCCCGGGGGAGAAGGGGGAGGCTGACCCAGTTTAAAGACCTTGGATGCGGCGCCATTCTTGAGATACAATATTAGGATTTTTAATATATACAGTAGTTTTCTACATAGGACAGCTACTCAAGTCAGAATGAAAAATAGCTTTTGGGTGCTAGTCACTGTAAGGACATGTTAACATACACTTCTACATGTCCTACTTTCAAATACCATGCACTCAACATTGTGAGCGACAAGGCCTAAATAGCAGTAACTTGTTAATATTTAAAAAGGAAGGTGTTGACATGTCATAAGGGTCCCACAGGTTGAATTGTATGTTTTTTACACTGCTACGGCCAGGCTGCACTGGTAGGCCTGCAGCTAAGTTTTACACTGCCATTGTAGTGGATGGCACAATAGGTGCTGCAGTCCACTAATGACATTTAACTTCCAAACCCTGGGTACACTTTATAACACATACTAGGATTTATAGGCAAGTTAAATATGCCAATTAGGAATATGCCAGTTTGATCCTGTTCAAATGGGAAGCACGGGCTCTCACTACTGGGGAGCAGAGCTAATGTGCACAGAGGTCCAACTCCAGCAAAAATGTAAGGTCCAGCAAAAAGGTGAAAAATACAGGGTGACCACAAAGAGAGGCAGATTTCCTACAAATATAAAATGATGGGGTGGTAGCCTCAAAAGCTAGTAGGATAAAGGCCAACTACCGTCAACATATGATTCTCACAAGAAATAAGTCAGGCATACTGACTTTGTCGTACCTTTTCAAAATAAAGATATCAAATATGTGGCAACGTTTCTGAATGAAACAATCATTGGCTTGTCACCAGGAAAAACTAAGACCTACTATATGGAGCCTTAGCTTTCCCACAAAACAACTATGCGACATACAGTCACAAAACTATAAATAAGTAAAAATGACAGCTCGCAAAAAATATACAGCCCATCCTGAAAGAGCCCAACAAAGAATATCACACTGAAAATACTCTACCCCTAACTGATTGGGTGAAGGACCTGGACTGGTGTCAGAGGGCGGAGGAAGTGATATATCGTAGTAGAGGATGCACCCAAAAATGGGAAAAAATATGGAACCCATGGCTAACATATGGAGGACTGTCCCAGGAAGGAGGTCAACTTGACAATAAATGCTAAATCCACTAGTTGAGAGAAATGTTAATGACGTGTGCTTTTAATGTTTATAACTTACTGTTAAGATTTCGAAAGGCCCATCTGTATTATTGTGGGACGATGAAAAGTTAATGATTGATGTATGGCATGTGACTATCTCTGCAACTGCCACCTGCTACTCATTTCAATGCTATGTAATGAGCATGTTGAATAAAAAAAAAAATTTTAAAAAAAGAAAATACTCTACCCCACTGTTTGTCAGAGAAGGGTAACCAGCCAGGCCTACTGCCTTTCTTGTAACTTTTCATAATAACATTAGATTTATATCATCTGATAAACTGAATCATTGGCTTGTCCCCAGAACCAATTCAGGCTTACTGTAAGGAGCATAAGCTTTGCCAAAAAGCATTAACTATATTACAAGCACACTTTTTCCATAGAAGTGCACGACTTCTGCTCAATCAAGTGGCATGCTGTGGTAGACAAAGCTTGACCTAATTACATCCAAATGAAATCACAGAACTAGCTCTCATACAAGTGGGATAGGATGCTGTTCGTGCACTTCTTACAAATCATCTACTTTTGAGTTGATCCATAATATTCAAGTCTGGCAGCTACAGAATGAACCTGCTGCCTCGTTCTGCATCAGGGAGGTAAACATTGAAGAAGACTGCAAAAATTGAGGCCAGAGACCATTTTATTCGCTATAATTTATAAAAAAAAATCCAGAATGTGTGCAAAGGAGCTCTAGCAATGTTCATCAGTTGGACCGCTCATCCCATTTCGATTCAACGGATCACTGAACCTTGGTCCACATTCAACATTACAAAGAAGTAGCCAGAGGAACTTCGGAGAACAGGTTCATATTAGTTTTGTATTAAACATCCATCAGACCTCACTCATGACAGGTCACAATATTTGAGAGGTGTCAACTCACAAACCGATGAGAAGAAATTCAGTTCTGAAATATATTTTTTAAAAGCTAGTACGCAACAGCCTTCTGTCTAAATCCCCAGGACAAAAAAGTTGGGAATTCTATAGGATGCGTCTTTACAGGAGGAGACTGGGACAACAGCTTTGAACAATCACAGTGTTCACACTCCATAACTAGATGTTCAGCAGTAAGGGGAAGCTTTGGCAAAACTAACTATATTGGTATTACACACCTGTCAGATTATACTTCTCCCTCCACGTACCCAAGATATCCCTCCACGTACCCAAGAGAAACCTCCGACCCGCCGACCTCACCGAAATCCCGCGCATCCGCAGAGCCAGAACAGGTGGAAGAACCTTCTCCTACATCGCAGCCAAGACCTGGAACGAGCTCCCGCTCAACATCAGACACGCCCCCTCCCTGAACATCTTCAGGAAGACGATCAAGACCTGGACTGAGCTGCTTACCACCCCCCCCCCCCCACCAACACCCCCTCCCCCCCAGCGCCTTGAGACCCTCACTGGTGAGTAGCGTGCTTACAATTCCCCTGATTGATTGTCACATCGGACAGGTGTAGAATAAGCTGTTGAGAAGGGGCACATTAACAAATCTCATCGAACTGCCCGGAGCACCTATTTCGATACTACACAAAGTGCTGCAAACCAAGATCCCCAGGTTTCCAGCTCACACATTGCTAGGCTTTTCAAATAAGTAGATCTATCTACTGCACTCCCTTAGGGAGAAACAAATGCCCTTAGTGTTATCTACTGTTAGACAAACTAACTGAACTGTGGGGTAAAGCTGCAACCCTGGCAAGAAGGACTGGAATTACCACCTTTGGAACCCCTAGAAATGGAAAAAACTGATCATGCGACTAGAACCAAGATGGAAGGACTTTGAAACTCACTGGTCCTTTTTGGTCCTACCTATCCACCGAATGCAGATAACTTGGGTGACCAAGGTATTTTGCAGATTATTCCTATAGAGCTAATGCAATTATCCATGTAAATTGATTAGGAGAATGATGTATTTTATAAGACAACAGCACTGTTCTTTTATTAGGATTCCTTGCAATACTTCCTAAAGACAACGGATATGGGTGCTAGGGGTCCGGGAGCAAAAGGTTTAATGCACTGAAATCATGGGTTTGATTTATTTTTGATTCTATGTATTTCCTCCTCGGCCTGTGGTTGTAAACTGACTGGGTATTCTGAATTCCTTGAACACAAAAAAAGAGTTCATCCAAAAACCAAGCTGCAACTTACAACATTATAGAGGGCAGAATGCCAGCTAGAACTGGAGTAGTTCTTTTCAGGCTACACAATTTAAACAAGCATTGGCATAGCCAATAGGTCTCGCCTTTGGGACCTTATAAGTGTTTAGCCATGCAACAGTTGATGTTGTTGCACCAAGGATATTGTGCTGCATAACTAAATACTTATAAGGTCCCAAAGCGAGACCTATTGGCTATGCCAATGCTTGTTATATTGCGCGAACGTGACCAAATTAGAGCTCTTTACACGAGCACCAGATTACATTACATAAGTCAGATTCCTGTTTTTAAGTCACAGGGAGAATAATTGATTGCCCAGGTGAGAACAGTTCTGCTATCAGTGGGTGTAGCTGGTGATTTCTGGTCTTTTCCTTCTTGATTTTCTTCATCTCCAGTTTCTCAGTGCTGTCTAGTTTTTGATCATCTTCTAGATGATGCA
The DNA here is from genome assembly GCA_963921515.1 of Calotriton arnoldi. Classification (NCBI taxonomy): domain Eukaryota; kingdom Metazoa; phylum Chordata; class Amphibia; order Caudata; family Salamandridae; genus Calotriton; species Calotriton arnoldi. Next base: position 2,747,423 of record CAWUFW010001300.1, read on the forward strand.
CCTGGCATTAAAGAAGAGGATGCTGGCTGGAAGAGGGGGCATTGCAGTTCCTTCTGTGTAGGGGTGATGTGGTTCTACTTCTTAATACCATTGATGAGACGAGCCACAGCATATAGGTTGGTTTTCAGATGATTCAGTATTGTGTCGGGAGGCTGTTGAGCCAGCACCATTCGTAAAGTACGGCAGGTCAGGGCGAGGAGCAGGCTGTACTCGCTCACATCACAGCCACATTATCCTATTAGCGCGCACTCCGTGTCCAGTCAAATCCCCGCCTGCAACATGATGGAGGACCCCCCTTCGCAGCCGCCTGGTAAGTTTATCCTTCCACATTATTCACCTCTTTTACTATTTTTGAGCCTTTCTTTCTCTCTCACCCCTTTATCTGATTCGCTTTCAAACCCCTTAAATCACTCTTTCCCCTTCTTTCTCTCTGTATCCCGATCTACCCTTTAAAATCTGTACACCCTTTCTCACTTTTTTTCCACCCACTCTGAATTTTTCTATATCCTTTCTCGCTCCAACCTTTATTCTCTGGACACCCTTTCTCTCTCTTTCTCTCTCTCCACCCTCTCTATTTTTTTCTCTCTCCTCTCTCGCAACACGCTTTATTCTATGTACACATTTTCTATCTCTCTCTCCACCCTCTCTAATTCTCTCTCTCTCCTCATTTGCTCCACCCTTTATTCTCTGTACACCCTTTCTCTCTTTTTCTCTCGGTCCACCCCCTCTCATTCTTTTTCTATCCTCTCTTGCTTCACCCTTTATTCTCTGTATACCCTTTCTTTCTCTCTCTCTCTCCACCCTCTCTAATTCTCTCTCTCCTCTGTTGCTCCACCCTTTATTCTCTGTACACACTCTTTTTCTTTCTCTCCACCCTTTCTAATTGGGCATTATATCTTCACTCTCTCTCTCTCTCTCATACCACAGCTTTACTCAGCACCACAACAGCGTCACTCTGCACCACCACAGCGTCACTCTGCACCACCACAGCGTCACTCTGCACCACCACAGCGTCACTCTGCACCACCACAGCGTCAGTCAGCACCACCACAGCGTCAGTCAGCACCACCACAGCGTCAGTCAGCACCACCACAGCGTCAGTCAGCACCAACACAGCGTCAGTCAGCACCAACACAGCGTCAGTCAGCACCAACACAGCGTCAGTCAGCACCAACACAGCGTCAGTCAGCACCAACACAGCGTCAGTCAGCACCAACACAGCGTCAGTCAGCACCAACACAGCGTCAGTCAGCACCAACACAGCGTCAGTCAGCACCAACACAGCGTCAGTCAGCACCAACACAGCATCAGTCAGCACCAACACAGCATCAGTCAGCACCAACACAGCATCAGTCAGCACCAACACAGCATCAGTCAGCACCAACACAGCATCAGTCAGCACCAACACAGCATCATTCATATCACCACTGCATCACTCAACACTACTAGAGCATCACTCCAGCAGACGGTGGAGATGGCTCTGACATCGAGGAAGACAGAAGTTGTACTCAAAGTGACGTGCATGAACAAACAGAAGTGGGAAGAATGTCTGTTAGCCGATAATGAGATGGTTTCGCTTAAAGAGTACATAGTACAAGACTGGCCAGAAAATAAGGGTAGAGTTACGGGACCATTGCCCAAGTACTGGGAGGTCAGACTCGAGTTAAGTGCACATGACAGTACAGTTTACAGAGGGGAGAAAATTATTCCCCCAGAGAAACTTAGAATAACAAGCATTGGCATAGCCAATAGGTCTCGCTTTTGGGACCTTATAAGTGTTTAGCCATGCTACAGTTGATGTTGTTGCACCAAGGATATTGTGCTGCATAACTAAATACTTATAAGGTCCCAAAAGCGAGACCTATTGGCTATGCCAATGCTTGTTTTTTACTTGATTGGGGGCACGGTGTGTGGGAGCCTGGTACTTTACCTGCAATAATTCGGGTCCTGGGAGATGCGCAAAAATACACTCTTGCAATACCTCCTGTTGGATTATCGTGGGGGCACTCCTGTTGGATTATCGTGGGGGCACCGTCCTGTCTGGTAGTGTATATGTATATATATATATATATATATATATATATATATATATACCACAAAAAGAACACCCATTTGAGGAGCCTCAGAGGAAAGTAAAAGCCTTTAATGCAGGATGTTGGCAGCGCAGTACACAAACAATGTCTCTCTTCCAAAAATAAAACCCAACGCGTTTCGAACAGAAATGTTCTTCCTCACAGGCTCAGGAAGTGCAGTGGCAATACTGATTCGGAACACCTTGATAAGTACACGTGGCTCCGCCTCCAAATATGAGTGCTGCTAGGCATGCTGGAGCCTGTGGTTCCTCTTCGTTTTACCCTAGTGGGTACTGCCATCAATCACCAAAGTAATCCATGATAAAAACCTTGGTAGGTGAAGATAGACTCTGTGGTAACTGTGCCGCTCAATTTACAGTTCTGCACGTAGCCTTTCCCCTCCATGCGCTCGAAACTTCAAAGCGCTAGATCCGCCCGAGATCAGCAGCGGGCTTCCTCGCGACCGGGACCGGCCGCATTACATCCACAAAAAAGAACACCCATTTGAGGAGCCTCAGAGGAAAGTAAAAGCCTTTAATGCAGGATGTTGGCAGCGCAGCAAGAACATTTCTGTTCGAAACGCGTTGGGTTTTATTTTTGGAAGAGAGACATCGTTTGTGTACTGCGCTGCCAACATCCTGCGTTAAAGGCTTTTACTTTCCTCTGAGGCTCCTCAAATGGGTGTTCTTTTTTGTGGATATATATATATATATATATATATATATATATATATATATATATATATATATATTATCTACTGGCGGTCGCCAGTAGATAGTTATAGTTAGGACCTATTTTCCATAGGAAATCCGCAACATTCTATTTGAAATAACTCTTGCGTCGGTTGACGAATCTTCGCGAAATTTTCAAACTTTATGGCCCGCTCCGGTCCGCTCCTACCCTGAAAGTTTCGGGGTGATTCGTCAAGTGGGGGCAGAGAAAAAAGGGGGGTCCCAAAACGTGTTTTCCCCATTCATTTTCCCATAGGAAACTTTAGCCACGGCTACAGCCCGAACTGCTGAACGGAATTACACCAAATTTGGCAAAGAGGTAGTTCTTGGTTCAGAAAGAACCCTTTTGTTAAATGGTGTAAATCCGTTCAGTAGTTGCTGAGAAAGTCAAAAGTAAAATCACATATATATCTATGGCCGCGTAGGGTCCGCGTACCCTCCCGATCACGAGCTGCATGCTAATTGGCTGTCAACACTCCAAATCAGGAAGTGTTGGCAGCCATTTTGTCCCTCGGTAGAACCGAGGCAGAGAAACAAGTGCGCAAAACGCACAAAGGGGGCAGGGTAGAAACACCCTGAGCCCCTAGGTCTGTTCAGGGGGTCCCACAAGGACCACCTGGGCAGAAAAAAGCATTTTTTTTAATTTATTTTTTAAATCGGCGGGATGCGTTTAGGGTGCGCGGATCACGCCGATAAAAAAAACAACAACAAAAACGCAAGTGCGCAAACGCACAAAGGGGGCAGGGTAGAAACACCCTGACCCCCTAGGTCTGCTCAGGGGGTCCCACAAGGAAAAAAGCATTTTTTTTTTTAATTTTAAAAAAAAAAAAAAAAAAAAAAAAAAACACAAAATCGGCGGGATGCGCTTAGGGTGCGCGAATCCCGCCGTAAAAAAAAAAAAACTAAGCGCGTTCTCCCGTGCTTCGATGCTAATTTTGCCCCCGGGTGGGCCAAGTACCGGGGGCATGCGGGGGGTGGGTTTATAGTTAATGGGGGGGCCTCTAACGCCCAGAAAGCGCCACAGAGCTGCGTTGCAGAGAGGTGTAAAAAGGGGCGTGGCCTCTGAACACCTCTCTGCAAAGCAGCTCCCTGGCGCATACTGGAGGTATCTGGTGGGCTAGTTGGCCCCTAGGGTCCCTCGGGATTGAGGAGGAATTAATTCTCCAACTTAAAACGCGCCACAGGGCGTGTTTGCAGACATGTCACCTCAGGCCCCACCCCCTTACTTCACCATTGTGCAAATATTCCTCTAAAATCAGCCGAACAACGAATTCCGATTTACTCACCTGTTATCAGGAGAGACCTCAGTGCTGCATCTTTGAGCCCAGTACTGATCCTGAAAAGTAATTCTAATCGTACTTACCAGTAACTTGAATTTCCTTCCATAGGCTAACATTGACTGGTTTCACTTGGAAATTCTTCTAAGTGTGGAGTTTTGGAACTTTATAATATTCCTCTAAAATCAGCCGAACTACGAATTCCGATTTACTCACCTGTTATCAGGAGAGAACCCAGTGCTGTATCTTTTAGCCCAGCACTGACCCTGAAAAGTAATTATAACCGTACTTACCAGTAACTTGTATTTCCTTCCATAGGAATCCATTGTCTGGTTTTCAGCAGAAAAGTTTCAAAGTGTCGATTTTTACAAACTACAAATATTCCTTAAAAATCGCCTGTATGACTAAAACGCATTCTTTCAACTGTTTACAGGAGATGCACCAGTGCTGGATCCAGGATCCACCACCGAGTAAGAAAAAGTAACGATAACACTACTTACCTGCTAAGTGAATTTCCTCCCATAGGATAACACTAGTGATTCTATGTGAAAAAGTTTCTAAGTGTCAACTTTTAAAATACAATAATATTCCTTAAAAATCACTACTGTAACCAAAACGCTTTTACTCAACTGTTTACAGGAGATGTCCCAGGACTGAATCTAGGATCCAGTCCTGTGGTTAGAAAAGTAATCCATAAAGTAACTAATTGCATTTAACTAGAAATTCACATTGAGCTCAATGTTGCATTGTGTTTGAAATTGTGTTGCCCATTGCAACAACTGTACTTAAAAGTCTATTGCCTATTTGCAAAGTATTTAAACTAAAGTAATTCATTATAAGTATATTTTGTAATGTAATGTATAATGTAATTACAATGTAATTTAAAAATAAAATATCTAAAAATAAATAGTTTAAAAAAATGTAGTAAATCAGTATCAAAAAAAGAAAGATAATTAATACATTTAAAAATTGTCATTTACAAAACCTTTGAAATTCACTGAAAAAAACCATAGGTTTCAGACATGTTATAGTTAGGAATTAGCATTTAAAAAACCTTTGAAATTCACTGAAAAAACCATAGGTTTCAGGCACGTTATAGTTAGAAATTAGCATTTAAAAAAACCTAAAAAATTCACTGAAAAAACCATAGGTTTTAGGGACAGTTATAGTTAGTTGGACATTGCACTCGTACAAAACCCGTGAAATTCCCCCGTTATAGTTAGTTCAGCTAACTATAACTCGCGCCCCCGCAATGCACTGCTGATGACGTCACTTATTACATCACTCATTACATGGTCAGTGACATCACTGATGACATCACTGATGACATCTCAAATGACATCACTGATGACATCATCCAGTGACTGTTTCTGTAAAGTTTAAATATTTTTAATATATATAGGGAAAGGCGTATTGAAGAATGAGTGGGTGTATAAGTGTCTGTATGGATGATTTAGTAGGTGCGTGACTAACTCTATAAGTGAGTGATTAAACGTATCTTACTGAATGCATGGGTTAGTGACTAAACTGGGTGAATGTCTGTATCCGTCTGTCTGTTGCTGTGTAAGTGGTGCATGGGTTTGTGAATAGCTACATGTGTCTAAATGAGTTATTGATTGGTTGTCTGAGTATCTGTATGGGTGCCTGAGTATCTGTATGGGTGCCTGAGTGTTTGTGTGGGTGGGGTGTGTGCGACTGTGCATAGATGTGTGAGTGGGTGATTCACTGGGTGGATGGTTTCAAGAGTGCATCTGTGATAGACTGTATGGGTGGGTAAGTGTGTGTAAGAGTGTGTTAGTGAGTGAATGTATGTCCCAGTGGTACATGTGTGAGTAACTACATATGTGAAAGGCAGTATATATGTGTTTTGGAGTATATAAATAGCTATAAGCGAGAGTGTGTGATTGTGAGAGTGACTGTATGGATGAGTGTGTGCTTGTATCAGTGATTGTATAAGAGCGTAAGAATGTGCTAGTATTTGTATGAGTAAGTGAGCTGGTGTGTGTATAACTGTATAGGTGAGTAAATGGCAGTGTGTATAATTATTTGCATGACTGACTAGGTGTGTGAGTACCTCTATGGATGAGTGGCGGTGTTTAAGTGTCTATGTAGGAGTATGAGTGCATATGATAGTCCTGTACTGAGTGACCGTAAGTATGAGTGACTGTACGGGTGAGTGAGTGGATGTGTGTGTGTAGACCTAAGAATCAGTGAGTGGGTATGTAGTTATTGGTGTTGGAGTGTCTATGGTTTTGCGAATGGACTTTATCGATAAAGGCGTCTGCCGAAACGCGTCTGGTTACCGTGAGTCCTTAAATAAAAACTTTGGACTCGCCCCCGTGAGTGCTTTCTTTGTGTTTGGAGGTAAAAATACGAAGTTGGAGCAGTTATATATCTATATATATATCTATATATATCTATATATATATATCTATATATATATATATATATATATATATATATATATATATATATATATATATATACACACACACACACATATACATACACACACATACACACATATACATACACACAAACACACACACACACACACACGCGCGCTCCCTTCGGATACGGATTTTTAGAATACATTTCTCGTAAAAGAAAGGCAAGATTACTGTACACGTATATTACACCCTAACAGGCAAGTTCACCGATTTAATATTTTCATGTAAGAGCTTGAGAATTATATGCCCTGCATTTATAAGAGAGAACACACTTGTAGTTTGTATTATATGCTTGCACGGAGATGCACGATGACGAGTTAAATATATCATGTAAGGAGTGATGTGATGTTGTATGCTGCCGTTCATAGATACTAATTGTAATGAAAAAGGAGATGACCGGACAGCGAGTTACGCATGGTGATGGCATATACACGTTTTTCCCCTGAGTATTTGTTAGAGGGCTAGAAGCGGTGTATGTTTTTTATGCTATTTTTGACTATTCGACTACTTTAATACGACTGCTAAATATATATATACACCACACACACACATTTATAGACGTTGTGGATTCAACAGCTTTTACGTCATTGTTTATCTTTGCTGAAGTTTGTTAGGTAGATTTAGATTTTTTGCTGCGTGTTATAAATATGTTCTTGTTTCATCAGAAACCGGAAAGTGATGGATACTATTGTAAAGGGAGTCCTCATCAATGGAGAAGATCGGTTCTCGTGATGCACGGGAATCACTGGGTGGTTTACCGCTTTAGGGAGCAGTGCAGAAACATTTCAGACCTGAACAGCAGGGTCTGGTAAGTGTCACCTCGTGAGCACACATTCCACGAGCTATTGAAGAAATGACAACACAGCCATACCAAACCTGATCAAACCTCAGCTTGAACAGACCCAGCATATGTAAAACCTTACGTGAGCAACGCCGGCATGAACACACTCCTGCACGAACAAAAAACGTACGTGACCCGAGCACGAACAGGCACCAGAATGAAAAACTCCAGCGTGGGAAAACAAGCGCTGAAAGACCAGCGCGGCCCCGCGGCTGCGAAAGTTAAAGCGACGCACACTTTGGACTTTTGGGTACGTTTACATGCTTCTAGGCAAACCCAAGGGGGTTTGAGTGGAGCGGGGCCGGCAACGCCACGGTGGGGAACAGGGGCGCGGCTTCGAGGCTCAGTCCATGTACAGCGTTTACCTTGCGGGAGCGAGCAGCTGCGCCATCTGTTTCCAAAGCGCGAGCGCGATAATTGCAAACAGATGACACTGCTGCTCGCTCCCGCAAGGTAAACGCCGTACATGCACGAGTGCTCATTGGAAACAGTGCAGAACATGCACGAGTTTCCCAAAAAGTCCGGAGTGATTCCAAGAGGTCACTCCAAAGCAACGCTTGCGTGCTGCGTAGGCGAGACCTAAAAAGCTTGCCAAAAAGAAACAAATACAAAACAGTGGGTTAAGACTTTAGGTTCATGAAAGTGTGATGGAGGAATGGCATGCCTGATGACCCATTAGACCTACAAATACTGTCTGGCTTTCTTTTTATTGTCAGTGTGTGGTTTTCTGCCTGCAGTTATCAATTTAACGAGTGGGGAAATGTTATGGAACAAAAAAGGGCAGAAATATAAAGTAAGTCCACTCCAAAACTGCACCTAGGAAATAATTCCTTGTGGTGGCCTATTTACAAAGGTTGGGTGGCTGAAAAGCAGCAGCTGAGTGGTGGCGTTTGCATTTTTTTTTTTTTTAGACTGTTTAAGTTTTGCGAAATTAAATGTTTGTTGTACTTTAGAAGTACCTGTTTAATTTAGTCTACGCTGTTGACAATCTTATCTGTACTCTTTGTGAGATCGTTTTCATCCTATAGCAATATGCTTTTCAATCTAATCAAACCGTTCAAGGTGGAAAATGTTAATGTATGCAGGCATTTTTCCTACATTTTTACCTTTTACAGTTTCTTTGCAGTGTCAAATTTATGCAGATTTCTCTCTTTGCAATGTTATATTTTGCGACAAAATGTCACAAAAGTCATGATGTACACGGAAACGAGAGAAACCGTAAAACATTAGTAACGTTTATAAAGTATACTTCTCGGAATTGTTTTGTAGTAAACCAGGATTCGAGTAGCGCAGACGCGCATTTTAAGGCAAGAGACTGTCGAAGTTTTCGGTTGCACATTCCCGCATGAACACACTCCAAGACACAAAAAAAAAACGTACGTAACAGGAGCTCAATAACAAACAGTTGGCAAAGTTTCCATTCCCTGTCGGGAGCAGTTGCTGGTACTCTCCATTCTCGGGCGACATGATTTGTAATTATTAGCTTGCTTGTTTAAATAAGAGACAGCAAACAAGACAATAAGTCACTAATTAATCTTTCTGCACGCTAATCATTTTTATCTCAGTAAAATAACGAATTTGCGAACATGGGTCACGTTTAAGTAACATGTTTAGACGAAATAGTTAGGCAGCCATATTTGGCGAGGGCAAGAAGGGTAACCCAAGTCGGTAAACAATTGCTCAGTTTGATTTAAGTCGCAGCGCTTTGTTCCAACTCTGAGACGGACATCCACAGCGAGGAAAACGCGCATATACTTACAGCCGTAAAAACTTAAATGTCAACGTTTTGGACAACAAAACACGAACACATAAAATGCGGACTAAACGGACACGATGCACTGATGTCAGTCTTTATGAAAAGCTTCAAGTCTGGTAGAAAGTAAGTCAAAGAACTCAAAAGGACCCCCCTGCAATTCCACCAAGGTAAGAGGAAATTACCTGTCTCAGGCCCAGTAAGAACGGCATCCTGCATTCTCTCTCTCCGCGATACACGCTTTAAACATTAAATAAAGTCCTTCCAACAATATCTCCACCCATCTGGTCTGGACTAACTGTTCACAGTGCAATTTAATCCAAGCCCCTGTGCCTTGGCAGAGAACGTTCAGTAAACAAGTTTAGAGTCACCGCGTGCATCTCTCTGCTAGCTCTGTGCCCAGCGCCCTTGTCGCCTCCCTCCCCCTCTACCCGCCCACCCACGCCCAATCTCAGCCACAGTAACATGCTCTGCTTGCCGAGGGGGAAATTACATCACCCAGCACAGCAAGTTCCAAGCAGCTGCTGATGAATAACGAAAATAAGCTGCTGTGCATGGCCCTTAACTTGAGACCGAGCACGGACCTGTAAAGATTATTCTGGTCACTGCTTGCAGCCCTGAAGTTGGCATCCTTCCAGCCGTTAGTGGGGTAAACCCTAGCCCCGAAATTCCTGCCGCCCCGATATATATATATATATATATATATATATATATATATATATATATATATATATATATATATATATATATATATATATATATATAACGTTTTGTGCTCGGGTCCATGCGTAGACCGCACACAAATAAAGCACCCCTAATTTCTCGGTCTTTCAGGACAATGTCCTGGGGCGCCAAGGAGGGCAGAAAGAATTTAAGTGGAAATAGGAGAAAAGGGTAGAGAATAGGACCAAATCATCGGGAGAGGGGACCCAACCGGGCTACATTAAATGGTTTCCACTTCTACAAGTCAGGCGAATAGGTGATGGCAAAATAAAATAGTGAGGGTCGGCAAAAAGATGCGACCTTTTCAGCCACAAAAAAAAATTCGACACCACTTATAGTTACGGACCACGTTTTGATTTTTGGTTTGGTAATAACTTTGGTGCCGTTTGCAGATTCTTTTTGAAGCAGGTGGGGCCCACAGTTCCCAACTTTGTGTGTTGTAGGTGAACACAGATCCACCCATCTTAGGCCTTGGGGGATGGGGTCCCCAGGGAGAAAATTGGCTCAGGGAGGGGGACAGCATGCATCTCTCCCTCTTAAAAGTGAATATGGCCCAGGGGATGGATTCCCCGGGGTCAGTGTTGGCTCGGGTAGGGGAACCGCGTACCCTCCTTCACTCCAGCATAAATATGGCCCCAGGTGAAAGGGTCCCGGGGCCTATAAATGCTTGGATGGTGGGGGGGGTGTCAACACGCAACCCGCCTCTTAAATGGGAATACAGCCTCAGGGTATGGGGCCCCAGGGGCCTGCAAATACTTGGGGAGGGAGCCGCACGTCCCCAATATTTAAAAAAAAAAAAAAAAATTACTGACTCCCTGCCAGCGCCAGGATGGGTGCAGGCAGCGTAGGCAATGGGGCCTTGGGAACCCTAGAACTCCCCCAACGAGGAAAAAAATAAGGTGGGTGTTTCCAAGTGGGCCCGGGACACCCACAATATTAAATACAAAAAGGAAGGTAAATAAATAATTAATGAGCTGTAAGAGCTGCTCATTTATTATTCACAGCTTCGAAGGCTTTTTGTTTTTCCCCCAAGTGCATATTTTCTTACTGATTGTGCCCCTAGAAGAGGCAGGTGCACCACCAAATATTTTTGTTAATGTTGTGGGGGCTGCAAGAAGTGAAGGAGCCCCCAGCAACCTTAAAAAAATAAAAATGTGTGAATGCATGAAATACACATTTGATTATAGTTATTGGTGACTTTTGACAAAAACAGTGTATTTGCCTTACTTAACCCCTTCGCTGCTAGGCCTCCTCCCCCCGTGCCAAGGTTTTTTTTGGATAGTTGGGGTAGTTGGAGCTTAGGCCCCTGTAACTTCTTGTCCATATAAGGTATCCATGCCAAAGTTGCGTCCTTTTCTTCCAACATCTTGAGGATTCTAAAGGTACACAGGGTTTGTGGATTCCACTGGAGGGGTCCAAGAAATCGGCCAAAATACAGCGAATATTAGATTTTTTAAGGAACACAGGGAAAAAAAGTGCTGCAGCTGAAAGCGTCTGTTTTTTTCCCCAGTGCAAAAGATATCACCAAAGGGTTTGTGGTGCTAAAACCACCATCTTCCCAGTTTTCAGCAACAGGCAGACTTTTGTTAGAAAACCACAATTTCTACACAGTTTAAGTATTTTACTGGGGCATAGGCTATTTTTCGTATTTTTTGTGCTTTTAACCTCCTTCCAGTTAGTGGTAGAAATGGGTAAGAAACCAATAATGGATCCCGGAGAACTATACATTTCTAAAAAGTAGACAAAAATCTGAATTCAGCAAGGGGTCATTTGTGTAGATCCTTCAAGGTTTTTCTATAATAACTAACAATTGAAATAAAAAAATATTGAAATGGAGTTGGAAAAAACAGCCATTTGTGCCAACATTTTCACCTGTAACTTCTTCCAAGTACGGCAGATTTTTTAAAGCAATAGACCGTTAAGTCAGTTGGACCCTTCTGGTTGCGGGGATATATAGGACTTGTAGGTGCACCAAGAACACGAGGTACCCAGAGCCAATAACGGAGCTGCGTCATGCAATAGTTTTTCATTGTGCACGGGGTACATGGCAATTCATTTGGTAAAATATAAAGAGAGAAAAATTGGTACAAAGGAAACCTATATATTTCCAAAATGGGAACAAAATAGAGTTTAGAAGCAGTGGTTATTTGCACATCTCCAAAATTGTGGGTACCCATGCAAGCATGTGAATTAGAGGACATTTTTCAAAATGAGTTCTTTTTTACACATGGTCTTACATTTGGAAGGCAGAAATGCAAAGAAAGTCAATTGGTAATAACACTTGCTGTACTATTTTGTGTTCCCCTAAGTCTCCTGATAAAAATGGTACCTCACTTGTGTGGGTAGGCCTAGTGCCTGCGACAGGAAACGGCCCCAAACACAACGTGGACACATCACATATTTCGCTGATGCCCCCGATCTATCACAAAACGACCTGGTTTTGGAAGAGGGCACCTGCGTTTTAGGTACCGGGTTCGGCGGCCATCTAGGGAAACCTACCAATCCCAGCCATTTCGGAAAACTAGACACCCGAGGGAGTCCAAGGAGGTGTGGCTTGCATGATCCCCCAAAGTTTTCTTACCCAGAATCCCCTGCAAACCTCAAATTTAGCTAAAAAATCAAAATCAAATTTCCCTCCCATTTTTGTCTGGGGTTACCGTACCGGCACAAAATACCTACCACCCAGCGTTCCCCTTGGCCTCCCGAGTAAAATGATACCTATATTGCCCCCATCTGCGTCCCGGGGGGAGCAGAAAGGCTGTGGCATTTTTTTTGGGGGGTGGGGCACTGGCATGCCCATTATGGGCAGCCCCCACCCCTACGTATAAAACAAAAATAATCATCCCTGGCGCCTAGTGTGCTTTCTGCCCCACACCCTGGGGGGCAGATCACGGGCTAATGCCCCCATCTGCCTCCTGGGGGGGCAGAAGGACTGTGGAATTTTTTTATGGGTGGGGGGGGCATTGGCATGCCCATTCTGGGCAGCCCCACCCTACGTATAACAAGCATTTACAACGCAATAGGTCTCGCAATGACATTATTTTGAGCTATTGGCATTGTAAATGTCATTGTTTTTTTTTTCCCTTTGTGAAGCATTAATCAAATGGTGTAATGCAAAATGGCAATAGCTTAGTTTGTTGTAATTGCGAAATTAATTGCATTGCATTTGTACTAGTGTGAGTTTTGTATTGTAAATGGTACTGGCTTTTATTAATGATTTTTTTTTTTTTTTTATCACATTAATCTAATGCATTAAAAATGTTAATACCCACTCATTTTGGAATAAGGACTCTGAGTGGATATTACATATACCCATGTATTGTTATTTTGATTGCCGTTACAGGTGTGAGATCACTATCACTGCAGATATAGGTGTGAAGATCGTCAACAAACAGCTAACCCGATACCTCGAAGAAAACAGCATCCTGGACCCATCCCAATCGGGGTTCCGCAGCAACCACAGCACTGAGACTGCCCTCATCGCCGCCACCGACATCAGGATCCTGCTGGACAACGGCGAGACCGCAGCCCTCATCCTGCTGGACCTCTCCGCCGCCTTCGACACGGTCTGCCACCGCACTCTACGCGCACGCCTCCACGACGCAGGGATCCGAGACAAGGCGCTGGAATGGGCCACCTCCTTCCTCACCGGCAGAACCCAGAGAGTCCGCCTCCCACCATTCCGATCCGAAGCCTCCGAGATCATCTGCGGCGTGCCCCAGGGATCGTCCCTCAGCCCAACACTGTTCAACATCTACATGGCCCCGCTCGCACGCATCGCCAGACAGCACGACCTCAACATAATCTCCTACGCCGACGACACTCAACTGATCCTCTCCCTCACCAAGGACCCCCTCGCGCCAAATCCAACCTCCATGAAGGAATGAAGGACGTCGCCGATTGGATGAAGATCAGCCGACTAAAACTGAACACGGAGAAGACAGAGGTCCTCATCCTCGGCTCCAACCCCTCAGCCTGGGACGACTCCTGGTGGCCAACGACGCTGGGAGCAGCCCCGACACCCACCGACCACGCACGCAACCTGGGAGTCATCCTCGACTCAACGCTCTCCATGGCCAAGCAAGTCAACGCAGTCTCATCCTCCTGCTTCAACACCCTCTGCATGCTTCACAAGATCTACAGGTGGATCCCGACAGACACAAGAAGAACAGTCACCCAGGCCCTCGTCAGTAGCAGACTTGACTATGGGAACGCCCTCTACGCATGAGCCCCGGCCAAGCTCATCAAGCGACTGCAACGCATACAAAACGCCTCCGCACGCCTGATCCTCGATGTACCACGCCACAGCCACATCACCCCCTACCTGAGGAACCTGCACTGGCTCCCCGTCGACAGGAGAATCTCCTTCAAACTCCTCATCCACGCACACAAGGCACTCCACAAGACTGGCCCAGCCTACCTCAACAGACGACTCCTCTTCTACGTCCCCAACCGCCAACTCCGCTCCGCCGACCTCTCCCTCGCCACCGTCCCTCGCATTCGAAGAACTACCACCGGCGGCAGATCCTTCTCCCACCTCACCGCCAAGACCTGGAACACCCTTCCACTAAGCCTACGACAGACCCAAGACCTGCTGACCTTCAGGAGGCTACTCAAGACCTGGTTGTTCGACCAGTAGCAGCGCACCCCCCCCCCCCTTTTTTCTCCCCAGCGCCTTGAGACCCTCGCGGGTAAGTAGCGCGCTTTACAAATTCTGTGATTGATTGATTGATTGATTGATTGTGATATTACTATTACTGCATATATAGGTGTGATATCAGTATTCCTACAGATATAGGTGTGTGATAATTATTTGTTTAGATAGGTGTGAGATTACTATTACTGCATATATAGGTGTGATATCAGTATTCCTGCAGATATAGGTGTGTGATAATTATTTGTTTAGATAGGTGTGAGATTACAATCACTGCAGATACAGGTGTGAGATCACTATTATTGCAGTCATAGGTGTGAGATTACTGTCACTGCAGCTATAGGTGTGATGTTACCATTACTTCTGGATAGGTGTGAGATCATTATCACTGCAGATATAGGTGTGAGATCACTATTACTGCATATATAGGTGTGAGATCAGTATTACTGCAGATATAGGTGTGTGATCATGATTAGTTTAGATAGGTGTGAGATACTATCACTGTAGATACAGGTGTGACTTACCGCTAGTTTTTTCACTCCCCTTAAAGCCCTGCATAGCATTGAATGCTGACTGCCTGAGCGCTCTACACTGCGAAATGGCCAGATTTCCCGATTTAGCCATATTTAGTTTGGAGGGCTGTGTTGTAGCAGGACCCAGGAAATGCGAACTCCTTAGCAAACAAACCCGCTGTATCTCAATAATCTCTCCTCACTGTTTATCAGAAATGCGGGTTATTAGAAAGTGAAGTTCTGACGGAGTTTAAATTCAGCTGACATGCAGCCACGGCACGCGGTAAGTGCAAGTTATACCACTTCCCTTTCACTCCACTGATACTGATGGCAAAATCGATACGTATTGAAGGCCCCCCCCCCCTTAATGGAGCAAACTCAACCGGCGTCCTGAGGCATATATTGGCAGAAAGAAAATGACGCATGGTCTGTTTCTGGGCTCGTCGTCGGGCGCTCCCATTTAGCCCTTTCATTTACGAGACCTCAAAGCTCTTTATAGACATTGGTTCCGCCCAGCTCCATTCGATACTCTTTCTAACTTCCTGAGTTGATTGAATGGCTGGAGGGACCATGCAGTGATTCAAGCCCGCACACCTAAGTGTACACAGATGGTGCCAACAGATGCTTCTTACCTCCTTCTCTCTGGCCGCTTTTTAAACAAGCTGTCGCCATTACGCAAACAGCGTGTTTATTTTTGCATCGCGCTTTCACTTTAAATGAAAGCGCGATGCAAAAATGAACACGCTGCTGCCTCGGCGGAAAAGCACCCAGAGTCTGCCGGGATCCCCCTGTCCTCCCAGTGACCCCCTGCGCCTCTGAGCTCCGTGCCTGCCCGGAGTAAACTAAGTAAACACAAGCATCAAGTAATAAAAGGAAACATGATCGTCACTACACGCCTCCTTCAGATAAGAAATACCTTCACGACAGCCGTGAAGCAAGCGATCCAGTCCGGAGGGGCCGGACGAAAAGGAGAAAGGGCAGCAACTAAAAAGGCTCAGTCTCAATTAAAGGACAGAGTTTTCCATAAACGATGACGCCGGCCAATGAAAATGAGGAGCGTGGCTTCAAGTCCCCTTCTCAAATCTCCTCATCCACAATATGTCTCGCAGAGCGAGCAGCGCATGCGCGCTGCAACGCTAGGCGAGACCTAAAAATCTAATCCCTGGTGCCTGGTGGGCTTTCTGCCCCCCCGGGGGGGGGGGGCGGGCAGATCAGGTGCTATTGCCCCCATCTGCCTCCTAGGGGAGGGGGCAGAAAGGCTTTGGCATTTGTTAGGAAGGGGGGGGGTGGGGAGGGTGGCGTCATTGGCAAGCCCATTCTGGGCAGCCCCTGATCTATAAAATAATTATTCCTGGTGTCTAGGGTGCTTTCTGTCCCCGGGGGGGGGGGCAGAAAGACTCAATGCGCCCATTTAGAATTGGGGAGCAAAGACCCTTGCCCAAGGGGCCGCTCCCCCTCCCCCCCACCCAGTATCTAGTAGGTGGATCCCTGTTTGGGGATCCCCCTCCTGCGGCGATCCCCAAGCAGGGGTCCAATAGGGATTCTCCCCTTTCTAATGATACCTCTCCCGTCTGTTTTGGTGCTCGGGGGGCTGAGATAGCCCCACGTGCACCAACAGCGAAACTGAAACCAAGTTTCATTTTCAATGTAATGACATCAGCGCGCCATGCTTGCGATTGTCATTAGATTAAAAATTAAAAAAATGCCTTGGGAGGTTGGGAAAGCTCTTCCCCACCTCCCGAGGCACAAAAAAAAAAAAAAAAAAAAGAAAGAAATCCCCTCTGCTGTTTACAGCAGAGCGATTTCGTGCTAGTGTGCACATGACGGAATGGTTCCGTCATGAGCACACGAGCACTGGTGCTCATTACGGAACCATTCTGTCATGAGCACCAAAGGGGTTAAAATAACACTTGTATATTGTTACACATAGTCAGCTGTGCGTGCCAGTGTGGGGCGTTGGGAGCATGGGACTGGCCACAGGCAAGGCCCTGCATCCAACTCCGAGCTGCGCCTTGCATAGCACAGGGTTGGGTGCACACCATGGGCTTAGGCCATTCCTTGCACCCAACACCCCCACCGTGCAGGGCCAAAGACCGTACACAGCAGGGAGTTGGGAGCCAACAGAGGTTAGGAGCGGGACCGGTCAGCAGGCGAGGGCCTGCGTCCAACCTCACATTGCACATGGAGGTGGATATCTTACTTTACGTTAAAAAAAACCTTTGAAATTCAC
This sequence comes from Calotriton arnoldi, assembly GCA_963921515.1. Taxonomy (NCBI): domain Eukaryota; kingdom Metazoa; phylum Chordata; class Amphibia; order Caudata; family Salamandridae; genus Calotriton; species Calotriton arnoldi. The sequence goes on from CAWUFW010001300.1 coordinate 2,764,666, forward strand.
TGAAAAAAACAAAGGTTAAAGTGACGTTACAGTTAGGTGAGAATGCCAGATAAAACCTACTGTTTTAAACTAATAAAACTACTGAAATTCACTAGTTATAGTTATCTCAATAAACTATAACTCATGCCCTAGAGTAACTAGAACTCATGCCAGTCACTGCTAATAACCTCCAAAGTCACACCACTCAAAACATATTCTATGACACCATTGAGAACATCAATGCAACATCTGAAATGACATCCTTAATGACAACACTGTGCATGGCGGAGGCACGAGTTATAGTTACTTTAGGGCATGAGTTGTTTCTTAAGAAAACTGGTCAATTTTAGTGGTTGTGTTTGTATAAAACAGTATGTTTTAACTGACATTTTCATCTAACTATAACGTCTCTTTAACCTTTGTTTACCTATGAATAAATTATATATACACACATATATACTTTTCTCTCTCGACTCACCACCTGTGTTAAAGGCATCCATGTTAAAATCTGTTTACTACTCCAGAAGGACATATATATATCCATCTCTCTCCCTGGCACCCAGTGGGGTTTCTGTGCCCTCCCTGGGCATATGGGACATTCAGCCCTTAATGGGGTGAGGGTATGATCTGATGCCTGGGTGGCAGCCCCAGCCATCCCCCTTTTTTTGTTAAATAATAGTCCTGGTGTCTAGTGGGCTTTCTACCCAAGGGGGGGAGGGGTCAGGGACATTTTATATTTTTAGGCAGTGGAGCAATTGCCAATGGACAGGGGGCGCGTCCCTCAAAAATGCCTCTCCTGGTGTCTAGTGGGTGGAATTCTGCATGTGGCTCACGGTCCAGTGGCGATCCCCAAGCAGGGATCCACTTGGGTGCTCTGTTGCTCCTTCTGGAGAAAGGGGATAATGTCCCTTTTCAGCTGTATCGCTCTTACACCGAACAGTGCTTTGTTTGGATACTGTGACATCAGCAAATTGCTGATCAGTGCCAAAAGAAAAGAAAAATAAATCAATCACAAACTTTCATGATATGAGGGAAGCACTTCCCATTGGCCTAATTTACCAAAATGACTTCACAGGCTTTCTCTGTGAACTGGTGGAACAGAACTTGAAAGGTTATGTCAAATAATGAAAATGCAACAGCAGCCACAGGGAAAGACGATTTACTTTCTCAAAACTTCCATAACAAAGTTGAGCTCTGAGCTATTAGCACCACTGCTGGCTTTTATAATAGGCAGTCAATGGCTAGCTTGCTCTTAACGATCACATTTTAAAATCAATTTCAAGGGAGTTAAAAGTCGAGAGGTTTTTCTAGTACAGAAGGGAGTACTGTTCATGGCTACCTTGGTCCACGATAATCAAGAGCCAACCCAGAAATGGTCTGGTTTGCTGGTTTAGGCTGGTCTAACAGCTCCTGGATTTTTGCATTTTTTCTGTAGCTCTTGAATTGGATAAAACCTGAATGGGAACCTCCTCCAAATAGTTGATCTGTTTGAGATCAGTACTGCGTCCTATCTCCAAGGATTCAAATTGCTAATGCTTGGAATTATGCCTGATGGTGAACAGATTGCTATGGGAAGTTAACCAAGTGCTCAATGTGTATTGGTGCTGGCACCTAATCACGAGTCAGCACAAACTGCACAATCTACTTGTCTTCTGCATTTTTCATTCACCTTTGTTGACCTGCAACTGGGCAGACGACTGTCCAGGCCAGGCCTCCTGACGTCCATGGCTTTCCAGCACAAAGGACAAGAAACACGCTGCCTTCCCGTCACTATTACTTTTGCTTCTACTGAGGAGCGATGGTGGCTCGCTGTCTCCGCTAGGTTCTGTCTGGCCACAGAAACTTTAAGAAACATACATCCTCTAACATGATGCAGTATTTAAACCTTCATCTGGAAAATTCATTTTCAGATACAGACATGCACAGTTCCAGGGTCGTTTCCCAATGAGGGCTGTAACCCTTCATTAATAATTCGAATTCCTAGCACTTTCACAAACACGTTATACAGAAAGCAAACAAGTCAGAGAATTAAGAGGAAACATTTAATGGTTTGCTGGAATGGATGAGGATAAACAGAGCTAGAGGAAAAACGTAGCCGTGATGTACAAGACCTAATGAGGGGGCACGGAGCAGAGATGAGAGAATTCCTAAGTAATGGAGGAAAAGTAACAGAAGCAGAACAGAGGGGCCCAGCCACAAGAAATCGGGCTAATTAAGATAAATGGCGCGAGGGAGACTCCAAATATGTGAGCACAAAGTAGACAAAATAAAATAAAATATAAATAAAAAGCTACAGAAAGCCATGTTAAAGATTATTTGTAACAACCGAAACTGCAGGGTTCTGTACAGAGTGAACACAATAGCAGGTGCAGGACTGTGGACCAGAACGAAGAAAGTAAACCATAAACCAAGATGCAAAAGACAGCGTTTAATAAGGTGATTTCGCACCACAGATTTTTAAAACAGAAATAATTTTAGTGGTCCAGAAGTTTAAAACAACTAGTGTGAGATATCGAGGAGATGTGAGTGGGAAATGAAAGCTGATGAAAATGACAAAATTACAGAACTAGAAAGGTTTGCAAGAGAATGGATAAAAATGGATAAGGGAAGGTATGGAGGAAAATGGGCACCAGAGTAAAGTTGAATAGGGAGGGTGAGATCAGTAAAGAACTTTAAATTGTTAAGCTTTCGGTGGAGGGAGTGTAAAAAAATAAAGAAGCAGAAAACAGGCAGTGACAGACTAAAGAACGGCAACTGTGTAAAATAAGGAAAAGCAGAAAATCTCAAAATCATCAGCATGGAAAGGAGTACAAAGAAGAGGATGTAATGAAGAGAAAAGAGAAATGAGACAAGATGCCTAGTAAGCCAAGAAGATAGAACTTTGGACACTTCTGAAATAAGAGGAAAGGGGCAAAAAAAAAGAAACAGAAAAGCATCTGGAAAAACTGGACTTAGAGGAAGATAACCATTAGTAGACTCCTTGAGGTAGAGTGAGGAGATCCAAGACTACATGGTGAAGAACAGTGCCAAAAGCAAAGAATATGAATTGAAAGAACAAAGCAAGGTTAACAAGCATAAGCATGGTATTAGTAATATGAGAGATGCAAGGGGAACGACAAAACGATAGAACCATTACAAGTGTAGCAGTTATTATTCAGGCAGAGTGGAAGGATGCTTAATAGACTTAGGAAAGATGCTTATGCACAATGGTGCACTGATGGACACAGTGAAGCAGGTCAGACATCTCAGGAAAGGCCAGCAATGAAGGAAAAGTGAACTAGAGCTTTCGAAACGCCAGCTCAAGTAGACCAAAACACAGTGCTGATGAAACTCGAAGCAAGTGGATGAGAGAAGGTGTTACATGACAAGGGGGAAGAAAAAGTACAGAAGGGACATTTTTGGAAGTGAACCAGGTGCTAAAACCACTGTAATAAGTGAGAAACAAGGAAAGCATCTAATAGTTTTAAGGACAGATAATCAATAGAAAGAAAAAAAACAAGCATTGGCATAGCCAATAGGTCTCGCCTTTGGGGCCCTATAAGTGTTTAGCCAGACCTATTGACTTTGCCAATGTCTTCAAGCTGTGCTGTAGAGAAGTGTGGCTGCTGTGCGGCATGCTGAAAAGTTATAATAAAAAAGTGTCAGAAGCATTTTTGTTACTTTAGATATGACCAAGAAGGCATTATGTAAAACTGAACGACCATATTAAAAAAGTATTTACAATAAAAAATTCTCAGTTTTCTTTTGTTCTTGCAATGCTGGCAATGGTTGTTTGTTAAAGCTTTTTTTTTTTGAGGGGGCATAAACAATCGGAGGGTGAAGGTTGGGAACTAGTACCTGTATTATAACACTAGCAGCGGCCAGACGCTAGGGGAGAATCAACAGATGCCAGATTCCGAGAGCAGGCTGAGGTGGTGCTGAGTGATGCTGAGGTGGTAGTGGTGGTGGTGGTGACTGTTGCGGAGACGATGCTGAGGTGATGCTGAATGATACTCAGGTGTTGCCGAGTGATACTGCTGTAGTGCCGAGTGATACTGCTGTAGTGCCGAGTGATACTGCTGTAGTGCCGGCGCTGAGCGATGCTGTGGTGGCGGCGCTGAGCGATGCTGTGGTGGCGGCGCTGAGCGATGCTGTGGTGGCGGCGCTGAGCGATGCTGTGGTGGCGGCGCCGAGCGATGCTGTGGTGGCGGCGCCGAGCGATGCTGTGGTGGCGGCGCCGAGCGATGCTGTGGTGGCGGCGCCGAGCGATGCTGTGGTGGCGGCGCCGAGCGATGCTGTGGTGGCGGCGCCGAGCGATGCTGTGGTGGCGGCGCCGAGCGATGCTGTGGTGGCGGCGCCGAGCGATGCTGTGGTGGCGGCGCCGAGCGATGCTGTGGTGGCGGCGCCGAGCGATGCTGTGGTAGTGGCGCCGAGCGATGCTGTGGTGGCGCCGAGCGATGCTGTGGTGGCGCCGAGCGATGCTGTGGTGGCGTTGAGTGATGCTGTGATGGCGTTGAGTGATGCTGTGATGGCGTTGAGTGATGCTGTGATGGCGTTGAGTGATGCTGTGATGGCGTTGAGTGAGGCTGTGATGGCGTTGAGTGAGGCTGTGATGGCGTTGAGTGAGGCTGTGATGGCGTTGAGTGAGGCTGTGATGGCGTTGAGTGAGGCTGTGATGGCGTTGAGAGATGCTGTGATGGCGTTGAGAGATGTTGTGTTGGTGCCGAGTGATGCTGTGATGGCGTTGAGTGATGCTGTGCTGGCTCTGATTGATGCTGTGGTGTTGCCGAGTGAGAGATAGAGTGAAGATATAATGCCCAATTAGAGAGGGTGGTGAGAGAGAAAGAGAGAGAAAGGGAGAGAAAGGGTTTACATAGAATAAAGAGTGGAGCGGGATAGAGAGAGAGAAAGAAGGGGAGAGAGTGAATGAAGGAGTTTGAAAGAGAAACAGATAAAGGGGTGAGAGAATGAAAGGCTAAAAAAGATAGAGAGTGGAGAGTTAATTAAGTAGAGAGCGAATTAGAGAGGGGGGAGAGAGAGAAGGAGAGACAATAAGAGTGGGGGGTGTGGAGTTTAAATAGAGTGAAGAAGTGACGCGGAAAAAGTAACCTTAAATATAGCTTTGTGCGAATAAATATAAAAAAACAGTGAGAGACAAAAATACTGGTAATTAGGCTGTGACTCCCAATATAAAACAAATAGCGATATAAGGTGAAATCAACCCACCGAAGCAATATTTCTAACTAGACAAAAAAAAGCTTGCATTTCAATGCTAATCGCTGTTGTTTTTCATGTGACTGTAGTCCAGGGCCCTCAGTTGGTAATGTGAGCTGCTGCTGCGATTGAAACATCAGAGTCCAGAGAGTTAATGAGCCATGACGAGGAAATGAGGAAGAGATAGGAAACCCAGATGCCAGCTGCGCGTGCACGCCCATCGTGAACGCAAGCTGGTTGCCAGCCGAAAGCCAGTGTTTGCACTTCCAAAACCAGCTTACTAAAACTCTCGGCCAGACCAGCGCAAGCGCTGGTGCAGGCCGAGACCTAAAAAAGGGGGATTAAAACATGAAGGACAGAAACATTGATGGTCGATTTAAAGTATAAATTGGTGGTTTGAAAGGTAGACAGTACCTATGCAGTAGAATAAGAAGCAAGAACAGAAGGAGATCTCTTTCCAGGTAAGTTTCATAACCCATAACTGAGAAACAGAAAGGATTGAAAGCCAGGGCTGCGCGGAGTTACCTTAAGGGGTGAAATAATAAAAAGGTATGATTGGTCAAAAGTTGAGGTTAAGGTGTCAGTAATTAGTGCAAAAAAAAGCAAGAGTGAAATGTATTAATTTTCGGGGATTTAGACCACTGTCATCTCACAATGCCTGCGGAAAGGTGTTCCAATTCAGGGCACAATCGCCGTGTGTCAGCCATTCCAAGGGACACTAACAATCGCATGAAAGGATACATTCATAAGAATGCAAAGTGGGGGGCAACTTTTGCTTGTACAGTGTTGTTTTTTGCTTTTCAGTAGGCTGTATGAATAATAAGGAACCACCGGAGTGCTTCTTTCAAAATTGTTTAGGCTGGCCATAACTTTGCAGGTTCAGGCCCACTCGGCAACATTATTATGGAGTCTGTCTTTTTTTGGAAGGCCATTATAAATTATATTGCACCAGCTTAGACACACTATCACCGGGCCTCTTTTAAGAACGAAAAATAAAGGTTTGCAAAAGGTAGAATTTTCACGTTTTTGTAGAGTTGCATATTGATTCATTTAACAAAATTCCTCTAAGGTGCGACTCAGAGCTTCCATTCAAAAAAGATCACCGGGTTGATATTCTGAGCAGTGGCAGCTACTAGCTGCTTCTCCCAGGGATGCAATATACATTGTTTGCCATTTAGTCATAGGATACTTTGTCTCAACCAGTAGTGCTGAAGAGGTTTAGGCAAATGGTGATGGTAGATTGGCTCTCAGAGTCATTTTCCAGATGGATGTATGTTTGCTTATCACCAGCCAACATCTAGAAATGGATCTTAAGATGATCTGGGAAGAGATGCCTGTAGGAGTTAACCAGAGGCAGAAAAAACGAACAAATCCATAGGAAATGCCACAACACACAATGAAAGGAGGATTCAGTGGATTCACTTTGTAGTTGTGGAGTGAGATCCATGAGGAAATAACTAATCTATGTTAATGGATAACAGGGGTTCTGAAACCCTGGTTTCTTTGTGGACATCGGGCTATCATGGCCAAAAGTGTCTCACACCCCAGAGAGAACAAGAATCAGAGCCGCTCACTGGTCTTCGAGTGTGCTGAGGAGCTTTTCTCAGATGTTAGCCAGGGATAATTTTCCCTGGTGGGTCGGAATCGTTCTGGATAGTTAAATAACAGTCAATTATATTCAAGGTACTGCTGTAGTAGTTCTGTTACCAATCAATTATAGTATTTTGGTGGGATACTGTGGAATGTAAATCAACTGATAATTAGCTGCATTAGGTGTTCCACCATAAAAGTTATTAGGAGTGAAGAGTTGAGTTCATGGACGGAGCAGAGACCCGCCTGATTGAGCTGGTTGCCGTTCCTCTTATCGTGAAGCAGCTGAAGAGCCTGTACTTGGATGAGAGAGTTCAAGGCTTTTGCCAGGGTTTGCAGCAGAAGAGTTCGCCTCAGCGCCCGGCTGACTGAAGTGAACATGGTCATGCACATCTGCAGTGCGAGGGGTCGGCTTCACTTTTGGGGACCAGCTGGGGGCCTGATGTGCTGCAGCCCCTTTTGAGCACCTGCTGGCTGATCAGCCCAATTGGGGTGTGCAAGAGTGGAGGGACCACTCCCACCAATTTTATTTTTGGACTGCACCCGCAAAAATTAAAGTGTGACGACTGCAGCGGGCTGAATTGGGCTTCTGCATCAGCTGGAAAGTGGAGCGATGACATAAGAAAACCATGATGGTGCAGAGCGATCTGTTCGATGGAGGAGAAAGGACCAGTGGGACCTAGTGGGGAAACTGAGGAAGCACCTGAAACACATTCCTTCCCGGTCATAGACATGAAGGTGAGACTACCCATGTTTTGAGACCTGGGCTGTACTTGCACTTAACTCATTGGGCCAGGGCTTTCTCTGTACTGTTCTCTGCCTCCAGTACCCCCAACCATAGATTGATAGTTGTGAAGTTACTGCTTCGAATAAGGCCCTGATCGAACTGTGTCTTGTCATAATTAAACCTTTCAATAAGGAGTGTATTCGGAGAGGCTGTATTAGAACAGGTTCAAAGTTGTTTCCATCGCCAAGTGCTTTGGGGAGGTAGGTGGTGCTGCTCATGTTTCCACTTTGCTAATCTACCAACAGTGATAAAGGCAGCCAATAAACCTAAAACGGAGAAGGTTACATCTATCAAAGAACTCATACAAACTTTGAATTCAGACACAAGGGATTTGGCTGGCAACAGTCTTTGCGGAGCAAAACATCCAACGAATAAATAGCGCAGACGGAACTCTAGGCACCCTCTACCCTACCAAGGGGGAAAGATCGCTCCTTATACAAGAATTTATAAAACATTTTAGTCTTGTAACAAGATTTTATTATATCTTTGAAAGACTTCTACTATTCCCTTCAAGAGAGGAACCTCATATAGATCAGATGGAGATGACCATGGCAGAAGAAGTCCCACGATGAACTGGCGGACCATGTCACGCATCTGGAAAGTCAGCATCTTTCTCTCATGGACAGAATCAATGAGGGAGAAACCAGTGCCAGAAAATGTGCATAATGGGATTAACAGGGATGTCTCAAATACAGATTCCGATGGCCAACAATTGTTCCATCATATTCTACAAGCCCTAGACAACAGTGATATGGTCCTAGATCGCACTCAAGTTCTTATCGTTTCCTATCAAACAAGATCCAAATCCTGATATCTTGAGGGTCCATTTTTTCAGACCAAGATCAGAGTTCTGGTAGCAGTTCAGCAGAAGAGGGACATACAATTCCGCAGTGTCAAAACTTCCCTCTACCAAGAGATGTCTGCTGCAACTATGGTGAAACGCAGGGACATGAATGGAACTACTACACACTTCTGCAAGGACAATAACCCCTATAGGTGTGGACTTCCCTTATACTTAATATTCCCCCTTAACTGCAAGGCACAATCAGCGTGCACTGAAGAGCAGGCAAAGCAAATCTTGAACCTGAAAGAAAATGACCATCCGGAGGGACTGTAGCACTGCTTGCCCTGGCCCATCTGAGCCAGAATGGAGGAAATACAGATCAAGCAAAGAGCAGTGGGCAGCCCGACGGTGGAGGAAGAGAAAAGAAAATTACAAATTTAACATGGCATATGATGAAAGATGACATGCTTTCTTGGGTGAGTAATAATGGTGGTCAAATTTGTCTATGCTCATTATTTTTACTTATTTTCTGCTTAGACAGCGGGAGGCGTGTTAGAAGCTTCAAATAACAGGACAACTGATTACAACTGCATACACATCAGCCTATGACATACTGTTATGCTATGCGGGAGCCATGAAGACACTGAAGAGGGTGCCAGTCTATTGTTTTTCTATGCAACACTAATGCTTATACTATTTTCTTAGCACCTGAGGAAGCAGCCGGGTTATAAAGAACTGCACTGCCCAGTATAGTCACGAAGTAATGGGTATTGCCCGCCTCAAATGGTCAGCTGCCACTTGACCATAAATTAAAACATGCAAAACGGGAGATAAGAGGCAACACAAGCTGTTTAGTATAAGAATACAGTTAAATATACAGTTGGAAAAGCAAAGAATAGATGTGATCGTGGTAGTCTTTCCGCTCCTTTATTTCAATTGTGCTTGGTCTGCACCATATAGACAGCCAACGCATTTCGCCCAAACATGGGCTTCTTCAGGGCTGCAATGGCATACAATGTAAAGGTACTTTGGAAATCAGTAAAGAAAGACAACATTTCTAGAACAAGAAAAAAGTAGAAAGGAGAATGATAGGAAGGAAAGACGGTCTAAGCTAGTCCCGACCGTAGAAAGTGGCTTAGTGAGAAAAGGTGAGTGAGGGAACGTAAGTGAATAGACAGAAGGGAGAAAATGGTGAATGATAAAAGAACCGCAACGACAACCCGTTGTACGTGAACATGGTAGGATGAGACCCGTACAAGTGCGTAAGTGAAAGGGAGGCAAAGAGAGGAGGGGGGAGAAATTCAACCCATAAACACAATAGGGTGGAGTCAGACGGTAAGTGCAACACACACCCAAGTGTCTAAATGTGAGATGCAAGAGTAAGCAATATAGGCGAGGGCCAGCTTATCAGAGGCAATGTTGCCAGAGTCTTGCCAGGTGAAGAGGATCAATGATCCTAAGATCAGTGTGAAAAATCAGTTTCAGAACGTGAAGTTCAGAGACAACGGTCTACGGAAAGAAATTCGGTGTAAACGACAAAAGTGATGAGCACTACGAATAGTAGTGAGTCAAGGTAATGTGCGTAATGAACATACCTCTAGGCCAAGGAACCGCCAGTACGTCCGTACGGTGATGGTCCTAGGTCAGTAAGAGGGTGATATGTCCAGAGAAATCCGATGTAATATTGTAATCTGGGGAAATGATAAGACTAAGGTCATACCGTAGCTGCGGGACGAGCAAAGTGAAAGAAATTAAGGGTGTGATACCCTGCACAAGCAGCCACACACTTAAACGGTAAAGAGCTGGGCTGTGTGGTAGTAATAATGCCAGTAGCACACTGGTGAGAGCTACAAGTGCCCAGGTGCTGTGAAGGTACTCAGCCCGGTGGGTTCCAAGTATGGGCTGTATCTGGAAACCATTATGCTATGGGGGTATTATAAACGGTAGTCTAATGGGTGTAGAAGAAATCCTCTCTGTGGTAACTTACGCTTTTTTTTATAAAAGGATAAATTAATTGATGGACGGTAGTCCATTGAGTCTGGAGGAACTCCGTTAATGCAACTTAGATAAGTGAAAAGGGACACAGTTGTATATGAACGGTGGTCTATTACGTCTGAAAGAACTCCATAAGGACGCTGGCGCTAGTTAAAAGGGACACATAAGTTAATGAACATAAGCGCAATGTGAGTTATAAATAGCGCAAGAGTCTATTATTTCAAAAAGAACTCCGCTACGGTAACTCGCGCTGGTGATGATGGAAAACAAAACTGATGAGCGTAAGCGCCAAGTATGACGTTTGTAGAGCAAGCATTATCATGACGAAAAATGAAAGGTAGTCGGAACTACTGAATGCTCTAATTAGTATAACGAATAATGGTATTATAAGGCCATAGGTGGCCAAGCAAGCACCACGGATTAGCCCACTAGAGCCAAAGCTTACGAATGCCGGCAGTTGTGCCTAATGCCAAACGGCCCGAGCATATGCTCATAGCCCGTCCCTTCACTTACTTGTAAGCTTCGCAGTGTCACGTGTATTGTAGCCGTGTCCGGTAAGCGTCCGATAGCTGGCACGATGGAGACCGTCTGAGGGCTCCATGTTTACTCCCGCCTTAAGTTCAGCAGCGCGCGTAGTACTTTCGGGTCCCGGAAGACTAGTCCGTCAAACTCATGTTTGACAAAAGGAATTCGGGATTACCTAAGAGTGGTTCCGGCTGGAAAAGCTGACCTACGTGGAATCAATGTTCGGCCTTGTCAGCAATGGTGATAAAGCCTTGTACATCATAGGGTGGTACCGTCAACCAACGAGTTGGTGAAGACTCTGCTAGTTCCGATAATTATAAAAGGGTTGCGTCCAGCGTAAGTGTGTGCACGTAGGATGCGGAGTTCTATTATGTCAAAAACAAGGGACTGACGAATCGTAATGGAAAGTGGTGAAAAAAGAGGGCTAGAGAGACTGATGTAAAGCCCGAAGTGGAAAAGGGAAGTGGAGGTAAGAGAGAAGAAATCGAAGGGAGTGTAACGACTAATTAGTCCCAGGTGATAAGTTATTCAATAGTGACAGATCTTCATTTAGATAGACTATCAGGTAGTAAGAGCTTTCATATTATATACTAAAACGAGGAGAGAAAAGTGCCATTAACAGCACATTATGTTGTATTAGGCATTTGAATTTCAGCATTTGATTCGGTGGGGTTAGAGTGCCCCCCCATCCAATACATAGGCACAGTGACATGTAAACACGGGTGAAGTGAACCAATGATACAGCGAGTGAATGAGTCTTATCTTTGCTATACATGCACGTTTAGGGAATCGATTCATTGGTACACAGCGTTACGAAAAGACAATGTTATATGCCGGTTGGTGAAAAGGAAAGTATTTAAAATACATTCAGTGCGATGTCATTGAACTGCGAGCAAATAGGTAGCGGTGTCGCACATCACAAGCAACAGACACATATAATGTTCGCTGAAATCAAAGTTTAGACAAGCAATAGTGTTGCAGTGCCACAATGTACAGTGAGGTGTATTGTGCAAAATGGGCAAAGGCCGAGGATGGATTCACAGTACCACAATATTAGACTTTCAACCTGCATTGTAAATGTGGGCAATAGGGTTACAGTGCCTCACAATCCAAAAGCGTGAATCACGCAGGAGTTGTACGCTGAAACCAACATATAGGAAGGCAATCGTGTTGTAGTGCCACAATATGAGGTGAGGCGCAATTACGAAAATGGGCAAGGAACGAGGATAGGTACACAGAACCACAGTATTGGAAATGTGGGCAATAAGGTTACAGTGCACACAATCCAAAGGACTATGCGATAGTGCATAGCCCCAGTATATGACAATCCCCAGCAGAAAGAAGAGAAAAAGAGCACATAAGTGGACATCATAGAAAGTAATGCATTTCCTTGTCAGTGTTGAGACCTAGCAGAGAGGAGCGTAGAGTACATATCCATCTGGCTTCTAACTGCCTAAGAGCCAGTTCTCCATCTCCTCCTCTTATGTTACTCATGGCAACATCAATACCATGAAAGCGGAACTTGGTCTTGTCAACTCCGCTCCTGCATTCGTGAGAGACCAGTGCGTATGTTGTGTCACCATTCAACACTGCTCTACGATGTTCCTGGATGCGTGCTTTTAGCTGTCTTGTGGTGCTACCAACATAAATCGTATTGCATCCACAGATTAATACATAGATCACATATCTGGTGAGACAGTTAATAAACTGCCTTATTCTGTGTTGTGTGTTCGTGTTGTAGCTGAAAGTCATGGTCTTATTACAGCCTAAGTTGCAGAGATTACAGGTGTCACAGGTATAGAACCCAAGGGGTTTGTGGAGCCAACTCTGTCGCTGTGGTTTCTTACAGAAGGTATAGCTAGGACACAAGGAGTCCCCGATTGTTCTGCATCTTTTGAATGTCATGCACGGTCTCGGTGTGATGATACTATAAACGCCTGGAACTCCCTTGAGTAGTGCTCAGTGTTTGCCAAGTATCTTGAACACGTCGTGGTTAAGTGTTGAATGGGTTGTAATGAAAGAGTCTTTGCTTGTCGTTTCCAGTGCCCTTTGCTTTGCTCTTAAGTGTGTCTTTTCTCATAAGGGTTCTAGCCCTACTTTCTGCCACCTTAAGTACATCCGCGTCATAGCCTCTTCTTTTCAATCTACCTGTTGCCAGTTTCACTTGTGTGTCAAAGTTTGCATCCTCGCTGCAATTTCTGCGTACACGTATCAGCTCTCCATATGGGATAGCCTTTTTGGTAGATGGTGGGTGAGAACTGGTGTAATGTAGTATGCTATTCACCGCAGTCTCCTTCCTGTATAGTGTGCTTTGAATTCTATTGTTCTGAATGTACAGCTCAAGATCCAAAAAGTGTATGCTTGACTGACATCTCTAGGGTGAATCTAACATTGAGGGTGTTTTGATTAAGAAAATCAAAGTATTCTTTAAGTTCAGGTCCTGTACCCGTCCATAAGATGATAATGTCATCAATGTAACGTCCCCAGAACTGGATGTGCCTGGTCCAGTCTGAGGCCGCTCTTGACCATGCATGTGTGTGCTCCACCCACCCCATGAAGAGGTTTGCGTACGATGGAGCAAATTTGGATCCCATCGCAGTCCCCTATTCCTGTTTATACCAGGTCAGATTGAAAAGGAAAAAGTTGTTGTCTAGGATGAGATCAATCATTTCTAGCAGCATTTGATTGTGGTCATAGAGGGTTGCCTGTCTCTTGGAAAGAAAGAAGTCGAGGGCTCTCTTGCCTAAGTCCCTCTTGATGCGTGTATAGAGTGATTCCACGTCAAGCGTTGCAAACCACATCCCCTCGTCCCATTCTATATCTTCAAACTTATTTAGTATGTCAGTGCTGTCCCTGACATATGAGGGTAGGTTGGTCACTAGTGGCTGTAGAAAAGTGTCAACAAACTTTGACATCGCTTCTGTCATGGAGCAGATACCAGAAATAATTGGACGTCCCGGAGGAAAGGGCAGTTTTTTATGTATCTTCGGGAGAAGATAAATGCAAGGAAACCTTGGGTTGAGAATTGTGAGGAAATTGTATTCAGTGTCTGACAGGAGGCCCACTTCCTTCCAATGTAGGAGCTGAGTGTTAATCATCATGGTGGCTGCTGTGCAAGGGTTGCAAGTGAGTCTAGTGTAGTGTGTAGAGTTGTCAAGTTGTCTGAGTACCTCACCCTCAGTCTCTTCTATTCATCACCACCACATTTCCTCCTTTGTCTGCCTCCCTGATCACTATTGAGTCATTCATGCGTAAGGTATCAATCGCTTTCCTTTCGTCAAAAGTGAGATTGTCACTGGTGTGTCTCTTGCTTCTCTTCTGTAATCTGTCTTCTAGTTGGTACAGATCCTCGGTCACTAGGTTGTGGAATACATCAATGCTATTGAGATGAGTGCCCCGAGGTGTAAACTTGCGACGCTTGTGCAACCCACTTTCACACGTATAATCCGGTCTAATGTTCAAGCTGTCCAGTACCTGTTCAAGTGAGGATTCGTTGTCATTGTCAAGAGACAAGAGTGTAGAAACGTCTCGAACATGTGACACTGTGTAATCAGTGTGTGGTGCAGTTGTCTCAACCGTAGACCTTTCAAAGTTGTTGATGGAAAAGTGACACTTAAGTTTAGCTGTTCTAACAAATTTGTAAAGATCAATGTGTAATTCAGAAAACAGACCCCTTGATACAGGACAGTAGCCAAGTCCTTTATTCAGTACATTTTTTTTATGTATGCTCAAAGGGTAGTCAGAAAGATTCACAACAAGGTCATCAATAAGTAAATTCTCATTCATGTTATTCATATCCACATGCATGTTAGTCATTTCCGTTTGTTCAGCTGACTCTTTTGGTAACGTGTTAGTACCCTGTCCTTTTCTGCCATTTTTTCTCCTCTCCTGGTTTTTCTTTTTGTTTCCGGTTTCCGATCCTGAAGCGGAGCACCTCTTCTAAAAAAGTCGAAGAGCATGCTCCCTGTGCCCCTCCGTCCACATCCCCTTCCCCATTTGGTTCATCAGTTGAGGACGCATCTGAGTTTGCACGAATACTAGAAATGTTACCAGTGCTAGGTGTGGCTAGTGTGTTGCCCTTTGGGACTTGTATGTTATCAAAGAGTGTTGCGAAAGTGAAAATACGCCCATTGTAGTAGTCACGATCGTCTCGCATGATTTTGTGGAGTTTCCTACTCTTAACTACCGATTGGTGTGCAGAGATCTGTTCTTTCAGGATGGCATAGTTCTTTGTGGTTGCATCAACCAAGTTCAATTGTTTAATTTCTTCCTCCAGGGCTTTAATTTCCATCTGGAGTTTAGTGCATTTTCTGTCTGCATGGGCGATGAGTATTTTCATCATATTGAAAGAGGAGTTATGCAGATTGTCCTCCCACTAGGAAAGCAAGTCTGGGTCTAGGTCTTCGAAGTTGGGGAACGCGAGGATCCTCAAACCTCTGGGTACTTTTTTGTTTGAGGTATCTTTTAAGTGTGACCCCGTCCCACCACTTAGATAGTTCATTTTTCTTAAGTCTCTCTAGTTTCTGGAACTTATGTTTTAGCCCTTCCTTCTTATTGCCCACATTAGAGACTACTTGTTTGATCTCATTGTTTGGCTTGAAAAGATCTTTTGCTAGCTCTTCCCTGTCATCATCAAAGCTCATTGTATAGGCTAGTGTACTTGTGCACCAGGCGTGCAACCCTTACAATATAATTAGCACCTGAGGAAGCAGCCGGGTTATAAAGAACTGCACTGCCCAGTATAGTCAGGAAGTAATGGGTATTGCCCGCGTCAAATTGTCAGCTGCCACTTGACCATAAATTGAAACATGCAAAAAGGGAGATGAGAGGCAACACAAGCGATTTAGTATAAGAATACAGTTAAATATACAGTTGGAAAAGCAAAGAATAGACGTGATCGTTGTAGTCTTTCCGCTCCTTTATTTCAATTGTGCTTGTGTTTATGGGTTGAATTTCTCCCCCCTCCTCTCTTTGCCTCCCTTTCACTTACGCACTTGTACGGGTCTCATCCTACCATGTTCACGTACAACGGGTTGTCGTTGCGGTTCTTTTCCCATTCTCCATTTTCTCCCTTCTTTTTATTCACTTACATTCCCTCACTCACCTTTTCTCACTAAACCACTTTCTACGGTCGGGACTAGCTTAGACCGTCTTCCCTTCCTATCATTCTCCTTTCTACTTTTTTCTTGTTCTAGAAATGTTGTCTTTCTTTACTGATTTCTAAAGTACCTTTACATTGTATGCTATTGCAGCCCTTGAAGAAGCCCATGTTTGGGCGAAACGCGTTGGCTGTTTATATGGTGCAGACCAAGCACAATTGAAATAAAGGAGCGGAAAGACTACAACGATCACGTCTATTCTTTGCTTTTCCAACTGTATATTTTACTGTATTCTTATACTAAACAGCTTGTGTTGCCTCATCTCCCGTTTTGCATACTATTTTCTTGTTTATCGTTTTACTGATTTGCCGAAAGTATGTGTGTGGATTACTTTCCCCGTGCATTTAACAAATCATGTACAATGTCACTGCTGACATTAAATGCCCAGGGACTGAACTCTCCCATTAAAAGGCGTGCAGTGCTAAAATGATTACATACTAAACATATAGATATTGCTATGTTGCAAGAAACCCATTTGGAAAAAGATAAAGCAAAAAGACAGTTTCATACAGGTTTCATATCCAGTTCCATTCACATGCTTCCACAAAGATCAAGGGAGTGCAATTTCGAGAAAAAAAGGCATCCCTTTCAATTTAGAGGAGCATTATCAGGACAGAGATCTGCAGATTCTGTGACTTTGGCATACCCTACATCAGAGAGAATTATGGAGTTTTCAATGTATGCTCCCAATGACCAGAAATAGGAAATAGTTTTATAATGCTTCATTTACAATTGTACACAAACTTAGTCACGGCGGGAGGTGGAGAGGGGCAGCATCATACTGGAGGGCATTTTAATTCTTCACTTGATCTTGCCAGTGGCGTAGGAAGGGGGGTGCGGGCCTCCCCGAGTGTCATCACTAAGGGGGGTGACAAAATGGCAAAAATAGGTGTTTTAAACAAATATTTTAACCATTTTGTCAAGCCGAGGGTGACAAGAAATTTTCCGCACCGGGTACCACCTGACCTTGCTACGCCACAGGATCTTGCCCTGGACCGCTCAAACCTTAGGCTATACTTGCAGTTCACCCAGATGACACTGCCCCAAGGTATGGAGGACTCAAATTTGAAAGCTATTTGGTGCAGTTAATATGATATGGGTAGGGGCTAAATATTTTAATCACATGTCCATAAATCTTGCACTAGAATAGATCTCATATCAGTCAACGATTCCCTGGTGGCGGCAGTTCACAACACCACAATATATGCAACAATCCTGTTTGGCAACTCCCCAGTCTCTTAATGGATGGACTATGTTCTGCAGATCCCGGCCCAGAGGCCTCTTTGGCAAATTCATGAAACAGAGCTTAGAGATCCGTTCAAGATGATCTAGACCAATACTTACAGAAGAAAGTGGAGAATGAGGTATCTTTGGATGAGGTCTGGGATGCCACTAAAGATGTCAAGAGAGGGGAGCCGATTTCACAAACAGCAGCATTTAACCACTTAGAAAAGCAAAGGAAAATTGACCACGAGACCCATGTCCAAAACCTGAAGGCTCAACAACACAAATTCTTCACAGTTTGCCAACAAGTCCCTTGGAAATGTTAGGTGGGTATTAGATTAACTATTACCTAAAAAGCCAGCCTGGAAACTGCTGCTTCTTAAACAAAATTATAATAAAAAGAGAATATAAAGCGGATTGTCTGCTCTCGCATAAAACTTTAAAAAGTTTCAGACAAGGAGTTATATTAAATGTATTATTGACAGTGAAGCCAAGAGTAACACCCAACAGTATAGAAAACTTTCATGACTTACATGCCCCCCCCCCAACCAAACTCAATGGTGTGATCCTGTAGAGGCGGAGGGCTCCCTGGGTACCGGAGTTACCGCGGATTGATCCCAAAATTGTTTTACGATAGGGAGATCCCATTTTAGGCGAGAAAGTTAGAGCGGCTATTAAAACCCTGTCTGGCAATAAGGCTCCAGGTCCTGGTGGATTTATAGCTTTGTTTTTATAAAACATAACAGGATCCTCTAGTGTTTCCCCATACCAAGATTTTCAATTGCTTCCTAAATAAAGCACTGCTACTGACAATTATTGAGTCCAGCCTGATGTTATTGAAATCCGACCAGGACCCAAAGCAATGTGACTCTTATAGACCAATAGTTATACCAAAATGTAAAAATCTACACCGAAATCCTGGTGTCCCGCCTCAATCCTATTTTATACTAAAATAATATCCGACACTCAGTCTTGCTTCATTAAATATATGCACACATGGGACAACATTGGTCTTGTGGTAAAAGCATTTGACATGCCAGAATGTACTGACACACTTAACAGGCATTAGATGTTGACAAAGCCTTTGATAGAGTGGGCACTGCTGTCAAGACAGTTAAATAAGTCTGGCTTGGGCAGAAATAGAAAAAGATCTATCTTAACCAATTTTCAAAACCCAAGTACAAAAGTAAAGGTCAACGGGGAATAGTCTGTTAATATTACACTTTCCTGAGGAACAAGAACGTTGCTGCCTCTCATTTGGGCCTACAGAAACAGAGTCTCAATATAAAATGTGCTTTACCTGCTCATGCTTGGTTTTATATCTGAGACAGCAACACAGTATCTGTGCTTTCTGGATGACACACAAACAGTTTCAGAAGTATCAAATTTCAACTACCTTAAGTCAATAAGCATAAACACAGCTGATCCTTTAAATCAGGGTGACAGTCTACTGCGAAGTGCTGTGCTCACTTGCAATAAAGACCCAATTAAATGGTTAGGGGTTTATTTGAATGAGTCTTTGCACGATCTGTATGAGTAACTTCCTGTATCGATTGGACACCTTACTTAAAGATTTATACAGTAGGCGCTCTAAAAATATCATGTTTCGGAAGAATCTTGTGTCTCAAAATGAACTTTGTCTCACACCTCGTGTGGAGGCCTATCGCTAACAGCACGCTCTCTGAATTGTTCCAAAGCCAGCGACTTCCTTAGTAGGCTTGCAGCAAAACCCCATGATGCTTAGCACATATGCTAAATTGACAGAGCTTTCTCTCATCCAACTGTTTGTTGGTTTACATCAGAGTGATCTCCGAGCCAATTTTCTCATCAGGATATTTTAAAGGCTTGCATCATAGCCACCACCACACCTAGACACTCACTAGCATCAGGTCAAAGAAAATGTCCACTCCAGCTTACTAGCCAACTTTAATTACCACAGAGTCACTGTCTCACCCAACCAGATGGAATGCTAATCCTATATGGTCTTTGAATTACACTGCCATCAGTGAGCCCTTTTGAGGTGAGCAATAAACTGGAGACCATAACCAGCAACACAAAATGTTACTGAATTTGAAATCATATGCATTACCCTCGATTTTTGTTTTCCTGCACATGAATGATGAATAAATCTTGATATCAATGTTTACTACCAGTTGGCTACCACAAACCTTTTGCTGATAGAATGGTTGCACTACTATAAGGAGACAAATTCTGAATGCACAGTAATCCGATCACCACATATTTTACACGTTTCCATGATGATATATAATGGGCCTAGAAAGCTACACTACTTCCATTTCAAATCTATTGCTGCACCCTGATCACCCACGTTGTTAGTGTTGTGTTTATGGCACGGGGATCGAGAGGTTGTCATGAGAATGTGTGCTATGCTTAGAATGTTCACTATAATATGGAAAAACAATTGGTCCTAGACTGATTTAACACGCAATTGAGTCAAGAGATACTTTTTGATTTTCAATACAATTCTAGGCATGTATAAGATCAGCACAACGTACCAAATACGAAAAGATTTTAAATATGCACCTTCGAAAGGAGAATAACGGCACCCACTGATCTATGAAAACATCTGTTATTTATTCACAGAAACATATTGAAAAGGTAAACATATTACCACGAATAATAGGAGTTATAGAGAGGTTGCTCCGAGGGAAAGGGGTGAAGGAGTAGTGCTCATGTGTAAAATAGAAAAAAAGGTAAAAGAAAGGGATTTTTTCACAGTGAAGGTAGTTCAAATGGCGAAGCATACAATAATTCTAATCAGACCTGGTTGTAAATAGAATCAACACCAGTTCATTACGGCCTGTCATTCAATAGTCATTTACGTTGTTGCTCTTAATAATTTAACAAGCAATTCAAAGAGGTATCATCTGTAGGTTGGACGGGACAACAGTGGCATAAGGTACAGGCCCATTAGGGATGGATGTCGACGTTTCGACCAGACTTAGTGCGTAGAGGGTGATTAGATCCTCAGCTTGCGGGTCTTTCTCAGGACAGGGGAAGGGTGGGAGGCAACCTATGGGAACAATTATGAGGTCGGATTTAATATCAAGTTGTTTGGTGTAAATGGAGATGTCCTGTAAGTGCCTGGGATACGGACCTATTTCAGGTGCCCGTAGGTTACTGGCCCTGGTCACAGCTCCCGGGGTTGGGTATTCTGTAAAGATGATGAAGGTGCATTTATGAAACGCATTCGGAAGGGTGATCAATCAATGAAAAGTAAACCTGCATTTGGCTTACCCGCATCATAGTTGCGGTGTAGCACTAATTTCAATCGCAGGGTATCGGGGAACCCAGAAACAGCCAGTCAAAATACCGGATGAAGGAGGGATGAATACCGTTGAAGGGGAACAAATCACCCCCACAAATCTGTAATTTATAAAACCAAAGTTAGGGGCCCACTTCGCTGAAAACGAAAGAAGAAAGGCCTTGTGTGAAGCGCCTTCTAACTCAAATACCTTAAAGAACTTCTGGAGCTGCCCGGGAGTTGGTCCTTCGCTCGTCACAATACGGCAACTATAACTCCTATTATTCGTGGTAATGTGTTTACCTTTTCAATATGGTTCTGTGAATAAATAACAGATGTTTTCATGGATAATCAGTGGGTGCCGTTATTCTCCTTTCGAATGCGCAGATTTAAAATCCTTACGTATTTGGTACTTTGTGCTGATCTTATACATGCCTAGAATTGTATTGAAAATCAAAAAGTATCTCAACTCAATTGCATGTTAAATCAGTCTAGGACCAATTGTTTTTCCATATTATACGATACCCAGGACCGCGGACAATGATTGGGTTACCCCTTTAGTTGATAATGGCTAGAATGTTCACTAGGCAGCAGCGCTGGAATGTGGTGACGTAGGGTGGTTGAGAGAACGGGCAAGACTGTTCAAGAGGAAAGATGTGTTGCTGATGCCCAGGTTGGAGTCATGGAATAAAGAGCCTAAATCCTTCACTCAGAGTGGATTCACACTTAAAGTGGCGACAAGCGGCTCAAACCCTATGGACTCACGAGGTTCGTCCATCGGCCATTTCACAGGAACCTTAAGACTACAATAACCTTTCGATGCTACGCAGCTACAGTTGTGGGCATGGCATACTTTTACTATATACTTTAAGCATTAATAAGCCTTTCAGGGATGTTACTGTTAAGTGCACTCTCCTGTAACAGTTATTGATCTCGCGCAACAGTGGATCTATTCCTCGCGGAGGATTCCACTCGCTCTGCTTACACGTGTGTAGTGTTGTAACGTACATCATTGGCTTTTGCTGGGCCCCGAAAAAGAGGGACACACAGGAGCGGGTGTGAGGGCGGCCATTCTGAACAGGGCATTCTCCCTTTATTCACGGTGATATGCACACCATTCTGGTATGCATGTCAGTGAAACTAAAGAAGGCAAATAACGCGCACCAGAGATTCCAGAGAGCGGTCACACGCACACCAGGTATTCAACCCGTCACAATTTTGTCAGGTGCCAGTAATTCCAGGATTGGTGACACGCACGCCTATTAAAGTGTCAATGGTTCCTCGTTGAACGGTGACACGCACACCAGGATTCTGAAGCGTGCTTACATTTCAAAAAGGTGAAGCGCACTGCAGCAACTTGGGGGAGCTTAAGATAGCTACGCGCACCAGTGAATTCTAAGAAATTATTGACACATTCTTCAAGTATTTAAAGAATGCCAGTGGTTTTCTCTGAACGGTGACACGCACCCCAATACATTTTACGCGTATTGCGCATAGTTCAAATGGAGATGCGCAGACTAGTGATTTAAGTGTCCAAGTCTTAGTAACTATTTGGCATATAAAAGTTGATTTCCCACTTACTTATTCTGTATTAAGAAGAGTCATAGGTTTCCATGGCTAATATGAATCTACCTCAGCCATTTACGATAACAGAACTTACCTTGAAATGAGGAGTGGAAAGAATATTTTGTGAATTACATTTCCACATTTGATAATGAAGATCTTTCACCTAAAAGAAAAAAAAAGCATAATATGATATTGTCTAGGAGATTTGAAAATAAACAACCAATTGGAGAAGAAACCCCGCTCGGAGATGAAAGGGATGCATTTATGCATGCCTTAGCTGATCTTGAAGCACATTTTTCACCTATTGTGTGCAAGGCGATTGATTGCAATAATTTGTATCATAGGAAGCAAGGGGATAACGAAAAAATTGAAGATTTTGTTGCAGCAGTAAGTAAATTAGCTCTTGCTTGCAGATTTGGGAGGGTTGGAGGACGAGTTGGTCAGGGACCAGGTAATAATGCACTGAAATAATCCCACTTTACGGTATAGACTATTGGTTCATGGGGAATCCAGCTTACAAGAAGTTGTTTCCATTATTAGCAAAGCAGAGCACATGTCCAGGTGTGCCAAGGCTGTAGTGACAGCAAACAAAACAAGCATTGGCATAGCCAATAGGTCTCGCCTTTGGGACCTTATAAGCGTTTAGTTATCCAGCACAAGATCCTTGGTGCAACAACATCAAGTGTTGCATGGCTAAACACTTATAAGGTCCCAAAGGCGAGACCTATTGGCTATGCCAATGCTTGTTTTTTAGGTGGCAAGTGACCATTTAAGCCACACCATGCAATACCACAGTTTAGCAATAAAAAAATGCGCCGGAAATCTAATCACATTCAACTTAGCAAGGGTTCTCAAAAAAACAGTTTTGTGAAATTGCCAAGTAACTCCACTTTTTGATCACAACAGTTGCTCACAAGTGGTTTTGTTGCCCGTCTTTATCCAACACCAGCAACATGTTTGTCTACCTACAAAAAAAAGAAGTGTCCAGGAAACAAGTTCAGTTGTTACCTACAACCAAAAACATCACGGCACTACGTCATCCAAAAAAACAACAACATTATCACCAATAGTCTCCACCAAGGTCTTGGATGCGATGAAGGAGATAGCCAACTCAACTCACTAAGGCCATGAATAAGAGTGATGGTATTGCCCTTGGATCGTTCATTCAAAGGGGGTACTCCGTGCCATGGTGAAACGGCTGCAGGGGGAGGAAGAGCAAACAACACATCCCGGTCTAACGCTACTCATACACGGACCTTGTCTGACCACATGACGCCCACCTTTAACTACCCTCACCACCACCCCAAAAAAAACACTCTCCTGATCTACAGTGGATTGGTCCTGGAATCAAATACCCAGTATTGCCAGGTCCATGTGGCCAAACCAATTACAAATCTAAGAATTGCCAGATTTTGATGCAAGGATACTGGATGGACCCAGATTCTGGAACCCTCGTAGCCCACACCAAAACCCATCAAACTTTTAATGAGGGTCTAAGGTAACACCATGGGTACTGGTAATGCCAAGCAAAGTACGTGCAGTAGCTGTCACTATGTTTGCAGATAATGGTTTGTGAATGAATCATATTCTATTGCTAAGCATATTTCTTATTTAGTACCAGGTATGCACGATCATTTATTTTGTATTCCTGGCACTTCAGTTTAATGGAAATTACTGAATGCAGGTTACAAATGTATTGTATACAGCCGACTTCTGAAACGTGGCATCGTCCATTTCTGTAAATCTTGTGATAGAACTGCAGATAGTGTGACCAAACTGTGTGATCCTCGGCACAAGTCTACATTCCTGTACTTTAGTCTGCTTAGCTGGAAAATTTTGGAGCAGAAACAATTGCGGCGGATATAGAAATAACCTCATACAACAAGCATTGGCATAGCCAATAGGTCTCGCTTTTGGGACCTTATAAGTATTTAGTTATGCAGCACAATATCCTTGGTGCAACAACATCAACTGTTGCATGGCTAAACACTTATAAGGTCCCAAAGGCGAGACCTATTAGCTATGCAAATGCTAGTTTAACTTGGTGTGGCACCCTTGTGCCATACCTCTGGTAGCACCGCATGATCAATATTACCATGAGAAAGTGTGCAGTATAATAAGATTCAGAAAGGCGGTTACTTGCAGGGGCATAGTACCCAACTCCTTGTAATAAAATGGTTAATAATCTGCATCTTCGAGGATCTACAAGCCCAGGAAAATATATATTTTTTTAAAATACTTGCTGTGAGATTTCTGCTTTGCCTTTGTGTTTATTTTTCAAACGGGAAGCCAGTCAACTACCTAAATCCTTGCGAGGACTAGGGAGGAGGGCCTTGGTACCACCATAATAAAGACTACTGAATGAATCATCATACACCATGTTGTATTACCAATAGTCTCAATGTACCCTGTATATGTTCCTTAGATTGAAACTGTTCCCGTACTTTTTCCTGACAATCAAAAATATACTACCCCATCCCCATAGCTCACACCATACACACACATCCCTCACACACCTCTATGCGCTCGCCACGTTTATGCTGCAAAAAGCACTCAAGTGTAGTTTTATAATAAACAATTTATTTCATATTCATTATGTTTATTTTAATATACAGCCTTATTACCAATTAGTGGTGTCCCTGCTCTATCGAGGTAAACAGGGCACGTATAAAAGTAATAGAGTGAGTGTAGCGCACTCTTTAAACACATTTGCGTCTTGGCGCTGGGGCCCTAGTAGCCACGAAATATGATGGCGTTTGTGGTCTGTAGGCTAAAAGCTATAACACTGCGGGCTCCTAAACACTATGATAAACTTCAACAATCTTCATCTTCGGGATCACCATTCTCATCCTCCTCACCAGTACAACCCCACCTCAGCACTAGTGCAGCCCCACTTCAACAGCAACTCAGCACTAATGCAGTACCACAACTATCCGTTCCAATTCAACCCACATATTCCACTCCAAACTATATACATCTACTCCACTATAAAAACACATAGATAAAACACATTGCCAATTACAATAGCTCCACCTCTCGCAAATGCGAGACCTATTGCATTGCAAATGCTTGTTCACCTCTGAAGTCAGCAGCATTTCCTCTAATAGAAATCAACAACGGAAAATAGAGTTCAATTCATCTTAGCAGTTTGCCTCTATGTTGGGTGTTTGCAGGGCCTGTTGTGTGTCTGGCTCTTCAGTTCCTAGGGTCGATTAACAGATAAAGCTGCTTAATCATCCGGAGAGGGATACCGTAAACATTGCCAATGAGAGGGGTCCCGTCTGCACCTGGCGAGGCGATATGAAAATTCCAGTCACCCCGATTTCAAGAAGTCTAGTGAGAATCATATTTGGTGCCCCACGCCCTAATACCACCTCTTCAAATTCTCTCACTACCACCGGGCAAAAGTGCCCCTCTTCTCTCTAATTATAAGTTGTTGCTATACACAGTGCCCCCACCACCCCTCCATGTCAGCGCTCCTATACAGGTCAGCGCCAGTGCGGCTGCAACGGTCGCACTGCCCTAAAGCCAGCCCTGCCCTGAATTCCAAATGCTCATGAAATTGCAGCACCGTGTACTTTTAACTGATTCAGGAGCGCCTACTGTTCTTTTATTTCACACAACTATGCTAGCAATTAGTCCTCAAGAATAGCATGAAAATTCAGCCCTAGTCTATCTGCTTGTGCACTTCCGGCTATGGTTCGTCGGAGACCGTGAAACAACTGATGGTGTTGGTGTGCCAGGTATCCAGCGGGCTTGGGCAAGCTCGGGTGGTATCCTCGGGGAAACGTCAGCCCGTCTGCACTGCGGAACCCCTCAGTACGTCAGCGTGGGCGGTTCTCGCGGCGGGCCGTCAGGAGACGTGGGAAATGACGTGATGTGCTTGGCTGGGGCAGCCAAGTAACAGTATGGAGGGCTGGCCTTGATTCGGACATTTAGAGGGGCACTAGCAGCACCACTGCCCATCAACTAACAATGTATACCGAAAAGGAAAGTCACACGGATGCTAAACTAAAAAAAGCACTGCTAAACAGTGTCGACGGGGATCACCTTCACACAAGAGAAAAGTTCAGGTCTACACAACTATACAAAGCGAACCCCAACACTGCAAGAGCAAAGGCCTTAAAACATAGTTTGAAACCTAGCTCTCCTTGAGCAACTAAAATGGTAGGAACTGCTTGGAGGCAGGAGCCACCGCTCTCCACTGCCACACTCAAACATTGGTAAAGACATTAGTGTGACACTACAAAGCAAACAAAATGAAGCAAGCGATTTCACCCATGAACCATTGGTTCGGCATTTAGTTTACAAAAAAAAAAAAAAAAAAAAAAACAGGCCACCACGCAATATATTTCGAGACCAGCAGCCAGAGATCAACTTACATGGAGACTTGCATCCAGGAACCCAGCTCGGCGTCTGTATTCAACATCTGAATCATTATGCGACTTCCCTTCCGAGACATGTTCCAAAGTGAATTCGAAAGTCCGCAGTCGGCTCGAGGAGCTGATCGCGGTTAGTTGGCAGCATTCAGTTCACCTCTCCAGCTGGGAGGATTCAGCACTTCCATGCAAGTGCCACAATCCTCAGCTATGCAAGAGTCGCCTCTGAAGAATGCATCTGTGCCCTAAAATAAACTGGCCGACGAAAACGTACCCACATGCACCACCTACCTCCCAGCCTTCCTTGTAAAGCAACATGGGATACGTTACGTACTTGTAAAACCCAAGCTTCTGTAGGAATAGATGCACACTTGGTAAACTAGAACGAGAGGAAGCCAGCACTCGACACACAGGAGAGAGCTTCCTGCAACTCTGGGTCCGTCGCGCGCTCGCATGCACTGTTTAAAGTGAAAGCACGCCGTGAGCCAGAGTTGAAGGAAGCTGGCGTGAACAAGATGGCGGCGGGCTGTCCACTGTCCCACGGACCCGCGCATGCTGTCTGCTTTGGACAGATGGCGAGAGCAGCCATCTTTGTCCATGCAGGCGCGTGCATGAGGCCACGGTGGAGAATGCGAGCGAGCGCGGCAGCCTGCTGAGCTGACCACACGCTTGTGCACCATGGCCTTTTGCTTGCGGGTAACCGCAGGGAAAAGGCCATGACGCACAAGCGTGTGGTCAGCTTTTTGAAACCCCTTACTTAAAGTCTTGCCAGAGCAGCGCTTGCGCGCTACTCGAGGCTCGACCTAAAAAGGAATTCTTACATAGTTTAATACTGTGTCTTGCCAAACTAAAACACATCATTTATTGTGTGACGTACAGGATTAGGCCTGCTCAGATCATGGTTTGGCTCTAAATGACACGCCAGACTCCTGGCTCGTCTCTCGGTACGAGTATGGAGGCACACCCACCTATGTGTGTGATTGTGTGCCTGTGACTGTGTCTACATGACCGGCTTCTGGAGTTAAAGTTACCGACCCAGAAACAGAAGTAGATACTTTACTTCAAATACTTTCCTGTTTGAAATATTATACTGCACTTGAAGCGCATTTAAAACAAGTAACGGCTTTAATTATATTGAAGTACAACAATAATGCAAACTGCTTTTCTTTGCTAAAGCATTTAAAGCAAAACCAGTGGTTTATAGCTACACGGACAAGAGATTTCCCTTCCCAAATTCGCAGGGGTTGATGGCTCACACTCACAGCACTAAAGACCTTCAAAGGGACGATAAGAGCTTGGACATACTGCCTAACTCTAAATACAAAGCGCCTATTGGTCAATTCTGTTGCCTGTTTAAGTTTATTTAACACCTTGTGGTGACACCTACTCTGGGCTTGACAAGGGCAGCTGGTGGATGATTCTTATTTATAACATAGGAACATAATAAAAATAAAATAATTTAAAAAAAAGTGCACAGGACAGATTACGTAATTTTTTACGGTTTTTGAAGCAAAGGAAGAAACGCCGAGCTTCCTCTGAGAGGAAAGCGTGAAGAGGGCTGCGACGACAGATCCGACACGTAAACGTAAAGTGCTGAGGTGATTAGAGAGTCGGGAAGAGAGCCCTCGTGTCTGGAGATCTGGCCGCCTCTCCAGTGCATTCCTTCAGAAAGTAACTCTCAATCATTCCCCAAAAGCTGGCCCTGCTGCAATACTGCCTTAAATGGGCATTCGGAGGACGCGGGCTTTGAAAACAGATTAAAAACATTTGTGCCGGGCTCATCGCGGAGGCGGGGCTGCTCGGACTGGCCGCGTGAAGTCGGCACGGTAGGACCTGGTAAAGGAGGGAGAACCCGGCAAGACGATGTGTGGAGAGAGGCGGGGGTATCGAAGACACCGGGTGAAGGGAGGGCTTCCTGACAGGGAAACAAAGCGCTGTCTGGAGGGAGGGGTACCGACAAGACACCGGCTGAAGGGAAGGCTTCCCGACAGGGAAACAAAGCGCTGTCTGGGGGGAGGGGGGGTACCAACTAGACATCGTCTGTAAGGAGAGGGCACCACCAGAGAAATAAAGATATAGTCTCGCGGGAGGGGGCACTAACAGAAAGAAAGACTTTGTGGAGGGAGGGGGCACACAAAGACTCTGTCTAGAGAGACAGAGGGCACCGACAGGGAAGTAAGGGCATTGTTTGAGGACAAGGGGAATTCGACAGAGAAATAAAAATACAGTTGGAGAGGAGGGGGCACCGTCAAGGAAATAAAGGCATTGTCTTTAGGGAAGGGGCATTAACATACCAATTAAGTTATTGACTGGTCGGGAGAGGGCATGACAAGAAAATAAAGGCATTGTATGGCGCGCGAGAGCCATGTCTTAGGAAGAAAGTGGTCATAGAGAGGCACAGAGATTCATTTAAAGCCTGGGAAGGGCCATAGCAAGGATTTAATAAGGGCATAAACTAAAGACAGAGAAACACAATTTAGTGGGCACAGAAAAAAAAGGCATCACCCACATTAACAAGCATTGGCCGTGCGCGAAAGTGAAAGCAGCGCGACGCGGCGGGGGAGGGGCGGAGGAGCGTGAAAGCAATCAAGTGAGAGGAAAGACAGATGGCGCCTGATCGGGCGCTGAAAGCTGGCGGTTGCGCGCGTGCACGCTATCGTGAACGCAAGCTGGTCGCCAGCAAAAGCCACTGCTGTTTGCACTTCCAAAACCCGCTTACTAAAACTCTCGCCGAGAGCAGCGCTAAGCGCTGGCTCAGGCGAGACCTAAAAAGAGGATGGAGGGAATGTTAAAAATTGTACGGAAGAAACCCATCTCAAAAACTCAACAAGTAGGCACTAACGGGGGGGGGAGAAGATACGTTCAAAACAGAAACAAAATCCTAGTGCAAGAATGGGGGATCTTAAAGGCAAATGTTACTGCTGTGGTAGTTACACTCACTTGGCATACAAGAGGTGCCCGGCTCTAGGACAAAAATGCTCAAAGTGTGGCATTATGGGGCACTATGCAAGGGTGTGTAGTAAATCCAAAATAATCAAGTGTGTTGTGAAAGAATATGATCAAAGTGATCGCTCTAACTCTGAGAAAGAGGGTATCCAAGTGTTATGTGTTCAAGACAAGGTGATGGAGATTAATGGTCATAACAGAAAGAAACCTATTTGAGATATGTTGGCAGGAGGAGTTCATGTGGAGTTGGTAGCCAACCCAGGGTCACCTTATACCACTGTTAAAAAAAGAAGTATGGGCAGAACTTTTTCTACCCAAGATAGGCCCTACTTTAGAAGAACCGGACATTAGTCCCCAAAGCTTCATAGGAGAAAATATAAATTTTCTTGGGTTCCGTAAACTGCTGCTCAAATTAAAAGGCAAGGAGGCGGATTGTAAAATGTATGTTGCCAAAAAATGGATCAGTGAGTGGGCCTGGTGGGACCAAGCAGAGTCATACATATTATTGGATCCCAATAGTTCGGATCCTGTGTTGGTGGTCCATGATTTCAAACAATGAGTACAGGCATTAGAGAAGGAATTTCGATCAGTATTCTGTGATAAAGTGGAAGAATTAAAAGGATTCGTCCACAGGATCGTGTTAAGAGGATGCATGTCCCTGTATACATAAAGTGAGACACATTCCCCTTAGCGTCAGGAAGAAAGTAACTCAAGAATTGAACAAATTTGAGAAATCTGGCATCATTGAACATGTAGGGTAGTATTGTTGGTGCGCAGAAGGCTAATGGGCTTGTTCATTTATGTGTGGATTTAAGGGAATTAAATAAAAACATCTTTGTGGATATGTTTCCCTTACCCCACATTAATGAACTTCTGTGGATAACAAAGGGAATGAAGTGGTTTTTCACTATTGATCTCACCTCTGCATACCACCAAATACTTTTACACGAAGAGAGCAGACATCTCACTGCTTTTATTACACCCATTGAAATGCTTCCAGTGCAAGAGAGCTCCATTTAGCTTAGCCTCGGCCATGTTTCAGAGGTTAATGTACCAATTGTTTCGAAAAAGGAGGAAAAGTCATTCTTTCAAGATGACATTTTTATAGTGGGAAAAGAAAGGGCAGAACATGATGAGGAGTTGAGAAAAGTGTTAAGGATTCTGGAGGAGTATGGATTAACAGCTGAAATGTCTAAATGCAAATTTGCAAGGAACAAAGTTACATACTTGGGGCATGAGATTAGTTCTAAAGGCATCACACCGAAGACCGAACTAGTAGAGATCAAAGAGCAAGCTTCTATACCCCAAAGTAAAGATGAGATCCGTTCCTTTCCTTTCTTAGGATTGGCGGAATTCTATTCCAAGTTAGTATACAATTTCTCCTGAAAGAAATTACCCAATTAGGCAGTTATGAAAACAAGCATTGGCATAGCCAATAGGTCTCGCTTTTGGGACCTTATAAGTGCTTAGCCATGCAACAGTTGATGTTGTTGTACCAAGGATATTGTGCTGCATAACTAAATCCTTGTTAGGCGAGACGTATTGGCTATGCCAATGCTTTTTATTCTTCTTAAAGGACAAGCAGTGCTATCAGGCTCCGGCTGCCACTTAGTCCACCGCAGGGTAGAAGAGGGGTAGAAGAGGGGTAGAGGGTTTTTCACTTTCAAGCATTTGCAATGCAATCGGTCTCGCCTTTGGGACCTTATATGCATTTAGCTATGCAGCACATTAGCCTGTGTGCTGAAACATCTACTGTTCTTTAACATGGAGGGAAAATAAGCACCAAACTGCGTGATTTGCATGGAGTTCCAAAACTTTCTCCACCCCCTGCTCGTACACAGACTCGGTTGAGCCTTACACAGAGCATCACACAAACAAGCAACACAGTAGCCCAACTACTAGCCCGAGTACACACACAGCCAGTAGCACTTCCCTTGCCACTCCTCCTCAACTAAACGCCTACACCAACGTAAAGAAAACACAATACGCCACCTGATACGTCCTCAAGCCTTTTCCTACCAATCAAATGGCACACTTAGGAGGACCCACAAAGCTCCCACTTGCTGCTCTCTTCTTGTTCCTCCAGCTCACCGAAGACCAGCATCCCTGTCCCTGTAGTGCCCTTTCTTTTCACATAAGGAAACTTTCAACTAGCAGAGGTCCTCCACTCGCACTAATCCATCTCATGTTTCCTCTGCTTGTCACAATGAAGTTTCAAGTTTATTTTTTATTGATTTTGACATACCCCGCGGTCTACAATCAGCATATTAAAAAGATTGGTAATCAAAATACATAAAATGTTCCTTATCATTCATAAGTCCAAATAATATTACATCCATTCAATAAACAGGTGAAAAACATTTTTTAAATGTGCACACTACAAAACACAAATTTATTTGCGTTTTCAAGTTATTGTTATTTGCATTCGACGTTTTCGTCTGCATGCTTTTGTATCTCTCCATAAACCATTATTTGGAGTCTGTCCCTCTGTGTCATAGTTCAACCTCCAAACAGAAGAGAGGTTTGGGGCAGCAAAATGGTATGGGTGGCCGCCAGAGAGGAATAGGTGGACAGCATAGAGAGATGGGTAGACTTGAAGAGAGGTTTAGGGCAGTAGAGTGGAATGGGTGGATGCCAGAGAGGAACTGGTGGATGTTTTAAAGATATGGGTGGAAAGTAGAGAGGTTTGAAGACAGCAGAGAGGAAAGGATGGACAGTAGAGAGAGGTGAATGGACTATAGGGTAGGATAGGTGGACAGTAGGAATGGATGAGCTGACTGTACAGGGGGTAGGTGGACAACAGAGAAGAATAGGTGGACAGCATAGAGAGATGGGTAGATGGCAGTGAAATGTGGGGAAAGCAAAGAGGGATGCGCGGACAGTAGGGAGAGGTAGATGGACTTTAGCAATGGGTGGGCTAGCTGTACAGAGGGACGGGTGGAAAATAGGAATAGAGAGGTGGGGGAAACGTAGAGTGTGATGGGTTGACAGTGACGGTAGGTGAACAGTAGAGGGGGTGTGGGGGGGGGAGTAGAATTGATGTGGCTTTCGAGATTAAAGGTGAGATAAACCGCTAGTCATGGATCGAGGGAATGACATCCGGGACCATGGGGAGATAAGCAAAGAGAGTGGGCCAGAGGCAGGCTAGGGGCAAGAGACAGCAGCAATTAGTATGTAAAGAGAGAGTCATTAGGGCAGATATAAACAGAAGGGAAAGAGAAAAGTGTGGGGGGGGGGAGCAGATGGAGGAAGAGTGACAGATATGTTGAACGATAAAGGGTACCAGCAGAGGAGACAGAGAGCAGATGACGGGCGCCAAAGGAAGAGCAACAGCAGGACAGGGGGCGAATTAACAGAGGATGGGTCAAGAAGCAGCAAAGGGAGGGTGCAAGAAACAGCAGAGCTAGACGACGCGGAGGGATGGGGGGAAACTACAGTAACAGGGAAGATATAGGAACAGCAGGGAAGACGAGGTCACGGAATTTTCAGAGGATAGGGAAACAGCAGACGGAGAGTTGGGAGGAAAAAGTAGAGAGAAGGCGAGCGAAGATGTGGTGTAATGGCAGAGGCGCTGCTTTTGGAACTGGTGCTCATGTAAAGCGCTCCAATACCTTCGGGTTGACTTTGCGCTATATAAAACCGGCAAAAAAAAACAAAAAACATACGGGTGCGGACTAGAGGGAAAGACAGAGAAACAGCAGTGGGGGGGGGCAAAGGAGAGGCAAATGGGGAGGGGCAGAAACAGCTGGGGGAGAGCAACGGAAAGGACAGAGAGAAAAACAAGAGTGACTGATGCAGTGAGGTAATAGCGGAGGAGAGCAACAGTATAGGACGAGATAAACCAGCAGCGAAAGAGACGCAATGTGAGAGGGTGAAGCTGCAGGTGAAGAGAAACGCGGGCAGTGGTAGGAAAGAGAATGCAAGAGCTGACGCAGAAGCCGGAGGTAAAGGCAGAACAGTGGGGGAAGAAACGCAAGAGAAGAGTTAAACAAGCGTGCGCGCCTCACGCTGCAAGTTTAAAAAAAAAAAAAGGGGGGGCACGTCTGGCGAGTGGTGTGCGCGCACCATGACGAGAGAGGAAAACCAGATGGCGCCTCTGCTCGTCATTGTGCGCGTAACTGCACGCTCTATGCCAGCCAAAAAGCTGTGGTAGCACTTTTAAATGCCCACACACTAAATGTCTCGCCAAAAGGCAGTAAATTTGTGTGGTCAAAAAAAGTGTGTAAAAAAGCTTTCGGATGTATCAAAAAAGGCATTTGTAAGGCTCCAGCATTGCAAGGATTTGATCCTAACTGCAAAAGTATCATCACCACTGATGTCAGTTGCAAGGGACTCCGAGCTGAGTTATCCTAGGTTCAAGAAGATGGAATGGAACAGGTTGTTGCATTCACTTCATGAGCTTTGACTACAGAGGTGAAATACTCGGTAATTGAAACAGAAACATTGGGATGTGTGTGGGGCCTTATACATTCCAGGCAGTTCATTTGAGAAACTAGAGTTTTAGTGAGGAGCGATCCCAAACCTTTGACTAAGGCTCTTAGCTCACGTGTCTTAACAATGTTTCACCAAGGATGGTCTATGCAATTGTTGGATTATGTGTATGAAGTCAGATATGTTCCAGTGGCTCATCACAAAATTGCAGATTTTCTAAGTAGATTACCATTACCTGTAAACGAGAATACCAGTAGTGAATGGGACGAATGTATGGTAGCATTAGTGCTTCCTGAGGAACTAGAGAGCATTGATGCTAAAACATGGTTATCTTTCCAGGAACAAGATAGTGCTCTGCCAAAATCATGAAGTATGTTAAGGAAGGATGGCCAGATAAGAAGGTTTTGGAGAAGGAATTTATTGTATTTTGGGAAGTTAAAGATGAATTGTCAGTAGAAGATGGTTTTCTTTTGAGAGGAATAAGACTAATCCCACATAGGATTTTACGTTGGAAAGTTATCAACTCGTGTCACGAGGGTCACTTGGGGATTGTAAAAACTAAAGCAAGAGTTAAGCAATCTTATTGGTGTTTAGGTGTTAAAGAAAATGGAAGGATTGTGAGAGAGGTTGTAAAATGTCTGAACTAAAAAAATGTCAGGGTTACATTTAATCCACTCTTACATCCTGCGGAAGCGCTTTGAATGCCGTGGGAGCGGATAGGCGTTGATATATTTGGCCCGGTACATGATTGGTATGGGAACTATAAACTCATTTTGATAGCCATAGATCATTTCGCTCAATAGCCTGAATTCAAAATAGTAAGGAAAGCAGATGCAGAGGAGGTGGTGACATTTTTTAAAGATTTTTTTTGTAGAGAAGGTTTCCCAAAATCCTTGAGAGTGATAATTGAGGACAATTTATTTCTGATGTTTTTAAAAAAAAACATATGGTGATAACTGGTATAGAGCATAAAACTACTACTGCCCATTATCATCCTGAAGGAAGTGGCAGTGTGGAACGGTTCAATAAGGTGATCAAAGGCATCATTGAATTGGCAAAAAGTAATTCCATGAATTAGGAGGAGGAACGGTTTAAAACAGTAGGAGCCTATAGGATTATTCGCTGTGACTCAAATGCACATAGTCGGTTTGAATTGATAAGGGGGAGAACTCCTCGTACCAAAGACAACATGGGTTGGTTATATAGGACCGGAAACGTGGATTGGTCACCCAGGGTGGTAAGAGAACGGATGAAAGTGAACCAAATTAAACAAATATAGATATGATTCATCACATGGTGTAAACAAACAAAAAAGTCATACGAAACAGTTAGCACCAAAAATGGAAGTCTGTGGAGAAAACTGCAGAATTACATGATTGAGCAGCTCAGAAAGTCACACTTTTGTTCACGGTCTACGAGTCGATTGACTCACGTAGACTATGGATTTCATTAACCATTAGACGCCGGAAATAAAGTTACAGAAGATGAAAAAAAACATCATTTTGTTAGGTAATGTCGGCTTCTGAAAGCCACAAGCCAAGGTTGCACAATACTCAGAGGTTAAAGTGTACAACATGCTGCAATACCCCGGGATATGTATTGCTCCTGAAAGGTAGAGCTCAAAAGTTAATATTTTTCATTTAAGAGTTTTTGTACATCAGGCCAGCATGAAAGAGTCTGCTGGAACTTCTTCCAACTACACAGCCTGCTGAATATATGAGAAATTCTACGTACAATACTATACGCTGTTTGTATTTATAAAACCTGAGTGGTTTGAGAAGCGACAATGAAACACCACCATTCCCCGAGACACGTCATATTTTCTAAATAATCCCCAAGCAGTGCGTTTTTTTTCTGGGAAATGCTTGTACAATCTACAAGCCACACAAACAAACATGTAGACTGAAGGAAAACTCAAAGGTCACTAGACAAGATGTTGCAGCCGGTCACACGGACTCACAAAACACACTGGGGCACTCACAGAAAGTGACATTTTCAGGAAGACAATGCACGGTGTTTGGCACTGCACCTTCAAGATATATTCACAATCCTGTGTCACATGGCCTGGTCAGATACAAGGGTCTGCATCTGCCATCCCCACCACCCTCACTTTTGCACACTGCCATCGACTGTGTGCAGTGAGTTTGGCTGTCTGCAGAAGGATGGGCACAGTGGGGGTAAAGTTTGACCACTTGTGCCACCGGGGTGCTGTGCACGATCAAAGTCCAGGCACAGCAGGGGTTTGGCCGCCCCATGCCCGACCCCTCACTGCACACAGCCACAACAGAGGGGGAATTGGCGAAATAGGACTTAAAAAAAAGCTGAAATTCAATTAAAAAAAACAAAGATTAAAGTGACATTACAGTCAGGTATGGCAATAAAATCTTACATTATGTTAAAAAGACCTCAGAAAATCACTGTAAAAAGGTTAACTTAATAGTTACGAGTTGAAATAACATTTTTTTTAAAGAAACTGACATTTATTAGTTTACTGAGCTAACTATAACTTGCACACCCACCTTGCACTACTTATGAACTCACATATTACAACACTCATGTAAATAGTGGATGACATAACTAATGACCTCTTAAATGGCATCACTGATGACCTCATACAACCTACTACCCCTCAAATTACTCCATAAACCGTTAGATCAATTAAAATAAACAAAAAGAAGGTAGTAAAGAGCCCACAACCATAAACAGCATAAATTGATTATATGAGCCCGTATGAAATAGAAACAGTGTAGTATTTGAGACAAGTCTGACTCAATATGGTAAAAGTTAATCCGTAGCAGATTCCGTTGGTAGATTGTGTGTGAGGGGGGTCTGCCTCTCGTAAATGGACATTAACACTGTTCTCCATGGTGGTTAGAAGCTTCAGGTATTCCTATGTTTTCAGTCCCTATGTGGTTGGAAAAAGTGTTCTCACATGGGCTCCTAGCGACAGCCTCATTGAGTAAGGTCAAACAACTTCTTCATAGTATGAGTAGCACATGGGGTGCCCAATTAAAAGCATTTCATGTTCTTTGACATTTGAATTTTCTTCCTCAACCGGCTTTCTCAAGGATGGTGTCTTTTAAATCTTAGTCCCACAGGATCATGATGATAGTGGGACAAGAGTTCCTGTTAATTTGAGGCAGCTTCTGTACCCTCAGTCAATAACATTGCATTCCAACTAGAAAAACCTATTCAGGACTCCAGTCTCAGACAGCAACAATAGAGCGAGGTTCTGGGGGTCTTTGCCTTCTACCTCCTTAGTGAATAGCTAACAGTTAACCCTATGAGATCTTTACATCATTTCTAGCCTTCCATCCATGCTACTCTAGTGGTATTGGGCTGTCACCACACCTTCCTTTAACTTGGACAGGCCTGAGTGCAACCTTTTGTTTATTCTATGGTGTAGTCGTTCTATAGATGCACTGGTGCATTGCCAACGTTTCTGAGTTTTGTGGGGCTCTCATTGTATCCTTTTTTTGGGAGGGTGAGAGAGGGAGTAGTCAATCATAAATGAAAAAGATGTACCCACTCTTCTGGTCACTGTGTTTTTGGGATTTCCTGCAATGCATTTCGGCTATACAGCATGTGTTGTTTCTGGCCCAAATTAAGATCCTTCTAAGATGTCCACCGACAGTCCTTTCTTAATGTCTCTTTCCACAATATGTACATTCCCATTTTCAGCATAAGGGCTAATTTGAGGAATCATCCAATGCTTACTTTTTGGAAGGCTTTAACTACAGTCAAATTATTACAATGCAGCAGATGAAGTTTGTCGCAGCAACTTTAGTTGGACAGGCCTTAAAAGTAGAAAGCAAAAGCAAGCAAAATCTTTTAAGATTTTGCTTTTTAAACTGAAGAGGGAATCCTAGCCACAGCAAACAACGCTCTCTTGTGTAGGAGGTGGACTTGTTCCTTTCACCACATGGGCAAAGTGGGTGAAACCACTCTTACCACAGAGTTTTTCGGTTTTAAATCACAGACCGAACCCAAGTTTAGACTGTTGTGACAGCAGAATTGGTTGACGGTGTGAAGCAAGGTGTCAAGCAGCAGGGAGTGTGGCTTGTAGACCCTAGTTTCTCCTGACCCACTTGCTCTGCTCAGTTCCATTATTTCATGAATGTACCTCTACCCATCATTGACCCATCTATGCCCGCCGTACCTTTTAGGACAAACGAGTAACCATGTGCTTGCAAGCTCTCTCCTTAGTTTAAGTCTCACCGATTAATTAATAAAGCAATGCACAACAAAACACAAACTAGGAGCTCCTACTCACAAATACTGTGTAAACATTACTGCAATACAGAGCACAAAATAGTCACGGTCATAAATATGCCCAATTAACAACTCTCTAGCCAGATCTTCAAAGTATCAATCACTAAAAAGCCGAGACATGCGCCCAAAAAAAAACACACACAAAAAAAAAAAAAACACTGGCTGGCCTTCCACTTCGCTGCACGCTTATAAAGCCTGGAATCTAGCATCTAGCTTATACACAAATGATGAAAAGATCTGGCCAGTGTCTGCTCAAATATGAAAAACTCAGGCACCCTGGAACTGCTGTATTATGTCAGACCCTATTTGAATTAAGAACTCGCCACCAACAGGGTTATTACCACTAGAGTTTCTATAAAATAGGGCATTAGCCTTAGACAGCAAGGATTATAAGACCTGCAAGCATCAATATAAAGTCCATCAACTCGGTCCCCTGAGGCAAAGATTTTGCTCGAACAAATATAACAAATAACTGTCCTCAAAGCTTCACCCATTAACTAAAATAATCCAGATAATCTAAATCAATATATGCACCACAAATGTCAGTACACAAACTTATTGCTCTCTTTTGAAATAGGAGAGAGGGGAGCTTTAATATATTCTTTCAGCCCACCATTGCACCATATTAAATGAAGAGCAAGTAAAAATCTCACCGAGCCAGGCCTCAGTGAGGACCACCATAATGTCTCTTCTTTGCGGTGTAAGCTTAATGCTGCCCTGAAATTTTTTATTTCAACACTTCCTAAACAATCAGTCACTGCTGGAAAACAAAATCTACGAATCTGTATTGAGAGGTCTTGGCCGATATTAACAAACAAATTGAGGCTAGCAATCCTTTAAAATGGTCTAAGACAAAAACAAGCAACTCAAATATCTCCTGTGAAGTCCTACTGGATACATTATCTAATATTTTGAGTACTTGATCATCAATCGTCACCAAGTTTAAAGATCTGCTGAGTGACACTTAGAATTTAAGCATGAACCATCCAAATCTAAGCCCAGAGAATATCAATGTGGCATAAGCAGAAATTTACCCTCTACCGCTTCTGATGGGAGCAACATCAACAGAGCATACCATTCGGACTCAAGATCAAATAACATCTCTCCCCCATGATCCTTCAACAAATATGCCAAATGATAGAACTAAGACCAAGCTAAACAGCAGGAAAAAAAGACTATCACTGAAAAAACTTTTAAAAATAAAAAACTCACAAGAAAAGGAAAAAACGAAATCAATAAAGGCTTAAAGCTAAACCAACAAGCTCCAACCCTCTCTATGGAGGCTGAATCTAGAATAGTAACACCTCGAACAGCTTTTAACAAGGTATGACTCCTCCAGCCTTAACCAGTCTTATATCCAATATTTAATCTACATAGCCTTGATCCACTATCACAGTCAAAACAACAAAGATGCCAGAACACCCGCCGAAGGCTCTACAAACCTAATGGATTTAAAAAGTCCCAATAATGATGCACCTAAGTGTCAGTATGCGAAGGGGCAGAGCTTGCCTGGCCCCAAGATGGCCATCTGATAGGAGAGGTCCTTCGGCCGAATTAAACTTTCCTAAATTATCCATTGCCATTGCATCACAATCTACATTTATACATTGTGTCCCCTGCTCAGCCTGCTGTGGAGCACTGTATCGGCTGGAGAGGGCAGGCTGAGACTGCCCCGCGAGCGGCGAAGACGAGCTACTGCCGCCTTGGTGCTCCGCGGGGCCTGTGTAGTGCTCAG
Source organism: Calotriton arnoldi (assembly GCA_963921515.1). Lineage (NCBI taxonomy): Eukaryota > Metazoa > Chordata > Amphibia > Caudata > Salamandridae > Calotriton > Calotriton arnoldi. The sequence goes on from CAWUFW010001300.1 coordinate 2,804,496, forward strand.
CATATGCTGGTGACGAGCCTACGCACCCAAAAAGCAGTGCCCAGGTGCGGCTGGGAGCTCCGCGAGGCCTGTGGGGCGGCCTACGGCACTTTGCCGTTAGAGTCCAGAGTGCGGTGTGGGCCTAGCCGTAAGGTGTGGGATGCTGCGGGTGACACTCCGGGAGCTTGAGGAGGAGGGCCTACACTGTGCGGACTGCCTCTGCGGGTGCTCGGAGTGCCGAGGCGAAGTTGAGCGTGGCGTGTGTTGTGAGCTGAGGAGCACACATTCGAGTGTGTGGACACCACTGGGGTCACTGGAGCTGCGGCGCGGTGGAACTGCTGCAGCTAGCCAGGATCTACCTGTACTGGGAATGGCCTTCTGTGTGAGCTGCCGCAGCTGACTGCCAGAGCCACGGTGGCACATAGTACTTGTACATCCTGCAGTTTTTGGCCATGGTGCCGGCTGGATGGGGACACTTGTGTTGGCAGGGGCATGTGACCGGTCTGTGCCTGGCAGTCTGTGGGCACAGCTTGTTGTGGCGTTTTTGTTTTTGGGCATCTTCTGCTGCAAGGGTGTCCCTGCTTTTTCTGCATGACACCTGCCTATAGGGTGGCACACAGAGATTGGTGGTGGTGATTGAATGGCTCTTGCAGTGGTCCTGAGGAGTGTGTTATCCTGTGCACTATGGGACTGCTCAGAATGGGGAAGCCTGATAAAACACAACCCAAGCTGCAATTCGAACAGCGTAAATCGTCCAGCACAAGAGTGGAGGGCTCGGCGACTACAGCGACTGTGCCCGATGATTCTAGCCCAGTACTGGGTACTGACCGGTGTCAAATCCTGTCTACAATTCAACTTAGCCTTCCCAAAATTGATGGTAATATTGATTTGCTGTCGTATAGAATGGACAGGATGTCGGAGCGTACTGATAACCATGCAACTGCATGGATATGCCTGCTGGAGAGGTGTGTGTCAACCCAGAAAACTATCAAACCACGGCAATCGGCAACCAGAAGCAGATGGAGAAAACCCTGCTGGCCCTGCAAACAAAGGCAGAGGACTTAGAGGCTTGTTCACGACGGAACAATATTTGCATAGTGTGGCTTGCGGAGTCAACAGCTACTGGCCCTATGAACCTTTTGACGAGCAGCTACATATCAAACTACTTGGCCGTGATACCTTCTTAGATATATTTATAGTGGAATGTGCACATCTGTCGCCGAAATTAGTGCCGGGAGCTAGACCTGGCCCATGATTGCGCGTTTACTTAATAATAGGGACTGGGATGCAGCATTACACCTCTGCAGAGAACTGCAGACACTCTGCTACGAGGGGGCGGACTTCTCCAATTTTCTGGATTTCACTCCTCATGTGCAGGAAGCGAGGAGGCAGTTTCTGCCAGCGAAATGCAAATTGAGAGAACTCAAAAATTGAACATACAATACTGTACCCGGCGCGCCAAAAAATAAGGGAAATCTAAAATCTTTAATGATCCTAACACTGTGCAGCAATTCCTCAAGAGGTGCGTGCCCCCCCAAAAAACCTGCGGATAAATCACCAGTGCAGGTCGACAACGACCGGATCTCGACCCACGAACTGGACGAGCAGGACTCCATTGGTTATGGATAACTGGCTGTACACTATAGCACACAGTTTGCATGACATAATGTTGCTATAATTAAGATGTTTATGTCACATCCTCTATTGCTATGACAAATTGTATAACCTGCATGTTGTTGTTTTATGTATAAAGTTTATGGCGGGCAGGATTCCGATTGCACTTATTGGTCGGGATATTTCATTGGACTCTTGCAGTAGAGTGTAAGTTGCATAGTGTGGGCACTTCCGACACTGTCAGATGCGGAAACGCTGGCCTGAATCTTGGTTCCTATGAGTGAGGGGACAAGTCAATTTACCTTTGTTTACTGTATAGATGATGATGGCAATTGCTATTGTTTAAACGGCCCTCCTGTGACGTGGTCTGCAGGAGTGTTTGGAGGGAGTTCTCTGCCTCTATGTGTAGCCACATTGTTTTCTATGGGACATGTTTAGGGTTCTGAGTGGGCAATGGGAGGGATGTTGGAGACCATGTCATTAGTTCGGGGATACGGCGTGAGTGCTGGGAGGGACTTGCAGCATTTTTTCATCTGTAGTATGTCAGCACAAGACACACAGAATACTTGGACAGTACTTACCTCTTTGCATATTGAAATATGTCAGGGAGAAAGTTGGTGCTACAGCGGCAGTTGACAACTCATCTAGAGTATTGTCAAGGTTAACTTTCTTGACCTGAAATGTTAGAGGTTTGAGCGGTAATCGCAAGATTCGTAAGGTGGTGCTGTATTTGCAGCGTCATCAGATTGATGTGGCAATTTTGCAGGAAACACATTTGGCACCGAATACCGGAGAGCTTACGCCAAGACACATGGGGGTGTGTATTGTGCTGCGGGGTTTACAGCGCATGCATGGAGGGTATTGATATGACTAGACGGGGCTGGGGAATTACGCTGCATGAACTTCATGTGGATAAGGGGGGCGGGGGGGAGGGGTGATATGTGGTTGCGCAATGCCATAAAGAGCATTTGGATTTGGTGTTGGTGGGGCTCTATGGACCGAACTAGGACGAACCACAGTTCTATTACTCAATGCATGCTAAGCTTGCTGTTTATGGGGATAACCCTCAGATCAGTGGCGGTGACTTTAAATTGTTTTTATTGGCATATGTGAGTACAAACATTACCTCTGGATGCATGAGCCTTGCTTACACTCGGCTTTCGCATATTTACCACATCCTGGCTCACACAACTCTTCTTATCTTGGTACAAAGAAAAACTTCATATGGCAATAACTCCCCAACTACCCTGCCCTCCCCCCATTCCCGCTCCGGTCTATGTAATATTAACATGGTTACACGGAGAGATTCAATACTGTATCGAGCATCTGAGCTACACACTATGGTCTAGGCATTAGTCCCATCTGGTTCTCCTCTATTGGAGAGTCCCCCGTCCTGGGGCTCCTGGGTCACGGGGGTCTGCTCCGCTCTCAATTCTGCTAGCATAGAGGCCCATGCCAGGAGGTCATCCTCAACCTTATCTTTTCGTACAAACTTCATTCTCACTGATTCCACAGTCACACATATCTCTGATCCATTCCTCGGACAGTCCATACTATGACAACACGCCTCTTGGCCAAGACAAGCCCCAGGAGAACAAACCGCCTGCTGAGCTTCCTGCACCGTGGCACAGGTAACAATCCTAGTAAAACCTGCTTAATGTCCCTGGGGATGGTCCAGTCAGTAGCCCTTTGTAAATGTATGAGAACATCTTCCCAATAAGGAAGCAATAGCGGACAGGACCAAATCATGTGAAGAAAGTCCGCTTCACGGTCGTTACATCTTAGGCATTCGTCTGCGCAGGACGGGTAAATTATGTGCAATGTTCGTGGGGTGAGGTATACTTGAACTACAATATACTGGAGGAGCTTAAACCGTGTATTCGTGCTGAGCCTCTGTACCCCTTCATGGACTTTACTCCAGTCACCCTCCGTCAGGGGTTCATCTACGAGCGTATCCCATTTTTGTTGGATCTTAAGAGCATCACTTGGTAGGTCGTCTCTCAGTGCTCTATAGAGTTGGGAAACCAGTCGCCGACCCTGCGCTATGTACAGCATGACCTTCAATGTGTTAGTGGCGGTGACTTTAACTGCATCTTGGCCCCTGAACTGGATCGCTCCAAGTTTCCCCTTCAGAGGCCCGTGCTATTTCTGTGGTGTCGGCGGCCACTGGCAGGGTGGATGTGTGGCGTAGTCGTTTTCCGCAGGATAGAGTATACTCATTCTTCAGTGCACGATATACATGCACGAATCGATTATCGGCTTGCTTCACGTAGTTTATTGTCAAGCGATAGATGCTGTGAACATCTCCTGCGCACATACTCGGACCACTTCCCTGTGTGCTTTGTCCTGGAAATTGAACATGCATTCTCCTGGCATTTTCCACAGTACTCAATACTAAATGCAGGGTTTTGCGAAGAACTTGAGGAAAAGGTTATATAATATGAACATGAGTGCAGACATTTTTTTAAATCCACCCGACTTTGTACAACGTTGTCTGAGGAATTTTCCATGTACGTCCTGACATTGTGCATTCTTTAATTTTTTCTCCATGCCCTTGGAAAAGTACAGAGTGGTTGTTAGAATAATTACACTTTGTTAATCATTTGTGCTTCTCCGAGATGGAAAGCCACACTGTTTTTTTTTCACCATTCAATTTGCAATTAGCGATGGTTTGTGATTACTTATCTTGAAAATGTAGTGTGGTTAGCTATTCTTTTTGTATGTATAACTGGAAGGAAATTTATAATGGATTAGGGGAGGGGAGTGAAGTCTGTAGGCAGACTTGTTTGAAGTATAGCATAAATATGAAAGGAGAATTCTTTTAGTTGTTCATTTCCTTCACGGAACAGGTTTTTCTTTGTTGGTTTTGCATCCGCTTAAGCGTGAATAAACTGATCTGTTTTACCTCCGACTACCTGTACTCTTTTGAATTTAAAGTGGAGTTTTCCAAAGCGCAGAGGTGCGTTCTCCACAAACTAGCGCAGTCGATCAATGAATACTTTCGTACAAATTTAGGTACAGTGGCTGAGATAGCTACGGTATGTGAGGCCTTTAAGGCGTATATTTGTGGGATTGTGATTTCCAAACATGCAGGAGTGCTACGTTCTACTCAAGATCGATTGCAAAAGCTGGAAACTGAGCTCGCGGAAATAGAAGGCGCTTATCCGGAAACGTCGGATTTAGCGATATTGGCACGCACTAGGGCGAAGCTGGAGGAGTATAACGAAATGGCTCAGAGAGAGGTAACCCACCTTGGGAGATATGCTACGGCACGGGTGTATGGGGAGGGGGAGCGACCAGTTGCTGTTTTGGCCGCCTTGGTCAGACAGAGTAGGGAGGATAACATGGTGCTCTCAATGCTGGAGGAGCAGGGGGTACATGTGGTGACCCAGGTTACTGAGAGAAGTAGGACTTCTTACTGTGAACTATACACATTTTGTATCCCTTACGACAAGCAGGCCACTGTAGATTATCACTCGCACATTGCAGTGAAGTGGCTGACAGACTCGCAGAGGGAGTTACTTATGGTGCCTCTTCATCCCACTGAAGTTATTCTGGCACAGAGAGAGATGCCTGGAGGGAAAACACCCGATACGTACAGCTTAACAGTAGCCTTTTACAAGGCTTATCAAGATAACCTAGTGCCACATTTAATTAATCTATTTGAGGAGATGGTGTGTGGTCTAACAAAGCCTTCGAGTAGGAGGGAGGCGCTTTTGATCACTTTGCTCAAACCAGGCAAACCTGCCGAGCATTGTTCATCATATCGCCAGTTGTCAGTCCTCAATATGGATGCAAAACTGTTTGCGAAAATTCTGCCTAATAGATTGACAAACATGCTTCCAATTATTGTAGGTCCAGAGCAATCTGGGTCGTACCTGGCCGATCGTTTATTTATAACCTTCACACTCTATTTGGCGCAATTTCCCGCTTGACCCGGACATGTGCGCAGTAGTAATCTTTTTAGAAGATGATAAAGCGTTTGATTCGGTGGAATAGGACTTGATGCTTGCAGTGTTGCGCCGGGTGGGTGTAGGGGATGAATTTTTAAAACTTGTCCAGGTGCTTTATAAAAATCCAACTGCAAGAGTGCAAGTGAAGGGTTTGGTGTCTGCCACGATTACTATTACTAGAGGCACACGCCAGGGCTGCCCCCTCTCGTCACTCTTGTATGCGCTGGTGGCGGAATCCCTGCCATGCGCGTTGTAGGAGTATCATGTGCATCGTGGCATCTGGTTTCCTCACTATAACCGTATATCGTCGTATGCAGATGATACGCTCTTGTAGGTACGTGAACCAGAGCAGAATCTATCACATGTTTTGTGCAAAGTGGTGCCCTTTAGCTGTCACTCTGGATTGCATATTAATTGGAGCAAGTCACTTACGTTCCGCTTACTAAAACTATGGCTCCTTTTCCGATCAAGTTTCCACTACAGTGGACCTCGGAACCTATGCGATATTTAGGTATGCATATTCACACAGATCCAGAGGTGGTCATACAGGCTAATTATGGGACAGCCATGGCTCGTTTGACGGAGTCCGTTGAGCGCTGGATACGTCTGTTGTCATCTCTTGTCGGACACATACCTATAATGAAGATGCTTGTGCTCCTGCGCCTCTTGTTTTTCTGTTAACATTCCTATACTGTTGCCGAAGGCTATGTTCAGAACTTTGCATTCATTAATGCTGCAGTTGGCATGGGCCGGTTAACAGCCTTGCGTACAGTGGGCTATGCTCACGCTCCCTTGCTCGGCAGGTGGCCTAAACGAGCCGGACTTTGAAGCGCATTACAGAGCAGCGCAGATTATGTTTGCACATTTTTGGCTGGAGACGGATAGGGCATCGCCGATGACCATGTGTTAGAACTGGGGGTCTCTAGTTGGCAATGGTTTGCACCTTTGTCCAAATAGGGACCCTTGCTTCTAGTCAGGATAAGGGGGATACACTCTAAAATAACCCCTGCTCACCCCCTGGTAGCTTGGCACGAGCAGACAGGCTTATCTCCAGAGGCAGTGTGTAAAGCATTTGGGAACACATACAGTAATACAGTGAAAACACTACAGATGGACACCACACAGGTTGTTATGTAAAAATAAGTAATCTTTATATAGACTTATCACAAGACCCAATAGCAAAAATCCACAATACTGTACTCAAAAATAGACTTTAAAAGGTTATAAAATAGTTCAATTCTCTCAAGTTGTAAATGCGACACTTTACTCTCAATGTACCTTGAATGCGTAACGCAAAGAAAACAAAAGAGTCGCAGGGAAGGTGATGCGTCGGTTCCTTACACTCAGGGAGTGGATGCGTCGGTTCCTTACTGCTGCGCAGGGAGTTGATGCTCGCTTCCTACTGTGTGGGGAGGTGATGTGTCGGTTTCTTACTGCTTTCCGGTGCGATGCGACAAGATGGCACCTCGATGCGATACTCTTCTACGGTACGATGCGACAAAATGGCGTCTTGGTTGCGATGTGACAACGTTGGTGTGATGCGTGCACGCCCGGCGGCCGTGCGGCGACTCGATGATCTTTGGAGCCGCGACAGGCCCTGCGGCGCGCTTCTCCGGTGATGCGACGATGACCTCTGTGGCAGCGTCCCGCTTCTCCGGTGATGCGCCGCGCTCCGGCGATGCGAGGATGACAGCGGCAGCGGCGTCTCGCTTCCTTGGCGATGCGATGACTGCGGCTTCCGCGACGACACGCTTCTCGTTGTTGCGTCGCGCTTCCAGCTCCCAGCGACACGCAGTCTCTCAGAAGGCCCAGCACAACAGCAGGCACTTCAATTCCCAGCAAGGGAATGCAGGGGGAGCTGGTTGGTGAAGTCTTGTATCCCTGAGACTTCAGGCAGGAGGCAAGCTCTAGTTCAAGCCCTTGGAGATTCTCTTCTTCAAGATGACAAAGCACAGCAAAGTCTTTTCTCCTGTCCTTGGTAGAAAGCAACCACTGCAGGCCAACCCCAATCAGCAAAACAGCACAGGGGCAGTACTCCTCCTTCAGCTTCTCCGGTTCTTCTCCTTGGCAACAGGTTTCTTGATTTCCCAGAAGTGATCTAATTTCCTAGGGGTCTGGGTCCCCTTTTTATACACAGTTTCTCTTTGTTCTCTGAAGGCAGAGAGGCCTCTGCCTAGTCCAAAACCAGTTCTGGTCAGTCCTGGAGCACTTTGTTTTTCTGACTCCTTCTTTCCTTTGTGAGTGAGGGGCAGAGCCATCAGACGCCCGGCAGGAGGTGGAGCCTGCATTGTGGAAGGCAGGCACAGCCCTATTCAGACCCAGGTGCAACTCCTCCCTCCACTCTGGATGCAGATCTTTCTATTCAGCCCTGTGCGGACTCACCCTGTCTCCTGTAGCCACACCCAGCCCCTGTCACTCAATCTCCAGACAAGGAATACACAACCTAGCAGAGGCAGGCTTGGAAGTTTAGGCAAGAAAATACCCACTTTCTAAAAGTGGTATTTTCAAACACAGAATGTTAAAACCAACTTCACTAAAAGATGTATTTTATCATTCTGAGTTCAGGCATACTAAATTCGTTTTTCTACCATGTTCCCTGGGTCAGTTAGGATTATAAGGTGTAATAACCAAACTGCCCATTCTGGCCTATGGAGAACAGGTAGCCTTGCAATAGTGAAAAACGAAAATGGCTGTAATTCACTATTAGGACATGCCACACACACCAGGGCATGTCCTACCTTATACTTACAATGCACCCTGCCCTTTGGCCTACCTTAGGGGTGTCTGATATGAAGATAAGGGAAGGTTTAGGGACTGGCAAGTGGGTGCACGTGCCAAGTCGACATGGCAGTCACAGACCGCACACAGGCTCTGCAATGGCAGGGCTGAGACACATTTTACAAGCTGCTTCTGTGGGTGGCACAACCAGTGCTGCAAGCCCACCAGCAGCATTGGATTTACAAGCCCTGGGCACACTCAGTGCACTGTACTAGGGACTGACAAGTAAACCAATCATCCAATCATGGAGTCACTAATCCATACATCAATTTACAGTAGGGAGCACTTGCACTGTGGCACTGAACAGCAGTGGCACAGTGCCCAAAAGCATCTAAAACCAGCAAAACATAAGAGGCAACAGCAAAAAAATGGAAGGGAGACCGACGCCAATGGTGCCAAGTCTAACACGTGTCCCCTCCAGCTGAAATGTGGGAGAACTACCCTTCCTCCTGGGAGTTCTCATCACTAAGGCGGAAAAATCTGGACAGACCATCAGCATTGGCGTGTTCTGTACCAGGGCGGTGTTCCACCGTGAAGTCCATCCCCTGTAGGAAATGGACCACCTCAACAGTTTTGGGTTCTCACCCCTCATCTGCATTAACCATCTGAGGGCCTGTGGTCTGTCTGAAACCGGAAGTGAGTCCCAAACAAGTATGGTCTCAACTTCTTCAGTGCCCAGACCACAGCAAATGCCTCACGTTCAATCGCACTCCACCTCTGTTCCCGTGGGAGTAACCTCCTACTAATAAAGGCTACAGGTTGGTCTAGGCCCTCCTCATTCATCTGTGAAAGCACAGCCCCAACACCATGCTCTGAAGCATTTGTCTGCACAATGAATTCCCTTGAGAAGTTGGGCGCCTGAAGCACGGGCGCCGTGCACATGGCAGATTTCAGGGCATCAAAAGCCTTTTGGCAGGCATCAGTCCAGTTCACTTTCCTGGGCTGCTTCCTGGAAGTCAGCTCAGTCAAGGGTGCAACAATGTTGCCATACCCCTTGACAAACCTCCTGTAATACCCGGTGAGTCCTAAGAAGGCTCTCACCTCTGTCTGGAGTTTTGGGGGTTCCCAAGCCAGGATGGTATCTATCTTGGGTTGTAGGGCGCCACCTGGCCGCTCCCAACCTGGTGTCCCAAGTACACCACAGAACCCTGCCCGATCTGGCACTTACTCGCCTTGATCGTGAGGCCTGCCCTCCGCAGCGCCTTCAACACTTCCCAGAGGTGGTGCAGATGTTCCTCCCAAGTGGCGCTGAACACTGCAATGTCATCCAGGTAGGCGGCACTGAAATCCTCCAGCCCAGCCAACACCTGGTTGACCAACCTCTGAAAGGTGGCAGGGGCATTCTTCATCCCAAAGGGCATCACCCATCTGGTGTGGAGAATGCTGACCTCTCTTTGGCCCCATCAGTTAAGGCAATCTGCCAGTATCCAGACGTTAGATCAAGCGTGCTGAGGTACCGGGCAGCCCCTAACCGATCAATGAGCTCATCAGCTCTGGGGATGGGGTGCGCGTCAGTCCTGGTGACTGAATTGAGTCCTCGGTAGTCCACACAGAACCGGAGTTCGGGTGTGGCACCAGGCACGGCAGCCTTTGGGACCAAGACCACTGGGCTGGCCCAAGGGCTGTTAGAGGACTCAATCACCCCTAAGGCAAACATCTTGGAGACCTCCTCCTTGATGCAAGCTCTCACCCTGTCAGTCACTCTGTAAGTTTTGTGCTTCACAGGAGGACTGTCCCCAGTGTCCACATCATGGATGCACCATTCAGTGATACTGGGAGTCAGGGAGAACAGATCAGAAAACTGCCCCAACAGTTGGCGACAGTCATTCTGCTGCTCAGGGGTCAGGGTGGGAGAGAGGTTCACACCATCCACTGACCCATCTTGCTCTTTTGCATACAGGAGGTCAGGAAGAGGTTCAGTCTCCTCTTCCATCCCAGCATCTGTTGCTAAGAGCATGCCCACTTCAGACCTCTCAAAGTGGGGCTTCAGGCGGTTCACATGCAGGACCCGCAAGGGGTTCCTGGGAGACTGCAAGTCCACCAAGTAGGTGACATCACTCTTGCGCTCCACCACCTCAAATGGTCCGGTCCACTTATCCTGGAGCGCACAGGGCTCCACTGGGGCCATGACCCAAACCTTTTGTCCAGGCTGAAACTCGATCAGAGTGGCATTCTGATCATGCCAACGTTTCATCTCTTCCTGGCTGGCTTCCAGATTCGCCTCAGCGTGTTGTCTGAAACGCCGAGTCTGGTTCCTGAAGGCCAGCATGTAACTAAATACATCCTGGGGAGTTTTCCTGGGAGCTTCCTCCCAGCCTTCCTTGACCAGACTCAGAGGTCCTCTTACAGGATGGCCGTACAGCAGTTCAAAGGGACTGAACCCTAAGGACTTCTGGGGCACCTCTCTGTAAGCAAAGAGCAGGCATGGCAAGAGGGCGTCCCACTTACGCCTCATGGGTTCTTCAAGACCCATAATCATGCCTTTCAGGGTCCGGTTGAATCTCTCAACCAGCCGATTACCTTAGGGGTGGTAAGGAGTGGTGAACTTATAGGTTACACCACACTCCTGCCACAGGGACTTCATATGCTTGGAAATGAAGTTGGTACCACGGTCGGACACCACCTCCTTGGGGAACCCCACACGGGAGAAAATCCCCATCAGTGCACGTCCCACCACGGGGGCCGTCACTGTCCGAAGAAGGGATGGCTTCCGGGTACCGGGTGGCATTGTCCACCAAGACCAGGATGAACCTGTTGCCCATGGCTGTCTTGGGATCCAGAGGCCCCACAATGTCAATACCCACCCTCTCAAAGGGGTGCTGACAACAGGGAAAGGTTGGAGAGGAGCCTTGTGCTTCCTCCCACTCTTACCACTTGCCTGGCAAGTCTGACAGGTCCTGCAATGAGTATCTGAACTCTTGCGCATTTGGGGCCAATGAAAGTGGGTGACAAGCCTTTGAAAGGTCTTGTCTTGCCCCAAATGTCCTGCTAAAGGCACATCATGAGCCAGACCCAGTAGGAAGGCTCTGAAGCGCTGGGGTACCACCAGCACACGGGCTGACCCAGGCTCAGCAACCTTAGGCTCACTATACAGGAGACCATTCTCCCAGTAGATCCAGTGTGATCCAGACTGATCACCTGCTGCCTGGCTTGCAGCCTGTTGCCGCAAGCCCTCAAGAGAAGGGCACTTCTTCTGCTCCTCGCAGAACTCTTCCCTGGAGGGGCCTCCTTCCTGCTGCCAATGGGTCAGCTCAGGCAGGTCCCCCAGTCCAGCCACTTGTTCCCCTGTAGGTTCCAGGGCATCCCCCTCAAGGTCTGCCTCCTCCTGGACCGTGGGAACTTCGGGGGCTGGTTTCCCGTGCCCCCGCCTCCTCTCTTTAAGGCAGGCACCTGGGCCTTTCTTCCAGGCTCCAGGTTCTCCTGAATACCCTTACCGGCTGCCATTGACCGAGTGGTCACACACGCCCACTCTGGCAGACCCAACATCTCCAAATGAGACCTCCGCTCCACCTTCGCCCAAGGGAGCTCTCCAAATCATTGCCTAGCAGACAGTCAACAGGCATGGCTGGCCTCACAGCTACTTGAAGGATACCTGAGACCCCCCACTCAAAGGGAACCTGGGCCACCTTGCAGTGGCTCTCTGAGTTGTCAGCGGCAACTACAGGGTAGAATACGTTGGGGACCACCTGCTCCTCAGACACCAGCCGACAACTGACAGCTGTCACACTGGCCCCGGTGTCTCTGAGAGCCTCCACCCTATGGCCATTGATGGTCACCCACTGCCTGTATTTTTAGTGTTATCAGGCAGCTCGGTCCTGAGGACCATCTCACTGTCTCCTAAAGAGACCAGGGACATCTCTGCGGGACCCCACCCACCTTGGGCACCCAACTCCTCCCCCAGGGCTACACTAGCCATCTGCCGGGGTGGTGCACCAGTGGGTGCAGTGGTCACGGTATTGGGGCACTTGGGACTTCCTACAAAGTGACCCACCTGACCACAACTAAAACATGCTTTGGGCCCCTTCTGAACAGACTTATGTGTTGGGACCCATGGTCTTTTCTCAGTGGGAGGCTGGGAACCCTTACCTTGGTTCTCTTGGGGTTTACTTTGGGGCCCTTTTTGGAACTCCTTCTGTTTACCCTTGTCCCCCACTCTTCTGCTGGGGACCCTGCCCACCTTTGGCGGAGTCTCCCACAAGACCCTTGTGGACCCGGGTACTGACCCAGCGGTCCGCCTCCTCAGCAAGCTTCCTAGGATTAGTCAGCTTACTGTCAACAAGGTGCTGGCGTAGCTCTGGAAAACAACTACTGGACAAGTGCTCCCATGCAATTAAATCATAGAACCCCTACAAGTCATTTACTTTGCTACCCTTCACCCATCCATCCAATGCTCTGCAAAAATAAGACACATACTCCACCCAGGTACTAGACTCCAGCTTTTTGCAGTTCCTAAACTTCTGCCTATAAAGCTCTGGAGTTAACCCATACCTTGCCACTAAAGCTTCCTTCAGGTGGGCATAGGACATCTGATCCTCTGTGGGCAAGGCTAGCAAGGTTTCCCTTCCCTCACCTGTAAAGCGGCCCCACAACCCCGCTCCCCAATCCTTCTCAGGGACCCGGTGTGATGTCATGGCGATCTCATATGCTTTAAACCATTGCCCAATGTCCTCCCCCTTCATGAAATCCTTAACAACCTCCTTGGGGATGTATACTCTACTTTCTACAGGCACTGGAGGTGTGCTGCCACCAGAGGGAGTGATCTCTAGGCTCCTAGCCTTTAGCTCTAGCTGCCTCACCACTCTCTCATGCTCTAAAAGCATCCTTTTTTCTTCCATGGCCAACCTCTTACTTTCCAACTCCAATTTCTTGTGCTCAAGGCTATCATGGCTTCCCTGTTTCAGTTTGGCCATTTCCATTGCATGCATCCTGCTTTTGTCCCGGTCCTCCAGCTCCTCTGGAGACAGGCCCTTTTGAGAAACACTGCTGCCCTCCCTGGAAGGCACTCTCCTCCCGGGTAAGCCTAATGGCCCCTCAAGCTGCTCATCTAAATTCTCTGCCTCCTCCACAGGCTCCTCGGGCTGCCCACCGGCATTCCGTGCTTCCAACCAGGCCCTCAGCGCCTTTTGAAGCTCCTCCTTCCTGGTGAGGCCTCTCATAGAGATTTTAAACTTTTTACAAACGGCTTCGAGCTCTGGCACAGTGTAGGTATCAACCCTATCTTCTTCAAATTCAATATCTGCAGGTGCAATGGATCCTCTTTTGCTCATTGTGAAAATTGGCAGTTCTCAACAAAAATAAAGGTTCCCAGGAAAAAAAGTCCTTTCAAAATGTATGTGGTCGCGTATTGGTCTGCACTCACTAGTAGTGTACACCAATCACTGTATATGAATCACAAATGCAAGTCCAAATCCTCACCGCTGACCACCAATGTTAGAACTGGGGGTCTCTAGTTGGCAATGGTTTGCACCTTTGTCCAAATAGGGACCCTTGCTTCTAGTCAGGATAAGGGGGATACACTCCTAAAATAACCCCTGCTCACCCCCTGGTAGCTTGGCACGAGCAGACAGGCTTATCTCAGAGGCAGTGTGTAAAGCATTTGGGAACACATACAGTAATACAGTGAAAACACTACAGATGGACACCACACAGGTTATGTAAAAATAAGTAATCTTTATATAGACTTATCACAAGACCCAATAGCAAAAATCCACAATACTGTACTCAAAAATAGACTTTAAAAGGTTATAAAATAGTTCAGTTCTCTCAAGTTGTAAATGCGACACTTTACTCTCAATGTACCTTGAATGCGTAACGCAAAGAAAACAAAAGGGTCGCAGGGAAGGTGATGCGTCAGTTCCTTACACTCAGGGAGTGGATGCGTCGGTTCCTTACTGCTGCGCAGGGAGTTGATGCTCGCTTCCTTACTGTGTGGGGAGGTGATGCGTCGGTTTCTTACTGCTTTCCGGTGCGATGCGACAAGATGGCACCTCGATGCGATACTCTTCTCCGGTACGATGCGACAAAATGGCGTCTTGGTTGCGATGTGACAACGTTGGTGTGATGCGTGCACTCCCGACGGCCGTGCGGCGACTCGATGATCTTTGGAGCCGCGACAGGCCCTGCGACGCGCTTCTCCGGTGATGCGACGAGGACCTCTGTGGCAGCGTCCCGCTTCTCCGGTGATGCGCCGCGCTTCGGCGATGAGAGGATGACAGCGGCAGCGGCGTCTCGCTTCCTTGGCGATGCGATGACCGCGGCTGCCGCGGCGACACGCTTCTCGTTGTTGCGTCGCGCTTCCAGCTCCCAGCGACACGCAGTCTCTCAGAAGGCCCAGCACAACAGCAGACACTTCAATTCCCAGCAAGGGAATGCAGGGGGGGAGCTGGTTGGTGAAGTCTTGTATCCCTGAGACTTCAGGCAGGAGGCAAACTCTAGTTCAAGCCCTTGGAGATTCTCTTCTTCAAGATGACAAAGCACAGCAAAGTCTTTTCTCCTGTCCTTGGTAGAAAGCAACCACTGCAGGCCAACCCCAATCAGCAAAACAGCACAGGGGCAGTACTCCTCCTTCAGCTTCTCCGGTTCTTCTCCTTGGCAACAGGTTTCTTGATTTCCCAGAAGTGATCTAATTTCCTAGGGGTCTGGGTCCCCTTTTTATACACAGTTTCTCTTTGTTCTCTGAAGGCAGAGAGGCCTCTGCCTAGTCCAAAACCAGTTCTGGTCAGTCCTGGAGCACTTTGTTTTTCTGACTCCTTCTTTCCTTTGTGAGTGAGGGGCAGAGCCATCAGACGCCCGGCAGGAGGTGGAGCCAGCATTGTGGAAGACAGGCACAGCCCTATTCAGACCCAGATGCAACTCCTCCCTCCACTCTGGATGCAGATCTTTCTATTCAGCCCTGTGCTGACTCACCCTGTCTCCTGTAGCCACCCCCAGCCCCTGTCACTCAATCTCCAGACAGGGAATACACAACCTAGCAGAGGCAGCCTGCTTGGAAGTTTAGGCAAGAAAATACCCACTTTCTAAAAGTGGTATTTTCAAACACAGAATGTTAAAACCAACTTCACTAAAAGATGTATTTTATCATTCTGAGTTCAGGCATACTAAATTCGTGTTTCTACCATGTTCCCTGGGTCAGTTAGGATTATAAGGTGTAATAATCAAACTGCCCATTCTGGCCTATGGAGAACAGGTAGCCTTGCAATAGTGAAAAACGAAAATTGCTGTAATTCACTATTAGGACATGCCACACACACCAGGGCATGTCCTACCTTATACTTACAATGCACCCTGCCCTTGGGCCTACCTTAGGGGTGTCTGATATGAAGATAAGGGAAGGTTTAGGGACTGGCAAGTGGGTGCACGTGCCAAGTCGACATGGCAGTCACAGACCGCACACAGGCTCTGCAATGGCAGGCCTGAGACACATTTACAAGCTGCTTCTGTGGGTGGCACAACCAGTGCTGCAAGCCCACCAGCAGCATTGAATTTACAAGCCCTGGGCACACTCAGTGCACTGTACTAGGGACTGACAAGTAAACCAATCATCCAATCATGGAGTCACTAATCCATACATCAATTTACAGTAGGGAGCACTTGCACTGTGGCACTGAACAGCAGTGGCACAGTGCCCACATCATCTAAAACCAGCAAAACATAAGAGGCAACAGCAAAAAAATGGAAGGGAGACCCACGCCAATGGTGCCAAGTCTAACACCATGCCTTCTTATCTCCTTGATAAATCGCAGTGCCTTTTCAATACCATTGATCCTGTCAGTGTTACGAAATATTTACTGAGGAAATCAGCACAGATACAGCGCGCTCATTACTTTATTCACTGCAATTGCCCCTAGAGTGGTGCAGTTGGTTTGTACTGGGACGGGAGGGAGCTGCATTATGTATGACACTTCAAGTGAAATTGTGGGTGTAACGCTGGTTGGTGCACCATTACTAGCCTTTTTGGGGTATGACTGATGTCCCGAAGCCCTTTCGGCGGCTAGTAGCGCTGGGACGCCTTCTAGCAAGAAGGATTGCAATGCGATAGATGAAAGGCCCCCTACCAACGACCCTAGAGTGGCAAACATGTATGACATACTGCAATACACAATCAGATACTTATCACGCACTCTTGCCCGCCTGTAGTCGCCCAAGAGGTATATGGGGACCATATCAAGCATACTTGATACGTATGAGTGCGGCTGCTGAGGGAGGTGAGACTCAAGATGATGCACCATAAAGTTCTGGTTGGTTTGAGGGGGCTTGGGCACTGACTGTGTATACTAGTTTTTTGTATTGGGCCATAGTCCCATTTGCATAAGGTAAGGGGGAGTGCACGGCCTCCTTGAACGTTGTGTTTGCAGTACCACTGTTTACAGACAATGTTTTGGGTCAAGATGTTATTTGTACCATGATGAATAGCTGATCACTGCTTCTCTGACTTTTAGTACTTACTCTTTAAGTATGTGCAGGATAACTTACTGTATGCTGTCGCTGTATAACGACGGTAATTACTCTGCGCTATGACTGTACCTTTAAAGCTGATGCATTGTTTGTTGATATGCAAAATAATAAAGTTTAAAATAAAAAAAAGTGTCAGTATGCGATCATGAGGACAACTCCGATCCCACATCTCAATCCGCTGAAACCTTATTGGGTAGCCAGCAAAATCATCAGTACAATTTAACCATTTCAAACAAGGAACTAGAGTGACTTCAAGTTAGCAGACAAAGAACAAAGCGTCCCATAGCGCGCAGAAATCACAGCTACCTCTGCCCTTACAATTGCTGATGCGATAATAGTGCATCGGATTATAACTCATCAGGATGTTTCAACCTCCCCTTAAAAGGCTAACTGGTGCCAATATAGAATGCGATGCCCCAGCTGAATCTAAAAATGTAAACATTTTACAATTGATTTGACATCACTATAAGCTACAAAACCACCCTTGAGTGTTACATCAACACTTAACATCTTGCCACACACAGAGGGGCCCCACCCCGAGTGCCCCGCTATGTAGTCTTCTTTACGAAACACAATTACAAGAACGCCATCCGTCAGACTTGCATAAGCAAAATACACCTACATTAGCCACACCTACTTCGATACAGATCTTATACCATTATATCAATCCCAATCTCTTGGGAGCTAAAGGTCAATTATTTAATAACATGGTTAGGCCTACTCAAAACAAGTAAAATCTGTCAAAATGGAAACATAAAATAGAAGACACTACTTCCCATTTTTGCAATTACAAACCAGAATCCTTGGCACATTTTATGCTGCTGTCCTGCTTTTTACAATGGCTCGAAAACCTTCTACTCCCACACTTTAGAAGGCTTGAGACCCACATTGGACAAGAGGCAATACTGCTATGTTTTCATTGTACTCAAGGCCAACTGCTAAGGGGCTTTGTGAGAATGATGCCGATCATGGACAAACTAAAACAACCGTAGAGATTTGTAATGTTACTGATTTTATAATTCTTTCAAATAATGATTTATATTTTTTATTTCATGATTAGCTTATTAACAGTACTGTAGGCTTCTTTCTCATTTAAGAAATTTGATGAAATTATAATTTTTTAAAGATATACAAACTGTATGAATCAGTTTATGTGAATTTTATGTATTTATTTTTGTGTTACACAGATGTGGTTATATACTCAATGGTTTTAATTAGCTTATTTTTACTCTGACCTACATTCCAAGGTCCCCAGCATAAGTCCTCTTCCTTTATGCAGCTGAAATGTCACATAAAGGAGCTGTTGGTTTATAAGTGAATTACTTTCATGGTAGCGGGGAGAAAAGAAAAAAAAAAAAACAGTAAAAAAATTAAAAATTAATGAGGAAACGAAGGAGGGCGAAAGATAAACACACATTTGGTTGCCTCCATATCTTCCACATGATAGTCAGGATTTCGACCCCTTATCACTTGATTCAAGCACCACAGCCTTTGAGGAAATCGGATGCTAATACTTTACTTTTACTTCTTTTTATTCAAGTTTCTAAGCTAATGCACTGTCAAAGCAAGGGTTACCATCCACTCACTACAGGCTCATGAGAAGGCGGTCTCCTTTATATCTCTATCCTGCTTGTGAAAGTGTGCCCCTTGGAAATAACTAATCTACAGTACCAAGTTCATCTTTTCGACTGCAGATGGGATCTTCTAGCCTATTGAACCTACAAGCTTTGCAGACCTTGTCCAAATCAAAGCATGGCCCTCACATACGTGGGAACAAACCACACCTTCAACAGGCCTTCCAAAACAAAGCAGCAATTTTCAATTCACCTGCGACCTCCCTTACCAGGACATCCCAATTAGCCGAGTAAATTGTCAAGAAGTTCATTTTCCAACAGCAATTTACACTGGATTCTTTCATTTCGCTTTGATTTTCCTGACACTTATTTTCTGAGAAGGAATCAAATCACTTCTGCTGCACACTTTATATAATATTGCTTTCTGAGCTTCACTTGCTGGACACCAACTGCTTCAGCAACCACTCACAAATTAAACTGCCCAGGTATGGACAGCTCAATTAATTAGGTGTCAACTAAGTAGGAGTCCTGGCATCGCTCACAAACTAGTACACATTGCGACACTGCTTACAGTCATTTTTAAATAGAATACTTTTGCCATCAACTCCCAAAGTTAAATAAAAAAGTAGTCTGTATATCTCCATCCACTTTTCATTCATTCGATTAAGCCATTAGCTTCTGGGCTGTATGAATACAGTCAGATGTTTGCTCATGTACTTATGTGCGAAACAAACAAGTAATCTCTTGCGAAATAAAATGTGCCCATCACCGTTTCTCTTGGAAAGTCTACTTCACAAGTAAATACCTTCCTCGAAAAAAAGCAATGGCAAAGTCAGTAGGTCGCTCAGAAGCAACACAGAGGGGGGCGGGGTAAGCACCCAACCAACCAACAGAAGGGAGTGCAGAGAGACGCCAAAGCAACACGGGACGCTGCACCAACAACATAGGGGGAAGGGGATAATGGTGAATCAACAGGATACATAGGGAAGATGAGGGAGGGTGGGGAGGACGCGTAAGCAAGATGGGGAAGGGCAGGGGGTTGGGCAAAGCAATACGGAGGGGAAGCACTACGGGAGAGAGAAGAAGGGCATGGGTTGAAGGGAAGCCACATGGAGGGCTTGGGGAAGCAATAGGGAGAGGCATACTACCAAGCGCGACAGGGAGGAAGCACAAGAGTGATAAAGAGCAACACAGAGTGCAGGGGGAGAGAAGTACACGAGGAAGAGCACTCGAAAACACATGTACTCTCGTGGAATGCTCAAAACAAAAGTAACAAGCATTGGCATAGCCAATAGGTCTCGCCTTTGGGACCTTATAAGTGTTTAGCCATAATCTACTGTCCGCTGCCTAGGACACGTCCTGGTACGTCGACAATAGCTTATGAGGGTAACTCAGTGTATCGTGATTCTACACAGAAATTCATTTTAATATCTTTTTTTTTGTTTTACATTCGTGAAGGAGACCCCTACTCCTCCATGCTAAGAAGTGAGCAGCTGATGTCAGCTCCGGCCCTTGGCACGTAGAAAGACTTCAGTGAGCTTTTAAGGAGGGGTGAAGAAGAGGTGTAAGAGAGGGGTGGCTGTCAGAGCCTCCTTGGTGTTAAAACTGTTGCAGTGTTTTTCTCGTCAACATGCCTAGCTTTTCGTCGGTTGTTACGCACAAACACTTTTGCAGTAGTCAGTCTGATACGCTGTGGTATTCCTGGTAATAAAAGCCCGCAAGCTGCCTTGAGACCTCTGGTGCTCTAAGCCACTGAGGTGTCTTGCTGCCCTTTGAACTTGCAATATGGAGAATGCTCACAGATCTCTGAAGTAGAGATTCAAAAATTTGTCATTCAGTTTATAACACTACACAGTATTTCCATATTACATTAACCTGACAGAATGAGAGTTATCCTAATATGCCATTTATGGTAAGTGTAAATAACCGAGGTTACTAATACCAACTTTAGCAGCACTCTATGTATCGACCTCAGAAGGCTAAACCCTCGCGTTCACCTTGCCAAAGCTATAGCTTGTGAACTGTAGCAGACAGCACCGATGTCAATGCGAGCGCTTAACTCGCTGAGACGAGACTGCCGTACAGCTACATTTCACAGAGCGAGGGATTGCTAAACTGAAGAACGGAGCCTGATGACCTTACAGTCAGTCTTAAGGACCAAGCTCGCGCATTCTTTACGCAAGACATTTCCTGTCGTCACAGAGTGAGGAAGGTGGAAGCTGCAGTGTGCACTCCAAAAACACAAGATGGCTGCTCAAATAAAACTTGCATTTAAAACAGCCAGTGAGGCATTGTTTTCCTCTTTATAGGTTTACGTGTGCACTTGCTCCTGTTTTCGCCTCACTAGCGCCGATGCATTCGAATATTCACTTCATTTTTGGGCAGTGCTGCTTTAATGTCTCGTGTTTTCAGCGCAGCTGCTGGCACTATCGCTTGCACGTACGAGCTCACGTAATACAGGTCAGGCATGCGGTTTGATGAGAAATGTAATGCGATATTGTGCAGTATTTTATTTTGTGAAAACCCTGGTCCAGGATAAACGAATGGTTGCAGCATTCCCCTGCATAATGTAAGGCAAGCATTGGCACGGCCGCGAAGACGCGAAAGTGATCGCGATGCACTTAATGACCCGTGACGGAGGAAAGACAGATGGCGGCTGCGCGCGTGCACGCAAGCTGGTGGCCAGCAAAAGCCTCTCTGGTAGCACTTCAAAAACCCACTTACTAAATGTCTCGGCCAGAGCAGCGCTAAGCGCTGGCTCAGGCGAGACCTAAAAAGTAGTACTTGAAAAGCAAGCAGTGGAAGCAGAAATACCAGTCAAAGAGATGGCAAAGAGGCAATGCTCCATGGAAGGACAAACACAAGATTAACAAGCTGGGACACCAATAAGAAGCCAGCAAGAGAGTGACAAGAAACCCAACAAACGGTAAGCACTGGGTGGGCTCCAAGCCCCTCTATGTTGCTGGTAACGTCTGGCAACAGACAGCACAGACCTTAAAAATGTAACTACAGTCTTGGCTGTGATTTACTGTACTACTCTCACCACTGGCCACTTAGAATAGTAATTAACTAGTATCACTATATAGACAAATGTACTGCATTCACAATTATGTTTTTCGAGGGTTTTAAAGAAACAGGAAGAGGTCATTTCGGCTTCCCACTATGAGACATGTAGCAAACGCTACAGTATTTCTGACAACCTATAACTCCACTCTGTCCATAAACAGCTAGCAGTAATTTTATTGTCTACACTCTTGCCTAAATGGTCTTCGAAGACTAGTTGCACTAGTCAGACCTGCAAAACGCAGGTGAAAAATATTTTCTTGCAAATGCTTCACCACAAATACATAGTTCCTAGATTGATTTGCATTGACGTAGGATGCGTTCACATTACAAGTGCTTAAGAGTTAGGGTATCTCATTAGTGTCATGGAAACAACAGAGTGCTAATGAAACAATTCCAATTGGATGCTTATTTATTTTGAAAGATCACTTTTTTACTTCTTTTTAGCTTTTTGCAAACCTTACTGAGGCTAGCCAGTCTCTTTTAGCCACTACTTTAGACCTTGCTAGGCGCATCGTGGCTCAGCCCAGTGGAGTAGTCATCTCTCAGGTAATGCTGCTGGGCATTTTAGTGCACCCTTCTGCCTCCACTAGAATGCTTCATGATGGATTACTTTACACCTACAGACATCTCAGTCTTCCCTGCTGGCACCCTCCTGTGTCTCATGCTCTAATGCTTTAGCACAAGGTTCTCCAAAATCGGTCCTGGAGGGCCAAATCCATGCCAGATTTGAAGATAACTACATTTATCTAAATGGGGATATGCTAAAACTCCGGCAAAGATCCGGTCCTCCAGGACCGACTTTGGAGTACCCTGCTTAGCATATCAAACTCAGTCCTATAGACTTTGCGACTGGATTACAAATTCAAATCACAATTGCTTTCTTAGTCGAGGGCAAGGTACTAAATACTCTCAAACAAGCATAATAAACCCATTCCACAATAAAACAACCGACCGATGTTGGAGAATGAAGATGTAAATAGCTTGAAAGGAAATGGATTCAAAAAGTAAAAGGGGCAGCCCAATAGCCCTGGGACCAGGGCAAGACAATGAATAAAGACAAGCATTTGTATTGCAGTAGGTCTCGCATTTGCAAGATTTTAAGCTATTGGCATTGTAAATGACAATTGTCTTTTATTTAGGTTTTAAAAACCAATAGATAAATAAAAGGCATTGCAATTTACAATGCCAATAGCTTAAAATCTTGCAAATGCAAGACCTATTGCATTGCAAATGCTTGTTCTGAGAAGCTGTTAACTCCTGTGCCACTAATTCTTATACACTGCTAAGATGAAGTGCAGGGGGCAGGAGCCTTTACACAGAAGCGAGCAGGGCCACAGGCTTAGCCCAGCTGTTTAACATGACATTCAGGCCTCGACACCCCTGGGCGCCTGCCAGGGAGGCTGCCTGCACTTAGCCCTGCTCATTACAAGCTGCTGAATTTCATGCAGAGGGATAACTCCAGGTACAATTCCACCCCCTGCAGGTCCAAATGACCCTGGACTGGAGTTATGGGGTCTGCAAACTCAGACCTCGTTGCTGGGGAAGAAAACAGCAGCCCCGCCCCAGCAGCAGTATTTATTAACTTTTGATGCAATTCAATTCTTTCTTTATTCGTCCTTCCAAAGACAGGACATAAAAGATACACATGGATAAAAACATCATAAAATCAAACTTCTCAGCAAATACAAACTCATTTTCTGTTTAAAAAGAATAAATCAGCAAACAAAATACAGTACTATTTTCTCTGAAGTAAAGTGACAGTGCAAAGCAATTGGGTTCATAGGTAGCAGCATATATTATCCAATAGTGCAAAAAAAAAAAAATCGACTGTAACCATCAATAGCAGCAAATATTATCCAAAAATACTTGAATAATAAAATCAGTCCTATAGAGGAGTTAGCAGCAGGGGTAAGCAATTTGGCAGGAATACTAATACAATCCATACAAAAATGGTAAAATGCACTAAAATTAAAACAGCATGCTCCTTCTCTTTGCTAGAATACACTTCAAAAAACTCCCAACTGCAAAACAGACATCACGATCATTAAGTTGCTGCAAAAAGTACAACGCCGCTTTGCACTTAGAAAATTTGTGTCTACCCAGAAGAGGTATTAAAAATGTCCTGCTAAATAGAAGATAAAATTGACAAAAAAATACAAAATGTAAAATGGTTTGACTAGAGTGTTCATCAAAAGGGCAAATAGTAATAGATTCCGAAGAATACTGACCCAGGGGGAAGCATATCAACGAACGAAAAGACCCTAGCCTGAATCTAGACAACAAATTCCTTTCATGCACATTATTTACATATAAAAGATAAAGGGCAATGTAGGGAGGAACTTGTATAAGGCAATAATCCCCGACAGTGGGTTTGGCTACTTCAAACAATTCCCTAGACAATTCTTTATGTTTTCGGAAGCTCGCCAAAACCCTCTGTCGATCCCCTTTACCAATTAGTTCTGGGTGCTCAAACAAAGAGGAATAACCAAGTTCCGTAAAACAAGTTTTAATGTATTGGAGCCAGGGGATGCAAAGGCCTCGAGTGCAGTTTAAACAATCCCTAATAATTGCCAGATTAAAATCAGCTTCTTCATTTGTCCAAATGGAACACCAGTTAGCTAGTGGTGCAGCCTTTATAGTATCTTGGACATACTCGAGACCCAGCTCCAAATGGAGGGGAAAATGCAGCGAGGAAGGGGGCACTCCTAAAACTCTACGGCAACATCTGTTCTCCTCCAGCTGCATGGCAAGTACGTCCCTGCATTCCCAGATCCCCATACCATATGTTAAAATCAGAATACATTTACGCTTATAAATCTCTAAAATTGGGGCTATGGGCTTTTTACCTATAGACATTGCAAGTGAATAAGTAGTAACAACTGTGCATGTAAATCTTGTTATTCTATTATTTATGCAGGTATGCCACGTGCAACCTTCATCAAAATCCAGGCCTAGATACGGGAAGGAGCTAACCCTTTCCAGCTTTTTACCCTCTATATTCAGGCTACAGGACTTGGCGTTTTTGGGGCCACAAATCAGTACAAAAGTTTTCTTATAATTTGGCTCCAGCCCAAAGTCCTTCATAAAGTTAACATAGCTGGAGATGAGTTTCTTAGGCCAATCGCAGTCCTTGCCATAAGGACTGCGTCGTCCGCATAAAGGAGCGCTGGCACAGCCTTGTTCTCAACCTGCGGCACATTAGCCCCGACTGCGACTAATGTTTTCTCCATATCGTTTGTATAGAGGAGAAATAAGATTGGGGCAAGGACACATCCTTGGCGCACCCCACGCCTAATACTAAACTGTTCTGAGCATTCACCAGCATTACCATACCTCACGGAGGTAGAAAGATCGTGGTGGAGGAGCCTCAGAAAGGAGACCAGACCTGCGTCGACACCCATGTTTACTAAAATGTCCCACAGCTTAGAGCGTGAGACATAGTCGAACGCGCTGGTTAAATCCATGAAAGCTAAATGAGTAGAGGTGCCCTTCGCATATTTATATTTGGCCAGAATGAGGTGCAGATTAAGACACTCTTCGATCGTGCCTAGACCCTTCCTGAACCCGTACTGGGTAGGAGCCAAAATATTGTTTGCATTTATCCAGTCCAGGAGGCGATCTAGTACAACTCTTCTGATAATTTTTGCCGAAGAGGCCAAAAGAGATATTGGACGATAGCATTTAGGGACTTTTGATGCAATCGCAGCACCCGCCCAGGTGACGCGATTGTAACACAAGTAATGAAAACGAAAAGAAATAGCGGGCGGGTGGGTGGCCGGCTGCTTTCAGCATGCAAAGAAATAGAAAAACTTTTTTCCCCCCATTTCTTCACTTTTGATGCAATCGCTGCACTTGCACGGGTGCCGCGATTGCATCAAAAGAAATGGAAAAACACTTTTTTCCCTATTTCTTTGCATGCTGAAAGCGGCCGGCTGCCCGCCATTTCTTTTCGTTTTATTTACTTTTGTTACAATCGCGTCACCCACTGGGAACCCCCAGCTTAGCACCGGTCATGAGCACAGATAGGTTTTTAATTTTGCAGTGTATGCTGCATTTCTACGATAATTCTTAAGAACCGTCTAGATCATGGTAGGTGGTTCATAATCTGACCTGTTGTGGAACATTTGTCTGCCATATTTCCAGAGATTTATACTTTAGGGAAGAATCTAGTGAGTAGTTGAGGAGTCCATCATACCGCTTAAAGGGTGACGGCTGATCAAGTAGTACATATTGAGCAAAAGAGCTCATAATGGCATCAAGATGTGCTACATGCTGTGTGAGAACATCTTCTATAGAGGAGCTGTACAATACTGGCACAGAGGCATGCAGTACAGTTTGATGTCACAGCAAAGAATTCTCACATCCCATGATGAGAGCACTTCCCCGGTCATGCTTTGGGGTCAGTTGGCAGAAGTGCACAAGCTCAACCATATACTTGGTTATGACAAGTACATGGGCAGAGTGGATAAGAATGACCAGGTACTCTGGCCTTTTAATTAGTGTTGTAAAACTCATACATGGTATAAGAAGTTGTTTATACACATGATCCAGTTGGCAACATACAATGCACATATTATTAACTATCAAACCACCACTGGAAAACCAATGACTTCCTTACTTTCAGTTAGCCATAATTGAAAGTCTTACTGCTGCAAAATCAGTAGCCTCTACATCACCTGCTGTGGAGGATGTTGCACGATCAGCACTTTGCCAGCTGCATTCCTGCAACACAGAGAAACTCGACCAGGTCAGGGATGCAGGGATTGCTCTAAGCAAGGAAAGAAACAGGAGACTTGGTAATACTGTCCCCAGTGCCCGTTTCAACCAGACTTATGTTTTCCAACTTGCTTCACTTTGTACCATACAAAAGTGAACTTTTAGAAAAATGACTCCAGAGGAGCAGTCATACTGATAGTATGGACCTTACAACTGGTGGGCCTGGATTGACTAGGCAAACAATTTGGTCTTGCTTAAGGCCTGTTTGCCACCTTTATTGTCAGTCAGATCATGGCCGAGGTTCTGGTCCCATAATGACAACCGCATATCTAAATAGGAGAGAAATATGTTGAAAGCTTATGCTCTGAACAGGGAGGACAAGTCCTAGCTTGCCAGATTTGATGATTCCACAGTTGGGTATCTCAATGGTGTGGGGCAATAATTTTAATTGTGTTATGTTGCTTGAGGACAGGTACTCCCCATATAGGGCCAACAGTGTAGACTCACATCAAATGACAGATATCGTGCAGCAACTTCATGATAGACATATAGTGGACCAGACCTCCTGAAATCTTGTTAATTCATCCCATTTGCCTCCCAATGGCTCCTATAGTAAGTTCTACTGATATTCTTTAGCCAAGAATTGTAAGCATATTGTAGAGGTGTAGATCGTATTGTCGGGTAAACAGCCCTCACAACGAAGCCGCCACCCCGCATGCAATTACAACGCGGTCGTTACAAACACCGCATTGTAACAAAGCATACCATTACCCCACAAGCCGAAACAACGACTTGCGGAGGGGGGAGAAGGTGTCGGATTTAAAATCCAACACCTTCCCTACTGTCCGCACAAACTGGAGTTGGAATAGTAAATTATACTATTCCAACATCCAGCGCCCCCCTCCGCAAGTCGTTGTTCCGACTTGCGGGGTAATTGTATGCGTTGTTACAACGCGGTCGTTGTAACGACCGCGTTGTAATTGCATGCGGGGTGACGGCATGCGTGAAAAGGAGGCATATTCTATTGTCAGAATGCCCTCAGACCACTCCCTATTGATAGTGATATATAAGGGGTACAAGAGGGCTTGAATACCTACATGGCGGGTGAGAACTGAAGAACTTAAGTTTGTGGAATTTGTTACACCGATTGACTAGACAATAAATGATTACTCAGACACCAATTGCAGGACAATTCATAAAAGAGCAATTGAATGTGAGACAATAAAATTAGTGATAATGGGTACTGCATTCGGTAAATTTGTTGGAATGGCAAGAGGTTGTCAAAAAGATTATTGGGGGCGGGGGGGGGGACAAAACATAAAAGAACCTAAAGAACCAATCTACACAATCCCCGAATGAAGTTAGGGTCCTTTTAACACAGAAAAAATGTCTAGAAGATGCATCTAACAGATTCAATAAGTCTTCACACAAAGCATATAAACAAAGACTTCAGAGGGCGAGAGAGAAGTCTGGAAGGATGTTAATTCCTAAGCAAGAGTAGTTCTGGCTAAAGACAGCTGCACAGGTGCTAGTTCTACAAGGTAATAGTAATCTGCACTCACCCTCTAATGGTCAAACTACTCCAAAACCATAAATTCATTAAAACAGAAAAAACAAAAAAACAAAAGGGAGTGCCTCAAGAGTCCAAAAACTACATTGTAGAATTTGTTCTTTGTTTCTACTCTCCTCCTTTCTTCAATACATCAAAGAAATAGCCTGGCCAACATGTTTCAAGAGGACTTAATCAGGGCTAATGTATTTCTTTACAGCGATGTCACATCGAAGTCCAAGTGTAAAATGGATCAGTTCGCTCCAAAATTCTTGGAACACTCGTACTGCTCCTATATTGTTCTAGGGAAATACCAGGTGACTGTATATAAATATCACAGAATAATATCCACACCCAATTCCATTCTGTAAGCTCAGACCGAATAATACGACACAGTCACTGACCTTCACAGTAGCAGTACGAGAGTGTTCCAAGAATTGTGGGGAGAAATGATCCATTTTACACTTAGACTTCGATGTGACATTGCTGTAAAGATATACATTAACCCTGATGAAGTACTCTTGGATTGTTGAAGAATAATAAAGAGAATTGTTTTGAGACTTCATACAACGGCTCCCATGTTATTTTGATATTGGAGAAGAGTACATTGATATTGACACCAATAAACTATGTGCACTTCGTGAAAGGAGGAGAGAAGAAACAAAGAACAAACTCTACAATATAATTGTCGGACTCTTGAGGCACTCCCTTTGTGTCTCTTTACTGGGAGGATGTTAGCCTAGCCCCATCAGAGAAAATATTAAAAGGAGTATTCTGACGGTGAAAAATGTAGGCAGTCAGATTCAAAGGATGCAAGACACCATAAATAGTGCTTTTGGAAACATCCTAAAAGCGTGTACATCTGAGGGGTCCAACTAAATCCAGAACAGATGGTCAAACACCTGAAAAGAGCAAGACCCTTAGATGTTAAAGTAGCTAGATCAATACATAACGAAAGGAGAATTCAAAGAAGCACTTGGGGAAATGCAGAATAGGAAAACACCTGGTATGGAAAGGCTATCACCCGAAGTTTATAAAAGGCTACCACCCAACTTATGGACAAACTTCAAGAAGTAGCAGAAGAGCGCTACCAAGATGGTTGTCTGCTAGATAATATGGGAAGCCCCAATTGTGGTAATACCAAAAGCCAGGAAAGATTCCAGGGAGATTGGTTCTTAACAACCCCCTGTCCATGGTCAATTTTCATATTAAGATTATCAGCAAGATGCTGGCCCATAGGATCTTGAAAGTCATTCCTGCATTAGTACTGGAAGAGAAATCAAGGTCATAGAAGCACCATATCCAACCACCACAGACTGATCACATGAAAGATTACTTAAAAGATGGGTGATTTGGAGTTTACAGTAATCTCGTGATAGAGAAAGCAGCTAATACTGGGCTGGGAATTTTTGCCCTAAGACTATAGAGTTAAGGCAGAACTTTGTATTGGTGGAATGAGAGCTGGGTAAGTGCATGAAACATAGGTGCCTATTGTAACACCTGTTGCTTGCTCTTGCTGTGGAGCCGGTGGCTAGTGTACTTCTATTGGAAATGACAGATAGTGGCATCACAACTAGGCATACAACACATAGTGGCACTATACGTAAATGATACACTTGTGTATATGAAGGACCCAGAAAGATCAGTCATACAAATTATGTGCTTATTACATGAATTTAAATATTTCTCAGAGGTAAAACAAACTGGGGAAAGTCAGAATTATTCCCAATGGGAGCCATGGCTCACAGAGTATCTCATGGAATCAGGAATGACACGGCAACTCAAGTCCTTCAAGTATCTGGGAAAATGTGTGGCCCACATGACTAAAGAGGAAATTAGCCTAAATATTGTAAAAAGTATTACAAGGCATGGATGACTCCCTTACTTTCTGGCCTCAACTTCTGCTACCTTGTATGGAGAGAACAACATTCCTAAAATTATTTTGCACCCCAGAAGCCTATGTTCCTTAAAGAACACAATGTGCCTATTGCCCAGGCCTATTTTTCAAAAAAGTGTCAACATACTTTTTGAGGCGTGGTAGGAACGAACATGCCCTAGAGTCAAATTAACTACACTTAAGCTCCAAAATGAAAAAGAGGATTTAGCCTTCAAATTTACACTGTTTTTAGTTTGCATCTCAAATGTACCATTCACCCCTATGGATTGATGAGGAACCTAATCTAGAAAAGAAACTGTTACCAGGGTTCTATCCAGCAAATGACTTTTAAATAACAGACACGAGTTTGAAACGTGGAAGCCAAAACACCCTAAGATCCAATATAATTGATGTTGCAAGGTTGGGAACGATTTTGCAAAATATATTGTGAAGGGAACTCCTCTCATGATGGAGGCAGAGATATAGGTATACCTAGCTTTTCATAAATCAAGGCGAAAGGCCGGTGCTGCAGGGTGGATTGAAGGAGGCCGTCATGAACTGGGGGATCAGAATGAGAGCAAAAGGTTTATTACATTTGATGAAGCACGATGCAGGTTTGTGGTGAATGTGGGTCTGTTTTTGGCATTTGCTAAACCGACTGCGATGGCAGATGAACCCTGGAGGGGCTTTCTGGAATGACCCCCCCCATCTAAAACTATGAATAATATAACTGAACTTACAGAGGGAGGGAGGTCCAGATCAGTTATTTAGAAAACACTACTAAAGGATTACATACCTGGTCCCCTGAATATCAGAAACCAATGGGAACAGACCGTGAAACTATTTACAGATGCTGAATTGACTAAACTTCTGACACACCATAAGACTGAGTCTAGTAATGAAAAGGTTTGCCTCACCCAAGTTAAAATATTACATAGGGTTTACCTCCCCCACAAACACTAGAAATATACACAACAAGGTCTGGGCAGTGCCCACGGTGTCAACTGGATGGGGAATGTTCCTTGCACATGATTTGGTCTTGTCCAGTTGTCAATGACTACTGGGAACAAGTGGTGGCCGCTCTGATGAGAGCGCCAACGTCAAGGGTAGCACACTCCTTAACATACTATATACTATGATTGTATCCCAAACGTAAAACAGGTAAGAGTCATTTTAGATTTGAGGCATTAATATTTCTATTACTGTAATATAGGATTGTATAATGTATATACATTGGCTGCAGACAATGCCCTTCGTTAGAATTGTAGAAAAAATGCAGGAGGGGCTGCTAGCTTGTGAAATTCAGATGAAAAATGGTACGCAATGATGACAAACTTCAGGAACACTGCAAGAATTGTGACAAATGAATGAAAGATTGCTTTAAGAGAAAAGTGTGATGCCTCACCAACTGTCTCACAAACCTAAGAATGTTTATTAATATGTGTTGAATCATTATGGTATTGCAAAATGTAACTGTTTAAGTATGAACCAATATATCTCAATACAGGTAGAATATGTACTTGAAGCTGCTTCCATTTATGTGGTTGTGCTTTAATGACCATGTTTTTGATATGCAATACAAATGTAAAAAAGGATGTCTCGTACGTGGATTTAAAAAAAAAAAAAAAAGTTTTCCAAAGTGGAACTGTGAGATCCGGGAATAAACTAAATTAACTACTGGTCGAACAAGCACAAAGTCAGAATAAAGACGATTCTGACATATATGGAAGAACCCAAAGATAATGGAGAGAAAAAAAAAAATTCATGGACAGCATAAGAAACTATTTGAATATTCTAGGTACTAGAAGAAAATTGGGATATTTGATACATAGCACTTCTGAAGAGAAAAAACAAAGGAAAGTTGGCCTATGCCAAACAGAGGCTTTAACATTTTCCACCAGAACAATTTAAAAACACCTTGGTTATTTTTTGGAATGCCCATGTAGTTGGGAGCACTTTTATTGTGAGTGTTGAAACACATTAATGCAATAAAGAAAAAAAGTCTTGATGTATGCCATTACAAAACACTATCAAAGTATGCACAACAGCAAACCTGAAATAAGATTCTTTGCAATCTATGAAATCAAAGAATTAGACTTCAGCGGTAATAGAACTAGGAGGAATCCAAGTACATAACAGGAATAGGCATGGTCACCCCAGCAAATCTAAACAGTGATGAGTAATTGCATGCAGACCTGGAATACATCATTGCATCCAATTCTCAACTGGACATAAAATTGCTGTTGACTGATCAACATGACCTTTACGAAAGAAATAGGGAGAACAGAAAGAAGTATGAACAAGGACGATTAGAAATTTACTTGGTTTTTCACATAAAAAAAGAACCTACCCAGAAGAAGAAAGAGGAACTAATGACATCTGTAATCACAACCTAATAGTTGAAACATGTTGAATTGTTTGCTGGTGGCCACTTGTGTGTCATTAAATTGCACTCCTACAACCCCCAAATGGTGTGTGTTCTTCACTGGAAGAGTGGATGACAAAACATATATGTATGTAAAACAGAGGACTAGAGAGGACTAAAAAAAAAAAAAAAAAGTATATATGTACCTATATA
The DNA here is from genome assembly GCA_963921515.1 of Calotriton arnoldi. NCBI lineage: Eukaryota > Metazoa > Chordata > Amphibia > Caudata > Salamandridae > Calotriton > Calotriton arnoldi. Next base: position 2,836,633 of record CAWUFW010001300.1, read on the forward strand.
CAAATAAAGAAATTAATTGATAAATCAGTGGAAATATTTAACTATATACAAACATAATTAAAAATGTAAAATACAAATATGCAAAAAAACAAAAATTAAAAACATACCTACGAAAGTTCAATTTTGTGGTACTCCCAAAGTAATCTAAACAAGAGGAACCGGGAGCTTTTGATTAGGTCCAACACATGTACTCCCTTTCTGTAATAGTTAAATACAAGGGTGTGCAGTTCCTGAAACAGGGGAAGGTGGTCAGGTCAGTGGAATAGTCTCCAATTGGAGTAAATGCCCTCACACACCCCGAGAGGCGTCATGCTTCATCATCTGGGCGTGCTCCTAGTCGGGCCGGCGCTGCAATGCCAGACGGGCACCCGCGAAGGGGCTCTTTGGTGGAGTTCTTTTTGATAACTCCGTTGAGCGAGGGAGGGTATGTGGGCTGCGATAAGTAGTGTAGTGAAGTGATCGAGGTGGGTAAAATAGGTTTCGTGATGCTCGGTTTTACTAAACTTTATTGGTGGGGCTCACTAACCTAGATAAAAATCAGTGTAGCTCAAGTGGGATATAATGGTCCTATAGAGCATACGTGCTGTGAAAATGCTTGGTCAACATGTTTCTTGCCTCATCCAGCCCCTAAGGGGTCTATTGGCAATTCATCAGGACCGAGAGAGAATTTTTTTTGCATCTTACACTACTGCATGGCGTCTTCTTCCAGTACTACAGGTAGAATGAGTAACCAGCCCTGCTGTGTCTCACAAGGTTTTGATTTACCTTGTTTCTTGGAACGACCTGAAAGAGAGGGAAAGTAATGGCAGTAGTACAGGGACTGCAAATTTCGTAGTCTGCAAAGTAATGACATGGAACTCCGTAAACGGATAGTAAACCAGCAAGACATGTTGTCCATATTGCGGGGATTATTTTTTATGGCTGCAGTATTAACACATCATTCTACATCATGGAATGGGCATAACTGAGTAAAAGTGCATGGTTTTCTGTTCTGAGCTGCAGAACTTTGAATACTTTACTTTTTCCAATGCAAAAAATATGCCAGTTTTAACTGGCAAAGTTTCTGCGGAGGAAGCGCATGGTCATTGCAGTACATCAGTGTCAATCCCAGCTTGGGTGGAAACTCACGTTCACAACCAAATAGGAATTATCCAGACAGATAGAAGAGGTCCTAATTAGAAAGATCATTATTGCCACGATGCCGAATGCAGTACTCAAAGACCAACCACATACACTCCCAAGTCAATCCAACATTTTACCCTGGTCTGACTAAGGACTAACGGTAACATTTAAGACTTCACAATATTGCCAAGCTTCGCACTGAATTACATTGATCCTGAAAGACGCACTGAATTACACTGATCCTGAATGACATTAACGCACGCTGGAACGTCAGTTTACAGGACTGGCGCTTATCAAGGAATAAGAAAATACTAATTAAACAGGATCCAGCCACCATGCAGGGGGCTACAAAATATGAAATGAGTAGAATCAGCACCCTGATAAAGAAATAGAAATATTGGGATACATGCTGGTTGCTAGTGGTATTGAACTCATTGACTGCATTACAGAACACCAATTAAACAAAATCATCTAAAGTTTACAACAACACTTGACTGTTTATACATAAGTTCTTGGATCTGGAACCATCTCAAAATGAAATCACATGAATAATTTAGACTAGGAGGAGTCTGGCCTACCTCAAACTTTGTGTTTAAAATTATATGATTCACAGTAGATGGAAACAGTGAAAGGAGAGAATGCTGAATTTAGTGAAGGACAGTTTTACCATTCCAAAACACAGCATTTGTCCTCAAACGACAGGGTGTGCCCTCAAAATATTCAAAATGTACTCCCCTCTTCAAATCCTGGGCAGATCACTGGGACCTGGTGACCTTGTTGAATCCGATAGTCAATGGTTGGCTTTGCATCTCAATGAAGAAATATAAGAAAGACATGAACACGCCTTCTGATCAAAAGCAACAGTCGCAGATGGTAGAGGATGAGTTCATCTAGTGGATCTCTGATTTGCTTAGTTTCAGCTTCAGGAAATTAGAAGACACCCATGATTGGGCCACAGAGGAGAAGTAAACCCTATTGAAGGTTTCCCTTTAGGGATTCAGGATAGTATCGTTGCCATTGATGTACATGAGCAATTGCGGAATGAATACATACACCGCGATTGCCAAAAATTGGAAATAGAAAACTACTGCATAAAAGGAGAAGTCGACCAAATCTAATTATTGATCATATGAAGAATACATTAAATAATGACAATGAATAATTCTTGTGTCAGGGAAGGATATAAGAGTATGATCAAGGATCTAGAAGGGTGAAACAAACCAAATATTTACAATCCAATATATGTATTCCGGCAGCAGTAACTGAAATGTATTTGGAGGGGGATAAGCACCAGGTAGAGGACCAAATAAAGTTACAAATGGATCCTTGGGGAAGTAAAGCTCCACCTCAGTATTGGTGGCTGAAACATTAGGTGCACGTGGCATATTAGAATTGAAACTTGCTAAATCAAGCGGTAAAAGGTAACACTTTGCACAACACTAATTCACCTAAAGACAAATCACCTCTTATCAGAAAAGGAACAAGAGTTCTGCAGCCTTTTGTGGATGTAAAGAACTTACTGACTTAATTTTGGGTGCAATTCAGGATAATCTGCGGACTACTTATTTGAATTGAATGCTTGCCAAGAAGACAGAAAATGTACTTTTACTTACTATTAAGGGTTAACGCTTGTGTTTACCGGATGTAAAATCCTGGCAATTGCATACAGAGCAGCCTTATGAGAAGCATTATGTACAGGAGGCAAAGCCAATGTTTGCTACCGCTGTGAATCATAAACAGGCATTTTGAAACACGTTCAACATGAACACGTAAAGTTATTTGAGGTCATGTCAAGGGGTGATGGCCTCTTGCTGCCCTATCTAGGCTCTACAGTCAGCACTGCAACTCAATGAGGTCACAAGATCGCAAAAATAAACTCAACATGTATTCAAAATCGCTCGTGTATGATGGAGTGGGAAGAGTTTCTACAAAGGTGTGAACACTGCAAGCCTTTGTAAGCACAAGGGAGGTGCAACGTCAAGAACAGCCAGAAGACACACTACTTACTAAACTTCAAGGCAGTATACTTCTCAAAATGAAAGCGAAATTCTATCCGATTGATTTCAAACTAGGGTGCTGTTCTGCATTTCGAGAAATCCCAGGCAAATGACAACAAAATAAAAGACACTCCACAACTTCCGAAGATTTTTTTAGGCTGACGTCCTGGCAAGTGAAACCATCCAAGGTATGGGTTCCAATGTTAGGTCATAAACGGTGCAAACGCCCGATAGTAAAGACCTTCAAATTATGGTGTGGCTGTTTTTAAAGGAGTAATAAAAAGGTACTATATTTTATAAATAATGGAGTGAAAAGTGGTATGCATACTAACCTAGCGCGGACCTCTGGTGGTAGGAGATCCACGCTTACAAACTTTAGCCAGCCTGCCTGCTGTCCGCCCACAATCAGTTGAGCATCCGTGGTCCCCTCTCCTTTCCGCGGATCCTTGCTGCTTCTGGCAGCACCATTCAATCGAGAAGGAAGCAGCGAAGCGACAGGGGAGACTTGTTTGGCGAGCCGAGAGCCCTCCTTTTGGCCTAAAGGTCTACCGACATCTCAGCCAGCTCTCACGTTTACAGGCCCTCCAAGTGCCATTAAGATGTCAGCGGAAGGGAGAGGCAGCGGGAACTGCTGAAGTGGCCGTGCTAGGACGCAGTGCAGCTTGCAGCCCTGTGCCTCCATGGAAGTTTAGTCTGCCTGCCTAGTTTGTTGTGCTGCTGCTTTTTTGTCACCATTTTAAGGGGGTTCAAAGGTCGTCCCAAGGGGAGTGGAGAAAGGAGAAGCTACAAGCAAGCAATAAGTAAGCATTCTGGGAATAATAAGGGGACAAGCAGACTCCTGCCCTGGGACAGCCAGAGGGCAGTAAACCAGCGAGTGGGCAGGCATTAGGCCTGCGGCTTTCTCAGCGTAGGTGCGGAGGCGGCCGGCAGTAGGTCGATTCCGCTTGCACCTTGTTGAGGGGCCTGCACGCCCGACGCTTGGCTATGTGCCCCTACAATTATACCTGCCTCTGCCTTCATCCTCAGCAGTGCAATTTGACATCAGTCTATGACCTAGTCAATTGGCCTTCTGTTAGCCTTACAATTTACCCCTGCTTATTGAGTTTGTAACTGCACACTTACCCTTGTGGAGGAGATGTTGACATAGCTCCACCATCTTGGCAAGAGGTGTTTGAGAAATAAGAAGAAGCAGCAGCACCGGTGGTCTGGAGACCTTTGCGGGAGCCCTGTTGGATTTAAGTACAGGGCATAGGATCTGCTGTTCAATCTCCAGGCCCGGTCCTACCCTAGCTAGAATCATCCATCTGCATTCACCTGCCCATTTACTACAAAGAACCCTAGCTGTGCGCTCATGCCCCTTCACAATCTCACTAATCCAGCAAGTGAGGCGGCATAGCTGGGATTATTCAGACAATCTATCCAAACCTGATCCTAAGGAGCTGTGAAATCCACAAGGCGAACAGCGGTGCACTACTTCCACAGTCCCAATAGTTTCAATTATATCCACAATGTTCCGGAGGTAGTTGAAATTCTTCTTTTTCTTGTTGTATCATCATGTATCAAAAAAAAATATTAAAATCAGCCAACGCATTTTGTCCACATATATGTGGACTTCTTCAGCTGTGAAATCCCTTGTGTTTTGACCATAGCGCAAACTTCTTGGAAATGCTGAGATAGAAGCATACATCGCGTAAAAAGACAATGGTGGATGAGTTAACGGGTGACCGGTCGCCCCCACTTATACCCTCAGACCAAATCACCTCTACCAGTCCCAGAATAGTGACCAAGGCGGACTGGCACAAAGGTCATGCCTGGTCTCCATTTCAGGTGCACATTTCAGAACTCAAACAATATTTCTATACGGCAATAAAAACAGTTCCAAAGGAACAACAACATTGGCATAGCCAATAGATCTCGCCTTTGGGACCTTATGTGTTTAGCCAGAACTTTTGGCTATGTTGTAGAGCATTGTGGCTGCTGTGCATTATGTTGAAAAGTTATAATAAAAAGTGTTAAGCATTTTTGTTACCTTTATACAAACGAAGACGACATTATATACAACTGAAAAACGTGATTAAAAAAGATTAACATAAAAAATGTCTTCTAGTTTTTTGTACTTGCACTGCTGGCAACTTCTTCCTGCCTGTTCTCATGCTGGTTTGTTATAATTTTTTTTGTTATGGGGGAGCGGGACATAAATAACGGGGGAGTGGAGGTTGGAAAACAGTAATTTAATTAGAACACGAGCAGCGGACGGACACTAGGGGAGAATCAACAGATGCCAGATTCCAAGGGCAGACGGACGTGATGCTTAGGTGGTGCGCAGATGCAAAATGGTGGTGGTGAATGATGTTTGGTGCTCAGGTGGTGACACTATATGGTGTGGATTGGAGGTACGTTGTGGATTGTGGAGTTGAAATATGTTGGTGTGTAATTATGCGGTGTGTATTGGAGATGTGTGGAGTTGAATTGTGTGGCCTGGAACTGTGGTGTTGAGTGAAATTATGCTTAGTGAAATTGTGTCATGGTGTGGAGTGCATTTATGTTGATTGGGGTATGTGGTATAGAGTGCATTTATGTGGCGTGTATTTATATTGCATGGAGTACAAAGCAATTATGTGGCGTTTAATTATGTGGCACTGAGTGGTATTATTTGGAGTGTATGTTGCATTGAGTGCAGTGTAATTATGTAGCAAATAATTATGTGGCACTGAGTGGTATTGTGTGGAGTGTATGTTGCATTCAGTAGAGTGCAATTATGTGGCGTGTAATTATGTGGCACTGAGTGGTATTTGGAGTGTATGTTGCATTGAGTGCAGTGTAATTATGTAGCATATAATTATGTGGCACTGTGTGGTATTATGTGGATTGTATTTATGTTGCATTGAGTAGAGTGTAAGTATGTGGCGTGTAATTATATGGCACTGAGTGGTATTATGGGGAGTGTATTTATGTTGCATTGAGTAGAGTGTAATTATGTGGCACTGAGTGGTATTTGGAGTGTATGTTGCATTGAGTGCAGTGTAATTATGCAGCATATAATTATGTGGCACTGAGTGGTATTGTGTGGAGTGTATGTTGCATTCAGTAGACCAAACGTTTGGTCTTCTACTGATGAGGATTACTCCGACTGATTCTGGCCGGCTGTTGCAATTGTGCAATCATTTCCGTATATCACCTAGTTCCCTGACCTGGGACTTTGGATTGCTTAGGCTGGGAGTTATCATATATCCACTCGTCCTTCCTTTTAGATAAAGGCGCCAATTAAATTTTAAACATAATACGTTTGAGGACGGAAGCAAAAATCTTTATTCCACACTCGGCTTACCATGTGGTTTATTTTCCAAACATTGACAGTATAAAAGATTTATTTTGCCCTGAAGAAGTCCTTTTGATAAGGACGAAACGTGTCGGCTGTGTCTCGATCATCCTGATTATGTTTTAAAAACTTCATTGAAATAAAAGAAGAACTTTGGAAGAATACTTGTGGACATGGATTTTATAAAATTCTTTGTCTAAGCTCTTTTGTGGTGCACCTGTGCTGTTTTGTTTAAATTGTTATATTCCTGTATTGGAATTACACTGTGACAGTGGGCGTTTGTCAGTGTGCACACACGTTTCTGGGTAGTTCCAGATCATATATATGAGGGATAGCAAGTTAGGTGCTGAGGCCTATAGGGTTCCACTGTCCAGCCTCTTGACTTCTGTCTCATCCTTCTACTTTGTGACGTGAATAACACGGTCTAATCTACCTTTTCCACTTTGCCACATAGTACTTCCGTGCAGTGGTTTCCTTGCTTCCTTTCACACATTCATAAATCTATCAAGCATATTTAAGTGATCAAACTCTGCCCTATGAAGCCAGGCTCCCAAGATCAGACTCTTGGATTCTGAGTGCCACATTTGGTTATGTTGCACTGGTAGGAGTGGGAATGCTGGCATCTTCCGCTGAATGTTTTGCAAAATAGACATCAGATGGGAATACCATGTGTACCCACCATGGTAAAGAGAATGTTCGTCCTTTTAGAGGGAACATACTTGTGAATGACTACTAGTAGGAGTGGTATTGGTGGAGAATCCCATACAAAGGTTTTGTACCACGGATTTCTCCTTCAATTGAGATTGCAGGTACCAGGTAAAGAGGTGTGGGCATTTTGCATTGACATTGGATGGACAACAGATCATTAGATCCACACCTCTTAAAAAAAGTTTAGTCTAAAATGTGTTGATTCAACTCATACATTAGCTGTCCCAACTGTTCTGCTTAAGTTATTTGCTATGATATATTGCTCTCCTGGTTGAAGGTGTACCGCAAGTGAGTCACTGTTGAGAATGGCCAAGTGCCAAATCCCCTGAGTTAGGATAGTATTTTGTTGAAATAAAACACTGTGGTGGTGGTTGTCTGGATTTGTACTACTCATTTTCATATATACTGGAAGGTTATGAAGGCTTGGAAGTCTGTTTTCAGTTACAGAGGATTAGTAATGTTTTACTCTTTCTTCTGCGGACCAAAGCAGACTGTTTTGCTTTGTTCACAACTGTAAGGCTTTAACTACTCTGCTAGTGCCAACCAGTAGATGCTCTCAGTTCTCCAGCCTGTGGCCACTGTTTATGTTATCATAACTGCACTGTTAGCATATGGACCCATGTATATGGTATACAGAATCCCGTCATTCTCAGCAATTTCTTCATAGTCCTCGCTAGCAGAGACAGTCCAATCTGATTGATGCAAACATAATCCCAAAATCCCAGCACTCTCTTTTGCAATGGTATGACCATTGAATTACCTGTATTTCTCATGACTAACAGAAAATACTTTATTTAGGATGGACTGACGGATTATTTTTTCAGTTTTACAGTAAACACAAACTGATGTCACATGCTTATTGCCTTCTTCGTAATGATCTGGCATTGTTTGAAGAAATGGTCCCTTACTAGTAAACCGTCTAGGTATGCATTCACATACATGGCCTTTCACCTTCTGCATGAGGATGTTGAAGTATGCATGCTTGAAATATTATGTGGCCAAATAGTTTGCTGGTTGAGCAGTGGAAATTACATCTTGTAATGTAGTCATCTTGAACCTTTGTGCCTTGGTCGAGGGGTTCCAAAACCATAGCTTGAGCATGTCACAGTATTAAATCTGCTTTTGGTCAGGAAGCACAAATATAATTGTTGATGTCGTTCTTCTTGCAGAACTCAAACTATTGCTCTCTACGAATAGCACCTTTGCCTTCATTAAAAGAAGTACTTAATCTCTCCTAATCATACTTTTTTTTATTATAAATTTGGTGGGCATATAATTGGTGGCATTTTCAAGAGTTCTAGGGAATATCCTTGTGTGACTGTTGATAACACCCACTTGTCCGAGGTGATCTTTTCCCATTTTTAGGGCCGATAGCTCAGGCTTTCCCCATAGTGGTGCCCTGCAGTCGGAGGTGGAAGGATATGGTCTTGTAACTTGGCAGAAATGGCAAACTCTTAGGTTATGCTACTTTCTCTTCTCTGCATCTGGTTTGAAGAAATCTCAGTACTTGTTAGTCAGCATTGTGCCTGTGGCTACATTTCCTTCAGAGTTTGCTGCTGGGCATATGCTCCCCATCTAATCATCTATAACGTTTAACAGCACTTCTTGCATAAGGTCTGAAATTCTGAGCCAGTCATGCCTTCTTTATATCATACTTGCACTTAAGGGTTTGCTAGCAGTGTCGAGGGCCTTTAATGATGATTTTAAGCACATATTTGGAGGGATTTTGCTTTCTGTACTTCTTGCTTTTGTTCTTACAGGAATGTTGGCATTTTTCTTCTATTTCTCCCCACAGGTGGCTCCCATACCTAGGTGATAATGCTGTGCAGCTGGCAACACTCTATTGTGTTGCAGGACCCCTTTTTGTCTCCATCCCCACCCCATCCTGACGTTTACTCTTAATCCGGTCTAGTGATGGGCCCATAGTTGAGGACTAGTTGTGTTATATTTTTAAGCTGTACTCACTATTACTGAGTTTGGCTTTCGATTGGGTTTAATACATAAGGGATCCTGAGGAGATTATCTATTTTCCTCAATCCTCTGAGTAATATATTTGGCTGTTGCTGTATTTTTTCAAAAATACTTCCTTGCTGAATCGCATTAGGCAATATTGGAAGAAATTTTTTTTTCCCCTTTGTATTGGGTTTGGTGTTTCTAGCAAAAAAACAGAATCTTTTTGTTCTTCTACTTAAACACCATAGGACACTTTGAGAGATTTTCCAATGGTGATGGTCTATGTAGATAGTTATTTAAGCCAGGGGTGTACATGTGAGCTATATAGATATATATATTCCTTGGAGAAAGAAGTTTGTGGTGTGCAATATATATCATATATAAGTTATATATGTTATATGTGACAATATATATATCTATACACACAGACATACAAATACATATATATATATATATATATATATATAAAAATCTCTTATTTTATCTTTATCCTCACTTACTGTGTAAAGATGTATCTACATATGACAAATGTTTCTCGTCCTTATGGGCCCAATGTGATTATACTGCAGGAATCAAAAGAATCAATTTAAGATGTATTCTAATTGTGAGGACGTAGTGGAATGGGAAGGTGTAGAGTTCCGACGGATGAAGGAGGTGCAGACAAACCAGAAACTGCTGAAGGACCTGGAAATCTAGACAGACTGATTGATTTGATGACGACCCCCACTGGAATCAGGAAACGCGTCCGAGTGGAGGAGGAAGGAGGAGTCGTGGTCTGATGGTTCACGAAGGATAGAAGCATTATGGTCATTGTTGTTTGATGTGGAGATATTTAATGTGTGTAGGCCAGAGACTCTCAAGAGCCTATTTGTCAATGGTACTAACATCAGATAGTGCAGGCTACAATAACTACTTGTTCATATAATCATGTATGTGCAAGATAACACTGTATAGGGAGGCAAGAAGTGTCGCAATGGGAGGGAGGAGGGGTTCATTTGCAGTTACGATGGGTTGCTAGTCCTATGTTTTGACAGCCTTTGGTTGTTATGTTGATCTATGATAAAACTGGTAAAGAAATATTTTAAATAAATACTTATTTATTCAATAATGTATCGATGCTAATTGTCTGCAAGTGAGAATTGGGAGATTTCTAAATAGGCTGATGTGTTTATTAACAGATTTCCCCAAAGGTAAAAGTAAAAACAGTGCCAGATCTCTTTCCATACCGTACCCTCTTTTAGCCACGCTGATCCTCTGAGGGACACTATTCATAGTCGGCGCTATTCAAAGGTGGGCCGGGGGGGGAAAGGGGGTATCGTTCCTGAGAATCTACATTTTGACACACAAAAAACTAGATTGCAGATTAATGTCCAGCATGTGGATCTAATACGGCCATGCTGCAAATGTAGACAAATGGACACTCTGGGAAAGAAAGAATACCAAACAGCAGAAACTTCACTGAGCATCAAAATCCTCACGAAGCCCTACTTCGTTGGTTTCTATGGCCGTCTCTTATGGGAATCCATCTAGCAGTTTGCGACCTACTTCACATGGAGAATTCGGAGTAATTGTGAATAAGGGTACTGCCGGATAGTCAAATCATCCACAGACTCAGCAAAGCTTAAAGCACACTGTTACCTTACATGCTGAAATACATCTGATGTGAATTGAATGTTATTCTTCTTTTCATTTATCCACTGCAATTACCTCTATTTAACAAGTCTTATTTGTAACATGAAACTCTATTTTTTACCATAATTTTTCCAGCACATATCCTGCAATATGTTATGTTGAAGGACAGACTAGAGTAAGCATTTTGTTTAAAGTGCACAACTTGTTCTTAATGACAGCAAAATATTGGGAGCCCTTACTAAAGTAAAATTTAACAAGCGCGGCCCCGCGGCCGCGAAAGTTAAAGCGACGCTGAGGGCACCACTGAAAGGGGTTTCAGTGGCGCGTTTCCCTTGCAGGAGCGAGCAAAAGCACCATCTGTTTGCAAGTTAATTACAAACAGATGGTTTCTTAAAGCTCGCTCCCGCAAGGGAATCGCCAAACGTGCACGCGTTGCCATTGAAAGCAATGCATGCACGTTTTTGGCCTCAAAACTGAACCGATTACAAGAGGTCCCCCTTACGCAGCGCATGCGCGCTGCGTAGGCGAGACCTAAAAAGATATTAGATACGGCATCCACGAATACTTGCCTGAATAACTCAGGGTGTTCCGTCAGTAGTCTGCCTAGTTCACCCCAGGCTGCTGCAAAAAAGCCAAGTAAAGAAGCTGCCTGTGCAGGTCGCCTGATCAGACAACAGACTCTCCTGTACAGCCTGGAAGGGCAGGAGCAAACGCAAGAGTCAATGCCTGCCATTAGCCCCGGCCCCACCATTAATATAGGCAACTCCTCAGTTACCGCCAGTGTAATCCCAAATGCAATCTCATGCTCGAATATGACCTCGACAACCGCACAAGTTTATCGATCCTTGGATTGGTCCCTAAAACGGAAGGGCCCTGCTACCTCAAACAAGCAAATTCCCCTTAAACCAAAAGCCCATCACGCTCACTTCCTAGAAGGGAGAGCTTCACTGATCAGGATCTGGGAATCCTGCTGATCATTTTCTTTCTCACATTGAGGCTCAAATTGTTGTCATTAATGGGGTTTGCCCCAGAGTTTCAAGGGGCCCAGTGAGAAAAAAAGCCGAGCCAGCTTAGTCATTGCATGCCACACCACATACCCAAGAGATTGTAGCAATAAGAGCCACGCAGAACTCTATAGCCAGGACTCTACTTTGGCAGTCAAGCAAAATGGAACTGGAATTAGACCTAATCCAATCACTGGCAAACCACCTTGCTGGAATTTGCTTTAAGCTTAATCTCTTGGAAACAGAAGTAAAATTTCTTGTGAAGGATAAACCCTGCCCATGCTCCCCAATCATTAACAAGCTGAATACACAACCAGAGATACTAGGGAATTTGGTTGGTTAAATCAAGGGCTTTACAATAAATAAAGTATCCCAGGCTAAGCTATTAAATGTTACGATGGTGGAGGAAGTCTATCGAAATAACCATTGCACCCCCGAACCGACTATTACCCTGAAATTTCTTAACAACCATCTGATATCCGGGATCAGAAGGCCCATTCTTCCCCCAGTGGGCCATTGGATCAACAAGGGGAGCTTCTGGTCAGGACCACCCCAGTGTGATATGCAGTGGACACTGAGTGGACTACAAGCGATTTTAGAAACAGGAATCCATCTGAGCCACTTTCATCTTCCTGCCTAACAAGACGGGCAATAAAAAGGTTAAAAAAAATTCTTTTTAAAAGACACAAAAGCGGTGCTTGCTTAAAAGAACCTCTCTGCCCGCTAAATCAGGATGAAGCAATAAAGTACAAAATCAAACAAACTCTGGAAATGTTTTTTCCAATCTTTGCCCCTCTGACAGACATCTCATTGCCTGCTCCCCATCCATGTTTCCACTGTAGTCTCTGAATTCCAGTATTACTCGAAACAGAAGAGCCAAATCAGTCCAGTGGGGCCTCAGAGATCATCGGTCACTTCGTGCAAAAACACAACCCGAGATACGGAACCGCTGAAGTGTGGAATGTCAGGACAAGGGGCCTGCACTCTTGTTAGAAGTGATCTGACAGGAGCTGTTGGGATGCCGGGCACACAAAGCAAAAGGGTGGACCAGGGGATCCAATTCGAATGGGAGACCCTGGAGTTGCCACGCCTTAATCCCAGGGGGTCAACAAAAGGAGCCCCCAAATTTATATATCTATAATTGGTCATCAAGTGCTAGGAAGGGAGTGTCCACCAACCTGTTGGAACATACCCGCACCTTGAGAGCGTGAAGTGAGGCCTGTACAGCACATTTCAAGTCTCAGGCCTCAACTGGTTACAACTTGTGTGGAAGCATTTAATTAGCAAGCATCAGAGAGCTGAACCCAATATCTTTGCTGACAAAAGACCCCGGCACAGCATTCGATTACCTGCTCAGGCCTCCCTACAGCACAGTCAGATGAGCAACAAGTTTTCAATCCCCATAAATGCAATGAAGAGGTAAGTTATCATTTAATACTTTTCTTCATTCCCCGATACATTCAGATGGGTTCCATGGACACACTCAGAGGGAATTTGCTGCGGTCGTTTGCGCATATCCCTGCTCTTAAGAATATAACCACCGATGACCTGGACTGGGTCAAATTTGAACCGCCTCTGTTAAACTCAGCTGGGTGCGTGACCAAGACGATTTGGAAAAGACGGCCAAGCGGAATGCTATATGGGCCGAAAAGGCAGTCTTCGAAGAAGGGGGCATCAATCTTCACATTCCTGCCCCAGTAAAAATACCTCCATGTTTTTATAAAACCTCTGCCTGCTCTAATTTCAGCTTGTGTGCTGAAAGGTGCAATTATAGTGGGGCGGCATCTACAGAGGGCCCGAGGCACATTACTATTCATCAAAGCCATGACCGGAGGGAGGTTTGCTTTGACATTTTAAGAAACAATTATGGCACTCAGGGGAGGTAGCCGTTGGCCGAGTCTAGCGCACAGGACCCCTGCGGAAACGCTCCCTACTCCTACGAATAACTTGACAATGATTTGTTGGAACATTGCTGGGCAGCAAGCTTGTTCAAGTAGACTGAGGAGGGGGGGGGAAATTCATAAAAAGGATGATATAATCATATTTTAAGAAGTCTGGGAGATTTCCCCTCCCATATATGCAGGGTTTTAAAACCTTCCACGTCCTAGCTTCTAAGTCAAAACCAGGTAGACCCTCAGGTGGGTTGCTAATTTGGGTTAAGATTATGTTGGGCTTCCGTGTTAGTAAACTACCCATCACTAGTCCAGATTTGCTAGGCATGGAGATCTCCACCTCTGATGAAACTAAAATCACCCTTTTTAATTTATACAGCAGGAGTGCCTCCAAATCAGCTGATTCCCCTGTCCTCAATCTATTGTCTGATTCTATTTCCACCTTACCTCGAGAAGATGTAGTTGCGATTGTGGCCGGGGATTTTAACTAGGCTTTGAACCAACGGCACTCTATAACGAAATAGCAGGTGAAGACGACCAATATTGGGGCATTCCCCAAATTTCGAGTCCATCTCTAACCTCACTCCCACGGGCTGCCTTACAAATGCTAGATCTTTGTAGGAGTTGCTGTTTGAGGGCGTGCAACAGTAGAACCAAATCTGACTGGGAGTTGCGCCCTAATTATAAATAGGGCTCCCAGTTTTATGGTATTTATTTTTTTGACATTTCCGTCTGTATTTATCCATATTTATTTTTTGCTCATTGTTTCTGTATGCATCCATTTTTATTTTGTGTTTTCTGTATAAATGAAGCTGCAATGGGTATTTTCCACATTTAACTGATAAAAGTATACTCGCATTTGAATGTCCTAAAGGTTTCAGCGGTATAAAGTGCAATAGCCTTATCTGAAAACACTTCCATTGTAGAATAGCATCAGTAATTGTAGATCTACACTTAATGAACCTTAATTAGGAAATCTATTGTCTTTTTTCATTTCCCCTACCTCTCAATCTGTACACCTACTGACCTGACACTCATGATTGACAGTAGAAAAAATCATCCAAAGAAGGCCAATGTTCCGTATTTAAAAATAAACAGGCAGGAAAAGAAATAGTTTTCTGTCTGTATTTATCTGTAAAAATCAGTAAAAACGGAAAACTGGGAGCCCCAATTATAAAATAGAAATACCTATCAGGATTATAGACTATTTTTTATTGGACATTCAAGTCTGGGGTAAGTTTAGTGATGTGGAAGTCCTGTCTAGATAGGAGAGTAACCACTTACCTTTTTGCCTCGCTCTTTTGCAGAAGTGGTGAAGGGGGGGAACAAAACTTCCCAACTTCCTGGAGCTGTCTTTTCAGCAGTAATAACCGGAAAAGAATAAGGTGGGAGAGCACTATGGTCAATGAGTCCAGGTATGCACTACTCTACCAAGACGTAGTTCTCATTTTGTCTTACAAGCCAATTTAGAAGAAGCTCCTGATATGATTATAGAGGATCACTCTAAATGGTTTGAGAAACTGAAAATGAGCTTTTTTGCCAGACCTGCACTGTATAAGAATACCCCCGAGAAAGTTGATCCTGCTTGGTACGATAGAGCTTGTAGGTCAGCTAAGAGTAATCGCCTTATTGCCCTTAAAAGAGGGTTTTGGCAGGACAAAGTCAGCTAGAGGAGACTACTAATTAGTGGTGAAACATGCAAAATCTACATGGGACTCAGCAATTTGGAATGACATTTGGTCTTCAACAGGCTCAGGGGATCAGGTAGCTTTCTGGCATAATAGCACATGGCACTAAGAAAAATAGGACAAAGCCAGAAGCACACATTCTTCACAAGACCGGGTGAACCATTTCAAATCTTTATATAGCAACCCTACTCCAACCCTTGCAGTCCTTGATCCTCCCGATTTTATGGTGTCCCTCACATTCTGCAAGACTACATCTAAATTAGACACTGATAAAGATGGTTGGGCTTTCTCAGTGACCCCAGGTATCATATCCAAAAAGGCTGGAAAAGCCCCTGTGCTAGATCAAATTCAGATGGACTCTTTCAAGTCCGAACCGGTAATTCGGACACCCTACTATACGCATGTTTTAATGCCATTCTAGAAAAGAAAAAGAGACCTAGGATGACGCGGACCCACTGGTGGGGGGTGGGGGGGGGAGAAAAGAACAAGTCTTGCCTCCTGTTGCCCTCACACATCCCAAAGGATGTCATGCTTCATCATCGGGCATTTGACCCACACCCCACACACCCGCAGGCACCATCCGGCATTTGCTGAAAAGAACTCCGATAAAGTGACCCTTTGGGGGACCCGCAGGGAATTGCAGCGCCGGCCCTGCGAGGAGCAAATGCCCGATGATGAAGCATGACATCCTTTGGGATGTGTGAGGGCAACAGGAGGCAAGACTTGTTCTTTTCTCCCCCCCCCCCCCCTTCCAACCAGTGGGTCCGCGTCAACCTAGGTGTCTTTCTTTTCTCCTCTTTTGTAAGGTGTGCGGGTAATTTCTGGACCCCACCCCAGGAACAGTGTCCCTTTTTGGTTTGATGTTAACTTTAAGGAGCATGGACACTGGACCGTAACTGGCTCCTAGGTCCCCCCCCCCCTTTCTTTTTTGGTTTATTGATAGCACGGCGGTTCAGCCGAGGGACCGGATTACTTTTCTATCCCTGCTTGTTCCTTTTCTGTTTCTTTTTCTAACATGAGACAAGTCCACACATCCTACCCTCTTTTCCCCTTCTTTCCCCGGTTTCTATGTTTATCCCATTTAACTGTGCCGGTTGGAACATTGAGGATAGTTCCACGCCTTTACTCTTTGGATTGTGTTCCGTCCCTCTATGTTACGTGTATCCATCTTAATTATCTGTGGCACTGCAACTCGTAACATTTTTACAATATCAAGGGGACTTTACTTTTGCAGCCATTAGCCAAGAGTTTATCCCATCACTCCCGTTTCCTGCGTTACTAGGATTTATGTATTTGACGCATGTGTGGCGAGTATTACTCGTTGTCATGACGACAATGTCCATGACCAGTAGACCAATGCGCATGTCCGGGGGAACAGTTCTTTCCTGGGACGCACGCGCACGCTAATTGAATATCCACGCATGCGTTTCTCATGCTAGGTTGACGGGGGATTCCGGAAGGAGATGCCGCCCCGACACCAATCACCTGTACTATTTAGTCCGTGCCTTGCCACCATGATTCTATCTACAGCAGGTGCATGGACGGGGAAGGTGCACTGGAACCGGCACCCGGTGTTAACTTGTAAGTTAGGGATGTGTGTGGGTTTAGCGCCCGGGATTCTAGTATCCTCGGGCGCGTGTTTGTTTATTGATGCATGACTGTCCTCCATGCGGTCTCCTTTTTCAGCCCGACGAGGTACGGGCGCCCATCGACACTAGTCATCGGAGTATTTTTCTCTGAGAGTGACGGGTAAGGATGCCATACCCCTTGTTAATTTTAGGGTTTATCCCGTCACTATACTACGAGGGCATTGGTATTTACATTTGGCATTTCTTGTGTGGTAGCATGTTGGGGTCACGGAGGTCTCTGCACCGGCCCGACATGCGATTCCCTCACTTGTTATGCAGGGGGCTCCTAGATCTGCCATACTTGTTTAGCTATTTGTAGTGATTGAACTGGGTTTTTCTACACTTTGGCACGTCTCCCGATGCGGATATTTTTGCAGGTCCTTGGTGATACCACATACATGACGCCCAAGATTCCTGGTGCTGTTCATTCTCGGATCGCCATTGGACATACCGGGGTTACCCCGTGGGTTTTGTGCTTCGTGTTGGGTGCTTCTGTCTCATGTGTCTTTGGTGTGTGATATGATGTGCACACGATTGTGGCACACTATGATGTATCAAGTTGGACTGATGCACATAACTTGTATTCTATCTTGTCTTTCTCTTCTAGGTTTCCTCAGGAGTGGCTTCTGCCATTAATCACACTGTAGGATATACAGTAGTTTGACCCACCCTGACCAACACTGAGGGTATCTGTTTTATACTTATTTTAATCGTGTACATCACTAACCTTTCTGGTTTTTAGTCCTGATGAAGCGCCAATGACCCTTGTGGCAGGCTAGGCGCGAAACATGTCGACTTATTACATCCAGGCACATTGTGCCGGTTGGGGTAATACTTTACCCACGGGGGTTGATTTGAATTTACCTTCTTACAAACAACCTCTGGACATTTTTAATTCATGCTGCACGCATTTCTCTCACCCTCATTAATAGGACCCACACCCCACACACCCGCAGGCACCATCCGGCATTTGCTGAAAAGAACTCCGATAAAGTGACCCTTCGGGGGACCCGCAGGGAATTGCAGCGCCGGCCCTGCGAGGAGCAAATGCCCGATGAAGAAGCATGACATCCTTTGGGATGTGTGAGGGCAACAGGAGGCAAGACTCGTTCTTTTCTTCCCCCCCCCCCACCAGTGGGTCCGCGTCAACCTAGGTGTCTCTTTCTTTGCTCTTCTTTTCTTCTCTTCTGTAAGGTGTGCAGGTAATTTCTGGACCCCGCCCCAGGAACAGTGTCCCTTTTTGGTTTGATGATAACTTTAAGGAGCATGGACACTGGACCGTAACTGGCTCCTAGGTCCCCCCCCTCTTTCTTTTTTGGTTTATTAATGCCATTCTAGCCAGTGTCGAGATCCCAACCTCATGGAAACGGGAAGAACCTGCTCCTATACACAAGAAATGCCCTAAGTCTGATCCAGCCAACTACCGCCTAATCACCCTTACTGATTCTTCCCAAAAAATCTTTTGCAAACTTTTATTAGACCAGCTCCATACCTGGGTTGAAGAAAATAAAAAAATTCAAACCGTTTCAGGCTGGATTTCGTCCTCATATTAGTATTAATTTGCCAGTTTTGAGAAACATAAAAAAGGATTAACGCGCACAGGTGATAAATGAATGACAGCAATCAATCAATCATAGCATTTGTAGAGCGCACTACCTACCCGTGAGGGTCTCAAGGCGCTGAGGGAGGGGGGGGGGGGGGAAGGGGTGCTGCTACTGCTCGAAGAGCCAGGTCTTCAGGAGTCTTCTGAAGGTCAGCAGGTCTTGGGTCTGCCGTAGGCGGATGGGGACGGTGTTCCAGGTTTTGGCGGCGAGGTGGGAGAAGGATCTGCCGCCGGAGGTCGCTCTTCGGATGCGGGGTATTGTGGCGAGGGAGAGGTTGGCGGAGCGAAGCTGGCGGGCGGGGGTGTAGAGGCGGAGTCGTCTGTTGAGGTACGCAGGTCCGGTGTTGTGCAGTGCCTTGTGTGCGTGGGTGAGGAGCTTGAAGGTTATCCTCTTGTTGACGGGGAGCCAGCCAGACAGCAGGGTGATTGGGTGTTCTTTTAAGATGTAAAATAGTCCATCATGCATTCCGAAGTAAGCTTTTCCGGGAAGTCGTAATGACTTAAAAACCAGGGATCAGTGAGGCCTAGCTATGCAGTCACACTGGAAGAAAAAGGCCTCCTCATTCAAAGATACCAAAGGGCCTAGCAGAAATGAGACATCTACTGCCGAGAATAAGTCACTGCATCTGCCTCTGGGGGAACGTTTCGGTCAAAAGGAAGCTGAACATTAGCCTGACTGGGTGGGGGACACAAGTGTGTCCGGCAGAGAGGATTATCTGGATGGTAGGGCCTAGCTAAACATGCATGCTTTTTTTAGTAATGCGCGTACATCCCGTCATTAAGGTGCATCATATCACGTTACGATCCCAGATCATTTTAAACATACAGAAAAAAATGCTAAGTAAGGGGTTTGGCGAGCGTGGTCAAGTGATTGCCAGTGTTTTTGTCGTGCATTTTACACATTTTAATTTGCCAATATAAGTGTGCCATAGAGGCACGTCATCATGTATTGAACGGCGTTATAAAGCGAAGCAAACCCCTTTGCTGTACAGTCCGAGCGCTTCAAAATTTACATAGGATCGTATGAGGCTAAGTAAAAGGGGACACGCTGTATTTTACCTTCAACGCCCCTTGGAGGAAATAATTATAGTACTAGTACAAATAAAGACCCAAGTCATTTATGACTACTGTGATGTTTACACGTTTCCCCTCTCAGCTGCCAAACCGAAACTATGCTTTATTATACTGTCGCCACTTAGGCCAACAAACCAGACAAGCGACTGCTCGCACTCTATGGTAAAGTGTATGCAGTGTGTGACCCCGCATGCAGGCTCTCGAACTGCCCCATGCTAGTTGAATGGTGACCAGGCATTTGGAACGCACGCAATCAATCAGTTTAGAAGCACTCGGAGAAAACTAAAAACTAATACTCCACAAATGGCATCGCCCTGCAAACTGTCCACTCATAATGAAACGCATTGCTGCCAAAGGAGCCTTTCTGGGGGTAACATGTAAAATGAGTGTTTTCAACAACGGTACGTGGGTTTAAAACCGGGATTGCTTCAAGATCAGTACATGGAAATGCCTAGGTTAGATACAAGACTACGATGGCTTCACGGCACGCATTCACAAGAACTGCATTTTCCTAAAATGTCCAATTGTATATTGTACAGTGGCACCACAGTAATTTGAAGTTATGAAGCGTACAATTGGCAAAAAAAACGATGGGGGTTACATGCAATATAGAAGGTCACACTCAACATAACGTCCCTTAATATAACTTACTAAATCAAATATGAAGACTTTCAACTTTTATTAACAATGCAGAATTCGACAAACTGTCGGCACATAACTTTAGGGAAGATGTTGATTTTTAGCACTCCACTTGAAGTGTAATGCATTCATATAAACTGGCATTTGTTGTTCTGTTAAATGGCATTTACCACTGCCCCAAACTTAGCAATTATGCTTATCTTCTGACAAGGCCAATCTTTACACAAACACACACAGTGCAGATTTCTTGACAGCTGCGTTCTCTGCAGCAAGTACCCCAAGAAACAAACATGACGAGATTTGCATTAAAAGTTCCCAGGGTCGAGGACCATTATTTACAGACTCTAAACACTGCCTCTGCATGCGTGCAGCGGGGGCACTGCGTGCAAAATGACAAGTGCAGAAGAGGTCACACGGAGAAGAAAAAGCTTTCACCTTAATTGATCGAGAGCCACCGAAAATGTGCACAAGTCCAGATTCGTAACTACTTAAACAAGTGGTGCGTGCACGCGCGCCACAGCTAAGCATGTGATTTCAATTATCACGCCCGTGTCTGGGCACGATAATTGAAACCACATGGCCTATTGGTGTCTATTACGCGCACCAAGCGCATAATAGACACCAATAGGCCATGGGCGGAGCAAAGCGCCCGCCTTTGGCCAATTGCGTGCAGTCTTTATACAAAGACGCACGAAAAGGCCAATGGGGTAGCACAAAAGGAATCGCACATGCACGAGCGTGTTAGATTCCTAGGTCAGTGCTGAATCCCCGTTTTTCACCTACTAAATGTCTCGCGCTGCGCGAGCACTGCTGCGCAGTGCAACGCTAGGCACGAGACCTAAAAAGGGGTAGCCTGTATGGCATTTGATATGGTCCCTAGGGATAAGTTATGGCATACGCTAGAAGACCTAGGCATTTTCTGTCCCTTCTCGATTTATTTACCAGGCTTCTCCATTACAGTTTTGCACAAGTTAGATGGGGTCCAAAGGGGAAAACACTGATTCCTTTAAGTTTGCAAAAGAAGTCAGGCATTGATGCGTACTCGCCCCCACGTTGTTCCTGCTATTTATAAATGGCTGTATCGACTACCTCTTGGGTTGTGTTAACGATTCTCCGGTTCTAGGGGGAACAAAAGTACCTGCCCTATTATTTTCAGATGATACTTTGTAGTATCAAAAATCCCCAAGGGCCTAGAGATCCTTTTGAGTATGTTGAATACATTTTGCTAAGACCATGGATTGGCGATAAACGCAAGTAAGACAACATTTATAGCCATCTACCCTCATAGAGGCTTTAAAAGGATCAATAAAGTTGGATGGGGAGGAGCTGGAGAAAGTGCTAGATTTTGATTGACTTGGCACTCGCCACTCTAGAGCAAATACCTGGGGTACCCAGGCTAATAAATGCACTCATACTAAAGCACAGGACAATTTGCAAAAAAGAACTTGTTTCAACTAATCTCCCCCTTCTAGAGGTCTGGCGGGCTAAAGCTGCAGGTGCTGCAAAATACGGAGCAGAACTTTTGGGATATGGTAATTTAAAAGTCTTTGCGGTGGCAGAGAACAACTTTCATAAGAGAAGCCCTTAAACTTCCTCAAAGTACGCCATTGATTTTTAAACATGATCTAGGTTTCCAGTCTACTGTTCCCCTAGGTTCCCCTGAAACCCATTCTGTTCTGGTAACGGATTTGGTCTACGCTCAAGCTGGCAGAATATAGAGTGAGATTAAGAGATGTCCTAGATAAATCTCAGCGAGGTTTACTGCTACCCTGGTTGGAGTACCTAAAACAATCTTTATATTCTTTGAATCTACACAAAGTATTGGTTCTCCCCTGAAACTATTCCACCTTTCCGCAAAAAAAAAAAAAAAGGAGATTGAAGGCCATCTATTGGGGCTTGAGCAGGCTAAATTCTCCAAACAGGAAGGCTTGGGCCAAATGACAGATTTTTTCATAGGATTCAAGCCTACCTCTTATTTTGAAAACTATATGAACGACATTGATTCTCCGTTCACAAAGTCTCTTTATATTAGGTTCAGGTTAGGTGGAAAACTGCTTGCCACCTTTACTGCTAAATGGAATAGTCAACAAGGTGGCCGTAAAATATGTCCTGTTCTCTGGTGGCCAAGATGGTGTCTTGGTAAGGCGCAGTTGCTCTGCTCTCCGCTCCCACCGGGTCCGTTTTTGCATTTTCAGCGGCGGAAAGGGCACCGGAGCCTGCCTGGGCTTTTGGAAAAGGGCAGCGCAGCATTCCAGGAGGCGACGGAGGGCCAGGTCCCGGCAAGAGAGGCAGCTTCGGGACCGAGGCGGAGCAGTCTGGGACGCGACTGGAGGCCGCTGAAAGCCGTGGCAGAAGGCTTGGAGCAGAGGGCGCCTGGGCAGGCTTTCCGGCGGTCCCCGTGTCTGGTAGGGGGTCCGCCACAGCTATACAACGCGACCAGAGCGGCAACGTCGGCCGCGAGCGAAGTGGCCCGCATCGGCGGTTACGGAGACGAGCCTGGGCCACATGAACTATGCGAGGCCCCGGCTTTGCAGGTCTAGGCGGGCCTTCATCCCAGCAATACATTTACTGCCAGAGCGGCTGCCCGCGCTGGCTGTGCGGAGAGCCCACGTGGCCACCCAGTCAGCAAAGACCTTCCCCCCCCATGGCCACAAGAAGACAGGACACCACAGGTGGATAACCAACAGCCTCTTAAGGCCTTTGGGAGGCATACACATCGCCCACGGACCCGGTTGGAGGAGAGGCCTGCAGGGAGGCCCCGGCTTTGCAGGCCTTGGCGGGCCTTCATATCAGCAATCCATATACTGCCAGAGCTGTTGCCCTGAGAGCCCGCGCGGCCCTCCCATCCGCAAAGACCACCCCCCACCTCCGTGGCCACAGGAGAAAATAAGCGACCTCGGAGTGAAAATGGAGCTGCCCTGGCAGAGATTCGATAATTGTTGTGAACACCCCTGCCTACCCCTGGAAACACCTTAGACACTTGCATGCGCTTTGCCTGGGGGGAGCGGGGAGCCGCAGGTACCCTCTACTATTCCTGCAGGGAGCAGTACGCTCCGGACATTGACTGTTTGCTATTCTTCATCATTAATGTTCTCGCTAAGTTGGGGTGTTGTTATTTTATTTAATGGGTTCTCTCTCCCCCTCCCTGCGCTTCTCGATCTCCTTGCATGCGCGCAACCTTTGCCTAGCCAAGCCCCTAGCTTTGCGATCTCATATGGCCCCATACATTGTGGGCGTGGTATGTCCCCCCCGCACCTACATCACATTCTGCCCCCACCGTCCTCCTAGATGAGTATTAAAATTTTGACCCTCAATGTAAAGGGCTTAATAATCCTATCAAACACAGAGCTATCCTGTCTTACTTGGAGAATTCTAAAGCCCATATCTGCTTATTACAAGAGACGCACCTATTGCGTAGCGACACACACAGATTGCGCTCCAAGGCCTTCCCGCAGCAATACTTCTCCTCACTCCCCACTAAGAGGGCGGGGTCGCTATTCTTATATCCCGTACTTTTACGGGGGAGGTGGGGGCAAAGGTACTAGAGAACAGAGGGAGGCTTTTGGCGCTCTCCTTGACCTTAGGAGCGCACATTCTTACGCTAGCCACTATCTACGTTCCTAACGAGGGCCAGAAGACATTCCTCTGTGAAGCGGTGGCAGATTTGACATCCTCCTCAGACCGGCAAATACTCATGGGGGCGACCTGAACATTGTGTTTGACGGCCAACTGGACCGCTGGGCCCAGAGGCAGGGACAGACCGGGGCTCTGACAGCACCCGACAGTGGTTCCACGACCTGGGGTTAATCGACGTGTGGCACCACTTCCATCCCCATTCAACAGACTACACTTTCTACTCCCACTCCCGCAGGACTTATGCCCGTTTAGACTACTTCATGGGGTCTCGGTCCCTCCTTCCTTCCATACACGACTTTGTTATTGAGCCACGGGCGCTATCCGACCATGCGGCACTGACCACAACTCTACTATCTCCCCCCACTTCTCGTCCACCATATTCCTTGAGGCTCAGAGACCCACTCCTTCACCGCCCTGAAGTTATTGCATGCCTCACTAAGACGCTAGAGGACTACCTAGCTGTGAATGACACCCAAGAAACCTCCATAGTATCCCTGTGGGAAACACTTAAACTAGTGGCTAGGGGTGACTTTTTAGCTACGTCCTCTGTAGATAACAAGATACGTAGGGGGGAAAAGGGAGGAGCTTTCTAAGCAGGTCTCAGAATTAAAAGGGATTCACAAACGAACAGGAGCTCCCAGGGTATGGCGGCAGCTAAAGGCAGCACAAGCTCAATTAGCCAGCCTGGACTTGGACAGAGCTGAATACGCAGCCCTTCATCTAAAACATATGTTTTACACAGGAGGGGACAGATGCGGCCGCCTGTTAGAGCACAAACAGCGCACGCAACCCCAGGCAGCGGCGGTCCCAATGATCTTTAATGCTGGGGTAATTGAACTTTCGCGAGAGGTGGATATATCTTTTTTTTAATTTATTTTTTATTTAAATGTTAGGGATGGTACATGATAACCGTGTACAGCATACACAAAAGATGGTCAGCAAGTTATACATCAAGTCATGGCATATTATACAACATATATACCAGTGTTACTTAAAAAACCATACATGCATCGTGGGACTTCGTTACTTTGTGGTACGTCACCGCATTGTCATTACAGTAGTAGCACATTCAAGAAATGTCAGGGCTTGTTGTCTAGCTATCTGATAGGGGTGTCTCGTGCAAAGGGTACCAGCACCTATAATCAATCAGAGCATGTAATAGGAGGGCCGAGGTGGTACAATTACTTCTGGTAAGTGTCAGGGTTCCCCAGTAATGGCGGTTGGGTGTTCCATTAGGTATGTCTGTAATGGGCCCCATATGTCCCGGGGACGTGAGGAGGTTGGGAGCAGTTCAGCATACAGACATGTTTGTTCCTGCCATAGTGCCATATCTCCAATCCATTCCTTAAATTTAGGTGCCCTTCCGCAGCCCCATCTACAAGCCACCCGCCGTTTAGCCAGTACGAGGCAAAAGGATACAAATTTACAGTGTGTCACCGGCAGTTGCTCAGTGTACCCAAGTAAAGCCACCAGGGGGGATCGCGCAATGGACAAAGAGGTCATGCAATCTAGTGCTGTAAAAACCTGTTGCCAGTAGGTATATATCCCTGGGCAGTCCCAAGCAAGGTGGAGGAAGTCAGCGTTTTCCACCCTACATCTATCACATCTACTGGTATCTCGCAACCCAAATCTATATAATTTCGCCGGAGTGTAATAGCTGCGATGGAGAAATGTATAATGTGTGATTCGTAATCGGCTACTAGCAGAGATGTTTTCAGTTTGTTTGCAGCAAAAAACCCACTGTGTGTCAGAAATGGGGAGTGCCAATTCAGTCGACCACTTGTCCCGAGCAGCGCATTGAGGGTATTCAGTGTCAGTGTATAAGCTGTGGTATAGTGTGGACACTAAATGAGTTGCGGTGGGGGCGCGGAGTATGTTGTGCAGCGGGGCTACCACTACGGGCTCCACAGGATACGTTGGGTTGCAGTCCCTGAGCCCATGACGTAGGCGAGCATATAAGAACATTTCCATAGTTGAAGGAGGGGGATTTGGGTAGAGCTGTTGGAGAGTACGGAACCTACCATTTAAATATAGATCTCCCCAGGAGTGGAGTCGCCGCGCCTTAACAACCTTTTTGTAAATCCCTTCCTGCAGTAACGGCATCTTTGGGTGGTATGTAAGTGGGAGCAGAGGTGAGTATAGGCATGGCGTCTGCAAGCGGGCAGCAATGCGGCGCCAAGCTAGGAGCGTGCATTCCACAGAGGTGGGACGGGGTTCTCGAGATTTGATCTGGGATAGCAGGACTCCCTCCAATGGGATAGGGTCGGCGAGCCAGTGTTCGGTAGCAACATGAGGTGTATACCGAGGTGGGTGGAACCAGAAATGGGCATAGTGTACCTGGGCGCATATGTAATACAGTTCCATATCCGGGACGTCGAAACCCCCCTGTGAATATGGGCGCATGTGTATCCCATTTTATTCGTGGCTGTTTGCCCCCCCCAGACCAGTCGGATCAGCTCCGTTCGGATAGCAGAAAAAAAATGGCGTCCTAGATCGTATGGGATGTTTAGAAATAAGTACGAAAATTTCGGAAGCACCACCATTTTAATAAGGGAGATGCGGCCCGCCATGGTGAGTGGGAGAGCATTCCATCCAGTGATGCAGCCTGTTATATGCTCTAATGCACGGCCATAGTTTGCCCTCATGAGTTCCTCGCGGTCTGCCGTGACAGTTATCCCCAGGTATTTCACCTCCTCCGAGCACCACGTAATGGGAAAGTCTGCCTCGAAGGGTACAACCGCAGTCGTCAGTGGGAAGATTTGGGATTTAGCCCAGTTAATATGTATTCCAGAGTGGCCGCCAAATTTAACAAATTCCCGGAGAATTGAATTAAGGTTGTGGTGCGGGTCTTTGATATATAGTGTGACATCGTCTGCGTAGAGAGATATGAGGATTGGGCGTAAAAAACATCGTAGTCCTTTCTCCTGGTGATGTTGCCGGATCTTGGCTGCCAGTGGCTCCATGGCAAGAGCAAAGAGCAGGGGAGAAAGTGGACATCCCTGTCTTGTGCCGCGCGAGAGGGTAATTGAGGGAGATACATGGCCATTGATCAAAACTTTCGCTGTCGGTAACGCGTATAGAAGTCGGATCCAGGCCAAAAAGCCCTTGGGTAGTCCCATACTCTGGAGTATGGTAAACAGATCCTCCCATTCTAACGAGTCAAAGGCCTTTGTGGCGTCGAGGAAGACCGCCACTAGTGCCAGCCCTGGGTCCACATTTTGTAGTATAGAGAAAAGCGTTCTAAGATTATGGGACGTTGCTCTACCGGGAATGAATCCAGCCTGATCCGGAAGGACCAGGTTCTCCATGAGGAGTTTGAGACGATTGGCCAATAGTTTGGCGAGTATTTTTGCGTCCGTATTAATTAGAGAAAGGGGACGATAGAACTCGCATTGGTCCGCAGGCTTACCGGGCTTTAGCAAAGACATAATGAGCGCCTCCCTCATTGATTCAGGCAAAGACTGAGCCTCCTGGGCCTCCATGAAGACCTCTTTCAATACTGGGAGCAGTTGGTCAAGGTACATTTTGTAAAAATCTACGGGGAAGCCATCGGGCCCAGGAGCTTTGCCCGATTTCATTTGCATGATGGCTTCCCGGATCTCATCATCCTCGAAAGGCGCTGCCAAGAATTCACGCTGGTGATCGCCCAGCCACCCTAACGTTATATCTTCAAGATAGTGCGAAAAGTCCGGGGGGTCTTCATGACGCGATCTATACAGATCTGCATAGAAGTCAGAAAAGGTATGCAGTATGTCCAAGCTGTCTCTGTGTCGCACCCCATTACCGTCCACCACATCCAATATATAATTGGAAAAGCGGGGTTGTCAAACTTCAGTCGCCAACGCCCTGCCAGGCCTCTCCCCCTCCCCGTATCTGCGGGCGATTAAGTATTTGCCTTTGAATTTTGCTTCCCGGTCTGCAGTGGTGGTATAGTCTGTTAGTTTTTCTCGGAGTAATGCCCCGTGGATACCTGATTTCTTATCCCACATGTCTAGTTAGAGTTGTTTCAGCTCTGATTCAAGGCGCCGCAAGGTTCTTCGTATGTCTCGCAAGACCCCAAAACTTTTGGCCATGCATGTGCCGCGCATAGTGACTTTGAAGGCTTCCCATATCGTGCCCACGCTTGCAACGGAGCCCTTATTCCGAGCGAAGAAATCAGCTATTTCTTCAGCAATCTCTGCTTGGAATACCGCATCCAGAAGCGCTTCCGGCACCAGTCTCCAACAGCGTGGGGAAGCTATGGAGTTAGGCGGCACTATCTCGAGGCACACAGGCGCATGATCAGAGTATGTTCGGGCCATATGCTCTACTGAGTGAATCCAAGTGCTGACTCCCCTGGAGCATATCCAGTAGTCTAGGCGCGACCAGGTCCGGTGCCCGGCCGTGTAGAAGGTTCCCTCTCTGTCCGCTGGATGTACATATCGCCACGCATCTATTAACCCTTGATCTAAAAATAATTGAGAAAGAGCCTCTCGTGTGTTGGTGTAGTGACACGGAAGGGGATTGGATCTGTCCAGGGAGGGGTGCAGGGCTGTGTTAAAATCGCCGCCCCATAACACGTGAATGGATCCCACTTTAATTATTTGCCCCCACAATGTTGTGAAATAGTCAGGGTCGTCTGTGTTCGGCCCATAGCAGCACACCAGAGTGACTGATTGTGTGCCCAGTGTACCCCAGAGTAAACAGCTGCGCCCTATGGGGTCGCTATAAGTGCCCCCGAGTATAAAGGGTGTATTCTTCTTCACTAGTATCACCGTGACGCGCGAGTATGTGGAGTATGAGGAGAAGACACGAGCAGAAGCCCATCGAGCTCCGAAGCAGTTTGGACGTCTGGGGTCTGTGTGTGTTTCCTGCAGCATTGCTACTTGGATGTGGTGTCTGTCCAGGTACGCCAGTATTTGCCGACGTTTGCGGGGATCTCCAAGGCCCCTGACATTCCATGTGATCATTTGAATTCGCTGTGGGTCAGTGTGCAGCGACATCCCAAAGCCCAGTGTATATAAGAATGTAGCGCCACGACGCAGTGCATGCATCTATGGTGTTAGAGGAAATGTGTGATCCAAAACAGGTGAGTAAGACTAGTAGCTGCTGTCGCATAAACATAGCTGCAGTATATAACATTCCCATCCCTAACCTTCCCCCCCAACATTCCCCCTAGTGAGTCGGCATTGGGCCAACTGATTGACAGCCATCCCACCCCCACCCACAACGGCACCCCAATCGTGCCGGTACTAAGGTACCCACCCATACGTCCTAGACAAATGAACTGTGTTGTCTTGGTCAAACAAAGCCAACTTGGCAGATAGCAAAGCAACAGAAGGAAATGAGAAAAAAAACAATCAGGGGGATCTCCCATAGGGGGGGCCGCCAGTGGGTCACGAAACCTTCCCATGTCCCAACTCTTCTGCATAGCAGTTCCCAAATGTCCCGGTGTAAGGGGAGGGAATAGAGTGGAAGGGTGCCTGGCGAGAGTTTGTGTCAGCCCTACCCATATGCATTAATCTTTGCATTTATGTATCTTAGAACAAGGAGAATTAAGCCCAAAGGGCACTTAGCTGTCTGTGTCCATTTCTGTTCATCTCGTCAGGCGCCCTTTTTAACCAAGCTGGGAATGACAAGTCCCCAGGGGCTTCCCCACTTCAGCAACAACATACAGCATTCCCCTCGCAAATCGGGGGAGGAGGCCAAAGCTAGGAGCCCACAGTGCGGCCGTCCATGTCCCAGCTCAGTCCACAGCTGGAGATGAAGATCCGGAAGCCTGGTCCTGTCGCGGGGATCTGCGTTGATTGGTCTTCAGGAAGTCCTCCACTTGTTGCGGGTTAATACAGAATGTCTGCTTGCCTTGATGCGTTATCCTAAGTCGTGCAGGGTACATGAGGGCAGTGTCGATTTGAGCCTTGCGTAGCTTTATTTTGACTGGCAGGAACTTGCGGCGTGCCTCCTGAACCGCCATGGTAAAATCTGGGTAGATGGTAAATTCGTTACCCTCGAAGTGTAGTGTCTTCTGTTCCCTTGCCCTCCTGAGTGCAGCATCTCGATCCCGATAGTTTAGGAGACGTGCAACTATAGGTCGAGGAGGTCCTCCTGGCGGCGGTCGGGGTCCCAGCGAGCGGTGGGCTTGCTCGACCACCAGTTGCGATGAGAAAGAGTCCGCTCCGAAGGTGTCAGTGAGAAGGCGTTCTATGAAGTCCTCCATACGCCCAGTGCTTGTGCTCTCTGGTATGCCAAGAACTCGAACGTTGTTTCGGCGGCTGCAAGCCTCCAAATCCTCGTTTTTTGCCGCGATAATTTTGAGCACTTTGTCCATTTGCGACATATGCTGTTGCATCTGGGATGTAGCATCTTCAGTCTCCGAGATGCGGCGTTCCGCCTCCTTCAACTGGCCATCATGCTTGTCGACCTTCTGGACGAGAAAGTCCAGTCTGCTATTCATTGTGTCCATTTTTCCCGATAGGTCAGCTAGACTGTGTTTCATAGCCAGGAGTAGTGTTTTTACCTCATCCTCCTGTGTTGGCGCGGAGATCTGCGACTGGTCCGTGCCAGCCGGTCCCGAATCAGCAGACGTGGATCTGGAAGCAGTTTTCTTATTTTCAAAGGTGAGTCGAGGTTGGCGGCCATCTGGTTTCCCCATTGCGTCGCGTAATCCCTGGTATGTAGGGCGAGCAAAGCGTGAGGAGGCAAGCAAATGGGTAAACGCAGGCAAATGCTACCTACAGACGTATAATCAGGGGAGTCTGTAACGTCTGCTCTTTATCGTCTTCTATACTGGAGGATCTGTTTCACTGCAGGCCGGCAGTGTTTCCCCGGATTTCAGAGCAGTATGTCGAGTGCAGAAGTAGAACTAATGCAGCAGGTAGATGGTTATCCTCATCAGGATTCGCAATGGAATCTCAGGTTTCCCCTCGCATAGCCCTCTCCTCCGTATGGAACCCAGGGCCCTGGCAGCTATCGCTGAATGCAGGACTCATTGAGTAGGGCCCAGCTATGTTCACCGCGGGCCTCACCCCACAGGCACATGCGTTTCCTCCAGGGGGGACCCTATTCCTCAAGAGGCGATCTTCCTCTGTCCGGCAAGCAGGAGGAGATCAGGATGAAATCTTGGCCTCTGACATCTCGGGGGAAACGAGGTACAGTAAACAAATATTCGTCCTCCTACCAGCTGGCGTATGTGCCGTATCTCCTCATCCCCAGCAAGTCCACAATGTGTAATGGCGGCGGCGCGGGCAGGAGTCCCAGTTGTTTATCCCCACAGCTCTCGCCCACCGGGATCAGCGTATACTTCCCGTTCCCTCCCTGCCGGGCAGTTCACAGCGTGTACGGCATTGGTCAGCCGCAGGATTACAGGGGTGAGCCGCTGGCGACGCGCCACTGCGCGGTCCCCTTCACTCGCGGCATCAGCATATACCAAAAGATGGCGGCAGGGCTTCTCCCCTCCGTGCCTGTGCGCCGCTCCGCTTCTTACTGTGTCAGTAGCCCCCAGCCGGGCCTTACTCAGTCTCCTGCGGTACTCTCCCGCCCCGCGCCAGGCCGGCAACAAAGAGGTGTCCGCGTCGGGAAGCCAGGGAGCAGCGCAGTCCACGCCGGGCCCACAGCCACGTGGGATCCCCGGGTCCCCAGTATCAGCGACTGCCGCTCAGGTTCTCCAGTCTCGCAGCTCCGCAGGCAGCCGCCGCCGATGTCCCGCACCAGCGGTGTCCTCGGGAGCGCGAGGGGCCCGATTTTTTTCCCCCGGAGGTGCCCGGAGGGTAGTAGGGCAGGTGCGTAGCGTCGTGGTGCTAATTTTCGAGTTAGGGTAGAGGATAATTAAAGGATTTAGTCGCCAAGCCTCCAGAGCCTCACAGGTGTGCGGCCATCTTGGATGTGCGCCACCTAGCGCCCCGAGAGGTGGATATATCTCACGCTTTCAGAGATTTTTATGCAGAACTCTAATCTGCGCAGCGAATACCAGAACAAAACCCCTCCGCATATTTTCAGGGCATAAAGCATTCCCGTCTAACCCTAGATCAGGCCACCTCCTTAGACAGCCCGATTCAGGTCGAAGAGGTTATTTCAGCTATCGCTAGGCTCAAGCTCCTTAAATCCCCAGGCCCGGATGGGTTTACCGCCATCTTTTATAAAACTTTCTGCTCGATCTTGACTCCGATATTGACTCGACTCTTCAACACGATTGGAGACACCTCAGACATGCCTCCTACGATGCTCATGGCAGCGGTGGCAGTCTTGCCCAAGCCCGGTAAGGATGGCAGGCATTGCGCCTCATATAGGCCTATTTCCCTGCTGAATATCGATCTTAAGATCTTCACCGGGATATTGGCGGCCAGACTAGGCCCACTAATGCCAGGATTGATAGAGCCAGGCCGGATTTGTCGCGACGAGACAATGCAGCGACAACACTAGGAGGCTGCTCCACCTCCACCTCCTGCACATCGCCAGCCAGTGGAACGAGTAGTGCTATCTGTCGACGCCGAAAAGGCGTTCGACAGAGTACACTGGCCCTTTTTAGAGACCACTCTGGAGCAGTTTGGGGTAGGGAGTCTATTCCGCAGGTGGGTGCTCAGTGGATATAGCCACCCCTTGGCCACTGTCCGAGTGAACGGCTGCACGTCTGATCCCTTTCTGATCGCTAGAGGCACGCGACAGGGCTGCCCGCTCTCCCCACTCGTTTGCCCTCTACATGGAGCCGCTGGCTCAGAAAATCCGGGAGAATAAGCGGATTAGAGGGGTCCTTTTTGGGGGAGAGCGGCATACCATCAGCCTGTAGGCGGACGATATCATCGCTACGCTTGAGACCCCAGAGTCGTCTGCCTCGGCTTTTCTTGCCGAATTGGAGGAGTTCTCTGCTGCTTCGGGCTTTCGAGTTAATGTGGCCAAGGCGCAGGCCCCATGTTGCTCTTTACGGCCACCAACTATCGTCGCCCTTAACCAGGCATGCCCCATCAGCTGGGATCAGAAAACCATTCCTTACCTGGGTATAACATGATCAGTTTCCACCGCAGAG
The DNA here is from genome assembly GCA_963921515.1 of Calotriton arnoldi. Taxonomy (NCBI): domain Eukaryota; kingdom Metazoa; phylum Chordata; class Amphibia; order Caudata; family Salamandridae; genus Calotriton; species Calotriton arnoldi. Next base: position 2,869,526 of record CAWUFW010001300.1, read on the forward strand.
ACAGTTTCCTTAAACTACACTCGCCTACTAGCGCAGACACGGCGGGACCTACGGCGATGGCGCCCATTTGGTCTTTTGTGGTTGGGCTGAGTGGCAGCCCTTAAAATGAACATACTCCCTAAAATTTTATATCTCTTTCAGACCTTACCTGTGGAGCCGCCCCCGGGCATGTTGAAGCAGCTTCAGGCTGAATTTTCCTCCTTTGTTTGGGCGGACAAGAAACCGCAGATGAACAGGGACATGAGCTTTAGGCCTCCTGGGGAGGGGGGTTTGGGAATACCCAACCTGGACCGCTACTATAAGGCTACACAGATTCGCTGCTTGTTGGAATGGGCTCAACTGGAATCCGAGAAGCATTGGCTTTTCATGAAGCGAGCACTAGCCAGCCAGCCCCTGTGGATGATTTCCTTTCTCTGCAGAGCCTCCAGACCTCCTGGACTCTATGGCTCGCCAATAGTGCAAGCCACCTTAAACGCATGGGACGCCACAGCCACGCACAATGGTCTTACCACATTCCCATTGCCTCTTACCCCTATCACTAACAATCCTGACTTCACCCCGGGCCTCGACCAGGCAGCTTTTGGTTATTGGGACAAGGAAGGCCTCAGATTCATAGGGCATTTTTTTTAATGTAAAAGGCCCCATGTCTTTCGAAGATTTCCGATCTGATTTCGCTATGCCCAAAACTGAGCGGTACCACTATTAGCATACGACACTGGGTGATGCAACCCAAGGTTCGCCAGGGAGCTGAGAGACGGCTCACCCCATATGAGCGGTGGCTGCTCTCCAAGCAGTCCACTAAACGACTTATCACAGAATTATACCACATCTTACGCCCAACCCGGAACAAGTGACCAAATCTGCAGGCCAGAAAAGGTGGGAGACAGAGCTGGGGCGGACACTGACCCAAAAAGAATGGGGCGACATTCACTACAGGGCTCGACACTCAGCGCACAATATCTCCAGTGGGGAGTCTGCTACAAAGATAGCGACGTAATGGTACCTCCCTCCCCCCAGGCTGCATAAGAGCGACCCCAGCTGTTCCCCGAGCTGTTGGAGGGGATGTGGGTCTGTAGGTACACTGCTTCACTTACTATGGGACTGCCCCACTCTTAAGGCTTATTGGACACAGGTTCTGGACAAGATTGATCAACACGGATACCACTATCCTACGCTTTCCGGAATATGTCATTTTGGGCGTTTCGGTCAGACTGACATTTCCCCTCAAGTCCCGCAAAGGCAGGCAAATGGGCATAGCCTTGGGGGCGGCATTACAGAATATACTCTCTCTCTCTCCCTCTCTCTCTGGGGCTCAGACAGAACTTCTACGATGCAGGGGTGGCCACACAGGTTATGGTATGTGCTCGGTATGGAGCGTCTCTCTTCCTCTCTCCAGGGATAAGGGGCCTCTTTCGCAGACTTGTGGCGCCCCTTTATCGCCTTGCTGTGCTCTGACTTTCGGGAGCTCACCTGCCCCAGGTATATGCGGCTGTTGCGCCTCTCTGCGCTATCACAAGATCTCACTCAATCTCAGACCCACTGATTGGCTCCACGTTATGCTTAGTTATCTCCTTGGTGGCAGTTGAGGCGGAGGGGAGGGGGGGAGGGGTGGGATAAGGGGGTAGGGGGGCAGGGATGTTTTTCTTGTTTACTTCTGATGCTTTGTATAGCGTTACGACTGCTTATGGCCCACGACCTGGGCGTTATTGCTTGATGCATCTTGTTTTGTCCTTTTTGTCTTTCAAACCAATAAAAAGATTTAAACCTAAAATATGTCCTGTCTGCAAAAGCGCTGAAGAAACAAACGACCATCTCCTCTTATTTTGCCCAAGGGGTTACAAGCGGTGTAGGCGCTGGATTGTTCTGTGCCGCTTTCTAGGCGTTGCCCAATACAAGGTAGTGATAAGATTATGTAAAATTGTCACGTCACCGGTCACTGTCTTCTACTTTGCAAAATTTTTGGAGAGCATATTGTCAATTCAGCAAAAAACTGGCTCTTACTCCCTCTGTGCCCTCCGACTTATGCAAATTTCCCTCACTTTACACCATGGTTTTATTGAGTTTCGAACCTGTGTTTTTTAGCTCTCTCTTAAACTAGAGCACTCGTACTTTATTCAGCTTGGGTGTCCTTAGGGACAGGGTAGTGTATGTAACCCCAGCTATCCTTGTATCCAGATTATTGATGTCCCACAATGGATAAATTCCTGTCCTTTGGCGGTCAAATGTATTATGTACATGTCAGGCAAAGCTCTTCTATTTTTTAAAGTTTATTATTCTGGCTTGAAGTTTTTACTAACATTTTTACTACAGTAAGATATGTGTAAACTGTACCTTAAGGCATGATGGGCCACAATAGGCTTTTGTCTATGGTCAAGTGATTGTACATTTGTTTTGTGCTTTCAGGCTAAAGAGTGGATACTGCCAAAAAGGTTTTATGCTTGGTACTTGTATGTTTTTCACCTTTTTATGTACCGTCTTTTTATAATTATTCTAATTTTACTACTTTTATGGCCATCGGGCGAAATAAAGTACAGTAAAGAAAGATATCTGTCAGAACAAATAGTGACCTCTGGGAAGCTGTGTTCGCTGGCAACTTCTGAGATTAACGTTTATATTAATTATTGATTTACGCTGTGCACCGAACTTCTACAATGTTACAAAAAAACTGAATACACATCATAAAAAGTTAAATCAATTTTAAAAAACAGCTTCTAAAATTTCTCTAGAGGTTTCTGAAGTCAATATAAAACACACCATCTTGTTAAAACAAGGATTAAGCATCTATAAGGAAATGCAAAGAAAAAACTAAGCAAGCTTCACAACTACCCTAGAATTTTTAAGGTGGGGAATCATGTGGCTAAAAAACATGCCTAAAGAAAGCAAGCGTGCATGAACATTAACAAAGGTTATATAAATAAGCCTTAAGGTTCCACAAACTAGGATGGATAGTTATTACAAGAATGGTCTTTAACCCTGGCACCCAGCCCTAGTTGTCACTGTTAATGTTCGACTAAGAGCCCTGTGAAATAAGTTTGTATTATAGCAGACCGAATTAAAGGGGTCATACTTCCATTAGTGTCTGGGCCCATAAGCAATAACCTGTGTTGGCAACATTACTATTCCTCAACCTATTGTGTTACTTTTATTTCTCAACAACGTTTTTAAACAGGTGTACCTTATTGACCAATCATAAAAACACTGGGTAATTCTTTTAAAGTTTGTAAGAGGCTGAATTTATGTGCATATATACCAAATAAAGTTAACAGAGCTGAGTTCCATTACCACATCCCATCCTCCACTAGGTGTATGGCTATCTGCACACAAAGTCAGAGACTGCCTTAGAATTTAATAGACCATATGAAACAAGAGATTACATTTCAACAGATCACTAATACTGTTGTTCACTTCCCTGGCCTTACAAAAGCCTCATGCCAGTTCAAAGATCACATCACATTAAGACAACAGTAGAAATAAACATGCCGGGGGATAGAGTAATTTTGGACTTACAGTGACGCAATGTTATTTTTTATACACCCCCAGTTTTGTGAGGGATCTTTGGAGCCCTACGCAGCACTGTCAAATTGACAGCTTTATCAGCATGCAGAAAAATAGAAACACTCTTTTTGCCCGTCACAGGATGAAAACATTGTGTGAAGGCAAGTAACCTAGGGTGGTCAGTCAAGTAAAGGCCAAATGAAAGTTGAGCCAAGACTCAAAACTGGAATAAAAAATTGATGTCTACAAAGCAAGACAGCTGATCCATCCCATATGTTTTAATAACGTATCAATCAGGAACAGGTCAATCAACCGATACTGTTTTCCCCATAGGGCTGAGCAGTCCCCATAGGAATGCCATCCTGAACTCCCTACAACAGCAAGTTACCCACAGTGCTTTTCCAGCTGAAAGCAAGCTTTAAAGATACCACCTCCTGGTACCCTCTTTCCCCCTCAAATACCAGTAAAGTATCTTACGATACTAGTAGCCTTCCTCGGTTACCACTTTGCTGCGCTCCACTCAGTCAGTATTCAAAAACTCAATTAACTTCACTCACTATTGCCCTGCAGTCTTACACCCTTCTGTCCCAAACTGTGTTATACAATAAAGTCCCTTGCCTAGAGCATGCCTTATTTATAACACCCACTCCACTACCGAGCTCACCAATTTTATTTTTCCTCCGTTTCAGAATTTTGTTTTTCTTTTTTGTCTCAAATTGTTGTATGCCAAATTGATCTAAAACTCAGCAACACAATGGTGCTCTGCACTAATTACAGATTATTTGTTTTCCAGCGACCGACAACATATGATGTTATAAACAAGCCCATAATCTGCCATTTTTTTTTATGCCTATAAGCCTGTTGAGCAAGGTGCATTGTAACAACTCTTGTATAAATTCAAAGTTTAACAAAAAAATAAAAAGTATGATTTTAATTTTTTCTTTTTTTTTTTTCTTTTTTTTTTTTAAAAACAGTTAATGCGAACCCTTCCATTTTTTAGGTCTCGCCTAGCGATGCAGCGCAAAGCGCTGCTCGCTATGCGAGATCTATTGTTGCCGACTTTTGCTCCGATGCGGGACAGGACAGGTGCACGCGTACGGCAAGTCCTGGACAGGAGATGTGCACGCGTATGGTGCGAGCAGAAGTTGTAACAATGCCGCAAGCCGTACGCGTGCACATAGACTGTCTGTGCTCAAACTTAACAGACAGGAGATGTGCACGCGTACGGCTCGCGTCTTTACAACTCCTGCTCGCACCATACGCGTGCACATGTCCCTGTCCAGGCGCGGCGTCCAGCATGCCTCCCGCTCAACCCCACTCACCGGCTCTTGTGGGGACTCAGCGCTGAATCTTGCTCCGGCCGCACCATGCGGCATTCACGAAGGCGGGGTGGGCTCCCGCCTCACTTTTCCAACACACGGGGCTCCCTCAGCTCACGGGAGCCCCGGACACCTCCGGCCGCGCGCTCCATGCGCCGCCCATGCGCCACGCAACTGACGTCGTTCAAAACGATTTCAGCTGCCCGGACAGCCGATGTGCACGCGCACGGCGTCTCTTGCTCACGGCGCACTCGACAGGGGCTTGTTAATTTGGCTCGGTGTCTGTTATGGATGCTGGGCTAAGTGCGATTAACTTGCCTCGGTAAAAGCATTCATACGCTCGGGCTCGAGCGTGCACTCAGTAGTCCCCCGGGGCACAAGCAGGCATCCACTTCTGTGCTTCCTCTTTGCTTTATCGGGCTCGAGCGTGCACTCAGTAGTCCCCCGGGGCACAAGCAGGCATCCACTTCTGTGCTTCCTCGTTGCTTTATCGGGCTCGAGCGTGCACTCAGTAGTCCCCCGGGCACAAGCAGGCATCCACTTCTGTGCTTCCTCGTTGCTTTATCTTGCAGCTGACAGGGAGCACCCCTGCTGCCATTCTCTTTGGCCAAATTCAGCAGTACAGCATTGGAGGTGCCGCAGGGAGCTCTGGAAGGTGAATATTATGCTCAGGCTACTTGTTCGCTGTGGGCGAGGGTTTTTACATGTTCCACTGTCTCCCTGAGACAGGAAGCACGTGTGCGTGGAGAGAAAGGATGGGGGCCAGTTAGTACCTGTAAAGCCTCATGTGCCCCCACTCCCCGCGCCCCTGCGGAATAGCCCCCAGAGCCGCTTCGTGTCACCCGCCCCCCGAGGCAGCCCCGGTTTCCGGTGATTCACGGCTCCGTCTGCCAGCGACTCGTCCTCGCGGCCAGGTCTGTCACCGGAGTTCACATCAGCATAAGGACTGCTGCTGCACGCTCAAAAGCCCTCGCCCGCCTTTTTAAATGACAAGCCAAGTTTATAATTACCCATGCTTTTATCCAGGGAAGTCTGTGCCGTGTGTGAAGGCAGACATGCTGTGTGTGTGGGAATGTAAAAGGGACTCAGTATTTTCATCATTGTAGATAAAGAGTATATATATCCCGCCAAAACATATATCTGTGTTTTCCTGCATTCTGAAGAACAATAGATTTGAGTGAAACGGTTTAGACGCTTTAAGACGCGCTGATGGTATTTGAACATGTCCTGCAACACGTTTCCCTCTTCGGCTGCGATGTCGTGCACGCCGTGTACTCTGTGACAGTAGTGAGTGCACACGTGGCTAGTGGATGTCTGATGCCTGATGTATGATGATTGATGTCTGATGCCTGATGTCTGTGGATGTCTGATGCTTGTGGATGTCTGATGCCTGTTGCTTGTGGATGCCTGATGTCTGATGCCTGATGCTTGTGGATGCCTGATGCTTGTGGATGTCTGATGTCTGATGCTTGTGGATGTCTGATGGCTGATGCTTGTGGATGTCTGATGTCTGATGCTTGTGGATGTCTGATGTCTGATGCTTGTGGATGTCTGATGCCTGATGCTTGTGGATGTCTGATGCCTGATGCTTGTGGATGTCTGATGCCTGTCTGATGCCTGATGATTGTGGATGCCTGATTGCTTGTGGATGTCTGATGCCTGATGCTTGTGGATGTCTGATGCCTGATGCTTGTGGATGCCTGATGCTTGTGGATGCCTGATGCTTGTGGATGCCTGATGCTTGTGGATGCCTGATGCTTGTGGATGCCTGATGCTTGTGGATGTCTGATGCCTGATGCTTGTGGATGTCTGATGGATGTCTGATGCTTGTGGATGTCTGATGTCTGATGCTTGTGGATGTCTGATGTCTGATGCTTGTGGATGTCTGATGTCTGATGCTTGTGGATGTCTGATGCCTGATGCTTGTGGATGTCTGATGTCTGATGCTTGTGGATGTCTGATGCCTGATGCTTGTGGATGTCTGATGCCTGATGCTTGTGGATGTCTGATGCCTGATGCTTGTGGATGTCTGATGCCTCATGTCTGATGCCTCAAGTCTGATGCCTGATGGATGTCTGATGCCTGATGGATGTCTGATGCCTGATGGATGTCTGATGCCTGATGGATGCCTATGGATGTCTGATGGATGTCTGATGCCTGTGGATGTCTGATGCCTGTGGATGTCTGATGCCTGTGGATGTCTGATGCCTGATGGATGCCTGATGGATGTCTGATGCCTGATGGATGTCTGATGCCTGATGGATGTCTGATGCCTGATGGATGTCTGATGCCTGTGGATGTCTGATGCCTGTGGATGTCTGATGCCTGTGGATGTCTGATGCCTGTGGATGTCTGATGCCTGTGGATGTCTGATGCCTGCGGATGTCTGATGCCTGCGGATGTCTGATGCTTGCGGATGTCTGATGCTTGCGGATGTCTGATGCTTGCGGATGTCTGATGCTTGCGGATGTCTGATGCTTGCGGATGTCTGATGCTTGCGGATGTCTGATGCTTGCGGATGTCTGATGCTTGCGGATGTCTGATGCTTGCGGATGTCTGATGCCTGATGCTGGTGGATGCCTGATGCTGGTGGATGTATGATGTCTGATGCTGGTGGATGTATGATGTCTGATGGCTGATGCTTGTGGATGTATGATGCCTGATGCTTGTGGATGTCTGATGCTTGTGGATGTCTGATGCCTGATGCTTGTGGATGTCTGATGCTTGTGGATGTCTGATGCTTGTGGATGTCTGATGCTTGTGGATGTCTGATGCTTGTGGATGTCTGATGCTTGTGGATGTCTGATGCTTGTGGATGTCTGATGCTTGCGGATGTCTGATGCTTGCGGATGTCTGATGCTTGCGGATGTCTGATGCTTGCGGATGTCTGATGCCTGATGCTGGTGGATGCCTGATGCTGGTGGATGTATGATGGCTGATGCTTGTGGATGTATGATGCCTGATGCTTGTGGATGTCTGATGCTTGTGGATGTCTGATGCCTGATGCTTGTGGATGCCGGATGTCTGATGCTTGTGGATGTCTGATGCCTGTGGATGTCTGATGCCTGTGGATGTCTGATGCCTGTGGATGTCTGATGCCTGTGGATGTCTGATGCCTGTGGATGTCTGATGCCTGTGGATGTCTGATGCCTGTGGATGTCGGATGCCTGTGGATGTCGGATGCCTGTGGATGTCTGATGCCTGTGGATGTCTGATGCCTGTGGATGTCTGATGCCTGTGGATGTCTGATGCCTGTGGATGTCTGATGCCTGCCTGATGCCTGTGGATGCCTGATAATTGTGGATGCCTGATGCCTGATGCTTGTGGATGTCTGATGCCTGTGGATGCCTGATGCCTGATGCTTGTGGATGTCTGATGCCTGTGGATGCATGATAATTGTGGATGCCTGATAATTGTGGATGCCTGATGCCTGTGGATGTCTGATGCCTGTGGATGCATGATAATTGTGGATGCCTGATGCCTGTGGATGCCTGATGCCTGTGGATGCCTGTGGATGTCTGATGCCTGTGGATGTCTGATGCCTGTGGATGTCTGATGCCTGTGGATGTCTGATGCTTGTGGATGTATGATGCTTGTGGATGTATGATGCCTGATGTCTGATGTCTGATGCCTGATGCTTGTGGATGTCTGATGCCTGATGCTTGTGGATGTCTGATGCCTGATGCTTGTGGATGTCTGATGCTTGTGGATGTCTGATGCTTGTGGATGTCTGATGCTTGTGGATGTCTGATGCTTGATGTCTGATGCTTGTGGATGTCTGATTCCTGATGTCTGATGCCTGTGGATGCCTGATGCTTGTGGATGTCTGATGCCTGATGCTTGTGGATGTCTGATGCCTGATGCTTGTGGATGTCTGATGCCTGATGCTTGTGGATGTCTGATGCTTGTAGATAACTGTGTGAGTGTGTGATGTGTGTGCCTGTGGCAGTTTTGATCCTTATACACATATAATGACTCCTGAAGCACAGATGATTTATAAGGGTGATATATCACATTCATAAAATGTGCTTAAGGTGTTACATGTGCACTGTTGGAACACCGTACAAGTGTCAAGTTGGTGCATTATATTTGCTTATTGCTTTACAATACAAGGGACTTTTTTATTATTAAGTGTCACCACTTTGCCAACTGCTCCTCCCTGAAACTCTCCAATGCAGGGTGTCTCATACTTCAGGGTTAAATGTGAGTTTAAATGTCTAGGAATAAGTCCGTAACACAAACTACCAGTGGGATGTACTACACCCAGACTTCTCAAGTCACTATGTGTTCTGACACACCATCACCAAGTGGGGAGCGAGCTTAGAGTGCTCTTCCTAGGCTCCCTGCCCTACCTCCCTGGCTAGAAGAATCTGGAAGGGGGTGGCTTCCATTGCAGGAGGTACAGCTCCCGCCTCCTGGCACATCCTCTCCTGGTACATCAGCTGGTCTCTCCATTCAGGAACACTCAGTAGCTGCCCCCACAAGGTGCACTCTGGGGCAGTAATACTCCCTGCATTTTATCGGGGCTCTGCTGGCCCCCAGATTACTTCAGAATGTCAAACTCCTCAGCGAGGGATGTCTAACATAGACCCAGGAGGGCCCCACCCAGTGCTTAATTTGAGGCAGTAGTTTACGGTGCTCGACACCAGCAATTAATTGTCAACATCGGCACTTATCACAGTCTGCCACATGGTGGCGCTGTTTGTGTGATTTAGAGATAAGCAGAACAATAGTTTTATTATTTCATTATACATTAAAAACAACAGATACCTGCAGCCCAAACCATTCTTATAGCTGTGGAGGCCTCTAACAGTCTGAATTGTCACACTGGTAGCAGTCTGATGATTAATAGTTGTGCAGGTAATGTAATGGCAATTTTGACAGGGGCAATGGGTGGTGCAAGCTGCAGTGGCCTCCTGGCGAGAGCCCTGGCAATTATTTCTTTACAAATTGAGCACTGGCCCACCCCTGTCACATTTTGGGGATAGCTACATAAGATAAATGTATACACAGTAAGTTAAAGTGCATTTATGGGATCAGCACTTACAGAGAAAATCTTGCAAAGATGCTACCCCTCCTGGACATACCTAGTACCCCTCTCAAACCCACCAGTCACTGTGACAATGTTGCACCTTTGCAAGCACTTTTTGGACAGGAAGCGAACAATGCTTCACAGTTGGGAGGGTGCGAATAAAACGTCAGGAGTGCATGTGGGAGCGGGACAACAAACTGGCACAGTGAAGAAACGAAACAGTATTTGGGGGCCTGCGAGGAGGAATCCTCCTGAAACAAGCATTTGCAAAGCAATAGGTCTCGCATTTACGCAAGTTTAAACTATTGGCATTGTAAATGACAATGCCTTTTATTTATGTTTTGGTTTGTACAACATAAATTAAAGGCATTGTCATTTACAATACCATTTACAATACCAATAGCTCCAAAACTCGCAGTTGCGAGACCTATTGCATTGCAAATGCTTGTTAAGTCAGCTGGCAAGAAGTCACAAAATGGTCAGGAGCCCAATAATTGTGTGGAAACTAGTTTGTTCCAACAGCATTAAATGCTGCAGGTAATCCAAAGAGGACAACTTTTCAAGCAGAATGTTAGCAAACATTTTTTCTGTCACATGGTGAATGTCAACAAGATCATTTGTTATTGCAAAGTATTTTATTAAATTTTAAGGTGCAGACACAAAAACAGGGGACTATAGTACGGTTTCAATAGTATACTATAATTGTATAAACATGGGAATGAGCCTCGTATGAGGTTCCCCCTTCGAGTACCTGATGCCCATGCCCTAAAAAAATCTCTATTATCCACATAAGATGATGCCGAGCCAGGTCGCTGCCACCTCTCCACCCCCCTTTTTCTGTTTTTTATTTCACATCTTTCTTTTCTCCTTTTCCTATATAAGTAGTTGTAGTGTTGTTATTGTTTATTATACCTGAAACAAAATGGTTGCGCGCAAAAATCCGAGATGAATAGACACCCGAATGCTGCCATAAATTCTGAGCATCTAAGTGGAAGTAACGGTAAAATGTATGCCATATAAATGTAAAACCAAGCTTTCTTGTATCCATATATAGATGGCTCAGAGCTAAGATGTATGACTAATGGTGGGACGTATATTTGCTGTAAACTATCTACGTGCAACCTAAAGATAAGTATAAGAAAAAAACATGGGAACGAGAGAAAAAATTGGATATTCACAGAGGGGATAGAAAAAATAGAGGTCTCGACTGAATGAGATTCCTGTGCTGCGGTGTGCGATTTGTCAAGAATGCATGTAATGTCCTTGTAGAGGACACTACCTTGGTTTACATGAAGGAGGACAGACAAGAGAGAAGAAAAGAAGGAAGTGAGCTTATTCAAGAGTGGAGAAGAGGTCGACAACATATGGTGGGTGTGTTCTTTATGTTGGAATTGCAACTTTGGAACCAGAGAATTTATTTTTTTGAAAATGGCAATTAATGATCTACCCTCCCTTTAACAGTTGCTACTCTGAACATGGGGTGTACGAAACACACAGAAGGGTCATAACACTGCCCATCATAAGGGATCCATCTGTAGTAGATAACTGGTGCTTTCATTTTGTCCCTGCTCTCTTGAAGACTACAGCCATTCATTAGGATAATGTATGATGGAACGAATCTTACCCTCCTGTCTTGTTCAGCCAGAAGTTCCACTCACACACTCAGTTATAATAGCATCCCCCACACAACTCGTTTGCATTGCCACCTACCCCTCAACTCCCTCCAGAGGTTTTAGCCCTTATTGTTGGAGGTTTCAAAGGGCTATGGATAAGCTTCTTCTGGAGGGGAAGTATGTGTCCTATTTTTAGGAGAGTATGGAAGGTACTTTGATTGAGGGAGGTGTAGATGAAATGGAGGAGAGGTTGGAAGGACATCTCACTAGAGGAATTTCATGATGGGTGGTAGAATGTCGTCTTCCTACATGGTAACCTTGAGAGATTTCAGGAGGTGTACATGTTCATTGTGCGAGAAGAGGTTGCAGGTAGTCCACTAGTAGCACGGTCGGGATGACAGGCAGTATGTTTGCCTGTTTGATGTTGTCAGTGTGGGTTCAGATTTTATCTTCCTAGTGAAGAAGCGAGGAGTGGTGCCATATTTATTGACTGATGGTTGTGTAGGTAGGCCTAAGTGGGTTAATGCGATGCTTAACTGCCTTGTAAAGCATTTTACTCTTGTTACTTACCCTGCTAATAGTGGTAGCATTGTCTGGGGGTGATAAGGGAGTATTTTGAGTTGAGTAAGATTGTCAGGCGCTTTGGGTCCATGTCCATTTCTTGTCTTCTGGTGGAGTTCTGAGAGGCCTTGTGAATATCATAACTAACACAGGCCTCGAAAAATCTATTCGCTCACTTGCCACGGCAAGTCAGATTTTATCAGGGCGAGCTATATTAGGGCCTACTCGTCTGGTTCTGGTGAGGTAACAAAGGTGCTCTGTTCACTCAGAAAGTAAAGGAGCAATAAAGAGGCCTTTAAATCTGGTTTTTATCTCGTCACATTTGCAGTTTATAGAGACAGGGGTAAAAAATTAGCTAGCATTCGCGCCAAGAATTTTCAATTCTATTAAGGACACGGAGGCGAGGATTATGCTTCTCTTTCTTTTATTTGCTACTCACAGCAGCCAATGAAAAACGTTTTGTATGCAAATACAACTACATTTCCCATGATGCTTGTCAGTACATCACATCCTGTATAGCCCTATAAGAGCCACTGCATCCCGTTTCTACTCCTCTTTCTTTGCTCGAACCTTGACGATCAATAACATTAACAATTCTAGTCCAAAATAAGGAACAAGAGTCCCAACAATCATCCTCCAACATGGAAGAACCATCACCAAACTGGAAAGTTTCCGTCTTGTAAACCAGAAGTACTTCTGCTTCGTTTTGCTTTTTAGAACCTGAAAGGAATGAGACAAGGAAAACCCGTAACTTCTGCTTAAACAGAATATCAAGTACTAGTGGGTGGGTAATTATTACCAACATTGTAATAAAACCGGGTGGGATAATCCTCGCCTCCGTGTCCTTAATAGAATTGAAAATTCTTGGGCCGAATGCTAGCTAATTTTTTATTCTATTACAGGACCGGAGGCTTCGGATTATGCTAGTTTAACGCTTATAAAACACAACTACAGTCATATCACCACCGGTTATAAAAATTGTTTAAATAGAGACTGAGAAAATCAATAGTAGAGTAGAAATGTCCTGAACATTAGAAAAACATCATACAATACTGAAAACCATGGCACCACGAACAGACGGTGCCCCAAACATTCGGGTAAGAATACCGTATTGTGGCATAACTGCCTTCAACCACCTGGCTATGATAGCCGCAGACACATGTCTAATAGGTTTCTGTAATGTAATCAACAATTATATCAAAGCTCAGGTCGTAAAGGCCTAGTACCTCGCTTGTAAGCCTTAAGGCATTGAACCACACATAAATTGCATTAGTTGGAAAGCTTAAGACGTAACAGGTCTTAACAAGCTGTAGTCCTGCCATTAACTGTAAATGAAACGTCGTGGAGTAGATACTGTACCTGTAAAGTCGAGGGCTTTTCAAGTCATAGGAACACCGACAGGTAGAAAGGGCTCGTAACACAGCTTGACGATAATGGACTCCTTGTCAGCATATTATTATTTGGCCACTTATCAAATAAGGAAAAACGAGAGAACATCCATAGAGAGGAATATTCTGGTCTGGGGGTTGCGCTACCCTATTACCTTTCAATAACAACCAGAATACCGGCGCAAGCCCACCAATTTGCCTCTATCTGAGAATGACCTGCAGAAGCGGTCGAATGGCCGTGGAAGCGAACGCTACACAAATCCCTATGACATTATTTTCGATAAAACATTCACAATGTGGGAAAAAGCAGCCCCCACAGAAATCACGCGTTGTGTACTTACCAACGAATCTGGCCTTCCCATGTCGAAAAGTATTGCGTTTGAGTGGAAGGACCCAGGTTTGTTAAATGAACGCCAGCAACGTGTCCAAAACCCCCGGCAATTTCCCGTTGTTGCCGGAAACCTTTATGTCATAAAAGACAAAGGTTTGAAAAAAGTTACCACCTGGGGATACTTTTTACAACATTGACAGGATTCGAACCCTGGCCCTGTGCCACCAAAGGTACAAGACTTACCTTTGAACCATAGGTCCTTGCTATATCATAAAAGACCGCAAAAGTCTTACAACCACTGAATGTCCTTCGGGTGAAGCTGCCACCCGTTGCCTTCCTGGATACCAGGAGTACCAGTCCGCCACTGTGGTCTTTGTTATGGAATATATTCTGCAATGACCTAAATCCGATAACTCCGGCAGAATGCCAGAAGACCTTCAGTAACTTACCTAGTAAAATGACCTCGTACCTTCTAACTTGTTGATAAGTCCCACTGCCAAGATATTGCGCATAATGAGTAGGATGTGTCAAGAAACCCCTGTGGGAAACAAAAACGACCCGAAATGAATGGAGGGGCAGGGAAGACTGTTTGATAGACTATGCTAATCGCAGCACTACTCTGGCAACGCCCGAAATGGAACCGTCTGCATGGATAACATCGGTACAGGGTCCTTTGGAAATCCCTTAATTTGGATGGTGTAAGACCTAGCTGACTGTGTAGGAACGAGATAATCCTGGAAAGTTCTAACCCAAGAGACACAAGTATATCGAATTTATAGCCGGAAAAGGCCTTACATATCGTATCCCCGAAAATCGGAATCTGAAGATGAGGTCTGGCGGCAGGAAAGTTGTGAGGCTCAGGTCTATGTCTGTGCCAAGATGAATATATATATATATATATATATATATATATATATATATATATATATATATATATCCCGGTAAACACGATGTGGAGGCTGTCCTGTTCCCTTGAGGGAAGAATGACCTATATCCGTAACTTGGTGAGGCGCTAAAGAGCTGAAGGGAGCCCGGAAGAAAATATCCTCAAAGACTCCAACCCCCTGTTCCGAATAACAGCGAACGACGTGGAAGGAAAAAATGGCGAAAAAACTGGACGCCCTCCTGAACGCTATATGCTAGAAATGTGTTGAATATGTTGGGAAAGGAAGTGATAATTCTAGTAGGAATCCCTAAATGGTCCGTAAAGGGCCGGCATCGTGAAAGACCCCCATAATTCCAGAGGTGTGACCAAAAGTAAACAAGCCCACATATTATAGAGATGTCCAGTAACTAACCTGTCCCCAGGGGATAGGTTGCTAAGGATTAGTGCAGCCATGCCGTTAGGTAGTCCATCCTTATGAAAAGGATTTGCGTCTCTCGGAAAAGATGACGCAGATGGTGTTATACAATGCCTATCGCTGTTTGTGTCCGGCTATGGCTAGGAGTTTGTCCTGGCTCCCTGCCAGGTCCGGGTGAACCCTTTCTGTGATTTTCTACGACTAGGAAGAAAAGAAGGAGGCTGGCGTCGGTGTCAGGCGACTCCTCCACCGTGACTGGAGTATGGGGCCGCAGCGCCCTAATTGTAAGCTATTGTGCCCTTGTCTAAGCCCCTTTGAACGCGCGCGGGCGCCCTAATACCCGTTGGGTGAATGAGGTAGGGAGAAAAATATCATGCCCAAGGATTTTGTCACTAAATAATGATAATGGGCGTCAATGAAGGCTTGCTGCCCCGAGCTAGGGACTGTTATTTCTGAGGCCCTGTTGATTGACTCTAGGATGGGAACAATCCGAGCCTCAACAATTATTCTAGGAGCCTTGTGCGCTCCTTTCAGAATAAATCACATCCTCCTTATAGCTCACCCATGCAGTGCCTAAGGGTGTCTGTATTCAATATTGTAGTGCAGAGCACAGCATAATGGAGGAGTAGAGGGGGAGCCAACCCTGTGCACACGAGAATTGAAAAATAATTATGTATCAGCTCCTCAGCAATGCTGTAGTCTAAATTTTTCCAGCCCAAAGGGCGTCAGAGCCATACTGAAATATCGGGAGCGTGTGCGCACTCCAAGGGCCAGCCTATTGTCGCAGCCGGGTAGGCGTACAAGAAAAACTGCTCCATGTAAAATACGAGGCACTATGAACCTCGGAGCAACGGGGGACGCGTGCGATGTACGTAGGCCAAAAAAGTCCAAATGTAGCCCAATTGGGCTACGCACATGGGAGCGTTATGGCTCTATAACCGCACTCGGCAACTAGGGAAAGCCTGTGGCGGATAAGCGCGAGACCGCGCAGTGAACAGAAACAACCATATGGAAATGCCAAAGCAATATTAAGTCAGAAACCACATTCATGGAAATACCAGGATTTAAACACATAACCTTACGAGCAGGAGTGAGTCAAAATTACGACATAAATCACATCCATTGACACAACAGGATTTTAACACGAAACCTTTTGAGTAATAGTCACAGACCTTAACCACTGGTCACAGTGACTCACTTGACATGCTGCAAACGACAGCGCGGTATCTCCGCTCTTGGGGAAACGCTTGATTCTGTGCTCGGCCGTGCCAAGTCTTTTTAATAATGATTGCGCACATGCCCAATTAGGTATGTAGCAAGCCAGTCTCTGCGCGTGATCTCCGCTCCCGCGGGAGTGGCCTTATTCTGGGCCTGGGTGGGCTAAACTTATTAGCGCTATCGTGCACACACCAGCAAACAGTGCAGTATCTAATATTGATAACTTTTAGCCTTGAAACTTTCTGATAAATATTTAATACAAATCCAAATTTAAATAGAAGTCTTAACTCGGAAAACACCACTAGGATTCGAACACTGAACCTTTGGAATAGGAGTCAGAGACCTTAACCACTAGGCCACAGTGGCTCGTTGTAACCAATTAACGTAATGGAGAAAGCTCTCACCACATGCGCACCGCTATGAGGGGAAGCATGTAGCGTATATACCGGAAACTGGCAATGTAACGCTGTCGAGGGCAGCGCGGTACTTTGAGGCCAGCAGGAAGTAAAAGTAAGCCCGATCGGGCCGCCCGCGTTGCTTCACTGCTCCCGGCGGGAAGCACACCACATTAATGCCCGCTCCCAGCAGGAGCCTTTTAACAGTGCAATATCGTGCACGGCACACAGCGCAATATCGCGCACATTTATAACCGCTCCCAGCAGGAGCCTTTTAACAGTGCCGGAGACTGGGGAAGCACAGCGCGTTACAAGCGCTAGCGTCCGAGCCTCCACAACCCAGTGCAATGTACGCGCGGCACACAGCGCGATATCGCGCACCTATGTGAACACAATAAAACACAGCGCGCACCTACTTACAAAATGACTATAAACCAATTAAATAGTCAATAGTAGACAGTAATCACAGTAGAATTCTGGAGCACTTAACTTTCTGCGTGAGCAGCAAAGAAAGAGGAGTAGAAACGGGATGCAGTGGCTCTTATAGGGCTATACAGGATGTGATGTACTGACAAGCATCATGGGAAATGTAGTTTTATTTGCATACAAAACGTTTTTCATTGGCTGCTGTGAGTAGCAAATAAAAGAAAGAGAAGCATAATCCGAAGCCTCCGGTCCTGTAATAGAATCAGAAGTCAGTTTACATCTTGTTACAATTATTTCTCTCCGACTGCAGACGTCCAGGATTTTGTAAAGTGAACTGTCTGACCTGCTGTACAAAGAGTGTGAAATGAAAGGCTGTAGGGTGTCAGGCTATTTTCTAATGCACAACAATTAAATAGCTAATAAGTGAACTGTACAAACATTACAAAATATATTTCAGTAGTTATGAAAGCCCATTTTTTGTAATTGTGTGATGAAAAAATATTTTAATAGGCTGAAAATCATAACACTTTACTTGGTGATGTGAAATGTTCGCAGATTTTTATACACTATATAGTTTTATTAGTAAAACTGCATGTTAATGGGATGGTTTTTTGCCATTTCCATGGGAAATTTACTGTCTGTACATGACAGTGCGCCACCACATCATGCTTTAGTAATATATTAAAAGGAAGTTTTTAAACATGAACTGAAAAACATTCCTGCCCTGATGGCAATGCTAGGAGTGAACCAAGAGGCAAGCCAGAGATAATGCATACCCTACATGCGAGTAGATTCTGATTATACATGGAGCAAAAGTTTAGTCTATTTAAATTAAACAAAAGAGGTTTTTTTTTGTATATCAGAAATGCTGGACTCACTTATTTGAAGTTGCTCTCACGTGTGATAATGAAGAAAAAGGCAGCTCTGTAAAATAAAATATTTGCCTAGGATCACATAATTTGAGAACAATTTACTGGTCAAGTACATTAAGTTAGGTCGAGGAGATTATTCAAGCTACTAGACCTGAAGGTCTAGTAACATTTTTATGATTTTTCGAGGCCTGTAACAGTGAATTTGGAAGACCGTGTTCTGAGTGACGCATGGAGGCCACAATCTTTTTCATCACACTGTTTCATAAGTTGAGGAGCATGAAGAATTCGGATGTAAACTGGAAGGACTGGGAGAGCTTCATGGGTTCATCTAGAAAGAATCCAATGAGAAGTCCTTGAAGGTGCTTTTAAGTGTGTTTCTTTATTTGATTGACCTGGATGTATTGGTGTGCTTTTTCTAATGAGAAGTGGATGGCACGATCATCCGTCCATTCCAGAGGTGTCTGGGACTTGCACTAGCTTCAGAATGGGAAACTTACGCTGAAGCTTAGACTTTCTTTTGGAGCTCGTGATGCAGTGCTTGATATCTAGGGTATCAGTGTACAAGATGATTCTTTCTTTATACTGGTGGCTGACTCTCCAGACACATTAAAGTCTCTGGAAAATATACGATAAATACACTGCACGAAGAAGATGTAACAAGTTCAGTGATTTTATCAGAAATTCTTGTGGGGCCAGGAGGCCTATAAATCAGGTGTGGGGGGGGGGAGGGAGGGGTTCGGGGAGTGGCAGAGCAGATGAGATGCTCAAATGGCTTGAAGGCTATACCAATATATCAAACACTGTTAAAGTATTTTAAGGAAGAAACATGTTTTTCTATCCTATCCCCATATACGCCATCAAACAAATCATCCGAAAGCTAAGAGCAGTCCATAATAAAGTCCATGACAAAGGCTTTGTCTGGGAATCCATCAAATGAAATGCGATCGCTACTTCTATGAACTCACCCAACAGAGCTGGCGACCAATTCAACAACATAACTGGACCCTAAAATCAAAGCAATGCCCCTTTTGACCAAACTAATAGAATCCTTTGGCATCTGATTCCATACACATGCTGATGATACCCAGCAAATTATCAGGAAGGACAACAACTCAGTCAAGACTGCATGCAATTTGAAGAAGAACTGCCTGCTTGGAGCTTCTGAATGAATGCTAACTTTCTGGTGTTAAATGATAGCAAGACAGAAATCGTAATATTTGGAACAAAAAGCACATGGTCGCAGGATTGGTGTCCAGAAGATGTGGGCGAAGCACCAAGCACGAAATCTTTGAGTGCTGATGGACTCCAACCTATCCTTTGCCAATCAGGTCAAAAATGTATTTTTAACAAATTTCCGTCTACTAAGTTAATTAGGGAAATGTTTCCTTTCATCCTAACACCTGCGAGAAAAGATTCTATTCAGGCCCTGGTCCGTTCCAGGATGGATTACTGTACTACCCTCCTTAGTGAGGTTACCAAAATATCTTGTACATAGAGTGCCAGTCTCAAAAAACACGGCAGCCAGATTGATTCTGGGCCTAAAGCAGTCCGATTAATATCCAAATTGCTCAAGAAAACAAACAGAATCCAGGAACATAAAAGATGCTGGTTTAAGGCCTTATGTGTCTGCCATAAATCCATCTATGATGAGTGGCAGAAGTCCTATATAGTCCACTGGTTTCTTGGAATACGCACTTAAATCGCAATCAGCCGGTCAGGGGAAAAAGTGCCCACATTTAGGAAATCAAGAACAGGGTGGTCGGCTCTTTAGCACTGATCAGGGCCTTGGAAAGTGTTACTGTTATGCTGGAGCTTGCGATGAACTAACCACATTCAGACGTCATTCGAAAATCTCTTATTTTCCAACTCTCTCTTATCGGTTTGCCCTGGAATGTGGGGACATATGTTTTTCGCATTTGCTCTTGCATTCCGTTGCATTTAGCGCCGGAACACTTCATAATATTAGCACCTGAAAGCATTCTACAAATGAGTCATTCATTCAATTCAGTGTTTTTACACATACACAACTCAAATTTGAGATGTTTTGGGAGCCTATAAATGTCGTAGCAAATCTTAAGTTTATGAAAGGGTGCTTCAGAATTGCTCTCAAAGCCATGAAGAACACTAAAATTAATACATTTTAACAAAGGTTCGCTAATGGCAACAGTATAATCAAAATCAACCAACAGTTGTGTCAGGGAAACTTAACAGCAGGATATTTAAGTTTAATTTTCATAAACACATACAAAACTCAACTTCTCCAAAGCATAGAGACTGCAATGGTCCGAGGTGTGATGTTCATAGTTTCCCTTCGTGTGAATAACACATGGAGAACAGAACAATCAAAGGAAACCATGTCAGAGGAGTGGATTTTTTGTTGTTAAAACACGTATTATTAGACTTGACACTCCTAGTAGGAATAAATAAATTACTCCCAATTGCTAACCCAAACAGTTCCTAAAAAGACTATTGATATATGCGTACTATAGCAAGTAAATTACTGTCCAAGTGGCTAGCCAAAGAAAGCGTCACCAGCGCACAAATGGTTTTAAAGTTATAGGCCAACCAGAAGGCTATGAAATAAAATCATGCGTTTTTGTACCAACATCATTAGCTGTATAACCATTCCTAAGGCTAATACAACCACGAATCCTGTAACCATACTGCTTATATACATGCTATTAAAGCACCTTCTGCTACCCAACAGAAGCACGAGCTTGCACGCTTACCATTTTTTTTTTATCTCCGACAACAGCGCACACTCAGACGAGGTTTCCAATTATGACACTGTTGTGGACCAGGGAAAAAACAACCACTTGCTTCACGATAGCCCTAATGACCAATATGCAACAGGACTGAATTCAATATGTCAGTCCTCTGGTTGTCAGTGAGATGTCCCATTGCAACTAATCACCACTCGCCTCTGCTATCAAATGCCGAAATACTAGGGGAAATGAAAAGCAACTTACTCACTGTCAATTCCAAGTGAATACGTGAAAGTACATAGTGAAATAAGAACAGTGGTCAATCAGCCATTACATTCTGAAAGCGTCAATGACAGAAAGACATAACTGTCAGCAATATGGGCAGAGAAAATATAACGCGTGTAATTATTGCAAAGATTTTCATGAATTTTCAACATGTACTTTTTCACTATGTGAGAACATGCCTAATACTCTGTATACACGTATTAGCTCTTATGTGCACAAGAAAAAGTTAGTTGTAAGTTTTGTTTCATTTTTGTTGTAGAGTCAAATAAGCAAAACATAATTCTACATCGCCGATAAATGAAGATGCCATACAGTCGGTTAACACAGAAAGCAAACATGCGATAGTCACTTCAATGTTAAGGTTAGCATAACAATACATTACACCGGATTTCGTTCCTGTACGACCATGTGATACTAGCTGGCCAGTCGTGTGACTTTATTAAGACACCTTGTTTTTACAGAAGAAGCCTGTGAGTTTTACTCACCTGTGGTAAGTCCGCAGTGTCCGAAGGGCTGCCAGTGCCCGCTGGGGACACCAACATGTCCAGTCCCATAAAGTGCGGCTTCACCATGGCCCCGGCGTCTATACACTGCGAGCCTTTCTGACCCTAACCAGGAACAGGCGGACACCATCGGTCTAGCAACGCCCCTCAACCCTCAAAGCCAACCCCCGTCTAGCTGATTGGCGGGTCCCGCTTTCAAAAGCTAACATTAGGCTCCGTACTTCATTGGCTAGAATGAGAGCGGGGCGGGTGGAAGCGAAGACATTGTATGACATCAGCATCGCTGTCAAATCGAAAGCGGACGCCCAAAGTGTAACCCCAATCCCGCATCTTTAATAATCCAGGCAAAAGACGGCCATTTTTAAATACCAGTTTTTACCGACTTCAGTTTAAATGTACACATATTTTCATTGACTAAGAAACATGACAGTTTCAGTATCGATGCTGGATTAATAAGTGACATGCCAGGTTGGAGCGGTTTGTAAATTAATTAATAATAAAAAACTTCTTTAAAGCTCAAGGTAAGCATTTCACCGTAAACATATATTTATCTGGATTTTTATGATACTGTTGAGCCCTCCCCTAAATCGTATTTCAAAGATAAAAACGTTCCTTAGATGTTAACCACGGCCGTATACTTTTCTGGGTAAAAAATGCTGTAGCCTTGCAAATAGGGTGGCCCTGTAAAGGTGGTTCAGTGCAGGCATTGGAGACGCCCGTACAATGTAAACTTTAGTGCCAGGAGGACTGAGCAGGTGCCTTGTGACCTTATAAAAACAGATGCAAGACTAAGTGGATTGCAGAAGCAGACATCTTGGATTAGCAAAAGCGACAGTTCTTTGAATAGTAGTTAATTACGAGAAGATTGACATAAAAAGAGTATATATTTATTAAAACGATGGCTATGAGCTCCCCTCTTCAACTCCGTGTGCACTTTTTCTTGCATTTTGTTCATATGCTTTAAAAGAACGCATTTCACTTCTCAGCATCGGAGTCGCTTCCTGGAAACGGTAGAGGTTGTGTAGCCCAGATGGTTAGGCTTAGCAGAATTGGTGTGCTTGCCTTTAGTCTTGCCTGAGACCGCTTCTTTTGTTATATTTGTGATATTTTGTTGGCTTGTAGTGCACTTAAAGCCCACCCGTTGCTTGATCATCCTTACTCTCATTTCCTTCTCTCTGGTGCTTGTCGGCTTTACTTTCTCTTGTGGGTTTTGTAGCTTTTTAAAGCACCATAGACACAGAGAGATTACATGGTTCGCTCAGAATCATAGGATGTTGAGCCGACGCTGAGACTTGAACCTGGTTCCCCAGTTTCAAAGTCGGCACCTCTGACACTTAGCCACATCTTCCGCTGGAGTACAACCCTCGTAATTGTGCAGCCCTGCCAAGTGTCACACATCTCATGTTATAGTAACGCAGTACACATTACCTGTGTTCCCACAAGTCTTGAATATGGTCACTCAGGCAAATGTGTTGCACTTGGCAGGGCTAGAATTAGCTTAGCAAATAAAATCGGCTCACTGCATATTAGCAGCCCATCCCTTTCTTGGCAGTCATGACTGGGGACCCTGTGACACTTCCGTAGGATCAGAGATGTTTTAAGGCATGGGCAAAGTGGGCAACTGCACAGGGCCCCAATATTTCAGCCTCCCATATCCACCTCCCCCGTAAAGTGAGAGGCACAGTCAATATTCCTGCAATAACAACTGCTCATAAAAACACAATTATTTGTCTAATTTGACAGCCGAACATGCTTTGCAGAAACAAGGGTGTACATTTACTATTATTTCATGCAACACATGACAAAGTTGTTGTGCTGTGTTACATGAAAGACAGCATTACAACTTCACATGCAAACTAGGAGAAATGGGGAGAGGATGTAGCCTTACGGCTAGAGCAGTGGACCTCGAAGCTGGGGAACCAGGCTCTAGTCTCAGCAACGACGCTCAACATCCTGCCCCATTCTGGGCAAATCACTTAATTTCCCCCTGTCTAACAAAAATGAATGTGTCCTTCTGTAACGAAACTGGTGCTCATGTAAAATGCTCTGATACCCGATATCTCGGGTCTAGTTCGCGCTATATAAAACTCTAAAAAAATAAAAACACTTTCTATTACTTTTCGTCTACCACCAGGAGGCTAATTTTATTGGTGCAAAGTCCTGTCGGAAAATGTTAAGACTGTGCATACATTAAAAAAAAATCAGTGATACCTAATCACCAGCAATTGAGCGCCCGCCTTGATGCAAAGTAACTCAAAACAACACATGGTGTTACTTTGAGTTACGTTTAGACAACTTTCCAGTGCAAAATAAACTTTGCACTGAAAAGTTAATCTCAAATCAAGACTTTATGCCAGTTTGCATCACTTTTGGTCACTCTGCACTTACTCATAGGTTTGCTAAATAGAGCCCTTTGCATGCCTGGCCTGCCCACCCTTAACCCTCGCACTCTCCGGCAGTTGGTGTGGGAAAAAATTTATATCCATATGTATGCATCACCCAGATAGGGGAATCAATTCAATTTCTCCCCTAACCAATCACAATGCTGCAATGCAGCAGCTGTAATGCAAACTGCATGGAGAAACGGGGAAAGTGCGCATCACTGGTTTGGGCGGCCCAAGAGGGCCGACCAAACAGTCACTGCGCACTTAGGAGTGGGCAAACCACTCCTCCCCTGCCCTGCTCTGAGAGCAGAGCAGCCCCGCCCGCCCGTAAAGCAACAGGAAACATAATATGATAATAACTCAAAGTTATTATCATTTTATGTTTCCTTTGCAGTGCACTGGTTAAAAGCAGTGGGGCAACGCTCCTTCGCCATAGGGGAGGAGCCGCCCCTGATAGTTTTACTTCTAGCGCGATTACGATGCAATAACCACAACAAACAATAACTGTCAATACTGTAAACAATTTTCCACGTTCCATACACATTTCATGTACGAATATCACAATATCTGCACATTTTGTTAAGAGTAGCTCTTACATAAAGTGTTCCAACTTAAAAGCACAATCTAACTGTTTATCACAAAACTTTAATAACATTTCCAGGCTTTCCAAGGCTTGATATGTGACACTTAGCCAAATTTGCCTTGTCAACAAAAAATTACTAGCACGCTCCGCCTGGAAAGCCCATCCATTTAATTGAGAAAACTAAAACTACATGTCCCAGAATGCAAAGAGATGATTACATAAAACGTCAGGACTTGCTGGTGTCAAACACGATATGGGGTCATATCGGTGCTTTGCTTTGATAACATGCCAGACAAAGTCAATTGATTCTGAACTACATTTTGTATGGATCACATTTTAATGCTGATTCTATGGGAAGCAGAACCGTTACACAATTTCTATCATATGTTCACCACTCTTTGCATTCTTTCTTCTCTATGTCCTACTCTGTCTTTCAAGGAGATTTCAGTTACGTGAGTGATATTTGGTGTGATAGTAGTCTGAGTTTTTATGTTATCATAATCATTTATTATTATTATTTTGAGTTTTATATAGCGCTAGCTAGACCCAAAGGTATCAGAGTGCTTTACATTTTATGTGATAATGTTTACAGGAGGTACTTGAGGGGATTCATAAGAGTCATAGTTGAACAATACAGCATTAAGTGGTTATAAAGTCACACAAGTATAACACAAGGATGCATTGAGGAATGGCATCGGGGACAGACTAGGAGACTGAAAGAGTCATGTGTCCATCTTGAAGGAACTAGTCCAAGAGGGAAAAGTAGAACAGCTTGTGCGCGTGTTGAAGTAGTTGTATGCGTCAAAATCAAAGACAATGCGAGGCGCAGGGGAGGTGAGGTGCTGGAAAAGCACCCAATTTGGCGAGTCCTCACTGGCAGGGGAGGTGATGTATCGATTCCTTACTGCTACAGGAAGGTGTTGCATTGATTCCTTACTGCTAGGCATGGAAGGTGATGCGACAATTCCTTGCAGTCGCAGGGGAGGTGATGCATCGATTCCTTACTAGCATGGGAGGTGATGCATCAGTGCTTGGACATGCGACCTCGGTTCCTTTCTGCAGTGCGGTGTCGGTGAAGAAATCGGTGCCCAGGGACAATACATCGAAAATCCAGACTTGGTGCGTCGGTGCGGCAGCGGCAAACAGGCAGTGCATGGATTCTTCAGCCGGGAGGCAGGCACTGTGTCGATTCTTCAGCCGTGAGGTAGGCGCTGCGTCAATTCTTCTGAAGAGCTGTGACGGCAAGCTGGAGCCTGCGATGTTGTCGAGATCGATGCGTCAATCACTCCGCGAGCGGTTACCATGGCTTCGGTGCATCGATCTTGAGCAGCGATGCATCGTTAAAACAGGCCCTGGGAGTCAATGCGTGGATCTTGATGTTAGCAGCAAAAAGCACCTCCAATGGCCCAGAACTGGAATTGGCACCACTTGGCAGGTCAGGACTTCCAGCATAGGAGCCCAGGTGCTGCAGTTGAATTTTTTGATGGCCCTGAAACTTCCAACAGGAGGCAAGCTCAACTCAAGCCCTAGGAGACCCTTGGAAAGCAGGATGTAGAAAGGGTAAACACCCATTACAACAAATCTTTTACCATGACTACCATCACCCCGCATACCATCACAACGCAACTACCATTACTCCGCAGTGCCATTACAACGCATGGCATTACATTTTATATGCTTTTACCATGCATGCTTTTACAACGAAATTCGTTGTAAATGCATGAATGGTAAAAGCATGTTTTTTATATGTAAGTATAAGGTAAGTATAGGGTTTGGGTTTTTGAGTGTAGGGGTATATGTTTTGGGGTTCAGGGCTAATTTTAGGGTTAAGGAAATGTTTGGGTTATGGGGCGCTGGGGTAATTATAGGGTTCAGGGTGGGTTTGGGTTTTGGGGTGCCCCGGGTATTTTTAGGGTTCAGGGTGGGTTTAGGTTTTGGGGTGCTGGGGTATTTTTAGGGTTCAGGGTGGGTTAGGGTTTTGGGGTGCCAGGGGAATTTTTAGGGGTCAGGGGTAATTTTAGGGTTAAGGGCATGTTTGGGTTTTGGGGTGCTGGGGTATTTTTAGGGTTCAGGGTGGGTTTGGGTTTTGGGGTGCCAGGGGTATTTTTAGGGTTCAAGGTGGGTTTAGGTTTGGGGGTGCACAGGGTATTTTTAGGGTTCGGGGTGGGTTTAGTTTTTGGGTGCATGGGTATTTTTAGGGGTCAGGGATAATTTTAGGGTTAAGGGAATGTTTGGGTTATGGGGTGCTGGGGTAATTATAGGGTTCTGGGTGGGTTTGGGTTTTGGGGTGCCAGGGGAATTTTTAGGGTTCAGGGTGGGTTTGGGTTTTGGGGTGGTGGGGTATTTTAGGGTTAAGGGTGGGTTTAGGTTTTGGGGTGCTGGGGTATTTTTAGGGGTCAGGGTTTTGGGGTGTAGGGTAATTTTAGTGTACAGGGTGGGTTTTGGTTTTGGGGTGCTCGGGTATTTTAAGGGTTCAGGGTGGGTTTGGGATTTGGGGTGTAGGGGTATTTTTAGGGGTCAGGGTAGGTTTTAGGGTTCAGGCTGGTTTTGGGTGCCAAGGGTAACTTAAGATTTAAGGGGGTATGGGTATTGGGGTGGTATGGGTAATTTAACATTGTTAGGGGTGTTCAGTTATTGGGATAAAAAAAGGACTTTTATGGGTTTTAGGTTTAAAAAAAAAAAATATATATATATATATACATATATTTATATATATATATATAAATATATATATCTCACGCTCACTTTACACCTCCATGGGAAGCACTCTCGGACGGGTGCTTGTATGCGGCCGTGTACTCCGCAAATTATTATTGCTCCTTTTCCTTTTGTGAAAGAAATTCAGCACTCGCGGGGCGTTTTGAAGATATTTATTCTTCCAGTATTAACAACAAACGCGTTTCGGCGGTCAGCCTTCTTCGGTGTTACTGGCACACCGGAAGCGACTCTATTTTACATCCTGGTCACTTGTGTATCACAATGGAAAGGGGACTAACGCAATACGCAAAATATAGCGCCATTTTGAAATGTTACACATACATATAAATTGAAATTGAAATTGCGTACACATAATTTATATACAATAAATATTGAATCACACTGTGACAAATTATAATTTCATCAATTAATTGATTAGTTGCGGCTGCTGTCGGATAAAACAGTCATATGTTTGGCTATCTTGCCGTGGATCGGCTATTATCCACTCTTGCTGCGTCACGTAAATGTGATCAAAAGGAGGGAAGTACATAATTACGTTGATTTAACTATATACTCAATAAATATTGAACCACTATATGACATAATGTATCCTATTAATTAAAATACATGCCTTAATTACCGGATGGGCGCAACGCAACAAGAAAACCAACAAACAGCAATAGATACAACAAACCTGACAGTCGTTAATCTCACGCCTAGAATTTTAACAAAGATTGAGATTAAAGTATTAACTTTGGGACTGACTTTCTGTCCAAGCAGTCGTATGGAATATACACAAACAAGAATTGATCTCT
Source organism: Calotriton arnoldi (assembly GCA_963921515.1). NCBI lineage: Eukaryota > Metazoa > Chordata > Amphibia > Caudata > Salamandridae > Calotriton > Calotriton arnoldi. The sequence continues at coordinate 2,897,449 of CAWUFW010001300.1, forward strand.
TTAGCTTTATACGTAAACTAAAGCTACATAAATATTTTAAATTAAGACCAGCAATGAATGAATTTAAACAAGTGCCTCTCAGATTAACAGCAACTGATGTGCTTACTGGATGCGATTTACCTGCCATAGAACTGTTGGAAAATCTTCAAAGTGATCAAGAAGAACAGTTTGTTGAAAGTGACAGTATGGCCAACAGAGCAAAACGTGTTGGAATAGAGCAAGAAATGGAAGAGAGTCCTCTAAAACCAAAATCACAATTTATACCACAGATGCCACTCGACGCAATAGATGTCTTTTCTGAGGCCATGGTTAATGACTTACTGCAGTTTAGATCTAAGCAATCCAAGAATAAAATCAAGAATAATATATCAATGGAAGAAAAAGCAGCATTGGAAAGTCTAATACAGGACACTGCAATAATAATCAAGCCCTCGGACAAAGGAGGGAACATTGTTCTTCAAACTAGAACTGAGTACTGCAAAGAAGCCCAACGACAATTGTTGGATTGTAGATATTATGAATCAACTACACGGGAAATTTATCAAGAAAGCGTACACAATTATGAAATTTTAATTAGGAAGTGGTACGATAAACGAATGTTGGGAACTGATGAACATTTATTCCTACGAAATACGAATCCTGTAATCCCAACATTCTATCATATCCCCAAGCTTCATAAGAACCCTTTACATCCGCCGGGCAGGCCAATTGTGTCGTCTCAGGGCAGTCTCACAGAACATTTATCTATGTTTATTGACTATTTCTTGGCTACCTTTGTAGTTCAGTTAAAATCTTATATAAAGGACACAAAAGATTTCTTGGAAAAAATTGCTGCAGTAAGATGGGTTTCTTCATACCAATTAATGGTATTGGATATTACTAGTCTATATACATGCATAGATCATGAGGCTGGTTTAGAGGCCTTGCAGTTCTACCTGAATAAGCGCCAACTTCGATTTGCAGAGCATAATCAAATGTTGATCGAATTTGCGAAATTTTGTCTCACTAATAATATTTTTCTTTTTGAGGAGAATTTCTTTAAACAGATCTCAGGGACTGCGATGGGCACCTGCTTCGCCCCCAGCTATGCGAACTTGTTCGTTGGCTGGTGGGAGGAGCAGGTGTCCAGATCATATGAATGTGGATCATTGATGGGCAAAGTTATCGTGTGGTATCGTTACATAGACGATCTCTTTATAATATGGCAAGGTACATCAGAGTCAGCATATGAGTATATTAATGTCCTGAATACCAATCAATTAAATTTGCCCTTTTCGGGCTCAGTTAGTTCAGTGGCAGTGAACTACCTGGACCTGAAGGTGTTTGTATCAGAGGGCAAATTAGACACAGCCTTATATCGTAAAACAACGGTGGGAAATTCTACTTTATTTGCGACAAGTAATCATCCACCTAAATTGATATATAGTATTCCGTATGGAGAGCTGTTAAGATTAAAACGGAATAGCTCCAGAGAATGTGACTTTGTAATGTCAGCTAAAGAGTGTATTGCTAGATTTGCTTTAAGAGGCTATGATAACACATTATTGGAAAAGACATTCAATAGAGTAAAAGGGATTTCTAGAGACCAATTATTGGGGAAAAGAACAAATAATATCCCCAATACTAACGAAGGGGGTAAGTTTAGGATGGTTACTACATATTCAGCGGAAGCAAACTATCTTAAACGAATGCTTAAGAAAAACTGGCATATTTTAAAAACAGATAGTATTATCTGTAATGACATTCCAGTCTACCCAATGGTCACTTTTAGAAAGGCCCGATCATTTAAGGACATGTTGGTTCAAAGTCATCTTGACAAGGTAATACAGAAAAGGGGTACCTTGAAAGAAATGCGAGGGTTTTACCCGTGTGGGAAATGTAAAGCCTGTGCGAATAGCAAAAGAGTTTTGTCTTATACTATACCAGACATAAATAGAAACAGACTCATAAAAAGATTTATGACATGTAATACCACGTATTCTGTATACTGTTTAACATGTCCTTGTGGGCTACGATACATTGGTAGTACCATTCACCCACTCAAAATAAGGATATTAGAACACTTACGGGCAATCTCTAAAAAAGATGTAACATATCCAGTAGCAAGACACTTTGCAGATAAACATTCCAGTAATAGAAATCTGGCACAGTACTATGGTCTGGACCATGTCCCGGACAATATCAGAGGGGGTGATAGAACCCTGAGACTACGTAGGTTAGAGTCACGTTATATTGTAGACCTGCGAACTAAATTCCCAAAAGGATTAAACAGTGGGGAGGAGTTGGCGTCACACTTGGGCTCCTAAATTGTAAAATGAAAAATTAAAAATTAAAATCGTTAGGCTGTTACACAGCGGCATTAGTTGCAGTTATAATATGTCTCTTACATATTATCTATGTCACAGGATATGTGTAAATAACAATGGTCAATAATAAGGGACTTAAGCCGATCCACGGCAAGAGAACAGTACACTAAGGCACTAATTGGCTAATATATGTTGAATGATTGATGAATTTTATAAAACCTTGAATGGTAATTAAGGCATGTATTTTAATTAATAGGATACATTATGTCATATAGTGGTTCAATATTTATTGAGTATATAGTTAAATCAACGTAATTATGTAGTTCCCTCCTTTTGGTCACATTTACGTGACGCAGCAAGAGGGGATAATAGCCGATCCACGGCAAGATAGCCAAACATATGACTGTTTTATCCGACAGCAGCCGCAACTAATCAATTAATTGATGAAATTATAATTTGTCACAGTGTGATTCAATATTTATTGTATATAAATTATGTGTACGCAATTTAAATTTAAATTTATATGTATGTGTAACATTTCAAAATGGCGCTATATTTTGCGTATTGCGTTAGTCCCCTTTCCATTGTGATACACAAGTGACCAGGATGTAAAATAGAGTCGCTTCCGGTGTGCCAGTAACACCGAAGAAGGCTGACCGCCGAAACGCGTTTGTTGTTAATACTGGAAGAATAAATATCTTCAAAACGCCCCCGCGAGTGCTGAATTTCTTTCACAAAAGGAAAAGGAGCAATAATAAATATATATATATATATATATAATATATATATATATATATATATAGGGATTTATTTACCTTAACCACTCTACACAGTTTATGCCTTCACCACGCATGCCTTTGCGTTGTAATGGCATGCGTGGTAAAGGCATATGCGGAGTGAAAGTTTGCGGGGTGAGTGTATCGCGTTGTAACTGCTCTTGCGTTGTAAAAAATGCGGGGTGATGGTATGCGGGGTAATGACTTGCGGGAAAACGTCATATATTCTGTAGAAAGCAAAGCCCAGTCCTTTCACTGCCCAAAACAGAAGCAGCAGCAGGCCAACACAGCAAAGCAACACAGCAAAGTAGTAGTCTCTCCTGACAGCAGTCCAGCCCTTCTTCTTGGCAGAATGTCCTCAGTCCAGAAGTGTTCCAAAAATGTGGGGTCAGAACCCCTGCACTTATACCAGTTTCTGCCTTTGAAGTAGGCAAGCTTCAAGGATAGTCTTTGTTGTGCACAAGACCCAGCCCTTCCTTGCCCTGGCTCCAGACTCACTACATGGGGGCAGGAAATCCTTTGTGTGGGGACAGGCACAGCACTATTCAAATGTAGGTGTCAGCTCCTCCCACCACTCCAGCTCAGAAAGGCTCATCAGGATAGGCAGCTCCCTTGCTGTGTGACTGTCTAGAGTAAATTCACAAAGTCCAACTGTCATCTGACCCAGACGTGTATTCCAGAGATAGGCAGGGGCACAGAATGGTCAAGCAAGAAAATGCCCACTTTCTATAAATGACATTTTCAGACCCGCAATCTAAAAACCAACTTCACTAAAAGATGTATTTTCAAATTGTGAATCCAGAGATACAAAACTTCAATTTTCTATCTGCTCCAAAAGGGATATTACACTTGAAAGATGTTTCAAGGCAATCCCCATGTTAGCCTATGGGAGAGACACGCCTTGCAGTAGTGAAATGCAGATTTAGGAGTATTTCACTACCAGGACATGTAAAAATCACAAAGTACACATGTCCCACTTCTTAAGTACACTGCACCCTTCCCTTGGGGCTGCCTGGGCCTACCTTAGGGGTGCCTTACATGCAATAAAAAGGAAGGATTGGGTCTGGCAATTGGGTTAACTTGCCAGGTCAAAATGGCAGTCTAATGCTGCACAGACAGGCTCTGCAATGGCAGGCCTGAGCCATGTTTAAAGGGCTACTGAGTGGGTGGCACAATCAGCGCTGCAGGCCCACGTGTAGCATTTAATTTACAAGCCCTGGGCACATATAGTGCACTGTACCAGGGACTTACAAGTAAATTAAATGTGGCAATCATGGAGAAACTAATTACCAATACAGTTTAGGAAGAGAGCATATGCACTTTTGCACTGACCAGCAGTGGTAAAGTGCCCAGAGCCCTACAACTAACAGAAAGACGGTCAGAAAAAAGGATATATTTATTTATTTATTTGAGAGTTTTATATAGCACTAGCTAGACCCGAAGGTATCAGAGCACTTTACAACAGTAAATGTTCACATCAAAGATAACAAGTCTATACAGAGCATCTGAGTCAGAGCGCTTTGCAACAGTAAATGTTCACAACATAGATAACAAGTATAGTAGATATTTATGCTGCACAATGTGAAATTAACTGCCTCCATAATTATTATTATTATTATTCCGATCCCTATACAGCGCCAGCTAGACCTGAAGGCATCAGTGCTATTATTATTATTTTGAGTTTTATATGGCGTTCGCTAGACCCGAAGGTATCAGAGCGGTTTACATGTTAAGTGATAACGTTTACAAGAGGTACATGAGTGGATTCACAAGAGTCATAGTATGATTAGGCAGCTCATTAGTTTGAACCCATACTGTCAAGAAGAAACCATAACAGCAAAATGATACGTTAAAATCCCAGAAGAGTCTACTCTGCCTTTCATGCATTTAAGCTCAAGACAGCAATTGGTGTTAATAATGAATTCACTGATAGTGTCACTGCAAAATGCAAAGTATAGGCTGGAGTAGCCATTTAACAACATAGTGCATTATTGGAATTGTAGTTTTGGTTGACTTGATTTGTGCTAATCCAAACTATAGAGTTTTGCTGGTAGTAAAACTGATGTTTGCAGCTCCTGCATTTAACAAAAATAAATAGAACAAATCCCAAGGAATGAAATTCTGTGTGTGCATGTCTATGTATGTTGGTGTGTGTATGTGAATGTGTAGTGGGGAGATATGAACATGGTAAGCCCATGACGTAACTGAAAAATGGTTCCATATTTTGAGTGACTGGCCCTTGGGTCTGCAATAGCTTTTTAGCTAATATTACGTGCAATTCTGGGGCTGTTCAAATACTATTTCTAAAGCAGTATATTGCTATGCTTGTGCCCTTTCACTCCTCACACTTTCAGAGCTACTGATTTCTTTTAGTTGAAGGACTCATAAGAGTGTATGTGTTTGTAGACATTTCACTTCTGTGCTCCTCCCCCCTCCCTGTCATTTTCTCTTTCTTGTGTGTTTGAAAGTTGTTTTTTAAAAAAACATTTTATTTATTTGCATTTTCATATTAATAGCATTCACAGGATACTGCACATAATTCTTTTTACAAAGCTTGTTTACACAAACACTTATTCATTACAACAAAAAGAAAACTTTAGGACAGTCAATTACATCAGTCGTATAAATTCAGTTCTGGACAGTAATAGCACTAATATCAAATACAATCTTTTGAAACCCCAAAGTTGGTCTTCCGCTGCGATGTTCAGACCTTTTACCCAGCATGAATTGTCATTGGTTTAGTTCTATCTTAAGGGACTGGAGACAATAGTGCAGATGGTCTGTGAATCTAAATTGCCATCGTCTGAGTTTTGTGCACTCAACCACTCCAACATGGGGTTCCAGGTGTCTTTGGGCCTGGACGCTATGGGCATGAGTTCCCAGAATAACGAGAGTTGGGTTTGGCAATATGTAATATCTCGAAGGCATTCCTTCACCTCAGGGGCTTGCAACTTCCTCCAGTGGATAGCCACTCTGCGTTTAGCAAGCATAGCAACATCACATGTAGTTTCCGGAGGTTCGCTGGAGTGTCTTTAACGAATCCCAGCAGACCCAGCTGCGGGGTGGGGATAGTAGGTGAATTTATGATTTCGCCAATGATACGGAATACCTCTAACCAGAATTTAGCTATAGTGGGGCACTCCCAAGCAACGTGTAGGAATGTTGCAGAGGACGCATTGCATCTCCAACAATTATCAGTGTGCCTCAGACCCATACTGTGTAGCTGGGAGGGGGTGCGATAAAACCCGTGGAGATATTTAAAGTGAATTAAGCGTAATTTATAGTTAGGGGAAAGCATCTTTAATTGGGCGCAACAATACTTCCATTGTACTGTTGTGAGTTGAGGGTCTAGTTCAGAGTTCCAGAGCGCTAGCGCCCTGGGCTCCACTACCGCAGCAGTGCTCTGCATACTACTATAAAGCCTCGAAACTAATCTCCGTAGTGATGGGTTAGTTATAATTTGTTCTAGTGCCTGTAAGCAGGGAGGTTGGTTAGCGAAGGAGTTGTGCATCTGGCTGGAAGTAGCTCTTATACGATAATATAAAAAAAGACCTGAAAAAGTGGACTACGAAAGGCCTTCTACATCTGGAGGCAGCAAAAATGTATCATCCGGGTATAGATCTGCAAATTTAGTTATACCCAACCCAGCAGCTAGTTTAACATTCCTTTTTTCTTCCAGTGGAGGCATCTGGGGGTTATGCGCCAGTGGCATCGAGGGGGCATATAGTATCGACAACCCAGCCCTTCTACGCAGACCCTCCCAAATCCACCTCAACGACTCAACTGGGTCGATTTCGTCACAGGGGCGTTTATATGACTGAAACAGCGCCACCGAAAGCGGAACCGGAGCCACTCTGTCCAATTCAACCGCTACCCAAAAACCCAATCAGCCAAGCCAGCTTTAAAAGCCCTTCACTGGCTACCTATCCTTGAAAGAATACATTTAAGGCCCTGTGTATTGCCCATAAGACTGTATGGGGAACGGACCCGGATATCAACAAATCCCTCATTACCCCCTATCGGCCCACGAGGGATCTTCGTTCTCTCAACCTCAATCTTGCAGTTGTCCCCAAAATTAGGAGGACAAGAAGTGGAGGAAGATCCTTTGCCTATAACGTGGCAAAGCTCTGGAACACTTTACCTTTACACCTCCGCTCTGAAGCCCATATCCTACCATTTCGTAAATTGTTAAAAACCTGGCTATTCCAACAAATAGCCCCATAATCCTAATGGTTGCCTGCTCGGTCGCTAGTGCTGGGATGCCCAAGGGTAGCTACGCGCTATATAAATGCTTAATAATAATAATAATACGTGCGGCTGGAAAGGTGTGGGGTGGAGCCAGTAGTGCAGGAATTGAGCCTGAGCACAATAAGCATAGAGAGGAAGTCTGGAGCCCCCAGGCCCCCTTGGTCCAAGGGGAGGGTTAGGAACTCCCATGTAATCCTGGTTTGCTTTCCTGCCCACTCAAGTGATATCATCAGTGACCGTAAGGTTTAAAAAAAAGCATTGAGTGAGCGGAAGCGGGATATTACTGAATAAATATAAAAATTTAGGGAGGACGATCATTTTGGCAATGGCAATACACCCAGCCAGTGAAATCGGGAGGCGGGACCAAGTCTTAATTTTGCTTTCCAACCAGGATACTGCTCTGCTATAATTTTCGCTCCAGAGTTCGTGAGTGGATTGGCACAACCAGATCCCCAAGTAACGAGTCGGGCCGGTGGCCCATTGAAGAGGATAGTCTAATGAGTAGGGCTTAGTGCTAGAGGTTAAAGGGAACAAGACCGACTTAGTCCAATTAATTTGAATCCCTGACAATCCACCGAATTTAAGGATTTTGCGTATTACCGGATTGAGATTTGTCTCAGGGTTATTAATGTATAGGGTGATGTCATCCGCATATAGTAAAACAATGATACCAAGTGTAGTAAAGCCCAGACCCCTTGCTGCATGATGTTGTCTAAGTGCTGCCGCCAGAGGCTCCATGGCTATCGCGAACAGCAATGGGGATAGGGGGCACCCTTGTCTAGTACCTCGAGTGATGAATAATGGGGGTGAGATCTGGCCGTTTATTCTGAGTCTGGCTGTGGGAGCGGTGTATAGTATTTTTAACTGGCCCAGGAAGATAGGGCTTATCCCCAGTCTCGTGAGGATCGCAAATAAATATTGCCATTCGACGGGGAATCGAAGGCCTTCGTTGCATCTAAGAGGGCCGCTAATGCAGGTAGCTGCGGGTGTAAATAATGCAATATCGCAAAGAATGTACGGAGGTTCTGTGAAGTTGACCTACCCGGAATAAATCCGTATTGATCCGGTCTGGCTATCAAAGGCAACAAAGGTTGTAACCGATTCGCCAGCAATTTGGCATAAATTTTGGTATCAATATTCAAAAGGGAGAGTGGGCGGAGTCCCTGTCTTCAGGGGGTTTTCCTGGTTTCAACAAAGATAATATTATGGCTTCTCTCATGGTGGGTGGGAACATCCCCGACTCCTGTGCCTCCTCATATAATTGTAATAATTGCGGTGCTAGTTGATCAGCGGAAGCCTTATAGAAAGCAGCTGTTAGCCATCTGAGCCCGGTGCTTTACCTGAGGGGAGGCCATTTATCACCTGCTTAATATCCTCCACCGTGAATGGCTCATCCAGATAGGACCTATGACCGTCACCTAGCCACAGTAATTCGAGAGAGTCAAAGTAGTTCTGTAACTCTTCAGGAGCAGGTTGAGCCAATGATTTGTAGAGTGCAGTGTAATGGTTGGAAAAAAGATCCACTATGCCCTGGGGATCCCTAACTGTACCATGGTTGTCATCAAGGATTTCGGTTATAAATAGATCTGTGTCATGGGTGCGTAGAGCATTAGCCAGAGTTCTGCCCAGCCTATCTCCCTCACCATACCTGCGAGCCTGAGCGTACTTCCCCAGAAATTTCACCTCCCTGTCCGCTTCTTCTTCATATTCCATAATATTCGCTTTGATGTCCCTCAACCTCTGTAAATTCCCAGTGGTGTAATATTGAACTTCTAGATCTCGAATATTGGTCTCTAATTTGCTAAGTGTTAGCCTTATTGATTTTAGAACCCCAGCCTGGCTTGAGATACACTTCCTGCGAATAACTAGCTTGAATGCCTCCCACAGTGAGGCCTGTGTTTGCACTGAGCCCGTGTTGATAGAGAAATATTCCATAATATCCTCTCTTATCTCCTCTTTGAATAGGTTATCCATAAGGGCATGTGGTGGTAGTCTCCAGCAGAATGATTTAGGTGGGCCATCTGGTATTACAAGAGTTAGCAGGACCGGGGCATGGTCAGAGAGTGTCCTGGGCAACGGTCGTATGTCCGATGTCCAGGTAGCTACATCCTGCGATATTAGCCAGAAATCCAGTCGTGACCATGAATTGTGTTGAGCCGTAATGCAGGTCCCCTCGTATTTTAACGGGTTCCACTTCCTCCATACATCTATCAACCCAGCATCCGCTATAATTCCTTTGAGAGCAGCACTAGATTGTGGGCGTAACTTCTGAGAGCTACCCTTCCTGTCTAAAGAGTCATTAATTATCGCATTAAAGTCTCCTCCCCATAATATGGTATCATACCCTACTGTTAGTATTTTGGCCCAGACTTCGTGAAAAAAGTCCGGTCTGTCCACGTTTGGGCCATATATCGCCGCTAGTATGACACACAACCCACCCAGTCTACCCCCCAGGATCACAAATCTTCCGTCTGGGTCAACCTGCTATGTAATAATTTTCCAATTCACCCCCCGCCGGATCAAAATAGATACCCCTCTGGCGTAGTTTGAATAGACTGAGGAGTAGATGGTACCCCAGCGCCTGCTATGCAGTTTGTTTTGTGAGGTGTTGTGGAGATGTGTTTCTTGCATGAAACAAATATCTATATAGTGCCTAACTAGATAAGACTGAATTAGTCGGGCCTTACGGAAATTATTTACACCCCTGACATTCCATGTGAGACACTTGTACTCAGTCATCTTAAAATATTACGTTTTACAGTTAACAGGAAAATACGCCCTATATAAGGACAGATCAAAACCCGCTATGCTCGACCGATTACCTATGCCACTAATATGGCCTGTACTAGCTGAATAAAAGTGACAGTGAATCATGTGATGTTTACCGTACCTGTCCTTTAGGTGATACACTTTTGAGCTGTCCTGACTAACTACCCCAACAACACTGTGCCCCCCCCACCCACACCAACCCCCCAATTAGGTTGAGTACGTACCCTCCCCCCGAACAACAAACTGAAAAACCAGTCCCGGACATTTGTCTGCGGACTAGTAATGGGAGATCTCCCTGGGGGCATGGACGAACCTGCAAAGACCCAGCGTGTTAGCAGGGTGGCCACATTTGATAAGTGAGAGCGGCGCAGACACTATTAAGAAGCATAGGTAATACTCCGGGGATTTAACATAATAACATATTAACACTTCCCTTATTGTTCGTTAGGTCACGATCTCACTCGTTATCGCTTAGTCCGGCTCCAGACGTTTCTCTAGAAGGAGATGTCGCAAACCTCGAGGATTTCTCAATGTGTTTAGCGAACTTCAGTGCAGATTTAGCGTCCGTGAAGTGATGAGCCGATCCCTCATAGCTGACCTTCAACTTAGCCGGGTAAAGTAAGGCATATGTAATCGCAGCTTGTCGCAACAGCCGTTTCACTGGCACAAATTCTCGCCTGGCCGCTTGAACAGCAGGAGTAAAGTCTGGAAAAATTAAGATGCTGTTTCCTTTATGATTGATGTTCCCTTTCGCTCTGGCCAGGCGGAGAATAGCATTGCCGTCTCGATAGTTTAGTATGCGTGCTATGATGGGTCGTGGCACAGAGCCCACCGGAGGTCTGGGCCCCAGCGAGCGATGTGCTCTTTCTACTATAAAAAGTGACGAGAGATCCGGATCGAACAACTCATGTATCAGGTCCTCCACCTAGGTTTCCATCTTCCCCGTCGCTGTTGTCTCAGGAATACCCGTGATGCGTAAGTTATTTCTTCGAGAGCGGGCCTCTAAATCCTCATTCTTGGCCTTAATTGCGTTCAAGACTTTCTCCATATTTAATAACTGCTCCTTTTTTTTCTGCCTGAAACTCATGGTTTTCGGAAGCACGATTATCCAGAGCATCCAGACGATCCTCGTGCGAGTCCACTTGTCTCTTTATCTGGTCTATTCTGGTGTTCATCAAGTCTAATTTCTGATCAATGGTTTTTAAGCTGGCCTTCATATCGAGAAGGAGGGTGCGGAAATCATCGCTGCTACCATCAGCACCCTCCTTCGCAACAGATTCATTGTCGGTGTCTGCGTCGTCATCTTTATGCCTTGCCACTCTCTTATGTTCAAATGAGAGCTTAGACTACTTGGTGTCGTGCTTGCCCATTCCTGGATGGATTTCACACTAGATTGCAGCAGTATAGCTCAGGCTGTTCAATGCACTCGCAGCCGCTGGCAGTGATCTTGTCTTAATATCATTCACAGTACAATCACTGGGCAGGCCGTGCAATCTTCAGGGCGTATTGGCAGAAAAACCCCAGCTGGATGCTTAACCTGTATTGGCTTAGTAGGGATGTCTGTACATGGTACCACACGGCTGTGTCTGACTCTTATAATGAGGCTTATTTCAATCAGGACCAGGTTAGGAGGTATTAAGAGTCACTTCTTTACATAATTTGAATTATCACATGGTTCCTCGTGCCCAGCCAGTTAGTGTCTCTGTCAATGGGAGCATCAGGGCATCGTTGCAGAGGCAGTATAGCGCTCGTCTCTGAGGGTCCGTTACAGCGCCACCCTCCCTCGGGTTCTGCGTGCGGCCTGTTCAGATCGCTCCGACAGGATGCCTCAGGCGCCCCCTCCCTCCTACCTCCTCGCTCCCAGGCTCAGGAGTGCATCTCACCGCAGTGATTACCCGGGCCCGACCCACACAGCGCAGCCGCCACCCACACTGCGCGAGCGGACCCGGGACTCACGGAACTGCACCAGCGGGCGTCTTCGGCAGACACGTACACCGGTCACGTCACACAGCAGGCCGGGCCAGTCGCGTGGAGCTATGAAGCATCTACAGGTAGGCCCTGACTCCCACACTCCGAATGTGGGTCAGGTCCGCTGTTCGCCGGGAGGTTTCCTTTAATCCTTCCAGCATCGGCACCTCATCGCTAGTGTTGACGCTCCGGCTCTCTCGTTTACCGCAGGCTCGCGCGATATCCGACTAGTCCACTCCGGCTTCCGCGACAGGCCGCGCAGCAGGGATCACCGTCCAGTCAGATGAGTTGTGGATTTCCCAGCGCCAGGGGCGCCGCCGCTATTCTTTTTCGTCCCCACTCGTAGCCAGCAACACACATTACGCTCGGCACATTGTGTCTTGTCGCCTGCTACCGCTCTAAAGGCAGGATTGTTTAGGATATTGTTGTGGCCCGCGGAGCCCTCCCAGCGAGCGGCCATTTCGCTGCTCGGCAAGCCATGCCCCCCCGTGTGTTTAAAAGTTAGAAAAAACGCAATAGCACGCCGCCAGCGATGGCCGTGTCATAGTGCTGGCCGTGTCATATCACTTGTTTTTTCTAACTTTCAGCCATGGTGAACAGCAGGTGTGCTGCTGTACAACATGGCTAAAAGACATTGGGAAAGCCAATAAGTCTTGTAGGCAGCAGCGGCTCCTCCGCTAAGGCGGAGGAGTGTCGCCCCACTGCTCTGCGAGCAGTTTTAAAAGGTAAACTAAAATGATAATAAATGTTATTATCATTTTAGTTTTCTATTCCCGCTTAGGTGAGGGGCGGGCTGGGCTGGTCAGAGCAGGGGCCAGGGAGAGGAGTGGTGAGCATACTCTAAAGTGCTCATGACGGTTTGGTCAGCTGTCTTGGGCCAGCCAAACAGTCATGTGCACTTTGCATGTTCTCCACCGGCTGTAATGCATAGTCTGGGTGGAGAACATGCACAGCCTCCCAGTCCCTCTCTGAGCGCTGAACCACGGCACTCAGACCAATCACAATGCTGCTGTAAGGTTGCATCATGATTGGCTAGGGGAGTGTGGAAGCCTGTGTGCTTCCTGGTTCCTGCTTCCTGCTGCCAACCGAGGAGCCGAAGAGGACCAAGAGGCGACAGACGGTCGGCCTCAGGCAAGTGTTTAAAAAAAAAATGTCATTTCTCCCCCCCACCCCACCTACCCCACCACCCCTGCTAAGTAGCGCCCACCACTGCTTGTAGGATAGACATTGGCTTTCCCAGTGCTTGTTTTTAAAAAGCACTCACCAACTGAGCCTTTTTAAAGACACAGAATTTGGGACGCTCACAGGACGACTCCCGACACGATGCTTCCTTTCACCTGAACCAGATTGCCTCAATGTTCTTCATCCTCAAGCCAGTCGCCACTTATTAGGTTTAGAAACAATTCAGGACAGGAAACAAAACAGGAATGCTATCCACTAACTCCACCTACCCTCCGCTAGGTGCTCTGATAGACTCACATTCCCCCAGCACCTCCTTTTATTTGCATTAGAAGCAAGAACCAGTCTAGCGTTTCATTGTTTATGCATTCACAGTTCGGGGTTTCAGCGCACCTGTATTTAGCTCACTGGAGAGAAGCGCATATTTGTATATGATTACCAGCTTTAAAAACATCAGTAGATTTTGATTTTGGGAAAATTGTCTTTGGTTGGTGAACCTATGTACAAAAACTCAACTGAAAGAAGGTATGTGTTGCAACCTCCTCTTTGTCATCTCATAATTCAAGATCTCAATCTCCTTCTCTTAAAAGGGCAAAGGATATTGAATGGAGGAAGATTTAATTAAGAGGATTATTTAGGAGATAAAATAAAAACAGGCATTGGCATAGCCAATAGGCCTCACCTTTGGGTCCTTATAAGTGTTTAGCCAGAGTTATTGGCTTTCCAAATATTTTTAAGCTATGTTGGAGTGCAGTGTGGCTGCTGTGCAGCATGCTCAAAAGTTATAATAAAAGTGTTATAAGCATTTTTGTTACCATATATATAACCAAAAGCATTATGTACAACGTGAACGACCCTATTAAAAAAGAATTAACATAAAAAGGGCTTCTAGATTTTTTTGTCCTTGCGATGCTGGCAACTTCTTCCTGCCTGTTCTAATGCTTGGTACTACCCTGGTGCTCAGGTGGTGCTGAGCTGGTGCTTAGTGATGCTGAGTTGGTGCTGTGCTGCGGTTATACTGTGATGATGCTGAGGTGGTGCTGCGCTGAAGTGGGGCTGCGTTGGTGCTGAGGTGGGACTGCGCTAGTGGTGGTGCACTGATGAGGAGGTGGTGCAGTGCTGATGCTGAGATGGTACTGTGCTGCTGATGATGAGGTGGTGCTGCGCTGGTGGTGCTGTGATGGTGCTCAGGTGATGCCGAGTAATAGTGAGGTGGTGCTGAGTGATGCTGAAGTGGTGCTGAGTTATGCTGTGGTGAAGCTGAGTCACGCCGAGGTGGTGCATAGTGATGCTGAAGTGGTGGTGCTGCGCTTGTGCTCAGGTGGTGCTGAGCTGGTGCTAAGGTGGTGCTGAGTGATGCTGAGTTGGTGCTGTAGTGAGGTGATGCTGCGTTGATGCTGAGGTGGTGCTCAGCACATACCAGCACATAGTGCCCACACAGCATCAGCAAACTTGGCAGCAGCATCGTTTCCATAAAGGAAAGGTACCATCAGCACAGCTTGACTCTGTCTCCGTGCTCCTCTACTGGAGAGGAGAGATGGCATCAAAACAAGCTGGTGCTATCTCTTTGCACGCAGTGTCCATTCATAGGCAACTTACAGAGTCAATGAAGCATCAGCACAATGTGTCACTGCCTTTGTGAATGCATTGCCACTCCGTATACTGCCCACAGGCAAGATGAGGGCATCAGCACGGTCTAGGGCTGACTGTGCATGCGGTAACCCTCTTCCATCACCTGTCAATGGAGATGGGGCATCAGCACCGACACCGTGTCGGTGCATGCATTTCTCCTCTATAGTCTGCCCAGGGAGAAAGGGTGGCATCAGAATTGCCTGGCGCTGCATACGGGTATCCAGTACCTGCACAGGTGATGAGAGGCGCTGTGCAGTGGCACACAGCAAGCATTGTGCGCAATGTCTGTGCTGTGCCCCTCCATGGTTTCCTGCTACCAGTGTACATGCAGTGGAACACGATGAACGCGGCAAGCATTGGTGGCAGCCACTATGCTGGACCCGAAGCAGACATGCTGGGGATTGCCCTACCTTTCAGATGAGGACGACTTCTCGGAGTTAACTGACATCAGCAGCTCACTGCTTCCGCTGGCCGTGTGGAGAATGATGGTGGAGCACCGACGCCGGGCCGCTCTCAGACTCGCTCTGTGTGGGGTTGTTTCATGAGCTGTTACGGATGCCAAATCTGGGTTCATGGGCGCTGCGGCACAGGAAAGCTTTTGAGCAGGATCTAGAGGCAGTGGCCTAGCTGCACCCTGCACATGACTACTGGGGAGATGAGCACAACCACTGTATGTGGCGTGGGGAAGGCCGGTCCGGCTCGCGCCAGCTCACACTGCACACGGGGGTGGATGAGTGAACCGAGTAGAAGTGAAGTGATGATTAAGCTCGGGTGCGTGCCAGGGAGAGTCAGGTGGTGGCATTGTACTGCTTGAGGCTCCATGGATCTGTTATGCGCAGCGCCGTTCAAGCAGCGACGGGCGGGACGTGGCATGATCACAGAACAATGACACTGCAAATAACAAGCTGCGAGGGGCTGGAGGCGTTGTTGTGGGAACAGCATGGGGAGATTAAGTGAACTGGGAACAGCGCCGTGCGCGCTCAAGAAGCGAGGAGAGAGTGTAAAGAAAAGGTAGTGCACTGAAGCAAAACATATGGCCGATAGTGAAAGGATCCATGTAGCATGGGCAGTCTCCAGGGCAGAACAAAGCAACCCAAAGGCGAGACAAATGTATACTATTCACCAGCGAAAACAAAGGAATTTGTAAAGGCAGACAGAAGAACCAATGGAAAGTGCTGGGTGTATTTAAAGCCCATAGAGTGAATACCACATGTCTGGAAGATAGTGCATGCTCGCTGCCTAGGCTCGACCCAAAAAAGACTAGGAGCAGTGAAAACCTGAAAGCTAAGTTGTACGTTGGGTTCAGAGGATGCTTATCATTCAGACCGTCCTGTTCCAGATTTAAAAGGGAAATACATTTCAAGGGAAACTTTGCCAGAGTTATTGAATCATTCCAGGGACAATACGGGAATTCCTAATGATGAGATTCCCGGCAAGTCCAAAGACAGTTAAAAAAAATCTCCATGTATTGGGACGCCTATTCATGATCACTGAATGGAATTAATGTTGAACGAATGGCAGGATCCTGATAAAATTAGCCTGCCCGGATGTATGGCAAAATTGTACCCCTTGGAGAAAATGGAGTAAAAGCGACCTGATTTTACACATGGGGTTTCTGTCATTGCAAGCCTGGTTGGAAGGTCTTCCATAACTTGAGAGAACATTTCAAAGGATCCTGCAGAAAAAGGTGGATACAGACCTAAGGAAAGTGTATTCTGCAGCACATTTAGCATTGTGAACTGGAATATGCAGTGCATACTCTTCCTAATTCTTGCTGGGTGACAATAAATCTCTCTTCAGAGCCTTTCAGGAGTGTCAGGATTGTATAGATTTGTTGGAAGGCGTTGAGAGTCAAGTGGAGTTTTCGTCTGACAGTTCATTTGATACTGTTTAAGAATCTCAGCCCAGACTAGTGGAGTCTCTGTTGCCACTTGGCGTAACCTGTTTCTGAAGATTTGGAACACAGATGCAGTACAAAGAGAAACCTTCTTAAGGATGCCTTTGAAGGAAAAAGACTGTTTGGGGCAAGCTTGCAAGAGAAGTTGCACAAAATATTCAAAGACAGAAAGCATTACTTCTCTTTCAGAAATCATCTTTCAGAGACTCCTGGTTCATCTAGGTACATGCACAATGGATTATTTGGGCAGCCAGAATTGGGAAAGAAAACAGTCTAAATCATTTCCACAGAAATTCCCTAAAAAGCAAGGTCAGGGTGGAAACAACAAAGATCATCTTTCCTGACTATGCTGATTCCCAGAGAATGGATGGTCAGCCTTTGCAAATGGGAGAAGGGATACCTTATTTTCTGGAAATGTGGAAAAGATCCACCATGGATGCATGGGTGTTGGAGATTGTGGAACATGTTATCAAAAAGAGTTCACTTCCCTTCCATCGAATTTCAGGAGCATTCCTAAGCCATTCCCTCAATCTGCAGAGAAGGAGGTGGCTTTGAAAGAAGGAATCCAGTCACTGGTAAATGAGAGATTGTTCCAGTACCTTGATCTAAGAGGTGAGAGGGGGTTTATTCAGTTGTCTTGCTTGTTCCCAAAGTGAGCAGATGTTGCATGGTCATCCTGAGCATAAAGTCTTTCAACAAGTACATCAGGAAAATTCCATACGATGGAAAGTTTACAAAGGATTATTCCTTTGGTGCAGAAGGATCATTACATGGTGGCATTAGATTTGATGGATGTGTACCTACATGTGCAGAGTGTCATCATAAATAGCTGAGGTTTTGCATCCAAGAAAGGTAGTTGCAATTAAGAGTATGCAATTCAGAGCCTTCCATTTGGGTTATGATCAGTTCCAAGAGTATTCACTAAGGGGTGGATAATTTGTTTGCTCTTCTATTTGTCAGGCAATTCCAGTATATCTTTACCTGGATGACTGTTTAATCCATGTGGTATCAGAGACAGAATTTCTCCTGTTCTTACAAGGGGGCATAACTATGCAAAATCAGCATGTATTCCTGCTGAAATTCTCAAAGTGCTTTTGTTCCAGAGGAAAGACTTCACATTTATAGGGGCCAGATTCAGGACAGATTTGGACAGAGTCTGCCAATAGAGAGGGTGCTTGCTTTGCTCAGATTATTGGCCCCTTTTTTCAACTGCAGAGAGCTCCGGCAAGGATGTGAATTAAAATTCAGAGCCACGTAGCATTTTGCGTCTTTACAGTCCAGTGACTGAGGTTGCATCTGTGAACTTTATTATGGCACTTGAACAGTTATCTGTCCTAAAAATGTCAAAACCTGGAGAAGATGGTCCCAGGTACATCAGAAATCCAGTCACTGTTGCAGTGGTGGATGAATCCGAAGAATTTACTAAGTGGAATTCCAGTGAATCCAGAGGAGCAATAAATGCTGACACCAGGATCAAGCACAATCGGATGGGGAGCCACTACAGAGTGCCATTCTGTTCAGGCGAGATAGGCCCTGAAAAAAGCAGCTAAATAATCAAATTGGAGAGAATTGACTGCAGTGTATCAGACGCTACTCAAGTTTCAGCAATATAAACTGGAAACCAACAGTTTGGTAAGAGCCAACAACAGGGTGACTGGTGCCTTCATAAATCATCAAGGCAGTACACATTCAAAGTCACTGAATAAAGTAGCTTGCCCTCTGGGAACATGAGCAGAGAAGCTTCTACTCTCCATTTCAGCAGTACTTATACAGTTGCAGGACAATGTGGAAGTAAATCATCTCAACAGAAGGATTTTACTCCTCCCAGAATCTAACTCTGTCAAAATCAATGTTTCACAAGATTTGGCACCCCATTTGCATCCAGGGTTAACTGCTGGCTCCTGGTGGTTTGCGCCAGGTTCCGGGAGAAAAGAGCATCAGGAGTGGATGCTCTCATACTTCATTGGACAAAGAAACTCCTACAAGCCCTTCCTCCTTTTCCATTGATTAAGAGACTAACATTAAAAATATTAAGGGATAAAGCAGATATAATCCTAATGATACCTTATTGGCCCCACAGGAGTTGGTTCACTATCCTGAAGAAGATAGCCCTTCAAATTCCTTGGGTTATACCCTTTTTTCCATCTACCCTGAAGTCTGTCAGCTCGTTGGGTCGTGTAAAATCCACCCTTTTAGTTTGGAGGTTGAAATGTTGAATCCTTTACAAAAATGGTTGTCTACTAATGTCAATGATGCTGTTCAAGGTGACCCTCAACTTTAAAATTATATACTAGACATTGGGCAAAATTTGACTCCTGGTGTTTATCTCAGAAGCTTTCTTCTCCTTCTTACTTGGTGTCTTCTGTTCTTGAATTTCTGTTAGAAAGATTTCACAATAATTTATCTTTGGAAACTTTTAAGTTGCAATGGTTTGCAAACAAGGCTTTCCATGGTGATAATCATTCTGTGCAGGAAGCCGAGGCTCTAGTATCAAGGCTATTTAAGAGTTTCTCCTTTGATTGACCTCTTTCTTGCTATGGCTCCACATTGGGCTCTCCCTTTCATCTTGAAATGTCTATAGTGTCAACCCTTTGAACCCATAGAGACAGTATACTTAAAATTCCTATCCTAAAAAAGGGGTTTTCCTGGTAGCTATCACTTCTGCATGGTGCTTGGGTGGTCATTTCATCTCCTACCTCTGAGGATGGGAGACTGTTGAATATGCTGGATGTTAAACAAGCTTTGCCCATTTACATTGACAGATCCAATAAGTAAAGGAAATCCAACAGTTTGTCACTTTTAATTTATCTGCTCAAGGTAAGAAGACATATAAAATGACTTTCAACCATTGAATTAAAGAAACAATTATTTTTGCTTATTCAAATCAAGACCTACAATGTCCAGGAGGTGTTCATTATATTGATTTTTATTAATTTAAATATGTTACTTTGTATGTATTTGTTGCACCTGCCCCTTTCTGCAGTGGTACCTAGATTTCTGCCTTCCTTTGTTGAACCTGTTTTCCTTGGTTTTAAGGTCTCTACTCACTTTTTACCTGCTAATCTGTGGCAAAGTGCTTATGCTTTCTCCTTAAAACATGGTAAAATTGGACTACACCTGATTGGGATATTTACTTGTAAGTCCCTAGTATATGGTACTACATGTATGCAAGGCCTGTAAATTAAATGCTACTAGTGAGCAGCAGCATCCATTGTGCCACCCACTAAAGTGGCATTTTAAAACATGTCTTAGGCCTGCCACTGCAGTTTATAGTGCAGTTTTAAACTACCTCTTCAACCTGGCAAAATAAACATTTTTCCAAGCCTAAAACATTCTTTATCCACCTTTAAAATATGCCCTAAAGGCTCATAGGACAGGGTGCATGGTATTTGAAAAGTAGAACATGTGGTTTTGAGTTTTACATACCGCCAGACTGCAGAATACAGGTTGTAGAGGGCGGATTCCTCTACCTCGTTATTTACGTAACAAGAGGCTAATCTATACATGCAACGTTGACCCCAGTTTTAAAAAGATTAAGAGGTGTTATAAAACATTGTCATGCCTTCCCACTCTCCGTGCTAGGAATGGTGGCGCTATTCATGATGATGTCCCTGCCTCGTTTTTTGTATGTGCTTCAAAGTACCCCGTTAGAGATCTCAAAGAGCAAATTAAGGAGATAGAGGTGGAAACCCCCATATTTCTATGGAACGGCGGCCCAGCAAGAATCGCTATGTCAAAGTTAACTAGAAGTTGGTGAGATGGTGGTAAAGTCTTGCCGAATATCCGGAAATATTAATGGGCAGCCCAACTCGTAATGGTAAATGACTGGGCCTTTGCAGCCCAGATTGACCCAGCTTTCTGAGTGAACAGACTCATGATGGGATACGGGATATCCAGTAACATTATACGGCAGGCAAACACTGCCTACACTACCCCTTACACAAACACAGTAATAAAGCTATGGAAAGAAGTGAAAAATGACCACGGAGGACAGGATATGCTCACACAGAGGACCCCACTATGGGATGCGCTGGCCTTGGGGCCCCTGAGGAGACTGCATGGATTCCATGCCTGGGACCAGCTGGCTATTTCCACACTTGGAGATCTATCGAAGGGGGGGATGTGGTGCCTTTAACAGACCTGAAGAGGGATTATAGCCTGGCACCTACAGAGACATTCCGCTAACTACAAGTCCGACACGCCTTGCTAGCCTGCATATCATGGGGTACTATATAAGCAGAGTTTGCCTAATGGGGAGAGACTACTGGGAGACCCTATGCCCAGGAAAGCCACGTCCCTGACATATAGAAAGTTACAAAACAACTCACCCAATGCTATGCTCGAGCTGAGGTCCAAATGGGAAAGGCACTTAGGAATCCTTGTAGATAAGGAACTGGAGGAGGCACTTAGGGGTCAGAGGGAAGCGGCTATAAAATCTTGTTTCCGACTGGTTCAGCTTAGAATACTACAACGCTCTCACTAATCTAAAACAACGTGGCTCAGAAGAGAAACACTTCAAAATATTGTCATGGACACAGAGGAATCCCAAGAACAAAGTGGCATTACAGTGAAGGCCTTAGAGGCGGGAAGACAAGATTGTGAGGGAGGGAGAAGGGTGGGATAGGTTCAGCGGGATTCTTAAATATGACATGGATACTGTATGTCAGTGGATTTTTATACCCCTTGTTATTTTTTCTTTGAATAAAAAGATGTATAAAAAAAAAAACTGCTTGCATTGAACCTAAGTTACTCAGTGTGACTCCAAGGGTCAGTTGGCTAACCTCCTGTGTGCGCTACGGGGACACAACAAGCTTCCAGAGGCCTCCCTGCAACTTGCCAGCTGACCAGCTTCATCTGGACCTGCCTGAGCCCTGCTGCTGGCCTCTGCTGGAGTAAGTCCTGATCCCCAAGAGGTGCCCCCGAGGTCCTGGACCCTCGGCTGGCATCATAGTGACCTCCTCTTGAAGAAAAGGTGAAAATACAGAGTTTTGGGCTCCTCTTAACTGCAAAATGACTTCTTCCTGCCAAAAATCAACAGCCCGTGATGAGCGCCAATCCAAAGCTCCAGCAGGACCTGCTCTTCATGCTGACAGCAAACGTCCACAATGACCGGCAACACAAGACCTGCAGTTCGCAGCGACAGCCCATGACGATTGTCACTGCAAAGCTCCAGCGACGACTGGCTTTTTAAGCTGCAGCAACAACCGTCCACGACACTCGACCTACTCCTTGGACCGACAACAGCCTCTTCGCGGCCCCTGCCAATGTAAACGGAACTCTTAGTGCAGGACTTCAGTAGGTAGTCAGCTGAAGATTCAGCAGGACTAACCTGGTTCCTGTATGCAACCTACCCTCCATTGCGATTGGCTGCAACTTGTGACTTTCACCCGGTACAGCACGACCAGATCAGCGCTAGTGGCGCTTTGTGACGCTATTTTCACCTACAATTTAAAAAAACTCATATCTCTGGTTCTACTGATTGGAATATAGTCATTCTGGTGTCATTGTATTTATTAAAATGTACTCACGTTTTCTAAATTGTTTTTACTTTATCACTGTTTGATTGCTGCATAAGTACTTTACACATTGCCTCTAAGTTAAGCCTGACTGCATTGTGCCAAGCTACCAGAGGGTTGAGCACAGGTTAATTTACTGACTTTGTGGTTCACCCTGACAAGGACTATGTTTGATATTTGAGTCAGGCTTCTACCCTTCTCAACTAATATTTCAGTTTCTTAGAGTGTGATTATATGGAATTTCAAAAGTGGTAATGTCAAAGGCCAAGGATGAGGGACATAGAGGTATTGGCCTGTTTACTATTGATAATCTTCATTACTCTTAGTCCTGCTTATCCGCATCGTAATCATCACATTGCCACCCACTCTCTCTGGACCGGGCTTAGATTTGGATCTGTATCACAGGAAGTGCTGTGTGATGTCCTGAGGTGGATCAAACTTCATAAGTGATGACTGGGACGAGGCGAGTAGGACTGAGTAATGAAGATTACCAATAACTAATTGGCTCATTACATTATGGATGCTTGCTAGGTGACTTCATTATTTGTGAGGTTGATAGCATTGTCTTAAGTCTTGACTGCTGTTAGCCAAGATATTTTAACCCAGGAACAATAAATCATGACTTGGGGATCAGATCATTTTCTACTGTTTACTCAAGCTGCTCCAAAGGACAGAAACAATCCATCCACACAGTCTATGTTGCACATTCTCAGTTCCATGCCACGCTACACAAACCTAAGTTAGCATAACTGAAGTACTCTGTTTAGTAGTAGTTGAATTTGTATGTGTGCAAGTTGCCCGTGAGTGTTTACTGGGGCATTAAATGTGGACCGGTGGTTTGAAGCGGGTAGAGGCAGTTGAAGATGGGAGAGCAATCCCCTAAAACAGACTTACTCATGCTGTCACCTTCATGAAATAAATCTCTACAAATCAAGACAGCATGCATCTGTCCTTTGCTACAAGAACATAGCCAGCATGTTGTTATGCTTATTTCGGAGCGACATAACAGAAGAGTTGTGCACCTTTTTAGTGCTACCAGCACAGAGCCACATCATGGGCTGACAAGTCACTCTTGTGCTCGGGCTGATAGTGCAATAATGAAAGCGTATGTGTAAAAATAAGACATCCTGTTAGTCAGGAAAATAGCTGCAATGCCTGCCACAATGGCCTGGTAATGTACAAGTGTGGAGAACGCACCTCTGCGCTCTGGAAAATTCCACTCTTGTCCACTTAAATTCAAAGGAGCTCAGGTAGTCGGAGGTAAAACAGATCAGTTTATTCACGCTTAAGCGGGTGCAAAACCAACAAGGAAAAACCCTGTTCCATGAAGGTACACGAACAACTAAAAGAATTCTCCTTTCATATTTATACTATACTTCAAACAAGTCTGCCTACAGACTCCACTCCACTCCCCTAATCTATTGGAAATTTCCTTCCAGTTATACATACAAAAAGAATAGCTAACCACACTACATTTTCAAGGTAAGTAATCACAGACCATCACTAATTGCAAATTTAATGGGAAAAAAACCAGTGTGGCTTTCCATCTCAGAGAAGCACAAATGATTAACAAAGTATAATTATTCTAGCAACCTTTCAGTACTTTTCCAAGGGCATGGAAAGAAAAGAATGCACAATGTCAGTACGTACATGGAAAAATTCCTCAGACAACGTACAAAGTCAGGTGGATTAAAAAAAAAATGTCTGCACTCATGTTCATATTATATAACCTTTTCCTCAAATGGTCCTAGAACATGAGTTCAACATTTACCAATTACCTGCTATCACTAACCTATAGAATCAGTACTAGATCATTTGGATTGGCCCCTCATATTATGACAGTACTTCATTTTCAGATATTCTCCATTATAGGGTTGTTAACAGAGAAAATAAGAAACAAATGGGACTTTGTAAGAAGGCTAATCTGTGAGGGCACTAACACTAATGTTCATTAAGGGGCCCATGCATCAAGGAAAAAACCGGTCGCAAACGGGCAGATTCTCAGAATCTGCCCCTTTGCGACCGGTATTTCTGCATTTGGGATGCATCATCCCAAATGCAAAAATCGCAAATTGCAATTGCATTTAAGGAATCGCAAATTGCGATGCCTTGAATGCAATGCAAGATGCCATTTAAAATAGCGATTTCGCTATTAGGGCCCGCTAATTACCAAAAAATTAAACCTAATGGTAATTAGCGAAAACTTTGAAAATGCACTAAAGTGCATTTTTCAAAGTTACATGTTACACATGTGTGCGCGCAACATGGGTGCACATTACAATTTCAGGGGTGCAACAGGGTGTCCTTTTGGCACCCTTGCAATTGCATGTGCAATTTGCGAGTACCTAATGGGTACTCGCAAATTGCGCATGCAATTCCCATTCATTCCTATGGGCCTGTAGGCCCATAGGAATGAATGGGAAGCCATTCCTTAATTGCGACTCGCAATTTGCGAGTCACAATTAAGGAATGTGAAGGAATCGCTATTTTCTTGGCGATTCCTACATGCATAGGCTTAAGGAATGTGAAGGAATCGCTATTTTCTTAGCGATTCCTACATGCATAGGCTTTTGCGATTCCATAATTGCGATTCCTTAATAATCGCAATTAAGGAATCGCAAAAGCCTACCTTGATGCATGTGGGGGTAAAGCCCTTATTTCTTCTTCTTGCATCATAAGCATATTCTGTTGTGGAACAGAAACTGGAGGGGGCTTGCAGGCTGAAAGGAGCATACTGCAACACATGGGAAGACAATTCACACATAGACAGCACCCTAAAATAATCCCTCCTATAACCAAGGCTATCACTAATAGTTTCCAACCCCATGAGAGCAGTACTTCTCTAAACCAACCTGACCAAGTCTAGTCTCCAGTATCCTGATGTATTTCAGCAGCAATGTTGTGAAGTTTTGAATGGCCAAATTCACATTAGGAGTGTTATCTGGGATATAGACACAGCAGGAACTACCAATTAAGTGGCATACCCCCCCTTCTCTGCTAAAAGAATGTCTGAAACAATACCATTTTGAAGGGAAACAAGACGGGTAGCTTGCATTTCTACAGTAATGTTACTGAGTGCACAAGCATTCTCATTAATAACAGCTTCCACTGCTCTGATCAAACGGTGCACCTGTACACTATTGGCCATAGGACCCCAGAAAGGCACTAAACCCTTCATTGCATCAATAAATTGCTGCAGCATGGTATCTGTCTGGTCAACCTGTACTTCCCGTTTATTAAGTCGATGTGTCCTGTGATAATCAGATAGTGCAAGGTAAGTGGGAGGAAGAATAAATGCAATATAGCATCTGCCTGACCAACCTTTAGGGAGCCAGACATAAGCCTGATTACCACAAACAAAGTAGGTGTTTTGCGAGGCCACAAATGATGGAGAACTAGTGCAATATAATATCACTGTAAGGGAGCAAATACTATGGGAATGGCTACGTCACTGTGGTCTTGCCGACATATGGAGGACATTGCACCCACACGGCCAAGTGTACTCACACTACTCCCACCCGCACAGATTGCATGTGCGCATTGACCGGTTTGTGGGGAATGAGACGCTACTCACCAGATGCACTAGTGCGGAGTACCTGGGCCGCATGCATTCCGATCACAACCCGCACATGATTCAGCTGTCAGCTGAGCAAACCACCCGTGTATGGAGAGTCCAGCCTGCGGCGCTGGGAGGACCCCCCCTTCAGGACTTCAGTTGCAACTACTATCGAAAACTATTATTACACTAATGTGGACTCGGTGTCTGATGTGGGTACAGTGTGGGAAGCTTGCAAGGCTGTAGTGCATGGGCAATGTATGGGGCTAAACTGGTGCTTACGTCGACGACTGGACCAGGAGGTCACACGCATTGAAAACGCCCTTCTCCAGTTGGAGTCAGGTATGGTGCGACAACCTGATGCCCAGCATGCCTTAGACAAGTTAAGATGTGAGCACAGGCAGGTCATGGAGCGTCTACGATGTATTAACTATGCTGCGCACGCGGCACGCACCCATGCAACTGCAGACAGAGCGGGTAGGCTTCTGGCAAGGCTGATCAGACAGGAACAGGTGCGCCCCCAGGCCTTTAAATTGCGATCGGCGTCGGGTCATTTAATAACTGGCCAGTACAGTGTACATAGGGAATTCACAGCCCACTATAATAGAGTATATAAATCGGCCCTGCAGGTAGCGCCCCCAGAGCTTGACTCGTACCTATCCCCACTATCGCTACCCACGGTGACGGCGGAGCAGTGCGCGGAACTAGAAGAGTCGATCACATTGCAGGAGGTACAGGCGGCTATACAGGCACTGGCCACCGGAAAAGCCCCTGGCCCTGATGGCTTTCCCGATGAATATTACAAAGTGTTTCAACCGGCCCTGGCCCCGCGCCTGTTCGCCATGTACCATGATGCGCAGCAATCATCTATTTTGTCGGAGTCGCTCTGTGAATCGCTATTGGTCTAGCTTCCCAAACCAGGCAGAGACCCGGAACTGTTGGGCTCCTATGGGCCCCTGGTGTTGTTAAACACGGATTACAAGGTGCTGGCCACAATAGTGGCGTGCAGACTGGCTCGCCTGGTGCCGCGATTGGTGCACGTGGATCAGAACGGGTTTGTGCCTTCTCGCTGCACGTCATTAAACATACACCGCTTCTTCAGGTTGGTACTTTACTCTGGTGAGAGGTGGGCGCATCCGGGTTGCCTAGTTCTCGATCTGGAGAAGGCATTCAACACCCTGGAATGGGATTTTTTATTTGCGGCCCTTGGTAGGTGTGGACTAGGGGAAAACTTCCTGGGGCTAGTTAAATTACTATATATACAACCCATAGCCAAAATAAAAACAGGTCCGTACATTTCGCGAGTGATCCCCATTGAGCGTGGCACCAGGCAGGGATACCCGCTCTCCCCACTACTATTTACGCTCGCCATGGAACCACTGGCCATGTCTCTCCGTAAGACCGGCGCAGAGTGAGGCATCCCGTTGGGTGACGATACGCATGCAGTCTCGTTATATGCGGACGATCTCCTGATTTACCTCCGTGACATACGTGGCCCATATTTGGCGGTCGAACAGGCGTTATCAAAGTTCGCCTCGTTGTCAGGGCTGCATGTAAACTGGGAGATGTTGTGCCTATATCCCTTCGTTGAAACATCACCGGACCCGGGACTGGTTTTGGGGGGTGTATCGGTGCCGTGGCAAAATTCAGCCTTCCGCTATCTGGGAGTCCGGGTTGTCCGCCACCAGGTGGACATACTGGAGGGTAACCTCCTTCAGGCCGTGACAGCAGTGAGGTCTCAGATGTCCTTCTGGCACACTCTCCCTCTAGCCACCATGGGTCGTATAGCCCTTTTGAAAATGGTGGTGCTCTCCCTGCTGCTTTACCATTTCACGAATTTACCAGTTTACGTCAAGTCCTCCTTTTTCCGTGCGCTAGAGCAAGACCTGAGACAATTCATATGGCATGGAACACGCAACAGGGTAGCGCTAGCGAAACTCTATTTACCTGTCGATCGCGGAGGATTGGCAGTCCCCAACATGGAGCACTATTATCTGGCATCGCAGCTACAGTGGGTGACCCGCTGGATTGGTGACCGGCAATTAGCGGATACTGCCACGGTGCAGCCTGGATACACGCAGTCCCAGATTATAGCCTTGTTCCACCCCGGTAGAAGGGGTGCAGCTCCGATGCAGCTGCTGACGTCGGTTGCCCACAAATGTTTCTGCCGGACCCTGAAACTCACAAAGGCAGTTGTGCCTTATGCCCCTTCTCTGCCCATACTGGATACACCAACTCATCGCCGCACAATCTCGCCAGCAGAATTAGGTCCCTGGGAAGCAGCAGGTCTGCTGACTCTGGGCGACCTTTACCAAGACCAACAGCTAATGCCATTTCATACACTGACTGCGGACGGTGCCCTGCCACAAGGCCAATTTCTTTTATACGCCACGCTAACGCAGGCAATGCGGTCTTTATGGGGTGACGTAACTCAAGAGCCTGAGACTCATCTTACTATTCAATATATGCACGAACTGGGCACGGGTAGGCACCTTACAAAATGGTTCGCTGAATCTCTACGCACGCATTCGTCACAGCCACTGACATCCCTCAGGCAGCATTGGGACACAGACTTGCAGATACAATGCACAGATCGCGAATGGTTGGCCATAATAGAGGGGCCCACACACATCCCCAGAAATGCCCGATTCCGCTTAATACAATACTATATACTCCAGAGAGCGTACATGACACCAGCTAAGATTAATAGGTATTTTAACCGTGTAGATGCTAAATGCCAGAGATGCGATGCATTAGATGCAGACCTGTTGCATATGCTATGGACATGTACAGCTCTCGCATCTTTTTGGAGAGCAGTCACGACGCATTTGACTGCATGCACGGGTCGCATGGTCGCGTGCTCCTGGGAGGTCTGCCTGCTGGGCTTCTTCCGTAGAACCAAAAAACACAAAGTCACATCCCGATACACAGACCTCGGACTTATTGTAGCCAAACGCTTAATTACCAGATGCTGGAAATCGCCAGACCCACCACATATCAAAGCCTGGCTGCAGTCAATGACATGCTGGGCGCAGGCAGAGAGTGTGGCACTGCGGTGTGAAGATACACTAGGCCTGCGAAAGCTCCCGCTGGCGGAGGCATGGGGTGCGATTTTACTTGATATCCGACAGTTAGGGCAGAGTGATCCGGAGACACCCGAATTTCCCGCATGATGCTTCTAGATCGATAGACTGAATGCCACCGATAGCCCCATGGAACGGAGGCCTGTGACACCCCACTGGCACTGCGTCTCTCACGTTCATGTCCAGGACATGTTATCTACACTCCATACATAGCGGTTAGAGCAAAACAACCTAAACAGGTAGACAAGAAATACATGTGGCAGCAAATCATACCACACGAGTAGATGTAAGGCACTAACCCGGACGAGAGGGCCGACACATGCGCTTTGCGGTACGACACAAAAACATCCCAGTTCATATATCCCCCTTGTCTCCTCCCCCCTTTTACTAGATCCTCATGGTCAGACACTGGTAATAGGCTGCGCAGACAATACAAAGCACATACACTCTCTTTTATAAAAATGCTGATTGATGTAAGTTTACTCATA
The DNA here is from genome assembly GCA_963921515.1 of Calotriton arnoldi. Lineage (NCBI taxonomy): Eukaryota > Metazoa > Chordata > Amphibia > Caudata > Salamandridae > Calotriton > Calotriton arnoldi. The sequence continues at coordinate 2,926,867 of CAWUFW010001300.1, forward strand.
TATGTATGTACATGGCCGTAACTTGTATAAGAATTGTCAAACAGTACCTAAAATGTTAAAAAAAACAATAAAGAAATTTAAACAAAAAAAAAAGGGAGCAAATACTATTCCCAACAGCAAGGGACCCTTCACCTTGAACACAAAAGGGGGCATTATGGGTATGCACAGGTATGGTTATCATAGCCACCTTGGACAGTTTTCTCTCATTAAAGGATAATATCATAGCCTGTAAATTCCTCCTTCTCCTCCATAGTGCCATAGATTCTAACAGCATCTGGCCAGTAGATAATAAAGGTGATCCCTAAGCTGGCTCTGTACTGTTTTATTAGTAACTTTGATATAAGAAGCAAATTTCAATTCCCACCAGGCACTACAAGACCCATTATAGGATAAAGGTAGAGGAATAAGAGGTGCCTTCCTTTTGACTGAAGATGACAGGAAGCCACATATCCAACAATCTGTAGCATTATATCCAAGATGGGTATTATGTAAAACCTGAATGAATGTATTATTCACATATTGCAAGCGGTGTGCTTGCTTATGAGGGGCAAGGGTTATCTACTGATGCTCTGGTATTGGTGTGGTGACTGATGTCACTGATTTAGAAACTGGGTGGTTTTCTTCTAACCACCAGAACAACCCTAGCCTTCCTAATATTATTATCAGAAGACACAGAAGCACAACAATTTTCACTTTCTTGGTCCAAAATTGTTGTATACCAGACACTGGAGTCTTCCCCTCCTGCCATAGATCAGAGGGTGATTTCCCAAACTGTCTCAGTTCAATACTCCTATTGTTACGCATATTGTATTATTTGTGTGTGATATACAAATACCTGTTCTTGATGAGTGATGTTTCTCCTAATATTTGTCTTTATGCTCAGACCATTCTCCTTTTTTCTCTTTTCTACCCGTCCTGTCCTTGGATAGATACCTTGTTTCTGCAGGCCTCTTCTTTTTTTTTTTTTTCTTTTCAAAAAGAGAAACAAAACAAAAACACCTAACAGCCAAAAGCAAAGTAACGTGGCTAAGACCTCCTAAAAATCCCTATCAATTCTACCAAAGAACATCAAGAGTTCCCAGTGTCCTTTACTTCGAAGCCTCACTGGCAAGCTTATGTACAGGTCCAGACATTGGCGTTCTTGACCACCGGCATGGGTTGCTATCTCTCCAGAGATAGTTTTTTCATTCAAAGTCTATAGTTCTTGACAGACCTAGGTCTCAAATTATACCTAGGCAAATCACAATCTGGATGCTCAAATAGAGGTATTGGTATCAATTTGGGCTCAACAGAAGTGAAGTTGATCAGTGGATGCGCTACTTCATCTTCTTCAACCAGCTCACCATCATTAAAAGATACTTGCTGTGTAATTTGTTCACTTTCCAAATCAGGAATTCCTTGCTTCACACATTGATCATAGAACAAAGGCAAGGGATCTTTCTTAATATGGTTGGCATGCAGCCAGTGTTTGTGTTCGATGCACTTAACAGCAGTCTGAGTGGCGAGTAGCACTTGCACCGGTCCTTTCCAGCGTGGCTCGAGACTGGATTTCCTCTGAAAGTGACGGGTGAAGACACAGTCTCCAGGCTTCAGATTATGACCTGAACCTTCAAGACGAGGAGGATATTCAATTTCACAAAAAATCTTTTTTAATGGTACACCCCATCCATTTGCAGGCCTCCCCATGACTACCTGAAATGGAGATAAACCCATTTTCGAGTGTTCAGTATTGCGCATTGAAAACAAAGCTATTGGCAAAGCATCAGGCCATTTTAATTTTGTTTCAGCACATATCTTTCCCAGTTTTCCTTTCAAGATACCATTGTATCTTTCCACTAGGCCTGCAGCCTGTTCATGGTGGGCAGCATTAAACTTTTGCCTTATCTGCAAGCCTTTGCAGACCAGGTCCATCACTTGGCCAATGAAGTGTGGCCCATTGTCGCTCCAAAGAACTCTGGGCAAGCCAAATCTCGAGAAGTATTCCTTCAGGAGTACTTTTGTAGTACTTAGGGCTGTGTTATCTCGTAGAGGGTAAGCCTCCACCCACCTACTAAAGGTGCAAACCACCACTAACCACCACTAAGACATACTTAAGCTTGCCCACTCGTTCCATTTCTATGAAATCCATTTGCAGGACTTCAAAGGGCAAACCTGGAGGTGCAAAATGGCCTTCCGGGACTGGGGTACCTTTCCCTGGATTATAAGTAGCGCATATCATGCATCTTTTGACATGGGACTCTGCCACCCTGAGAATCAGTTTGTTGAACCATACATGGTTTAATGTTCTCACTATTCCTTTGGCACTAATGTGAGCCGGGCTCTGTGCCACAGTAACAATAGCGTTAACATAACAATTAGGAAGCATCCATCTTTGTTTCTCTGACAGATCTATCCAACATCCGGTATAATCTAATCTACCATACATCTGCCATGCCTCTTTCTCTTCCATGGTAGCTTCCTGTTGTATCTCTCTAATGCATTCTAAGTTATTGTTAAACATTGGTACTTCAGGGACCCATCTAGAAGGTCCTGTAACATACATTAAACTATATTCAGGTCTGGCTGTTTGCTTGGCTGTTTCATCTGCAAAAGCCTTTCCCTGACCTATCTCATCAATAATCTTTTTATGGGCACTGCATTTAACAATGGCAACTTTTTTTGGTAACCTCAGAGCATCCAATAACTTTACTATTAATTCCCTGTGCTGTATTTTAGTACCATGTGAGGTCAAAAAGTCTCTTTCTTTCCATAATCCAAATGAGTGGGCAACACCAAAGGCGTACTGACTGTCAGTATAAATATTTACAATCAGATCTTTACTCAATTCACGTGCCCTTGTAAGGGCAATTATTTCTGCTGCTTGTGCTGACATTTGCGGTATTTTACATGACTCTACCACTATTTTCAAAGTGGTGATGGCATATGCAGCAGTGTTTGTACCGTCCGGTAATTTGAAACATGAACCATCCACAAACAACTCTCCCTGTGGGTCAGATATGGCAGTATCTGTTAGGTCTATCCGTCCCTTGGTCTCTTCTTCAGTGGTGAACACACAATCATGGTGTTCTTCCCCTGAATCACTGGGGAGGGGTAGCATTGTGGCTGGGTTCAAAACATTGCAACGTTTCAGAATGATATTTGGAGCAAAAAGGGTTAACTCATACCCTGCTAAGCGTGCACTGGTCAGGTGCTGGGTCTGAGTTTTGTTTAGTAGCACATCCACAGCTTTTGGTACCATAACTGTCAAATCGTGACCTAGAACGTTTTTAGAATATTTCAGATTGTCTGACTGCAGCAGTAGCAGCTGCTACTGAGCGCAAACAATTTGGCAAAGCCTTAGCTACTGGATCCAATGTGGAAGAAAAATAAGCACATGGTTTATTCCCCCCCCCCCATGTGATTGTGTTAAAACAGATAGACCACAGCCATCTTTCTCATGGACAAACAAACAAAATTCCTAAGTATAATCAGGGTTACCCAAAGCAGGTGCATTGCATAAAGCCTTCTTTAGTTGTTCAAAAGCATGCTCACACTCATCTGTCCAAGGGAGTGGGTTACTAATATTCTTAGATGTTAGAGCAAGCAAAGGTTTTGCAAATAAAGAGAAATTAGGTATCCACTGCCTGCAAAAGGAAGTCATACCTATAAAGGCGCGAACATCAGATTGGGTCTGGGGATGTTTCATTTTCTGTACCAAATCAATTCTTTGTGGGTGCAGTCTTCTACCCCCTTTGACAGGAGGTGACCTAAAGAGGCAACCTCCTGTTGACAATATTGCATTTTAGATAAGTACACTTTATGTCCTAGGAGTGCAAAATGATGTAACAAATTAACTGTTGTCTCCTTACAACCTTCCTCTGTATCTGAGGTAATTAATAGACCATCAATGTATTGAAGTAATACAGAGCCTTTTGAGGGGGTAAAAAGATCTAATTGTTTCTTCAACGCTTGAATATATATACTAGGGCTTTCTGTATACCCTTGAAGAGCCCGGGTAAATTGAAAGGAACGCCCTTGGAATAAAAATGAAAAAAGGTATTGACTTCCTTTAGCAATGGGCACACTAAAAAATGAATTTTTTAAATCAAGCACAGTAAAATATTTGGCTGAAGACGGAATCATGGTAAAAATAGAATTCATGTCAGGAACAACAGGATATTGGGGTACTACAATTTTATTATTAGCTCGAAGATCAATCACTAATCTATATTTATCAGGGATTCCTTCTGTGTGTTTTTTAAGAACAGGAAGTGTAGGACTATTACATGGGCTGCCTTCTGTTTCTTTTATTATCCCCTTATGTATTAAATCAGAGATAACCTCTTTGAGACCTTCCTCTCCCTCCCGGGATATTTTGTATTGAGGAATGCGGGGTAAGGGAACACCTTGTTTAACAGTGATTACTATGGGATCTATGTCCATTTTACTAACATCATTATCTCCTGATGCCCAGACCGTTTTATCAATTGCCTGTAATTCAGGTGGTAGGTGAGTAACATCTGTCATTGTAAAACATTTGCTAAAATTATCAGAAGCTATTGATATAAAGACATCATCAGGAGAACAATAAATGTTAGCATTCAGTCTTTTCAGTAGGTCCAGACCTAATAAGTTCTCAGCACAATTTTTAGTAAGCACAAATGGGACAGAGGTGGTGGGGGGACCTATAGTAACATCTAGGGGTTTGGAGGTGGGGCTCTGGATGGGGATACCTGAGAATCCCACTGATGTATTCATTCTGCCAGATAGGGGAGCCCCTGGAAATTGGTCATGAGCCACAGAGGTGCCATATGGGCCTGCTTGATTAACAGGAATCATGATCCTATTTCTACCCTTTTCATTGCTGTCCTATTGTGAATACTCAAAGGTATTGTAATCAATGTCAGTAAAATCTTCAGTATAAAAACTTCTGTCAACTTGCTGACCATCAAAATAATTCTGACGTCTATTGTCATTCTGACGCTGGGTGAAATCTTGCCTATTTGTGCCACCTCTCCCTGTACCCCTTGGCACTGAACTACATCTTCCTCTTGCCACAGTTGCTTGGCCCTGTAGGCTAGGGCATTCATCCTTCCAATGACCCTCCTGAAAACAATAGGCACACTGATTTTGGCCTAATCCTGCTCTGTGTTGCTACGTAGGAGCTGATGAGGCTCTGCCAGCCCCTCTTCCATGTCCTCCTCACCTCACATTTCCCATACCCCTTTGTCTTCCCCTTTCTGGGAATGCTTGCTGTAGCAAAACCTTTGTTTTTAATTCTTTCATTTTCTTATCATTCTTTTCTTTCTTTATTTTCTAGTAATTCTCATAATATGTAGCCATTACCAAAAGATCTGCAGGTTCTTTAGTTGGCCAGGTGCTCTCTGATACTTTAATCAACTCTCCTAATTCTTTCATCAAAGTATTCACAAATTTGTCAGCAAACATTCTTTTCTCCGTGACAGTTGCCAAATCCAGACCACTATGAGCCCTGAATATTTCCTCCATCCTAGCGAAATAGTCTCAGACTTCTTCTGTAGGTTTTTGTTTACAAGCTGTTATTTTATCCCAATTTACATCTTCCCTTGGTATTATTCGTAGCAATTTAACAATAATAAGATCAGGTAAATCAAGTATAAGTTGATTTGGTCTGTCTCCTGGTCTTCTCTGTGTGTCAAGATTTTCAAAATGTATCCAAGCATGCCCAAAGTGCACTACATCATCATGTCTACGTATTCTATTCCATATTTCTCTGGGGAGTAGGGCATCAAAAAATAGATCCAAGTCCTTGAATGTCATTACACATAATTTAGTGGCTGACTCTAGGGCTTCATAAAACCCCTTTGGGTTTTTCTTAAAGTCTGGCAAATCTTTCTTTATTGCCATTAATTCATACCTACTCCACAGAGTATGAACAAATTGGGGAATGGGGTTCTGAACAGGAACACCAGCAGCAGCAGGGGGTGCAGGAAGGGGGTGTATTTCCCTCATGGGATATTCCCCATTCATTTTTTGATAATTTCTTCTAACCTTAGCACCCCAATCCAAACAATTTTCAACAGCCCGTGTGGAAGGGATCATGTGACCTTGCGCATCATGCCACAATTGTAACACCTCTTGTGGGGTATTTTATTACACCATGTCCACCAGTCCTCTATCCTTTCAGTCATATATTGAATGAGTAAGTTTTGCTGAAAATCATCAAACCTATTTACAATTGGTATAACAGTATTCATGGTGGCATTATTTATGTCATCCATCCATCGATGGGCTATCTGTTTTAACTCTTCTGGATCAGCTCTCTGTGATCCATATCTAGTATTAGGTCTGTCCCTCCCATTCCCACTCCTATCTCTCAAATTACCACTATGCTTGTGAATCAAAGGTGGGGTACCTGCAGGCGTGTTTCCAGCAGATTGGGATGCAGAAGGGGTTTGTGTCCAGTCACTAGCCTTGGTAAAAAAGGTACCTGAGGGTAGTCAAAACATTTGGTGCAGGTATCGCTTGTCCTGCTTGTGACTGCTGTTGAATAGCAGACGAATTAAGTATTGGTTTGGGTGGGACAGGCAGTTGCTGACCTGGTAATGGGGCAGGAAGGATTGGTACATTTGGAATGGGTACTAGAGGTGCATTTCCCTGCTGACCCATCTGTAGTGGTACATTTTGTGCCTGTGCAGCAGGTACGGGAACCTGTGGGACATATTTTGGGGGATTCTCCAATAGTCTCTCTAATACCTCATCCTTGTGCACATGTTCTTTCTCTTGTGTCACATATGTCTTGTTAGTGGTCATTCTAAACCCTCTGTCCATACAGTCAATGCTTTCAGTTTGTTTTAATTGATCACATGCTTTGGCTTTCTGCAACACTCCCTTTTTCTGTTCTCGTTCCTTCTCTTTTTGCTCTTTAATTACTAACATTGTAGCATGTTTTTACCATTTATTAAAATCGGCCCACATCGCTTATCTGACCTTTTTCTCAAACAAACATTGCTGCAAATATTGAATTTTATCTAGATCAAATGAACTGTCCAGCGGCCATCTCAAATCTTCATTTCCCTTAGTATATCGATGCCACAGTCTGTTCCACAAGTTCACACCTATCGCATATTTTGTCATCATCTTCCATGCAGGACTACCCTCAACTGGGACTGGTTGGGACTCATCCAGGCATGGACTCATGAAACAGCAACAACGACACACGGAAATATATTTCATTAGTTTGCTCATTGTGCCTTAAAGTCAAAGAACATCTAAGTGAGAAAACTTAACAATACAATCAATACAGGCCTATTTATCAGGTACAACCTGAAACCCAACCAATATAATGCAATAAAATTCTCAATACCAAAAACTAATCAATAATTCAAAACGCCTGTTACAAAATAACTCAGAACAATCTCACCAGGTATTTGCTGAAGACGTCCGACTCTCTGTACTCTGCAATTCAGCCACTTTTCACTTTACCAGTTTGGAACCTCTGCCGGGGAGATCCTGTTGCCGAGGGACAGCAGTTCGGGACTTCAGATGGCAGCTGCGAGACACTAGTCTCATTAGCAGGGGCCCCAGCAATCAGTTAGCCTCGGGTCGTGTCACCTCAGCCATAGACACAAATGCTGTTGGATTTCCCACGTAGAGACCACACATTCGGGCGCCATTTGTGGAGAAATGCACCTCTGCGCTCTGGAAAATTCCACTCTTGTCCACTTAAATTCAAAGGAGTACAGGTAGTCGGAGGTAAAACAGATCAGTTTATTCTTGCTCAAGCGGGTGCAAAACCAACAAGGAAAAACCCTGTTCCATGAAGGTAAATGAACAACTAAAAGAATTCTCCTTTCATATTCATACTATACTTCAAACAAGTCTGCCTACAGACTCCACTCCCCTCCCCTAATCCATTGAAAATTTCCTTCCAGTTATACATACAAAAAGACTAGCTAACCACACTACATTTTCAAGGTAAGTAATCACAGACCATCACTAATTGCAAATTGAATGGAAAAAAAACCAGTGTGGCTTTCCATGTCAGAGAAGCACAAATGATTAACAAAGTATAATTATTCTAGCAACCTTTCAGTACTTTTCCAAGGGCATGGAAAGAAAAGAATGCACAATGTCAGTACGTACATGGAAAAATTCCTCAGACAACGTTGTACAAAGGCAGGTGGATTTAAAAAAAAAATGTCTGCACTCATGTTCATATTATATAACCTTTTCCTCACAAGTAATCTACATTACTCTGAGTCCCAATCTTCTTTGTCACAGTCCTAACAAGATGCTTGCCTCAAAAGTCATACAGACAGGGCTTACCTATTCTGGGTCTATCATAAAGCTGTAAAATGTGTCAATTGAGGGCATGGCCAACATGGCGCCCATGTAGACACACCAGCGCGATGCTCCGGAGTCCCAGTTCGGTAGTGGGCGGACATGGTGAAGTCCCCGACCTCTTGACCCTCTACGATGGCCGGGACCACACCGGAAAACCCCTGGAGGCTGGGGTGGCCCTGTAACAGTAGCGATCACCAAAGAAAATTCTGATAACGCTGTGGGCTGTGAGCATGACCAAGATGGCGGCCGCCGAGAGAGCATAGGCCGACAGAGTGACCTGGACTCACTATAAGACTCAGAGCAGTGGCTGCAACGGGGGGCCCTTTAAGAACCGACATAGATACGCCGACGCAGCTGTTTTATTTCAATTGCCGAACACGGCATATCGGTTTAAAAATACATTATTAATATGGGACAAGGAACTTTGTCAAGACATCAAAATTTTTGGACACTTATTTGTTGTTGATATTTTGTGACCCCAAGGGTTTGCGAATAGTGTGGAACACATTTCCCAAACTTCGATGCGACACGACCATTCTTCAAATGCACAACTGTAACCAGTAGAATCACATTGCCCTGAAGCAGCCCATGTCTTGGGTGAAATGCGTTGTCTGCGTGTGTTTGTCTATTATTGAGATGAAAAAAAAAGAAATAAAGAAATTGCAAGAACGAACCAACTTATTGCGTATTTCAGCCCATAAAAGTGTTGTGGATACGACTCTGTATTTTACAATTGCCTCTCATATTTTGTGTTTTAAAATGTCTAGTATATGACCATCTGGTTACTGGTCACGTTAGGTAGGCAATTTTCATCCAATTCTGCACGGGTGATTACTTTAGGTGGTGCAGCGACTGAATTCCCTAGCTGCCAATACTTTTTCAACCCAAACAAACATATACTGCCAATCCAGGTGGCATCGCAGTGGCGCCTGCTCGCGTAGCCCCAGCACAGTGCAATACTATACAGGGCAGCCCAAGCTGGAAACTGACCAACGTGGGACCTGCAGGCATAAAAAAAACACAAAGTGGAGGCATACTGCATGGTACCAGAACTTGGCAATCCCCTCTCTGCTATGCGAAGTGGCTGGTGCCTAGCCTGAACTGCATATTTTTGGGGACCACCGCCGTGGGACACTAGAACACCGCGGGGGCACGGCAGGCAGCTGGCGACTGGGGGGACCTTACCATGCAGAGAAGCAGGGATGGGATGCCCGCCTTCCCACTGTACTCACTAAAGACGGCCCATCCCTCCCTCTTGAGATACCCCACTGGCTCCAGAGGTCCCCAGCTAGCCACCTCGTGATATTACAACCACCTCCCTCTCCGCAGAATTAGTGCTTCCAAACGCTTGGGCTTGCGTCTCCATCTGGTTTCTCAGCCAGAGAGCTCTCCGACCCGTGGAGAGACCCAAACGCCCATCATGACAGCCCACCACGGGAAGAAAGATGAGACCCTTAAGGACATGCTTGCCAGCTGCCAAGAAGACGGATCAGCTGCGTGATACCTCACCATCTGCATTAACTCCCCGCAATACACCAGCGCAAGACGGCCCAGATGGAGAGGCTCCAATCACACACTCTTTAGCACACTATGGTCGTATATCGCAACCCTGGAGCATGAACTGGCCGCAGACATTAAAAAGTTCAAGAGAGAGGTTGGCAAGCTGGGCCCAAGGGTAGATACCCTGGAACAAAATAGTGATGCTAGAGGGGAAGAACTCGAAGACCACAGATGTAAGCTACTCAACCTGCATGACAAGAATATGGACATGCAACTGCATCTGGAGGATTGTGAAAACAGATCCCGCTAGTTGAATATCAGAATAAAAGGAGTTCCACTCCAGACTGCCTTTGGTAATTTAGAGTAATATGTCATTTGCCTTTTCCGCCATATCCTCCCTGAACTTGGGGAGCAGGAAATTACACTGGATCGCACACACAGAGCAGGCCGCCCGTCATTGGCCCCAGGAATGCTGCAAGATATCCTGACGTGTACACCATTATCGCCAGAAGGAAACAATCATGTCGGCAGTGCAGGATAAGAATTACATTATGTTTGAATGAACAAAGATATGGCTGTATCAGGACTTGTCTGACACCATGCTGCAGCTCTGTCGAGTGCTCCAGCCAGTTACTTACTACCTTCTTACGAGTCAGATATAAATGGGGACACCCCTTCAGGCTGACCTTCGCCTGGAACAATGAGACACACACGATCCGCACCCTTGAGAATGCCTAACCGATTTTGGGACTGGTGATATGCTCTGGTGAGGAGGCTGGCATACTGAGGTGAGGAGGCTCCCCGACCCCCTTGAATGCAAAAGGACACCGCGGCCATCAGCGGCAGAAAAAACGGAACAAACCCCCGGCAGTGGAGGGCCGCAAGGAATGCTCAGCACTGCTTCAACAACTTCAGCACAGGGAACCCTCCCTGAATCACGATCCCGTCTAGCTCACAGTAACAGGAACTGAAGGACCCTGTCTGCTACACGCTGGATGTGGTCACCTCAACCCCCTGAATATATCGGTGATGGCCAGGCGGGTCTGCCCGCTCCCTTCGTATCTCTGAGTTGGCACAGGGGCACCGGTGGCCCACTGTACTGTGGCACGTTTCATAGTGGTTAACTGCTAGTGGCTTGCATCCAGATCGTTACACTGTTTTGGCTCTGATGATGAGAGCACTTGTGTTACCCAGTTTGGTTTCCTGCCTTCACCCTTCCCACTCGATGGCTAGCCTATGGAGCCCTTCTCCTAACGCAGCAACTACATTGCAGTCTAAATCCAAAAGGGGATCTGTGGCACTTGAACTCCTACACTAGTCCATTACTAGGGCTCCCGGTTTTATGGTATTTATTTTTTTGACATTTCCGTCTGTATTTATCCATATTTATTTTTTGCTAATTTTATCTGTATTTATCCATATTTATTTTGGGTTTTGTGGAAAAATGAAGCTGAAATTAGTATATTTCCACATTTATTTAACCGATAAATATGCACTCATGATTGAATGCTTGCCAGATTTCAGTGATAAGAACACCCGCAGAAGCTAAAACAATGCACTTATATGAAAATATGCACATTTCATTATCAACCTTGTGCATATCTAATGGTGTTAAAGCCTCTATACTAAAATTCCTTTCTTTGTTAATCCCCTCACCTATCAATTCACACAGCTATTGGCCTGGCAGTCATGGCAGACAGTATTTAGAATTACTCAAAAAGCAACGCAATTTCCGTTTTTATCCACATTTAAAAATAAATAAAGACAAGAAAATAAATGTTTTCTGCCTGTATTTATCTGTAAAAATCAGTAAAAACGGAAAACAGGGAGCCTTATCCATTACCAACGTTACTTCTTCTAAAGTACCATGGCTTCTGCGAAAAGGAAAGCACTACTCACAATGCTCAAAGATTCTAAATGCAATGTATGCCTTTTGCAGGAGACACATCTCCTCAAGGATGACTGTCCGCGACTGAGGTCCCGCTGGTTCAACCAACAGTATTTGTCCTCCGGATTAATGGAAAAAAGGCTCCTTCTGTAAGACTCCTTTCAGTAAGACTATCGATACATGCCTGCACCCTCTCACTTGCCACTATTTACAGCCCCAAAGAACACCAGGAAAAGTTCATTCTAGAGGGGTACTCACCTCTTGCGGTGCAGACATTCTCATAGGGGGCGACTTCAACCTCGTCCCAAACACCCAACTAGACGGCTAAGCGCACAGGGCAAGTCAAACAGGGGCTTTTACCATGGCCGGCTTGGGGTGGCTGACAGATGCAGGTCTGGTTGATGTGTGGCAGGAGCACAACCCCACCATGAAAGACTTTACATACTTTTCAGCCTCTCACCAGACATATGCCAGGATAGACTATTTCCTGGCATCCTCCCGCATCGCAGCAGCCACTACCCAGGTAGATATTGGCGCAGCTGCCCTATCTGACCACTCCTCTATCTCGATCACTCTATCCCTACCAGGCACTCCAGTGCCACACCCCACATGGTGCCTGAACCACAAACTGTTGACGCATGACTCCACATTGACAGAGGTCAAAGAGACTATACACACATTCCTCAACACAAATGACTCGCCTGAAACTCCTCTTCCCCTGCTTTGGGACACCCTAAAAGTGGTCTTGCTGTTTTTTTTTATAGCTATCTCTGCCAGGCTTAACAAGAACAGAAAGGATAAGCGTACCTACCTAAAGACCAGAGTGAAGGACCTGGAAACAGCCTATGTACAATCAGGATCACACAAAGTAAGGAGGCAACTCATGCTGGCTAGGAAACAACTGAAAGTATTAGATATGGTTAGAGCAGACTATGCCCTGCTCCGCACTAAGCAGAAGTACTGTGTTTGGGACAGTAAAGCTGGTCGCCTCGATGCTCACAGACCAAGTGCCAGACACAAGAAAAGACAGTGGTCGACATAAGGGGACCCTCAGGGTTACATGCACATGATGACGTGTCTACAGCGCACGCATTCGAACGCTTCTATCTTGACTTGTACTCTGCAGATGCACTTGCATATACTGACGCCAAGGAGTATATTACTCACACCCCTACCACAAGCAGTACAGATGCTACTCACCTTGTGAAGGACATAAGAGAGGATGAAGTCCTTGCAGCCATAACACAGCTTCAGACAGGCAAGGTTTCAGGATGTGATGGCTTCACCGCAGACTACAAAGCCTTTGATGCCCAACTGGCCCCAATTGTCACTCACCTCCAGAACTCCTTCGGTGAAACTGGCACACTCACCTCACCTACACAATGAGGGAGGCCACAGTCACGGTAATCCCCAAACCTGAAAAAGATCCCACCCTTTGCTCCTGATACAGGCCTATCTCTTTGCTTAATGTCGATGCCATGATCTTTAAAGGCATCCTAGTGGTCCGTCTGAACCCTTATATGCAAGGATTAATAGACGCAGACCAGGTAGTATTCATACCCAAAAGGGGATGCAGTGACAACACAAAACATCTACTACATCTCATTGATAAAACACACCGCTCTCAGGTCCCAGCCCTCCTACTCTCAATGATCGATGCAAAGAAAGCATTTGACTGTGAGAACTGGCCCTTCCTCCAACTTGTATTGGCCAAGGCGCCCGGTTCCGCAAATGGATATGGTGTAGTTATGCAAGCCCCGTAGCCACAGTGCGGGTTAATGGAATAACGTCACAAGCCTTTCTGATTGCCCTCTTTGCCTTATATATGGAATCCTTCGCAGAATGGGTTCGCCGGCATCACCATTTCACAGACATCACCATGGAGCATAAAATTGCACTATGTGGACAACGTCATGATTGCACTCACACAACCCCAAACCTCCATACCCCCCTCCCCGCTACAAGAGCTAGAGGCCTTTATCAAGGCATCGGGCTTCAAGGTTAACCTGCAGAAATCCCAGGCTCTTAGTCTTAATATCCCTCACATGGCTAAACTTCAGTTGGAGCGCCTTTTCCCGTTCCCATGGGCCACGCAAGAGGTCACATACTTGGGACTTTCAAGTTACTCTACAGTTGAAAAGACGGCAGAACACAACTATGCTGGCTTGCTTTCAAGCTCACTCCGACATACAATCTTGGAAAGGAGGCCCCATTTCATGGTTGGGATGGATTGCTGCCATTAAGATGGATCTCCTCCCAAAGATTCTTTATGTTATGCTAACTCTCCCCCTCCAGCCCGCCCCCGGCATCATTGAGAAACTCCAAACATTGTTTGAAACCTATATCTGGGATGGCAAAAAGGCGCAAATGGCTAAGAAACAGACCTACTTGTCACCAAAAGAGGGTGGACTAAGCATTCCTCATCTGATCCGCTGTTACCAAGCAGCCCAGATGAGATACATGGTAGAATGGAGCAAAACTCTCACTGAAAAATACTGGTGCTTTAATGACCAAGCCATCGCTGGGCTCCATATATGGAAAATTCCCTGGCTGCTTAAAAATATAGACCGCCCAAGGGCCTATGTCTCCCCAGTTGTGCGGGTGACTATTGGCGCTTGGGGTAAGGTCAAATTGGCAAAAGGTCTCGCCACACACGTTTCCCTAATAACACACATTCTAGGGAATCCTGCCTTCCCTCTGGCTGTGCTGGGCATGACGTTCCTGACATAACAAAACGCTAACTGCAAAAGGATAGGGGACTTCTTCGACCACTGTGGCCTTATGGATTTCCCGCAAATCCGAAGCAATTTTGGTATACCCAATGATGAGCACTGGCATTACTTAGCCATCCAACACTGAGTAACACACCCCAGAATATGCCCCTATGCCACTAGACCACTTACGCCATTTGAAGAATGGCTACTTTCTCGCCACAATGACAAGAGCCTACTCTCTGATATCTACCATTTTTTAAATACCTCTATGACTACCAGCAAAACTCCAGCCCAGAGGAGATGGGAGGTTGAATGTGAACATACGTTTACCTCCAAAGAATGGTCTTATATTCTACATAGAGTTCATTCCTCTGCTCATAGTGCCTCTGGGAGGGAAACGCTTCTCAAGCTGGCACACTACTGATACTACACTCCAGATTGGGTGGCTAAATGGAAACCTGACACTACTGATACCTGTTGGCGCAACTGTGGCCATCCAGGCACGTTAACCCACCTTCTTTGGCACGGTCCCAAACCGCAACGCTACTGGACAGAGGTACTAGCCGTCATGAATGCCATTTACCACACGGACACCCCCAGATTTTCCAGCTACATCCTGTTGTGGCTCCCTAATGCCTTGACATACCCTCTGCGATCCCAGACAGGGAAAGCGATAACCCTAGCACTCTGTGCAGCTAAGCCAGTCCTCCTCACCAAGTGAGACACAGAGACTGCACTATCGCACACCAACTGGCTGTACAAGCTATGGGACTTACTCGGCATGGAAAAACTTTCAACAGTGACGGATCACAAACCCCCAATTTGACAAGACATGGGGCCCATGAATTTGATTATTTTCCAGAACTTTCAGAGAGTTCACTCCTACACATACTCTAAATCACGATCACAGAGACCCACCAGAAATTGATGGAAAAGTGCTCATGAACACTCTCATGATCTCCCCACCATTTACTGCTGTTGTCTATCTAAGCGGCTAGATTTGTCTAGCTATCTTCCCCTCCCCTCTTTCTATTCCAACCCCCTTCCCATCCTGCACCCTATCCCGTTGATGTGAACACCTCTGTTTTCCCCAAGTCCACCACCCACCCACCATTACAACCCCCCTCAACCGCCACAGGGTCGTACATTTCTCCTAGTCTTATATGAATTCTCACCAGCTGATGTCTATGGATGAGGCACTTGTTTGTGTCTCTAGATCTTCTTTTGAAATCAATAAAAGAGATTTAACCTTAAACATTTTGCTCTTTACCATAATAGACAGGGAGAGCCGAGTCGAGGGCCGGGCTTGGCTCTAAGAGCCTGTGCACGAGCCAAGCCCTGAAAATAGTTGGCATGAAAATCACGAAACATCATCATGTAAACTTATGATAAAATCTCTTCAAAAATCAAAAAGAGTATGTAACTGTATAAGGCCAAACTGTGCCCTGATTCTACTTGCTAGAGATGCAATGCACAACATGGTGATATAGCAGGGGCGGCTCCTCCACTAGGGCGGAGGAGCGTTGCCCCACTGCATTCTCGCAGTGCGAGAAGCAGAAACATAAAATGGTAAAACTACCATTTTATGTTTCTGCTTCTCGCACTGGTTGTTTGGGGGCGGGCGGGTGGGCGGGTTGGGGAGGTGTGGCTTGCCCACTGCTGAGGGCGCTGACTGTTTGGTCGGCCCCAGGGCTGCAGCATCCTTCCCCCCTTAAATTACTCAAGGACAACGTGCTAAGGTGCATCAAAGGCCGCAGTTTATTTTTTTTCAACAATCATGGATCATACATTTCACAACTTTTGGTTGGTCATTTGCAAACCCACGTTTATTCTATAAACATTTATCATAGCAATTTAGATCCACTGATTTGTTTCTCTTTCTGATTGACAGCACTGGCCCTGTGCGGGGGGGCCCTTTTTGCAGGTGTCTCAGTGTACTACGGATTCTAGGCTTCACTTGCTACCGACTCTGTGGGCAGCCGTCAGACGCGGCCCGGGCAGCGAGTGCCGTTACGCTCACCCTGGATCATTGCTGACCGCCCGCCTGCTCCCAGTGCGCCTGCCGTGTGGCATCACAAGGACACTGCCTGAGCATCTCTTTTACTCTGGCCATCGTTGTATGCTGTCATCTGCCCCCCCCCCCGCTCCCCCTCCATGTCCCTGCCGTGAGGCATCCCAAGAACACGGTTTGAGCAGCTCTTCTAACTATGAGACTCTCTTCTGGGTAACTTTCTGGGCTGCCTTCGCCCCACCTGTCCCAAGTCCACGCAGCTGCGACGACTGATTATGTTTTGTGTGGGTGGGTACCGATGCAAAGGTGAGCTTCTTTGTGGGTCAAAGGAAGGCCTGTGCCACCCTTTTGACCCCTTTTGCCCTCTCCGCCCTGCTTATCCGATTGGCGGTTTCAAAGGATGTGCCCAATCCGGGCGCGTCCTTTTTTTGCGGGCTTCCTCGTTTACCTTGAGTGCTCCCGCTGCCGTTAGGCATTCCCCGCGGCCCCTATGGGGTCTGGTGTTGCCTTCCAGGCCCACGCCATAACCCCTCCCAGGCATGCGAGTTCGCCCCCCTCATTGCTGGCCTTCCCATGCAGCATCCTCCCCCCCTTGAAATACTCAAGGACAATGTGCTATGGTGCATCAAAGGCCATAGTTTATTTTTTTCAGCAATCATGGATCATACATTTCACAAATTTTGGTTGGTCATTCGCAAACCTACGTTTATTCTATAAACATTTATCATAGCAATTTAGATTCACTGATTTGTTTCTCTTTCTGATTGACAGCACTGGCCCTGTGCGAGGGCCCTTTTTGCAGGTGTCTCAGTGTACTACGGATTCTAGGCTTCACTTGCTACTGACTCTATGGGCAGCCGTCAGACGTGGCCCATGCTGCAAGTGCCATTCCGCTCACCCTGGATCCTTGCTGACCGCCTGCCTGCTCCCAGTGCCCCAGCTGTGTGGCATCCCAAGGACACTGTCTAAGCATCTCTTTTACTCTGGCCGTCATTGTATTCTGTCATCTGCCCCCCCCCCCCATGTCCCTGCCGTGAGGCATCCCAAGGACATGGTTTGAGCAGATCTTCTACCTATTTTACTCTTTCTTCTGGGTAACTTTCTTGGCTGCCTCCGCCACGCTGCCACTGGTTTAACGATCGGGGGCAGCTCCCCCCATAGTGCCCGCCCATGAGAAACCCAACTGCTCTAGGACCCCGACTGTGTTGAGTAGGAACGTATCCATGCCTACCCGATCAAGTGTACCCCGTCCTCTAAGTGGTAACCTGGTGTCCTAAGGTTGATCAGCCCGTGTCGCACAAATCCCCTACCGTTTGCCCTACATATCTTAGCCATGGGGATATTTAGCTTGCGCCTAGACTTGTCCACTGCCACATGGTTAATCATCCTGCTCCACGCCCGGCAAACAATCAGCTCGGACCATATGATCTCTGCTGGGTGAATCAACCTCACCAGTGCAGGGAAACCAGTGACCATCTCCCCTAACAGTTCTCTTCTTCCGCTGTTCGCCAGATCGTTCCCCCCTAAGTGAATGACCACCGCATTGGGCCATTCGCACCTCTGCGGCACCTCCTGCATAGCCGGAAGCAGCTGTGCCCACTTCATGCCTGATAGCCCCAAACTGGTTACTGCCGTGTTCTGTATCCATATTCCCTGGAAGTCCTTCCGCACCACCACCCACTGCTGCGCCCGTGTGATGTATTAGTGTCCCACGATCCACACCATATGCCGGCCCTCTTGTGGTCCTGCAGGGAGAAAAAATTCAAGGCTCAGACTCCTGTGGGCCGGATGTATCCTTTGAAAGCGTCAGACGCCCACTGGCCCAGTTCTTGATACGTTCAGCATTGAGCCCTAAATGGACTGCGGTATTTGCCGCCCCTATCCGGAATGAATGCGACCCGAACTCACGGGGTCTTAGCCCGGTTCTCTCCAGTGCTTTCCTCAAAACTGCTATGAATTGATACCGGCTGAGGCATGACCCATCCCTGTGTAAGAATAGGGGCCTGGTGGCTGGGGTTCCTTGACCCATGTAGTCCTGCATGAGGCAGACTGGGCAGCATGCCATGTCCTCAATGCAATCGATCCTTGTGTACTTTCCCTTGCCCGCCTGGTCTGTCTTGGACAGCCTTAGGTGAACTACCATGTACCCTTGTCCCATGTGCATGTCCTCTGTGTGCACATATGCCACCCTGGGGTTCCCTCTGGCCGGGGCTACGAGCTTGCTGTTTCTGTAAGCCCCAAAGAAGG
Organism: Calotriton arnoldi; assembly: GCA_963921515.1. NCBI lineage: Eukaryota > Metazoa > Chordata > Amphibia > Caudata > Salamandridae > Calotriton > Calotriton arnoldi. Next base: position 2,945,531 of record CAWUFW010001300.1, read on the forward strand.
CCAGGGCAAATGCTGCCTTGCATAGGGCCACTTCATGATGTCCTGTGCATAAGCCTGTCAGCGCGCCCAGCACCACTTTCAGGACCGCAAAATCAATGGTCCTTCTCCTGTCCTGAGCTTTGGGTTGAAGCCTCCCCCAACCTTTCATCACTGTCCTACAGAAAAATTACCGTGTTGGGTCCCTCCCCGTGGCCAGTTTTGTGTAGTATGCCACTGCGCTAAGATGCGCTTGGGCCCAGGACTTGGTCTTCCCACTCCGAAATGCCCAATCGATGAAAGCTGCAACCTAGACCGGGGACACCCTGCATATGTCAGCTGTGTGATTTCAGGCACCAAAGACCTCCCAGCAGTTGCGATACTGCCTCTCCGTTTTGGGGGCCAGCGCATTGTTGACCAGCATTTTTATCCCGTGTCCACCAGGTCCTATAGGTGTCCGGGCACCTGGGTCATGCAGGGGTCTGCGTGGGGGGCAGCTCCCTGAATCTGTTCCACTGAAAACGAGAAATTGCAACAGCTGTTGCATTTGCCACCCCTGCTATGTGCCTGGCCCTCACTGCTATGTTCGCACCCAACTGGATCCGACTAAGTGTTGCAAAAGTCTTACCACCGCCGGGCATTTTGCTGTTCCCTGGTTAATCGCTTGTACCACTGCATGATTATCTGACCACAGCGTAATCTGCAGGTTTGCCAACCTGTCACCCCATATAGTAAACATCACTATGATAGGAAAGTGCTCTAACAGCGTAATGTTGCCTGTGACCCCTGCTTTGTGCCAGCTGTCTGGCCATTGCACTGTGGACCAAGAAGTGCCCGAAATGGCTCCCAAGCCGTGGCTGCCGGCTGCGTCCGTGTAAAGCTCCAGCTGTTCAGACGGTCCCCAAGGTTCCCGCCACATGAGAGTGCTGTTGAACCCAGATAAAAAGGTATGCCATTGCTCCAGGTCATTCTTCAGCCCCTGCGTGAGCCGCACCCTATGATGCCTCTTTGTCACCCCTTTGGTCAACCATGCTAGTCACCTGGCGAAAATTCTCCCAGCTGGGATCACCCTGTTCGCAAAACTTAATTTCCCTAGCAGCTGCTGAAGCTCGCCCGTCACTTTCCTTTTTGTCAGCAGTTACCCTATGATGTGCCTGAGCTCTGTTACCTTGTTGCTAGGCAGCCAGCATATGGCTTCTACTGAATCCAGCTCAGTTCCCAGGAACGATAGCCTGGTGACCGGGCCCTCCATCTTTCCCGGGGCTAATGGGACTCCCAGCTCCTCTGTCAACCCCTCAACCTGCCTGAGAAGTCCTGTGCACTCCCCTGATCATGGTTTGCCAATGAACAGGAAGTCATCTAGGTAGTGTATGCGCCCTGGATGCCGTGTCCCCAGTGTCCACTCCAGAAAGCTGCTGAATGACCCAAAATAAGCGAATGATATCGCGTACCCCAAAGGTAGGCATCTGTCATAGTAATACGCCCCGTTTAGTTGACGGTAGCTCTGTGGGTGTACCGGAAGTAGTCGGAATCCGGACTCTATATCTGTCTTGGCTAACAACGCCTCTCTCCCCGCCCGCTTAATCACGTCCACCACATCATCCGGTGAGGCATAGGCCCACCGAGCAGCAGTCCTGTTCCAGCCAGTCATTTACTGAATCTCTGTGTGGGTGTGACAAATGGTGTATGAGGCGAAATTTGCCCACCTCTTTTTTTAGGTACCACCCCCAGTGGGGACACAATCAAATTGTCTAGGGAGGGCGTCGTACGGGCCCGCTACCCTGCCTAGCTGAACCTCCTTCCTTACCTTCTGCCTGGCTACCTCCTGGTTCGCCTATGGATTTTAGGTTGTGGCTAAGCTGTGGGCCCAGTGGGCCTTTGTAAGGTATGGGAAATCCATAAGTGAAGCTGTCCGCCAGTCTCTGCCTTTCTTTTTCCCTAGAATAATCATTCAAATGCCACTAAACTTCTGAATCTAATGGGAGTGGTCAATGCCCCTTTGCCCGCTCTCTGCCGTCTGCGGCTGCTCGCACCCTGTGTTACTTCTTGTTGCCATGTTCCCTGTTGTCCCCTGCTCCTTTTGACTTTTTGCAGTGGGTTGCTGGGTGGTTGCCGCTGCAGTTGCTACAACTGTGCTTAAACCTGGAGGCGAGCCCCCACTTACACTCATCTTTGTCATATTTTCAGCAAGTCGCCGTGCACCCCTTCCCTGGCCTTGGTTTGTTGCCCTGTCCTTGGCTTTCAAATTTCCCTTTAAAGCCTGAGGGATGAAAATACTGTTCGTGCGCCCCTACGCCTTCCCTGGCCACCACCATGTGACTCTTAAAACCTTCAATGTCCTGGTGATCCCACTCTATGACCGGCCATGTCTGCATCTTCTCCCTGAAGCCTTCATCGTAATGCAACCACGCTTCCCCCTGGTATTTCTGCTTAGCCTCATGTACTTTCTGCTTGTGCAAGAACAAGGCGACTGCGCTCTGCGGAAACTTTTCTATGCAGACGCACGCCTGGGTCCTAAAGGCTCGCAACCAATTTTCCATTGACCTCTCTATCCTGGGTTTCCGCTTATCCCTCCTGTCCTCATCCTTCTTATCCTGCGCCATCAGATCCAACCCCGCCTGGTACACCTCCAATAATGAGAATATGCCAATGTATTCCTTCCACCAAACCCTTTCCTTTACTGCCATTGGTATCAAGTTGGCTAACCCCATTAAGCGGGTGGTGATGTGGGGGTCACCTGGGGACAGACGAATGTACTCACTCCCGGTTTTGCCCTTAGGTGCTTGCGTCCCCTCACCTGCCTTTGCTCTCTTCACTGCTGCCCCCTCGCCCTGGTGAAATCCCCACTTCTTCTGTGCTTTACCCACTCCCTGGTTCTTCGGGAGTCCCAGTGCCCTGGCTGGTCTCTGTCTTTTTGGGCACAGTGTAGTTCGCCCATTTCTTCCTGGGTTCCCTGCCCTCCCGGGGGCCCATTGTGCTCAGGTGGTGCCCTGTGCTAGAAGTTCCCCTCACCCTGTGCATCCCTCTGATTTGGTGGCCAGAGGTATTGTGGGTCCCATGGCCCCTTTGCTGTATAGTTGTTAACCCCCAATTGTATCCCATAGTTAGCGATGTTCCCCGGTGCCCTTTCGCTGCCCCGGGATTGCCCCTGATCCAGCGCCAAATCAGGGGGTCGATAACACAACGGGCCTAATTACAAACTCACACACACATACCCCACATAACCCCCTGAAATGACGCTGTGTGATTTTTCTCAGTTTATTAAGACTCTAATGAACACCAATGGAAATTAGCTGTTCATTTTACAGGCTCGTATCTGACACTCTGTTGCGGGGTAAATGAACGCACGAGTCAGGTAGGTGGAATGCAAGGGTTTATTCTGCCAACAGAGATCGGGGTACTGAAAATGTCCTTCGCATAGCACAGTCCACACTCTCTCTCTGGGATGGGGAAGCAGCTCTTCGCTCCTCGCCGGGTCATGTCTTTTTCACGGACTTCCCAAGTGGCGGTATGAAAGACAAAAAATAAGAAAAGAAACAAGCCTTTACTATCAGGCGGTCCGGCAGCGATGAGGGGAGGGTTAGTGAAGGAGCACCAGTAGGCCGGGGACGTGAGAAGGGTAGGGGGACCAACACCGAGACACGGGACTCAACCCCGGTAAACAAGGCTATGGATACCACCCGCCTTAAGTCCCACCAGGGTAGGTAGTAACCGCCCGTCTCCCAGACCCCCGGAGTCTGTCACGAACCTGTTGAAGCCACGAACCTCCGGGTCCGTGGCTGGGCGCTTGGCGGGAAATCCCTCCTGGCCCCTCGTCGCGTTGTCCGGCGTCGGAGCCCGGTTCCTCGGCACCAGCGCTTCCTCTTCTGGTTTCTGCTCGTCCTGAGGTTAGTGGATCGCCTTCCTCTCTGCTCCATTCGACGGGGACCTGACTGGCTGTCCGGCTTTTAACTGTCGGCAAATTCGATCCGGCGTAGACTTCAGGGGCGGGGCCTTGCTTCAGGTCAGCCCAGGAATTAAAGGGCCAGAAACCTGGGACGTCCGGAGTCCCCGGATCACCAATGGCAACTTGGCATCCGGAAGCTGAAAACAAGCAAAGGGTTTCGCACGAGGTGAGTCCCGGTGTTGCTTCACGGGAGTGGGAAGGGTCGAATCCCGACACACCCCTCCCCAAGAGAAGCCCAGTTCGGGGACACATGGCATCCGGGAGAGGAAGTCCGCATTGGAGTTGGCCGAGCCCTTCCTATGGTGGACATCAAATGCAAAGGGCTGGAGGGAAAGGAACCAGCGCATGACTCGCGGGTTGTTGCATTTGTTCCGGCTCATCCATACTAAAGGGGCATGGTCCGTGTATAAAAGGAAATGTCTACCCTCCAGATAATATCGTAGTTTTTCCACGGCCCATTTCACAGCCAGACATTCCTTCTCGATAACCGGATACTTTTGCTCTCGGGGAAACAGTTTCCGGCTAACAAAAAGGACGGGTCTCTCGGTACCATCTGGCGCTGTTTGGGACAGAACAGCTCCAATGCCAAGATCAGAGGCGTCCGTTTGCAGAATGAAAGGAAGACTGAGGTCAGGAGATCCTAAAACAGGTCCACTAGTTATCACCGTTTTCAGTCTTGTTATGTCCTCTAAAACCCCAGGAGAGGGGTGTAGTACAGCGTCTTTGGGGGCGGATTTCTTTAGGAGATCCGTCAGTGGTGCCGCTATCTCAGAATACTGTGGTATAAAACGCCTGTAGTACCCAAGGAGACCCAGAAAAGCACAGACGTCCTTCTTGGTAGTAGGAACCGGTGTATCAGTAATGGCTTTGACCTTTTCTTTTTGTGGTTCGATACAACCGTTCCCCAGCTGGTACCCGAGGTATTTTACACGGTGGAATCCTACGTGAGACTTCCTGGCGTTGATGTGGAGGCCTGCGGTGTGCAACTCCTGCACTACCAGACGACAGTGTTCAAGGTGTTTTTCCCAAGTGGGACTGTAGATCACTATGTCGTCTAGATAGGCAGAGGAGTATGCCTGATGGGAACGCAAGACCTTGTTCATCAAACGCTGAAAGGTCGCCGGGGCACCGTGTAAACCAAAAGGCAAAACAGTGAACTCGAACAGACCGTCAGGGGTGGAAAAGGCGGTTTTTTCTTGATCACTGCTTCGTAGGGGTACCTGCCAGTATCCCTTAGTCAAGTCCAGAGTGGTGATATACCGGGCATTCCCTAGTTTTTCTGTTAACTCGTCCACTCGGGGCAGGGGATAGGCGTCCAACTTGGAGATGGCATTGACTTTCCTAAAATCAATACAAAAACGGATAGAACCGTCTGGCTTGGGTACTAGGCCTAATCACAACCATTTGTAGCATTTTACGGACTTCGTCAGAAACGGCGTCCCGACGAGCCGCTGGGAGTCTGTAGGGCTTTTGTTTTATTACCTCGCCTGGTCTTGTTTCTATGTGATGCTCCACCAGACTGGTTCTCCCGGGCTGTCCGAAAACAGGTCTTTGTGGGGAATGAAAAGATCCAACAGTTCGGCTAGCTTATCACTGGGAAGGTCCTCATTCACCACTAGATGCTCAAGGGTACAGGGATTTTCTTCTCCGGGGAGGGATAACTGTATGTTCTGAGGAGGGGCTCCTATCCATTTTTTTAATAAGTTGATGTGGTAAGATTGGGTCTTATGGGGGCTCATCTGAAGACGATAGGTGGTACGTCCAATGGTCCCTACAACTTTATAAGGACCCTTCCATTCGCTCTTTACCTTGGACAGAGAGGACGGCAACAGGACCAAGGCCCAATCGTTCACTTGTAAGGAACGCCATTTTTTCCCTTTGTCATAATGATATTTTTGTTTCGCCTGGCTCTTCTCTAGGTTGTCGTGGGCAAGATCCCGTAGCTTACTGATCCGAGATTTTAGATTTAGGGAGTAGTCTAGGAGGCTCTGGGTGTTGTTTTCCTCTTTCTCCCAGGTCTCTCTTGTCATCTCTAGCAGTGTTCGTGGTTGTCGACCATAGAGAAGCTCGAACGAAGAACACCCAAAACTACTCTGGGTCTGCCCTCGGATGACAAAGAGAGCCAGGGGAAGGAGACGGTCCCAGTCCTTCCCTTCACTCACCAACATTTTCTTTAGTCAGTTTTAAGGAACCGTTGTATCTCTCAACTAAGCCGTCGGTTTGAGGATGGTAAACCGAAGTTTTAATGTGTTTAACATCCAATAGTTTACACACCTGGGACATTAGTTTGGAGACAAACGGCGTTCCTTGATCGGTTAGTATCTGTTGGGGAAAACCAACCCGGGAGAAGTACTCCAGGAGCTTGTCCACGATATTTGAGGTAGCGGGGGCCCTGAGGGGAAATGCCTCTGGGAAGCGGGTGCAATAATCAACCAATACCAAGACGTGCTGATACCCTTTTGTGGACCGGGGCAGGGGGCCTATGAGATCCATGCCTATCCGCTCAAAGGGTTTTCCTATGATGGGCATTGGTTGTAGGGGAACAGGGGGAGGCCGGTAGGGGTTCTTCAACTGACACACAGAACATTCCTGGCAATGTTTCTTTATCTGTGCATATATACCTGGCCAATAGAAGTACCGCAAGATGTTTTCTGTGGTTTTCTGGGCTCCAACGTGACCAGCTAACAGGTGTGAATGAGCAAAAAACAGTACCTGTTCCCTAAATTCACAGGGTACTAGGAGTTGGGGAGACATAGTAGGACTAGCGTACCTGTAGAGGAGGCCATTCTGTATCTGGAAATTGGGATACGTCGGGTTTTGGCCTGGGAGAACATTTCGGGCGTCTTGCCAGGCATGGGAAAGGGTGGCATCGTTTATTTGAGCCCAGCGGAAGTTTTTATCTATCTTCCAGGGTTCCTGAGTCAACAGGGCGGGGACGCTGTCCTTGTCAGTTGATTTATAAACAGTGTGCAAAAAAAGGGAAAGGAAGTCAGGATTGTCCGTACCTAGTATTATGTCTTCAGGGAGGTTAGACATGAGACCCACAGTGACTGTTGACGGACCCCCTTTTCCTTGGCAGTGTAGGGGTACACGAGCTGTGGGGTATACTCGAACATCCCCATGGACGCACCGTATTGCTACCTGTCCCCCGGGGATTCTCTGTTCTGGCCTGATTAAGTGACTTTTGATCACTGACTGCTGACAACCTGAATCTAAGAGGGCAGTGACAGGGCGGGCGTTGATAGTAAACTTACATAAAATCATGTCCCCATCTCAGCAGTGTACATTAGGTTACGTGGGACGTAACTAACATCCATGGGTTCGTCCATTTTTTGGGGGGGGGGCAGAATCTTGCTATGAGGCCCCAGTCACCACATTCATAGCACTGGGGCTGTCGGGAATGAGTGGTTCCAGCTTTGACGTTTTCACCCTCTCTGGTTCCTTAATAGGTCTGAGCGGTTTCCTTGGTAGCGGGTTAGTTCTCATCCCTTTCTCTGGTTCCCAAGGAGTGGCTCGGGGTTCGGCCCTGACGAAAGACGTGGCCATCTCTACTGCTTTTTCCATGGTCAGACCGGCATGTTGCCTCAGCCACTGTTGCGTGGTATATGGGAGAGCTTCCAAGAACTGTTCCAAAATGATAGAGCTCATAATGTCTTCTTTTGTTTGTTCATTCGGCTTCAACCATTTCTCAGCAGCCAATTTCAGTTTAAAATATAGGGTCTTTGGGCTATTGCCGGGGGCCCCCTTCTTGCGGCGGAACCTGAGACAATAGGCCTCCGCATCCATACCTAGGTGATCGAGTATTACCGCCTTCACTTCTTCATAGGGGGTTACCCCGCCCGCGTTGGCCACTTGGTAGGCTGCTTGGGCCTCCCCTGTCAAGAGGGGGGCCAGAAAGAACGGCCATTTTGACACCAGCCATCCTGAGGCACGAGCCGCTCGCTCGAAATTTAACAAAAAAGCATCCGGGTCTTCCCCCGGGAGATATTTTTGTAATGCTACAGTGGATGCGGGCTGTTAGACCTGGCATCCTTGGCGTGGGTCTCCCTTCCATTTTTTCGTAATGCCTCCACGGTTGCCGATATGTTTTTGCTGGACTAGATGCTCATGGGCACTTTGCCACTGCTAATCAGTGCCAAAATGCAAGTGCTCCCTATCGTTAATTGATGTATGTATTAGTGACTCCATGATTGGATGATTGGTTTACTTGTCAGTCCCTAGTACCGTGCACTGAGTGTGCCCAGGGCTTGTAAATCCAATGCTGCTGGTGGGCTTGCAGCACGGGTTGTGCCACCCACAGAAGCAGCTTGTAAAGTGTGTCTCAGGCCTGCCATTGCAGAGCCTGTGTGCAGCCTAGGGCTGCCATGTCGACTTGGTGAGTGCACCCACTTACCAGTCCCTAAACCTTCCCTTTACTGCATGTTGGTCACCCTAAAGTAGGCCCTAGGGCAGGGTGCATTGTAAGTATAAGGTAGGACATGCCCTGGTGTGTGTGGCATGTCCTAATAGTGAATTACAGCCATTTTCGTTTTTCACTATTGCAAGGCTACCTGCTCCCCATAGGCCAGAATGGGCAGACTGACTATTACACCTTATAGTCAGAACTGACCCAGGAACATGGTAGAAAAACGAATTTAGTATGCCTGAACTCAGGATGATAAAATACATCTTTTAGTGAAGTTGGTTTTAACATTCTGTGTTTGAAAATACCACTTTTAGAAAGTGGGTATTTTCTTGCCTAACTATCCAAGCCTGCCTCTGCTAGGTTGTGTATTCCTTGTCTGGAGATTGAGTGACAGGGGCTGGGGGTGGCTACAGGAGACAGGGTGAGTCAGCACAGGGCTGAATAGAAAGATCTGCATCCAGAGTGGAGGGAGGAGTTGCATCTGGGTCTGAATAGGGCTGTGCCTGCCTTCCACAATGCTGGCTCCACCTCCTGCCGGGCGGCTGAGCACTCTGCCCCACATTCTGAAAGGAAAGAAGGAGTCAGAAAAACAAAGTGCTCCAGGACTGACCAGAACTGGTTTTGGACTAGGCAGAGGCCTCTCTGCCTCCAGAGAACAAAGAGAATCAGGGTATAAGAGGGGCACCCAGACCCCAGGAAAATTAGATCACTTTTGGGAACAAGAAGAAACCTTTACTGAGGAGCGGAACCAAGAAGAAACTGAGGAGAAACTATCCCTAAGCCTGAAGTGCTGCTTGGGGGATTGGCCTGCAGTGGTTTGCCTGACTGCCAAAGAAAGGAGAAAGGAACTTTTGCTTTGCTGTGACTTTCATCAACTTGTGAAGGATCTCCAAGGGCTTGGAAGAGAGCTTGCCCCCTGACCGAAGTCCCAGGACCATTGGACTTCACCCCTTTGTGAATTGCTGCTGGAAACTCTGTTTCAGTGGCTACAGAGGTAGGGAGCTGTGACCGACTCTCACGACCGACTCGGTGTCCTGTAAGCACCGCATCGAAGCACCGTCTCGCCCTGCAACGCACGGCCCTGGCCTCACCGACTCCGTCAACGAGCCGCTGCCTGCACCGCATCGAGGGACAACGCGTCCTGCAACGCTTCGCTACGCCGAATCGAACTGGTCCGACCGACACAGTCACTGCTGCTGAGTTCGAGTCCTGTGACCGCACCGGAGTTGGGCACCGCTCGCACGCTTTGCGACGCACCGCCCGACTCGCACCGCTGTCCCGGACTGATCGACGCCAGCTCCTGAATCCGGCTCCGTCGCCGCACCGCAACCTGCCAGCACCGCATCGAAGCACCGTCTCGCCCTGCAACGCACGGCCCTGGTCTCACCGACTCCGTCTCGACGAGCGTCAACGAGCCGCTGCCTGCACCGCATCGAGGGACAACGCGTCCTGCAACGCTTCCATTTTTGCATCGCGACCGGGACGAACCGCCATCCGGCTCGCACGCCCGTGCCTGCCGCTTCAAGTAAAGGTACTGTGACCGAGTCTGTCTACGTTGTGTTGGCCCGTCTCGACGCGGTCAGCTGGATTTGTTAGACTCTGTTTGTTCTCGACATCGCCGTAGCCGGAGGAGGCTACCGACTCGCACAGAACCTTGAATTAAGCCTTTTTGATCAGAACTAAGCACTCTTGACAGTATTGTGGATTATTTTTGTCGTTTATGGTCTTGTGATAAATCTATATAAAGTATACCTATTTTTATAAATATATAACCTGTGTGGTGTCCATTTGTAGTGTTGTCACTTGATTACTGTATGTGTTCACAAATGCTTTACACACTGCCTCTGAACCTAGCCTGTCTGCTCGTGCCAAGCTACCAAGAGGGTGAGCAGGGGTTCTTTCAGGAGTGTACCTACTTTCCCTGACTAGACTCAAGGGTCCCTATTTGGACAAAGGTACCTACCTCTGCCAACTAGAGACCCCCAAATCTAACACGGGCCCTGAGGACCTCGTCAGTTTATGTGTACCTCCGGTCGTGGGGGCTTCCTCGGCAACATGCAAGAGCGTGTCCAGCTGGGCCTTCATTTGATCCTTGAAGGTATCCCTGTCTGCTTGGGCACTATTGAGTTGGCGCTCTACGGCCCACTCCAACTTCTTCTGCCCTTCCACCAGATGTTGGATAAGTGCCTCCATTTGTGTGCTGCAATGGTGCCTAGATTGCCTGCATTCTCCACCACGTGTTGCGGGGTAAATGAACGCACAAGTCAGGTAGGTGGAATGCAAGGGTTTATTCTGCCAACAGAGATCGGGGTACTGAAAATGTCCTTCACATAGCACTGTCCACACTCTCTCTCTGGGATGGGGAAGCAGCTCTTCGCTCCTCGCCGGGTCACGTCTTTTTCACGGACTTCCCAAGTGGCGGTATGAAAGACAAAAAATAAGAAAAGAAACAAGCCTTTACTATCAGGCGGTCCGGCAGCGATGAGGGGAGGGTTAGTGAAGGAGCACCAGTAGGCCGGGGACGTGAGAAGGGTAGGGGGACCAACACCGAGACACGGGACTCAACCCCGGTAAACAAGGCTATGGATACCACCCGCCTTAAGTCCCACCCGGGTAGGTAGTAACCGCCCGTCTCCCAGACCCCGGAGTCTGTCACGAACCTGTTGAAGCCACGAACCTCCGGGTCCGTGGCTGGGCGCTTGGCGGGAAATGCCTCCTGGCCCCTCGTCGCGTTGTCCGGCGTCGGAGCCCGGTTCCTCGGCAGCAGCGCTTCCTCTTCTGGTTTCTGCTCGTCCTGAGGTTAGTGGATCGCCTTCCTCTCTGCTCCATTCGACGGGGACCTGATTGGCTGTCTGGCTTTTAACTGTCGGCGAATCCGATCCGGCGTAGACTTCAGGGGCGGGGCCTTGCTTCAGGTCAGCACCGGAATTAAAGGGCCAGAAACCTGGGACGTCCGGAGTCCCCGGATCACCAATGGCAACGTCGGCATCCGGAAGCTGAAAACAAGCAAAGGGATTCGCACGAGGTGAGTCCCGGGGATGCTTCACGGGAGTGGGAAGGGTCGAATCCAGACACACTCTAAATACCTAACTGAGCCTGCATGTCAACTTCTTTCCTCTGGTCGATGGACCAATAGTTGAGAAGTTGATGGTAATAATAGTTTTATCTATCTATTTAAAAGTGTCCCTAAATAACCACAAACTCAGTGAAAAGTTAATAGTGTTTATCACCAAATAATGTAAAAGTAAAAGCTCAAACATGTACAGAATCACAGTGAGAAAAAAGCATTAATCACAGAGAGAGAACACATATCAATGCAAGCAGTATCAAACTCATTTCAAATTGAATAAATGCACATGAAGGAGTGGATAGGCGAAGAGACAAAAGTTTCAGAGACAAAATACATTTGCAAATAATTACTGTACTGTTCATTTAACTAATACTAACCTAAGGAAATAGAGGAAATACCACCCCCTGGCCACGGAGATGATAAGGGGTCCCCTGAGACAGGTTCAGGGAACAAAGATTAAATCAGGATACGAGAAACAGGAACAGGAAACAGGTAGGCCTCTACCAGCAAACCGACGGACAGCAACAATCTCCCTCTACTCTCGAACAAAGCCTTCCCTTTTCCTCCCCTCTGGAGCACCTCAATTATACCCTAAAACCTACATGTCCAACCCACAGTAGTTGAAACATTTACGAAAACTCAGTCTCTCATTGGCTGATTCGGGGGGTGTTTTATCACACCACCATAGTCATGATTATGTCTTTCTTTGCGTCCTTTGTCTAATATTCTCCCATAACACTTTATTCACACATTTCCTCGAGAAGGTTACATGTTTCCATTCTAACATTTTTATTATTCAGCATTGACGCTTTTTACGGAAGAAGTTTTTACACTTCCTTTTATTCCCATGGCTGTCTTTCCGTTCTTTGGCAGACACGCAACGTTCTTTTCCGAAGGTCAAAAACGCCAGCCTTCACCACTTCTCTCCTCTCTCTGTCAGAGCTCGATTTTCCAGCATTTATTTCAATTTTTCTTCGGTTTTAACCCTTTAGCATTCATACATAATATAGGCCATGGGTACTCGCTAACCTTTTCCCGGGGGCCAAAATGTTTGATCGCTGGTGTGACCGAGGGCCGCACAGATACTAGCAGAGGGTAGTGGGGGGAGGGGTAAGGTGGGTGTAGGGGAAGCAAAGCATGTACATCTACTGGCTGAATTGTATTGCACAATGTGGAAACAGAAAACCCAGTAACAATTCCAGCTTTCCCGCTTGACCAAATTGTGTGATCCTGGACAGTTGTTTTATTTGATTTTCCCTTGTTTTCCTTCATTTTCACAAATATGAGGACCCTTAAAATACATGACTTCAGAATGTGCACTCTGCAATAACTTCTCCTGTGATTCCAGGGACTCTATCGACTGGCCTCACCAATGTGAGGCCAGGGACTCTATCGACTTTCTTGACTCCCTTCAACTGGCTCAACTTTCCCATTGGGTCAATCACCCTACACATCAAGGGGGCCACATCTTAGATCCCATTTGCTCCAACTTTCCTATTCAGGTGCTCGAGCCCTCTCCCGTCTCTTGGTCGGATCATTCTCTTATCTGCTTTTCCTGGGAAGACACCCAGCCCGCCCGGCTGGCTCGATGCCACCGCCCTCCGACATTTTGGAAAATTGACCCTCTTCGATTCAATAGCATCTTGGCTGCTTCTAGGCCCTCCCTTCAGCAAGATCTTGAAGGGAGTGTGACTGGGTTTTCCGAATGGATTTCTGATTCAGTGGCTGCACTATCCTCACCGCGCTTGCCCAAGCTTGTGAGGTAATCCCCTTCTAAACCTTGGTTTTTGCCGGAGCTTAAAGTCCTGAAACACGAGTGTAAGACATTGGAGAGGGCGTGGTGCTCTAGTAGCTACTGCCCTTGGCGAAACATACACTCAGAATCAAACAAAAAAGCTATTTTGCCGCTATAGCTGTAGCCAAAGGCCGATACTTTACTTCGCGTATCGACCGGGCTAACAACAATTCGAAGGACATTTTTACCATTGTTCAAAGTTTTATGTCTCCCAGTGCTCAGGCACGGTCTGCTCCAGTTTCGGAGCTTTGGTGCAATACTCTTGCCAAGTTTTTTCTGGACAAGATCTGCAACATTCAAGCTACTTTTTCCTCCTGTGCTACTCCACCCACGGCTCCTCCATCTGCCCGGCCTTTAGCTGGCCCTACTCATACTCTGTCAACTTTTTTGCCAGTAGATTTGTCCAGCACCCTTAAAATTCTTAAAGGTTTGAAATCGGGTTCTCCTTCTGACCCTTGTGCTGCCAGACTCTTGGCCTCAGCTGCTGACATTGTCAATCCTGAAGTTAATAAGATCATTAACACGTCCCTGCGGGATGCTTTTGTTCCGACGACCTGGAAGCAGGCTAAAATCCTCCCCCTCCTTAAGAAGTCGTCTTTGGACCCGTCGACTCCCAGAAACTACCGTCCTATTTCGCTCCTGCCAAGCCTGGCTAAGGTATGCGATAAGATGGTTACAAATCAACTTACCGAGTATGTCGAGGCTACGGGTTTGCTCCACCCGGCTCAATCTGGTTTCCGGGCTTCGTATAGCACGGAGTCAGCATTGGTGGAGGTGTCAGAGGCGATCCGTGAGTGTCTGGATGCCGGCGGGAGAGCGGCGCTGGTTATGCTGGACCTCTCGGCGGCATTCGATAGGGTGCCCCACTCCTTGCTCATCTCTCGGCGATTGGTCTATCTGGGTCTGTCTGGGGCTGGATCAGGTCCTTCCTAGAAGGCCGTTCGCAGCAGGTCTGGCTTCCACCTTGTGCCTCCGCACCTCAGCCAGTGGCTACGGGTGTCCCGCAGGGGTCATCCCTTAGCCCCCTTCTTTTTAACATCTACGTCACCCCGCTGGTTGATTTAGCGGAGACATTAGGGGCTAGGGTGATGGCCTATGCTGATGACACCCAGCTTCTGTTTTCATGGGGAAGGGACGATGATTCAGTTCTTTCTGCTCAACATTGTTTGTCCTCTGTCTTTCACTGGCTCGCTCAGGCGCAGCTTAAGTGCAATGAGGAGAAATCCGAGATCCTTTTGTATGGCAAATTTCCTGCCAACTTCAGAGAGAAGCTGTGGCCCCCGGGTTTCCCCCTGCCCAGCTCGAACGGAAACTCCGCTAAGAATCTGGGGGTTTGGTTCAATCAGAACTTGACTTTTTCAACCCAGGTCAAGAAGCTGGCTGGGACCTGCTTCGGCATTTTGAAAACTCTGAGAAAGTTTCTTCCTCTTCTTCCAAGATCGGCAAAGGAAACGGTTGTCCGCGCTCTGATCCTTTCCCGTCTAGATTACGCCAATGCACTGTACACTGACATCCCGGGCTACCTCTTGAACAAACTGCAGGTAGTCCAAAACTCGGCTGCCAGACTCCTGCTAGGTCTTTCCAGCAGGTGCAGTGTGCGCTCTCATTTGCGCTCTCTGCATTGGCTTCCAGCGGAGGCTCGAATAAAATTCAAAATTCTGACTATTGCCCATAGTGCTCTCCATGGCCTGGGACCCATCTACCTTCAGAAGAGGTTTGCCTTTTACGTCCCTGTGAGACAGCTGCGTTCTTCCTCTCAGCTTCTAGCTCAGATCCCTCAGTTCAACCGCCAAAGACTTGGCGGGAGCTCTCTTGCCCGAAAAGCTGCTCTGGCATAGAACGCATTGCCGCTGGCTCTGCGCGGCATGCAAGATCCTGCGACTTTTAAGAAAAAGTTAAAAACCTTTCTCTTTTAGCTCTGCCTTTTGACCTTGACCCCTTTTCAGGTTCGCGCCGGGACACTCCACGGAGTATCTGTGCGCGGTATAAATTTATATAACATAACATAACATTCATTTAATAAACTATAATGTTAATCATGTACTATTGCAACTGATTTGCCTCTTAGTTCACTACGCGATACAAAAGGGGATGATGGACGGAACGTTTGAGCCAATCAAACACTCACCCCCAGTCAACTGATCTGGGTTTAATCCATCATCATTCTTTAGCTCACTCCACCACCCCAGTTCAGACATGGCCATATGCAAATCAGTCTGACCCTGTGCCTCATGGGAACAGTCCAGCCCGAACTGCCAAGCCATGTCTTCCCTGGACCGGAAACAAGCATCCTAGGACCGGTTTCTGGCATTCCAGCCGTCATCAGCCAGGCTTGCTTGAATCCAGTGGCAAAGTGAGCAAGGGACCCACGTCTGGGCATACCCCCGCCAACTTAGGGCGAACAAAGCGATACAAAAGGGGATGATGGACGGAACGTTTGAGCCAATCAAACACTCACCCCCAGTCAACTGATCTGGGTTTAATCCATCATCATTCTTTAGCTCACTCCACCACCCCAGTTCAGACATGGCCATATGCAAATCAGTCTGACCCTGTGCCTCATGGGAACAGTCCAGCCCGAACTGCCAAGCCATGTCTTCCCTGGACCGGAAACAAGCATCCTAGGACCGGTTTCTGGCATTCCAGCCGTCATCAGCCAGGCTTGCTTGAATCCAGTGGCAAAGTGAGCAAGGGACCCACGTCTGGGCATACCCCCGCCAACTTAGGGCGAACAAAGCGATACAAAAGGGGATGATGGACGGAACGTTTGAGCCAATCAAACACTCACCCCCAGTCAACTGATCTGGGTTTAATCCATCATCATTCTTTAGCTCACTCCACCACCCCAGTTCAGACATGGCCATATGCAAATCAGTCTGACCCTGTGCCTCATGGGAACAGTCCAGCCCGAACTGCCAAGCCATGTCTTCCCTGGACCGGAAACAAGCATCCTAGGACCGGTTTCTGGCATTCCAGCCGTCATCAGCCAGGCTTGCTTGAATCCAGTGGCAAAGTGAGCAAGGGACCCACGTCTGGGCATACCCCCGCCAACTTAGGGCGAACAAAGCGATACAAAAGGGGGTGATGGACGGAACGTTTGAGCCAATCAAACACTCACCCCCAGTCAACTGATCTGGGTTTAATCCATCATCATTCTTTAGCTCACTCCACCACCCCAGTTCAGACATGGCCATATGCAAATCAGTCTGACCCTGTGCCTCATGGGAACAGTCCAGCCCGAACTGCCAAGCCATGTCTTCCCTGGACCGGAAACAAGCATCCTAGGACCGGTTTCTGGCATTCCAGCCGTCATCAGCCAGGCTTGCTTGAATCCAGTGGCAAAGTGAGCAAGGGACCCACGTCTGGGCATACCCCCGCCAACTTAGGGCGAACAAAGCGATACAAAGGGGGTGATGGACGGAACGTTTGAGCCAATCAAACACTCACCCCCAGTCAACTGATCTGGGTTTAATCCATCATCATTCTTTAGCTCACTCCACCACCCCAGTTCAGACATGGCCATATGCAAATCAGTCTGACCCTGTGCCTCATGGGAACAGTCCAGCCCGAACTGCCAAGCCATGTCTTCCCTGGACCGGAAACAAGCATCCTAGGACCGGTTTCTGGCATTCCAGCCGTCATCAGCCAGGCTTGCTTGAATCCAGTGGCAAAGTGAGCAAGGGACCCACGTCTGGGCATACCCCCGCCAACTTAGGGCGAACAAAGCGATACAAAGGGGATGATGGACGGAGCGTTTGAGCCAATCAAACACTCACCCCCAGTCAACTGATCTGGGTTTAATCCATCATCATTCTTTAGCTCACTCCACCACCCCCAGTTCAGACATGGCCATATGCAAATCAGTCTGACCCTGTGCCTCATGGGAACAGTCCAGCCCGAACTGCCAAGCCATGTCTTCCCTGGACCGGAAACAAGCATCCTAGGACCGGTTTCTGGCATTCCAGCCGTCATCAGCCAGGCTTGCTTGAATCCAGTGGCAAAGTGAGCAAGGGACCCACGTCTGGGCATACCCCCGCCAACTTAGGGCGAACAAAGCGATACAAAAGGGGATGATGGACGGAGCGTTTGAGCCAATCAAACACTCACCCCCAGTCAACTGATCTGGGTTTAATCCATCATCATTCTTTAGCTCACTCCACCACCCCAGTTCAGACATGGCCATATGCAAATCAGTCTGACCCTGTGCCTCATGGGAACAGTCCAGCCCGAACTGCCAAGCCATGTCTTCCCTGGACCGGAAACAAGCATCCTAGGACCGGTTTCTGGCATTCCAGCCGTCATCAGCCAGGCTTGCTTGAATCCAGTGGCAAAGTGAGCAAGGGACCCACGTCTGGGCATACCCCCGCCAACTTAGGGCGAACAAAGCGATACAAAAGGGGATGATGGACGGAACGTTTGAGCCAATCAAACACTCACCCCCAGTCAACTGATCTGGGTTTAATCCATCATCATTCTTTAGCTCACTCCACCACCCCAGTTCAGACATGGCCATATGCAAATCAGTCTGACCCTGTGCCTCATGGGAACAGTCCAGCCCGAACTGCCAAGCCATGTCTTCCCTGGACCGGAAACAAGCATCCTAGGACCGGTTTCTGGCATTCCAGCCGTCATCAGCCAGGCTTGCTTGAATCCAGTGGCAAAGTGAGCAAGGGACCCACGTCTGGGCATACCCCCGCCAACTTAGGGGCGAACAAAGCGATACAAAAGGGGATGATGGACGGAACGTTTGAGCCAATCAAACACTCACCCCCAGTCAACTGATCTGGGTTTAATCCATCATCATTCTTTAGCTCACTCCACCACCCCAGTTCAGACATGGCCATATGCAAATCAGTCTGACCCTGTGCCTCATGGGAACAGTCCAGCCCGAACTGCCAAGCCATGTCTTCCCTGGACCGGAAACAAGCATCCTAGGACCGGTTTCTGGCATTCCAGCCGTCATCAGCCAGGCTTGCTTGAATCCAGTGGCAAAGTGAGCAAGGGACCCACGTCTGGGCATGCCCCCGCCAACTTAGGGCGAACAAAGCGATACAAAAGGGGATGATGGGACGGAGCGTTTGAGCCAATCAAACACTCACCCCCAGTCAACTGATCTGGGTTTAATCCATCATCATTCTTTAGCTCACTCCACCACCCCAGTTCAGACATGGCCATATGCAAATCAGTCTGACCCTGTGCCTCATGGGAACAGTCCAGCCCGAACTGCCAAGCCATGTCTTCCCTGGACCGGAAACAAGCATCCTAGGACCGGTTTCTGGCATTCCAGCCGTCATCAGCCAGGCTTGCTTGAATCCAGTGGCAAAGTGAGCAAGGGACCCACGTCTGGGCATACCCCCGCCAACTTAGGGCGAACAAAGCGATACAAAAGGGGATGATGGACGGAGCGTTTGAGCCAATCAAACACTCACCCCAGTCAACTGATCTGGGTTTAATCCATCATCATTCTTTAGCTCACTCCACCACCCCAGTTCAGACATGGCCATATGCAAATCAGTCTGACCCTGTGCCTCATGGGAACAGTCCAGCCCGAACTGCCAAGCCATGTCTTCCCTGGACCGGAAACAAGCATCCTAGGACCGGTTTCTGGCATTCCAGCCGTCATCAGCCAGGCTTGCTTGAATCCAGTGGCAAAGTGAGCAAGGGACCCACGTCTGGGCATACCCCCGCCAACTTAGGGCGAACAAAGCGATACAAAGGGGATGATGGATGGAGCGTTTGAGCCAATCAAACACTCACCCCCAGTCAACTGATCTGGGTTTAATCCATCATCATTCTTTAGCTCACTCCACCACCCCAGTTCAGACATGGCCATATGCAAATCAGTCTGACCCTGTGCCTCATGGGAACAGTCCAGCCCGAACTGCCAAGCCATGTCTTCCCTGGACCGGAAACAAGCATCCTAGGACCGGTTTCTGGCATTCCAGCCGTCATCAGCCAGGCTTGCTTGAATCCAGTGGCAAAGTGAGCAAGGGACCCACGTCTGGGCATACCCCGCCAACTTAGGGCGAACAAAGCGATACAAAGGGGATGATGGACGGAACGTTTGAGCCAATCAAACACTCACCCCCAGTCAACTGATCTGGGTTTAATCCATCATCATTCTTTAGCTCACTCCACCACCCCAGTTCAGACATGGCCATATGCAAATCAGTCTGACCCTGTGCCTCATGGGAACAGTCCAGCCCGAACTGCCAAGCCATGTCTTCCCTGGACCGGAAACAAGCATCCTAGGACCGGTTTCTGGCATTCCAGCCGTCATCAGCCAGGCTTGCTTGAATCCAGTGGCAAAGTGAGCAAGGGACCCACGTCTGGGCATACCCCCGCCAACTTAGGGCGAACAAGCGATACAAAAGGGGATGATGGACGGAGCGTTTGAGCCAATCAAACACTCACCCCCAGTCAACTGATCTGGGTTTAATCCATCATCATTCTTTAGCTCACTCCACCACCCCAGTTCAGACATGGCCATATGCAAATCAGTCTGACCCTGTGCCTCATGGGAACAGTCCAGCCCGAACTGCCAAGCCATGTCTTCCCTGGACCGGAAACAAGCATCCTAGGACCGGTTTCTGGCATTCCAGCCGTCATCAGCCAGGCTTGCTTGAATCCAGTGGCAAAGTGAGCAAGGGACCCACGTCTGGGCATACCCCCGCCAACTTAGGGCGAACAAAGCGATACAAAAGGGATGATGGACGGAACGTTTGAGCCAATCAAACACTCACCCCCAGTCAACTGATCTGGGTTTAATCCATCATCATTCTTTAGCTCACTCCACCACCCCAGTTCAGACATGGCCATATGCAAATCAGTCTGACCCTGTGCCTCATGGGAACAGTCCAGCCCGAACTGCCAAGCCATGTCTTCCCTGGACCGGAAACAAGCATCCTAGGACCGGTTTCTGGCATTCCAGCCGTCATCAGCCAGGCTTGCTTGAATCCAGTGGCAAAGTGAGCAAGGGACCCACGTCTGGGCATACCCCCGCCAACTTAGGGCGAACAAAGCGATACAAAAGGGGATGATGGACGGAGACGTTTGAGCCAATCAAACACTCACCCCCAGTCAACTGATCTGGGTTTAATCCATCATCATTCTTTAGCTCACTCCACCACCCCAGTTCAGACATGGCCATATGCAAATCAGTCTGACCCTGTGCCTCATGGGAACAGTCCAGCCCGAACTGCCAAGCCATGTCTTCCCTGGACCGGAAACAAGCATCCTAGGACCAGTTTCTGGCATTCCAGCCGTCATCAGCCAGGCTTGCTTGAATCCAGTGGCAAAGTGAGCAAGGGACCCACGTCTGGGCATACCCCCGCCAACTTAGGGCGAACAAAGCGATACAAAAGGGGATGATGGACGGAACGTTTGAGCCAATCAAACACTCACCCCCAGTCAACTGATCTGGGTTTAATCCATCATCATTCTTTAGCTCACTCCACCACCCCAGTTCAGACATGGCCATATGCAAATCAGTCTGACCCTGTGCCTCATGGGAACAGTCCAGCCCGAACTGCCAAGCCATGTCTTCCCTGGACCGGAAACAAGCATCCTAGGACCGGTTTCTGGCATTCCAGCCGTCATCAGCCAGGCTTGCTTGAATCCAGTGGCAAAGTGAGCAAGGGACCCACGTCTGGGCATACCCCCGCCAACTTAGGGCGAACAAAGCGATACAAAAGGGGATGATGGACGGAGCGTTTGAGCCAATCAAACACTCACCCCCAGTCAACTGATCTGGGTTTAATCCATCATCATTCTTTAGCTCACTCCACCACCCCAGTTCAGACATGGCCATATGCAAATCAGTCTGACCCTGTGCCTCATGGGAACAGTCCAGCCCGAACTGCCAAGCCATGTCTTCCCTGGACCGGAAACAAGCATCCTAGGACCGGTTTCTGGCATTCCAGCCGTCATCAGCCAGGCTTGCTTGAATCCAGTGGCAAAGTGAGCAAGGGACCCACGTCTGGGCATACCCCCGCCAACTTAGGGCGAACAAAGCGATACAAAGGGGATGATGGACGGAGCGTTTGAGCCAATCAAACACTCACCCCCAGTCAACTGATCTGGGTTTAATCCATCATCATTCTTTAGCTCACTCCACCACCCCAGTTCAGACATGGCCATATGCAAATCAGTCTGACCCTGTGCCTCATGGGAACAGTCCAGCCCGAACTGCCAAGCCATGTCTTCCCTGGACCGGAAACAAGCATCCTAGGACCGGTTTCTGGCATTCCAGCCGTCATCAGCCAGGCTTGCTTGAATCCAGTGGCAAAGTGAGCAAGGGACCCACGTCTGGGCATACCCCCGCCAACTTAGGGCGAACAAAGCGATACAAAAGGGGATGATGGACGGAACGTTTGAGCCAATCAAACACTCACCCCCAGTCAACTGATCTGGGTTTAATCCATCATCATTCTTTAGCTCACTCCACCACCCCAGTTCAGACATGGCCATATGCAAATCAGTCTGACCCTGTGCCTCATGGGAACAGTCCAGCCCGAACTGCCAAGCCATGTCTTCCCTGGACCGGAAACAAGCATCCTAGGACCGGTTTCTGGCATTCCAGCCGTCATCAGCCAGGCTTGCTTGAATCCAGTGGCAAAGTGAGCAAGGGACCCACGTCTGGGCATACCCCCGCCAACTTAGGGCGAACAAAGCGATACAAAGGGGATGATGGACGGAACGTTTGAGCCAATCAAACACTCACCCCCAGTCAACTGATCTGGGTTTAATCCATCATCATTCTTTAGCTCACTCCACCACCCCAGTTCAGACATGGCCATATGCAAATCAGTCTGACCCTGTGCCTCATGGGAACAGTCCAGCCCGAACTGCCAAGCCATGTCTTCCCTGGACCGGAAACAAGCATCCTAGGACCGGTTTCTGGCATTCCAGCCGTCATCAGCCAGGCTTGCTTGAATCCAGTGGCAAAGTGAGCAAGGGACCCACGTCTGGGCATACCCCCGCCAACTTAGGGCGAACAAAGCGATACAAAAGGGGATGATGGACGGAACGTTTGAGCCAATCAAACACTCACCCCCAGTCAACTGATCTGGGTTTAATCCATCATCATTCTTTAGCTCACTCCACCACCCCAGTTCAGACATGGCCATATGCAAATCAGTCTGACCCTGTGCCTCATGGGAACAGTCCAGCCCGAACTGCCAAGCCATGTCTTCCCTGGACCGGAAACAAGCATCCTAGGACCGGTTTCTGGCATTCCAGCCGTCATCAGCCAGGCTTGCTTGAATCCAGTGGCAAAGTGAGCAAGGGACCCACGTCTGGGCATACCCCCGCCAACTTAGGGCGAACAAAGCGATACAAAAGGGGATGATGGACGGAACGTTTGAGCCAATCAAACACTCACCCCCAGTCAACTGATCTGGGTTTAATCCATCATCATTCTTTAGCTCACTCCACCACCCCAGTTCAGACATGGCCATATGCAAATCAGTCTGACCCTGTGCCTCATGGGAACAGTCCAGCCCGAACTGCCAAGCCATGTCTTCCCTGGACCGGAAACAAGCATCCTAGGACCGGTTTCTGGCATTCCAGCCGTCATCAGCCAGGCTTGCTTGAATCCAGTGGCAAAGTGAGCAAGGGACCCACGTCTGGGCATACCCCCGCCAACTTAGGGCGAACAAAGCGATACAAAAGGGGATGATGGACGGAGCGTTTGAGCCAATCAAACACTCACCCCCAGTCAACTGATCTGGGTTTAATCCATCATCATTCTTTAGCTCACTCCACCACCCCAGTTCAGACATGGCCATATGCAAATCAGTCTGACCCTGTGCCTCATGGGAACAGTCCAGCCCGAACTGCCAAGTTCACTACTGGCATTGTTGTCAGGCTGGTGGGGAAGCATGAATGTTTCTAAATTCATGTTTGAAAACTATCCAGATTTAAAAAAAAAAACTTTTCAATGCACTGATAGAATCTGATTTACTAAGGTGAAAGGTTCTGCATGTTAATGAAATGCACTTTTTGAATCTTGGAGATACTTTATAATATTTTTACATGCTTGCTGTAAGATGTCTTTATAAATTAAAGTTTTCCTAAAGTTAAGCAGTTCATGACTCTCTAGTTAATTCCTCTCTCTAACTGCAACTAACATTTAAGTAAACTCTTGCCTGTTTATGTAGCATATTTTTAATGTTAGTGCTCTGTCGGGTAAACAGCAGCCCAGTGCTGCTGTTGACCAGAGGGCCGCACATAGAGGTCAGGAGGGCCGCATGCGGCCCCCGGGCAGTACTTTGAGTATC